>OX578280.1:27572875-28882901 GCA_951217055.1 Gerris lacustris
CTTATTAAATTTAACACCACTTAATGTAATATTATATGATTTAATCTTATAATTAACTTTGGACTAGTAATTATTATGCACACTTTACATATATTCAACAATTTAATAAAATTTAAACATGCATCATGATTGGCGTGGGCGCACTTTGAAGATAACTTTGGGCCTTCAAGGTAACATTATTTATTTAACCTTTGAGTTGCACTTTTGTAACTCTGAGAATTGTTGATATATTTCTCAACCTCAAATCTTCCTACAGGTAAATCATGTTTTAAATATATCTATGGGTTTCTTGCAGTGCACTAAACCTTAATAGTTCTAAAATAAATAACAAAAAATTGTCTCTCCACGTAAATTCAAACTGGTTTATTTAACAAAGAATCTTTCAGCCTTCATAAGGCCATCATCAGTGCCTAAGACCAAACAAGAAAACTTAAACAACAATAAAAACCAGAAAATAACACGTAAAGAACAAAAAGTTATCAATAATTTAAAAAAAATATCAAGGTAAAAAGAAAAAAAAAAAAAAAAATACTCAAAAATCAGTCGGAAATGTAAAAACTAAATGAATACATCATAAAGGGGGAAACATCTAGAGATAAAGCAAACTAAATTAATATAACAGCTTACCGATTGAGGAAGAAAAAACCCGTTGGAACTATTTTGTAAAAATAACTATTGGTAGTAGCGCCCTTAAATTTAGAGCTAAAATTCAGTTTTGGATGAATGCATAGCATGGAATTTGGCATACGTGTCATATCGTAATCGGTACTATATTAACTAATGTTTTTACTCTATTTTAGGAATTTC
The DNA here is from genome assembly GCA_951217055.1 of Gerris lacustris. NCBI lineage: Eukaryota > Metazoa > Arthropoda > Insecta > Hemiptera > Gerridae > Gerris > Gerris lacustris. The sequence continues at coordinate 27,573,683 of OX578280.1, forward strand.
GAAAATTCAGATTTATTATTTTTTCCTGTGGGGAATGTTTCTAATAAATGGATTTTATGAATTTCTTATTATTAACTGAAGATTTTCGAAAAAAAACCTGATATAATTAGGTAGATATTTATGAATGGTAGGGGCAACGTTAACTATCTGAAGTGTAGTAGTGTTGTCAACAGTACTCTGTGTCCTCAGTTACTCTTTAGCTTAGCCCAAAATAATATACATAATTCCATGATATTTATATTTCTTTATTATTAAAGTATTCTTATTAATTTAAGCAACCAATTCAAATCCTAGTTTTTATATATCCTAATCAATTCCTTTTTTAAAAAAAAAAAAAAAAAATTACGAATTTTAATAGACGATTTTAATATACGATTTTAATATACGAATATTAATAGAGTTAATAATTTATAACTTTAATAATGAAGAATATAAGTAGTTTAACATTTTTTATATTACTTCCGGCTGCTTTATGTAGTAAACCATGGAAGTGCGTTTGTGTGCCTTATTATCAATGCGGTGCAGATGGTAACATTGATGTTTATATGGACCCTATATTTGTAATTAGGTAGATATTACAGCATTTTAAGCTTATTAAATTTAACACCACTTAATCTTAAATTTGTAATTTAGTAGTTTTATTCATTTTCTAATATTTTTTTTTAATTTGTCGAAATCAAGTCTATAGTTTTCTGGGATCAAGTCTAGTTTCTGATATTTCTGAGTTATATTGGCCTTTTATGCAGAATTGATCTTTCAATAACAAGTAAATTATTAATACTAATAAATAAACTTTAGAGATATTTGGATAAATAAACTATCTATACAGTAGGTCCCCCTTAATTCGTACACGTGGCAATCCGGAACCCTCGGTAATCCGACGATCTTCCATGAAGAATGCAAGCCCTCAAAAACAAAAAATATATCTTAAATCACTTACGATCATCACTTCTTACGATCGTTCTCGCTGACCTTGTGCAAAATGACAACTTGGAAAATGTTGTGTTCAATATAGCTAACTGTTGGAAACTGATAAGAATGTGCATATTATGTATGTTCATTCACATACTAATGTAATGACATATTTCGATCATGCTGTAAATTTAAAAAAAAAATTATTATTATTATGAACTCTGTACATATATTTAATAATTTAATAAAATTAAAACTTGCATCATGATTGGCGTGGGCGCACTTTGAATGTAATTTTTGGGCCTTCAAGGTAAGAGTATTTAACCTCAATCTCTGAGTTGGACTTTTATAACGCTGAGAATTGTTGATATATTTCTCAATATATCAACAATTCATGTTTTAAATTTATCAATGGGTTTCTTGCAGTGCACTGAACCGTAATAGTTCAAGTACGTTGTTTACTTTAACAGTTTATTTCTTGATTGATAATTATAACCGAATTGAGTTTTTTGCGCAGATTGCTTACAGACGTCAAGGTAAAATCACAGTTTTAATGCGTCTTTTTACTATGGTTAGAAGATTAAGGTTAAGTTATAGATCAACAGGTATACATACTTCTAAAACAAAACATCCAACAATGGATACCGTGATATAGTTCGTTATAATTAATGTTTATCCATTTATTTGGTTTTGGAGCAATATAGCGTACCCGCAATCCTTCCGGTACCAAGGCAAACCATTGACGTATCTGATGATGGTTAAATCGATGGTGAGACTTAGTTCCTTACTGTTGACAGCATCGAGTAGATATGAAGTGGCCGATTTCCTTTTATAATTTTATGCTGTTATTATGAACCCCCATGTTTGTTCAATGATCTCACCTAAGTGATGAATGTGTTCAAAAATATTTTTGATTAAACGTTGCTCTAATAAATTTCGAGGTAATTGATTTCTTAAAAATATCTGGTTGTCTTAAATATCTCGAGTCTTAGAGATTATTATACGCAATGAAGATTTTCTTTGGTAATCATCATAGACTATTGCCTAGTTAGTAAAATAAGACAAAGATTAATTGAAATAATAGACTTGGTATTAAATCTCACTCGATGAAATTGTTTTTCGTCGAAAAATAATAATTTTGGGATAATAATTCGAGAATAGTGGATAGTTGAACTATCCTAATATGAAGTTGTCACGACTGTAGTAGAAATAAATATTTTCATTTATATTCAGTTATCACAGATTGTGGGTCTATATGTTTGAGGTTGAGGTTATATTGAGTCTTCAAGGGTAGTGGAACTAAATATTTTAATCCTTCTATTCTTCGATATCTCAATTTATTTACATTTGTCAAGGATAATTGGATAATACCAATCATTTGTCAAGGATAGTGTAACAAGATCTTTTGGGTTTAAAATAGATTTCAAAGTCTGTTGAACTAGATCTCATATAATACTGACGATATAATCACTCATATAATACTACGATAATCACTCATATAATACTACGATCTTCATATAATATACTGTTGTCAAGAATATTGGAAATAAAATATTTTAACTAGGCATCGCGTGGCTCTATCATTGAAGCGAGCGTATTGCAATGAAATACTGAATATTGAAATTTATTAATCATGATAAATGTCATAGTTGAAGATAAGTGGAAGAGGGTAGTGTGGGGAAGAGTGGGGGTACTCGGTACAAAGCTTTACATCCTAAACAAACCTATACACTATACCAACGGTGGGCAACCCCCGGCCCGCGGGCCAATTGCGGCCCGCGGAAAGATTCTATCCGGCCCGCGAGATATTTTATAAATAAAGAAGTAATTTAAATAATTTATTTTTTAAAATTTTATAAGAAAAAAAAGAAAAACGTTTGTTACAAAGTAAAGTGTGTTGAACATCGTTGTATTTTCATGCCTCACCATCACTGAAATCAAAGCTATTCCAGAAACATTTAAAATGGAACTTTATAATCTCCATAAAAGAGTCAATTTAATTTTTTTTTTTTTTTTTTTTTTTTTTTTTTTTTTTTTTTTTTTTTTTTTTTTTTTTTTATAATTTTTTAATAGCCTTAAACAGCTTTTTAAGAAAGCTACAAGTTAAGCGCTATAGAGAAGTTGTTTGAAGTTAAGAGTAAAAAAATCAAAGATTAAGTATCATGAGAAAAAATATGATGACTGTCAATTGAAGGAACACATGAGAACTAGGATTGATTTAAGGTTGGACAGAGTGGTAATGGAAATGTTATTATTGCAGTGGAATAAATTATTAATTTGATAGACAGAGCGGACAAGAGGGCTGATATTGGATAACTCCTTAATGTAAGCAAATCTGCTGGCACGTTTTCCTAAAGGAAGGACAATAACATGAGACTTAACCTCGTGACAGCAGTAGTCACCTATTAGAGCCTTGGATAGATACAAAATTTCAAAAGCCCTTCTTCTATCGTATAAGGTGTAAAGACCCAGGGCGTTAGAAAGAGATTCGTAAGAATAGTAAATCCTATTATAGAAGAATCGAAGATAGCAAATCCTGACAAATAAACGCTGAATTCTTTCGATCTGATCAGAGCGAACTTGAAAAAGGTTATTCCACACTGGGACAGCATATTCGAGAAGCGGTCTTACAAGGGCAATATAAAGACGAAGGAAGCACTTTATTGATAAGCCATGACAAACACGGCGAATTAAACCCAGGCGACGGGAAGCTTTTGCAACTATTGAGTCGACGTACTCGTTGAATTTGAGCTTAGAATCCAATAGAACTCCTAGATCAGAGACTGAAGAAACACGTTTAAGCGGAGAGCCATTAACGAAGTAGTCGAAGTGCATTGGACAGCGACGACGACTGAAACTGATAACTACTGATTTATCAGCATTAATACTCATTTTATTCGTATTGCACCACAACAAGATGTTATTAATATTAGTTTGTAAGAAAGAGCAGGATGAATCGTTGGAGACGTCTAAATATATTTTTAAATCATCAGCAAATAGAAGGAAGGGACATTTAATAACAGAACAAAGATCATTTATGAAGATGAGAAAGAGAAGAGGTCCAAGGATAGAGCCTTGGTGGACTCCAGAGGTGGTGATGTAGGCGGATGACAATCTATTATTTATCTTTACTTGGCATGTTCTGGTGGAAAGGTAGCTATGGAAAAATGATAACAACTGGGGAGAAAAACCAATGGACTGAAGTTTTTTAAGGAGAATATCATGGTTAACGAGGTCGAATGCCTTCTTAAGGTCGAAATAGATACAATCTACCTGAGAACCTTTAGAGACGCGAGAAGCAAGATAGGAGAAAAGGGAAACCAGATTAGTAGTAGTGGATTTTTTAGGGACAAAGCCATGTTGATTGGGATGTAACATTGGATATACAAGGGGGCTAAGAAATGAGTGAAGAGTACGTTCAAAAATCTTGGAGAAGACGTTGCATATGGAGATTGGTCTGTAGTTAGAAACTAACTTAGAGTCCCCAGATTTAAAAATCGGTATGATTAGGGCTTTATTCCATATGGGTGGAAAAGTTGAAGAGGCAAGACAGCGACTAAAGATAGACGAAAGAACAGGAGCAAATATTGGTGCAAATTTTTTAACGATAAAATTTGGGATAAAGTCAGAACCGGAAGAGTTATTTGATTTGAGTGAAAGTATAGCTTCTAGGACAGAGGAGGTAGGAATGGATGAAATATGAATTGGAAAAGGTTTCAGGGATGATCCGTCATCACTTACAACTGTTGACTGCGGTGAACACAAGGAAGGCATATTAAAAATATCTGAGTGAAGAAATGATGGAGATGAGGAGATCGTCGGTGTTGATGGGAAGACTGAAGCGAAGTACTCAGAGAAAGTCTGGGCGACATTCGAGGAATCAGAAGTGGTGCCAATAGGAGTTGAAAGCGTAATCGATGAACATTCAGATGAGCCTGTCATGTTCTTGATAACTTTCCAGAACGAATCAGGGTCCGAGAGCAACGATTCGTCCAGTCTGCGGCGAAAGGATGTTAAATCTTCTTTGATTCGGGCTTTGAAGAGCCGCTTATAGACTCTATGCATATTAAAATAGAATTGTTGGCCAGTTTTACTAAGCTTCTTGTAAAAATAATTTTTTCTTTTTATTAAAAAAACAAGCTCTGAAGAGAACCAACGAGGATATTTATTGCGTTTAACAGTAGTCTCAGGTATAAATAGTTTGATACCATCTTGAACAATACGTGTCAGAGAAATTGCAGAGTCGTTTACATCTTCATCATTAAGAAACGAGGACCAGTTTACCTGGGTTAGATAGTTTTCTAGATCTTCGTAATTGCCATTTCTAAAGTCCGTGAAAGAAAAATCTTTCTTTAGCTTTTTGTGCGCAGAAGAAGTGCTAAAAATATCAAAGACAAGAGTCGGATGGTGGGTATCTTCAGGCACTAAGGACTCGCTACATCTGGTGACAGTGATAGGTTTATTAGTGTTAGAAAGAACGAGGTCGAGGACAACACCGTTACTGTTAGGGACATGGTTGAACTGAGTTAAACCGAGTGCCCTACAGATAAAATCCAACGCTGATGCACGTGGTCTCTTCGATTGGGGACCCAAAAAATTAAGGCATGTCCAATTCATATTAGGGACATTAAAATCACCGAGTAAGAATACAGGTGAATCTAGTGGTAAGACGTCAATTAGGTTTTGAAAGTAGTCAATCAGTAATTCGTTGTTAAGGTGATCGGGAAGGTAATGGTTGCCAATAAAAAGAGATTTGTGATTGGAAAGACGAAGTTCAATCCATACACATTCGACATTTAACTCTAAGTCACTACGTCTAACATAGTTGAGGTCTCTGTTAACCGCCGTGCAGACTCCACCTCCCTCAGAACCACTCCTATCACAACGCTCAACATGATATCTAACTGGAAAGTACGCGCTATTCAGAGATGTCGAATTGAACCAAGTTTCAGTAATGAAAACTAGATCATATTCCATGCCAGCAAGAGAAGAGAAAAAAATATCAGATTTAGTTCGGAGGCCCCGAACGTTCTGGAGTACAGATGATAAGACTTTCATTGTGTAGAAAGTTGTTCAGGCCTCTCCGGGCCAGGATCTTGTTGGAACAGTTTATCCTTGGAAAGGAAGCCCCGGAATTCTTTTACAAAGCTACCAGCCGGCCAGAAATCCGGGTTATCAATTTTAGGAAAATCCGTTTCAGTTACAGAAATATGGAAAGAAGCATAGTTGAGGTTTCGGGTCTTGAGTCTGCTGATAATAACATCAGACATCAGAACGTCGGAGAGGGCATCATTAATATCAGATTCAAGAGTAGTAGGGGAAAGCTTCGTCACAAAGAGGGCCTTACGACGAGGTCTTACTGGAGCTGCGATAAGTTTCGAGGAAGAATTAGTACCCTCTGTTACAGGTCTACGAGGGGGAGGAACCGTCTTAGTAGGTGAAGAATCAGGCTTCAACTTGGTTTTAATTTTTCCATTTTTCCCTACCCGTATAAATCCTTCAGAATCGACAAAATAATTATTCCGATTACCCCCAGGTAAATCAACAATATTACTAGTTGCATTAGACTCACTGTTTTTCAGACTTTGACCAATAACAGGGGTAACAGTTAATGCCGGCGGGTTAGAAGCAACCGCCAGATTATCACCAGAGTACTGAGTTCCAGAATTAGGCACAGTTTTATCAGTGAGAGAACCAGAAGCAGTATTACAGTTCTGTTTCGGATTATTTGAACTAGAATGGATTCTAATATCAGGCAAACAAGGAGAACTCTGAGTACATGACTCAAGAAAAATAATTTTAGCGTGCATTGCAGCGTTTTCGGTAGATAATGTTTCAATTTTATTATTTAAAACAGAAACATTACTATAGAGATTGTCGATTTTATGGTGAAGCTTTTTAATTAGATCAACTAGTTGCCCGGTATTTGAAAGTATTTCTTTGGATATTAAATTATTAAAATTCAGATCGTTGGAATCCTTATTTGATTTCATTTTATCACTATTTTCAGGTAATTTACGAGATGTGGTAGGGGTACTGGGTCTGTTAGGGTCCTTTAGACAAACCGAACATTTCCATGATTTTACTATTAAGTCGAAATCAGCCTTAGTAACTTTCATGCAAGAGGCATGAGCTCTGTTTGAACAGTGCAGACACGAAAGAAAATTCTGAGTCAGAGCAATGGCATTATTACAAACGTAACAAGGTTTTACCTTAGCAGTAGTAAGCTTGTCAGACTCGGAGATGACCTTAGTCCCTGTCATGATTAAACAGGCCTACAGGAGAGATAAAGACGCAACGGAACACTAGGTTGTAAATAAACGATGTTATCTATACCGATGTTCAGTCAAGACTCAAGAGAAGTTTTACATCTTTCCATGAGTTTTACAAAAATCTGTCGACTGAAGAATTTCCAAATTTAGTTGATAATGCGAAGTATATTTACTTTTTATTTGGATCAACATATCAACAGCTTTTCTCCAAGATGAAGTACTTAAAATCCAGATGCGCATTTAAAGAACAACTTGTGCTTGTACATCACTAATTGAACCAGATGTAGAAATGATTTTGAAACCAATATAGCATCATACATCACAATATTTTTTTCCAATTTAAAATTCTTTATTTTATACTTTTATAGTTTCAATTTTAATTCAATACATATTTCACATGCAGAAATTAACTTATTTTTTATGTATTTCTTATTTCCTGACTAAAAAAATTACAGATGTTAAAGAAAGATGTCAATTAACTACTATTGACAAACACACACACACACACACATATATATATATATATATATATATATATATATATATATATATATATATATGCGCACTCTAACTACTGTGGCCCCCGAAAAAATAGTAACATTTATTTTGGCCCCCGCTATAAAAAAGGTTGCCCACCCTTGCACTATACGACTATAACAATCTTAACCACCCGCGGTAGCTTTTAAACAATTATTATAAATGTATCTCTTCACTACGCAAAGACTTCTGCTTGTATCAAGTTGAAATTTTGCATGCCTGTTTCAATTGTGCATTAGATGGTGTATATGAAGTTTTATTAAAATCGTTACGTTAGAACGTAAGATATCGGTAAAAAGGTTGTTTTCTCTATTATAAACGTTTAGGTCCGCTTTAATAGTTTTAGCGATCTTTATTAAGTCATAGCGGTGTCGCTGTTGGTTTTAGTAAAAAATGTTATTTGAAAAAAAAGTTCGTCTCATCGAATAGGTGATGATAGAATTTTTTCCTGTCCTGAAATTCCAATTTTAAATTTGAAGCTCACGTTTACGCGAGCATTGCGCGCGCACTGTACGACGGATTACGCTGTCCAACGAACTTAGCCTGAGTATTAGTTAGAGGATCATGTATACCAAATTTCAACTAAATCGGTCAACTTTTACTCAAGTTATCGTCACACGCGTAAACGTTACTGACAGACAGACAGACAAGATGCATATTTCGTTGAATGTAAGAAGCTCGCTTACGCTCGCTTCAATTAATTAAAATTTGACGAGGGTAGTGGAAGTATTTATTTTGGGTTTTATAGAGGAACAAGATCTTTTAATTTTACTTTATATGCAGCTGTCAAGAAAAGTGGATTTTGATGTTTTAATTTATATGTATTTGTCAAGGATTGTGGAATTAAATACTTTAAGTTATGTAGTGTTGTCTAGGATAGTGGAACTAAATATCTTAATTTACTTACACTTGTCAAGGATAATGGATCTAGATGTTTTATGCTTTTTTATAAAAATTTTAATTTATAAGTATATACAGTTTTCAAGAATACTGGAACTAAAATTTAAATTGATTTTCATTTGTCCCAGCTAAATCTTTTATAGTAATGATATTATATTAATACATTTATTGTTTATAGAAATTTAAATTACCGATATAATTTATTACAGTGCACTCTGTAGAGGGTAGATTCATTTATGATTCAAAAGTGGCTTTATAGAGGTTTGTTACTTTTAGAAAGTTGTAGAGGTTTATTTTAATTACCAATGCTCATTTGGGCAATCCCCAATTACATTGATGCATATTAGGCATATAATCTCAAGATATTCTTATGGGTTGGGAATTCCTTTTCACTAATCTTGGGATCTCCCCGAAATTCTAAATAATTAGAATTTCTTCGAAAACAACCTCTTACTGTATAACGAATAATTAAATTTAACTATAACTGTCAACTAAAGCTCAAAGAATAGTAAACCTAAGTTGGCTTCTGCAGAAGTCCTTAAAGAGAAAATTAAGACTGGTATAAGCCTTATTATTACGTTATTTAAAAATTTATTTTTAATTAAACAATTTTGTTTTTAAATTTGATTTATTTCTTGAACGGGCTCTTTTTGTCTATAACGACTATTTAACGACGTTCGTTCAAACGTAATTAACTCAACGTTAACAAGAAAAATCTCTTCATAGGATGCTCTTCACTCTTCCGCGGTCAATACCCCCATTAAAAACAAATTTAGGTATGCATAAAAATTATTTTTTAAACATTTTAATTTTCATCCTGAAAGTACGTAATAATATGTATTTTTGTTTATAAAGTTTATTAATTTGAGTTGCATCGGGATAAGTTGCATCCTGTTAAAAATACAATAAGTTGAAATTATATGTTACTAGAAAAAAAACCCTTGTTAAAATAACATATCATGATATAGAAACAATGAAACAACAAATATTTTTAAAATTAATAATTTTATGAAATGAGTTAATGCAGTCATGGAATATTCATTGAGACAGAACGATCATATTTTCGGAATATTATTTACCTATATTGTTTTAATAGCTTGACTGTGAATAGAATAATTATTATGGTTTGTCCGAACAAGGCGATTCTTATTATAAATAAATGTATGTATTGCTTATAATGCTGAATGATTAAACTTTTTATTTCTTTGCTTGAAATAATTTTTTATTGCTAAGCTAAAGCAACTACATTTATTTCAATAAAAATAAATGTTTGTTTTGATTTGTTGGTCTTTAAATAGATACAATAACTAATTATATTAGTTATTGTATTTAGATCAATATCTGAATTAATTTACTTAACTTTACTTTTTCTAAATATAAAATTTGGCCCGTGCCCTTGTTCTCGTTTTTTATAAATGAAGAAACAGCTAATCTGAATTGTTCTGTTATTGTCAATTTAACAGTAGATATACCTATTATTACCTTATGGTTTCCACGAGTTAATCTGAAGTTAGTATTGGATCGATTATTGACTTGATAATTGCTTTTCTTTAGGTGTAATTTTCGTTTCACTTTGGCTGAAGTTGTTGTGGAACGTTATCTAGTGATATCCTTACATTTATGCAAAAACAACCCCCACTACTTTACTATCTAATGTGCTACTACTTCACTATGGTTTTCCGGTATAATCCGCATTTCAAAAGGTTTGAAGTCCGATCTATCGCTTCCGTTGTTGGAAGCTTATTCAAAGATGTGGTGCCCCACCGCAGGTGCTATATGTACTTCTCTTCGACACTGGCAAGATTGGTTTTTACCTCCCTAGTATAGAACTAAAAAAAAAAAAACCTTAGCGACAATTTTCAATGATGAAATTGTTGCTTTCAACATTGACTGGGATTTTCAATGATATATATAAAACAATTTATAACTTTGGCGTTGTTCTTAATTAAAACTAATCGACTTTAAAATTAACAAATGGATATAGAAAGGAACAAATATATGGATTATAAAAATTAATTCTATATACAGATACATTAACACTGTTTTATTGAGTAGGACTTTTTTTCAGTAAATGTTACAAATTCTAAAAGTCATATTAAATATAGGTGTTTAGTTATTCCAAACGTTGCACATCAAAATTTCTTATTTGTTACGGTTTTTCTTAGAGTGTTATTATTAGAATTTAATCTCACAAATGATTAATAAAGGATAACTCAGTATTGAAGGGACAAGATACTTACCACCACTATAGTCTATGAGAAATGAGTTCTAGTGCGTTGACAGCGCGGGAAAGTAAAAAAAATGTGGTAAGGAGCCGATGATAACTCAGTATTTTAAAAATCACGGTAGGGCGGCATTTTGAATCTTGCCTTGGGGTGACACATTATCAAAGAACCTCCTAGGATATCTACAATTAACTTTTTATTCAATTTATTTTGTTATTGAATTGTTACAAAATATAGTTAGAGCCCTCAGTTTGGTGCATCTTGATTTACTCAAAGCAATAACAATATATAAACTTACTAATTGACGACGGAAAAACTTCAATCGAGGGGGTTCTTCACCCGGGCTATCCTTTGAAGGGATGATGCAGTCCTACGATCCTGGCGGGGAATGCCTTCATCCGTATTCCTTGGCAGGGCCGGGCAACCCGAGCCCTTTCCCTGAGGGGCGACGCCGCCCAGCGGGGGAAGTGAGAAAAAGGTAAAAAAATCGGTCCGAGGCAACTCAGTCAAACTTTCTTATATACGAGTTCAAATTACTTAGCCCATTGTTTTCCATTTTCGTAGGTAAATTTAATTATCATTGAATATATCATCAAAATTTATCAAAAAATAACTTACCAGATAAAGAACCAGCCTCTCTCCGTCCGCGTTAAAAGCTATATTCACAGGAACTAGATTTTTAGGCAACTAAAAACTAACAAACATTAGGCATGCGAAAAAAACCGCGAGTACCTTTTCATTTCATATTGGCGCCCTACCCCCGATTTAATTCAGAATTAAATCTATGCAAATAACAATAATGTATTAGGTTGTTTTAGTTTTATATACACAGCACAGTACTAATGTGCTTCGTGCAGTAAAGTTAAGTATGGGTCAGTATCAAACTCAGTTTGTTAAAATATAGTTAGTCTAAATATTACAAAAAAGAACCCTTAAGGCTCTACCGCCCTTTGAGGTTAGGAAAAACAGTGAAATTAAAGTGATACTGGTTCTAAGCAAGATATCAAAAATCTAATCACAGGCTTCATTCCTAATTTTAATTCTGCACAATTTGAGCCCTATTTCAACTTCCTATGATAAATTGTACAGGCGCCATTTTAATACAACGAGTCTTATCGTTGTATTGAAATGGCGCCTGTACTATTTATCATAGGAAGTTGAAATAGGGCTCAAATTGTGCAGAATTAAAATTAGGAATGAAGCCTGTGATCAGAATTTTGATATCTTGCTTAGAACCCATAACATTTTCAATTTAATGATTTTTCTAACCTCAAAGAGCGGTAGAGCCTTAAGATTCAAACTCTTCATTTAATTTAAATTTCAGAATATACTACCTACTCATCTACTATAAACAGTAAACACCAAGTCTGTTATAATTAAAAAACTTTGTGGAGAGCTATTAAAAACCCTCCCGTACAGAAAATTGCAATACATTTATACCTTCTGGTTTAAAAAAAAAAAAATCACAGGGGCGTCGTTAACGGAACTGATATAGTTGAAGGTATAGTATACCCATGAATAAAAAAAATTGACCAACCAAACCTTGAATCCCTTAAAACTGACAATTTTGTATGGTAAATTTACCATACATTTCCAGAGGGTATTCCACATTAACCCCCCCCCCCCGGTAAGGGTGGCCCAAAAGGTTTTTTGGGCGGGTAAAGTGACATTTGAAAGATGTGTTCGTTGGGTCCGGTCGCCTTTTACTTCCAGCTTGGCACAGGGGCTAACCAAAGGAGTAAAGGAGTAAAGGTCCGGGAAAGGATGAAGCCATCCTCTCTATTGAAGTTCTTCAGCTGTTTCTGAATTTAAATATAGCTTTACCTGCTTTAGTGGGTACCTGATAGATGTGAAAACACAAATGTCTTGTTGAATCCGATGAGATGGCCGGTTTCTTCGGAATGTTGTGTGCTATCTGTGAAACGTAATTACCAATTAAGGATATAAAAAAACTACCTGATAAAAAATCAAATAATTACTCACATTAAGGATATAAAAATAACTACAACATTGTCCTGATATTGTAATCAATAATAACTACCTATTATTAGTTATCAATAACGTGTGTTTGTCTTTCTATTAATTGATATAATTATGTATAATATTAAATCTATTCTCAGTTAGACTAATCAGTGATTCCTGTTGTATGCGTTGTTTAGTTTGAAACATTTTCATATTTCATTGTAGATCCTTATTTAAGTTCTAGTAATAATAATAGTAATAATGATAATTTATTATCATTTTTAAAAAAAATATATATACATAATTTTATTTATCTTATTTCATTCATTTAATTGTTGGTGGTATTTTGACAGATGTAAACAAACTTTTACGTTTAACGGAAGTATCGCACTAATTAATTATTATGTTTGCTAATAACTTTTAAAATAATTAATGGAATTTCATTGTTTGTTTTTTTATATTTGTTCCTTATTTTTTACCGGTAGATATGCTGTATGTCAAAAACGTATTTATACTTTCAAAAATAAAAATTCTATAACTTCAAAATTACTGCAAATATCAAAATTAAATTTGGATTTGTTTGATATACAAAGAGGTACATTCGTGCCAAATTTCAACTCGATCGGTCCACTTTTTGATTTTTTACGAATTTTTAAAAATGTTGCTGTCTCAGCAAACTGGGTTCATGATGGCGGAAAATGTTGATTTTCTGGGCGGCACAACTGGAAATAAGGATTGATTTTTCTGCCAAGTTTCAACTCTCTAGGTTAAATACCCTGAGCGCTACGATGATAACATACATACACACATATAGACGTCATGCTGAAAACCACTCTGGAGGTCTCAAAAACACCCTCAACGGATAATTCAGTTGAAATCTCGAGGAAAAAAATTTGGGGGAAAACAAAACTTTTCCTTATATAGGTGAGGAAAAGTAAAAATGACAGATTTACAATAACTGGGGGAAACTATTAAATAAATTAGAAACTAATGGGCTGTAATAGCATATCTTTAAATTACGCCATAGGATGCGGGGAAGCTAAATGCCACACTAATTGGCAAACTATTTTAAATTATAAATAAAATACATTTGATAATCTCCGGGTCAAGCTTTTATAAAAAATATTGACTTTGTTTCCGTATAAAATGGTTTAAAGCAACAACATAAAATAAATAACATAAATAAAAAATAGTCTAAAGATCACTTTATTGAAATTTACAAAAGAGTATATTCAATGTATTGTCGTGCATTTTTCTAAAATATATTAAATCTGATATAGTTGTTCTTATTGAGGAAAGATTGATTTGTGCTGGTTTCCCCCGAGATGTAAAGCTTGTTTTCGCTTCACATGTGTTTATTTTTGAAAACAAACATCTCAAGGTGAGTGGCGCACCACAATTCTTACTTGACCAGTGGCGACGTTTCTTGAATGGTGGGGGAAACACTGACTATTTCAGAGAGGGGAATTCCCTTAAAGATGTTTCGATGTAACCGTCAGTGGCTAGTTTATTCGTTGACCTTTTAGCTTCGACTCTGACAATATAAATAATCCGGATGATTTTTCTATTTTCTCAGTAGCAAACGCTAGTATCATAAGTACAGATCGAATTCTAGTCTATTAAATTAAATCTAATTTTTAATTTACTTAAATAATTTACAGACTGAAAATTAATTTAGGTAAGTGATCTCAACGATGAAGCATTTAAATGTCTTAACATTTTGTATATTATTGCCGGCGGTTTTATGTAGTAATCTATCGAGATTTAAGAGACAAGAAGCAAATCAAGAACGGTGCGTTTGTGTACCTTATTATCAATGCGGTCCTGACGGGAAAATAGATGCTTATGGCACATTTCAACTTGATCAAAGGTAAATTTTATCTACCACCTTTTATAGTTTACTTTTCTGATTAACATATTTCGTTCATTTTTAATCTTCGAACGAACTTTCTTTAAAAACCTTTTGTTATACTGTTTCATTACTGATATTTGTCGGAGGTTTTATTGCGTTATCAATCTAGGTGTTGATATTATATACTTACCCACACAAGCGAGTATTTATTTGATCATCTTGTATGTCTTATTAGGGTTTAATCATAGAGAAAGTATTAATATATCCTTTTAATTATAATATCAGCGGGTATCAGTTCATATGAGTTTCCGTAAATATAGCATTTATTTGACTTCGTATAATTTCATTTCATAAAATCTGTTAACATGTTTGGTATATTATATTATATATAATGTTTATTTTAAATCAAGTTATAATTGTTATTAACTACGGGAAACAGACAGAGAAAAATACACTCCAGCGCCGGGATTTGAACCACGGGCCTCTATATTTCCAGTATAGAGGCCCGATGGTTCAAATTCCGGCGCTGGAGTGTATTTTTCTCTGTCTGTTTCCCGTAGTTAATAATAATTATAACTTGATTTAAATTAAAATTTAATCTTTCCGTAGTATGAATACTACCAAAATCGTAAAATATGAAATTATATATAATGTTAAATTATAATTTAGCCTCTCAATTTTCAGTTTTATGTATATTTGTTTGTATCTCTAACCATAAAGAGACTACTGATTTGACTTTCTCGATTTTAATGTCATAGCGTTTGTTTGTACGTCAAACCATTTAGAGGCCATTAATTTGACCACCTTAATATTAATGCACTAGTGTCTATTTGAATATCTACAACCGATAATGGACTATTGATCTGACCTCTTCAATTTTGAGATGTTTATGTGATTGGTTATATGTACAATCGTAAAGTAAACAATGACTATTTGTTCTTAATTATTTCATCGATGATGAACAATTATTGGTGATTGGACTAAATCTTTGTTATCGTGGTTTTACAATAATTTGATACAGTTTATTCAATAAACAAAATTAATAAATTACCGCACACTATTGATTTGATCAAGTCTTCCTATTATATTTCTTATTTATTCTGAAGAGCGAAATTTTTGTGTCTTTCTGTCGCGAAATTGTTGCTAACCAACATATCTTAAAAACTACACCGCTGATTTTATTGAAATTTGGATGGTAGGCCACAATTAGTCCACTGTTGGTCCTATATTAGTTTCAACCATCTGCGTCAATTTATTTCTCTTCCACTTGCGCAAAAACATTCGTTTATTTTTACCTATATCAGCTATGTGCCACGCCAATTGGCAGAGTATTTAACTAAGTGTTTTTATTCAAGTTCAGGATATAATATTATTGAAGTATTTTAAATAAGCGTCTTTACCAACTGTAGTATATAGGTACTTAATAAAGCTATTGTTCAACGAGTGGTTTAACAAGGAGATCAACAATTTATTAATCTCCCACCGCACTTTCTGGGAATCGAACCCAGAGAGGTAAGACGCTCTAATGATTGTATAGAGAGAATATGTAAAGTGATTTATCTCTGTTCTGTATTGACCAGATAACGTGCTGATTCGGAATAAGTGCTGCTTACTGAATTACATGTTACTTTATTACACGCTTACTACGAGTACCTAATTACATGTTACTATATTAGTTAATTACATGCAATTGCCTCCAAATATTTTAGCCTAAATTTGACTCTCTTCCCGACTACATAGAAAACTGAAACCAGTTATTTATTTAACATGTATATTAGCTAACTTATTATAGTAAATTATTTTTCAAGTAGATTAGCCATAATTAATAAATTTATAGCAATTCCAATATATAGGATTATTAAGGCAGCGACACTATTATTATGCTTTTGTAGTTAACTCAGTCATGTGTGCAAAAGAGAAAATTTCATCAGTTTATTGTCAAAAACAATAGTTAGGCAGTGTATAGGGTGGTTTTGACCATTTTAGAAGGTCATTAGAAATTACTGAGGACCATCAGTTCACATCATTGATCTCTGATGAGGATGAGTATAAGTTCACATCATAGATCTCTGATGAGGATGAGTATAAGTTCACATCATTGATCTCAGATGAGGATGAGTATAAGTTCACATCATTGATCTCTGATGAGGATGAGTATAAGTTCACATCATAGATCTCTGATGAGGATGAGTATAAGTTCACATCATTGATCTCTGATGAGGATGAGTATAAGTTCACATCATAGATCTCTGATGAGGATGAGTATAAGTCCACATCATTGATCTCTGATGACGATAAATATAAGTTCGCACATCATAGATCTCTGATGACAACCACTTCACATCGTAGTTTACTGATGCGGTGACCAACTAAAGTGGTAGAAACTACTATTAATACGAGGGCGTAAAAGCTTGATAACAGACCAAATTTTGGGTTATCTCTGATGATCATCAGTTCAAATCATAGGTCACTGATGCAATAGCCAACTAAAGTGGTAGAAACTACCCTGTATTTATCATTAGCAGTAATGCAAGGGGCGCGGGCGTGAAGGCCAGGTCTAGCACATTTTGGGTCATTCATGTCCCCAGAACAGAATATAGAACATGGCCATCAAATCACAACCCTCCTCCTCCAAGTCAAACCTCCTTGTTTGGATAATAAAGGAGTGGATGTCTTGCCATTTTACAACTGCAAGCTCCTTTTTCCTGATTTCTCCCGCTCCTAAGACATAGGAAGGGTAATATCTTCCATTTTATATCCTTCACATACTCCCATAAAGTGGTAAGCTGTGCCCTCTTCTTTGCCGTACCATTTATAATTCTCGAATTAATTAGCTATTGTGCTTTTTGGCTGTAATCTCATATTTTTTATTTGAGGGTTTACTCACATATCTCAGAAAAAGGGTACTTTTTTAGATTGTTACTCCCCTAAGTGGTTTTAGAATATAAATGACTTTAACTAAGTATTAACTTATCCAAATATCTGTTGTCATTCATAAAATAGAACCTACATATATATGTATGGGTATGTGTGTGTGTATGTATGTACATGTATGAATGTGTGTGTGTATATATGTATGTATATAATGTATGTATGTGTATATATATGTATATATGTGTACATATGTATGTATGCGTATGTATGTGTGCGTATATGTGTATATATCTATATGCATTTTTCTTCTTTATTTTTTTCATTTTTTACACTTACCAACTTATCACTAAGATACATTTTTACCACTTTTTAATAATTAACATTAATAATATTAGCACTAATAATCAACTAAACAAATAAAAAACGATTAAAAATTTAAGATTATTACAAAAGAAAAGTTGTTACCGATTAATGAAAAAAAATATATATATATATATAAATAATAGAAAAATAAAATAAAGCGTATAAACTATTGCCATTAACTCGAGACGAGGCCCCTCACTCTAGATCCTTGTTTTTCTACTGAGGGCCTTCACCTACTATGTATGCTAGTATTCATAATTATTATATTTATAATGTTATAATGATGATTGTAATGTTATAATAAGAATGTTATGTAATAAAAATAATTGTATTGCAATTGTATATTTCTAAAAAGGTGGAAATAAATTAAATAAAAAAAACAAAAAAAAAAAACTAAATAATTATTTAGACAAAGTGATGTTTAATCCAATGTACGTTGGGACTTTTTATAAGGGGAGTAACAATCTAAAGAAGAACATTCCGTACACCTTATTTAGATTGATACTCCCTCTGTTTTCTTTATAAGGGGAGTAACTATCTATAGAAGTGCCAGAAAAAGTAACTAATTCGCTTTTATTTAACTTCACTTGTTTGTGAGGTAAGACATTTTTTTCAAACTACCTAGAAACCTCAAAATTTCATAGATTATGTATTTCCGATAAAAAGTTAATCATAAGCATACTAAAATTCTAACAACAATAGTTTAAAAAAAATGTATTAGTTTTTATGTAAAAAAATCAACTACTAAAAAGGTATGAAAATATTAAAAACATGTTTTTTTATTCCGAACTTACCGGTAACGAAAGCATTGTGATCAATCTGAAAAACGACTTTTTGTCTCCGAATTAAGAAAAATCCTATACTGAAATCCGTTTCAGACACTTTCGGAAATTTTTGGTCACGTGTCTGTCTTGTCTGTCGTTAAACATCTTTGTGAATCACCATACCTTAAAATACTTATCTGAATTTTATAAATTTTGGAGCGTATGTATTCAATAAATCCGCAGTAATCTGTGCAAACATTTTATTAATCGAAACCGATGTAAATCTCATATAAGATTCGTCTAATAAATAGGACGCAAGCAAGCTATATACCACACAAATTAGCTGACTATTTTTTTATAATCTCTAGTTTTTTAAAGAATATTTTGTTTAGAAATGGCCAGAAGCATTTTTGTGACAATTTCTTTGTAGTTGTAATACAAAATTAAGGATAACTGCAGCCATTTAAAATATTCTTATTTTTAAATCCACCTCTGATTACTTTATGTAAATATATTATAGATCACGGCCAGTTGTCAAGGATAATATAATAATAAACAACAAAAAATGCCCTAAATAAATTAATTATAAACTGTCTTTTCATGATAAATGTATTATCTTAATGTAATTCTACTGCATTATCACCAGGGACATCCCAGCGGTCATAGGTCATAAGGAAATCTTTTTATAATATGAAAGAATATCCAATTTTAAATAACAAACTCTTTAATTTTATGAGAATATATTATTGTGATATATCATTTAATTATCTGAAAGATAACTCATACAACAATAACTTATTTATAATTATGAAATCAAATAATTTTTATTTGAATAACTATATTTTTACTTTTTTTCTCTTTCTTTCTCTCTCTCTCTCTCTCTCTCTCTCTCTCTCTATATATATATATATATATATATATATATATATATATATATATATATATATATATATATATATATATATATGTATATATAGAGAGAGAGAGAGAGAGAGAGAGAGAGTAAGTAAAAACATACATAGAGAAGTACCTATACATCTATAGGTAGAGGAAATACTGGGTTCAAAAAATCAATTTTAATATATTTGTGGATTTTTACGTTTTTAGGTCCTTTGAGCTCACAAAAAATACTATCTTTCGTCTGAAGTCTAACATGGTGCTTAAATTGGTGGCCCGATTTCAATAGAATTTGACATAAATGTGACAAAAATCATGCCCAAGGCTAAATCGAGAATTAAATTTTAACTTCAAATTTTGAGGGTGACGTCCCTCTGAGAATAAAATTCTTTATCAACAACTAGTCTGATAATTTTGATTTAAAACTCTCAAATGTAGTCCATAAAAGCCTAATACACATTGGAAAATTGAGTCAGAGAATCCCATTTCAGATGGGAATAAAATATTCAGCCCTGCGGCATGCCACTCAAGATTCACTGTCGCAGAATCAACCGAGATTCTAGTCAGGACTCCACCCTGTGCGACAATGAGCCTGATTAACAATGTGTACTAGGATTAAGACAGGAATCAAAGCACAAAATCCTACCTTATCTTATCGTGTGAATTTTTGCAAATAAATCACACACAATTTTCTCCAGTTTAGACATACAACTAATTTATTTTCCATTATTTATTATTTTTGTTTTCAAATTGTATATATTTATATAGTAGGACTTGTATTTTACATTATTATGTTTAATCTCAAATTAAGAACACAAGAGTAAAAAATTAAGGAGGAATTATAACAAAACAAATTGAAAAAAAATCTTTTAACTTACGATTTACCAAACAATGTTTTTGTTTCAGGATCCCCACAGAGCCTAATCCGGAGTGTACAGGCGTAGAGATTTGTTGTGGCCTTCCTGATAATGATGATGATGAACCGAAAGTTGTTACTGAGCCCGGGACTTTTACTCCTCCTACACCGATCACTGAGCAAACACCTAAGACGCCCCCCTACGAGCCAGAGGATCCGACATCCGATGGAAGCACCGTCGTGATGCCAGTGAAGCCTCCCGGAGTCACTGGTTGCGGAATAAGGAGATTGAACCCTCTGGATGAAAGAATCGACACTACCATTAGGATTACCGGAAAGAACGAAGTGCCTGGTAATAATATAATGTTTTTAAAAAAATAACACTTTAATAAATATTGATTCATAGAGCTCGCAGCATATCATAACTCTACTATTTCCGTATATGAGTGCTATATGAATATACTTAGTAAAAGCAAGTAGGTAAATGTATTAGATCAATATTTTTAGGTAAAAGTTTAGAAATTTCCTAACCTTCCATTCAGTGGCTTAACTGCTTGTTTGGGGTCTCGCCCAACTTCCGTTGGCAGGCCATCTAAATAAAGTCAATATGAATATTGGTATTGCAATATGAATATATGCAATTGCAATTCGTGTCTGCCCGCACCACAGCAGGCTTCTCTTGGTATACATTTTCTTTCCTTATTTCTATGTTGGTTCTATCTTCTTAGTTCCCTTTAGTACATTTCCCTAATCTTTCTTGAATGAGTTTCTCTTTCATAGGCCTAACTATTTTTAAGCTTTCTTGCATTTATTTAATTTCCTTATACCTTAGTAGATCAAGAAGTATGTTAGATCAGCATATTTACATTGCAGTTTAGGAGCTTCCTAGCTTTATTTTAGTATTTTTCTTTTTCTAATTGACCTTGTGTATCTATATATCATTTTATATTTATTAGTTCTTCTTATAGTGTAGCGCTTACTATTTGAATTTATTTTACATTTTTTAATTATTTACTTTTTTCAGAGAGCTCTCACTATGGAGAATTCCCGTGGATGATCGCTGTATTCCAAGAAAGTCATGATAAGAAGGAATTCAAATGCGGTGGTTCTCTCATTGCCCCAGATGTGGTCCTCACGGCAGCTCATTGCGTCGCGTAAGTTAAATAAATACACCATTAATTCATCTCTGTCTTTACCATTTGCTTTTATTGTTTCAATTTTACTGAGATTCTCGAATACCTGCGCCAGTGTAAAAAGTGTTATTACTTAAAGAGACAGTTTGTTGCTTTTCCCCAGACCTATGACTTAAATTTCATAGAATGTCTCCAAATTTATCATTTCTATATAAATAATAGGCATTTATTTAAAATTTATATGTTATTGAATACCCTATAGAACCTATTTATTAAATTAATCGAAATGAAAAATAAGTATTATGGTAAAAAAAAATAGTTACACTAGATTTACTCGTATAAATTAGGAAGGATGAATTAGAAGACGTTATAATTATTGCTTAAAGAACGATAAGACGTCACATGTTTTTTTATTAAAGAACTTTTTTTATTATAGTTATTATAAGTGATGATATGTTAATATGATGATATTTCCTGGCTGGTTTGATACAGAAGGCATTGGAACGTCATTATAGTAGATATAGTTAAGTTAAGTACTGTCTAAACCGGTTACTCCTTTACCACTTTGGAGCATTCTATCAAGGACTTGTTCAGAATACTTAAAACATTTTGTACAAATATAGATAGGTACAAAGAATACCAAGTCTTCAATTCTTTAAACTATAATTCTTTTTTATTATAAGCTATAATAAACTTTTTAATCTACGATTGATACGAAATATAAACATTGT
The DNA here is from genome assembly GCA_951217055.1 of Gerris lacustris. NCBI lineage: Eukaryota > Metazoa > Arthropoda > Insecta > Hemiptera > Gerridae > Gerris > Gerris lacustris. Next base: position 27,595,961 of record OX578280.1, read on the forward strand.
ATCTCTGTTTAGATGCGTAGAAAGTTATTCTTTACGTACTTTTATTCATTGCGCATGCGCGTTTCATAATTCCTCTTTTTTTCCGCCCTAGTGCGGTAAAAAAGAAGAATTCTTTACCTTAACGCACGATTAGCGAGTTTGTTTACATTTAACAAAACTAATTTGCTGGTTGTTTTATTAAATTAACTGTTTGTATTTGTATCGAGTTTTTAGTGAAAAACAAAGATTTATGTCATTATGACGAAAATGAGGAGAATAATACATAATATGCCTCCCGAAATAATGTATTCGGCACAAAATACAACTAATGAATTAATGTCATCTTTATCAAAAGATAAATACGAACTTACATACAGGAAGTTTATTAATTATTTTTTTCTTTATTTATTAATAAAATCCAAAAATCGTAGATAAAGTACGGTACGCAACTCGTACGAAAATTGCATTTTGCTTTGCTGTGGTTTTACTACCCTCGCGGTCGCTCGGGTGCAAACTCCACACTCGCATGCAAAATGTTACTTTCCGCACTAGACGCGTAATGTACTATTTCTTTCCTTATTTTATTTTAGGTGCATAATATTTACTTTTTCTTGTTTGTAATATCGTGTTTTAACGTTTTTATATACTCCTTTTTACTTTCTCATATATACGTATAGTTTATGCATATAAAGACAAAGTATTGTGATAGCACGGTAATTGATTCAAGTCCAACAATTTGGGTTTTAAAAAATGTCTGTCTGCAGTCTTTCGTCTGCGTGCAGACGCGTGGAGCCTAATGTGCGGATTTTGATTAAATTTGTAATACATATTCAGAAAAAGCATACTCCGAGACGATTTCAAGTAATTATTTCCAAGTCTCTTTCTGATTTCAATGTGTAAATAACCAGCTTATTCCTTAAAGAATTAATTATTAGGTATATTAACAAATTGTAGTTTAGTCGTTAGGCATATGTCGTAAAATATAATTTATATATAATACCACATTCTGCTACATTGTTTCCTTTGACATTGCAGGCATGTTTTTTCGTTTCTTACTAAAATATCAGTTACCTATAGTAATCCTTCTTCGGCACAAAGTTCAAATTTCAGTGTTCAGGAGGACCTCGAGTACATTATTATATACAATCATTGAAAATGTTGACTAAATTCAGACTTACAGAAGCAATAATCGATGTATTCAATTAACTTTGGCATTCTCGTATATTAGATTATTTATAGTTACCGGATACATATTGAAGAAACTAAATTCAAAGCATTTCATCTATAGAAAATCACAAATAATAAGGTCCATACTCAATTGTTAAATCAATTTGTGACGTCATATATACGCTTTTGTGAGAAAATATCTACATTCATTGATAAAAAAAAGAAACACTTTAAAAGTAAGTAGGGAAAAAATTACTTTTGTTTGACAAAAGCTAAGCAAAATGTGTTTTTTTTCTTTTTGTCTCCAGGAAACTGGATGCCCATGAAGTCATTGTTAGAGCTGGTGATTGGGACTCAAGAACATCAGAAGAACCTCTTCCTCATCAAGACAGAAGGGTAAGATATGTTAATTAATAATTATAAAATTAATTAAACTAGGCATCGCGTGGCTCTATCATTGAAGCGAGCGTATAGTAATAAATATGTATTGAATATTGAAAAAAAAGATTATTGTGAATCATGATGAGTTGATAGATAATGGGTCTGGTAGTAGTGCAGCGGCTAGTAGTAAGGGAACCACCCCGCATTCTTACTATTCCACTAACCACACACCTCTATTTCAATATTTATAATTTGTATCTCTTTGCTACAAACAAACTACTGCATGTATCAAATTGAAATTTTGCATGCCTGTTTCAATTGTGCATCAGATGGTGTCTATGAAGTTTTATTAAAATCGTTACGTTAGAACGTAAGATATCGGTAAAAAGGTTGTTTTCTCTATTTTAAACGTTTAGGGCCGCTTTAATAGTTTTAGCGATCTTTATTAATTCATAGCGGTGTCGCTGTTGGTTTTACTAAAAAATGTTATTTGAAAAAAATGTTCGTCTCATCGAATAGATGATGATAGAATCTTTTCCCGTCCTGAAATTCCAATTTAATTTTTGAACCTCTCGTTTACGCGAGCGTTGCGCGCGAACTCTTGGACGGATCACGCTGTCCAACGAACTTAGCCTGAGTATTAGTAAGAGGATCATGTATACCAAATTTCAACTAAATCGGTCAACTTTTACTCAAGTTATCGTCACACGCGTGAACGTTACTGACAGACAGACAGACAGACAGACAGACAGACAGACAGACAGACAGACAGACAGACAGACAGACAGACACGGAGCATATTTCGTTGAATGTAGGAAGCTCGCTACGCTCGCTTCAATAAACATTTAAATATACGAGAGAGAGTTAGTTTAGTTCAAAGGCCTATTAAATAAGAACTTTTTCACACTTTTTAGTTTATATAATTTATAATATATGAAAGTATGTATACTAGGCATCGCGTGGCTCTATCATTGAAGCGAGCGTATAAATATGTATTGAATATTGAAAAAAAATATTATTGTGAATCATGATGAGTTGATAGATAATGGGTCTGGTAGTAGTGCAGCGGCTAGTAGTAAGGGAACCACCCCGCATTCTTACTTATTCCACTAACCACACATCTCTATTTCAATATTTATAATTTGTATCTCTTTGCTACAAACAAACTACTGCATGTATCAAGTTGAAATTTTGCATACCTGTTTCAATTGTGCATTAGATGGTGTATATGAAGTTTTATTAAAATCGTTTCGTTAGAACGTAAGATATCGGTAAAAAGGTTGTTTTCTCTATTATAAACGTTTAGGTCCGCTTTAATAGTTTTAGCGATCTTTATTAAGTCATAGCGGTGTCGCTGTTGGTTTTAGTAAAAAATGTTATTTGAAAAAAATGTTCGTCTCATCGAGTAGATGATGATAGAATCTTTTCCCGTCCTGAAATTCCAATTTAAATTTTGTACCTCTCGTTTACGCGAGCGTTGCGCGCGAACTCATGGACGGATCACGCTGTCCAACGAACTTAGCCTGAGTATTAGTAAGAGGAACATGTATACCAAATTTCAACTAAATCGGTCAACTTTTACTCAAGTTATCGTCACACGCGTAAACGTTACTGACAGACAGACAGACAGACAGACAGACAGACAGACAGACAGACAGACAGACAGACAGACAGACAGACAGACAGACAGACAGACAGACAGACACGGAGCATATTTCGTTGAATGTAGGAAGCTCGCTACGCTCGCTTCAATTAATCGGTTAACAGCTAAACGTAACGTAACGGATCTAGTGATCTCTAAAGTTCTTTTGAACCTGAAAGTTTTTTTAGAGTTTAACTTTCCTATTTGTAAAAAAAGGAAAATACTTTTTTCAAGACTTTAGAAAAGTCCATTCCACAAAAGTTTTTCCACACAAACATTTTTATCTATTTTTAACTAAATAAGTTATGGAGATTTTAACTCGTAACTTCGAAGATAACCCAAACCTTGTCTCTAGTGACTTTCATCTAAATGATGTTTTTTAATCATTAAACTTTTCCTCACAGGGCAAAAGACTTTCAGTTCACAAGGACTACGATTCTGGCAATCTCCGATATGATATCGCACTTATCTTCCTTGAACGCCCATTTGAACTGAATCAAGTCGTGGATACAATCTGCATTAATAAAATTGACTTCGAGCCTGAATACTGCTACGCCACTGGATGGGGTGTCAACAGCTTCAGTAAGTTTGAAAGTTCATTATTTTATTCATAGAACTTGAGTTAATCAATTAGAATATTCTCTTTAGAAACTTGTCTGCCTTGTAAACCTGACAGCTGATAAGTTTGGCTGTGCAACCTCTATTATGCTTAGACGTCTCGTAAGCTGTTAAGTCAGATTATTATTATTCGTTCCACGACTTGTATATAGTTTTGTAAATGTGATACATTTTTTAATAATTAATTAAGTAAATAAGATATTTTCAGTTTTGAATTCATGATCACAATGTGGAGGAAATTGTTATTTCTAGTCTGTCTGATTGATTTTCTTTTTTATGTGTTAATTTTGAACTCAAAACCACTTTGGCAAACGTTAACGAGAAATGTTTACTTCTGCTTGTATACTAATCAGACGAGTTCTTTCGAACCGTTTCTCTCATTAATCATAGCGGTACTAAACTTTCTCTTATACAAATACATAATTGTTTTTTGTCGGGTTTTTATGGTTATATATTTAAGTTTTTGCAGTGGGGAGTGCCCCATATTTTTCTGAAGGTACATATATGCCAAATATGATAAAATTCAATAGTCCAGCTAGGCTTCTCGCGTCTGAATAGACGACAAACAGACATTTTTTACAATCCACTTTTTGGACCATCTAAAATAAAATATTTTCGTTCTTCAGAACGATCACATAGCTTCCGTTACCTTCGGTAAGCTCGGAAGCAAAAAATTTCAACATTTTTTACACCATCACAATATATGTATAATGTTTTTGAGGAAGTAAAAAAATAAAATTGAAAGGGATTAATTCAGACACTGAAATAGAAAACGTAAGAAAAGTAAATTTACTATTCAGGTTTTACTCATTATAAATTTTCCTAATTTGAATATTCTGATAAGTGACTAATTTGTTAGTACATCGTTGTTGAAGTTTCTCTACCCTAAATTTTGTAGTATTAATTTTAATATGTTGATGATAATTTATTGATTTTATTCCTCTTAGAGATGAAATCTAAAGGAGGAAAATTTTTACTGTCCATTTTCAAAGTACAAATTTAATTTTTTTTGTATTCGAATGTTATAGGCGAGAAAGGACTTTATCAACCAATTCTGAAGAAGGTTCAATTACCCATCGTCGACAGAGCAACTTGTCAATCTACTTTAAGAACCACTAGGTTGGGAAATTACTTCAAACTTCACAAGAGTTTCATGTGCGCCGGAGGTGTAGCCAGTCAGGACACATGCTCAGTAAGCATAAGCCATTGGTTTAAATTTGTTACATTTAATTCTGCTATATCTATCATTTTCTTGGATTTATAAATGAAATTTCGATGGTTTGTCGAAAGTAGCTCGTAGATAGAACCATATTTATTTAAATCGTCTGTACACATTTAAAATTTAATAAAAATAAATGTGTCGTTGGAATTAAATCAGGTCCAAATAGCTACACTTTCTTATTTCAGTTGGATCAACTAATTTTATACTTGTGGCCCATTCGTCTAATACTAATCACTAACTGCCAGACGTTTTTTCTTATGTTAGAAATATATCAAATGTTCATTTGAGTTTCTATTTATTTATTTTGTTTTGCTATTTTTAGGGCGATGGAGGTGGTCCTTTGGTCTGCTCGATTCCCTCTAGTCCTCTGCAGTATACTCAAGTTGGAATAGTTTCTTGGGGTATCGGCTGCGGTAAGGAGAAGCCTGGAGTATACGCATCCGTCGACTACTTCTATGACTGGATAAAATCTCAAATTGAACTGTAGAAATCCTTGACGAAAATCTCTTCCACAAACAGAATGCGTTATAATGTTGTCAGTGAGACGTTAACAATGTCTTAATTTATGTTTTTATTTATAAAATGAAGATCTTCAAAACACTTCTGGTAATAAAATAAATAAGGACTTTTACATTAAATTTAAGATTAATTATCATTTAGATATTAAATTTATATTTTTATTTATTCATGTCACATTTAGCATAATATATTATTAATTATATGTATGTATTATATTTTATTGTTACAAATACAAGAAATATTATGCAATGTAATGGAGCAAATAAATTGTACATGTATTATTTTACTCATAAGTTTTATTTTTTACTTCAAATTATTATAAAATGATATCGAAATCGTAAAATACGTTGGTTTTTTTTTTTTAAATTTAACCTTATCAACAATAAATTATTATCTTTTTTACTTTGAAAATAATTAAAATTTAAGTTACAAATTGATAAATTGAGTATGATTTCCAATAATACGAAGATGGATTCAAACCTAATCCCTTCATTTGAATATACGTTTTTATCGATCTATTTATCAGATTTAGATCTTTATTGAAATCTAAATCTATAATCCGTAAAATACCGATTTTAGTGTGCATCCGTTCTGTTTTGAAATGTTTCCCTAACATCTCCTTTCTTTTTGGTAGTGGGCGTTCTTCCTGAATACTTCTTAAATAATTGTTGCTGCACTGCTTCCGAAAGAATTGGTTTGTTACACTTTTGTGTTTGTTATAAACTTTTATTTAAGAATTTGATAATATCATCTATGATTATTAATTTTTACAGGTAAAATAAGTAGATGATATAAATTAGATGTTTCTCTCGCGATTTAGCAGAACTTACACGAGTAGTAAAGAAAAATTAATCTTAGACCCATTGGATCAGTCTGAAACACTTACTAGTTGATTAACACTATTAAGAAGAAAATGAATTTAAAATTTTATTATGGTCCTTAATTTGTTGTTATAATATTGGTTGAAAATCTGGCTATCTAAAAAATATTGTTCACAGATTCATAAAAATATTTTCTCTATGGTTATATTTTTTCTAGCAATTTTCTTTTTCTTTCTTTTTTCTTTATTTTTAAGTCACAATTACAATTCATTTTATCTACGATTGATACGAAATATAAACATTGTATCTCTGTTTAGATGCGTAGAAAGTGATTCTTTACATACTTCGTACTTGTATTCATTGATGCGCATGCGCGTTTCATAATTCCTCTTTTTTCCGCCCTAGTACGGTAAAAAAGAAGAATTCTTTACCTTAACGCACGATTAGCGAGTTTGTTTACATTTAGCAAAACTAATTTGCTGCTTGATTAATTTTATTAACTGTTTGTATCGAGTTTTTAGTGAAAAACGATTATTGATTTATGTCATTATGACGAAAATGAGGAGAATTTTACAGTTCTCGAAATAATGTATTCGGCACAAAATACAACTAATGAATTAATGTCATCTTTATCCAAAGAGAAATACGAACTTACCTACCGGAAGTTTATTAAATATTGCTTCCGAGCTTACCGAAGGTAACGGAAGCTATGTGATCGTTCTGAAGAACTGAACATTTTTAGGTCTCCGATTTCAAAAATACAGAAATCCGTTTCAGACATCAGGGATCATTTTTGGTCCCGTGTCTGTCTGTCGGTCGGTCGTTAAATTTTTGCGAACCAACGTATCTTAAAAACTATTAGTCCAATTTTAATGAAATTTGGGTGGTAGGTCATGAGTAGCCCATTGTTGGTCCCATATAAGTTTCAACCTTCTGCGCTCATTTGTTTCTCTTCTACATGCACACAAACATACATTAATTTACACCTATAGCTTCAAAAGTACCTATCTGATTTGTATGAAACTTTTATAGTTTATTGAAAGTAGCCCGCAGATAGCCCCTGATTACTTTAACCGTCTGCGCTCTTTAAGTTTTGCTTAATTGATACTTTAATTCAAGTATAAAAGCAAAACAATTTTGACAGATTTAAAAAACGGAGGAAACAATTAAAATACTCTGCCAATTAATGTGGCACATAGCTTCCTCGCAAAGAAAATACCAAATTGAGAAAAATACCTCGATAAAAATAATCAAAAAGTTGAAACGGCGCTGTTCCAGTAAATATTTAATAGAGTTGAAGAAATTTAAACATTTGTTGGAGAAACAAAGCCTCCAACAAGCAACAAAAGTTAGCGCACATATAATTAATTTAATAAACAAATATAAAACTGCAACCAAATCGTAGAAACCGCTGTATAAACAGATTTTTTTTATTTTACCCCCCTCAAAACTAAAAATAACACAAAATAGAATATAACAAAAATTAATCTACTATGCAAGAGCTTTTTAACGATATACATCATATTATAAAAGATTAACTTTGACATATGTACCCCTGTACTTTGAATTAACAAAATTATATTTTTAAAAAAACAAACAATACTAAAGGGCATTAATTTAAGTAATAAATAAAAAACCTAATATCAAAAAAGTATTTAAACCCTTTAACCTATAACAAAATTATGAATCAGTACAAAAGTACATGTACAAAATTTTTAAAAAATCAACAAATAAAATAGCTTTAATGTACATATCAAGGCCTTTAAAATGATATAAGACACAATATTAAAAACCAAAAGAGTGGTCACGTGACACGGTGCACGGGAAAAAGTTTACTCTCATGTTCTCTGCAAGTAGGATGAACTAATGAAATAAAATATATTCAATTTAAAGAGCATTCGTGTGTGATTCAATCGCCACAATCAGAAATAAAATCGGCTATACTATTATAGAAACTATGGCCATTCAAAGACAAAAATGGAAAAAAAGCAACCAAAAAATAACAAAATTATCACCATCTAAGATACAACCGATGATGATACGACAAAAACTCATAGGACTAAAGTTGCAGATCTTTTCAAATCAGTTACCACTTGTGCTATCCATTTTCTAATACGACTTACCGTTTAACCGTAATAAGCCCCCAAACCAGCTTAAATATCAAGTCGCTCATTTTTATTTTTTTAAGGGGGGAAGAAGGGGGAAAAGTGAACTTTGTATAGTTATTTTTGTTCACAATATGGACGTTGCGCGTCGAATGGCGCAAACCACAAGTCTCTAGCTCTTCTGGAAGTGGGTAAACATTAATGTCAGTCAGTGAGTCAGCTAGCCATGCGGCTTTATAGTATAAGACATATTAAATTAGCACGGTTTTAAAGTGCGCAGAAGGTTGAAATTTGGCAGGTGTTATCTGCAGGCTACTTTCGACAAACCATATAAATTTCATAAAAATCAGATGATTACTTTTAAAGATATGGCTGTAAATAAATGTATGTTTGTGACCATGTGGATGATAAACAAATAAGAGCAGAAGGTTGAAATTATATTTATATGGGACCAACAATGGGCTAATTATGACCTACCACCCAAATTTCATTAAAATTGGACGTGTAGTTTTTAAGATATGGTGGTTCGCAAAAATTGAGCGACAGACCGACAGACAGACCGACTGACAGACCGACAGACAGACACGGAACCAAAAATGTTCCCTGATGTCTGAAACGGATTTCTGTCTTGGAATTTTTGAAATCAGAGATATAAAATATTTTCATTCTTCAGAACGATCACATAGCTTCCGTTACCTTCGGTAAGCTCGGAAGCAAAAATTAAACAATAATGGCTTGTAAATGCATAAAATATAAAATTAATAATGTACGTGATAGGATGCAAGGAAGCTATGTGCCATACCAATTGGCAGTCTATTTGTTCTATATTTATTATTAAAATCGTAGATAAAGTATACGGTACGCAAGTCGTGCGAAAACTGCCTTTTGATTTGCTCCTGTGGTTTTACTATTTACTACCCTCGCTATCGCTCGGGTGCAAACTCCACACTCGCATGCAAAATGCTATTTTCCGCACTAGACGCGTAATGTACTATTTCTTTCCTTATTTTATTTTAAGTGCATAATATTTACTTTTTCTTGTCAGCATATGCTTAACAGTCGTGTAGCATATGCTATTTTTTCCGAGGTAGCAGACAATGAAAAACTAACTTTTTAAAATTAAAAACAGAGCGTAACATACGAAAAAAAAATTATTTTGGTAGCAAACAAAAAAACAAGTTAAAAAATAAACCTAAAAGAGGTTCCACTATAAAAAAAAAGAAAAAACCCATTGACATCTAGTGGATTTTATAATCGTACTAAAGCATGTCTAGTTAGATTGCAGCGCTAAAAACTGCACTTTTGAGAACTACCGTAGGAGAACTACCGGGCAAGGCCCCCCCCCCCCCCCCCCCCCCGAAAAGATTACATACCTAAGACCCGCCATACACTTAAAACCAAAAAAACACAGTAATGACAGATTGACAGATGCATTCGAATTGGCTGTAAATATTTTCCAACAAAAGGAATTATTTAAGTATTATCTTATACACTGGTGTGTATACACTTAATCACCCCAAATAAGCTCGGCCCGGATTTGCCGATAGAATTAAATTCATTCAACACTATACCGGCCCGACTGTCGGCTGGGCCCGGATTTTGGCCGATTGAATTAAATTTATTAAACATTATAACGGCCCGACTGTCGGCTGGGCCCGGATTTGCCGATAGAATTAAATTCATTCAACACTATACCGGCCCGACTGTCGGCTGGGCCCGGATTTTGGCCGATTGAATTAAATTTATTAAACATTATAACGGCCCGACTGTCGGCTGGTCCCGGATTTTGCCGATGGAATTGAATTTATTAAACACTATACCGGCCCGACTGTCGGCTGGGCCCGGATTTTTGTCGATGAAACTAAAACTATCAAACACTATAGCGGCCCGATTTTGGCTGGACCGAGATTTTTGCTGATGGAATTAGATTCATTGAATTAAATTAGGATGCATGAAATAAATCGACCAGGATTGTGTGTAGAACGCTAGGTGGGTCCTCTTGTCTATGCGGCATTTCCCTCTTGCGGACTCAGGTCGGACTAGTGTTTGTCGCCATGTAGTGGGAAATCAGAGGCAATATAAATAAATCGGTTTATCATTTTGTGAAAAAACTGATTCATATTACATAGTAATCGTAAATTTAAATCTAAAAACTCAAAAAGCGTTCAGAAAACATTTGATGTTAAATGTCCCATGTAATTACCCAGTGAATGAGCGTATGATTCTTTTGTTTTGCAATAGGTATTTAATTTTCTTAGAGAAGAATTCTCTTCTAGATAAAAATTTGAAATTCGTATGTGCTCCAAATCCACGTTTGCTTTTGCAGTATGGATCACGTTTTGCTTCCGAGCTTACCAAAGGAAACGGAAGATATGTGACAGTTCTGAAGAACGAACAATTTGTATGTCTCCGATTTCAAAAATTCCAAGACAGAAATCTGTTCAACATCAGGGTACAGTTTGGGTCCCGTGTCCGCCTGTCCTTCAATTTTTGCGAACCAACATATCTTAAAAGCTATTCGTCCAATTTTATTGAAATTTTGATGGTAGGTCATAATTAGCCAGGTTATAACATTGCTGATCCCGTATAAGTTTCAATCTTCTGCACCTATTTATTTCTCTTCCACATTCGCACAGACATACATTTATTTACACCTATAAAGTACTCATCTGATTTTTATGAAATTTTAATGGTTTGTTTAAAGTAGCCCGCAGACAACCCAAGAATAATTTCAACAGTCTGCGCTCTTAAAATATTGCTATATTGATACTTTATTCATGTTAAATTTACTCAATTTTCTACATGATTTTTACATGATTTAAAGTATCAATTTACCGAAATTTATACAGCGCAGACAGTTAAAATTAATCTGTGAGCTTCTATCAGATAAGTTTTATAAAATCAGATGAATATTTTTGGAAATAAGGTGTAAATAAATGTATGTGTGTGCGCATGTGGAAGAGAAATGGTGGCAGGTGGAGAAATGTGGTGGAGGGAAATGGGACCAGAAGATTGGACCTTATATAGGACCAACAATGGACTTTTTATATGCTAATTAACTGCCATCCGAATTTCATTAAAATCGAAAGAGTAGTTTTTAAGAATTGTTCGCAATGATTGAGCGAGAGACAGACTAACAGCCAGAAACGGGATCAAAAATGTCTGATAACTGGAACAGATTTCTGTCTTGGAATTATTGGAATCGGAGACATAATCGTTCTTTAGAACGATCACATCACATAGTGAGGTGTTACCTCATAGGATTTTAATTTAATTAAATATGAGGTTATAAATTGAAATTAGAGTGTTGAAAAGGGGGAGAAATTACAATTATAATAAATTATGGGGTATGCCCCCCCCCCCCACCCCCAAAAAAAAAAAAATTCTGTGTACGCTACTGAGTCTTCTGTCTAGGTAGAGTCCTAAGTATCGCACTTCATTAGAAACAGGAAGAAGGGAACCGTTCAAGTGAACGGGAGGACAGGTTGCTCTTCTTAGGGTAAACGTAATATGTACACTTTTTTCAATTTTTTTTAAATTTGATTTTCAATTTTTGAGCCCACTTTTCAACGAATAAAAGGTGGGTTTGAAGGTATTGGGATGCTAATTGGTGGTCGGAATTGGTTGAGAGGATGGCCTTATCATCGGCGAAGGAAGCTAGGAAGGTATTGGGGTGAAGCGGGATATCAGCTGTGTAAAGGGAATATAGGAAAGGAGCTAGAATGCTACCTTGAGGCACGCCTGCAAGGATGGGAAAGGAATGGGAGGCAGAGGATCCTTGAGAGACTTTAAAGGATCTGTCTTTCAAATAAGAGGATAAGATTAGATAATAGGTTGGAGGAAGGATTCTCTTGAGTTTCCACAGCAGCCCCCGGTGCCAGACTCGATCGAAGGCTTGTAATTCGTCAAGAAAGGCAGCAGAAACATACTGTTTTTTCTCAAGAGCGGAAGCGATAGTGTCTGCAACGCGATGGCACTGGTGAATAGTTGAGTGTGCTGCTCGAAAACCGAATTGGTGATCTGGAAGTACATTGTGGGATTCTAGGATAGGAAATATACGACGAAGTAAGAGTTTCTCGAGAATTTTACTCATTACAGGGAGGAGACTAAAAGGACGGTAGGACGAAGGAAGGTGAGTGGGCTTATTAGATTTGGGAATTATGATAATCAGGGATTATTTCCATTGGGACGGGAAGTAGGTGGTACGAAGGACTGAGTTAAAAATATAGGTTAGTAACAGGAGGGCTTTCTTAGGTAGATTTTTAAGAACTTTAGCAGTTATTAAATCGGACCCAGGTGCTTTATTAATTGGGAGATCTTTTATGATATAGGTCACATCGGAGGGATGGTAAGCTGGAGGAGGAAGAGATAACTGGAGAGGAGAAGCGAGTTCACTTTCTATTAAGCTATGATGGTTAGGATCAGATACGCCAAGGTGAGGAGTAAAGACTGAGGAGAGGTGTTGAGCAAAAGAGGAAGCTTTGTCCTCGTCAGACAGGGCCCATGATCCATTGTCAAGACGAAGAGGAGGGGATATTGGTTTATAGGAAAGGATTCTTTTTGTCGCGGTCCATAGTGATTTATTTTCAGTAGTCAGTGATTCCGTATATGTGTCAAATTTATCTGCTCTGTATTGTTTTAATAAGGATGTCAGTTGTCTGTTAAGTCTATTGTACGTAAGTTTGTCTGCCATAGTTCTTGTAATTTGCCATCTAGCTCTAGCACCTTTTACATTCTAAAGAAGAAATAACAAATTTACAAACTACTACAGTTACCAATCTAGAGACTAGTAAGCCAGTGAAAAATTGTTTATTTGTGACTGTAGTACTGATTGGCCGCCTTGCTTACGAGTGCCTTATTGATGAAAAGCCAGTAAAATTCCCAAGGATTCATTTCCTGTATTGACTTCCTTGGGATCCAGAGTAAACGTTGTGCTTAAGTCAATAGCCACATCTGATAGGTCATCTATGAATCAAGGGTTTGATCCCATGTCTTGGTACTTTGATCTACATTACATTATTGATCATAACGAATTTGCTTCGGTGGTTCATTTGTGTGTAAAGTGACTGAACTCCACACGGGGTTAGTAAACATGGGCCCCAATAAAAGGCCCCATTGCAAATAGGTTTGAACAAGTGATTTGTTCTCTCTGTTCTACTATTAACAATATATTATTAAGATTTCGTATTTAGTTGTTTTTTTGTTTAAATCTATTAATTTTGTTATTTCTGATATAAATTAATGTTTAAGAAAAACAAGATTTGTGTTATAAGTGAGCCATATGATGACAGGTAATTATCGTCCTAATCTATTTTGGTATTTCCATTGGAATGTGTTATCTTGTTTACATTGATATGTTTTCCTTTGAAAAACCCTAAAATTAGTTTTTAATTATTCCTTTAAAAATTTTTGTTTTTAATGTGATGATAATAATATTTATTTAATTTCCGTTTATTATGATTTTATTTTTTAAATCGGTTTATAAGTGATATAATTAAACTATCGATGTATCGAAATGATTATCCACTTGTTTCCTAAAAAAGAAAGATGTATCTAAAAGCTTGTTTTTAAAAAAAAAAAAATTATATTGCTTCCAAGCTTACCGAAGGTAACGGACGCTATGTGATCTTTCTGAAGACAGAAATCCGGTTCAGACATCAGGGAACATTTTTGGTTCCGTGTCTGTCGGTCGGTCTGAAAAATAAAAAATATCAAGTTTTTGGATTATTTCTCTCAGTTAAACGGCTATATCTACAAGTGTACCAAATTTTAAGACGCCTTTAAACTATTTAGATGATGAGTGAGTGAGTCAGTAACAAAACTGCAAATTTTGAAACTCTCCAATTTTGTAAAGGGTAAATATTAAGGGCTAATTTTTTTACAGTGTCCTAAGCTACTTTGGCCTAATCTACGTTTCAAAATTCAAAAGCCAATCGTAAGATTAAGCAGAGATATGAGGATGAGAAAACCCGGGTGAATTGGTTCAAGTAAAGATACATACTGCATCCTTACTGGAACTTAGCCTTGCGCACTGCCGTGCGCTCAGATCTTAATACATAAAAGCAGTTTCTTTATCAAAAATTTTCTTCTAAATAAACCACATTACAGTATTTAGGAGTGGGGGGAGAAAACAGAGGTTTAAGGGTGGAGCCTACAGGATTAATTACCTTTGGGTGGAGCCAACAAAGACATTTTGTTGTAATGACGTTACTTTCTAACTACAACTCTCAGTGGCAGTTTGGCTTTTCCCCAAAATAGTATACTTACTTTAAAAATAGTTTAAATAAGTTATAGTCTGTTCTCTATTTGAAAATAAATTACACATTTAAAAAAAGTAAAATATCAATTTAGATCTTAGTTATGAAGAATTTATATATTTTAATATTTTCTTTATTATTTCCGGCAGTTTTTTGTAGTCAGCTATTAAGATTTAAGAGGAACGAGGAAATTAAAGAAGAACCTTGCGTTTGTGTGCCTTATTATCAATGTGGTGCTAATGGCAAAATAGATGTTTATGGCACTGATCTAGTTGGAGTAAGGTAAATTTTATAGTATTTTATGCTTGACACCATTTGATTTATTAATTAAAAATGTATTATGTAAGTGGATTGCATTATTACAAATATATTATGAGACTTTAGATTTTAAGGAGTGAGTAGCAATTAATTTGAATTTTCTTAATATGTTTTTACATTTTTCCTTACCTTAAAGGAACACTATTGTTTTTAATAGTTCCAACGATTTTAATTAAAAATAATCGGTCCGAGACAACTCAGATAAACTTTCTCATATACGAGTTCATAACTACTTAGCCCAGTGTTTTCCATTTATTATTTTTCGTAGGTACATTTAATTATTATTGAGCAGTTTATCAAAATTTATCATAAAAATAACTCCTCGGCAGGGAATCGAACCCGGCCTCTCTCCGTCTACGTTTAAAGCAATTTTCTCAGGAATTAGGTTTATTCCCGAGAAAACAGATTTGTTTTTAAATTGTCAGAACTTTTTTCGAGAAATGTTTTTTTTTACTATCTTTTCAGAGTTTTTGGGGGGTAACGCCCCCAAATTTGGAGCTAAAATTCATTTCGACATGAATGCCAAATCTCGTTAAAATCGGCCCATTAGTTTTAGGCTCCAGGCGTTTGCACAGACAGACATTTTTTAAAAACCACTTTTTGAACTCAGGGTGTAAATCCATAAAAAACCACTTACTTTTTTGAACTCTGGGGACCTCAAAACGTGTAAATCCATCAAAATCGAATTTTCGCACAATCTAAAATACTTTCTCTTTATATGTGAAAGTAAAAATAAAATGATAATATAAGTTGGCTGTCATGAATCTTGTTAGTTTCCGACATACAATAACAGAAGCCATTTATATAACTAACTTTTTTCACTTTGGGTCGCATAGTAAATTAAATAAACAAGATTTTTTTTAATTGAAATTTAGTATTAAATTATTCTGTAGTCTGTCTATTCCTTGGTCTTAAGGGTTTAAATAAAAACTAAGTTTGCATTCTCATTTGCGATATTTCAACCCCACAAGCTAAAAGAATAATTTACTAACAATTAGTAACAACATTAACTCTTATATGATTTAGAAAAACCACTACTTATCAAAACTAACATAACTAAGTTATATAGTGGTAAAACCGTTACATAATCAAAAATTGTAACTTAATCTACATATGAATAATGTAAATTGTCTCTCCACGTAAACTGGCTAATTTGTTTATTTTAAATTACAAAGCAGCTTTCAGCTGGTAGCCATAAGGCTACCTTCCGTGCCTAGGTAAAAAAAAATTAGACTAAGCACTTTAATCTATTCAATAATTTAAGCGAAACATAGAATTACATAAATAACTTTCAACAAATAAAATTCGCGGCAAATATTATAAGTCAATTAAAAGACGAATAAACGAATAAAAATAAAAAGGATTACAAGTTAGTGCAAATTATAATTAGTTACGCAAGAAAAAGAAAAAATCATACATCAAAATAAAGATAAATAAAAATAATAAGGCAACAATCCGAAACAAGAAAAATAAATAAATTTGATTAGCAAAATAAAAATACAAAGAAATAAATTTGTATATATACAATGTGACTCAGAATTTAATAAATGTATATATCTATGTTAGAAAGTTAGATATAAGAATACAGTAATATTCTTTTATCAAATATTATGCATTGAATATGAATCTTCCTGCACAGGCAGACAAGTTTTAAAAACCACTAATTTTGGCATATTTGAGGTAATTTGTTCACCAAAGGACTAATGAACTAATTACCTTGAATAGACCAAAATATTCTGAGTTAGAAACAACAATATAGATAGAGCTACAAGAAAGAGTTAATGTTGTCACTATTAACGTATATAAATTATAATTTTAGCTTGATAATGGCCCAAGTGGGATTGAAGTATCGCAACTGAGAATGAAAACCTAGTTTTTATTTGTACCCTTAAGACTTGAGAATAATTAGTTCGTGTCGAGTTGAACCAAAACATGTAATATACTGGTACACCAAGGACAAGTAAGGGACAGTTTTAAAGCTTCGCTAACTCCCCAAAATATCCGTCTTCATATCTTTATTCTACCCTGTTCGCCACCATGAAGGAGAAATTTAGTTGATTCATATTTTTTTGGTGAAGGTCATAATTAGCCCATTGTTGGTCCCAAATAATATTAAAACCTGCGCCCATTGGTTTCTCTTTCATATGGGAAGAAAAATGTATTTTATACATATTAATACCTTTATATTTAAAAGTGCTCAATCTTTGACTTACAATTAATCAAAAAATGTTTTGTTACAGATTGGGCCATACAGACACTAAAGAGGATTGTACAGGCCTAGAGATTTGTTGTGGTTTTCCAAGTACTGATGACGATGATGATGATGATGAAAAGAATACTACCTCTGACCCCGAGTCTTTTACTCCTTCAACACCGATCACTGATCAGATGCCCCTCTACGAGCCCGAAGATCCACCATCCAAAGGAACCACCGACGTGAAGCCAGTAACAGCATTACCTTCTGAAGTCAGTGTCTGTGGAGTAAGTAGATTGAATCCTCCGAATAAAAGGATCAGAACTTCCATCAAGGTTACCGGCAAGAATGATGAGCCTGGTAATAATTAATTTTTTACACGTTTTTAATTAGCTAATCTTGTCTGTCCGTGACAGATTTTTGTCAGGGACAAATCTTAAATCATTTAAAATTTATTTCTGATGAAAATACTAATCAGTCATTAGTTTACGAAATTTTTATATTAGCCGATTAGTCCAGTCAAATTATACACAAAAAAGGACTCTATCTTGTAAAAGGTGATGTAGTTCTAATTTGTTTAATATGTTGTTAGGACCTAAGCTAATAGAAAGAAACCAAGTTTGCAGCCTTGAAAGACCTGTGCGAGCAGAGCTATGTTGTAGCTTTTCCTTAATATCTCTGTTCCAATGCATCGGAGAGCAAAAGTAGTTATTATCAATATTGTAGAGGTCAAATATCCTTCAATATTTTTATTTATAATTTTTTCAACGTTCTTTTCTCTTTTTGAAACTTTTAGATTCTGCTAAATAGATTTGGTCGTCTTTAACACTTCCTAGCAATGTCGCTGTTAAAGAAGGTTTGTCTAAAAAAAAATAGATAAATATAATCTTATCCTGCTCTCCGCCTCAATTCGCACGTTCTCGTTGATCGAGCGTAATAAAGTTCTTAATTTCAGAGATGGGATTTTATTAGCTTGTATGGTTATTTTTTAAAGAATAAGTGGAGTAAAAATTAATATAATAAAAATTTGAACAAAAATCGACACTAGCATAAGCTCGCTATGCTCACCTGTTAGTTTTCTTGTATCTTAAAACTATGAGACATTTCCTTTTTATTGTTTTCTTTCATCTTGGTTCCTCACATCTTACATTTGTAAGAGATTTTCTTATTATTGCTTTCTTACATCTACTTTATTTATCCTCATATCTTACATCCGTTAGAGATTTTCTTATTATTGCTTTATTATTTTTATCTATTTTATTTATCCTCATATCTTACATCTGTAAGAGATTTTCTTATTGCTTTCTTACATCTAATTTATTTATCCTCATATCGTTGTATATTTCTATTGTATTGTCCTTATTGTTTAATAAAAATAACGAACACTGTAATTTGTATTGTCTTTATTTAAAATACTAGCTGGGTACCCGTGCTTCGCTACGGAGTGTTATAATAATTAGATAAGTTTATAAACAACCATAATGAAACATTATAAATTATTTTACTATGCAAGAATATCTAGATTCTACCTCTCCCACCTATTTCTATACCCCCTCCTCTTTGATAAGCAAATTTTTAAATATCCTAAATTCCCCCCCCCCTTAAGTAAAATATGACAAAACAATATATAAAAACTATTACTCTACTCTTAAAGATCTTTTGCATCATCAATGGTATTCATTACATTGACCCCGTATTCATTACTTGTACCATACCCCTGTGTACCAAATTTAAATTTCAAAAAATAAATGTAGGCTGTCATTTTCCCCTTGCATTGAAGTTCAAGTGGGCAAATTTTTATCGACATCGAACTAAAACTGTAGATTTGTATAAAGAACATACACCCACATACGTTGATTTTTATATATATATATAGCTATAAATTTCCATTTTACCCCCTCCTAAATAAAATTGTACATAACAACGATTACTTTTCTCTTAAAGTGCTTTTCAACGATATGCATGATATGAAGGGAATCCATTACTTCGACATTTTTACACCGTACCCCTTTGTACCAAAATTTAAATTTCGAAAATTCATGTAGACAGTGACCTACCCCTTGCTTTGAAGGGAAAGTGAGTAAATATTCATCAAATTAGGATAAAACTGTAGTTTTGTATAAAAGACATGTACCCTCATACAGACACTCTTCTTTTTTATAATATATAGCTATATTTTTCCATTTTACCCCCTCCTAAATGAAAATACATATGACAGAACTGTACATAACAACAATTAATGTAATTTTAAAGAGCTTTTCAACGATATGCATCATAAAGGGTTTTCAGTCCTTTGACACCGTATTCATTATTGTACCCTGTTCCCTGTGTACCAACATTTAAATTTCGAAAATTCATGTTGACACTGATTTTTTCTTCCTTTGAAGGTCAAGTGTGCATTTTTTGATCGAGATCAGACTAAAACTATGGATTGTATAAAGAACATACACACATACGTTGACTTTTAGATATATTTTTCCATTTACCCCCCTAAATGCACGTAAAAACAATTATTGTACTCTTAAAGAGCTTTTCAACCGTATGCATCATGAAGGGTTTTCAACTTTGACATTTGTACCCCGTACCCCTGTGTACCAAAACTTAAATTTCGAACATTCATGTAGACAGAGATCTTCCCCTTGCTTTGAAGGTCAAGTGAGCAAATTTTCATCGAGATCAAATTAAAACTGTTGATTTGTATAAAGAAAAGAAACACACTCACACATACGTTGACTTATATAGATATACATTTCCATTTTACCCCCCTCCTAAATGAAAATATGACAAAAACGTACTTAACAACAATTAATGTACTCTTAAAGAGCTTTTCAACGATATGCATCATGAAGGGTATGCATTACTTTGACATTTGTACCCCGTACCTCTGTGTACCAAAATTTTAATTTCGGAAAATCATGTAGGCAGTGACCTTCACCTTGTTTGGAAGAAAAAAAGTGTAAAAATGCATCAATTTGGGATAAAACTGTAGATTTGTATAAAAGACATTCTCTCATTTAGATACTCTTATTCTTTTATTTATTGATATAGCTATATTTTTCCATTTTACCCCCCTCCTAAATAAAAATATGACAAAACTATACATAACAACAATTACTGCACTCTTAAAGAGCTTTTCAACGATATGCATCACGAAGGGTATTCATTACTTTGACCCCGTATTCATTACTTGTACCCCGTACCCCTGTGTACCAAAATTTGAATTTCGAAAATTCATGTAGACCTTGATTTTTTCCTTGCTTTGAAGGTCAAGTGTGCAAATTTTCATCAAAATCGGGCTAAAACTGTAGATTTGTATAAAGAACAAACACACACACACACACACACACACATACGTTGACTTTTATATATATAGATTACACTTTTAAAACTTAAACATGAGGCTCACTTCCTTTTTAAATCACAATATACCATAACCTACCCTTAAGGCTTCACTAGTGTTGCCCTTTTCTCTCTAGATCTACTTTTAGATCTTTACAATATCTTACAACTATTTGACATTTGTATATATCAGCATTTTTCCAGCATGGAAACATTTCTCTTATAGTTTACATCTACAAATCAATTACTTATTTTTGCATTCTTGAAAACAGGTAAGCGTAATGAGCCTGCAAAGGTTTTTTAACCTATAAAGATTATCTGCAAATGAAAAGAAAATATGATAAGGCCCAAGGCCCAGCTTTCTAGACTGGTGACCCCAGCATACGGCAGCCGCAGCCAGCCAGCGTTGTATTGTTTTAATTAAGTGAATATGAAACTACTTTTAGGCACAGCAGTTTAAAGAGATGACCAAAGTCTATGTACTATTTTAACAATAAATCTATGTTCATGTTCATGCAGTGGCGTAGCTAGACCATTGGGGGCCCCCCCGCAAGAAATTTTTAGGGGCCCCTCGCCAAAGAAAATCGATGAGCAAAAAAAAAAAACCTCTTGCGTTCAGGATTGGGGGCCCCCCTCGGCGTTTGTACAAGTGTACAAGGATAGAATTTCCAGTTATTTCTGGATTTGGGGGCCCCCTGTCGCCGGGGGCCCCCCGCAATGCGGGCCCGCGCGAGCCCATAGTTACGCCACTGTGTTCATGGCATATCACATAATTTTAAATGCTATTAATACCTAGTTTTCGTAATTTTTCTTTCAACAATTCATAAATAAATAAAAATATTTGAATTCATTTCATATTAGTTAATTGCTGTTTGCAGAGAGCGCTTACTATGGAGAATTCCCCTGGATGATCGCAGTATTTCAAAAAAGTCAAGGTAAGAAGGATTTCAAATGCGGTGGTTCTCTAATTGCCCCAGATGTGGTCCTCACGGCAGCTCATTGCGTCGCGTAAGTTAAATAAATACATCATTAATTTATCTCTGTCTTTACCATTTGCTTTTATTGTAATAATTTTACCGAGATATCCAAATATGAACCTACATGTGTAAGAAGTTTTTACACTTAAAAACATTTCTTTTTTTGCTTTTCCCAGACTAAATGATTATAAAGAATGATTCAAAATATGTATTTTCTTTAAGTTCTAAAAATTTATTTAAAACATAATTACTAGTAGATCTGCGAACAGTAAACAAATAATGTCATTAATATATTCATAATTTATTAATGTTCATTAAAGTTCGTTCGAGTTTGTTTATTAAAGTTCGAAATTTGCCCAATTGAAAGCGTTATTCATCCATAGAAAATCTCCAATAATAAGATGCATTCACGATTTTGTTAAAGAGATTTGTGACATCAAAAGATTTTGTGAGAAACGATTTATTATATTTCAGTAAAATGGCACTTTCAATGAATGTAGCGAGAAACTAATTACATTTATTTGACGAATAGCTAAGTTATATGTTTATTTTGTTGTCATCAGGTATATAGATGCTACTGAAATCATTGCGGGAGCAGGTGATTGGGACTCAAGAACGGCAGAAGAACCACTTCCGCATCAGGAAAGAAGGGTAATATAATTTAATTAATTAAATAAAGATTTAATTGTAGTTAATACAGGCGAGGAGAGTTAGTTCAAATGACTATTGAATAAGAACTTTTTGGGTTTCACATTGTTTAGTCGTGGTTGTTAGAGTCTAGAAATCTAGAAGAAGATTCCTGCTGAATTTGGAGATCTCTCAAGCTCTTTTGTCCCAGCTTTCTTTCTCTTCTTCAAATGTGAAAATTATTTTAGATTATAGCTTTCCTATTTATAGAAAAGGAAAGGACAAGTTTAAAGCTTTTGGAGAAGTCCCTTCTACTAAGGTTTCGCACAAATTTTTTCCTAGATTTAACTAAGAAAAACTCTAAGGAAACTTCAAATCATAACTATGGAGAAAAATCTTTTCTTAAGGTACTTTTAGGGTCCATAGGCAAAGCCGGGGCCCTTATAATTTCCTGTGTTTGACAGTCTGTCTATTAGCTGATCGCACCTGATCTCCGAAGTTACCGAACCATCAAATTTGAAACTTTGCAGTTATGTTATGTGTAATAAGCCAAATACTGGTGCATTTCAGGGAAGACCCAAAAAAATTATTCCTCATAAACAAGGGGTTGAAATTTATTTTACCTTCAGCGGGGAGAAAAAGTGAACTTTCCTCCCTAGTTTACAGGGAGGAAAGTTACTCATTGCACCCGGTCGGGTTAATCAGGGAGTAATGAAAAATAAGGGAATCATGAACTCTCATGATTCCCTCCAGTGTTGCCCTAGATAAAGCACAAGTAAATAAGGTTGGTGCTAATACACATTTCATTTACTAACTTTTGTTTAATGTCGAAATCTATAATGTCATCTTCACACATGTCATGTAACCTCCACAACGATTGTCATAGTAATTCATAAGTAAAAGAAACAAACAAGAAACATAATTTCTAAATGTAGATTAACTAATCCATATTTAAATTCCTCAGTTGTCAACACCATTCAATACACGACTCAGCTTCCAGCTGATTCTCCCATTTAATTTTAGCATTGAAATCCAAATAATTATTATCTATAATTTAATTTTAACGTGATTAAACTTATTTAGAGAATTGTTAATATTATATCTAACTATATTATTTAAAAAAATAAATATAAACCTATGTATTTTTTGTTGAATAACGTAATTAGGGTCCGTAGGCAAAACCAAGGACCCTTATATTTTCCTGTGTGTGTCTGTCCGTCCGTCCTCTCGCGTGCTCTCACGGCTACACCTTTCGTCCGATCACTTTGAAATTTGGCATGTATGTGTCTTGTACCTGCCCACATATTTTAAAAATATAGCGACCTAAAAAAAATATTTTTCAAAAAAAATTAGGGTAAAAAAACTTAAGGGTAAATTTTTTTTATATTTTTTTTTCGACACCGTGAGGGGTATCATATGAAAGGGTACGTCGAGCTGATTACAAAAATATATAATTCTTTGGTTATAACTTTGATAGGGCGAGCGTAGGCGAGTTTGAAGCGGGTTTCAAACGTGCCCCCCCCCCCCCCCCCCTCTATCTCGCTTATGTGAATTGCAAAAAATCTGAAAAAATTCCTGAACATTCTTCGACCAAAAGTAAAGATACCACTTTTTGGAAATTTCGAAAAAAATATTATTTTATTTTTTATTGAGAAAATACGTTTTTTTATAATTATGGTCTCTTCGATGTATTTATATGGTTGTAGTCCGGTTCAGTGGCAAAAAAATACTTCATCAGAGTGTGTTTTGAGAATATCAGACCCTTAGAATGGTTCAAAGTAAGCTTTTTAGCATTTTAAAAAAACATTGTTTATACACTTTACAGTTAAACACTATATAGTGTGGCCTACGGACCCTCGCTGTGTGCTGACTAGCACACACTTGACCTGCTTATTTAAAATTAAAATCTTTCCATATTTTTTTCTCCCTTCTGAAGGTAAAATCTTGTACGTACCTCGGGAGTAAAAATCACTTGCACCCTCGCGATAATTAACTCCCTCGGCTTCGTCTCAGGAACCAACTTCATCGCTCAGGGTGCAATCACTTACTTTTCTCCCTTGGTGCGTAAATAACTATTTTTAAGTGGGGTTTAAAATGAAAACCTACTAAATGGGGTGATAAATGAAATAGGATGACGCCCTTGGAGACTTTAACTTGTAACTTTGAAGAAAACCCAAACCTTGTCTCTAGTGAATTTCATCTAAATGATGTTTTATAATCATTAAATTTTTTCTCAAAGGGTAAAAGGCTTTCAGTTCACAAGGACTACGATAATGGCAATCTTCGCAACGATATCGCTCTTATCTTCCTCAAAAGCCCATTTGAACTGAATGAAGTCGTTAATACAATCTGCATTAATAAAATTGACTTCAAGCCTGATAACTGCTACGCCACTGGATGGGGTGTAAACAGCTTCAGTAAGTTTGAAAGTTTAATTATTTTATTGATAGAACTTAGTTAATAAATTTGAATATTCTTTTCATATACATGTAATGTGCAAAGCCTCTAGTAGGTCTACACTCCTCGTAGGCTGTCAAGTCACAGATTATTATTGTTCATCCCACGACTTGCATAGTTATGTAAATTTTATAAAGTCTTTCTTGTTATTTAATACTAACTGGATATACCCCTGCTTCGCAACGGATTGTTTTACAGGAGTGGTTAATTTAATTTTATGTTATAAAAAAGAAATACGTAATTATTATAAAATATTCATAACTTCGCTTCTAATATTCCGATTTGTTTAGTAACTTTACGAAGAAAACCCGTAATTCTTAATGACGCATTTTACCCAAAATACAATTTTAACTATTTGAAATAAAAGGATAATACTGAGCCCAATGTGACTCAATAAACCGACTACTCCCGATTCTGGATATCGATAAAAGTATTAAACAAATGTTCCTATTGAAACCAAACTGTATCACAATTTACTATATCCTTTGACACATTATATTTAAACAGTTACTGTATTCTTTAAGAGCTTTCCAACGATATACATCATAAATGATTTTACTTGTGTTTTAATCGTTGCCCCCCATGATAGTACCAAAATAAGATTTCAAAAACATAATCTCTAAAATACTTAAGCAGGTATATTAATTGCATTAAATATTTTTTTTTACTTCTTCAACCTGAGCTTAAACTATACATAAGGTACCGTTTGAACCAGAATATTAAAATCATAAATATTGCTATCTTTTTAATTAAATAGCATTTTTTCTTGTTTTTCTAGTTAACACCCTCTTAAATGAAAATATGACAAAAGTATACATAACATCGATTAGTGTACTCCTAAAGAGTAAAAATAAAGACGTAAAACTTTTTTTTTATTCGAATGTTATTAGTTATGTTTTTTGTATAGATGAGAGAAGAGTTAATCCACGAATTCTGAAGAAGGTTCAATTACCTATCGTCAACAAAGCAACTTGTCAATCTACTCTAAGAACCACTATGTTGGGAAAATTCTTCAAACTACACAAGAGCTTCATATGCGCCGGAGGAGAAGGCAGCCAGGATACATGCTCTGTAAGCATAAGACATTGGTTTAAATTTTTTACAACTCTTAACTCTGCCATATTTAACATTTTCTTGAATTTATATGAAATTTTGATGGTTTCTCCAAAACAGCCCAAAGGTAGAACCAAATTAATTTCAATCGTCTTCGCACATTTAAAATTTTATTAAAAAAATAAATTTGAAGCTAGAAATCGAATTAGGTCCATACAACCCTTCTTTTCGATCTTTATATGCATCGATTTACCAAGCCACTATACAACGTTGGAAACAGCGGCACGATACAACCACCTCAGCAAGTTTTTACAAATCAATTAATAGTCATTTTGGGTCAACACTATGGTATGGAGAATGGAGGTACAACAGCGACCAGCTCAATGGTGACAACCATTAGTAGATTGAGAGCCAATTGCGGCGTATGTAATTTTTATTTATTAGGATAGGAAAAGTTCAATCCTCGCTGTGTTCAAAATGGGGTGTTGAGGAGGACCTTGAGCACATTATAATTCATTGTGCAAATGATAAAGACTCATTTCTTAAAAAGCTCTTTTGGAATAGACTTTATCAGCAACCCTTCACATATATATCACTATCATATCTTATCATACAATTCACATATAATTGCACAGCTAGAAGTAATCTATACATATTTATCAGTCATCAGTATCCAAATTTAAAAAATAAGAAAAGTAATAAACTGAAACTAAACATATGAAAGACCTATGGCTGTATGGCCTATTCAAAAAAACATACATATCTTCTTCTTTTCAACTAATTTTATACTGGTGTGCCCGTCTAATGACTTTTGCATTTGCCTAATGACATGATGCCGCTCTAATTGGCCAACGCTTTTTCTTTTGTTAAAAATATTTAATTATCTATTTTTAAAATATTTAATTATCCATTTTTTATTTATCTATTTGTTAATTTGAGCTTCTTTATTAGAATTAGTCGAAGGTAGATATTACCGCTCATTGACTTGTACTTCCTTTTTTTTGCTATTTTTAGGGTGATGGAGGTGGTCCCTTGGTCTGTTCAATGCCCTCTAATCCTCTCCAGTATACTCAAGTTGGAATCGTTTCTTGGGGTATCAGCTGCGGTAAGAAGAAGCCCGGAGTATACGCATCCGTCAACTACTTCTATGATTGGATAACATCTCAACTCAAATAAGCATCTTTCCCTGACATAGTACATTATAATGTTGTCAGTGATGTGTTAACAATGTCGTAATTTAAGTTTTTATAAAACAAAACAAAGGACTTTTACAATTAATTTAAGTTTCATTCTTACAAATAATAAATAAATTTGTGTTCTAATATTTTGTTATACACCCATATATACACTTATGATGTTAGAGTTCGAGGGTGTATCAAACTAAATATTTTCATTTGAATAATATATACTTTCTTCGATTTGTTGTTAAAATATATATCTTTCTTAGATCTAGCTATATTCAGCACAAAATAATTTGTGTGAATTATTTATAGATCTCGTGATAATCGGATTACTCATGATAAATCCGAAATTATTTCCTCATGTTCTTAAATTTAGAGGTCTCAAGTAGCGTATTACTGTCGCAAAAGAGCTATTTGGTAGCCCCAAAAGGTAGGACAGAAGTAAAGAGCTCTTTGGTAGGCCCAAGCTGTCCTTGAGCTTTTGCAATGCGGGTTATGTTATGTTCGATATTATACCAAATTTGTATTGAAATATCCTATTTAATGCTTCCAAAGGTAACGGAAGCTATGTGATCGAAAGCGCATTTATATATGCTTTCATGATTGAAGTAGAACCAATAAACCTTGAAGAACATATATACAAGGATAAAAAAATAATAAAGTATTCAAGTTATTAATTTAGTTAACATTGCCAAGAATAAAACTATTCCCAGGTCTCTAAGGGTAGAAACACTAGTTTTAAATAAAAGTCCAACTTGAACTCATTGGATCAGTCTGAAAAACTTATCTCCGGAGTTTGCTATTAAGGCAAATATGTATTTAAAATGTATCATGGTTCTTAATTTGTCATTATATTGTTTGAAATTCAGAATTGTCATTATATATTGTTGTTATTATATTGTTTGAAATTCTGGCTATGTATAAAATATTGTTCAGAGATTCCTAAAAAACAATATCTCAATTGTTTTATTTTTCTTGCTACTCTTTTTCACAAAGATGTTCTTATTTCTACTGCAAATATGGCATCATATAACAATATTATTATCTTAGTAAAAATAAAAATATTGTAAACTAAAAAATGTAACTAACGTAGTCAAGTAATTAGCGTACTCGTTGCTCTAAACACCAATCAATATACCTTGTTGTGAGTTCGAACCCCAAAGATGTCAAACATGTTTCGCACTGATCATCGATCAGATGTGTAAAGTAGCCGATCCGTCCTGCAATAACCTAATTTTGTGTTAATAGGAACTTACATAAGTAAGAGAAAGGAAACGCTAAACGTAGCAGTGGATTATTCTTTCTTTAATTTTTATTTTACTCTTATTCTTGATTATTAAAGTCATAAATGTTGGTGTTCTTTAAGGTACATAGGTGAAGATCTTGAAACAAAATCTTTCTTAAATTTAAAAAAAAGAAAGAAAGTATGAGTTTAAAATTGAACCAGATCCGATTAATAGTTTAGCTCTAGTAGGTAAGTGAAACTCCAGAAGAGATTTTTCATCATATATATCGCGTTTTGACTACTTAAGTTAGTACATCATCAGTGAACTGTCATATAAGAATGTTGGTCAATAGAGTTTACTGATGACCTTCAGATTCTTTAAATAAATTAGCCGCTAATTGGCAAATAGTCAGGTCGGCTATTTTTGTATAATTTTCTACATTCTAAATAATATAAATACTCAGTTCACAAACTACTGTACTGTCGCCAATCTAGGGATTGGTAAGCTAGTAATAAATATTTTGTTTGTGATTGCCGTTTGCTTTGATTGACTGCCTTACTTACCCTATAGTTTATAAGCCAGTAAAAAAAAAATTCTTTGTGATCGTGGTTTGCTGTTTTCACTGATTGGCTTCCTTACTTACTCTATAGTTTATAAGCCAGTAATAGTACATTACGCGTCGAGTGGGGAAAGTAGCATTTTGCATGCGAGTGTGGAGTTTGCACCCGAGCGATAGCGGGGGTAGTAAAACCACACGAGCAATGCAAAATGCCGTTTTCGCACGAGTTTCGTACCGTACTTTATCTACGATTGTTAGACTTGGTAAATTCAGATTGTACGTGCCCCCACTTTGAGGTTAGGTGATAAAATCCCGCATATTAAATTAAAAACCTTAATTTTGTGTACCCTTGAATTTTCAATAGCCGCTCCGCACCGCTTCGCTCGTTTTCTGAAGAAAAACAACCCTCCTGTATATAAACCAGCTAGAGGTCCAACTCGAAGAAATTTCGATGGGCACGTACAATCCGAATTAGCCTTAGAGGTAAAATAATAAATACAGAAAAAATAAACGTCCTGTATGCAAGTTCGTATTTCTCTTTTGATAAAAATGACATTAATTCATTAGTTGTATTTTGTGCCAAATTAATTATTTCGGGAGGCGTATTATTCTCCCCATATTCGTCATAGTCATAATCACTTAAATCACTCATTGATTTTCACAAAAAACTCGATATAAACAGTTACATTTATTAAACAATCAGCATATTAGTTTTATTAAATGTAAACAAACTCGCTAATCGTGCTTAAAGGTGAAGAATTCTTCTTTATTACCACCCTATTGCGGTTAACAAGAGGAATTCTCCAGAATTATGAGACGAGTATGCGCAATGAATACAAATACGTAAAGAATCACTTTATACGCATCTAAACAGAGATACAATGTTTATATTTCGTAACAATCGTAGATAAAAATATTTTGTTTATGATCGTGGTTTACTCTGATAAGCTCCTCTAGCTTTATTACTTAATCAACGGCTTCGCTTTTATTAAAATCAGTGACTCAGAATAACCGTGGTACTTCACGGTGTCACTTGCCTATACGCCATCTATAAATCAAGGTGAGGTCACAGGTTCGATCCTATGTTTTGATTCTTCAATTTACATTGCACTGTTAATCACACCGAATTTGCTTTGGAGATATATTGGTGTATAAAGTGGCTGAACTCTCAACTAAGGGGCCTAATTGCTAGGTTCGAACAAGTGGTTTGTCCTCCCCGATCTACTATTGCTGCTAATGAATTAAGATTTCGTTTAGTTTATTTTTGTGTGCAAATTTATCAATAATTGTGTTATTTCACTATCATTTATAGTTTAGGAAGAACCAGGTTTATATGATCTAAAAGAGCCATATGATGCCTGGTAATTAAGGTCTTAATCTATTTTGGAATTTCCATTAGAATTTGTTATCTTGTTTGTCGTAAAAAAACCCTAAAATTAGTTTTTAATTATTACTTTAAATAAATTCCTTTAATTATGTTTCTTTGGTGTGGTGATTTTTATCTTTATTTACGAGTAATTCCCCGTTTATTATTGTTTTTGTTTTTTTTACATCGATTTATGATTGATATAATTAAACCATTTATAGTTTAATTAAACTATCGATATATCGAAGAAGAATCAATTTGTTCCCTAATGAAAGAAGATGTATTTAAAAACTGTTCTTTTTTTTATTATATTATTATTAAAACAAAACAAAAAATATATTAAATTAAAAATATATTCTATTTGTACAGTGTAACTAGTATTTCTTCTCTTCGACGTAGTAGCCTGTAAATGCATATAATGATATTGATAATAACTAATAACTGTATGTCAAAATTAGTAATTTGTTATTAATAATAACTACTTGGCGACAGATACACACGTGCAGAAATACTTTCCTTTGGTCATGCGCTGTAGAACAACAAATCATCATTATCACCTTGAATCAGAATAGGTGGAAGGTTAACCAAAACCAATACATTTTACTTTTATCCCTTGAACTTAAATAATTAATAATCATTGTAGATTACCGGCAATAATTACAGTTATAAGTTATAACCCTTAGTAAAATACAGGCGCTGGTTGTATTTTTGTTTCCAAAGGCCGAACAAACCTAATAATATTTTGGAGTATGTAGTTTTAGGCGGAATATATTGGATTATGCTTAATAGGTATCGATTAGACTTGAAAAAATGTTAAAACTTAATTCCTCTAATTGATTGTTAAGTATCCTGTTTAGCTGCTGCCGGTGCAACTGAAAACTATTCCTTGAATGCAACTTCTTCTATCGGAAAACCTGAGCTATACATATTTCTACGGTGTGAGGTCCACTCTAAAAAACGCAATTTAATTCACTGTTATTTATTAAATTTTACACTAAAAACACTTTAAACCAATTGAACTAAAATGTAAACAATAAAAATAGCAACTGCTTATATTCTTTAATAACAAATAATGAATCTGAATCTGTGTAGAAGATTGTAAAGATCGCAAAAGTAATTTAAATATGTAAACAAAATTAAAACAAGATAAATACTCTCTAATTTTATCATATTTTCAATAACAACATAATAATACAAAGTCCAGAAATATATAATAATAACAAAAAGGTCCGAAGTAATAAACAATGAAAACAAAAACAAATAACCATATTATTATATTATACTTTTATTTAGTTTTTTTTTTATGTATACAGTAGATGTGGTATCACTGATTCTTTGAGGTTAAGAGGCAGTTAGTGATTGTAGTTCGCTCCGATTAGCCGCTGTTCCCCCCGCCGCTGTTACCTTTTTTTCTTTCTTTTTGTAATTTTATTTTAAAGTTTGGAGTATTTTAACTGCATGTCATTTTGGAAGACTTTGAAAAAAAGGTTTTTATGTGTAATGTAGAATTTTTCTCGTATTTAAAGTATTAGTTTGTTGTTTGTTAATACATAGACTTGAAATGTTCGGAGTGTTTGGAACAAAGATCTGCTGCAACACTAACGACTTCGGTTAATAAGGTAAATATTTTGTTGTTATTGTTCTCAACAGTATACATAACTTTGTTATATATTACAATATAAAGAATATTACCTGTTAAAATATTTGATTCTTGTACAAATAAAAAAAACTGCTTTATGAGTTAAAACTTGGATGTTTCCCGGGTAGATCTAAAGTTATTTTTTTAATTTGACCTGATTATTGTTAATTCAAAAAACGTCTTAGTTCTATGAATGTTATGGAAGCAGAAAATAGTTCTTTATGCCATATTTCTCTTAGCTTTAATAACTCTTTCCAAAACAGTTTAAGTTACTTTGTTTATATACCAACTTAAACATAACATTTCTGTCTCTGATCCTTTACATGGGCACACAAATTTATAGTTTAGTTCTTCTTTTAATTTGTAATCTGATTATGAAGATGTCCTGTCATTTCCACAGACTTTGCTGTAGATCAAGGTATTCTTTTAAAAGTTGAATTATTTTTTGGGGGTCTTCAGAATAGCAAATTTTGAAGTCTTTGATGTATGCGAGGTGTTAAAGTTTAGGTTAGAAAATAAGTCTTTGTCGAGTTCTGTTTTAATTTTAAGAAAATGTTTAGTGTTCTGTAGGATTATTGTTCTCCTACTATTCCGGTTTTTTATTTACTTACCTCTTCACTGTTTAAAGTAGCAAGCAAATACTCTTTACGATGATAAGTGTTCTTATCTTATATTATCTCCAAATCTTCTTTTATATCTGCCCTTTACGATGTTATGATAAGAATTTCCACTTTTCAGACAGTTTACAATTTTAGTTTCTTGCTTATAGCTTAATTTAATTTTAACTTTTTTAAGGACACTTTATTTCTATTGTTACCTTCGGTTTAACCAGTTGATTAATTCATTCATTATTTTATTTGTTTATTTTATGGTTGTTATGTGGCTGATTGCGATTGCGAAGGAAGAAAGGTGGAAAATAAGTAGAAGGCGATTTTATTCTCTTTCACGAAGTCGTGAAAGAGAATAAAAACAACCTTTACGAATTTTTACTTATACTTTGCCCGCTATATAAGTGCTATTCATTAGTTACGGTATTCATTGAAGTTTTTCCTCAACCCTTTCGGAATATCTTTTATTAAACAAAATTGCTAGCAATAATTGTTTTTGTAATGTTATTCTATGAATTTTTCACTCAACCTATCCGGAATTTATTTTATTAAACTAACATTGTTCTTTTCACCTAGTCATGCGTCGATCCGGGGACACACTGTGTGTGCATATATGGGTGTATTTGTGTGTGTGTGTGTGTGTGTGTGTGTGTGTGTGTGTGTGTTTATATATATATATATATATATATATATATATATATATATATATATATATATTTATTTATTTATTCTATCTTTTTCTTATATTCTAATATCCTTCTTTTTTTTTAAATTTCTATTTACCTATACACAATTTTCCTTATACTCTTAATTCTCCATTCCATCGTTAATGATTAATAATAAATATACTTCTTCTATATTTGATACTATATTATTAGTTACTTATTATGTCATCTTTATATTCTAATTCTTCTTTCTATTACTTCCTTTCTTTATATTCAACCTCAGTCTTATTTTATATTCTATTTCTTCATCATATTAAATCTCAGTTTTAGATTTTTTTTTTTTTACATCTTCATTTGAATGTCATTTCCAAACAACGGCAAATTCTAATTTCCTATTAGTAATAAAAAAAAGTGTGAAGTTATAAAGTGAAGAAGCTAATAGGTTACTGGAGGTGCAAAAGGATGTTGAAGGTCAATGGCATATTATGCCACTTCGACTACCTGCTTTTATCCTTGCTTGAATTAGATGTACTTAGTATATTGCAGAACCCAATCATTTCATGTTCGAAGAAAATAAAAAAAAACAAATGGTGTTTTATTTTATTTTTCGAAGAGGTCAATGTCATTTGTTATTAAAATTTAAATGAAGGTGAGACCTTTATTTCTTAGATTTGATAACTGGGAATTCCCAGGAGGTAGTTTTCCTTCACCTCCATTATGCATATCTATGTAGACTCAAATATAAAATAATTTAGAATATTGTAAAGAAGATAATCCAGTATTATTATTCTTTACAACCCACTATGCATTTACACAAGATGTCTATTCATGTGTCGATAGGAAATTAATGTATCGTGACCTTAAAATATCAAAAAAAGTAAATAATGTATCAGGCGAGCTTTTTAAATCCTTGAGCGCAATCCATGACCAAATTAATCGTCTTTCACAATTATAATACCTAGTTTGAATCCCGGATGAATATGTTGCCAACCGTAATAATTATAATTTACTCAGTCTTTGTTAAGATTTTTGTTTTAGTTTATTTAGGTATTTTTTCACAAGGTTAACCTTGGGTAAATGTAGATTTTTCTAAAATATCTATATATTTTAAATTAATTAATTTAATTGTTACAACTGAGATGATATGGAAGGTACGCATAATTAAGAAATTCAAATTATAAAGAAAAAAAGGATTAAATTTATGGTGTAACACAAAAGATTAATTATAATATGGTCAGCTTCGACTTAAAGTTGTTTCTTAGAATATTTTTATTTCTTATATGCGCAGTATTTTTTTATATAATGATGCTGCGATGATTAATTTTTGAAATTTTATTGGATTTATGGTTCCTTGAGTGAAGCGCATTGTCTTAACTGCTAAATCTATTTACAATTTGAGACCTTGCTGAATATGTTTGGGTACCAAATTTCATTGTTTATCTCCCTCCCCCCCCCCCGCTACTGCATAGACTATTGACAGAGACATTTATTGGTTTCTAGGGAAATAACCTAGGGTTAAAACCTTCTGGAAAGGACTCCATACGTCTATTGTGAGACCCTCATCCCTTATTTCTTCTAACGTAACCAGGATTCGATCCTCTATTTTTCTCTGAACGTGCTCTGCATCCTCAGCCACTATCGTCCCAAACGCACTATTTCTGTCTCCTGCATAAATTTGGCTAAGGCTTCAAATTATTGCGCCATCGCTCTTAAGGATCAGCCAATGTTCCTAATCATTATTCTTTCAAATATTCTGTGAATATTGTTGCCTGCAGCCTCAGATTTTATGTTTCACGTAATACTGTATATATATAATATATATTGAAGTAAAAACTATCTCTGAAAAATAGCCCATTTAAAAACCATTGAAACCATCATTGATACTGGGCCACTTTACTGGGGTAAAATCTTAAAGCCACCTCCCACCTCTTTACCCCCACCTTCCCCCTCTTTCCCACCTTTTTACCCCACTTCTTATCACTTCCTTGCACCTCTAAACACCTATGGCAGTGTTGACAGGTGGTTTTCAGTCTGTCATCAATTACAAAAACTCATTGACAGAATAAATGTTGGAAATTGAGCTTATTTTGCCATTATTACTTTTAGCGACCCTCCTATTCGGGGATTTGAAAGACCAACTTTATGACGCTCTTTAGTCATTAGGTCAGTCGTGACCTATAGATCAGAATCTGAAAAATAAACTGTGTATTTGAGCAGAAAGTTCTAAGAAAGATTAATAGCCGGTTAGAGTAGGTTTACGCATGGAGAATAAGATCTAATGGAGAAATGCAACGGAGTCTCGGGAATGAAGAGAGAGAGAGAGAGATTTGGAAAGTACCGAAGATTAGTTTGGCTGGGTCAAGTGAAACGAACGAATGAGGAAAAACATCAAGAAAGCTGCTGATTGAAGGCCAAGGAAAAGGATAGAGGGTATGGTTGAGGACTTAATGATTTTTGCGGGTTAGAAGATGGTATAAGAAGGCGCAGAAGAGAAGAGTGGATATGTGAACTTAAGGAGGTCAAAGCCAATATTGGGCTGTAGCGCCGATTACGAAATAAATCATTGCTATTATTAATTATTATCAGTTATTATTGGAGTTGTTGTGTTTATATTCTGCTAAATTAATAGTATGATTTTTTTTTTTGATTTTTTTTTATAGACACTTAAGTTTTAATTTTACATAATATATAGAAATGAGGACCGATTTACTGTGGATTGCTGTCATATGTATAAAGTTTAAAATTACATTATAAAGTACTTTATCAGTTTAGGACTGCAACTGAAAAAATATACAGTGTAAGAAATTAATTTTATCTATCTTTATTTATTTAAATATAATAATCTATATTATGTTCATTATGGTTTATTTTTAAAATATTAAATCAAGGTTTCCCCAAATGTAAATAATTTTTTTAACTGCACGAGGGCTTGTGCCTATGAAAGATGTTAACTGTACAGTAAATTAAACGTTACAATAATAAATTTTATTTCAGTCATCTATAAGATTCGGTCTAATATAAGACCTAGTTATTTTCAAATTGTTGTATTTCTCGCTAACGGGGATCAAATCACTGACCCTTTCAACTGATAACAACTGTATACTCTTTCTTTGATAACAGTAAATCCCTGTTGTTAAAAATAAAAAAATGTTATTCACTAAATGAAAATGGGATTTTGAAGTAAATGTAAATACATCTATCGATTTATTTGTAAAAATGTGTAGCTTGCGATTTTCCCCATTAAAATGTTATCGGTTTACTTAAAAATAATAGTTTGTTTAGACTTCTTTTTAAGGTAATTATCACTAGTTTTCTGATTGATTGGACTGCTTTAAACTAAATGTGTTATATTTATCGGTACCATCGTTACGTTAGAACGTAAGATATCGGTTAAAACGTAGTTTTCTGTATTTTAAACATTTAGGTCCTTTTTTAAAGAAGAAGGAAAGGATAAGTGGTTGTGATTTTCTTCTTTGTTTTTAGCGAATTTCCATTGGAAAAAATTCGCTAATAGAGCCACTGGCTTGGCGGGAGTTTGAGCCGGGACTGTGGCCAAAATACGTTTCATGGGTCCCTGATTACGAAAAAATAGGTTTTACAAAACTTTATATATATTTGTATATATATATACAATTTGTGAGAGACACCAAGGGATGTGCCACGCAAGCCTGACCCATAGGAACTATTCCAACATCAGATATTGCGTCATTAAGATGTTGGCTCGACATTACGCCATGTCCTGCATCGTTTCGTCGCGTCCGACTCATCAGGGGCCCGACGATGCCCGTGTTATTGCAGTGTGCAATAACACGGTATTACATTGCTGATGTGTTTTGCTTGCCAAGCAAGAATGGCGGAATGAGAGCAGGCTCGTCTCTGATAAGTCCTATATCTGATCTTCTTGATCTAGTATAGGTCCAGAGTTGAGTGGGCATCGTCAGGCCCCTGATGAGTCAGACGCGACGAAACGATGCAGGACATGGCGTAATGCCGAGCCAACATCTTAATGACGCAATGTCTGATGTTGGAATAGTTCCTATTGGTCACGCTTGCGTGGCACATCTCTTGGTGTCTCTCACAAATTGTGTAGCCTATTGCAGTGTGCAAAAACACGGTATTACATTGCTTATATATATATATATATATATATATATATATATATATATATATATATATATATATATATATATATATATATATATATATATATATACATATATATATAGGTATATGTATATCTAGCGGATTTCTTGTGAGCACGATAGCTCTCGAACGAATTGACGTATCAAAATAAAACTTGCACCGAAAAATCAAGCTCGTTGAGATGAGGATCCCCATGAAAAATGGGATCTTTATGACGTCATTAACCCCTCCTGATGAGTCAGCAAAGATTGAAAAAAATACAAAAATCAAGTGAGGTATCGTTTCTTGTTTTTTAGGGGTCCTGAATCCAAAAAATGAGTTACCATAGCGAATCGAATAATAATTTAATAATAATAATAATAGTAATAACAACAATTTCTTGCGGATTTCTTGTAAGCACGATAGCTCTCGAACGAATTGACGTATCAAAATAGAACATGCACCGAAAAATCAAGCTCGTTGAGATGAGGATCCCTATTGAAAATGGGATCTTTATGACGTCGTTAACCCCTCCTGATGAGTCACCAAAGATTTAAAAGTATAAAAGAAAATCAAGTCAGGTATCGCTTCTGTTTTTTAGGGTCCTGAATCCAAAAAAATAATCCTACCGCGGGTTTCCGCAAGCCAAGCGAATTTCCATTGGAAATTTGTAGTTCAATGTTGTGCAGTTTAAACCTCTTTAAAACTACTACAATTATGTTTAACTAAACATTATTATAAAAACCCTAATCTAACTAAAATATTCCTTTTAAATTTTCTTAACTTAAAATAATCCACACAATTGTAGTAGTTATAAAGGAAGTTTAAACTGCACAACATTGAACTATAAATTTCCAATGGAAATTCGCTTGGCTTGCGGAAACCCGCGGTAGGATTATTGTTACTTTTCATAGAATATTTATTCCTTCACCCACCATTCAACTCTTTTAAATCAGTGAAATCGTATTTATACTCGCAAACGTTTTTAGAGTTAGTCGAAAAAGGAACGTCTTTGACCTCTTGAAGGGAGATTCGTGCTGAAGAATTTTAGCCTTGGTCAAGTAGTGCTGGTTGAAGAGTGCAAACTTCCCATTCAATATATTCATAACCGGTTTAATTTAGCGTGGATTTTTTTTTAAACTTGCTTCTCATTCTCATTAAAATTATATGTTTCTTCAGAGTAATGAATATGTGTAAAATTATGTTTTGCAGCGAATCGTACAATGCCGTATCGCTTAAATGCAGATTGTGTTATTTTAGATCCGGTAACATGAAGCTTTAAATTATTAAGGAAGGATTAAAGTTGTCGATTTGTTTTGCATTCACCTGAAGCGAATGTCCAAAAAGGATCAATTTTGATTAATAAAGATAATATTCTATGTTAGTAACACATAACACTATTATCTGTGTTCGATTTTCTCGCAGTGGAGACAGATTGTATCTGTATTTATTCCTGTATTCTTATCAATTTTACTATTTGAGTCTTCTGGAATTTCGAGCGAGAAAAAAATTACCTATTCCTTACTTAGTTATAAAAATTATAAGTATTTGAACAATGGTGAAACTACTAGAATGAATTAAATTGCAGAAGATGTGTCCACATCCACATTCTTAAAGACGCAGTTTTTTTTACCGGAAGCCCTATATTAATTATTATATATATATTTAGTTGCTAATAGCTAAGGCCTTGGCCACTTTTCTCTTGGCCTTGATATTAGTCAGTAAATAACAAGGCAAAATAAAAGCAGAGTGGTTTTTCCTATGATCATTAACAGGATTTGAATAGTTGTTTATCGTAGCAGTATAGCTGTAAAACACTAAAAAAAAAAATCTCTCGGACGTTATTACCAGACCAACTACACAAAGTGTTTAAACCTAGCGGTCATTGATGACAAATGTGTAATTTCCCCCTTGTTATCTTATTTGTAAATATTGTTAAATGCATTTTTTTCTACTTTTTGATTTGATTTTTTTAAAAAAAGAAAAACCACTATTGTTTTGAAAATGTTTAAAATTATTAATAACTTTAGTTTTACTCAATATTTTTCGATGAAACCCAGCCTACAACATGCACCTCATGTCACCGCTGCATAAAAAATTAATGGATTTCGATCAGCAGTTTTGTGCCTATAGTATAAAGTCGGACCTGTGGCGACAGACATGCAAACTTAAAAAAATGTATAACCGGATTCAGTTTTTTGTATTATATGAAACGAAAAAGTATCCAACAATTTTGATGAAACGTGTCTACATGTTAATGTAACCGTTATTATAAAAAAAGTTTATGCTCAAGCATACAAGGATGCAGATCGCGCTGAAGGTAAAAATAATTTTGAGCTATCTTTCGGCTTATTTTGATATACGATCCAAATTTAAAAAAAAAAAAATAATAAAAAGTCCAGTCATGCCCCATGACTTAATGAGCGAATTTTCAAAGAAATCTGCGTATTATTGGCTTATGATAATATAGGAAAATTTCGGTTTAGAATTTGCATGGGTAAAAAAAAAAAATTGGTACACAGGGGTAAGGGGTACAAAAGTCAAAATAGTATTTACCCTTCAAGATGCATTTCGTTGGAAAGCTCTTTAAGAGTACAGTAATTGTTGTTATATACACTTTTATCATATTTTCATATAAAATGGGGGTAAAATGGAAAAAACACGTTTTATGCTATTTTGCTTCCGAGCTTACCGAAGCATTGTGTTCACTTTTGAGAACAAAAAAGTTTTATGCCTCCGATTTTAAAAATTCCAAGACAGAAATCCGTTTCAGACATCAGGGAACATTTTTGGTTCCGTGTCTGTCTGTCTGTGTGTCCGCGAATCGTGAAACGTGCGACTATAACTTGAGTAAATGTTGCCCGATTTTGATGAAATTTGGTAGACATGTTTATTTTACCAATGCTCAGGTCGAGTTCGTTGGACAACGTTATCCGTTCAAGCGTTCACGCGCAACGCTCGCGTAAACGTGAACTTCTAATTTAAAATTGGAATTTTCGGTCGGGAAAAAAATCAAACCTTATCTATTCAATGAGACGAACATTTTTTTTTCAAATACAATTTTTAAGTAAAACCTACAGCGACACCCCTATAAAGTGTTAAAGATCGCTAAAAAATGTTAATTGTTCTTACACAATAAAC
The DNA here is from genome assembly GCA_951217055.1 of Gerris lacustris. Lineage (NCBI taxonomy): Eukaryota > Metazoa > Arthropoda > Insecta > Hemiptera > Gerridae > Gerris > Gerris lacustris. Next base: position 27,636,144 of record OX578280.1, read on the forward strand.
TATATAACAATAAAGTACATGATAGGATGCGAGGAAGCTATGTGCCACACTAATTGGCAGTGTATTTGACCCTAAATTGTACAAATTTGACCCCTAAATGAACTTCAAAAATTCTGGGCAACGAACTCATCCTTTCTTTTGATATTGTTGACATTTGAAAATTAGTTTGGATTTTTTAAGTGCATCCTAAGGGGAGATATCGTCTGGAGTGACACATATATACTTACATATATACATATATACGTACATACATAACAAAAAGTGTTAAATTTTAGGAATCGATTCAGAATGGTCTAAAACGGATTTCCATGGAAAACATTTTCAAAAATTCGCATTACAAAAATTTTTGAAGCCATTGCAATAGCGTAATTTTCTTTGAAAATTCGCTAACAGGACAAACTGACCTAAAGACTGTGTAATTCTTTCCTTTAGCTTATCCAAGCTAGTATACAGACCAAGACGTTCAGCATGAACTTTTATTTTAGATATTGTCATAATAAGATGTCTGGACTCGTAGGAGAATATGGAACTAGTCATTCAACACTGATGAGGTTTTAGAGATACTCGCTATCGAATTATGTGTAAATAATTATTAATTATGTACTTCATTTGATGCTAAACAAAAACTCGATTATTTTCTTACGTTAGTTTATTATACACACTGTAAATAAATAGCTTTATTCGCACTCTTCAGTAAAAAGAATGAGGTCAATGGAGCAGAAGTGTAGGTATACGAGAGATTTAGAAAGTTGAAAGAATGGCAAATCAATATTATTGAAGCCCCTTCATCGCTCAGTGGTGAGTGTGGTTCAATTCTCGATGGCGGAGTGTTTTTTTTATCTGATCTTTCCCCTCTGCTATTAGAATAGTAATATTAGTAATTTATCAATGCAAATAAGAAAGTGTGTCTTGGTCCGGATTATAAATCAAATGTTGAGGGTTGATTGGACTTGTTTTGCGCGAGTGATATTAGTCTTAATCCAGAATTAGCATAATTTAAAATAGTATCTCTTGTCAACATGTGTAAGACCTACATTTAAATTTATTTGATTTTAATACATCATAAATGTATTAATCTGATTTCTCACTTACTTCTTAGATAACTAAATACATATATAATATCGGATCTCCTTCTGCCATCCTTGTATTTGTTGATGGTTCGCCCCTAAGACATGAGCAGTAAGACTCTTAAAGCTCCAAGACCTTACTGTTCTAATCCATCCCCACCAGATTGTATACATCGCCTCTCGAAGTGACGTCACGTTAAATGACCTCGCCTCTGAGAACCACGTCCAGTCTTTGTTGACCAGTGGCTCAGTCCCATCCTATCTGTAATATTTATATTCTCCTATTCGAAAAATACATATCTCAATCATTAATCTGTTTACTTGAAACATTTATTTATAATTTTTTTTTTCAAATCAGTGAATTCTAATAAAATTATTTTGTTTTTTCAGACAGTGTGTTAAGAAACATTTGCCCCGAATATATCATTAATAGAGATAAAACGGGGGTTTTTTCCTCCTTTTCATTAGTGATTTCGTATTTTTTTTAGTATATATAATTTATTTGAAATAAAATTAGTTGAAGACATTTCGTTTCCTCTTCGCCTGCATGCGTTTTGTACAAGTATGTATCTTTGCATTATTGTTTATATATTTATTACTACATGAAGATGTCATATTTATTTTTACATACAGTAATATATATGTAGACTGTTAACATGTTTATTTATTGTAGGGTTTACTTTGTTTAAATCTAATTACATTCAATTATCAAATATATTATCTTTAAAATACCTAAATATAGTAGATACAAAAGGTACATCCATTTGGCCATAATCAAATGCTAAAAATGAATATTATACATTTTCATTATTACAATAACACATTATGGTAAAGTTCGAATAAAGTTATTACCTTTTAAGTGCACCCTCTAAATTGTTTACCATTTAACTTAAGGTGAATGAAATTTAACAAAATGAAATGAAATTGTTCATTCTCTTCTGCTTTTCTTCCTATATTTACTAACTTTGTACATGGCAGCCCATGCCTAGGGGCCGCCCTAGCTCTAAGGAAAAGAGGAAAAATATAATATATTACCGTAGTCAAGTCAGGTGTTATTGAGCAAAAATAAAAAAAAAAATGTGTTTAGAACTGAATGGGGCCCCCTGAAAATGGTGTAGAAGTATAATTCTATACTTCATAATAAGTACTTCATATATAATAAGTTAGATTTTATACTCTATAAAGGGGCCCCCATCGACATTTCGTACAAAGATAGAAGTTTCATGTTTTTTTGGATTTTGAGGCCCCCTGGCACCGGGAGCAGCCCGCAATTTGGGCCCATAGTCACGCCTTTTTGGTTGTAAAAAAAAAACCAAGGCCTCCCCCCTAAGGCCCGGGCCCCCTGGAGACCCGGGTCCCTGGGCATTTAAGAGCCTAAGAAATGAAAATAAATAAACTGTTCAAACTAATCCTGAGCATATTTGCTTCAACCTACATGTGAATCGACTTTTAGGAGAATGGATTTCATTAAGAACAAAAATAGGTCCCGCCTAACACGTGAAAACCTTCAGCACCTGCTAAGAATAGCAGTGTCCAAACAACCAGTGGACATTGATCACATTTTAGTGAACTGTGAAAGATTCAGACCTTCGTCATCTTAGTACATTTAGTGTTAAGATTTTATCAGAATTCTCAGGCAACTTTTCAAATGTAGATTTATATATATATGTATATTGTTTTTTCATTTGTCAGATTTGTTTAGTCTTCTGAGATGAATTACAAAAGCATTACTATTTTTTACAAGCTTTTATTTAACTTGCAATGTTTGTATGTATGTAACTTCGGGTCAAATGTAATTCGGGTCAAATCTTGCAACTGAATTTTAAAGCAGTTATCCTCAACCGATTAAATTAAAATTTTGCATACACGTCTAGCTTGGATGACAATGCTTGGTTAGCTAAGTGACGTCATTCTAAATCCAATATGGCGGACAGGCTATGATGGTGGACTAGTTATTTTTTAAGCACGCCCATGATATGGGTATCAAATGAAAGGGTTTGCTGAGAAGATTACGAATAAAAGCTTGTTTTTAAAAATGATTTTTTAATAAAATTATTTTAAATCAATTTTATTTTGATGGCTAATTTTCGCCCATACCTGGGCACTATCAGGCCTTCATCTGGGTAAAATAATTGAATGGTGATTAACCTTCTAACATAAACGCTCTCCAGTTACTGAGAAGTACTAAGTAAGTTACTCAGATAAAGACCTGCGATGATGCCCAGGTATGGGTGAAAATTAGCCTTCAAAATAAAATTGATTTAAAAAAAAAAAATTGACACATAGCTTCCTCGCGTATACTAAAACGTACTTAAATGATTTTTCTATTTTACAAACCTTTATTGTTTAATTTTTTCCCTCTTTTTATTTTAAATCTGTCAAAATTATTTTGATTTTTTACAAGAATAAAAGTATCAATTTAGCAAAATTTAAAGATCGTAGGTGGTTGAAATTAATATGGCACCATCTGTGGGCTACGTTCGACATACCATCCAAATTTTATACAAATCAGATGAGTTCTTTTAAAGATAAAATAGTAAATAAATGTATGTTTGTGCGTGCATGTAGAAGAGAAACAAATTGGCGCATAAGGTTGAAACTTAACCTAAGTTATATGGGACCAAATCTGGGCTAATTTTGACCTACCATAAATCTTAAAGTTTGTAAGATATGTTGGTTCAAAAAAATTCATCAGCAGACACGAAATCAAAAATGTTCCCTTATGTCTGAAATATATATTTTTTAGTATTATTAACGTATATAACCTAGCAAGATACAGCGGCCCTTTGAAATTTTCTGATTCTGAAATATAGCTCTTTATGCAATCCTGGCGAGAACTCCTGCTGTAGACTATAGACTATATTGTGTATTAACAATCAATAACCTTATTAAACAATGATCATCACTTGTTTTGCTTATCTATTAACGAACAAAAGGCTTATCAAACAATTGATCATCCGTGCTTTTGCTCTTAATTACGGTTAAAAGTCTTATCGGACAAATTGTTATTGTTTGTTTTTCTTAATTAATGACGATCAATAATCTTTGCAAAACAATTGATGAAAATATCATTAGCTAATGTACTTATTGCGGAAGATTTGTCTTTTGTCTTTTGTCCATTACTTAGCTTATCTATTTGCCCTGACGAACTCACTAAACTAATGTCACACATTTATAGCGTACAAAAGATCATCAATTACCTAATTAATTTATTAATAAACCCTGACGATTAACAAACAAAAGATAATCAATTACTTAGCTTAAATATTAATAAACCTTGATCAATTCACTAAACTAATGTCACGCTTTTTCAACAAACAATAGATCATCAATTCTTAGGCGTAGCTATTAATAAACCCTGACGAACTCACTAAACTAATGTCACGCTTTTTATGAATCAAAAGATAATTATGCTTAACTTATCTACTAAATAATGCAGATCTTATGTAATAGAGAAAGAAGTAATACATTTGTTTGTAAATAAAGCCAGCGAGCTCAGGCTTATTTATAACAATGCATGTTATAATCTATATATATAAAATCCAAATACCACTGACTGACTGACTGACACATCACGATATCTCTGAAACCACTGGACCTATGACCATGAAATTTTGTATGTGTGTTCCTCTTACCTTCTAGGTGCTCGCTAAGAAATTTTTTTAAAATCCGCCTTCTTGATTCAAGATGGAGGCCATTTATATAAAATTCGACAAGACGACATCTCTGAAACCAATTGCACTAGAACCTTGAAATTTAGAAGTTAGCTTCCTTTTATGAAAGTATATACTTTTGATAAATGGTTTACCAATCGGGCGTTTTGATTCAAGATGGCGGCCATATATATATATATATAAATATGTGTATGTTCTTTATACAAATCTACAGTTTTAGTCCGATCTCGATGAAAATTTGCATACTTAACCTTCAAAGCAATATCCCAGTCAATAAAGGCCTAAAACAGGCTGTACCCGCAACTAATTAGGGAAAATCTGGATTTTTTCCTAATGATAGACCATGATAAGAGGTACATTCTCTCAAAAGTCCCCACTTCTCCCCCTTGTGCTTCCCCCCCCCCCCCCCCCTCTTTAAAGTTAAAAATTTACTTATTTTTCAATTTTTACGCAAAACTGTTTACTTTTTGAAGAGAAGTGTTATTAACAAAAATATTTCTCACATAATTCTGCACAAAAAAGGTCCTATGCATGTTTGAAGTGAGACATACCGTTTTCGAGATATTGTTGATAAAAATTCCAATTTCTCATTTTTTCGAACCAAGATGTGTTAAAAACAACACTTCTGATTTTAATAAAATTTGGATGGTAGGTCATACTTAGTCTATTGTTGATCCCATATCAATTTCAACCTTCTGCGTTCATTATTTTATCTTGCCCATGCGCACAAACATACACTTATTTAGACCTTTATCTTTAAAAGTACTCAACTGATTAATATGAAATTAAGTTGGGGCTATCTGCAGGCTACTTGCGACAAACCATCCAAATTTCGTATAAATCAGTTGAGTACTTTTGAAGATAAATGTCGAAATAAATGTATGTTTGTGCGCATGTGCATGATAAAATAATAGGCACAGAAGGTTGAAATTTTCAAGTATGGCCTACCATCCAAATTTCATTAAAATCAGAAGTGTTTTTTTAACATATCTTGATTCGCAAAAATAAAAAATTGGATTTTTAATCAATAATATCTCGAAAACGGTATGTCTCGCTTCAAACATGCATAGGACCTTTTTTGTGCAGAGTTATGTGAGAAATATTTTTGTTAATAACACTTCTCTTCAAAAAATAAACAGTTTTGCGTAAAAATTGAAAAATAAGTAAATTTTGAACTTTAGGATGGGGTAGGGGGGAAAGCACAAGGGGGAGAAGTGGGGACTTTTGAGAGAATGTACCTCTTATCATGGTCTATCATCAGGAAAAATCCAGATTTCCCCTAATTAGTTGCAGGTAAAAACCTTTATTAACTGGGCTACAAGGGTAAAATCAATGTCTACGTGAATTTTTAAAATTTAAATATTGGTACACAGGGGTACGGGGTACAAGTAATGAATACGAGGTCAAAGTAATTAATACCCTTTATGATTCATATCGTTGAAAAGCTCTTTAAGAGTATAGTAATTGTTGTTATGTACAGTTTTATCATATTTTCACTTAGAAGGGGGGTAGAATGGAAAAATATAGTTATATCTTATAAAAAAAAGAAGAGTTTCCGTATGAGAGTATATTTTTTATACAAATTTACAGTTTTATCCCAATTTGATGATTTGATGATACGGGGTCAAAGTAATGAATACCCTTCATGAAGCAATTTTGTTGAATAGCTCTTTAAGAGTACAGTAATAGTTGTTAAGTACAGTTTTGAAATATTTTCATTTAGGAGGGGGGGGGGGGGTAAATTTAGGATATTTGCAAATTATCTTATCAAAGAGAAGGGGGTATAGAAATAAGTGGGAGGGAGAGAATCTAGATACTCTCGCATAGTAAAATAATTTAAATGTTTCTCAACGGCAGTTTATAAAAGTATCAAATTAAAATAACACGCCGTAGCGAAGCACGGGTATCCAGCTATATATAATAAAATCCGACCAGTCCGACTCGAGTGCACCTTAGAAGAGTAAATTCAAAATGGTTTTAAGTTAATTATTTCCTGGTATTGAGACAAGTATATATACTTAAAAAATGTTACAGCAAGTTTTAAAGAATTCTAACTGAGTTATTTCCTTGCATTGTGCCATTATACTTTGTAAAACTGTTAAGTAAGTTCTAAAGAGTTCTAAGTTAATTGTTTCTTATATTATAGCAATCAGGTATAAGTATATTCAGAAGATGTTATTTTTATCTATAATAAATTAAATATTATTAAGTTGTAGACAACAGTAAAATCCTCTATGTATTGATTATTAATATATATATATATATATATATATATATATATATATATATATATATATATATATATATATATATATATATATATATATGTATATATAATATTGTTTCATTTCCATTTTAATTATCCTTAAAATCTGATTGAATTAAGTCAAAAGAATTTAATCAAACCATTATGACAGTAGTAATAACCGATTTTACCAATTTTGACCGGTAATTAATGGTGAACTCTATTTGCTCTTGTAATTCTAGTTTGATTTAGGACAATTTATTCCAAAACCTATGAGTTAGATCCCTTAATTACATGAATCACATTAATCTGTAGATAAGATAATTACAAACGGGAGCAGAATAAGCTTATCAGTGTTGATGATCATTGTTTTATCTCAATAATAACAACTGATTAAGTTGACTTTATGTGATTATTTAGTATCATAACTCTAAAGATAGGATGATTATTAATTAAAGTTGAATAATCTTGTCAGTATTAATTTTGTCGTTGAAGTATCTCAATAATAACAACTGATTAAGTTTACTTAATTTGCTTTATTTAGTATCATAACTACAATTATGACAGTAGTAATAACCGTAACTAATAAGTAGGATAATTATTAATGAAAGTTGAATAATCTTGTCAGTATTGATTTTGCCGTTGTTGTGTCTCAATAATAACAACTGCTATACGATTACTGCCTACTAATAAGTTTAAGAATCTTTTCTGTATTTATTTGGTTAATTTTCAATGGACGAAACTAATAATTGATTGTTTTTTAGGGTCCATAGGCAAAACCATGACCCTTATATTTTCCTGCGTGTGTCTGTCTGTCCGTCCGTCCGTCCGTAGCCTGCTCTCACGGTGACACCTTTCGTCCGATTACTTTGAAATTTGGCGTATACGTGCATAGTACCACACATTTCAAAAAATATAGCGACTTAAAAAAATATTTTTCAAAAAAATAAGGGTAAAAAAATTTAAGGAATAGAAAATAATTGTTTTTTTCTGGGGACCGTGTGGGGTATCATATGAATTTGGTTATAATTTTGATAGGGCGAGCGTAGGCGAGTTTGAAGTTGGTGCGAGAATGCAAAAAATCTGAAAAAATTCCTCAACATTCTTCGACCACAAGTAAAGATACCACTCTTTGGAAATTTCGAAAAAAAAAAATTGTTTTTATTGACAAATTACGTTTTTTTGCTCTTTTGGATGTATTTATTTGTTTATGGTCAGGTTCACAGGCAATAAATACTTTATCTGAAGTTTGTTTATGTGTTTTGAGAATATCAGACCCATAGGATAGTTCAAAGTAGGCTTTTTAGCAATTTAAAGAGCCCCATGAATAGGTACTACGTAAACAATGCGTTGCCTACGGACCCTCGCTGTTTGCTGACTAGCACACACTTGACCTGTTTATTTCTTTGTATTTTATTCAGTATCATAAAATCTTAAAAAATGATAACTACCAATAAAAGAAGAAGAATCTTGTCTGCATTCCGTATTCATTTTGTCATCGTGGTAAATAAATAATTACAACTTATAAAGTTTGTGCTACGTGTTATGTACAATCTAAGTAAGTTACAAAAAAACTACATTAGTAATAGTCCAGTCAATAAATGATTATAGAGGGAAATGGAAGGAACACAATTTTTGACTTTGGGACTTTGTTTGGACTAGTTAGGAGGTAAACATACTAAAAGTCCCCACTCCTAGGAGGTGAGCGGGGGGCACGTAGAAGGTCCCAATTTTCGGTTTTTCACTTATATCTCAGAAACTATGTGACCTAGCGATAAGACTATTCTATATAAAATTAAAGCTGACAAAGTGTGCCACAAGATTGATTATAAACATTTTTTCGCTATCCCCCATAGTTTTTGAGATATCCAAGCTCGAATTTCGCCAATTTTTAAAAAAATCATTTTTCCCTTACATTTTTTCCTTATTTGACTAGCCAACTCTTCGGCCCTTTGTCCTACAAAACTTTTATGAGAAAGAAAGTTATAGAGCATTAAATTTTCTTCAAGAATATATATAATTTTACTATTTTATCTCTATCCGTTCAAAAGTTAGAGCAATTTTAACTTTATGGTTAATTTAGAGATTTTGCAGAAAAACTTAACATTCGTATTTTCAGCTGTACCACAGCTCTTACTCTATATTCTACATTTTAGCCAATTTATACTCTCTTATATTTATGAATAGTATGTACTGTATATATACGTGGCACATAAAGAAATGATATACATTCACATGTGCAGGTACATATCAGGGGCGTACTCAATGTGTACATTGTATAATGTACATTTAATAGGTATATAATATATTATATTATGTAGTCTTTGGAGCAAATGTGCACTTTATATAATATACATGTTATATATTAACTACATTCGTTCCACAAAAGCATTAAGGGTAGGGTGTTTCCAGAATCAACAACAATTTGTACATTTTTATGTTTTTTGACTATGTTACATTTAATTAAATAATATATTTACACCTTTAATTGTTATTAATTCCTGGCTCTCTCGAGGTGGGACGGTCCTGGCTCGTCATGGCCACTTGGCCCTGGGATAGGTTCTGCTTTGTTTTCTTCTTCATCTATTAAGAAGAAAGGGGTTAGACATTTTTTGGTGGTTAGCTCCCACCCATACATCTGAGGCATGTCCCAACCACATTTGGCCACAGTGAATGTTGTTTTGCAGCCCCCTCAGTTGGGTGTCCGCTTTGATATTGGCTACCGATTTAAGAGTGGTAACGGTAAGCGTATAGAGATTTCTCTCTAGGTGGGGCCCCGTACCACATCAAAAAACACTATTTTCCAGCTTTCTCTGTATCATCCTTGGTGGAGGAAAGGTCTGAGAAAACTGCAGCAGCTCCCTGGACGTCTGGAGACTTCAAATACAGTTTCATAAATCTCACTTTACTTCTTCGGAAGGCTGCTGAGGTGGTATTGCACCCAGTGAAGGCGTGTACAAGTAGTATATCTCGCAGCCCCTGGGTCTGAAGCTCATGAGTAGAAAACAGTGGCGGTTTTATGTTTCCACGTCCAGGCTTGACGAAAATGATGTCCTGGTCACCAGGTGAATTGGCCATCAACAGGAATATTAGGTCGACATCCTCACCAATAACAACAGCGGAGGTGTGGGACAACTCCACAGCCGTGACTACATTGAGGACGTCTGCGGCGTTCTGTGCTTGAAGGGTTCTGACTCCATGGGCCTATAGTGTGACTTTCACTTTCACCATATTAATCAGCAGCCGACTTTTGTTTTAGATGTTAGACAGAGTCTTCCTGCTTCACATTTATGGCCGTCTCCTGATCAAAATGTATGTCAGCTGTCTTGCTGAGCCGGTACCGCCTTTGCTGCTCAGTGACCTTAGTGTAGTACTTGATGATGAGCTCGAGTACCCATCAAACACTATAGTACAACTCCGACCCAGATAGTGACAGTTCAACAAACTGGCGTACCCATCACAAATTGCAGATTTCGTGGAACCTCTATGCCAAATAACTTAGTGGATGAGAAGTCCTCCTTCTATTACATCTTTGGTTGTGACATTGAGTTGTTTGTAGAGAACTGACGTTGTCGATTTCCTCATCCCCCCCTCATTTATGAAGGCCAAAGGGAAAGGGTCTAATTCAAATTGCAAATCAATTTTCAAATCAACAGCGACAGAAAGAGTGTGGGGGGAACAAGTGCGTATGTGCTAGTCGCTATACAAGTCTAATATATGTGTACATGTGTGTATTATTCTATTACTATTCTGTATATGTATGCAATGAGATTGCAAGAGCATACAGCCGACAGACACTCACACTCACTTAAACAATTTAATACTAGGGATCGCGTGGTTTTTTCATTGAAGCGAGCATATAGTAATATAAATATGAATTAAATTATTGAAAAAATAGAAAAAAATAAATCATGATGAGTTGATAGTTATAGCGTGTGAAAGTAGTACAGAGAGAGGCAGTAGTAGTAAGGGTACCACCCTGCATTCTTACTATTATTCAACTAACCACATATCTCCTTTTCAACTATTATAAAATGTATCACTTCACCATGTAAAAACTTGGGTTTGTTTCAAGTTAAAATTTTTCATGTCTCTTTTAATTGGACTTTAGACGTTGTATATAAAGTTTTATTAAATTTCGTTAGTACGTAATATATTAGTAAAAACGTTGTTTTCTCTACTTTAAACATTTAGGTCCGCCTTAAGAATTTTAACGATCTTTATTAATTCATAGTGGTGTCACTGTTGGTTTTACTAAACAATTTTATTTAAAAAAAAATATATTCATCCCATCGAATAGGTGATGATACAATCTTACCGTCCAGAAATTCCATTTTTTTCATTTGAAGGTCAGTTAAAAAAACCATTACAATGTACAAAAATGTACAAATTGTTGTTGATTCTGGAAACACCCTTCCCTCAATCCTTTTATGGAACGAATGTAGTTAATATATAACATGTATATTATATTAAGTGCACATTCGCTCCAAAGACTACATAATGTAATATATTATATATTATATACCTATTAAATGTACATTATACAATGTACACATTGAGTACGCCCCTGATATGTACCTGCATATGTGAATGTATATCATTTCTTTATGTGCCACGTATATATACAGTACATACTATTCATAAATATAAGAGAGTATAAATTGGCTTAAATGTAGAATATAGAGTAAGCTGAAAATACGAATGTTAAGTTTTTCTGCAAAATCTCTAAATTAACCATAAAGTTAAAATTGCTCTAACTTTTGAACGGATGGAGATAAAATAGTAAAATTACATATATTCTTGAAGAAAATTTAATGCTCTATAACTTTCTTTCTCATAAAAGTTTTGCAGGACAAAGGGCCGAAGAGTTGGCTAGTCAAATAAGGAAAAAAATGTAAGGGAAAAATGATTTTTTTAAAAATTGGCGAAATTCGAGCTTGGATATCTCAAAAACTATGGGAGATAGCGAAAAAATATTTATAATCAATCTTGTGGCACACTTTGTCAGCTTTAATTTTATATAGAATAGTCTTATCGCTAGGTCACATAGTTTCTGAGATATAAGTGAAAAACCGAAAATTGGGACCTTCTAAGTGCCCCCCCTCCCCCCGCTCACCTCCTAGGAGTGGGGACTTTTAGTATGTTTACCTCCTAACTAGTCCAAACAAAGTCCCAAAGTCAAAAATTGTGTTCCTTCCATTTCCCTCTACACCCCTTTTTGAGCATTCATTGACTGGACTATAAGTAATTGGAGCTATATCATTTTACAACACATAGTCTTTGATAATAGATAAACAAATCTGAAAGATCTATTGATTCAAAATAGATAGACAAAGTAGTTTGTCTTTATAGTTACTTTTGTCAAACACGAGTATTTTATAGATAAAAACTGATTCTTAGTTGATGTTGATGATCAGTATTTATCTACATCATATCTATTTATGTTTGACAAAAAATATTTACCAACCTAATATGTAATAGTCCATCTATAGAGATAGTTCCCCACATATAAACCTATTAGCATGGAAATCTTTTTTGGTCTATTTTCAAAGAACAAGAAGAATTACAGCTGATAATCGAAATTGAGCAACGTCTGCAAATAAGAGCTTAAATTAGCTAAAAATTGTATACTTTATCAGTTCACTGACCTTAACCAAACTGGTAAGAAAGCAGGTGAAGAATTCCTGTAGATAAAAACTAATGATTTTATTATTTTGTTCATTTATCTTTATACTAGTTAAAAGCCTCCTGATGGAAGAGAGCAGTTAACTAATTGACTATGTTGCTAATATGTTTTTTATTGTATATTTTGACTACAGATTTATCTTTTTCTTTCGCAATTAGCACTGATGATGGCCTTATGAAGGCTGAAAGCTGCTTTATAAAATAAACGAATTTCAATATACGTGGAGAGACAATTTGTATTATTCCTTAAAATATCTCCATAGACGCTCCCATATATCTAAACATTATATGTATTTATAATTGTTTTCAAAAGGGTCTGACGCATAAGTATACCCGACAAAATTAGATCATCCTCTTTAATAATGTTTTCTGCTAAGAACTGCTTGGTGTCCGATTTTTAAAAAAGGTTGGATATTTTGTCTTGACACATTTTTATTACGATTGTTCTCATATCATTTACTTGGTTTTTACTACGTTTTTATTAGCTTGATTTCTTGTTTGTTTGTCCAGTACAAATCTTACAATCGATTTTTAACTTCCCAAGTAGCTAAACATTTGAAACTTTTAGAATAGCTCAGAACACGATGACAATGCATTATTTTAATACTTTTAGCCATCTTTCAGCAGAATTTAATTAGTTTTCAGCAAATTTTGCTGTTTGGAAAGTTAGTTCGGGAAAAATCCACAAGTTATTTTTTTTGTTTTGACTTTGACATATCCCATAGTATTTACCCACAATCTCCGCACCATAGTATTTACCAGCGATCATAGAATCCTTAAACGGAAAGATTTCCAACTCCCCTCTTTATCTACCTGTGTTAGACTACTAGCACTCCACGGGAATTATTGTAACTAAATCTTTTACACCATTCAAAAGTTTAAGAGCTTCTTAATTCAAAGAAATAAATTAATAAATTAATTTGTCAATTTACTAGATTCGAACCCGGAAACTTTCTCATTCTGAGCTATCGCGCATCTCATTCGGCCACCGAGGCTGTTTATTTTTTTGTATTGTTTATTTACAAAATAGTACAAATGTCAAAAGATCATAAGTAGTTTACAATTTTAACCACCATATTCTCGTGGAGCGCTAGTGCTCTTACACCTCTAGAATACTGGAGTCGGATACCCCTGGTATTTACAATCTTCATATTGACGGGTTTCAAATTTGTGATTTTTTATTGAGGTAAACTTTGAATGACAGCGAAAAGTAAACAAAGAAAAAAATTAATTGACGTGTGACACCCAGGTTTGTTTATTCTTGTGTCCTAGGTATAGGTTTAATTTTTCTGCATCTGTACTTCTTTACTTGTACACATTTTTTCTTTTCATACTGTCCCTACACAGGGGCATATCAATGGCACGGTTTAGATTCGGTGTTGGTGAGATCCGCTGAACAAAGATTTATACTTTTATAGGTTTAAGAGCAGCCCTCTAGATGGTTGTCATTATTATGTGAAGTGAATAAATTCGGAACTATGTATTTCTTTCACTAACATTATATATAACAATGGCAATTATATTATCAACATTACATATGATTTAAAAGAAAGTTTAAAAACGTATTATATAATTTTTTTTTTTATCTTGTAATTATTTTCATAAATATACTATTATTGTGATTGTCCTCATTCTTCCGTATCCTTTCACAAAGAAATATGTTTATTTATTGTGGTCCTAATTCTTCCGTATCCTTTATCACAGAAATATGTTTATTTATTGTGGTCCTAATTCTTCCGTATCCTTTCTCACAGAAATTTGTTTATTTAATGGGGTCCTAATAATTCCGTATCCTTTCTCAGAGAAATATGTTTATTTATTATGAATATCCCTATCCTTCCTTATACTTTCTAAAAGAAATATATTTATTTATTGTTTGTTATCCTGATTCTTCCATGTCTTTTCTCATAGAGAAGTTTTATTATGATTGTCCCATATTCTCCTGGTATCCTCTCTCATAGAAAACATTTTTACGATTTTCCATTGTTTTGTCGGAGGGCAGCGCCTTTTCGCCTCGAAGTATACTTTTAGAGATCTGACGATCTAGGTATGCTAAAGCTTACAGAAAACTGCAGACGGTAGACCCCGGCCAACATTCACTAAGTATCTTAAAACTAAAACGTATACAACTGAATCGAATTTGGGCACCATCACAATACTTTCTCTCTACATATACCTACTCGTTTATAAGAAAGTAATTAGACATATTTTAATTAAATCACTGAAGTATTTTTGGAGTTTAGGCTCCAAAACATCTGCACAAACAACACATTAAAGAAACAAAATACTTGCTTTTTTTCTTATATCTTATATTTTCCTCGGTAATTCCTTTAAGGGTGATTGTATGACGATCTTTTGTTAATCTCGTTATCTTTGATACCAAATGACGTATGATACTTGTATAATGATAATACTTGGGATTCTACTAGATATCGTATAGTTTGCTCGAATGGTACAATATAGTGTTAAAATGTCAGAATAAAATTCAGGTGCCCTGTTATTGATTCATAACCACATACGTAATATTTTAAAAAGTGATTTGTATCCTTGTTTAATTTTTCAATTATAGGGTGCCTGGTATAATGAGGTAATTATTTCCTTTTTGAAGCTGATGTCAAAAATACTAATACACACACATTACATACATTCACTCCAATGATATAAATAAAATAAACAATACTTTTATATTAATTTGAAGTATTAATAGATTTTTCACATTATTACTAAGGTCATTATTACAATAATAATGGGTTTAAAAAATATGTCGGAGTACTTCCTCTTTTACTTTTCAGGGTCTTAGACAACCTTGATATTATAATCGATCCCGTACAATGCCCATAACAATCTGATTATAATTTCCAGAGTGGCGAGACTTGTTCCAAACTAATGAAGAGCGGCCATGTCACATCCATTTTGGCGGACAATGTAATGATTCTGAGTACAAAATTAGTTGGAAGACCAAAAATCAAATTGATGTTAGTTTAACCCAAATCATGATTGGTCACTATTCCCCAGGATCTTTTCTGTTGGACCTACCTAGTTTTGTTAGAATTGGTCACTGTACCCTAGCATATTTCCAATTGGGCATAGTTTTATTAGGAATGATCACTGTTCCCCAGAATTCATAATTTCTGTGGTTACATTTATATTTCGACCCGAAAATCAAAGAATCATTATTATCAGATCAGATAGTTATTTACGAGTATATTTGGTTGCATATTCATAATTATATGGACCAAGGTTATCGACTCGTTATTAGTAGAAGCAGCAACAAGTAGTTGGTAAATTGTTGAAAACAAAACCAGGATGCCTTGTTTTTCAGGGTCCTTATATAGTTTTCGACAAGGACCCTTATTAACCTTCCGTAACTCAAATGGGTGAAAACACCGGCAAAAGTAGTTCATACTTCATAATGTCGGTTTTTATTCGATGCTTATCTTACTTTACAACACGGAAACAGTCTTTAATCAAGTTTCATGAAATTACGACAAGTAATACCCAAGATACGAGACATATGTGTCACCGATAAGTAACATTAATACGATAATATTTATTGAACATTTTTAGTATAAATTGTTGCAATTTTACATAAAGAAATCGATCGTATAGAAACCGGCGATTGTCGACTCACGTACTTAGGTGAAACGCGCCTTACTTGTTTTTTATATATAGGGTGGTTCAAAAGTCCCCCCCCCCCTCTTAACTTTTGAACGGTTTAAGATAAATTAATGAAACTTGGGGGATCTCTACCATGCAAAGAGAAGTTTGTTTTATTTCATTTTTCACTAGGGGCAACCACCCACTTTGCCCCCAGGCCACCTAACTTAAAAATTTCAAATTAGAGTGTATATTTTTGATAGCAGATTTGGATTCTACGGTGAAAAATAATAAACTTTTACTTGTAACTATTTTTTCTATCTCCAATATTTTGCCCCCTACAGGGGGGCACAGATAGCAAAATAACCCTTCCAAAATTGTAAAAAAAAATAACCCTTAGATCGTTATAAAATCTAAACGGTTTGAAATAAAGTAATGAAACTTGGGGGATCTGTACAATGTAAAGGGAAGTGTGTAATTATCCACTCGCGTACTAGGGGCAACCACCATTTTGCCCCCAGGCGCTGAAATCTACCCTTTTTATACCTTTGCCCCCCTATAGGGGGCAAAATATTGGAGATAGAAAAAAACGTTTGAAGTAAGATATTTTTATTTTTTGTCGTAGAATCTAAATCTGCTAATAAAAATATACATTCCAGGTTGATGGCCCTACTTGATAATAGGAAACATAGCCACTAAGGCACTTCTTTAGATTGTTACTCCCCTTATAAAAACAGAAGTGTGATATTCCTTTGTCTCAAAGTACATTAGACTAAACATCCCTTTTTTCTTACTAGTTGTTCAGTCTAAGTCATTTATATTCTTAAAAAGAACAGGGGAGTAACAATCTAAAAAAGTACCGCCGCTAATGCCTAGTATGCCCGGCGCCCTGCGCGGAGCGCGGAGTGAAGGCTAGTAATCTAAAAAGATGATGTTGGCCCACATCTTATTGTATAATATTGGAGAGCTCTCAGAGTGCAATGACTCTTTTGTAAAACCCGAAAGTACGGTAATCTAGAGCTCCAAAGATGACAATATTTTGTCCCCCCTCCCTCTCATCACTATCTCAGTCGTTTTTAAAACTAAAAAGTAAATTACCTGGTTGTTAGGCTTATTACTAAAAAAATATTTTTAATCCATTATTTGGTTTACTTTTTGAGTTAAAATTGTGAAGTTATTCACTTTTTATTCAATAGCAATTTTCGCGTGTTTGACTTTCGTTGTGGGATTTTTTTTTTTAACTATTTTTCAAGTTAATATGTTTTGTTTCTAAATTATAAGCTCCGATTATTTTAAAACAATACGTTACTTCTTTGAAATTTAATTTTTTTTCTGTTTCTATTAAGTTTCAGAGATGGGTGCGGGAGTGAAGGCCATTAGATGGTTGGCCCTGACTTTATTAGCACTCTCATGTTTGACACTGGTAAACTCGAGACCTGATGATGATCTCGATCCTATTATAAAAGACATCTTCGGTCAACCACCTGGAACAAATGGTGAAACTAATCTGGGCATTAGGAATCCTGAACCCAATGGCGACCACTGCGAGTGTGTTCCATACTATCTATGTCCTAATGGATCTATCATCGACGATGGAACAGGATTAATTGACATAAGGTAGGTTGCCCAAAAACCCTCATGATCTGATACATAAGAAAGAAATTATTTTTTTGCTTCTGAGCTTATCAAAGGTAAGGAAAGCATTGGGATCATTCTGAAGACCGATTTTTATGTCTCCGAAATCAATAATTCTTAGATCCATGAGATGGGTATAAAATAATGTGATCCCACTGGGATAATTCCCCTATGGGAATCCCACTGGGAAACATCAGAGGGTCACATTTATTTTTATTCAATATTGAATGTGCGCAAATGGTTAAAATTAATATGGGACCGGATTTCTATCTACGAATTTTTGAATTTGGAGAGAAATTGCGCTTCACAATGATCACAATGTTACCTTCGCTTGGAAGTAAATCATAGCATGCCCTTTAAGTTTTTACCTAATAAAGTTACAATCAGACAGTTTTTAATAATATTTTGTTTCTCTATTTTTAGATTTGGAACTACTTCTTGTGAAAGTTACATGGATGAATGCTGCAAAGCTCCTGCCCTTGTAGAACCTATAACTCCGGCTCCGGTAAAACGTGAAGGATGTGGAATTAGAAACACCGATGGTGTAGGTTTTAGGATCACAGGAGCATTCGACAACGAGGCTCAGTTTGGAGAATTCCCTTGGATGGTAATATCTTTTTTAAAGTTACCTTAGATCTTGCATTGATGGTTTTATCCTTGGATATGGATGAAATTAACATATAAATACTAACTTTATTTTTAGACATGTTTGTGAGCTCAATGACACCTTAAGTTCTAAATTGGTGAAGGAAAAGACTTTTTAAAAAATATAAATTTACATTATTAGTGCCACAGAACAATTATTATCATTGTGACACACGACTCATAACACTTTTATGTTTCAGATAGCCATTTTGAAAGAGGAGGTTGTAGAAGATGGCAACGTACTTAATGTGTATCAGTGTGGTGGTTCACTCATCCATCACAAAATTGTACTCACAGCAGCTCACTGTGTTGTTAGGTTTGTATCAATAACATTTACAATTTACAAGTATAGAGATGGTTAGAATGGACAACTACATTTGAGAGAGTTAGTTTACCAGTACACCATTATCTTGACAGATATGTAAACACAAATTTTTATTATAAATTTACACTTGCACAACTTATAGAGTTGATGGAGCGACACACTAACCCCATGTCGTTTATTGCAACTATAGTTGTAAAAGCCCTTTGGCAAACCTAAGCCCTCCATGGGCTGCTGGGTCATGGATTATTATTATTAATAATAAAAACTAGCATGTATGCAAATGCAAGCATAGTACCCAATATTGGGCAATGGAAACCCAATTCCTAATCCCTGTTTATAATTGTAATGTGTAATGTAAGCCCAAATCTTCAATGTAAGTAGGCCTGGCCCTAGCTTCATTGCTGCCTGTGAGAGGGTGGGGCTTTTTCCCCAAAGGGAAAGCGAGGAGATATAGACCAATACCGGCGATGTCTAGCATGAGACTCAATTTTACCAAATTAAAATACGAGAGAGTGGGGAGATTTGATGGGAACATTTTACTTTGTTACAGCAAGAACTTAGCTCTACTGAAGGCAAGAGGAGGAGAGTGGGATACTCAAATGACTCAAGAACTCTATCCTCATCAAGATAGAAAAATTCAGGAGGTGAAAACTTTTTTTTAATAACTTTTACATTGAGTTTTAAATATCAAAAAGAGAAAACTAGCAAGTGGTTTGGATTAATTTCCCAAATTATATGGAAGGTTATCAGTTAACACGTACAACGTACTGCTGGTATGGGGTATGGGCTAGTTCTATACCTTTACCAGATGTCCTTGAATCTGCATTCATATAAGCGGAATTAAATATCCATATATCTTTCTTTAAGTTTGGTAATCTTGAAGTTTCATCAGGCTATAAATGTGCAATAAGATTTTTTTAGTGGCAAGGATAATAACATTTGTTAAATAACAACATTTTAGTTACTTGCTTTTGTTTTCTATTAATGGTTCCTGTTTAATAGGATCCTCTTCTACTATTTTATGAATAAAAAATAAAATTACAAAAAGTCCAGTCATGCACCATGACTTAATGAGCGAATTTTCAAACAAATCTGCATATTATTGGCTTATGATAATATAGGAAAATTTTGGTTTAGAATTTGCATGGGTGAAAAAAAAAAAAAAAATTGGTACACAGGGGTACGGGGTACAAAAGTCAAAATAGTATTTACCCTTTAAGATGCATGTCGTTGGAAAGCTCTTTAAGAATACAGTAATTGTTGTTATTTACACTTTTATCATATTTTCACATAAAAGGGGGGTAAAATGGAAAAAACACGTTTTTGACCCTAAATGGTCTAATTTAACCCCTAAATGGACTCCAAAAATTCTGGCCAACGAACTCATCCTCTCTTTCGATATTATTGACATTTTAAAATTTGATTGAAATTTTTAAGTGCATCCTAAGGGGAGATATCGTCTGGAGTGACACATATATACATACATAAAAAAAAGTGTTAAATTTTAGGAATCGATTCAGAATGGTCTAAAACGGATTTCCATGGAAAAAATTTTCAAAAATTCGCATTACAAAAATTTTGAAGCCATTGCAATAGCGTAATTTTCTTTGAAAATTCGCTAAAAAGAATGTTTACAAGGTTAATGACTTACAGCATCATTTTTAGATACTCCCTGGATTTACTATCTGCTTGAGATCCTTGAAAAAAAAATTGCATTATAATTTTAATAAAATTAAGTTAATTGACAGTTTTAGTCCAAATGTGATCATTTTTTATTTACTACAATATAATTATTATTTTTTCAGGTCATTGTTCATGAGAAGTACTATGCAGGTGCCCTGTGGAATGACATAGCTCTACTAATACTAGATGAACCATTTTCCAGGGCAAGCAATCTGGACATTGTCTGCCTTCCACATCAAGGAGCCGTCATTTTGGAAAATGAATGCTTCGCATCTGGTTGGGGAAAGGACACATTTGGTATGGAAATTTAAACACACATTAAAATTGTAAATTTAACTGAAACAGTAAAAACTAAATTAGTTGTTTCTGTTGACATTTTGTAATACTAACTCAAAGTGAGTAAAGATTTAGAGAGCAAAATGGACCACTTTATTGTTAGAAATAACAAAACACAATAATATTTAATAAGCAAAGTTTTGACCACTTTTGTAGGTCATCATCAATGAATTCATTATCAGTTCACTGTAATCGAAATCAGTCTGTATTAAATTAGCTATTTTGGTGTTTTTGCTGTAAATTATCCAATTAGCTTCAGAAGTTTTATTAACAAACTAAAAATAATACTTACACTTAAGACAGAATAAGGAAGAATAGTAAAGTTGAGGGAACATATCCCTTAAGATCATAGAAAAAATGAGCACTGTTGATCTAAATATCTATAAAATCTAAAAGACTTGAGATGAGAGGATTTACTAATCTTGCATTATTAGGTCCTTTCAGAAGCGATGTATCCTGAAGAAGCAGTATCCTTAATCCTTTGACTCTTGATGACTGCTTCAACAGTTTAGGGAAAGTAGTCCTCCCAGCATGATGGACATCTTATCAAGTCCATGCCTTCTTTCTTATTTATAATTGTCTGTCCATGAAATTACTTGCTAATTTTCCACTTTTTACAAGCTTGATGTGCTTGTTTCATTTCCTTTTTTTTATTACCTTTCATGTAGATGTTAAGATCATACCCTAGCCTAAAAATTGGACCATGTGCCTATGCAAAATTAATTAAAGGTATTTGAAACTACTCTCTTTTACTGCTCTCTTAAACTTGGGTAGAGAGCTTTTCTTTTAATGAGCCCTATTTAGGAAGAGGGACTTAAATAAAATATTTTTTTCTTGGAGGAACTTGATTTAAAAATACTGCTGATACTTACTGCTAACTGACTCCTCACATAATCCAAAACTTATCTAGCTTGTTGCTGCAATTTTTTGATTTATTTATTTGTTTTATCAATATTTCAGGTAAGGAAGGCCAGTATCAGGTGATACTTAAACGAGTTCAACTTCCCATGGTACCAAGAGATAAATGTCAAGAGGCTTTGAAACAGACCAGGCTGGGTCAGAGGTTCAAACTTCATGAGAGCTTTGTATGTGCTGGCGGTGTTGCAGGAGCTGATACTTGCAAGGTAAGATCAAAGTGTAGTATATAAATACAATTTTGTTACAATAACATTACAGTAAAATATACAAAAATATTTAGTTTGTGTCCAGTGCATGGCTAGCATATACAAATATAGTTTGTAGAATAGAACTTAATTTAAGTTATTTGGCCACAAGTTTTAAGCAAGGAGGACCTAAGAAGTAAAACCCAATTTTAAAACATGTTATCTCATACATATACTTTCACTTTTAGTATTAAAGTGCTTTGCCTATATTGTATGCCATTTAACTTAAACAATAATTTTGTGAAACTTATTTTTATTTATTTTTTATGTCTACAATATTACCAGCCCCAGTTGGCTTAACCATCCACCTTATGCTGTCTAGCCTAGCTAATTATTGAAGTTGGAGTTCTAATAATAATTAGTTCAAATTTAAATAAAAACACACTGGTGTTTTATTTTCCTTTTATTAAAGAATGTGTACTTTTCACCTTTGTACTTTTCCTACCCTTGTCAGAGATTTTTCAAAACAAATTGTTGTGGAAGTAACAAATTATATAATAATCTTATTTCTGAAAGGACATGTTATCTTATGTTTATACTTGTTAACTCATCACTCATTTGTTTCCAGGGTGACGGAGGCAGTCCACTAGTCTGTCCAGTCAAGTTTGGTAAAGAACTGCAGTATCAGCAAGTTGGTATTGTAGCTTGGGGAATTGGTTGTGGCACTGAAACTCCAGCTGTATATGTCAATGTAGCAAATTTTGTTGATTGGATCGACCGACAAATGTCTAAATATGCCTTTGCAATTGACTATCACTACTAAAACAATATTAGTAAAAATATGACAGCAAATCCTGTGATGCAGTGGAAGAGGTTTAAAACTGACAGTAAATAAGTGGACAATGAACATTTTTTTACTATAATATGTGACTATTCAACTTAATTTAATATAAATGTTAATTTTGAGTTAACAATAACACTGTAAATCTTGTAATGATAGGTGCTAGAAAAACCCAAAATATTTAAACTGAAAATAACTAAAAAATTGGTGTGCTTGATCTGGTAAGATTTGATTATTAATATTTGTTTTTGTTTTTAATATTTTTTTATATATATAATAATTAACATTGAAACTTTCTTTTTGCTCTCACATGAAATTTTGATTTTTACACAGGAGATATTTTCCCTCGAGCGACGTTATATTAATTTTTTTAATTAATTAAAAATAATAATAAATAATTTTAATTTATCAGTTAAAATAAAATTTGTCTACCGGACTAATAAATACAAAAATAATGCCATTTTTTGTGGACACATGTGCAAAATTATACTTTATTTATTTTTACTGGATCATATTGTATGTACCTAGTGAAACAATTATTTATTACAATGTTTTCATAAATCAAAAGGATTCGTGAGCTGAAATTACACATGAATAAAATTACTTTATTGGTTGAAGAACTTATTAAATGGATCAATGAGCTTGATCTGTTCACACATAATAACTTATTACAAATGCAACCGGCCTTTTAATTTTGCTCTTAGAGGTTTAGTCGTCTAATTTAGCAATGTATAAAATATCTCTTTAATACTGGTTACAAATTGTAAACAGTATAATTTGGAATAATGATTGGCAAGTTCACATTTCAGGTTTCATTCTGAATTCAATATTTTGTGGAGGTAGAAAGTAAAGAAGCCTCCATTTATATTTGAGCAGGTTGGGGAGGTAGTAGAGCCCTTGAGACTAATGGGTCCTCATCTCAAGCTGAAGTTGTTCTTGATTGTCTGTTGCTTTCCACTTTTGAATCTACCTGACCAACTCTCTCCTCTCTAGTTGGTAGTGTTCACAATGCCCCCATGTCCCATGTTGAAAGACTAAAAAGTGTCATAACTGTTACATTAATAACAAGTGTGGAAGAAGAAATGGTTGAAAGATGTTGATTTTCTCATGCCAACCTTAAAGAGTAGATTTCCTTTGTTACAAAACCTCTTGTCAGCATTCAGCTTTATTTCTTTACATTTTTATAAGAAGTTCTTTGTATGCATTATTTGGTAAGTTTCAATTTGAGTAATCTTTTGATTTTACCTCTAATAAAAAAGGCTGTGCATAGTAAAGGTTTTTAAACGAATCCCAATAATCTCTGTTAACTCTAAACTTCATTATAGAAACAAAGATTAAGAAACTCATATTTTTAACCAGTCAATAACAAACTTAACACCTTCAAAGCTAAAGCTTATGAATGGGCTGCTTAAATGTTAAACCTTGTCAATAGAGGTTGGAGAGAACCTCTTGGTAAAGTGCCAGCCGATTTGCTAAGTACCCAAATATGCTCTTTTGGTAATCCATAATCTGTAAACTTAATTATATATATTCTACAATAATTATGTAGATATCGATGGTGAATTAAATAAAAATTGAGAATAGCGAGGTTCAGTCAAAAGTAAAACTCAAAATTTGACTGATCCTTCCTCAATTTCTGTACATTCTACCTTATAAAAGAAATCCTTGGTTTCCTGACATTACTGTAACTTCTACTTACTTCTTTTACCTTTCAGCATAATATTGTTGGTCTCATTTTTATTTTATTTGACCAATAACAAATTACGATTCAGTTTCAGGATAATTGATCCCCACTAGATAAATTTGTGTATTTTAATAAATTTTAGATAAGATAAGAAAAAATAATTATTAGTTAAAATAATAAATTTTATATAATGTTTTAGGAAAAAACTTTTATGATTTTTTAATTATTTTTAACAATAATATTATATATTTTTTATTGTATGTGTTTAGTAACTTAATATTTTTTATTTATGTTTCTTATAAATAAATAAGTCATTGATAGTTTTTTATTTGTCCAACATTAAATGATATTCTTTAAGCCGGATCCACATGGCAAGGCTAATGTTTGATCCAACATTCAACATTGGTGGCCTTTCACACATTACAAGGGGTAATATAAATGTCTGACCACACGTGCCACACCCTCATTTCAATTCAGTTTAAGCCAATGCAAGAACATTGGCTAACATCAAACATTGGCTCTAATGACCAGACCAATGTTTAATCCAACACTGGCTCAGATGACCAGGCCAATGTTTGAACCAATATTGGCTGTTCATTTACGCATCACAACGGCGAGGGGGTATATATTTAAATGGCTACATACTTGTTACATACCCATTTCAATTCACTTTAAGCCAACGTTAAAATGTCTGTGCCTGTGACAATCAATTACCTCCTACTAGCAGTCTAGTCATTATCAAGACTGGATTTTTTAACCATTCTTGTATTTATGGTCATATTTGTGTAGTAAGACCATCTGGCCTTACAACTTAGCATGCTAAACATATTAAAGAAAGCGTAAACAATGTATACTTAATGGGACAATCAATTTATACATCCAAATTTGTTGTATTTTTTACTACGTTTTTATTAGCTTGCATTCTTGTTTGTTTGATTGTTTGTTTGTTTGTTTGTTTGTCCAGTACAAATCTGGCAATCGATTTCTAACTAACTTCCTGAATAGCTAGACATTTGAAACTTTTAGCATAGCTCAGAACACGATGACAATGCATTATTTTAATACTTTTAGCCATCTTTCAGCAGAATTTAATTAGTTTTCAGCAAATTTTGCTGTGCGGAAAGTTAGTTCGGAAAAAATCCGCAAGTTATTTTATTTGTTTTGCCATATCCAATATTTACGCAATCTTCATTTTGACGGGTCACAAATTTGTGATAGATAAACATTGAATGACAGTAAAACAGGAAATATCGATTATATTATTTCAAATATATCGATGGCAAGCTTTACATTTGGTGTTGGGGAGATCCGTTGTACAAAGATTTATCCTTTTATAGGTTTAAGATCAGCTCTCTGGATGGTTGTCATTTATGTGAAGTAAATAAATTCGGAACTATTTTTTTTTCACTAACATTATATATTATATAACAATAACAATTATATTATCAACACTACATACGATTCAACAGAAAATTTAAAAACGTAGTATATAAAAAGTTCTTTTTATCTTGAAATTATTCTAATTTAGCTTAATATCCTATGCATTGACAAGCAAAAGTAGTTATCAATATTGTAGAATTTGCTCCATTGTATTTATAATTTTTTCTACGTTCTTTTCTTTAGATCCTCTCAGATAGATACCACTTCACTGAAGTAGCTAGCCATTTATATCACGATGCTGGGTGACCACCGAACTTGGGTGTTTTTGCCAGAAATTGGGAATTAAACCCGGATCTCCTGGGGGAGAAGCTCTTATAATAGCAATGTGCTATTATAGGGGTTCAGTTATTCTGGAGAAGATGTGTTTGAGAATCATTTGTCTTATACTACACATGAGTCGTGGGCAACATGTTTGATCCAGCCTGAGGACATATACATGTTCTAGCATACCAATGGTCATTCAGTTACTTCAAAACATCGAATGTGTCTGCTGTGTTCCTTCCCAATTATACTATCATAGAAAATGAAGGAGATGAATTCATTGAGCAGAAAAATTTAGAATTAAGAAAGCTGCAAGTAAGGGGGGAAAGTTATTCAAAAGTGAATATTTTTTAGAGAAAACAAATTGTAAGTGTCATGAGATCTCAAAGAAATTTCCGCTGTTGCTTTAGAGCACACCGAAGGTAGCACAAGCATTCCGCTCATTCAGAAGAACATCTTTTTATGTCTCCAATTTCAAACATTTCTGGACAGATATCCGTTTTATACATCAGGGATAGTTTTTGGTCTAGTGTCTGCCTGTGGATCTGTTGGTCGGTCAGTCTGTCCGTCTACTTGTCCAATCTTGGTGAAATATGGACGGTAAGTCATAGTTAGCCCATTGTTGGTCCTGTAATAATTTCAACCTTCTGTGCTCATTGCTTTCTACCGCATGGGTACCAACTTTATTTTTATAACGCCTTTATCTTTGAAAGCACTGATCCAATTTCTATGAAATTTGGATGGTTTGTCAAAAGTAGCCCACAGATGTCCCATATTAATTTTAACCATCTGAATTTAATATTTTTTAAAATATGCGTGACCCCAGTGGGAATCGAAACTGGGCCAAATCTCATTTGTCCGATAAAAGGACGCAAGGAAGCTATGTGCCACACAATTGGCAGACTATTTTTTAACACTTTCGAATACTTGATAAGAACCAGGTGATTATAAAATCCCATGACCTTATATGAATCGCTTATTGCAAAAAGGACACATGTCCATTTTTTATTAAAATTGAGTTATGATACTTTTCATAAAAAAAAGTTAGTAAACACCCGTTAATATGTAAAAAGGACTCATGTTCTATAATACTACTGTGACCATACCATTTATGGGACATGAGTCCTTTTTACATATAAACGGGTGTTTACTAGCGTTTTTTTATGAAAAGTATCCTAACTCAATTTCAATAAAAAATGGACATGTGCCCGTTTTGAAATTAGCGTTTCATATGAGGTTTCCCATTAATGCATAATGAATGTTTTAGGCAAAGAGATCACTGTTTTTTGCATACTGTGTTTCCTGACTACATATTCAGATATCCGGCCCCCGAAGAAGAACGTCAATCCGTCTCAAGATGAGAAAATGTTGCCCATGCCAGATTCATCCTTTTAAAAGATTACATCCCTTTGTCAAAACAGTACATGCGAATGAGCCCCCCCCCCCCCCCCCCTTCTTTTCTACGCCCCTCCCCATATAGGCGTGTTTGGGCGGGTATTATCTGGATTTACCAGGGGTTCTTTTCTTTTAATTTAATATTATAAAATTACTTAAGAGCTAGCTCCGAAGCAGTTGGAATGGGGTCAATGCCAGCTGATATGTAAAGTAGAATCCTGAAAATCCCCATAATCCTTTAGGAGCAAAAAAATTGGTCCGATAAATAAAACAAAACTTCCACTTCTACATATTGATACTGTATTTAAATTCCATGTCTCATTTAATTGATTGTTTTTTAAACTTACTTAAAACGTGTTCAACGGGCGGCTGTTTACCTTTTTGTTTATGATTTTCAACAGAATCAATTTATTTACATCAATATCTCGGAAACGAGATTTTTCCCGGAAAAACGACTTATATGATTAGATTCGTATTTAAATTGACTATATTTTATCATTTTTAATCAAAACCATCGGATCCTTTGCAAGAAACAATTTTTTTAGAGTTTTTAATCCCCCCCCCCCCCCCCCCCCCCCCAAAAAAAAAAAAAAAAAAAAAATCACTCAACATTTGGGAGCCCCGTCCCAAAATGTTAAGTTATAATAATTAATATCTCGATTTTGCGCCGGGATATGATTTTCCTGAACATGTTATGCCAAATTTTATCGAAATCGGCTCCGGCTCAGTAGTTTAGGTCTCCCTCATCAGCACAGACTGACATTTTTTAAAAACGATTTTTTTGGTCTGAGGCACCTCAAACTGTGTAAATCCATTAAAACTCAAATCGAATTTTCATAATTATTGCTCATGTACGCATTACATAGTAGTTCTGATCCTGTAGTTCCAGGTAGTGGCAATGAATACAAAATATTATTTCGGTGTTCTAAAATAATATACTAATTATTCTTGATTTTTTTTTTTTACTCGCTTTTAATTAAAATCACATGCTTGTCAGGGGCAAATCTTGTAACTTAAATTTGAGACACTTCCCGACTACCTAGGAAGCTGAAACTTTCCAAGATTACTATGTATTTCCTACGACACTACAATAATAAGTCATTAGTTTTACATAATTGTTTTCATTAGCCGATAAATCGCTAAATTTCTGATAAATATTGGCGGTAAAATTAAAAAAAAATGGTAAATAAATACGACCAGTAAGTCTCTAAACGTAAATCAGCCACTGGCCTTCTAGGCAAATTTTACTGTATAGGCTAGACTGGCTAGAGCAACCTCTAGCGATTTTCCTCTAACATTTTTTTAGTTTTTTTAAAAAATTATTTTCTTTATACGTCTCTATAGTCGTTATCAACGCAGCTTTTCAATGCTTCAATAATCACATGTTTTTACTGTTTCATTTACATACGAGACAAATACTGTTATCTATAATTGACCCACTTCAAAATCAGCTATCACTCTGAAATGTGGCAGAGACGCGTTCGAATGACATTATAATGATCAGTCATTAGTTTAACAAAAAAGTTTTTAAAAACTTTAGCCGACAAATCAATACATTTCCATATCTATATGAATAAATTTTGGCTAGTAAATTTGAAATGAAAATTCAATTTTTTAAATTCAACATCGACAGCTAAGTGAGGTCAATCAGGAACAATTTATAAATGTGAATTGACAATTGACAAAAGCAAAAACCCCGATAATCCGGCAGTTCAGAAATCTGAACAGGCCTGACTTTTCAGGCTCAGAAATTTGAACTGAGTCCCAATTAGTTCGGCTTTCTGGGTTTCTACTGCACTATGACTATAAATTACTATTACAATTGTTCAGTAAATATCAAAGAATCGGTATTATGTCTTTTATAATAATTAAATTTACCTGATTGCTGACAATTTACTTTTTGTCAGCAATTAAATTATTTTCGGCCGAAGTTTTTTGAGAGAAAAATAAAAACAATATAATTTACGTTGCAATTTAAGTATCTTATTATTATATATACGTTGTATGTATAATAAAATTATATAACAAATTAATCCATTAATTAAATTTTGTTAGTTTTTAGTTGTATAAATCTGCAAACCATAATAGCAACAATAAAGTAATAGTTATCAAGCTTTAATTGCATTTTTATATAATATATAGGTAGTTTATAATTTCGTTATTGCACAATATTATATTAATTTATTAAGCTATCAACTACTATAATTATTGTGATGTAAACTTATTTTGTGATTTTTTGTCCTCTAATTTATTTTACCCTGCAGTTAAAAGCTTGTTATTGTGCGACTTCTACAAAGCGATTATTTTAAATTATTCTTAGCGAAGCAGGTTTTAAAGTCTACCTACCGGTTATCCGGAGGTTAGGAAGTTGGAACTGGAACTATAGATTGAATGAAACCTTTTTTATTCATCCAGTTTGTAACCATCGTTAACTAGGCGCCAAAAACTCGAGCTGCCATTGGTTCCCTGTCGCATTATCCCTACATTGTCAAGTTCGTATTTTTTTCACATTCATTTAATTTTGTACAATAAAATGTATTTCATTGTCATTGTAGGTATATTGTACTATTATTATAGGTCATCTGTTCAGTTTAAGTAAGTAATGGAAGAATTTCGTGAATAGAAATATATAAGAAAAAAAAATTTTAAGTCTGAAACAACATTACGATATATTCACCGAAATAGATTATAATATTGCGAAATATGAAGGCCCGAATAAAAGTATTTAGTTGTATAAGATTTAGTAGTTGCTTTTGCTTTACTGGCAACACTGCGTGGATGGATATTTCCTCAGGGGAAGGAAGGGGTTTCTTCCTCTGAGGAAATTTCAAAACTCGGAATTTATTTTAGTATCTTGCTAATTAATTTGATCAATTCAATAATCTTAATCTAAGTGGAAGTCGTGCTCATGACTCATAGGGGTATAGAAACTGATTAGACCTCACCAAAATTACGTTTGTCGGTGCAGCATTCTGCCAAAATAAAGGTTTGTTTTGTATGTAATATTTTCGTCTTATTACCCAGGTTCATTGTCAGCATGCTAGTTAAGCGTACTTTAAAAATAAATGTAATTTGGGTTTTAGTATTTCTCCAAATCCTAACTATTATATTTGTGGTATATTGTTCAATTTAAGAATAAATCAGACGTAGGACGTCTCGGAGAAGACGTCAGGTAAGGTAAAACTGCAGTTATCCAGCCACCTAGGAAAAGAGGTTAGAAATTTGGAGGGGGGGGGGGCCTTACTCGAAATATACTGTTTAGACGTAGGGATATCATCTCTAAAATTATTTATAATAGTATACTAGGGGGCTCTGCCCCTACTCGCTTCGCTCGTCGAAAAGCGGCCGCTGCCTTGAACCTTCGCACAATTTGACACATTTGTTGTTTGCAAAACTTTTTTAATAATGTAGATAGATATAATCGAATAAATCTTAAAAATAAACTGTTTTGACATAGGGATATAATCGCTTAAGTGTATAAATTAAGCGAAATTGTGCCTCCAAGCGATTCTTGACTGTATGGATAACTACAGAGTAGCCATTTTCTGTACTTAAAAGCTTCTTTACAGTATTTGACAATGTTTCTCCAATTGCCTTGATTTATAATTAATATATACTGCTCTGGTGTGAGTTGCGGTGTCTGAAATAGTGTATTCTTGTACTCTTGTGATCAGGGCATTCAGATATAAAATGGTACATATCTTAAATTAATATTCTTTAGGTTTCATATCAAGCACTGGTTCTCTTCCTCATTCTTTCGTGGTTTGAAATTAAGGTTTAGCATTTCCATCCTTATTTCTATGATCCACCAAATTTGGTCTATTGCTATCTTTTATGTAGTCAAGAATTTTGTACCACTTATGTGCCGCTAATTCCTTTGCCATCATAATCATTTTTTCTTTTCTTCTTTCGTCACTACCTTAATAATATAATTAAAATGATTGTTGAAATTATATTTATAAATGATTATATGGTTAGATGTAGTATAAAGGTACCAGTCGTGTAGCCTGGTTGGAATAGCACTGTTTGGGGAGGCATTTCTTGCTAAGCTTGTGCCGTGTTAGTGGCATTATAAAACCTTATAAGTAGCATCCCAAGGAGGAGTAAATCATTAATTCAGGAGGTTTATTGATGATACTTTAATTTTAAGTTGTTTAGAGGGGTAAATTTGAATACTAACCTTTTTCTAGAGAATTTTATATTGAATATTTGTAATTTTAAAATTATTCCAAAACTGTGCCTAATACAAGAGTAAAATTACAACTGGAGAAATTGAGATTTAAAAAATTACTAATGGTAATAGTTAAAGTCGAATATAAGGAAGTAGATTGTAATCAGAAATACTCATGGATTTACAACACAGAATAAAATTTCTTAGTTATTGCAAATTACTAATCATTTGCTATTGTCTGATCACAAATATTATAAATTATGTCCAATGAATGTATTATTTTATAAAAAAAACTTAATTTATATGTAACCAAGATAATTTAATACTACAATGCACCAAAATATTTTCATTTAAACAATACTATAATATAAACTATTATTGATAATTTATTTTAAAATATTCACTATTGTGATTTTTTTGCTATTAAAGTAGTGTAAACGTGGCCCGAAATGGTGTTTCATCCAATTTAGGTCTTGTAAAGCAGTGATGACTAAATTGGTACAGTAATATAACAATAGGTAAAGTAAAATATTATTTATCAGCACCTTCGGTTCGCTGCATTTACTATTCACAGTCACAAAATTATTTTTAAGTTAAAAATAATTTGGTACTTCTTTAGATTGTTACTCCCCTATGATATTTTAGAATGTAAATGACTTAGACTTACCAATTTTTATGACAAAGGGATATTTAGTCTAATGTACATTGGGACAAAGGAATATCACACTTCTGTTTTTATAAGGGGAGTGACAGTCTAAAGAAGAACATTCCGTGCACCTTCTTTAGATTGTTACTCCCCTCTGTTTTGTTTATAAGGGGAGTAACAATCTAAAGAGTGCCAATATTTTTTTTTATTAAAATAAAAATTGATTTAAGATTTGTTGAAGTTTAAAGCTAATAATATCTTGGATTGGATGATGAAAGTAGGTGTAATGAATTATTCTGAGAGGAGAAAGTTTTAGTCTAAGTTAACAGTTGGAGAGGGTAAGTGCAGTCAGGATGCTTTGTAGGGTGTTGATAGTTGGAACTTTCTTCTCTATAGGGGACTTTAAAAATGCGGTAATATATTAAATTCTTTCTTTTATATAAATAGATATTAGTGAATATTTATGAAATTATAGTATAATTAACATTAAAGCTAGACAGGAAAAATAATTGTAAAGAATATTTATCATTTAAACCAGATTAGATAAAAGATAATGTTTTTCAGTGCTAATCGTTTTGTATTATATATTTTGTTTTTATTTATTTATAAGTTGTTAAAAATCTGGTCTTCTTGGGTTTTTGGAAGGGGAGGGTGACATTATTTTAATACATAAATTATTAAATTTGTGTGAATACTAATAATTTATTTATAAAATATATTAATAATAAAAAAATTAAAAGAGTACAGAAAGCAAATGCAGGCTAAATCGTAATCTATAAAATATTTTATTTTATCATACTGTTATTAATAATAGATATATCGTAGAGATAAACAGGACATTAACAAATATTTAGTAGTAGCCAGATTTTTGCCGGAAGATGGAATATAATGAAGGTTTCTGTGGTCTGTCAGATCCAAAACTTCCCCACCACATTGGGATATCTATAGTGACTGATCACTGAGCCATAACGTCATGAACTCTGACCTTGGCTAAGAGAAATCCCATTTTTATTTGACTCTAGTCTTCTTATATGCATTAATATCCTTGCCTGCAATAGTACAATATATCTAACTCCTATCATTGATGTATTTCAAGTTTTTTCCTTGTATTAAATAATAATTATTTGTGTTAATTTAATAATCTGCATCTGAGTATATTTAATTCTTTAAATTCTTTATAATAAATATCTAGTTTTTATTTGTTTCTGTATATTTCAAATTATTTGAATCGCTTTATTCACCACTGAGCTATATTTACACCTACTTTATTGCAAATTTTGTCTTATCTAAGATATATGGTTCAGCTGATTTCTTGACACCTGAATGCTTAACAGATAAAGGTATAATCTAGTGCTACCTGTAATATTCTATTAGTTGTAAGAGCATTTACATTATTTGTGTTTATTTTTAAAAGTTTTTAAACCTGTGCCATCAGGAACTAAAGTTTGAGTATCAAATTGCCTCTTGGCTATTAAATTGGTTATGAAATTTACAATTTTTAAATTTGCTCTTCAAATTGGACCCATGAAAATTATTCTTGAGAACTCCAACTCACTGGTTGGAGTTATAGTTATTTAATTTAATAGTTATAGTTTCTTAATAGTTATTTAATTAATAAAATAATTATATCATTATTCTGACGACAGAGAGCACTTTTAATGGGGTTTTCTCTATCTTCCAGGTAATTTATGAATATATTTTATTTATATTGGTTATATTGCCCTAAATGAATATTCCTAATTCATTATTAATCTTAATTTTTGTTGGAACACCTGACAATTCTATTAACTCCTTGATTCCAACTGAGCACTTGTGTTAGCTAACTTAGATATCATTGACTAATATTTATCTATTTATTGTTATTGAAGTTTTTTTTTTTTTTTATTTATTTATTTATTTATTTTATTTTTTTATTTTTTATTTATTTATTTTTTGTTTTTTTTTTTTTGTTTGTTTCTTTCATTAATGCTTAAGAGATGGGTGACCGAGGGAACGTCATCAGATCCTTGGTACTGACTTGGTCAGCTCTTCTTTGTTGGACAGCTGTGCTCTCTAGACCAAAAGATGACGCTTTCCCCTATACAAAAATCAACAGCACACTACCTGAAAATAGTGAAAGTGGTCAAATTGTAGTTAAACAAAAAAATATATCGATTGTTAAAGATTGCAAGTGTGTCGCACAATATCTATGTGAAAATGATGCCATCGATGTGAGATCCACTTTTGGATCTTCAACTGAAAGGTATGTTCACAGTTATATTAATCTCATATTTTGAAAGATGAGTTGAGATTTTCTCATGTTTAAGTGTTGAATTCCTGCATGGCCTAGATCCCCTCATCTTTAATCTCAAGTCTTAGATTATATGGATAAATAAATAATAATAAAGTAGAATTATCCATTTTTTGTCTTTAGCCATAATACAATACAAACCCTGATTCAAGTTTTTTTGTAACTCTCTTAACATTATGTATATCTTTATTAAAAATAAATAAATTTAAATGCAATAATTAAGGTTATGGTGAAAGTTCTTATTGTTGGCTCTCATTGAATTTCCTAGTGGAGAGACTAATTGGCCCTTGATTTGTACAAATAGTGCCTCTTCATTTATCTTTTCCTATTTATTTTCGTCTCTTAGAACAACATATTAAGTCTTATTTAGTATTTCAAATTAAAGTAATTCTTAATTCCTTTAGGACAGAGAGGTGTTTTAGAAGGGGCAAAGAGGCTGAAGTAGTTTTTGGCCAAATTTTTTGCCTTGGCTGGTGTTACCTGTAATGGTATTTGAATTGTTTTTGTATTTGGCGCCAACCTCAGAGTATCGATATAGGGTTGGGTAGACAGTATGTGTACAGAGTGTAACGTGAGAGGTTGTTGTGTTGTTGATTGCTCTTAAGACTTGTGTAATGTAATATATAAATATACAATGTTGTTAATAAAGTTATCAATAGTTTTATTTAACATTAGAACATAACATTACCTCCGACCCTTGGGAGTGTGTATAGAAAACAATACCAAGGATCTGCCACATCCTAAGGGAGATCCCCAATACCTGGATGCTCCATCACGATAATGCCCCGTCGCATGTCGCTATTGTGTGGGCCAAACTCAATGTGGCAATGCTGCCCCAACCCCTCTATAGTCTAGATTTCGTTCTTTTTTACTAATTTTCTTTTATTTATTTTATCATATTTATTTATTTGATTGTATACTTTTTTTTAAGTCCAGTATGCGAGAATTATGTTGAACAATGCTGCAATACTACAGAAATAACACTGAAAAGTATAGAACCAATTGCTGCAATTCCTATAGAAAGATATGGGTGTGGACTAAGAAATGAAAAGGGTCTAGGATTGAGAATTGCTGAAGGCAATGATGCATCCTTTGGAGAATTCCCTTGGATGGTATAATAAACTTAAAAAATAATAATTATTAATCTATAATAGATTGCAAAAGTATATATTATAATGTAATATATTTTTTAATAATGACAAATTTAATTGTATATTATGTTACAGATTATGATATTAAAAGAAATCTCTAACCAAATTTCTGCTTATCAATGTGGTGGGTCCCTTATACATCCTCAAGTTGTACTTACTGCAGCCCATTGCGTTATAAAGTTTGTAATCTTTTTAAATTTGATTTTTTTCTAAACCATTTTAATAATAAATGGATCGAATTGACTTTTGACTGGTCAATGAGAATAAATAAATTGAGCCTATCATAAGTTGAGAACTACCTGTAGTGATTCCTAACATATATAGGTAAGGAAGTTTACCTTACCTTGGACAGGTATTTATTTTATTTTATTTTTTCTGCTGAATTTCTTCTTATAGCGAAGCCTGACAACTCTATTTTAGTAAACGTTCCATCTTTGCCTGCTACCCCATCAGTGTTAGAATCGATAGTTGTGTCCAAGGTAAAGCATTGTTCCTACATTTTATCTACATTGTATTTTTTTTTAGAAATAAAAGAATATTTTTTTAAAAATGGAATTATGAAGTTCATTTTTTTAAAAAATTTGCTTTGTACACTAGTAAACTAAACTATTTAATTCTGAATAAAATTTGTAAGAGTGAACTTTGTTCAGTATAAAATTTTCTACGATTTTCCAAACCCCAAATAATTTTTTTTCTTTTCATCCAAGAAAATACTACTACAGTAGAGTTTTTCCCACGGTGTCTCTGAGAGAAACACAGTGGGGATGCTATGTTGCCAAATCTTTTATTAGTTACTTTTTTACCTCACATATTTTAATAATAAAAGTAATAAAAATGTAAAAATAATATAAATCAGAGCGTCAACGCTAGACATTTTCTGTTGGCTAGTTTCCTTTTGTTTACTTCCCTCCCCAATTTACTCAGAGATACCATGGGAAAAACTCTACTATAGTAGTCTAAGAGAAAAAAGGGAATTAAATTTAAATTGATTTTAGAAATTTAAGTTGGTTATCATCATTTGTAAGCAGGTCAAAGTTGCTCTTTATGTTTTATTTACTTTTTGTTATTATAAGTTGTAAAGATGCCTTTTCAAAATTATCGATAACTTTTCATATAAAAACTTAATATGCAATTGATTTATATCTGTTTTAGCGTAAATAAAACACGTTTGAAGGTAAGAGGTGGTGAATGGGACACAGAGAATAGTGAGGAAAGTTTGCCTTATCAAGAAAGAAACATAAATGAGGTTGGTGTTCTTTGCTTCTGAAAGTTACACAAGTATTGTGATTGTTCTAAAGATTATTTATACGTCTAAATTCAAAAATTCCAAGACAGAAATCCATTTCAGCCATCAGGGAACATTTTTGGTCTCTTGTCAGTCTACCTGTGTTATTCAGTCCACAATTTTTGCGAACCAACACATCTTAAAAACTACTAATTAGATTTTAATGAAAATTGGGTGTTAGGTCATAATCAGTCTATTTTTGGTCCCATATAAGTTTCAACCTTCTGCACTATTATCTTCTATATAAGTACAATCGTACATGGGAGTAAAGGCAGGCCAACTAGAAGATGGAAAGATGAGTTTGTCAAAAGAATGGGGAAGCTATGGCATAGGACGGCAATGGAAAGGCAAAGAAGGAGAAAGGCTACTACATCGCACTTAAATTAGGATTTTTTCATTACAAGAATGTTAAAAAAAAAACACTCTCTATCCCCTTAATTAGGGAGGCTCCTGCTTCAAGAAGGAAGTGTCAATAGAGCTATTATTATTATTATTATACGTACAAAGTTTGTTTTTTTTTATTAAAACCAATATCTTTAAAAGTACTTATCTGATTTTTAAGAAATTTTAATGATTTGTTATATGCAGCCCAAAGATGGTCCCATAATGATATCAACCATCTGTGCTCATTAAATTTTGCTAAATTGATTCTTTTATTCATGCAAAAAATCAAATGAATTTTGACTGATGTCAAAAATTAAATAATTTAGACAATAATGGGTTTTAAAAGCATAATATCATTTAAGTACTTGATAAGACATAAAGAAGTTATGTGCCACGTTAATTGTTAGACTATTTTTGTTTTGTTATTCAATGCTAATATTAAAGATCTGAGAATTTGTTCCCTTAAGAAAGTCTGTTTACAACATATCTTGCTTCCTCTTTACGTATTAGGAAAGAGCTGAATTGAATGAGTTGAAATACTAAATCAACTATTCCCTTTTTGAACTGCTGGTGAAGTATCAATAATTATAATATAATATAATGATTAATATAAGACTCCTATTCAATGATTTTTGATCATGAAAATTAGTTCCAATTCTTACAAATGACGGTAAAACTGCAGAATATGATACGGTTTATAGAAAAGATGGCGGACTCTAACGTATTTTGACTCTAACATATTTTTTTGACAAAGGGATATAAACCCTCCTATGAACAAATCATACATATATAATTTCTCAAATGTTTAAATCATTCAAATGTACTGTTTGACAAAGGAATATAATCTCTCAAGTGTATAAATTAAGCCAAGTTGTGCCGCCAAGCGATTCTCGACCGTATCATCTCCTTCAGTTCAGCCCAAATGACATATAATCTTAGATATTGATTATTATTATTTTTATTTATTTTTTTTTTTTCAGATAATTCTCCAAAAATTCAATAGAGGTGCTGGTTACAATGACATAGCTCTCTTAGTGTTAGATGATGCATTTGTCAAGGAGGACAATATAGATGTTATCTGTCTTCCACGACCAGATGACGTCATAATAGACAAAGATTGCCTTGCCGCAGGATGGGGATTGAACTCTCTAAGTAAGTTATTTATATATATTTTCTGTAAATGTGTATTGATTGTAGCAGTGGTGATGATAGTTAGCACTAGACAACATTACACTTCATAAATGATTTTTCTAAGGCATAGGTGAGGAAAAGAGGCTGGGGTTGCCAAATAACCATGCCCCGAAATCACAATTGAGGAAATAATGTTAGTGCAACGTTATGGTTTTCACTTGATATAAAGTGCTTCTTTTGGGGGATAAAATGAATGGTTTCATCAGTCTTTGATTTTGTTGTCACTACTATAAGTGATCTCTACATTTATTCTTTTTGTCATCAACATGGCAAGGTTGATAACTCTTTCTAGATTATATTTCATCCTTCTCCCTTTATCTTAGATCTCATCACTCATTTATATATTCAATTATTGTAATTACCCCAACCCCTTATTCGCCAGACATATTAATTACTAAAATAAATATGTTATTACACTACATTTTAGTTGATAATTAATAAAAATAAACAAACAAACAATGCTGAGTAATAGTGATTTCTAGGTGCACACACCATATGAGCACAAGCTATATACTGGGTTCGCAATGAAAACCAAATAATAGATAGGTATGGTTATTTTATTTGTATCATATAAAGTTCATATCTTATTTAATTGGTAAAACTGAATAAATTTGGTTATGACCATCAGAAACTATAAATTATATTTCTATAGATAAATTTTTGTCACTGAACATGTTTGTACAGTTTCATAAATATAACAAATGGAAGATTCAAAATTAAATAATATTGTAAAAAAATAAATAAAAAGCCTTGACCAATAATTATTGGACAAGGCTTTTTACATAATCATCTGTCCAATACTTTATGGTCAAGATCCAATGATGAACCACAAGCTTAAAATACATTGGGTTTATTTATGTATATAGTTATAGTATGGAATGTTATGGTAATAGATTATTTAATTTATTTTTCTATTAAATCAGATGATAAAGGTAAGTACCAGGAACTACTGAAGAAAGTTGATTTATCTATAGTATCTAGAGAAGATTGTGAAAAAATTAGGAAAAAAGGACGTCCTGATTACAAGCTTCATGAGAGTTTTGTCTGTGCTAGTGGAATTAATGGAGCAGATACTTGCAAAGTAAGTAAGTTACTAATATGTATATAAAATAGGTAAAATACTCATGTATATACAATACGAAAAAAACAATTATAAATCAGCACACACAGTATGTACACTTCAAATTCCACCCTTTACATTATAATATCAACCTTATACACATCATATTCAACCTTTTTAAAAATAAATTTCAGTAATTCTTGAGTACCTATTTTGATAGGTACTTTGTTTGATTATGTGTGGGTGAGACTCAAAAATAACTATTTTTACAGGCATATTTTTGTTATACACATTTTAGTGTAGTATTCTTATTTAGCGCAAAATCACAGCTTTTAGGGTCTAAAAAGCTGTTTTTCCAAAACCATTTTTCCAACCAACGGACGGTAGCAGTTGTTCCTACCGTACAACGGGAGGGGGGGGGGGTACTTGGATAAAACAATAAACACATTTTTCCAACTAAACATTTTTAGTTATTTAAAAATAAAAAATAATTTGTTGTATTAAAACATATAGTAGCTTCATTATGAAATTCATTTATGTAAATAACATTTAAAAAATACTAGATGATGACGATGCACCAATGGACATCTGGAATATCCAGGCAGAGGTACACAACCCTATTATGTCTGTTGGTACAACGACCCTCCATTTTGACCGATGTTTTGCTGGCATCAGGCTCAATGATATTTCACTGAATTAAAACACATGATAAACAATTCAAAGCATTTATTGCAGCCACTGTACACAGTCTAGAAGGATATAGGCTCTGCACAAAATATTTTTAATTTAACCATGGTAAAATCGAAAATAAGGGATTGTGACGTACCTTAGTTTCAGATCTCTCCAAGATCACACACCTCACTGGTGACTGTAAAAGCTCGTCTAACAACTTAACAATCAAAATTATGCTCCCTCCTTATCCTAAATAAAAAGTCTCTGTCATTGATACAACCCTCTCCCCTATTGTGTAAAAATGTATCGTATTGCACCTGAACTTGGTTATTCAACTATACTCATAAAGTTGTAGTAGTTGTAAAATGTATAATGTAGGAGTTATGTATTATTTTATGTCATGCATATATGTATTGGAAATTACCATCAATTGCTGCAAAGGAAACGTTATTGATTGTTTCACGTACATAATATTTTTTTATCAATGTGAATTATAATTTTTTTTTAATTATATTTATTAAAGATGAATTGTTACTACAATAAGTTTTTTTGTAACTATATCAATTATCATTTATAAATTAATAAAATTATTTTGGTTAATATGTAGGTATTGAAGATTAAAAAATTGTTTTTATAATTATGATTTAAAAAGATTCAAATTGGTCCTGCATAAGGTACCATTACATTTTAAGTGTAAAATATTCATATATCTCTATGAGTATGTTTAACAATTACGTGTTCAATAGATGACAAGTTTTTTCAAAACTTGTTACTTATTTTAGCCTACAGCGAATTATACTATAATAATAACTCATATTTGCTTTCAGGGAGATGGAGGTAGTCCACTTATCTGTCCAGTGAGAAATGGTCAAGTGATGCAGTATCAGCAAGTTGGTGTCGTTTCTTGGGGCGATGGTTGTGGTACTGAAACCCCAGGAGTTTATGCCAATGTTGCTCACTTTGTTAAGTGGATTGATGAGCAGTTAGCTAAATTTGGTTTTGATCCAGTTTACTACTACTAAAAAATATATATAAGGAAGTAGGAAAATCAAATTGAACGTAACAAGTGATTTCTTAAGAAAATGGAAAACAAAAATAATAAACTATTAATTTGTTTTAATGATAAGCCTCGTAATATTAATTAATCCAGTAATTGGAGCTCATTGGTTAATTAAGTTTGTTATCTCTATTATTTTTTATTTTAGCTTTTTCTGAGTCAGCCTAAAGTAACATAAAAAATAACAGACTTTTAACTAGACCAAAAAATTACGTTGCTGCATTGTTTGAGGCTTTAAGCATTATAAACGTACTACCAATTATTTAAAGAGTGGGATCAAAGATCAGTTACCTTAGTCCTAGTGTATTTGTCCATACTCGAGCTCTTAATTAATACCTTTAGATCTGTCATAGTTTCTTTGTAAGAGTCAAATATGAGATCACTTGAATAAAAAAATAGGGCCTAAGTAATTTCTCTTTGCTATTATTGTCGTGAGGGGTAACCAAAGAACTAGTTTTGGCTCTCACCTGTTATATTAAAAGGATTCTTTGACTGACTGATCATTGTTAAAATACTTATTGCAAAATCTTCCTCTCTTTGTTGTTAATAATAATACAATCATTATGAAAATAAATAAGTATGTGTATTATAATTTTATTTATGTATATTTTATAAAAAATATGAATTTAAAAATTAAATAAATTTTATAAATAGTAATATTTTGTAAAAAATAAAAATTGGCTTGAGGCTAGAAAATATTATTGTCAACCTGTAGAAAACTTTGTAAAAAAAAATTACTAAGTGTTTAAGTGGTGTTTTCCCTACACATATAAAGTGGTTTCTGAAATAATCTTTACATGTAAAACATTTCTTCTAAAAAAAACTTACTTTAATAATAGTGTCTAAAGAGAGGTCACCCCCTTTACCCACGTGATCAATATTACAGGTAAGAATGAATGTACCTAGATGAACCTTTTGTTAGAGAATCTATAATAAAATTAATTAGGTTTTTGGAAAGAAGTTCCTAATGGCACTTTCTGGAGCCCGGGAGTGAATCCGAAAAAAATCACTCACAACGCTCACGTAAACGTAAGCTTGAAATTTAAAATTGGAATTTTAGGACGGAAAAAAATTCTAACTTCATCTATTTAATGAGAGAAACAACTTTTTTAAATATTTTTTTTTTTAGTAAAACAAACACCGACACTGCTATGAAGTGATAAAGATGGCTAAATTGATTAAAGTTGACCTAAACATTTAAAATAAAGAAAACAAGGTTTTTACTGATATCTTACGTTCTAACGAT
The DNA here is from genome assembly GCA_951217055.1 of Gerris lacustris. Taxonomy (NCBI): domain Eukaryota; kingdom Metazoa; phylum Arthropoda; class Insecta; order Hemiptera; family Gerridae; genus Gerris; species Gerris lacustris. The sequence continues at coordinate 27,678,913 of OX578280.1, forward strand.
TTTAATAAAACTTCTCACGTATCATCTAAAGTACAATTGAAATAGCGACATAAAATTTCAACCTGATACAAGCAGAAGTTTTTTACTAGGGAAGAGATATATTTTATAATATTTTAAATTAGTAGGCCGGGTAGGTAAAAACAGTCCTATTTCCTACCAACTACATCCATACTCTATAACTATAAACTCATCATGATTAACCCTTTTTCTCAATATTCAATACTTATTTATTGTAAGAAGCTTGCTTTAATAATAAAAATAATGCTTATCTTGTCTTTTTAATTTTGCCTTAACTCCGCTAGGTACAAACAGTTAGTTACTTTTAATTTTCTCTCTTTTTTAACTCCGCCTTAGCTTAGTTCTGCCTTAAGTAACTACTTAGCTCCGCCTTAAGTAGTTAGCAATGTATACATAGCAGTGTGATTTTATAATTTATACGGGAGTATTTCACCACACATATTTTTATATTTGTGCTGTACATGTTCATGTTCATTTAACTTTAATAATAATCAACACCGGAAGATTGGTTCTTTTTTACGTCAAAATACGGTAGGAGTTAATAGTAAATTCAAGTCAATATAAATTGGTATTTATTTACCTGGTTACCTCCCTATATTTGTTTACCACTTATAAGGAATTATTTTTTCTAACAAAAACAAAGGGATATTTAGTCTAAAGAACTTTGGGACAAAGGAACACTGCACTTCTGTGTGTAAAGGTGGTAAAATTACTTCGTCCTGGGGTAGGAAGCCCAGTGCCCTTAGTGGTCTTTTCATACCCTCTCACCAAGGATAATATCTTCTTTTTTTTGCTTGTGACATTTTGATGTGATATAAATGTACCTAATAGCTTTCTCCAAAAATATTTTTCTACTTTCTATTTTACAAATATCATATGCTTTTGATTATATTACCTTCCTTTATCCATTCTACATGTAAAATACTTCCCTATATTCTAAGCTAAAATGAAGTTAATATACTCATAAATTACAAGTTAATATTTTAAAAAATCGGGTATTTTCCTGGAACTTTTCTTCACTTCAGAGGCCACAGAAGTTTTTAAAATGTGTTCCTTTTTTTTACCTATTCCAACGATATGCTATATTCTAAAAACGTATTTATAATTTCGGTATTAATAACCGTCAAAGTTTCAAAATTTAAAAAAAATTATAATTTCAAAATATCGGCCAATATCAAAATTAAATTTAGTGAATTTGTTTGTCATACAGAGAGGTACATTCGTGCCAAATCTCAATCGGACCATTTTTAAATTTTTTAAAAATTTTGCTGACTCAGTAAACTGGGTTCAAGATGGCGGAAAATGTTGATTTTCTCGGTGGCACAACTAGAAGTAAGGACTGATTTTTCTGCCAAGTTCCAACTCTCTAGGTTAATTAAATACCTTGGGCGCTACGATGATAACACACACGTACACACATACAGATGTCATGCGAAAACCACTCAGAAGGCCTTAAAAAAAACCCAAAACGGATAATTCAGTTAAAAAGTCGAAAAGAAATGTTTGGGTAAAAACAATACTGCATTTAAATTAATTGAACATTCAACAAATTATGCATCTTGTCTGTCTGTCTGTCTGTCAGTAACGTTCACGCGTGTGACGATAACTTGAGTAAAAGTTGACCGATTTAGTTGAAATTTGGTATACATGATCCTCTTACTAATACTCAGGCTAAGTTCGTTGGACAGAGTGATTCGTCCAAGAGTTCGCGCGCAACGCTCGCGTAAACGAGGGGTTAAAAAATTAAATTGGAATTTCAGGACGGGAAAAAATTCTATCATCATCTATTCGATGAGACGAACATTTTTTTTAAATAACATTTTTTAGTAAAACCAACAGCGACACCGCTATGAATGAATAAAGATCGCTAAAAGTATTAAAGCGGACCTAAACGTTTAAAATAGAGAAACCAACCTTTTTACCGATATCTTACGTTCTAACGTAACGATTTTAATAAAACTTCATAGACACCATCTGATGCACAATTGAAACAGGCATGCATAATTTCAATTTGATACATGCAGCAGTTTGTTTGTAGCAACGAGATACAAATTATAAATATTGAAATAGAGATGCGTGGTTAGAGGAATAGTAAGAATGTGGGGTGGTTCCCTTACTACTAGCCGCTGTACTACTACCAGACCCATTATCTATCAACTCATCATGATTCACGATAATCTATTTTTTCAATATTCAATACATATTTATTACTATACGCTCGCTTCAATGATAGAGCCACGCGATGCCTAGTATCTATTACCAGTTTTATGTGTATTGTGGTTTATACATATTTTACAATAGGTTAAACCCACGTCTCATTTTCCAAAAAACATCAGATGGGAATGCTAACTAAACCTGGATATGTGGATAAATAATGCTGCACAGCAAAACACTTTTGAATTGCAGGTTTATGGTTCTCTCATCAGTCATCAGTGACATTTCTAGTTGCCTAATTGGCCTGACCTGAATGCCAAAAATCTCGACCTCTCATTAGCTCCCCTTCCCACCTTAGTTTATTTGATTTTCCACAATTAATAATTACAAACCTACTTCCTACTCTTATGTTTTGTATGTTTGAAATGAAAACTGTAGAACAATCAAGAGGCAAGTCCAATTTCTCTGGTTCCGAGATCAGGGGCGCTGACTCCAAGGGGCTCGAGCCCCCCTTGTTCAGTCTGGGAGGGTACAGTCCCCCACAAAAATTGAAAAATATATATTACAAAATAGTGAGTAAGCTTTATAGGGTCCCCGAATAGAGAAAAATGAGTAGCCTGTAGCCTGTAATAATTATCAAAACGGCAAATTACGAACGCCTATGGATATATTTCCTACTAGGCCTACATAATATTTTAGCTTTTACTTTTTGGAGGTCTTTTAATTTTCCAAAATAGATAATAAATCTGCGGGCAAATGTAATTATTAATTAATTAACTTTTCTTAGTGCTATTATAAACAACAATTGTAGAAAGTGGTTTAGTCTATTATTGATTTATTTTTATTACACGATACTGCAACATTTGATAAGTATTTTGGTTTTATTTTAAGTGATCTGTTTTGGGCGAAAATATTTTAATGCATAGAAAATGTAGGTATTTTAGTAACATAGAAGCGTTAGTATTGGCAAAAAATATTCTTCGTCATTGGTCATTGTTATAAAAACTCACCAGAAAAGTCTCAAAATTCAGTTTTAGCAATCTAGTTTTTTTCTACCCCGCACCCCCGGTGGGCCCCCCCAATCATTTTTAAAAGTCGGCGTCCATGTCCGAGATTCTTAAATAACCAGATTTTTTTGTGTCTTGTTTATTATTTTTGTTTAAATCTATCAGTCTGGTACTTATCTACAATAGCTGAGCTGGGTCGCCTTGAGAATGTGGATGACCTTTTAATTTTAATTAAATTCTTCGAGCTTAATTTTTAGACTGTTTTTTCCTGGTGCCGAGTAGATTTTATTCTTTTTTTTTCCTGTTAACTTCTATTTTTTCTGTGAGTTTAATTCTAATATTAATTCAAATTTGGTTTGTTTGAAGCAACAATAATTTTTATTTTATCTATCAATAATATTTATGTAGTCAGTAAAGTAAATTTGTTTTAATAACTTTGGTGAGGAAATTTGTTGTTCGAGTGACGATTTCTTTCATAATTTGATGATTTACTTTACAACAGACGTAGCGGTAAAACCTTTTTTTTTTTATCTTATATCGGTTATATACGTTATAAAATATAAGATTAATAAAAGTAACTAGATTATTATTGTGGTAAGTTTTATATTGTTTAAAAGTTAATCATTTCAATTTCGGTAATTCTAATTCTGCAGGTCTGCAGTGCAAGGAAAGTCGGTCCATCGGACAAAACTTACTCATTTATATATTGATACTGTATTTAAATCCCATAACCCATTTAATTAATTTATTTTTAAATATGCATATTTACAAAGTGTATATATAAGTACAGGTAGGGGTTTATTTTTTGTTTTCGATTTTAAGCAAAATCATATTTAATAAATTCATTTAGTTATTTTTTTACACGGTTTTAATTTTTTTTGTATTGTGTATAATTAATTTAACATGTTTGTCAGGGACTAATCTTATAACCTAAATTTGACACACTTCCAGACTACCTAGAAAGCTGAAACTTGCGCAGATGATGTATTTCGTATGACATTGCGTGTGGCCAAATTATTAGTATTAGTCGATAAATTGCTAAATTTCCGATACATTTTGGTATTAAAATTCAAAAATTGATTGAGAACAAATTAATTGTAAACAAATACGACCAGTGACTGGTAAGGGTGGTTACTTCCGTGCAAATAATTTAATTTAAACGAGCTCAGTTGGAACCCTGTTAAACTCTACTTGGGACATCGATTGTCCCCGTGTGCCTTGAGCCTTTAGTCACTGACTGTCGCATTATCTCTGGTTCTGGTTCTACTGAACCGATTTTCCTCTTACACATTTTATTATAATTATATTATACTGTTCCTGTTTCTAGTCCATGTGTCTGTGTTTAATAGCGAATTTTTTAATGTTTTGTTTTTTCGAGTTTGAGTTAGCAGCTATTGCTATCACGCTTGAAGAGGATGATTCGGATGAAATGTTAGGTATGCAGAAAAACAGAAGGTGGGCGTTCATCCAGCTTGGAAAAAGCAAAAATTTGAAGGAGAATTTTTTACTCTTTATAACGAATTAGTAGGCGATGAAAGTAAATTTTTTGGCTACTTTAGAATGTCCAAGGAATGTTTTAATGTTTTGCTGAAGAAATTAAAACCTAGCCTTACAAAGAAGATTTCTAGATTTCAGAAACCTATTTCACCTATTGAATGTTTGAACGAGGGTGGGAGGGATCATCCCTCAACGAGGCGGGGACGGGCCGGGCGCTTGAAAACAATGTACCCCAACGTTTTTCCACCGAGCCTCGGACGAGGCTCGGTCATGACTCGTGTCGTGCCCGGTGTACTGTGCATTGCTTCATTTAAAATCTATACAACATTTCTTCAGCGAGCCTCGTGCCCAGCACGGTGTAGTGTGAATCGTCCTCAAAGAGGAGATTTTAGGTCTCCCAGTGATGTCAGATGTCACGCATTACCTTTGGTAAGCTTGGAAGTAAAAACATTTTAAAACTATTTTTTTTTTTTTTTTTTATAAAATAAATACAACCGTACACATTGATTTGAAAGACTTCAAGGGACATACATGCCAAATTTGAAGAAAATCTAGTTAGTTTGGTCGTATCTGGATAACAATCATTTGCAGACAAAATCCCAAATTGTCTAGTCTGGGAAATGGATAGTCTTGAGAAGAAAAGTTAAATAGACCTTTTGGTTAATAATTAAACTTGATTTGTTTTTTTATTCTGTATGTTTCAGAAATGGATGGAGGCAAATTTTGTGTGAGCAAATTGCTTTTCTTTTCTTGGGCGTTATTCCCATTACTGACTGTTAAAGGATGGCCTCAAGTGTTTGAGGCTGCAGATGATGACGACTGCGAGTGTGTGCCATTTTATCAGTGTGACAATGAATATGGAGGAGGTGTTATAGGACCTAGGTCTCTGATTTTGTTTTAAGAAAAGAATATCAATAATTAATAGATTACATGCTCAATAATAAATAATAACATGTTTGCATCAAGAATATGATTATATAAGGCCTATACTTTTTTACAATTAGTATTAACTTTTAACAGCGTAAGGATAAAGAAAAAATGTGGAGGGGACCCAATGAAAGTACAGTAGAACCTCGATAATTCAGACCTCGAAAATCCGGACTGCCTTCTGAAATGATATAATTTAATTTCATTGGTTTTGTATTTGATGGTGTTGCACCAAAAGGGCCAATCTGAATAAATCCACAAGGGCCAATCTGCAACTAATATCACTTTTTTTTTTTTAATTTATAATTAATAAAATAAATTTGGTTATTTTGACTTATTAATTAGGTAGCCAAATATATTTTAAATGAATAAAAATATAAATAAGGCATTCAAATATTAATAATTTATTGTCATTATAGCTTTTCAAGTTTTAGAATTCAAATACAAAATGCAGATTGCAATACCATTGTATGATGTAAATAAAGAGAGTTTTGTAATCAAAAGCTGTGTTTTAATAAATAATATCTAAAATTCCCTTATACCATAACATTGTTCCTGTGAAATCACACAACGAGTATAATAGTATTGCTGCATTGGTTTACAAAATATTCAAAAAACCGGACAAATCGGTAATTCGGACAGTGTCTGGTCCCAATTACTCCAGGAGGTTCCACTGTGCTGGATTTTGAATTCGAGAAGGTCGGGCCAACTGGACAAATAAAAATGTCACTGGCCCCTCCCCTCCTACAGGCCTAGTGGCTTTATTTTTTTCCTCATATAGGTTGGCCAATCTGAGTGTCAAAAGTTAATACTAATTGTAAAAAGAATATAATTAAAAAATTATATATAGAGGTACGTGGTTCAAATCCCGGCGCTGGAGTGTATTTTTCTCTGTCTGTTTCCTGTAGTTAATAATAATTATAATTTGATTTAAATTAAAATTTAATCTTTCTGTAGTATGAATACTACCAAAATGGTAAAATATGAATTTAAAATTGGATAGACCAAAAGAAGAAAGGGAGAGAAAAAAATGTATAAATTATCATGTCCACTTTAAAATTAAGATTTGATTAAAAATGTAAATAATGGCTCAACAAATAATTATTTGGGGCTCAAACATTAATCTATTTTTCTAGTAATGTTCTTTTTCACTAAAGAGCCAATGAAAAAAAAAAAAATATATATTAATAATAAATTTCTCCTTTTCATGAAAAAATGAGTCATAGATATGTTTTTGGACATTGAATCCACTTATTAACATTCCAATGTTTTTCCATGAAGTGGAGAAAATCAGTATTCATTTGTCTAATTGCTATAGTAGATGCATAAGGTGTGAAAGTATGTAACATTAATCCATTTTAACTATCATTTGGTCTGCTAGGACCTCTGATATAATTCTATATAAAATTTAGAACTTCTATCGGCAAAAACCAACCTACCTCCTATTATATTCTAACTTCCTTGCACAAAGAGCGTCACATTTTGCATGTCGTTTATTAAAACATTAGCCCCTCTATCGTCAGAATATTGTACTATAAATGAAAGTCTATCGACCTCCTGTTAAATCCTAACTTCCTGGCATAATATTTAAAAGTGTCATATTTTTCATGTCGTTTTTTGTGTGACGGAAATTTCTTCTCTCTCAGAGCTTATAAAACATATTCAAGTTAAAAAAATATGAGCTGTCACAAATTTTTGTTTTTGTTAGAAGTTTTTCTAATTATATTATTATTAATTTTTTTTTTAGACAAAAAACTTGTGAGAAAAGCGAAGACGTGTGCTGTCCTTATATTGATGAGCCAACTCCTGCAGGACCAACTCCTCCAGTACCAACTCCTGCAGAACCAACTCCTCCAGTACCAACTCCTGCAGAACCAACTCCTGCAGGACCAACTCCTGAAGGACTAACACCTCCAGTACCAACTCCAGCAGAACCAACTCCTGCAGAACCAACTCCTGCAGGACCAATTCCTGAAGGACCAACTCCTGCAGGACCAACTCCTGAAGGACCAACTCCTCCAATACCAACTCCTGCAGGACCAACTCCTCCAGTACCAACTCCTGCAGGACCAACTCTTGTAGTACCAAAACGAAAACCTCTTTCTCCCTTAATACAGAATGAATGTGGGATCAGGAATTTTGAGGGCATTGGCTTCAAAATATTAGCGGGAGAAGAAACTGTGTTGGGAGAATTTCCTTGGATGGTAATATAAATATCTTTTAAAATATTTTATTATTAAAAATATTTGAACTACGATTACAACTTAAAAACATAAATGAAACTCATCTCACACTAATATTATTATTTAAACAATTTTTATTAACTAAAAGTTTACTTAAGTAAACCTTAAATTATTTAATTTTGTGATCTTGTTACACCATTTTTTTTTTATTTTTTTTTTTTTTGTAAAAAAAAAGAAAAAGTTTTTTGTCATTTACAAATGGACACAACTTAAGCAATAATGATTATTGATCTAACTGCTTTAAGTAGTACTTGTCACAATATAACAATATTGAGTTCAATTTTGTCTGCCAATTTGTATGGCACTTAGCATCCTCACGTCCTATTTCATATTGAGGTGGTATATTATGGTTAGATGAGGGATAGAGGCTAGTCAGAAGCAAAACCTAGACATGCACTGGTTAAGGACAGAGGTCTAGGCAAGGACAGGGGGTTAAGTACCCTTACTTCTCCGCTTTTCCTAGTATTTAATATACCACTAGTAGTATAAAACTATACATATTATTTATAACACCCTAAGAAGGATTTTTTTTAACCGTTTGCACATTTTTCATTATTATTTTATAAAATTACAAAGAAGTAACCCAAGTGCTTAGAAGTTTACTAGTATATTTCATTTTGGCTCTCCTGAAAAAGTTTTAAAAAACTGTATTCACAATTTTACTATTAGAGTTTATCAACGTATTCATAACATTGAACATTTTTTATCCCTAAATTTATTTTAAACTTTGTACTTTGCATAATGTATGACTGCATGTTTAATGTTATTGTTTGGTCTTTCGTTTTATAATGTTTATTTTTGCAATTTATCTTGACGCTATTATACCTTTTGTACTTTGTACCTGGTTTTTAAATATAGAATATTATTTATTTATTTATTATTTATTATGCATTTTACTTGTATATTTCTACATTTTTCATTGCAGGTTGCTATTATGTCAGAGAAATATGGAATTGAAAAATTTGTATGCGGTGGCTCTCTCATACATTCTCAAGTCGTTCTAACAGCTGCCCACTGCATTGACAAGTATATAAATAATTGTATCATTTTATTTTTAGGGTCTGTAGGCAAAACCAAGGACCCTTATATTTTCCTGCGTGTGTCTGTCCGTCCGTCCTGTCGCCTGCTCTCACGGCTACACCTTTCGTCCGATCTCTTTGAAATTTGGCATGTATGTGTCTTGTATCTACCCACATATATTAAAAATATTGCGACTTAAAAAAAATATTTTTAATTAAGAATTAGGGTAAAAAAACTTAAGGGTTAAATTTTTTTCGACACCGTGAGGGGTATCATATATGAAAGGGTACGTCGAGCTGATTACAAACATATATAATTCTTTGGATATAACTTTGATAGGGCGAGCGTAGGCAAGTTTGAAGTGAGTGTGAAACATGTCCCCCTCTTCTATCTCGCTTATGTGAAGTGCAAAAAATCTGAAAAAATTCCTGAAAATTCTTCGACCAAAAGTAAAGATACCACTTTTTGGAAATTTCGAAAAAATATTATTTTATTTTTTATTGACAAAATACGTGTTTTTAAAATTATGGTCTTTTCGATGTATTTATATGGTTGTAGTCCGGTTCAGTGGCAAAAAAATACTTTATCAGGAGTTTGTTTATGTGTTTTGAGAATATCAGACCCATAGGATAGTTCAAAGTAAGCTTGTAATAGGGTACTACTTAAAATATACAGGGTTGCCTACGGACCCTCGCTGTGTGCTGACTAGCACACACTTGACCTGTTTATTTTGCATTAGAATGTTTCATATGAGAATGTTGTTGATTTGTTTATTTGTCGGAAGCTGCTGCTATAGAGGATAGGGCAGTGTTATTGTACTCAAGTCAGCCTATAATAAATCCACTGACTTCAAAAACAATGACTGACCTTAACTCCTCTTTAACTTAGGCTCCTTCCGACTGTCACTTTTATCCTCAGCTCAGACATTGACCATGTAATTATTTTTAACAAAAGGGTTGTTGGACTAAATATGTGAATGTGAGCTGAGGGGAGATGCATTGAAGAATCCATAGACTAGCAACTTTCTACCTCCCAGTGTTATTTATTACATTTACATCTAATTATATTTCATGGCCACTTCTTTGAAAAGAAAAAGTTTTTAACTGGTTGTCTGTTAAACCTAACGAGAACCAAATATGTATGATGAGTTATTTTTTATTAGAATTACGACCCCAATAACCTTGATAATTTTAATACTGAATTTGATTCATTATAGCTTGAGTCCTTCAAATATTCTAAAGTTTGGGTAGTAATTTTAAAATAATAATGTTTTAAATTTACTATTATTATAAATTACCTGCGATTCAAATTATAAATGTCTACAAGTTTTACTTATAAATCACTTTATTGTAAATGTATGCCTGTAAATAAGTATAAACATCTTTTTTTTAATTTTAGGATAGGTAAGGGTGATTTGATAGCCCGAGGTGGTGCATTGGATTTTAATAGCACAAACGAACAAATCCGTCCACAACAGAACCGCAAAATACAAGAGGTAACTTTCACCTTAAAAATCCCTTTTTAGCAGTTACTTACCCAGGTAACGCTATGTAATTGTTCTGAAAACAATTTTTTTTTATTTCTCCTATTTCAAAACTTCCAAGACTGAAATCCGTTTCAGACATCAGGGATTATTTTGGGTTTTGACCATCTGTTGGTCTGTCTTTTGTTCAATATTTTTCCAAACCACCATATCTTAAAAACCACTTGTCCAAGTTTAATTAAATTTGAATGGTAGTTCATAATTAGCCCATTGGTGGTTCCACATAAGTTTTAGCCTGTATGCCCCTATTTGTTAATAAATGAATAAGTTAATGATATATTATATGACAATCTTTAATCTTGCATATTAACACTATGTATGTATGATGTGTTTGCAGTGATGCACTAGTAATAATAAGAGATACATTTTGTTTACTGATATTTATGCGAACCTTAACCGAATGTTATTTTTACAATTAAGGAAATTTTAATTATTGGTAAACTATATAGTCGCCTTCTAATAATAGTAACCGATAGGACACTAAATGGTGATAACATTTCTGGAATATTGAGGATGCCAGACCAAGAAGTGTGGAGTGATATGAAAATAAATACAGATGAGTTTAGGGGTGAAGAGCAGTTTTTGAAACCAAAAGTACATTTCATGTTTTTTTTTTACTAAACACAATGTTATATTTTTACAGGTAATTATTCATAAGGATTATGAAAAAGAAACTGCTCTTTATGATATTGCTCTTTTAATACTTCAGGAACCATATACCAAATCTGAAAACTTGGGCATTATTTGTCTTCCAACTCAAGAGAAAATAGTATATGAAGGTTGTATTGTCACAGGATGGGGAAAGAATGGAATTGGTACTTAAGTATTACTGTTGAATATACAACACTGTGTTAATATATAAAACATGGTTGGCCTAACTTAAATATAACTTTAAATATTGCAGATGGAGTACTTCAAGAAAGTCTGAAGCTTGTGGAATTGCCGATTGTGCCACGAGATCAATGTCAGGCTCTCCTCAGAAAGACAAGGTTAGGCAAGAGGTTTAAACTACACGAGACTTTTATATGTGCTGGAGGAGTTGGAGCTGACTCCTGTGAGGTAAATTGCTTTTATAGAATATTTGTTTTTTTTTACTTTTAAGGACACTCATACACACACACACACACATATACACTTGCCAATCTAACCTGTCAAAGGCCAACTGTAAAGGTGTTTGTGAAAAGGTTAACTAGTGTGTAGGTATGTTTGCAAAGGCTGGCTTGCTTTTCGATACAGTAAACATGTCAATGATGGGGCCAGCCTTACCACCGTGCCCAGGGTACAAATATATATTTGGTTTCGTTTTTTTACAAAGTCATCTTTGCATCATGTGCCTACATTCACTTATATTATTAAATAAGTGTATGTTATATTTATAAAATAAAGGTTCATTTATTAAGTTTTGCTCATAAACACTACAAAAATCAATATACATTTCTGCTGGTTTCAATTTTTTACTAATTGAAATCTCATCACTGTGCACCTATCAGTAAGCAGGATTATTGTATTTCAGCTTTTATTTTGATAGGCATTTGAGGCAGATTAATAGAATGATTTTATCCACCTCTAATCCTTTTATTAATTTTCAGGGAGATGGAGGTGGTCCACTTATGTGCCCTATAAAAGATGGTAAACAGATGCAATATCAACAAGTTGGTATTGTAGCTTGGGGAATTGACTGCGGTGTAGCACCGGGAGTCTACGTCAATGTGGTGCTATTTGTTAACTGGATTAAAGAGCAGATGGATGCAGTTGGTTTTCAACCAAGTTATTAATACAAATGATATTCTTGACATTAAAACGGTAAATTTAGGTTTATTTAGGTATAATTTAGTTTAAAATTGTTATTTATAATAATATTTGCTTTTATTTGTATAATGTTAATGAAAAAATAAATAATTAAATAATATAAACATCCATAAATTTTTTTTTTATACATACTAGGGGGCTCCGCTCCCTACTCGCTTTGCTCATCAAAAAACAGCCGCTGCCTTGAACCTTCGCACAATTTGACACATTTGTTTGTTTAAAAAACTTGTTTAACAATATAGATAGATCCTTTTTCTTAAGTACTTGGATTTAAATAGAATTAAAAGACACTATTTCGGTATTTAAACTCCTGGTTCATTTTCTTGCTCCATGAAAGAGCAATTTAATCTATTGTAAATAGCCTTATTAACCCTTCCTTACTAACACTGTCTAATTGTCCATTATTTCTAACACTACGCCTCTCAGACGTAAATTAAAATTAAACCAACTTATACACGTTTAAGATTTAAATGCTGATAAAATCGTGAACTTGAAACATTTCTTTGTCTAATAAAAAGGTTGAAAGGTGCTCTTTAGGGAGAAAATTATTACCAAACTGACCCTTTAACCTGAAAAGAGCAGGTCAAAATATACATTTTACAATTTTCCTCACTAGCACCTGCTATTGAGGTATGCAATCTGAAATTATGTTATGATAATCTAATGAATTTTTCATATTATGGCAATATAATATTTAATAATCAAATTTTAAGAACAAAAAAAGCCAATTAAAGGCAACAAGCTCAATAAGGTTAGGCTCAATAGGGTCCCTGAGGCACAGTAGATTAAAAGAAGTGGTAAATTACTAATATATAAAAGCACAGCAAAGACCCGACTTTGACGCTATCTGAAGGTTAATTAAGCAGAGATAGCATACCTAGAAGGACTAATGGCTGGCACGCTTGCGCACCGAGATCTATCAACTAAAGTCAGCATGTACTCCTCAGAGACGTAATGTTAGAAGTGCAGGGTTAACCAACTTATTTTCGAATCATAACACTTCTTATCATTTTTACCGAAAATATAAACATAATAAACATGTCAAGACTAAAATATTTATAAATTCTGGTATTTATTAATAACAACACAATTTTTCTTTAAGTAAGTATATTTATCAAAGATTACATTGAAAAAATTGCATGAAACAGAAGCTCATAGTTCTAGACAATTATTTCTATTTTAAAAGTTTTATTCGGAGATATATAAACATATTGTTGTCTACTTGTAAATAATATAGGACACTATTTTCATGGTCAAAAAAAAAAAAAAAAAATAATAATAATAATAATAGTCATTTATTAATAGTCTAGCTCTAGGTATTAATAAACAGCTTGGACACCATTGAATTTTCATGCCTTATTTTCAAGAAAGTATACTTGGCCTAAACGATAATTGAAATCTTTTAATAAATTTTTAATTTATTGAGTCCTCCTAAATTAATTTATTTTGCATTATTTTTCTTATAATTAAGGAATCTTCTTTTATTTTTCTTTTGTCCTGACAGGGGCCTGGGCCACTTTTACTTTGACTTCATTTAATTTTATTAATACACTAATTTATGTAAAGAAAATAAATGAATATGGTTCTATGGTAAAAAAAGGATTATTATGAAAATGAATATTGAGACACTGATTTTATTATATTTGCAAATGTTGTTTATGTTGTGAGAGCACTCAATGCTGCAAGAAGGCATTGACTTGTTTCTTAGGAACCATGTGAAGATCCTAAATTGTGTAATCCACAGAACCCTATAAGTTGGATAGAAGTGAGAGTGGTTTTTATTCTCAAACCAGAGAAGCTTGACCTCTCTATCGAAGTCCTATCAACCTATAAGTCTCATCTCTTTTTTACTGAAGACTTTAGGGAGACTAGTAGACCAACATATCAGGGATTATCTCCCTAACATACTTAGTTTTCGACAGTATGCATACTAGACGGGTAAGTCCTCTGAAGCCCTTCAACACCCCAACCCCAATGTGATGAGAGCCCTTCATAGGGGTGATGGATGAGCCCTAGAAAATAGAAGGAGCCCTAAGGAACCAATCTTTAGTGTTGGGTATGATTTTAGACATTGAGGGGGCTTTTAACTGCCCCTCATAAAGTATGCCGCTCTAAACCAAGGAGTTCATCGGGCTGTGGCAAACTGAATTCAGTTGACGTTGGCTATGAGAATTGACAAGGCCCAGAGACAGAACTGCTGAGTAAAGGCATTTGTTGAAAGAAGGTCTCTCCAATGGGGAGTTTTAATCACCTTTCACAATGCAGTGCCTAGCAGCAGAGGATTTGTTAAAATGTCTGACTGAAAATAGATTTTACACTCAGGCTTTTGTCAATGATGTAGAGGTGCTAAGAAGTGGTAAAATTGTTAGCACCGTCTTGAACACGCACAGAGAGCTCTGCTCGCCATAGAGAAGTAGTGTGAGAGAAACTGTCTTGGAGGTAAACCTGGGAAAAAATGGGGTGACTCCTTTCACAAAGGAAAGGAAACTTGATGGTGTATTGATGAAATGTCCGGGGCAGGCATCTACTATGCAGACCCCAGGTATAGGATAAGTATTAGTTTGAGAAAACATTCAACTGACTTTCAATCAGAAATGTATTGGCACAAAACCAAAATAGACAGATTTATATCTGTCTTGATAATAGTCGAGCAGCAATGAAATCACTGACTTCTCTGAAATAAATGAGGGGACACATAATTAAGAAAAATGAATGTGTATATTGAGTCTAAATAAGAAATCGTGTCAGAAAATGACGGGTTTCTTAACAGGTCACTGCCGCTTAAGCAGAAACCTACAGCTAATGGGAGTTATGGGGTCACAGCATACAGGCTGTGTGAGGAGAATAAAGAAACTCCTCTACATCTGATAAATCTATGCCCTGGATCACAGATGGCTGATCTTTGAAGAACGAACAGTTCTGCTCAGGGAACTAAAGATAATACCCATTAACAAGCTGATAACATTTTGTCAGGGAATAAAAATGTTATGGGAGTAGAAAGAAGGAAATCATCTTCTACAATCCATGTTTGCTCAAAGGACCCACATTTTGGTCTATGTCTCTGGAACTTGTTCCCTCCAGTTTAAAAAAAATTTAAAAAGTGAACAATTTAAACAAATGAAGTCTTGACAGGGATGTGATTGTCCTATTGTCTCTATTAAGGCATGTACTTCGCACACCCGAGGGTTATTAAGATGGGTAATGTTAAGACATCTTCACTTTGACAGAGTGGTGCACTGCAAAACACATTTGAATTGGTGGGTTATAGTATTTGAGAGTCAGCCATATATTTTTGTGAATGTGTGTGTTAATCTTTTGTTTTAGTCTGGAATTTATCAAGTTAGTCCACCTTGAGAATAAACCTTATAATTAAATACTACAAGCCTAATGTTTAGAATGTCCTTCCAAGCTGTTGATATTATTTGCCTTTTTTCCTGATAACTTGTATCTTCTCTGTGAGTTTAATCCTGGCATTAATTAGAATTTAGTTTATTTAAAGTGACACCTGAGTGCATTTTATCTAACATGTCAGTGAATTCAATTGGTTTTACACTTGTAACATCTTAAGTAAGAAAATTCCTAGATGAAGTGAAGATTTCTTTTTTTATATATTTCATTGATTTATTTCAGAGACCAGATGTAATGGTAAAACAGTTTTTTTTTTTTTTTTTATATATATATATATATAAAATTCAGCTTCAATTTATTTCCAATTAAATTTATATAATTTTTTCACAAGTTGCATAGTTATTGAGTAAAATAGTATAAACTAAAAAAGGTAACTTCTTTACAATTTTTTTTGTAAAATATAAGATGTTCATTCTTCAGAATGATCATATAGCTTCTGTTATCTTTGGTATGCTCGGAAGCAAATAATTTATGTTAATCGAGGATATGAAATAACCAAGAGTTAGACTAGATTCTCAGAGACGTAGAGCTATTTTGATGTTTATTACATCAAGATGTAAGGTAAGATTATGCCATACCTTCAAAAAGCTCTTTTTATTGCAAAAAAAAGTTTACTTAAGCCATAAATTGTTTGATGTTGAGATCTTGTACGGATTTTATTCCAAACATTTCATCTATATTGCTTTTCTTATAATAAAAATATACCTATTTGCTTAATTTGCCCATTTGCTTATCCTATGTATGTTGAAAAAATAAAAAAACTGCATCCCCCCCCCCCTTAATCCAACCCTTAAGGCACCAGTGTGGCTCTTAGCAAGGCTTAGAGACAAATGTTAAAGGAATTTAGCTCTTTACACTTAAAAAGATTGTCAACCCCTGCCTTAGTGCAAAGATTTCAATTTTTGGTACTGTATTAAAACAACTGCACTTATCTTATATCAGGGGTGGCAAATGTGGCTCTTTTTTTACTTAAATGCGGCCCATTGAAAATTTAAATCCTTTTTTATTAATATTTCAATTTTTGTTGTTGTTGTATTGACTAAGTAAATGATGTGTTTAATTCATATGTAGTCGTTTTGATAGTAGGTCTTTCATCGGTTAATAAAGTGTACACAATCTACTAATCTCTACGACTGTAGTGGTTCTTTACAATGTATGAAAACCGGAATTCAGCTCTCATTGGCCTCATGTATGTCCACCCCTGCCTTAATACCATGAAATTGTTTTTGCAATTGAGATGTTGGGGAGAAAATTCTATTTATTAGTTGTGCATATGGTGACGTCATATGATCTCTGACCTAGCCTTCGAATATATTCTATCTTAGTATTACATCTTGATATATTTGTCTTGCAGACAATATTTGAATCTGTCCGTGAAAAAAATTGTATTATATTCAATATAATTTTTATTATATTTACTTTTTTAAAGTTTTTTCTTTTTATTTGTTCTACTTAGTGTATATTTTTTTTAAAATTAAGTATTAAATATTTATTACTTTATATATATAAGTCAAATCTTGGTTTTTTTTTTTTTCTCTTGATAAAATTTTGTTTATTTTTGTCGAATCCAATTAGTTTAATTTTATCAGTTTTCAAATTGATTAACAAAAATCTCTAATTTCTCGCCTCCTTTGCAGATCAAGTATGCAAACTTCTGTTTATTTATACTTTAATATTTTTAATAAATTATTTACCCAAAATGCCATCACTGTTTTTAAGGCACTAAACTTGATATTTATTATTATTTTTCTTGGTTGTGATATCACTTCTATCACTTTTGTAGCTTATTTATTTATTTATCTTTCACAGGGTACTCTGGCTTAAAACAAAGAAATAGAGTTCTTTTAATTTGCCTTATAAAAAAATAATAAATACTTCTCAAATTATAAATATGATGTGCACAAGCTGTGTTTATCGTGCTCGCAACTCTGCTTGAAACCAAGGTCTAAACATTAACATATTTGGTGAGTTCAAATCTCAGAGAGCTCACACATATTTTACACTGATGATCACATCAATTAGTAGATGAATAAAGTAGCCGGATCCTTCATTCTGTAATATCCTAATGGTGTGTTGATTGAGACGTTGAAGAAAGAGCAAAAGATAAATATTTAATTTTTAAAAAATATCATCTTTTTGTAGATTGAACCCTTTTTTTATCAATTATACAATTTTTTGAAATTGGAATTTTAAGGGTTATTTTTTGTAAAAAAACAAAAAAAAAGCTATCCTTTTAAATTTCTATATTTTGCTCTTCACTTCTAGGCTTCTTCAGGCTTGTAACTTTACTTGTCACATGACAAAAAATAAATTTCTTTAAATTAATGTATAATAAAAGCATATTTTAATCACTTTTTACATGTGAACCATACACACATTTATGTAAATAATTCAGAAGTCAAGAATTGATGCTCCCTAGCAATTAAGTAGGGGAAATCAAGACCAATGGATTTTTATTCTTTCTGTTTCAGAAATGGATTTAGGAGTGAGATTCAACAAATGGATTTTCTTTACCTGGATTGTACTCCCATTATTAGCTGTTATAGTAAGAGCACAATTAGATATGCCTGCAGGACAAGTCGATGTAGAAGTAGATGACTGTGAATGTATGCCATATTATCAGTGTAACAATAAATACGGAGGAGGTGTTATAGATTTAAGGTCTCTTTATTATTATATATTTATTTATTTTTTTTTTTAATTAATTAGTTTTGTTATGAATATTTGTTAATTAATTAGAATGTTCAGCTAAGCAGAAGAAGATCAATAATAAATAATAGGTGTTAGTATATCTGATAATAAAATTGATATACAGTAGATCCCTCATATCCGACTCCTCGTTGTATCTGACCATGACACCCCTTGGATAAAAAAAAGAAAGTTTAATTTAAGCCGACCGAACTCCATCCTTATCAGAATATTGAAATAACAAATAAAAAATAAAATCAGTCAGTCGGTGTTTAGCTATCGTACTGATTGCTACACTTAGTTTCTTATTATCGTACATGTCATTCTATATTTACAAATCTAGTGTTATGCTATATATTTAGTAAACATAGTGGCTCAACTGGAAAAAAACAGAAAAAGGGGTTGGAAAAATTGTGTGTACATTACTGTATAAGTTAGATGTTCTTCAAAGGCTTGACAAAGGTGAGTCCGTTCTAAAACTAGCTTCAGAGTTAGGAGAGTAACATTAAAGCGTATTCCTTAATTTATTATTGCTCTATGGTCTATGAGGCTCAATTAATTATATATAATTACAACCTTGCAGAAATAAAAATGCAAATCTTTAGGAGCTTAAACTTAAATCTATTTTTCCTATAGTATACTTAAATATTTTGCACTTGGGAGAGTAGAATAGAAAAAATCTTGTTTTATTAGAAAAGTCAACAAGAAATTTAAAGCCTAAATAATTATAATATTAAGAAAAACTGATCTAATTTAATTTTTATCATATATATATATATATATATATATATATATATATATATACCATACCGTGTTTTTGCACACTGCAATAATAATGCCGAGCCAACATCTTTGTGACTTATAGTCTAATGTTGGAACAGTTCCTATGTGTCACGCTTGCGTGGCACATCCCTTGGTGTCTCTCACTACACAAATTGTGTATGTATATATATATATATATATATATATATATATATATATATATATATATATATATATATATATATATATATATATATATATATATATATATATATATAATTTTTTTTTCTTTTAGACTAAAGTCTTGCCAGACAATCGGAGACATTTGCTGTCCTTTTGAAGTACAGCCAACAACCACAAAACCAACACCTCTTTCACCCTTAATACAAAATGAATGTGGTATCAGGAATATTGATGGTATTGGCTTCAAAATATCTATGGGAGAAGATACTATGTTGGGAGAATTTCCCTGGATGGTAAATAAATGATCTTTTAGAGTTTGTATTTATTGGTAAAATTATTTGTCAAGAACTATCATTACAACTTCAAATATAAATGGAACTCGAATCTAATCAGTATTACTATTTATAATACTAAAAGTTAACTAATGTTAACTAAAAGTTTACTTATTTAAGCCAAAAATTGTTTGATTTTGTAATTTTACTGCAAACATCAATATGGCAAGATTATATAATTTAAAGAATTAACTTATATACTCTGCCTAATTAGTAAGAAGTAAATTGTTTTTTTTGCCTCTCCTGAATAATGTTATGAGTACTTACAGTTTTAGCTATTATATTTTGTTTTATATTGCAGATCGCCATTATCTCAAAGAAAGATGGAGAAGAAGAGTTTGAATGCGGTGGTTCTCTCATACATTCTCATGTTGTTCTGACCGCTGCCCACTGCATTGACCGGTATGTAGATAAACATATGATTTTACTTTATCTTTTTAGATTGTCTATCATTAAAATCTTAAATATTTTTATATGTATTTTAAAACAATATAACTTTCTGTGTATCATATCTGTGAATTATACCATCTTTGTCATCCTTATATATGACTATGTCTTCATCTACTTATTTGGTATTGTACCTTTATCATTATTTATGCCATCTTTTTACTTTCTCATATAAAGAGAAAGTATCGAGATGGAGAAAATTCGATTTTGATGGATTTACATGTTGGGAGGTCCCCTGAGTAGTTTTTAAAAAATGTCTGTCTGTGCAGATGCCCAAAGCCTAAACTACTGGGCCGATTTTGTCAAAATTTGGCATACATGTTCAGAAAAATCATACCCCAAGGCAAAATCGAGAAATTTGGCTCCAAATTTTGGGGCGCTACCCCCCAAAAACTCTGGAAAAATTATTTTTTGAAAACGGTTCCGACGATTTTGACTAAATAAATTCTAAAATGTAGTCCATTTAAATACGAATCTAACGATATAACTCGTTTCCCCGGGGAAATCTAGTTCCTGAGGAAATAGCTTAAACCGCGGACAGAGGGAGCCCAGGTTCAATGCCTCGCCCAGGAGAAGTTATTTTTATACTAAATTTTGATGAAATGTTCAATAATAATTAAATGTACATACGAAAACTAATAAATGGAAAACACTGGGCTAAGTAATTATAAACTCGTACATGAAAAAGTTTGTCTGAGTTGTCACGGACCGATTTTTTTATTTCATATTTAAGAGCAAATATTTCCCATCATTTGTAATTAATGTGCTTAATAAATACAGTCCACTTTTTTTGTCATTTTAACCTTTAGAACTTTAATATTATTTTTTTATTTTTTGTTATTATAACCTCTAAATTAAATATTTATCCCCCTGATTAATTGGAATTATTTTTGTATTAATAGTTTCCCTCCCAATAAAAAAACAGTAATAATAACTTATTGTTAAACATATTAATAAGATTTTAACAGTTTATTACTTTTATCTTTCATTTTATAAAAATCACTTTTTGAACTCAGGGACCATAATATGTGTAAATTCATTATAAACGCAATTTTGCGCCAAATCAGTACTTTCTTTGTATTACATACTATGAATATAACAAAGTGGGGCCTCAGTAGCTCAAATAGGAGAGTGGTGGCTGGCCTATCAATAAAATTAAGCAGCTCCGGATGTGATCACTATTTGAATGGGTGACCTTAGATCTGGTCTCAATTCCTGAACCGGATCTATAACTGTTTTGTTTTTAGAATGAGCATCAACGATATAAGTTTGTCTTTTTGAACCAACTGATTAGACACAAAAAACCTTGATAATTTTAACTCTGAGTTTGATTTACTATAACCTGATTCCTTGAAGTTTGAGTAGTACCAAAATACTTTTAAAAGAATAATGGTTCTTAAAATTTAAATTGATGGATAAATAAGGTGTGGTAATAATATAAAAACTATTAATTCTTCATTAATGAGACGTTTCGACCCTGTTTTAAGGTCATTATCAATCTTTAATAAATCTAAAATAACAACAAACAATAAATATAAGTTAATTAATAATGCTTAAAACATTCCAACATTTTTTTAAAAAAATTATAACCAGTCACAATACAAACAATAAATAACAATATCATTTAGATTATAAATAATATTATAATCTAAATTATGAATAATACAATATTATAAATGATATTGTTATTTATTGTTTGTATTGTGACTGGTCATAATTTTTTTTTAAAAATGTTGGAATGTTTTAAGCATTATTAATTAACTTATATTTATTGTTTGTTGTTATTTTAGATTAATTAAAGATTGATAATGACCTTAAAACAGGGTCGAAAACGTCTCGTTAATGAAGAATTAATTGTTTTTATATTACTACCACACCTTATTTATCCATCAACTTAAATTTTAAGAATCAATAAATTTAAAAAGGTGTAAATTTCCAAGGTTTTTAAAGAATAATGGTTTGGAATCCGTTTAAAACATAGAAAGTGCCAGGGATTCAAATAATAAATGTCCACCAGTTTTTAATTAAGAATCAATTTTTTGGTAATGTATGAAATGCCTGTAAATATATATATTTTTTTTAATTTCAGTATAGATAAGGGTGATTTGATAGCCCGAGGAGGTGCATGGGATTATAGGTCAAACGAACAAATCCGTTCTCAACAGAACCGCAAAGTGCAGGAGGTAACTCTCACTTTAAAAAATCTCTTTTTAGCAGATATCTGATTTTGCTGTTCAACATGTTTGCGATCCATCATATCTTATTTCTTATCACTATAAAATATTATCTTAAAAACTAATTGTCTGATTTTAATGAAATTTGGATGGTAGTTCATAATTAGCTCATTGTCTGTCCCATATAGCTTTAAACATTCTGGCCCCATTTGTTTCTCTTCCACATGCGCACAGACATGCATTTATTTACACCTATATCTTTAAAAGTACTCATCTGATTTTTAAGAAATTTGGATGGTATGTCGAACGTAGCTCACAGATGGTAAAAGATATGGTTAAAAGTACTCATCTGATTTTGAATAAATTGGATGGAATGACGAACGTAGCCCATAGATAATCCCATAATAACTGTTTGCACTCTTTAAATTTTGCTAAATTGATACTTTCATTCATGTAAAAATCAAAACAATTTCGACAGGTTTAAAATAAAAGGAGGGAAAAAATTAAATAAATTAGACAATAATGGTTTGTAAAAGGATAACATCATTAGGATACATCATAGAATGCGAGGAAGTCATGAGGAGGTGCAAGGGAATAAAAGTCAAACAAACAAATCTGTCCTCAACAGAAGCGAAAAGTGCAGAAGGTAACTCTCGTTAAAAGCCTCTCTTTAGCAGTATCCTGATTTTTTAAATACATATATTTTGTTGTTATCAGAGAATCATTTTTAAACTCTTAAATTTGATATAGATAGAGAAAAAAGTAAAACATGCCATTTTTAAGCTCCTGCGTGGCATCAGGGATTCTCTTAGAATTAGTAAAAAAAAAAAAAAAAAAATAGGGTTCCCTCTTTGTAAAAGTTTGGTGAATACTGATGACATGCAAATACATTAGTTAAAAGTGATTTATAATTAATGTTTGATCTTGCATTAGCTAAAAATAAAATCTAATCTTTTAACATTATGTAACTGTGATAAGTTTGCAGTGATGCACATTAATAATAATGGGTACATATTTTGTACTGTGTGAAAAATTACCACTTGTTAATTTTACACACTCATGTTGTGATGTTCTAAAAACTGGACTAATCCAAAATCTATCTTGCACAGGTTAAAAATAGCTCTTAGTTAGTAGTTATAATAAATTTGCTAGTTATTAAGAAAAACTAAGGAACCATGTATAAATTCCAAATTTTAAGTGTTTATCTAGAGGTGATTAAGGTGTAGTGGTGAGTGGCGAATTTCAGGTGAGCAGATTGGTGTAGTAGTAAAATGTGTCATACAGGAGTGTACATACATATATATATATATATATATATATATATATATATATATATATATATATATATATATATATATGTAATATTTTATGTGTTACAGATAATTATTCATAAGGATTATGAAAGAGATACTGCTCTTTATGATATTGCTCTTTTAATACTTGAGGAACCATATACAGAAGCTGAAAACTTGGGCATTATTTGTCTTCCAACTCAAGAGAAAATAGTATATGAAGATTGTATTGTCACAGGATGGGGAAAGAATGGAACTGGTACTTAAGTATTACTATTGAATATATAACACTGTGCTAATATATACAACATGGTTGGCCTTACTTAAATGTATCTTTAAATATTACAGATGGAGTACTTCAAGAAGGTTTGAAGCTTGTGGAATTACCGATAGTGCCACGAGATCAATGTCAGGCTCTCCTCAGAAAGACAAGGCTAGGCAAGAGGTTTCAACTACATGAGAGCTTTATATGTGCTGGAGGAGTAGGAGCCGACTCCTGTGAGGTAAATTGTTTTTATAAAATATTTGTTTTTTGCTTTTAAGGGCCCTACACAATAGCCAATTTAACCTTTCAATAGCCAACTGCAAACTTGTCAGTGAAAAAGGTTGACTAGTGTGTAAGCATGTTAGCAGAGGCTGGCTTGCTAGTCTGGACAGTAAACATGCCAATGATGGGGTAATGTTACCACCATCACTTGCGATTTGGTTTCCTTCTCATTTGTTGACTGACCCCCTAAAAGTTGTCTTTAGCTTCCTTGTGTACTTAACAATCCTCAGTAAATTGCTAAAAGTTGCTTTATCCATCCTGAGGTAGTTTTTTGAAGTCGTCCTCATTCAGCTCCTTCAAAGGGATAGTGAACTACTCCTTTTTTCCAACCTCTTCTTTGCACTTTCTCATATTTTTTTCTGTTTCATTGAAACAGTAAGAGTGGATAATATGAGAATTATTTACTTATCCTTCAATAAAAATGTTGCCATAATTTATCACTGATACATAGCTCTGCAGATGACAAGTTGAGAAGGACATTCTGAAATATGAGTATTCTGAGTGATGTCTGCTTGTTTGGTTGACTGATGTGGAGGGCCAAGAAGTTGATTTGGGTTTTTAATTTTTTGGGTCCTGTAATATAAAGATGGTTTAGTTTAATAATTTAAACAACTAAGAAATCACTTTTTTTTATTCCGGAACATCAAATATTTTTATTCGAGTAATAATAGATCACTTGATCTATGACTACAGTTGCCTTTGAGTGACTGAAAAGTTTTAAATTGTGTAACCTTGACAATTCTTTAAAATATTGAAATTGAAAATCGAAAGAAATAAAAAAATATATATTCATGTGTAAATATAAATACATTAGTTTCTTCTTTACCTAGCTCTAAAAATACTTAGTCTTAATTCCAGGTCTTAAGTTTTAAGTGGGTCATGCGTAAAACATAAGCCTATGAGGTTGAATCCATCATACTTAGCTGTTTCCTCTTTCTCTGCTTTATAAATAGAAAGCCCCATTTGTTGTTTTCCCCATTGTGTTTGTTTGTTTGTCTGCCCCATTTTTTCTGGTCTGAAGGCAAAGCGAGGACCCATATTTTTTGTTTGACTAGTAGTATACTTCCGAATAACACTAAGAATTTTTGGACGCAACAAAAGCAAGCTTGTAGGCATGAAAAGAATGTAGATAAAGCACTGGTAAAGAGTGGGGAGTCTGTGTTTTACAGAACCAAGATAGCTCACTCATAATAGACGATCGTCGTAATTTTTACAAATAGTTAGTACTCTAGGGTTAACACACCTGTATCTTTAAAAGTACCCAACCCAAAAATTTGAAGCTTTGCAGTTATGTTAAGCATAATAACCCGATCTAAGGAAAAATATAGGGAAGCCCAAAAAAATTGTCCCTTGAATAAGGGTTGAAGTTTAAGGAGTTATCACCTTTTTTTAAATGCTTCATGTGGTGTTTTAAATGAAAAAGGAGGATGCCCTGAGTACAAATATATTTTTGGTTTAGTTTTGTACAAATTCATCTTTGCACCATGTGTCCACACACACTTATATTATTAAATAAATGTGTGTTTTATTTATAAAATACAGGTTCATTTATTAAGTTTTGCTCGTATATACTACAAAGATCAATATGTAATTCTGCTGGTTTCAAGTTTTTGCTAATAGAAATCTTATCATTGAATGCACCTAACAAGTTACCAGGATTATTTTATTCCAGCTTTTATTTTGATAGGCATTTGATGCAGATGAATAGAATGATTTTATCCACCTCTAATCCTTTTATTAATTTTCAGGGAGATGGAGGTGGTCCACTTATATGCCCCATTAAAGATGGTAAACCGATGCAATATCAACAAGTTGGTATTGTAGCTTGGGGAATTGACTGCGGTGTAGCACCGGGAGTCTACGTCAATGTGGTGCTATTTGTTGACTGGATTAAAGATCAGATGTATACAGTTGGTTTTCAACCAAGTTATTACTACTAATGCTTTTATTATTATTATTACTAATGATATTATTGAAATTTAAATGGTAAGTTTAGGTTTTTTAGGTATAATTTGGTGCAGTTAAAGTAAAAATTGTTGTTTATAATTTATTTGTATGTTAATGATAAAAAATAAAATAAATTATTTAAATATCCAGTACCTTTAATATACTTATTCTTCTTCTTAAGTAGTTAGGTCTAAAAAGAATTAAAAGACTTACAAAAATAAAGATCTATTTTAAGTAGCCTTACTTAGCTACTTAAACTTTCCCTACTCTTCAAGATCTTTTAAACTATGTGTAACATTCTTAAAACTTGTTTACATTCTAAAAACTTGTTTTTATCATCTGCCATATTGGCTGACTTCTTAAAAATATTAAGTGTGAAAATTTATTATTTACATATTCTTTTCCTACTATTCCAGACCCTTAAAATTATGTATAACATGGCATGCTAAATAAAACTTTTTTTAGTCGTCCGCCGCATCTGCCGCCATCTTGAAAATTTAAGTGTGAAATTTCCAAAAACTAAACTGTTGTTACAAATGCTGAGATTCACCTGTGGGCCGAATTTTCTACAAATCAATCAATTTTTCTGCCAGTTAGTTTACAAAGGACAAACTTTTCAAAGTCCAAGTTTCTAAAATGAAGAACTCACTGCGCTCCTTCAAATATGAATTACTGGTTGTTATTAGGATCAAAGAAGCAATTTTATTAATTATAAAATTGTTTTAATATAAAATAAAAAGGTATAACAAAAATTTCCGTTTATTTTACATTTTAGGAAGAAAATGGAGAGAGTAATACACTTATAAAATAATTAATCTTTTACTGCTTTAAAAATCACTAAAGAGAGCATATTAACTCCTTTTGACCCATCAACATCAAGAAGTAAGATAAATAGTAAGATAAATCAAATATGAAGCCTAGTAAAGTATTTTTTCTTTTTTTAAATGAATTAATTTCAATTTATAAAATAAATATAACACAACTTTCTTTTTTTTTAACACAATTGGTCTTTGAAGTAAGTATATTTACCAAGGAATACATTTTAAAACTACAATTGTTTAATACATTCAGAATTTCATGGTTCTAGACGGTGGCATATCTAGGGTACCCCCCCCCCCCCCCCCCCCTGCAAGAACATTTTTGGGGCCCCTCGCCAAAGAAAATTGATAAGCAAAAAAATAACCACTTGCCTCATTCAGAACTGAATGGGGCCCCTGACAATGGTATAGAAATATAATTTCAAGTTAGATTTTATTATACTCTAAAGGGGCCCCCAAAGACGTTGGTACAAAGATAGTAATTCAAGTTATTTTTATTTTTGCTCTGGATTTGGGGGCCCCCTGGCACTGGGGTCCGCCCGCAATGCAGGCCCATACTTACGCCACTGGTTCAAGATAATTAATTCTGCTTTAGCAGTTATATACAGAGAAAAAAAAGTAAACCATAATTGTAAATAATATAGGGAACCAGGTACGTGTAAAATATATATAAATTATCATATTGGAAACCTCAGGTAAAGATTATATAACTGATAACTAAACATAATAACTGTATGGTAACTAGTGGTGCAGCTAGGGGGAGGTTGGCAAGGAGTGACATCTGACCCTATGTGTAGCATCAATGGGGCGCCAAATTGAATATGGCATTTCGTTTTTTGGAATTAAATATATTTTTGGGTTTAATTTTTTAAATATATGTTTTAAAAATTATTGGTCCAATTACTTTTTCTAAAGTGCTGTATTTCTCCCTACACATTGGAAGAACGCTCTATAGTGCTTGTGGAATCAATATCAACAGGTGCCTTTTTAATACTTGGGGAAAACAATTCACTTTTTTTAAAAAAACATCTACTATTTTTGGAACTTTCTATGCCTCGTTCTCCATTTTGAGCCACGTTTTTTTCTCTTTCAATGCCTTTTAAGTTGTAGAAAGCTGTACAAGATGTAGTACTATCATTCCATCTCCTCATTGAAACACCTCTCATGTTACTAGGATGAATTTTGTCAATTGAAAATGCTGGCTATTTGTCTGCAGAAATTCTGGCTTTAAAAGGTGATATAAAAAATCCAAGTAACAATAATCAACGATGTGATCCTTAAAAACACAGATGTTCTCTTTTCTCTGACCATCTAGTCTCACACAATATAGGAATGCTAGCTTGTGTTGTAAAGCGGTTTTAAAAAATGTAGTCATAAGCTAATCACATAAGAAATATTATAAGTTGTTAAGTTAATTGTAAGTTCTTAAGTTTTCTCACAGATGGTGGTAGTGTCTCCATTTTGTCACTGTTTCTTTCAAAATGCTATCCTCTGCCTATCCATCTGTCCTATCCCCTGGCCAACCAGCATCGGAGAAAGCCTCTAAAGCCTTGTCCACACTAGTAAACATGTTGCGCGATTTTGGTCTCAGAGACAATGTCTAGCGATTTGTCTATAGACATCGGCTAGACAAGCGGCGTCTACGGTCCCGTTGCTAGACCAAAAAAATTGCATGTCTATGGTTTTCCATTCTAAATGGTAGACACGCTTTAATGTTTTATTTCCTTTAAGGTAAACTAATTCTAAATTATAGGTATAAACTTATAAAGAATTAAATATAAGAAATTATAGATTATAGAAGAGTATCTCAAAATTATTTTGGCTACTTTCGACAATGAATATGATGAATAATCTAAAACTTGGCTTAAACAAAGTTGAAAACATGATATGATGTGTTGAAGTACTTGTTAAATGTTTGATTAATAGGTTATACATGACAGAACCTGTTAATTATCTGTAACGAACTTCTGCTATACTTTCTTCTTTACAATTTTAGAGACTACTTCCATAGATGTAGCTAAGCTATAGATCTAGCTAGAGCTATAGATGTAGCTAAGCTGCTGCATAATATGAATGGGCTAATTTAAAGTAGTTCCCAAACTTTTTCAATTCTTGCCACCGTTGCTGATTCCTGTAGTTCTGAAGGTCCTTTATATCAAACTCTTTTAACTTACTTTAAAAGGTGCATAGGTTGCTTCCCTGCAGAGAGGTATTGATAGTAGTTAACTTTTCGAAATGTTCGTTTATTTAATGTAAGTAAAACAAATTTAATGATCCATCTCATTTTCTAAAAGGACAAGGATACGAAAATTAAACCGGGTTATTATTTTAATAAGGCAGAGGATGTTAAAACGCCTTCACTGTGACAGGATGCTGTACAGCTAAACACTAATGAATTACTGGTTTATTGTTCTTCCCTTTTCCAAATATAGTGACGTCATAACTTTAAGAAGAGGGAAATTTGAATTATTAGAATTTTTATTTCAAATTCTTAAATTGAAGGAGTTCAATTTAATTATGAGGTAATTTTTAATGACAGCATAATGGAGTATCTTGTTTATTTTTGAGAGTACGACAATATTATTTGAAAATCTTTGGATTTCATTTTTACTTTGTCATATAAAGAGAAAGTATTGTGATGCCGCGAAAATCCGAATATGAGATTTTCCAAAAAAAATCCGCGAAAATCCGATGATGGATTTACACGTTTTGAGGTCCCCTGAGTCCAAAAAAAAGTGGTTTTATAAAAAATGTCTGTCCGTACATCAGACGCCTGGAGCCTAAACTATTGGGCCGATTTTGACGTATTTTCGCGTACATTCTTTAAAAAATTCTACCCCGAGGCGGTATAAAGAAATTCATTTTAGCTCCAAACATGGGGGCGCTACTCCCCAAAAACTTGAAAAAAATTATTCCTCGAAAACGGTTTCGACTATTTTGATTAAAAAATTCTAAACTGTAGCCCATTTAAATACTAATTTAACAATATAAGCCGTTTTTTCGGGTAAATTCTAGTTCCTGAGAAAAGCTTTAATCGCGGACGGAGAGAGGCCGGGTTCATTTCCCCGCCGAGGAGAAGTTATTTTTATGATTCATTTAGATAAAATGTTCAATAATAATTAAATGTACCATCGTAAACTAATAAATGTAAAACACTGGACTAATTAATTATGAACTAGTATATGAGAAAGTTTGTCTGAGTTGTCTCGGACCGATTTTTTATTGTATGTTTGTAAACATAGTGAAATAGATAAATCAAGCTTTTTCAATTTCCGTAATTCCGAGACTGTGAACCTGCATAGCATCAACCAGATTTGTTGTTGCGCGTGTGTGTGTTGTGCTTATTTTTTATGTTTCAGTTTGGAATTAAGAATGATCAGCTCAAGCAGGTTTACCTTGAGAAAGTGGTTCCCCTTATATGTATTTAAATACTTCGAGCTTAATTTGTTGCTCGACTTTTCCTGGTTCGTGGTACGAAGCCATGGAGATGCTCCCTTTTTTCCTTGTCTCCTGTTAACTTCTATTTTCTCTTTCTCTGTGAATTAGATTCTAATTGTTCTTAGTTTAAATTTAGATCATTTAAAGAGACAATTGTGTTTATTATATCTAATGTGTAGATAGTGAAGTATCTAAATGTGTTTTTTTTTATAAATATACTTATTATAAATCTTAGTAAGTGAAGAAATTCCTTGATGAAGTAAATTTTTTTTAGATTTTTCGTTGATTCACTTCTCAATAGACGTAACGGTAAGATAAATCGGTATTTTTTTTCTCTCCCTTGTATTAACGCCACTGCTTTATTAAATATAAATATTCATATTTTATATTATTTAAAAGTTAACTATTTCATTCTTCTCTGCTTAAAAAGCACAATTTTTACGAAATCTAGTAAAAACTACATCCAAAGATTGGCTCTAAGTTTTTAGAATGCTATTATCAAGCCCGCAATACACTAGATTAAAATTCGAAATTCAGATGTATAAAAGAGATTATGTGCCTTTATCTTAAAGTCTATTAAACAAAGAGATATAATAATTTATTATATTCACAAGAATGTTGTCTCTTTGTAACA
The DNA here is from genome assembly GCA_951217055.1 of Gerris lacustris. Taxonomy (NCBI): domain Eukaryota; kingdom Metazoa; phylum Arthropoda; class Insecta; order Hemiptera; family Gerridae; genus Gerris; species Gerris lacustris. The sequence goes on from OX578280.1 coordinate 27,709,801, forward strand.
ATAGTAATGGAAAAAGAATAAAGTAATGTATTGCGGGCTTGAAAACCGCATTCTAAAGATATACCAAAAGAAAAAAGAAATGAATTATGTAAAGAAGAGGCTCCTCCCAGGGCGTTCCTAGGGGTTTAGGCACCTGTGGCGCCCTGCTCCTCTTATTGCCAAATTCACCTAGTAGTTTATGAGGGGGGCCTCAGCTTGACCCGGTTGACCCCCCCTAGGGACGGCCCTGGCTCCTCCCACATTAAATTTTTACTTTCTCATATAAAGAGAAAGTATTGTGATTGCACGAAATTCGATTTTGATGGATTTACACGTTGGGAGGTCCCCTGAGTTCAAAAAAGTAGTTTTTAAAAAAGTCTGTTTGTGCAGACGCCTGGAGGCTAAACTACTGGGCTGATTTGACAAATTTTGGCATACATGTTCAGAAAATTATACCCGGAGGCGAAATCAAGACATTATTTTTAGCTCCAAATTTGGGGTCGCTACCCTCAAATACTCAGAAAAAATTATTTCTCGAAAACGGTTCTGACAATTTTGATTAAAATATTCTAAAATGTAGTCCATTTAATTACGAATCTAACAATATTATCCATTTTCCTGGGAAAAATGTAGTATTCCTGAGAAAATAGCTTTAAACGTGGACGAAGAGAGACCAGGTTCAATGCCCCTCCGAGGAGAAGTTATTTTTATGATAAATTTTGATGAAATTTTCACTAATAAATTAAATTTTCCTACGAATACACAAAAACTAATAAATGGAAAACACTGGGCTAAGTAATTATAAACTCTTATGTGAGAAAGTTTGTCCGAATTGTCTCCGACCGATTTTTTTATTATTATTTTACTCCAAACTGTAGACCAACATTAAATTTCAACAACTTACCTATCCATAAATCAACATTGACTCATTTCCTTCCACTCTGTGGCGGAGCGTAGGGCATCTACTAAACAGCGCCATCTGACACAATTCTGGGACACATCTTTAGCTCGTCCCAGGATTTCCCTTCCATTCTGGCCTCCTCTTCTACAGTCCTTCAGGTTTTCCTAGGCTGACCTCTTCCTTACTTGCCCTAAGAATTCTAATCGAAGACCTGCCTCTCCAGCGTAGAGTGTATAACTAATCCATCTCTACTTTTTTTTGTATCTCATTCTCAATAGCTTTCTTCTCAGTTTTTGCCCGTAGCACTTGGTTTGTGATCAATTTTGGCCAGAATATTCTCAGTTTTATCTATTGGTGGTCAAAGTGCCATGTCATTCATTGCCGTTGCTCGATGTTGGACTTATTTTAAACTCATCAGACCCTAATTTCTAATTAATCTCTTAGACTTCAATTTGTGTTACTATATTAAAACATCTGCTCTTACCTTGTATCAGGAATGGGAAAATGCGGCTTTTTGTTGAGTTAAGTGCAGCTCCCGTTAAAATTTAAATCCTTTCTTTATTATTCTTACAGACAGATATCGGAACCTGTGGTGAATTTGTATTATATTCAATATATTTTATATTATAGGTATTTACATTTAAACATTTACTATTGAATGGATTTTTTTTTTAAGGTGTTCTATTTTGTGAATAATTTTCCATTATGGTTAGAGGTGGTTAAGAGAAAAACACGTTTTTCTCTTAACCACCTCTCAAACTACTATCAAAACTCTTTTCAAAATCAATGTTTTTACTTTCTCAAATAAAGAGTTAGAGCGTATTGTGATTTTGATGGCTTTGCACGTTTTTGAGGTGAAAAAATCAGTCCGAGACAACTCAGACAAATGTTCTATTATGCAAGTACATAATTACTTAGCCCAATATTTTCCAATTATTAGCTTTCATAGGTACATTTAATTATTATTGAACATTTTATCATAAAATAAACTTCTCCTCGGCGGGGTGTCAAACCTGGCCTCCCTCCGTCCACGTTTAAAGCCATATTGTCTCAGGAACTAGATTTTACCCGGGAAAATGGCTTATTTCATTGGATTCGTGTTTAAATGGACTACATTTTAGAATTTTTGAATCAAAATCGTTGGAACTGTTTTCAAGAATTTTTTTTTCAGAGTTTTTGGGGGTTGTGCCCCCAAATTTGGAGCTAAACTTAATTTTTTGCCTCGGGGTATGATTTTTCTGAACATGTATGCCAATTTCATCAAATATGGCCCAGTAGTTTAGGCTCCAGACATCTGCACTGACATACATTTTTTAATAACCACTTTTTTGGACTCAGGGGACTTTAAAACATGTAAATCTCAAAATTGAATTTTTGCGCCATCACAATACTTTCTCTTTATATGAAAAAGTAAAAAGTGGTTTTTAAAAAAGGTCTGCCTGTTGTTTTAAAAATGTCTGCCTATGAACTCGTCTATGAGGAAATTTGTTTGAGTTGTCTCGGACCAATTTTTTTTCTTTGTTTCAGAAATGGATGTAGGAGGGAAAGTCAGAAAATTGATTTTCTTTACCTGGGCATTAGTGCCATTATTGACTGCTGAAGGAAGGGCTCAATTGGATGAACCTGCAGGAGAAGTTGATTTAATAGAAGATGACTGCGAGTGTTTGCCATTTTTTCAGTGTAATAATACTTATGGAGCAGGTGCTATAGAACTAAGGTCTCTTTATTTATTTATTTTGTTAATTAATTAGAATATTCAGAAAAACAAAAAAATATATCAATAATAAGCAAAGGGGGTATATTAAAAAAAGTAGAAAAGTATATTAAAAAATTTTAAGAAGAACTGATAAAATATTTATACAATAAAGTCTCACTAATCCGAGTTGGATGGGACCGACACCAACTTGGATTACCAATAAACTCAGATTATTGGAAATTTACGAAAAATGTGAATTTGGAATTCAAATTTTTTACTATTTATTGAAAAATAATACTTACATTCATATTTTATTTTCATTAGGTTTTCAAATAATTTCATCCTAATCTGTCCAATCACCCACTGTCACAAACCTAACTCCTGAACTAAGTGTGTTTCCAGTGACACACCTCTATTTATACACAACAACGCATCTATTTTCTCAGTTAAAGGAAGTTTGCTCATTATAAATATGTTTATGTTTTAAGATTTTACTGAAAAACTGAAAAAGATTAAATAAATTAATAGGCTTCCCTGAATGTAAACACTGCTGCTCAGACAGGAAAGGAATTCCATGAAATCATATGGATACTGTACTCTCTACTAACACTGTCCTGTGTTAATTGTGTTTAATTCAAGGAAGTCACTCCGCCTTCTTCTTTTCATGAACTCTCTTTTGACTCGGATTATTGGAAACTCGGATTATCGGAGCTCGGACTATCAAGACTCTACTGTATATATATTTTTATATTTTTTAGACTGAAGACTTGTGAGAGAGTCGGAGACGTGTGCTGTCCTTTTGAAGTAGAGCCAACTCCTGCAGTACCAACTCCTGCAGGACCAACTACTGCAGTACCAACTCCTGCAGTACCAATTCCTGTAGGACCTAAACGAAAACCTGTTTCTCCCTTAATACAAAATGAATGTGGTATCAGGAATGTTGATGGTATTGGCTTCAAAATATCTATGGGAGAAGAAACGATGCTGGGAGAATTTCCCTGGATGGTATATAAATATCTTTTAAAATTTGTATTTATTGATAAAAATTATTTGTCAAGAACTATGATAACAACTTCAAAACATGAATGAAACTCAAATCTAATCAATATTATTATTTATAATATTCTAACAAATGATATTATTTATATAGACTAAAAGTTTACTTAACCCATAACTGGTGAGGTTGGGTGTCTGATACCCATGCAATACTTTGTTGACAAATTATCACTAGGGGGGGAAGTGTCCTCTCATGTACATTCAAATCAGTTTATTGTCTGTAAGTTTGAAGATCTTAGGTTGCGCTAAACGTGAGTTTTTTTGTTTTTTTTTGGCTATTTCCAGAAATTCAGGGTATTCCTAACCCAACCTCACCAGTTAAGCTACTCTGTTTTTACTATACATTTACACTGTTTTTATATATAACCAATTTAATTTTTTATTTTTTTACTTGTATTAACATTTAATTTCATAAATATAATATATAATTTTTCCTCAATTTTAATATTTCCTCAAAATTTTAATAAAATATTCAAATGATTTAAATTAAACAATACACTAAATTTGTATAGTACTTTTATTATTTTTTTTTTTTTTTTAATTTTCTTATTTGTTGGTCCCATTTAGGTTTTATGTGCAAAAAATTGTTTTAAATTATAATTTAAGTTTTAAAATAAAAGTTACTTTTAATACTATATACCGCTATTTGTTATTTATCCCAACTAGTAAATTTGCTGAGAGGGGGGAAAAGTTCAGGGTGTCTGTAACCCAACCTCACCAGTTAAGAAACATAAAAAGCACCTCACCAGTTACGGGTTAAGTAAGCTACAATATAAAATTATTTGTCAAGAACTATGATGAAGTTTACTTAAGTAAGCCAAAATTGTTTAATTTTGTGATTTTATTACAAACATGTCATTAATATAGAAAGATTATTTGTTAAAATTACAAAGAATTGACTTTAGTGCCAAAAATGAGTATAATAAATAGCAGTGCACCCCTGTTAAGACTTAATCCGTTTTTAATTGCCCCCTCAACAGGTAAAATTAATATACAAATAAAAACGTATTAGCAAAATATTGTAAAACATATTTAATTTTTTTTTTTTTTTTTTTTTTTTTTTTTTTTTTAAATTATAAAATATATTTTTTTATTGTCATAATTCGCAAGCATAAAATGAATGAGTCAGTCTCAATATTATTTTTTATATCTTTCTCTTTTTTTCAATACAAGTAGCACATTAATTTATTTTGTATCATGTGCATAAATTTTACTTAATAATAAATTAATTGAAGGCAAAGTAAAAGTGGCACGAGCCCCTGCCTGGAAAATTCTGGTACAGAATTGAAGTATGGCATCATTCACGATGGCAGATAGTGACTGGTTCTTCTGATAATAGCAAGAAATCTAGCTAGACAAATCTCCAACCTTTTAATCACTACACCCCTCTCCCCATACACATTTTTGTAAAATTTGGGCTTAACTGGACTGAGTGTACCCCATGGGTTAAAAAAATAAACTGATCTATGATGTACTTTGAGCATCCAGAAATTACCAGAAATAGGGTTTAATTTGTGGAAGTCCAGCCCCACTCGTCTGTAATTTATTTTCTAGAAGTTTAGCTAGACAAATCTCCAACCATGAATGGTTTAAATCTAATATATTCATAAAATAGATGGGAAAGGATTGATAGTGTTTATTAACAATACTCATCCCTAAGTTTAATGTAAAACTTCCTATTATAAATTATATACTTATTGTTTTAACTAAATGTAACTTGTTGATTTCTATATTTGACTTTTCAGGTAGCTATTATGTCAGAGAAAGATGGAGAAGAAAAGTTTGAATGCGGTGGTTCTATCATACATTATCAGGTCGTTCTGACTGCTGCCCACTGCATTGACCGGTATATAGATAAACATATGATATTACTTTTTATTCTATTAGAATTCATATGAGAATGTTTTTGATAGGTTTATAGATGCCTTAAGCTGCTATAGAGAATTGGTGGGGCGTTAACATAAAAAGTCCTTTTTGACTAGGACAGTGTTACTGCACTCAAGTTGACTGGGCCAATGAACTTGAATTTGAAATCATTGACCAACCACACTCTTCTCTGAATTAACTGGAGGAGAGACTGCATTGAAAATTAAAATTGAAGAATCATGGGTGTAGACCCTCAACACAATACTTTCTTCTATACTCAGAGATACTGAATTTAAATCCAATAATATCTAATTTAATCAATTAATTGTTAAACGTAAGGCGTTCCGAATATGAAGGGCGAACTCAACATCCAACTTTTTTTTTTCTTGCCATCTTTTGAGGCCTAAGATTTAGCCTGTATAGTTTTTGTGTTGAGTTTGCCTTTAATTCCTCTTAATATTATTGGTTTAAACTTGTTGGAGAGGTTTGAATCATCCATAAGCAGGCGGATACGAAGGGCGAACTCTGCGCTCCCTTCTCTCATTCCTAAAGCTTATCAGTTTTTTTGTTGAGTTCGCCCATTGCTTTAAAACATTAATTTAAGTTTTTCTCAAAATCACCAAATGTTGAGTTCGCCCTTCATATTCGGAACGCCTCATATTAACCAATTAAAAGTTAAATTATTAATAATAATTCTTCTCAAAACCCTTATGCTGAGGGTTGCAAATACCTTATAGGGTGATGAGAATTTCCCCAAAAAATTACTGATAATAAACATTGTGAACTTTTACAAACCCACATATCTTAAAAACTACTAATCAGAGTTTAATGCAATTTGGATGGTAGGTCATAATTAGCTTATTGTTGGTCCCATATAAGTTTCAATTTAAGTTTTATTTTTTATTTTTTACATGAATTAAAGTATCAATTAGAGTGCAGACGGTTCAAATTATTCTGGGGCTATCTTCGGGTAACTTTCGATAAACTATAAAAGTTTCATACAAATTAGATAAGTACTTTTGAAGCTATAGGTGTAAATAAATGTATGTTTGTGCGCATGTGGAAGAGAAGAATGAGCACAGAAGATTGAAACTTATATAGGACCAACAATGAGCGAATTATGACCTACCATACAAATTTCATTAAAATCGGACGTGTAGTTTTTAAGATATGTTGGTTTGCAAAAATTGAGCGACAGATAGACACAGAACCAAAAATGTTCCCTGATATCTGAAACAGATTTCTGTCTTGGAATTTTTGAAATCAGAGACATCAAATATTTACGTTCTTCAGAATGTTCACATAGCTTCCGTTAACTTCGTTCGGTAAGCTATGGAGCAAAATGTTAATTAAATATAAATGTACAACCTTATCAGTCATCTAGTACTTTTATTCTTATTTAAGAAGTGTTTAACAGTTTTCTTCTTCTTCTTTTTTTTTTTTTTTTTTTTAAAAACACTTTTTGGACTGATGGTACCTTATGAAACGTGTAATTTCAGTAAGATATAATCGATCGATCACAGTACTTTCTCTATATTACAATATACTAAGTGTATAACAAAATAAAAAAAAAATTAACTGTTTGTTTTTTGAATGAGCACCAACCATGATAAGTTATATTTTTATTTTTCTTGTTTGAGCTCCTGATTAAGCACCAAAACCATAACAATTTTAACTCTTAGCTCTGAGTTTGATTCGCTATAACTTGATTCCTTGAAATATTTTGAAGTTTGATTAACACCAAAATACGTTGAAAATTATAATGTTTAGGAATCCCTACAAAAATTAGAAAGTATCATGGATTCAAATGATTGGAATGTCCTCCAATTTGTTTAATTTAATAATACATTTTTTGGTAATGCCTGTAAATAAATATAAACTTATTTTTTAATTTCAGTTTAGACAAGAGCAATTTGATAGCCCGAGGAGGTGCATGGGATTATAGGTCAAACGAACAAATCCGTCCTCAACAGAACCGCAAAGTACAGGAGGTAACTCTCACGTTATAAATCTCTTTTTAGCACTAACTTGATTTTTTATATATATCTTTTGTTGTTATCAGAGAATAATTTTTAGAATCTTAAATTAGTTATAGATAGAGAAAAAAAGTCAAATATTTATCTGAAAAGAGCTTTAAAATGACATATAACATGCCAAAATGTATAATCTTTTTTTAACAACCTCATCTCGGCCATATTTGTTTTTGAAATGCCGAAAAAAAAAATTTTTTGTTACGATAGTTACATGTTCTTTTCCTACTTTTCAAGGCCTTTAAAAACTATGTACAAAATGTCATGCTGTCTAAAAACGTTTTGTTTACTTGTCCGCCATCTTGAAAATACTAAATGTGAAATTTTCAAAAACTATACATTTGTCACAAATGATGAGAATGCACCTGTCTGCCGAATTTTGTTGAAATCGGTAAATTTTTACATCAGTTATCGTTAGACAAAGAAACACAAACTTTTCAAATCGTTCAAATATTCAATCTTGCAATGGCTAAAAACGCAGCCTCTTGAGTACCTCTCCTCTTAGTAATCTTGGTGCTATTATTTTTTCCCATTTTACCAACACGCTTGTCCGCAAAGGAATATGGGTGCTCGAGAGCCTTCCTTTCATTAGGGTAGGGCGGGGCTAGTTGAGTAATTTTTTATATAATCTATAATAACTCCTAAACGTTTCATCCGATTTACGTGATTCCTTCAACGTTAGATGAGTAATTTATCCTTCTTTAAATGTATTCAGAAAATAAAACTATTTCAGATCTGGTTTAGAAAATATTATCATTAATGCGAGAAACCTTCTACTTGCTCAACCTGCCCCATAGTAGGGGAAAGTTGAGCAAGGGCATGGGGCAAGTTGGGCAATGGAAAGAATAGGTTAATAGTGATGTGGAAATTGCTCAAAACTACAGTAAAACTTCATTTGATAATCAAATATATATTTTTTAAGTTCTATCTCTAATGTAGGTACAGAAACAACGACAAACAAACAACAAAAAAATCTAAAGCAAATATAACACACTTTTACGACATAACTTATTATTTATCTTTGGATATTATTACACTCTTTGTAATTAAAATTATGTTTTATTATTCATTTTTAAGGATAAAAAAAAAATGTAAATATAAAAACAATATACAAATTTGAGGTTAGTATTTAATTTAGAGGTTAGTAAGGTAAAAATATGAATGCAGGGTTTATCATCAGTCATCTTGTGAGAGTCATTCGTTTTACGTTAAATTCTTTTGCAGCTGTGTTCATGCTCTTGTACCTGGCCATCACAGATTTTGCTGCTTCACTTGACTGTTGACTCGTAGCAGAACCCCTTGACGTTTTTCTTTTATATGTCCGCATCCTAAAATGAAATGCAAGACATTTAACTTTTTCTTTTTTTTTAATAATTTCAAAATATTATATTCAAAGTATTTATACAATTATTATACAAATTGTTATTACAAAGTATAAAAAGGCATACCTATTATAGCCGTCTCCAGAGACTGCTTTGTATTTTTAAAAATAAAAAATAAACCTTTAACTTTTTGTAGTAGTATAACAGTGGGGCAAGTTGAGCAAGCCTGCCCAACTAGCCCCGACTAGACTTATAGATAAAAAGTTAAGTTATGAAAAAAACGGGTGACTTGGGACTAAATAACTAATTATTATCAAAAGTACAATAAATACATAAAATATAAACACTTACGTGATTTAGTACAAGTCTAGAAGAAAAATGGCGATCAACAATTTTTTTACTTTTTACTAAGAACATTAAAAAAAAGTGTCTTGTTATTTTTCTCGATTTTCGTAGGGCAACTGAAGGTCGCGCGATGCGTTCTCCTTCCTCGTCCCCATCTTTCCATTATTTGAAGTATTTTTGTGACATGCGTAGTTTTAGAGATATTTAAATTGCCCAACTTGCCCCTATGCTCAACTAGCCCCGCCCTGCCCTACCCAGTTTGATACAGTCTTCTTATTTACCCTGAGCATCTTGAATAGCTTTTAACCTCTCATCTGATAATGGAAAATTATTCTGGCTCATCTTAACAAATTGTTCTACGTTCTATTCAACAGTTTTCTCTTCTTTTCCTTCTCGGTGCCCAAGATAAAGTGCCTTCTACTGTTAATTATTTTCCTGGGACATACTCAATTTTGTAGGCCTATCCCAACAGGACCATACACATTCTCTGGAGTCTATGTGTTAGTTCACTTTTTAAAAAAGTTTTAATAAATTGTTTTACTGCCTCAATTCTTGCTCTCAAAAACGTGTGTGAACTAGTGTCTAAAATACATTTTATGGGCTCTGTAGATTCTTAAACCTTGTGCCAACCGAATTTTCAAGTAAGGGTAATTTTTTTAAAATACCCTTTTTGGGGTACATTTTTCCTTTACTACACTCCCAAAAGTACTTGGGGATCAACAACATAAAATATTAAATTTCAACATAATGTAAACATTTTTATAGAAAAATGGCTACAATGTTTAAAAAATTTTAATTTTTGGTGAGAGGAGAGATAAAAATACTAGGGATGGGCCGAACGGAACATAACTATCGAAATAACTAGTTCCTGAGTTGAAACGATTTCATGGAACTACGTTATTTTTATGTTGTTTTATTTTACTGTCTATTTTTATCTAAATAAAATTTTATTGCTTGAATTTGATACAAATTTGCTAACTGATTAAAGAGGAAACGGGAACGAGAAAACATCATTGAAACTAAATAACTCGAAGGGAACTTAGAAAACTCGTTTGGTTTGGAATGAAAAAAGATCGTTTTCGTTCCAAGCAAAACAAGTTCCAGGGCCAAATAAGCTGGAACAAAAGCATTTTCATTATACTTATTACATGGTTGTAATTAAAATATCAACACAATGAAAATAATAAAACTAGGTTAATATTATTATAAATGTTTGATTTTTTTTCTCAATTTTATCGTTAGGAAAGAGTGGTACTATTAAAAATTAAATAAAACGGAACTTATCGAGGAATGTACCTGGACACATGAAAACTTAAAGTAAAAGAGAACCTTTCTTTTGAACGTAAACTGAAATGTTTCAAGAAGTTTAAAAAATAACTAGTTTCTGGAACTAGTTATTGGTTTGGAATGAACCGTTGTAACTCATTCCACTCATGGAACCCGTTCCTCCCATCCCTAAAAAATACCTTTCTGCTTTACCTTAGCAGCTTTACTGTTTCCTGTAAGGCTGCAGGAGCCTTTACTGTTAGCATTCAAGGCCTAAGGCTACTTTTTAACACTTCACTTGTACATTTTATATTTTTTACTATTAAATAATAATAACAATGGCTTTATTTACTTAGAAAAGAATACATTGGTTGAGACATATTTACTTGAACAAAAAAGAAAGTCTCTACTCCAGGGCTTGGAAGCCATCAGGAGGAGGGGTACTAGTAATTATGTATTATATGTTATGTTTTTACAGATAATTATTCATAAGGATTTTCAAAGAGAAGCTGCTCTTTATGATATTGCTCTTTTAATACTTGAGGAACCATATACCAAAGCTGAAAACTTAGGCATTATTTGTCTTCCAACTCAAGATAAAGTAGTTTATGAAGACTGTATTGTCACAGGATGGGGAGGGAGTAACAGAGGTATTTAAGTATAACTATTATATTTGTAACACTGCTAATGAATAGCATGTTTCGTCTTCCTTAAACTTATCTTTAAATATTACAGATGGAGAACTTCAAGAAAGTCTGAAGCTTGTGGAATTGCCGATTGTGCCACGAAATGAATGTCAGGCTCTCCTCAGAAAGACAAGGCTAGGCAAGAGGTTCAAACTACACAAGACATTTATGTGTGCTGGAGGAGTTGGAGCCGACTCCTGTGTGGTAAATTGCTTTTATAGAATATTAGGTTTTTTGACGTTTAAGAGCCCTACACACTTGCCAATTGCCGACTGCAAACTTGTTAGTGAAAGGGTTGAATAGTGAGTATTCATGTACAGTTGTCTCTGGATTACAGAAAGAAAATTAATTGCTTACTGTGAAGACATTTACTTAAATAAATTATTTACATAGTAAGTCGAAAGGAAGCGGGGAAAAAAGTTTAATGTGTGAAAACATTAGTTTTTTCTCAACCTAGTTCTAAAAATTCTTAGTCTCTATTCCAGGTCTTAAGTCTCAAGCCCAGGTTGTTCTCATTGGGCTTTGAGATTGTATCCACTATACTTTACTGTTTTCTCTTTCTCTGCTATAAATAGACACTGCCATTTGTTTTTAGGGTCTGTTGGCAAAACTGAGGACCCTCATAATTTCCTGTGTGAAAGTACCCAACGCAAAAATTTGAAACTTGCAGTTGTATTATGTTTAATAACCTGTATCAAGGCAGGGAATTCTAAAGTACCTTTTTGCTTTGGACAAAAATGCATTTAAAGGCGTATCTTTCATATCATTGTAATAAGCAACAAAAGTAATTATTTTAGGTAAATCAAATTTTTAATTAGCTGCCATATTGAAACCGCCGGGCCAATTATGCATGTTAACGAACTCATTCAATATGTTAAATTACCTTCCGTCCCTTTATGTGTACAAAAAGCACATACTTGAGCCAATTTTTTTTGTATCTATTATTGTAATAACAAAATTCTCCAAAACTGTCTATTTCTTGGCTCTATATCCTTGCCTACTTCCTTTAAGACACATTCACTTATATTATAGTATTAAATAAATATATATTTAATTTATAAAATATAGGTCCATTAATTAATTTCTGCTAATTAATAGAAAGCTTGTCACTGAATGCATAACAGTTTTCAGGTTTTTTTATATTCCAGCTCTCATTTTGATAGGCATTTAAGACAGAGGACTAGAATGTTTTATCCAGCAGTAATCCTTTTATTAATTTTCAGGGAGATGGAGGTGGTCCACTTATATGCCCCATTAAAGATGGTAAACAGATGCAATATCAACAAGTTGGTATTGTAGCTTGGGGAATCGACTGTGGTGTAAACCCAGGAGTCTACGTCAATGTGGTGCTATTTGTTGACTGGATTGAAGATCAGATGTATAAAGTTGGTTTTCAACTAAGTTTTTAATACCAATGAAATTATTGAAAATTTTTAATCATAAATTTAGGTTTATTTAGGTATAATTTGGTGAAATGTAGGTAAAGTTTGTTATTTAAGTAATACTTACATTTAATTGTATCTTAAATGAAAAAATAAAATAAATAATATATAACTACATAAACATGTTTTATACATATTATTCTTCTTGTAGTATCTAAGGGTGCGTTCGGAAACACTAACCAGGTCGACCGAGAAGTAACCAGTGTGTCCGGAAACACTAACCTAAACAACCGACCATGTTCGTAAACCTCCGGTCATTTTAGCGGTCGACTGGCTCGGTCGCGACCGCTTCGACCGAAAGCGAAATACGGTTAGTAACCATAATGTTACCTTTCTTGGCGAAATGTCATTGTTCTTTTGTAAACGTTCATTTGATAACGTTTCTATAAACATTGAATACATTGTCGTCTTTTTTTTGCTAATCTTTAAAATTCTTTTTTATATTTAGTTTTTGTGAAACATGGACCTATTTCGGCACACTTTTACTTTGTTATTAACCTTTTTTATTTTAATATTAAAATGAATTTGGTGGGTAATTTTGTGACTAATAATAACAATATATCAAAACTGAAAGATGATAAGTGTGATATTCTTTTGTACCACAGTTCATTATAGACCTACCTTTGTCCTAATAGTTATTTACTTTGTTACGAATCCTAGTTTTCAACATTTTATGGATACCGATATATTTGTTATTTTAGTCAATCTAAAATAGAACCCCTGCCTGAGTTGAAGGAGACTGTGCGGTCGAGGATCGCTTGGTGGGATAATTTTGCTTGACTCATTCATGAGAGATTATATACATTTGTTAAACTGTCCGTTTGCATATTTTATACATTTAAGAGATTATAAATGTATCATTTGTACACAGGAGAGTTGATATTATCGATGTAAACAGTGAAGTTCAAGGTTTCAGGAGGAAGATGCTGCTGAACGTTGTGTAATCTGAGTTTTTAGTAGAAGGAAAAAGGAAAGGGATGATAGCTATATACAGATTTAACCTAAAGGGGTGCCACTGCAATAGTTTATTCACTTGAGGAATCATCACAGCTTCACTTCTATCTCACACCAAAAAAAAAAAACGAATTTAAATTTGTAACCTCTCTTTGTTTATAACCTTTTCGGTCAACCGCTGCCCGTTCGGAAACAAAAATGATTTCATGCTGCCATGATACTAACCAACACAAAGTGCCGGACGACCGAGAGGTTGACCGGTTAGTGTTTCCAAACGCACCCTAAGTACATAGTTGGATCTAAATAAAATTAAAAGACTCCCTTCTTCAGTATTTCAACTTCTTGCACACTTAAAAAAAAAATTAAAAAAGTAGCTTTACTTAGGTAACTTCATTTTTAATCATAACAATTTTTATCATTTATTCTTGATGTTTCATATAATTTATTCTTGATTTGAAAAATATGAAATGTAATCAAATATATGCTTTTTTCCATTTGACCATTTTCTCTAAATTTACAGTATTCTACCATTCAAAACACTGAAGAAGCCCAGGTTCCCTGGGCGAAAGCTTTGTAAAATAAAATAAAAAAATAAATTAAAAAGGACTTTCATTCCAACCAACACCTAACTTTACGTAATTATATGTATACAAACTATCAATTTGAATTTTCAACTATCAATTTCTAGAATTTGTAGTAATCTTAAGAAGAATGAACTATACTCTTTTTACAATTAGTATTAACTTTTACAGCTCAGGAAAATCGAAAAAATGTGGAGGGGAGCCAATGAGAGCACTGGATTTTGAATTCGAGAAGGTCGGGCCAACTAGGCTAATAATTAGAAGTCATTGGCCTAACCCCTCCCACAGGCCTAGTGGCTTTATTTTTTTCCTTATATAGGTTGGCCAGTCTGAAAGTCAAATGTTAATACTAATTGTAAAAAGAGTATCGTTTTTATTCATTTACTAAAGTAAATTATAAAATTGTTTTGATATAAAATAAGAAGGTATAATACAAATTTCCATTTGTTTTGCATTTTAAGAAGAAAATGGTAAGAATAATAATCGTAATTAATAAGTTACCTAATTGAGATTACTTATAAAATAGTTTATTTTCTAGTCAGTTTTAAAAATCATAAAACTGAACATTTTTACTCCTTTTTGACCTACAAATATCAAGAATTTTTAAAATATAATGAATTTTTTCTATCCAATTAATTTGAATTTATTATAAAAATGCAATAACAGGCAACTTTCTTCCTTTTTCTAAACACAATTATCTGAATTATAGTTCAAGTAAGTATATTTACCTAGGAATACATTTTATAACAACTATAGTCTAATAAGGTGAGACTTTCCTAAAACACAATCTCATGGCTCTAGATAATTATTTCTTCTTTAGCAGTTTTGTATAGAGGTATAAAAACTTATTACCTATTCGTGAATAGTATAGGCCACTATCTTCCAGGTTCGTATTAAAAATATACAAATTATCATATTGGAAAAATCAGATAAAGATTATGCCACTAATATTTTCTTTAAAGATGTCTTCAGGGTTTTTTAATAAAAAAAAAAGAATAACTTTTATCAATACTGTCCATATCTCATGGCAACTGCCGATATATATACATGTATTCTAAATTATATTATGGATATCACTGACTAAAAAACAATATGACTAGTGATATGACTAGGTTTAGAGGTGATTTATCACTTTATGTAGTTGATAAACTGGTTTTTATCGATTGAAACCAAAATTAATTAAAAATAGCATGCTTGAAAATGCAAAAAAAGTTTTTATTTTTTGTTAAATGCCCCTGAAGACACCTTTAAAAAAAGATTGAAAATTAAGAGGGCAGCAACCAAATATGGATTATGGCATTATTAAACTTATAGTCCAAAAAAAGTAGTTTAACACAGATGGGCCTCAGCATGTTAATCTGTGGTCCAAGATTGTGGCAAAGACAATTACTTAATTTAGGCATGAGGATCTCTATCATGTTTTGAATAAAACTCAAAGAACTTGTCTTTATAGTACTTTTTTGCTTGAAGATCAATTAGTTTAAGTTGTATACCTGATGGTGAATCTGGAATATTACAATCATATGGATTATAGAAATGTGTTAAAACTTGTGTTTATACCAAATCAACCTAGAAAATAAAATATTCGATCAGATAAGGACTACAGTATGTGCATTACAAGTTGTGTCTTTTGACATTCAGATTGGCCAACTTACTCTAGGGAAAAAATAAAGCCACTAGGAAAGATGTTTTCTGTTTGCCTAGTTGATCCAACCCTCTAGAATTCAAAGTGCTGACCTCTGATTGGCTTCCCTTTTTTATGATTTTTTACCACGCTTTCAAAAGTCACCACTCACATGTATACTGTAGTAACAAGAATGAATACCCGTGTAACCTTTTGTAGATAAAACTATATTATGGTTCCCTCCACAGATCTCACCTTACTAATTAAATAATTTATTCTCTGATAGCCCTGTAAAGCTTTAGGTTTTTTTTTCAACAAAAAAAAAAAAAAATAAAATAAAATCTATGGTCTGTGCAAATGCATTGACTACTGAGTCACTTTCAATGAAATTTAATGTATAAAATTTCATTCCCCTGAGGCACAATCATGACATGAATTTTCACTCTAAAACTAGGGGCACTGCTTTCTAATATTATTGTGAGGAAAGAAACAACATATTATGAGTGGAGATATTAGAAGAATAATTATTTTAAAATGTGTAAGTTCATTTGATTTTAATTCTAATATAAACAAATTACTTTCCCTGAAAAAAAGTAGTAATAGTATTAAAGGTGGGGGATAAATAATGTAACCACGAAAGCCCATGAGAAATATACCAATGAAGTGATAATACTATTTTATTATTAATTCATATTTTACGATTTTGGTAGTATTCATACCATGGAAAGATTAAATTTTAATTTAAATCAAATTATAATTATTATTAACTACAGGAAACAGACAGAGAAAAATAGACTCCAGCCCCGGCATTTGAACCACGGGCCTCTATATTACCAGTATAGTGCTCTAACCAACTAAGCTACGCAGGAGAAAGATTGTCTCTGACGTTAATGATACCTTGACCCGAATTTAAAGCTTTAAATTTTTCCACAAGTCTGAGAAGTCAACATTAATGACAAAGAACTAGAATTATAATTATAAGCGTTATTTCTCGGAAGAGAAAATCATTCTCCTGTGTAGCTTAGTTGGTTAGAGCGCTATACTGGAAATATAGAGGCCCGTGGTTCAAATCCCGGCACTGGAGTCTATTTTTCTCTGTCTGTTTCCTGTAGTTAATAATAATTAATTTGATTTAAATTAAAATATTTTATTATTATACAATTAGTATTTACTTTTGACACTCATATTGGCCAGGCCAACCTATAAGAGGAAAAAATAAAGCCACTGGGCCTGTGGCAGGGGTGAGGCCAGTCACATTTTTATTTAGCATGACCTTCTCGAATTCAAAATCCAGTGCTCTTATTAGCTCCCATCCACATTTTTTCAATTTTCCCACGCTATCGTAGGTTTAGATTAGTCAGATTTTTTAACTTTTAAACAGTAGATGGTGTACCTGATAAAATGTCTTGGTAGTTTGCCAACCCCTGGTCCCATACCCAAAAATACTAAACGAATAGAGTTAGTAGTTCTTTAGTTAACGATCAGTGTTGTTTGAAGTTTTACATTTAAGGAGGAAAACATCTCATATTAAATGTTGCTTATGATGTAAATCAGGTTTCCTTAATCTCTGAGTCGATAACCTTCATAGAATCTAGATTTAGGAAGAGATGAAATAATAAATATTGATGATTACTCACCTTGGGATTTCCAAGATTGCCTCGAGACATCTGTTGTATACTCAAGATATTAATCTAATTTCTTTGTCAAAGTTGTTTTGTGATCATAAAGGTTGTGTGATCCGAAGTATAAGTGTGTCCCCACTTTGTAGGTGTTTTGTGTGCGTGCAGCTCGTATAATATACGAGATACCTCACCTTTAAAACTGAGTTCATCATTTATGCAGAAATACAAATGTTTAATGGCATTAATTGATATTGGTATGAAAATTATTTATTCAATGTATAGAAAAAATTAAACTATAAATAAAAAGTTGTTTAGCATCAACATTTGTCACTTGTTATTGACTCACACTAAAAATTTGACTCTTTACAATTAAAAATCTAGAGACCACACTATTAATATTACCCTCCAATTATTTTATGAAAGAACTAATTTAAGAATTAAGTGATTCATCTAAGCAGACCTGCTTTTGACCTTGTAAAACACTACCAACTGCATTCTGACAACTATTTCTCTTTTCAAATATTATAATATACCTGTGACTTCTTACCTGTTCACAGTCTTTGACGAGAACCCTCTTTATAACTCCATTCTGTCTGTCCCTCCATAACTTTTAAATGGTTTAATATAAAAACATAAACTGCCTTATTTTAAGGGTTGAAATTACATCATAGTTTTGTGGAGGATTGAGCAACGTTATTATATTTTCCAGTTTTTATTTATTTATTGCTTCGTTAGTATTTGCATTTTGTTAATTTATGTTCGAGATAAGTGGAATTAATTGTCACCATAGGAACAAAAAAAAAAAAAAAAAAAAAAAAAAAAAAAAAAAAAATGTTAAAAGTGATGAAACAGATGTATGCTTATTTTTGTGTTTATAATTTGTGTGTGCTAGTGACTAAGACTCTTGAAGTGTGCCTGACAGTATTTGAGCATGCATCCTTCTGATAATGAATTCAAATAAAATCCAACCTCCTCCCTGAACCCCCAAAATGAGGGTAGGAAGAGGTAAAAAAGAACTTTTCAATTACTTATACTTTAATACATATTTTTTACTAAGCTTTTAAACAGTTCTTTTTACTTGAAATAGTGGCCATCTTATGGATGTATGGCTATCAAAGCCCATGCAAAAAAAAAAAGAAAAAAAAATGGTGGCCATCTAGGCCATCCAGTTCCAACAAATGTGTTTCCCTTTTTTTTCAAGCTCTATCTACTACACACATTTGTTTTTACAAGCTTTTTTCCCCCTAATCCTCATATTTTATACTGTGCTGATAGATAAATAAGTTGATTATAAAAATAATTTTTTTAAAAAACCAGCTTTTATTCGCATTCTTCTCAGCAAACCCTTTTATATGATACCCCTTTCATTTGATGGGCGTGCTTACAAAATAACTAGTCCAACATCTTGGGCATCACCACCATATTGGGCACATCCAACATTTGGGCTGTCCACCATATTGGATTTAGAATGACGTCTCTTAGCTAACCATGCATTGTCATCCAAACTAAACGTGTATGCAAAATTTCAATTCATTCGGTTGAGGATAACTGCTTTAAAATTCAGTTGCAAGATTTGACCGGAACATAAATACAGATATACAAACATTGCAAGTTAAATAAAAGCTTGTAAAAAGGGGTTCGGTGTGTCCTTTGGGTAATACACCCGTCCGGAATCAGTGAATAAAATTGTATTTAAAAAATTGATATTTTTTTTGTCAAAAAATTATTTTTGATTATATCCAGTTAAGATTATCAGTTCACTAATGTTAGGTTTAATTTTTACTACAGTTAAATATAATCTATTGTTGTTTTTTGACAATATACTGATAAATTTTAATCAATTACATTCTATTAATTTTGTGTAAGTTCTCCAAAATCAACCATCCACTAAAAATCTGTTTAACATCACTGCTGAAATTGTTCAAACATCAACATGCTTTCGATTATCGATGAGATTAACTGCATGATCCTCCATTCTGAAATAACCTTATGTCAGAATGAGACAAATTAAATAGGATTATTTCAAATATTTTGATTAAGGTTTCCCTATAAGACCTCTGACCTTGTCTGCCATACAATTCAATGTTACATTAATATAATCTCAATATTTTATCTAATTGTCTACATTATAAATAGAAATATATATATATATATATATATATATATATATATATATATATATATATATATATATATATATATGAGTTGGTATTACCCCTGATAATAACGAATTCTATGGTTATCACTATTTCAAATCTATAAATAATATTAGATACACATTGAGTATTGGAGGTTCTGTGTTGATTCTCTAACTGAATTGATTTCCGTAATAGATTTTATTTAAAATAATGTTTTATATTTATTGTTCTGGTTAATTTAAATAGTGCAGAAATAACACTGCATCGGCTGTGTATTGGCAGATTCTGAAAATGTTTATTTCACGTATGTAAATCATTAATAATTTTTATTAATACATTTGACTAATTATGAGCCATTTTTAAATAAATATCTTTATATGGAAATAGGATAGTTTGTTTCTGATACATTGTCTGAGATAGAGCCAATATACTACTATGTAATCATATGTGTTCTTAGTTTATGGTGTGTTCTATTACATAAAGACTATTAAAACTAGCATTATTTGTCAAGTCTTACTTGGTCGCACTTGGATCAATAAAATCAGTTCAGTGTTCATACATTTTGGATTGTTTTGAAATGGTTGATACTACTATAATCTTAACAAGTAGCACACCTCCCCCCCCTCCAAAAAAAAAAAAAAATTTGTATAATAATTTAATATAAACCTTTTCATTGCTTTCTTGAACACAATATAAGCGTAATTTCATCGGTGTATTGTTCATTAGTGTTAATGCTTCAACAATTCATTCACCCTCCCCCAGTTACGTCACTTTTAGGCTGATTTCCAAAAAATCCTGGGTGCACCGCTAATCTAAAAACTTTGTCTTATTTTTTCAATGTTAACTTTTAGATATACTAATTCTTTATGATAAATAGCTTATACATACTATATTAACTTCAGAGAGCTTATAGAGTAACACAATTTTTCTATTATGGTGGAGTTAAAGACAGTGAATATAGTTATTAATAAATATAAGAATTAATTATTAATGTCAGAGCTTCCCTTGCAGCAAGCACTTAATTTTTATGACATAATATTTAAAATTTTGTCCAGTGATAGTGGTAAAATATTAAAATTTACTTGTTAATCCTCCTGACATGTAGTGGTATTCACATTAAATAGTTTACATTTTATACAACAATACATTTATTAACCTTGTAAGATTTTTTTATTAATAAGCCAACGTACTTTTTAGTCATGTACTGTCAATGTGCTCTAATTGTGAGGTTTTGAAAGAGTTGGTAGGGGTTGTAATGAACACATCTGTACAGACTGTACGTGCTATAATTAATTAAGAATGTTCTTACTGTTACTTATTGGTACAATAAACTAATGAATATATTTTAACACTAAAATTTTATTACATTTTTTAAATTAAGTAAGTGACCCCTCACTCAGACAATAAATATTGACACTACTTCAATAAAAATTAAATTTATTTGATATTTTCAATTTAATTGACGCTAATCTTATTGACACAACAAAATATGCCCCTCAGAGGATCAAATTGACTGTAATATGATATTGGAGCAATTATATTGACCGAGTGAGGTCCCCTTAAGAGATAAAAAAAAATCTTTATTTATCCTTCCTTACAGTCAGAAGTAACTAAACTATCTGGTAATGAGGTGGGTAGAGATACAAATTTTAATTAAGTAGTTAGATCATTTTTCGATAAAATTATTTATTTGGGTGGGGCCAAACTTCTACATAAGTAGCATAAAGTTGTATTTGTCATGTTGCAGAAAGAAAAAACAACTCACAATGGTTGTTCTTGATTTGGTCATCACTTGTATATTTGACTGTCCAGGGCGATACAGATGAGAATCGTAAGACAGCATACAGCGTCATTACTGAACCGGAGTTTAATACTAGTTCATCAGAAGAGATTGAATGCGAGTGTGTGCCATTTTTTCAATGCAACAACGAGTATGGAAAAAAAATTATCCAATTGAGGTCTGTCATAGCTGTATTGTTATTTTTTTTTTAAATTATTTTTTTGTTATTATTTTTATTATGAAGTAGGATCACTGTAATAAAATAAATTTTCTATTGGTATTTTTAACAATGAACTTATTTTTATTCAAATTACTCTTGGAATTTCACTTTATATACTTAGATTTATGTACAAATTACATCAAATACTTTCAAAATTGATCATCGAGAAAAAACAAAAGTCTGAGATTTATTTTTAAGCTTTAAGTTCATCTAGAATGAATAAGTTCTTTAAAATGAAGTTTGGTTAATTTACCTTAGACAAACCTCAACAAATTTGGAAAACAATTTTTTTTTTTAATTAAAAAATTGTAATTTTTTTTAAATTAAATATTGATTGAGTCTAGGAGATTGCGTGCAAAAAAGTGTGTGCCTAACATTAAGCTAGAATTTTGTTTTTAAGTTAGTTTTTTGGTGCCTTTTAAGAATATGTGTCGGCTAAGTTCGTCTGCAAGACATAGCTTGACAATAGGCATTTGAAAAAAACAAACTGGTGGAGAGTGGCCATAATGGAAATTGAGAATAAGAATCTTTACGAATAAGTTGTGGGAATGATCAAAATTTATCAGTCGAGGATTGTCAATACAGTAGTAGAACCCCGGAAATTCAAACAAATTGGGATTTGCCTCTGGTCGGATTTTTTAATTGTTCAAATTGTCAAGGTTTCTGCTTTTATTGCCTATTAAAATTTATAGCATTGTTTCTGGTATAGTTTATAGGTATATTTGTAAGTTTCGACTTGTGGAATACCCATTATTTCTGGTAAAAAAAAAATTAATTATGAATAAGTTATAATATTGACAAATATTAAAGATTTTTTCGCCCCACTACCTGGAACATCAGAAAATAGAACTTTTATGTAATATGTGCACTAGCAATTATTAACTCTTATGGACGTATGTATTAACCCTTTCGTTCCAGGTGTCCAGTATAATGGACATCATTTTAAGGACAAGTTTTAATCTACATTAAGTCATTTGTCATTATTTTTTATTTATTTTTTGGCCAACCTGATACCTTCTTTAGTGATTTTAACTCATCAGTGTTAATAATAATAATTGTAACTATTAGATAAACATAATTTCGACAGGTGTTTTTCGTCCTAGCAACATGGCGTCCAGAGGAATGTATATATGTATCACTTTTTTGTTTTAAATTTTCAACATTTCTTGTAGGCAGTAATTGTTTTGTAAAGATAAACGTTAAATTTTGTTAAGTAATGATTTTCAATCACAAAAAATGTTCAAATTTAGCACATAATTTATCGTCAAAATTTGATGTCCAGTATACTGGACATTTGAACTTTATGGTAACATTTGGTTTTGTAATATGTTCAAGATCAGGTAATGAATTCAGAAGGAGGTAATGATTTAGAACTTGAGAAATGATTTAGAAATTAGATTGTTTTATTCCAAATATTTCTTTCATTATTATCATTAAAAATTTGATTTTTTTAAAATTATTTCCTTTTTTAAAAATTCTTGTGAAAGGTTGAAATTATTTTCTCAATCCCTACAATTAAAATTCTAATGTTTATTATTTCCAATTTTACTTGTTTTATTGCAAATTAGTCTTATATTATAATTATTAACATATTATAATAAGTGCTTTATTTATTTATTTATTGAAATTTTGAACCTTAAGGTGAGTTCAAATACCGTGATTTTACTGATTATAATCATTGTAAACTGGTATATCAGCCATTTAAGCTAATGTGGAATATAACTGATCAAAGTGATCATGATCATAGTGATCACATGTGGACTTACTTATTTTACATGTATATCTGGGATCTTACAGTTGAGTCTGAATGTCCACTATAATGGACATTTCATATCTCAAAAACGGGTGGTCCAAAAATTTTGAAAATAATACTGAGTCATCTAGGGGTCAGTAGGAATTGACCCTCTAAAAGAATTTTTTTTTACAATCAACAGAAAAAAATCGGGTGCGAAAGGGTTAAAATATAACAGAAATATACTCTTGTTTTAAATTACTACATATACTTATCTGTTCATTCTTTTATCTTCTCCTTAGCTTTTTTTGGCCCTAAAAGTTTTTCGGATGATTGGGGGTTCAGATTTCCTGGGTTCTACTGTTATATAATATATAAATTTTTGGAATCTGTGGGATTTGACTTAATTTTAAACAGCTCATTATGTGAGTTATTAGTAACTGAGACCTACTATGGCTTTTTAACTTTAAAATTCACTCATTTGCAGCCCATATACTAGCAGGGTAACTGATACTCTGGATGCAGGAGGGCAAGCCAGTAATTAGTGAGTACCTTACCGGTTATGTCTTTCTTCCTTTCCTTTTTAAAATAATTTATTGGTTTCTGTTTAATTTGTCTTCTTTAAAGTTTTAAATATATTGTCTTAGAAATGCTGAAGTTGCTTGTGATATTGTTGGACAAGTTTGCTGTGACTTTCCATCAGAGGAGGATCTAAATGAGCACGCCATGGAAATTAACGAAGAATGTGGGATCAGAAATTTAGGAAAGATTGGCTATAGAGTCACCGGAACTGAAAATGAGGCTAATTTGGGAGAATTCCCTTGGATGGTATTTTATATTTCTTTGTTATGAAGTAGTCAAAGTTCAGTATTGAAGGTATGACACACCTATGTTTGGTGTTCACCTAGTGATTGTGTGGTAAATAGTTAGCTATTAACTAGAAGTGGCATAAGTCACTTTAAGTTCTTGGAAAGGATAAGTGATCAAAAGAGCTATAGAGTGGTTAGCGGTGCTGGCTACATACAATAAGAGCGAAAATAATAGGAAGGGTGGTATTTTTCATCAGTTCCTAACATGCCATCATCTAGTGAATTAGCTAAAGTCTGGGCGGTGGGAGTAAATTAATGTCTAGGGTGAGCGGTAAGCAGCAAATGCTTCGCCCAGACGTTCGTGCTTGTCATAGCTACTTCCACTGTACTCAATCCAAACATAAACGTAAACGGCACTGCCCTGATACTCTGCCGCCTGTATCGTACCCTGGGCCTTGGAATCCATATAATATGTTAATGAGAGTCAACACACAGCTTTTATTGTGGTTGGCCCAAGTTGTCTATATGCTGTTGCACCAAGGACTATTATGTTGAAAATACACGTTTATAATTGTGTTGACGATTCCACTACCTAAAATGATTATCTACTACTGAATAAATAATGCATGGCAGCCAAACCGTAAAAATTATAATTGTTGATATAAAAAATACTGAAAAGTTTGGATTCCTAAATAGCGAATATTCTACTTTCACGAAGATAAAAAAAATATTTTTAATGAAGAAAAGTAATAGTCCAGAATATAGCGTGCAAAAAAGTGTCTGACAAATATCAAGCTAGAATTTCACTTCGAATTCACTTAGATTTTGATCGCTATTATCTTCTGCTGATGCAGTTAAGTCCAAAATGGTCTTAAGGCCCCAGAGCCCAAGTTTTGACAGTAACATTTCGTCAATTTTCAAGTGATTAAAAAATACATATTAAATTCCTTTGTAATCAATTATAACCACTAATAATATTATAGACCAGGAGAGCGTGCAAAAATGTGTCTCACTAACATCAAGCTATAATTATGTGTGTAAGTAAATCTTTTAGTGCTTTTTAAGAATATGTGGTCAGCTTAGTTCGTCTGCAGGACATAGCTTGGTAATAGGCATTTGAAAAAAAAAAAACGGTGGAGAGCGGCCATGTCCCGCCCTTTTTGGTGGACAAAGTGTTTTTCATGATCCTGAGTACGAAATTAGTTGGTAAACCAATAATCAAGTTAGTGGTAGTTTGTCACTTAATAGGTTAGTTAGATAAATATTACTCCAAATCAAAGAGGTCACCTATTAAGAGAAAAACTACCTTTAACTTGATTGGTCTACTAACTAATTTTGTACTCAGGATCATGAAAATCACATTGTCCACCAAAAAGGGCGGGACATGTACCGTTGTTTGTTCTTTTCAAATGCCTATTGCCAAGCTAAGTCCTGCAGACGAACTTAGCCGACCACATATTCTTAAAAGGCACTAAAATATTTACTTATATACAAAATTCTAGCTTGATGTTAGTCAGACACTTTTTTGCACGCTATCTCCTCGACTATAATGTTATTAGTAGTTATCATTTATTACACAGGAATTTAATATGTATTTTTTAATCGCTTGAAAATTGATAAAATGTTACTGTCAAAACTTGGGCTCTGGGGTCTTAAGACCATTTTGGACTTAACTGCATCAGCAGATTGTAGTGATCAAAATCGTGAACTGATCAAAAGTGAACTCATAGAGTCTACACTGAGGAGAGTTTTTATTTTGTTTATTAATATTTATTTATTTATGATTCCAAGAGATACTTAATGTCGATACTTGCTTGATCTGAGAATCAACGGCGAGAAACTCTTTATATCATAACGCGTTAATAATTGTCAATTTGACTTCAATTTATTTATTTCTTTTTTAGGTTGCCATAATGATGGAGGGGACAGAAGGCATTTACTATAGGTGTGGAGGATCTCTTATACATCCACGTGTCGTATTAACGGCTGCTCATTGCGTTGTCAGGTTTGCACCAATATAAATTAATATTACATTTAATTTTTATTTAACAAAAGAATTTATCATCAGATTTAAGTTATGAATTATTGTTCTTAACTTTTTTTATACCCAACTACTCAAGAATTGAAAACTGCATGAAATAATTTATATTGTGTATAATTTTATTGATAAATTTTATATCTAGTTATAATACAGGTAGTTGCATTGCAGGAAGAATGTAAAAGAAATGAGGGCAAGGGCGGGAGATGTGGATTTGTTTACACCCAGCAATCGCCCTTTTCAAGATAGAAAAGTTCAAAAGGTAATTTATTTTATCAAGATTTTAGCTCTTAAGCTTCTCTTTAGTCAGACTTGTTTTAAGCATGGACCAACATTGTGTTCTGGCAATTTATATCTAAAACTAACTGGGTACCCGTGCTTCGCTACGGAGTGTTATTATAATTAGATAAGTTTATAAAAAACCATAATGAAACATATAAATTATTTTACTATGCAAGAATATCTAGATTCTATCTCTCCCACCTATTTCTATACCCCCTCCTCTTTGATAAGCAAATTTTAAAATATCCTAAATCCCCCCCCCCCCCCTAAAGTAAAATATAACAAAACAATACATAAACACTATTACTCTACTCTTAAAGAGCTTTTGTTGATTTTTATATATTATATAGCTATAAATTTCCATTTTACCCCCTCTTAAATAAAATTGTGCACAACAACAATTACTTTTCTCTTAAAGTGCTTTTCAATGATAAGCATGATATGAAGGGACTCCATTACTTTGACATTTTTACACCGTACCCCTTTGTACCAAAATTTAAATTTCGAAAATTCATGTAGACAGTGACCTCCCCCTTGCTTTGAAGGGAAAGTGAGTAAATATTCATCAAATTGGGATAAAACTGTTGATCTGTATAAAAGACATACCCTCATACAGACACTCTTCTTTTTTTATAAGATATAGCTGACAAACAACATCATCCTTCGCACTAAGGACAAAATATGTGGAAAGCAAACCTTACTTCATTTACTCAAGTTTTAAATGAATATAATTGTTAATTTTTAATTACTTATATTTTCCTTATATAATTATTTTGTCATTTTTGAGTATGAATAAACAAACAACTTAATTTTTATTTAAACATTTTTTTTTTCTAAAAAAAATATATGGATAAGTGTTTTGAAAGATACTCCAAAATAATAATAACTCTACCAACCAAATTGCTCTTTTGCATTTTCCTGCCAAATATTATTAATTTTATTTAATAATTTATTTTTTTGGCCCTAATCCTTATATATTTATGTTTTAGATAATTATTCATGAGAAATTCAACAGAGGAAATGGATATAATGACATAGCTCTTCTAATTCTAGAAAATTCTTTTAAATTATCTAAACATGTGGGAATTATTTGTATTGATCAACATAATACTACATTAAATGAAGAATGTGTTGTCACAGGATGGGGAAAAGATTCAGATGGTAGTCAATTTTACATATTTTAACCAAAGAATGTTTGACACTACTAAACTTTCCCATGTAATCACTTGTTCCAATGTTTTTAAATATTTATTGTAAAAATCTAAATCCCAATCTTCCTCTAAATTATTATATAGGATCAGTATTATAGTCGAGTGGATTCAGTAGTACAACCAGTCCTGGTAGCGAAACATGGAGCCCAACTAATAAAGTAAGAGGCAAGCTTAGAGTTGCAGTAAGGAGGATGGAATGGTCCATGTTAAAAATAACCATTAAAGATAAGATAAGATACCAAACCAAACGAAAGAAAACGGTATGAGAATAGATTGGGAGTAATAAGTGATAAAAAATTAAAATGGGCAGGTCATATCATCCAGACAGAAGATGGACAAAGGCAATATTGGACTTTTACTCCTTGGGGTCTTAAGAGAAGTAGAGTCCAAAGATTAGATGGGACAAGAATATGAGAATCTGTTGTGGAGGAGTATTATGAAAGAGAGTAGTTGTTGTGTGAGAGTAGTGTTCTACAGCGAGATTTGGTTCCTTATATAGAACTTAAGTTTTGAAAAATAAATAATTATATATAAATGGGTATTTATCACAGTATAAATGTTTGTTAGTCTTAATATCTCCTATGTGTAAAAATTGAAATTTTATGGTGAGCCAATAAAGGAGGTATTAAAAACGTTTAGGTTATATTTATCACATTGGAAATTTTACCATCTAAAAGAGGATACATTGTTTTATAAGAATCAACCAAAACCTCATTTTCACTAAAATTGACGTATAGGAGAATTTTTCCCACGACAATGTGTGTGTGTAGGACATATGTATATAAAATTAGAAGTAACCTAAGTGTAGTTTTTTGTAAATTAAAATTAAGCCTGTTACCAAGGGCCTAAGGGATCGTTGTTATTATAATTAAGTTATCATAGAACTCACCTGGAATCAAAATCCTAACTCTGAAATATCAGCAAGACAAGATGTTAATCATGATTAGTCCTCTGTAAGATTGTAGTTTTTTGCTCGATTATAATGTGCTAGATGATAATACATTCTGTTTTACATTCTGTAGTTTAATCAAAATAGAAAAAATAAAATTTCTGGTCTATTAAAAATAAAAAGACCCCTCCTTCTTTCAGCCATTTTTATCTGGCTTATGGAAATAATATTTTTTTATCAATACAATAATGTGTTCAATTCTTCCCTCCTTGAGGATGATCTACCTATTATCGGAAGTATCTTTTTATTTTAGAAGGAAAACTTCAACAAACACTCAGGATAGTGGAATTGCCCGTAGTGCCACAAGATCAATGTCAGGCTCTCCTGAAACAGACAAATCTGGGTCAGAGATATAAACTACATGAGAGCTTTATATGTGCAGGAGGTCCAAATGGAACTGACTCCTGTGAGGTAATTTTCTCTTTGCTGGGTGTTTTGATATTTTTGTTTTTATTAATCCATTTATTATTGTTTTACAATAGTTTAATTTGGCAGTAATTTGCCATGACTTAAAGCTTTATTCAGGCAGTCTCTAAAGGAGTTCCTATAATCGTCAGCGTCAGCCTTTTTGTATTTGTCGAAATATTTAAGTTATATTTGAGTTATATAAAAGTAAAAGCAAAAGTCTCTCCACGTAAAATATTTATTTCAAATTCAAAGCAGCTTTTGGCCTTCATAAGGCCATCTTCAGTGCCGAAAGAGTTGGAAAAGTAAATTAACTAGAAAAGCTCATAGGGTGGGGGTGAGTCATGCAAAGCCAGATACTTGCACAAGACACTTGTGACACAAGAGTCTTGTGCCAGTGTTTCGGCTCTGAAGATGGCCTTATGAAGGCAAAAAGCTGCTTTAAATTTGAAATAATATTTTATGTGGAGAGACTTTTGCTTCTACTGTTATGATGAACTCCACTAACGCTCTATATTCTATCTAAGTTATATATATAAGTTTTTGAACTGCATGTCTTGAAAGTAGGGCTTAATTTACATAATTTTTAAATCCATTTAACAATTATCACTTTTGGTTCGCAGGGAGATGGAGGAAGTCCACTTATCTGTCCAGTCAAAGGTGGTAAAGAAATGCAATATCAGCAAGTTGGTGTTGTATCTTGGGGCATTACAAAAAGTTGCAATACTAAAATACCAGGAGTCTATGCTAGTGTTATCCTATTTGCCGAATGGATTAAAGTTCAAATTAACAAAAATCTTAATCCTCGTTAATTTATAGTTCAAATATCTCAATTTACTGAATGAGTAATAAGAGCATACAATAAAACACAATATTGCTTAAGGAGGAATACTGTCAGTGACAATTTTGACACCAGAATTAATTCCTACTAACTGCACACTAGGTTTATTATTGAGAAACAGTAGCCTGTGTTTGTAAAGTGTGCCATCAAAAATGATTAGAATAATTACTTCAAATGTTAATAATGTTAATTATGTCACATTTTTAGATATTATTAAGCACTTGAAAGTTGTATGCCTAAATTATATCACATTAAGTTTGCTTGAGGTGGAAAGGAGGCATAATTAACAATGCTTCATATTTTGTATGCATATGACACGAAAACGTTGGCATAAAAAAAAATATATATATATATATATTAAAAAAGCAATCTTATATTTGTATGTCATATCTTATTATATAGTAGCCATAGTTTATTTATATTCTGGTCGTATCAATTGGAGGTTTCTGGTTATATTTAAAATATGAAAGTTCTATCATTATACAAGGTGGCGGCATACATGCTTATGAAGCTTATCACTCCTGCTGTTAGTTACCTTTATTGATGCTTTGAGTCAACATACAAATTTTCAACAACCCAAAATATATGT
Organism: Gerris lacustris; assembly: GCA_951217055.1. NCBI lineage: Eukaryota > Metazoa > Arthropoda > Insecta > Hemiptera > Gerridae > Gerris > Gerris lacustris. The sequence goes on from OX578280.1 coordinate 27,740,165, forward strand.
ACTTTCATTGTGGGAGCAAAAGATTTTATAAAACCTAGATTACTGTGGATAAAAAGTTATCCATTCCCAATCATTAGGATATCAATCATGTGCGAAAAATTGTGATTATTTAAGGTCTTAATTGAGGTGTTTTTAACTGTCCGGTTCCATGTGTTAAAGCTGTAATAATAGTCTTTTATGGTGCATCTATAATATTGAAACTATTAGTGTCTTTATAATGCTTTAGAAGGTCCAAATAGAAAAGTTTTGGACCCCATTACGTTGAGATGGTCTCATTATTATTACATTTATATTAATAAAGGCTATTGACTCACTTTTCTAGCTTTTTCATACGTACCTGGTCCAAATAAATTATTATTAACATCTAAATTATTGTAAACGAAAAGATTTTCAGGTACAGGTAACTTCTCCCACTATTAGGTCACCAACTGTTGTGGCACATCCCTATTATTTTTTGGTCAAATAAGAAAGGTTCAGGTTGGCTGCGCCAACCAAAGCAAAGCCAAGATAATCTAAAAATAAATTAAGCTCATAACAGAGGAACTTAAAGAATCAGTCATAATAGCAGTTGGTAGAAATTGAGGATAGCGAGGATCAGTCAAAACAAAGTAAAAGTTTTGGATTTGCCAACGTTTTGGAAATATTTATTTCCTGCTTCAAGGAATAATGCAAGAACAATGATCACATACAATAAATGGTTCTTGTACAATAACCTTAATGATCATTCATGTATTTTTTTCCGGGAGGCTTTTACACCCGAAGATGCCGACCACTTAAGTGTGTCCATTGAACAAACCCAGGTTGGAAGACAATCCTCTTCACATTTGGGGTCGGTAAACTGAGTCTCACATCTTGATTTTTTTATTGAGCCAAGAGTGTTCTCTAAGGTTTACCAGATCGAAACTTGGTGGTGCTAACTTTTTTGAGCAGCTTCCTAGTAGAGTTGTGTAGTCACAGTCACCCATTCAATTACTGACCATGCCCGGAGCTGCTTAACCAGATTGATTGAGAGCCAAACACTCTCCTCTATGAGCTACCCAGGCCCCATTTTTTATTGAACCTTGAGAAAGATTATATTTTCTGAAATTTAAGTAAATCCATAAATTGGTCCTCAATTTCTTAGTGTAATACTTTATGTCACTTATAATTATTACTATCAACTTTCTTTGACTCATTTTATGCATAGACTTTAAATTTTTTAAAAATTTTTTAAGTTCCTTTTGTGAACATTGTTCGTAGAACAGTAGCTTTTACATTAATCAGAAGATTACAATTTTTTTTATTCTCTATTTTGTACGCCTAATTGAAATTGAATTGAATGATAATATTCTTGAAACAGAGAATGAATGAATTTAATTTATTAATTATTTATTGTTAATTTAATTATTTATTTATTTGATTTTTTCTGGGTGTTATACACCTTTTTTTTTAGTTTTTTCTAAAGTGTTAATTTTATTTTATTTTGAAGTTAAAATAACTGAGTTTATCTTTGAAGAAGTTTTGATTTTAAAACTGAGAGTCAAAGACTTGTTAAAAGAACTTCTTAACATCAGATTAAATGAGAAATATTAACTAAATTTTTTTTGAAACAAATTAATTACTGTAGAAAGTAAATAACAATTGTATTAAAAAAAGAAATGTTAAAATTAATTTAAAAATAAACAAATTATTTTTATTAACAAAAGTATTTTAATGTCATAAAATTGGTGGTTAACTACAGCTTTGTAGGTCATAAATATATATATATATATATTACACTACTTAGTTGCTGGTGGACATAAACGACACTACAGGCTGTTTTGGTTGGGATTATGTTTATGTTTATGGCCCTTCCCTTCTTCAAAATGGCATTTCAATTGTCTTTATCAAGCCACCTACTGACACCATATGTGGCGAGTGCTTTAAAGGGCTTCCAATCTCCAATCTTCCAAATTCCAAATTCCAATCTCCTTTAATCCTCCACATCTTTCTGCTTCCTTTGCCAACTGTCACTTCCTATGCGACTTGTCTAGCAGCTTCCTTGGACATCTCCCCTTAGTTTAAGATTGTAATAACCCCACATTTCAAAACTATTACAAGGGATCATGCTTAAAGGAGTTTCTCATTATGATAGAGATCCTAGGAATGAATTCTAAAAATTCACACAATCTCAGATGTAGTTTCACCAAATGATCTAGACTTATCAACATACCCATGAAAACAACCCAGCACAACTTTTTAATAAGAAAAGAGTTTTAAAGCATTTATCTAAATTTCAATAGGGGTAAATGTATTCAACAGATTATATTTTTGAAATAAAAATCTGTCTTTTAAGGTCTGTGAAAAACGGTTGATGATAATACCTAAATATTTTTCTTCATTTTCTAAATTTCTTTCTTTTCTTCTTATCTAAATACCACAGCTAAAATGTTGTCAGTATGATTGTTTGGGACTCAAGTGCAGGTTTTATAATATAAATAGTGCATAATATTGTATGGGATTTGGAATTTCTCTCCTATGGTGTAGTGGTTATGAATTTTACCGCTTAGGTGTCAGGCTTAATTTGCAGAAACATTTATGCAAGTTTAAACTCATAGATTCGGAGTAACAGCTTTACATAGCCTTGGGACAGCAAACCTTAACAAACCACTCTCCTCAATGCAAACCACGAATAAACCTTATGATTATGATTGGTGAAGTACCTCTTCCTAAAATTATTATAAGAAACAATTAATTAGATTATAAGCATATAGACCATTCATAGTCTCATATCTTCATAAACTTGTCCCGGAATATATTTGTTTAACAATGTATTACCTAAACATTTATACTCCTTAGACTGAAGAGTTAGGCCTCTTTCACACGAGGCAACTTAATTGATTCAACTAGTTGACTGGTTGACTCTCAACTAGTTGACTGCCCGTGTGAAGACTTTTTCAGGCCTCTTTCACACGAGGCAACTTTGTTGATTCAACTTCTCTTCCCAACGGAGATTCAGTACGATTTTTGGACCCGATAAAGCAGGAGTACGTGTACTTCTTGTGCTTGCTCTTCTGCAAGAAGAAGAGCAAAAAAATTGTTTGTGCGTGAAGTCTCACGTAAAAAGGGTTTCGTTGGTTTTATGAATAGAAAAATGAATAATAGAAAAGTTAATATAAGGGAGGTGGGGCACGCAAAAGGTTGATGTTTTTTACAAAATGGCATGAAAAATGAACTAATTTCCACAAGTGGTATATATATTTGTAATCAACTATTCAATACCATTCATTTTATACCCCTCCTAAAATGTAAAAAAAAAATCGTAAATTTGAACTGCTGATAATTTTGAGTTCGCTATATTTTTCCTGTGTGCGCCTCAAAACGATCTTAAAGACTGGAAAGTTTCAAATATTTATCTCTTTTAATTCAAAAGTAGTTGCAACCGGTCAGAGTGACAGACGAAACTATAAGGGCTTCTTTTTTTGGTTTTATCACTGAAACCCTAAAAAGGAGAAAATCTAGTCGAAGAATGTGGGTTCATCCCTTGCTAGAATCGGGAAACGGGCGCTTTCCCACAATTATATCCGAAACTACTAAGCCACGAGGATAAATTCTTCAATTTAATTGGAGGAGAAAGTAGAATCCATATCAAACAAGTCCAGTTGAATCAACTAAGTTGACTCGTGTGAAAGGCCTAATGCCTTGTAGTGTCTTTTTAGTTGAATCAACTAGTTAGGATGAGAAAGTGAGCGGCACATGTGCCTGCCCTCCTAGTCGCCTGGGCGGACGAGTTGACTCGTGTGAAGGGGTTCGGGCGATTCCTTAACATTTGCTACCCGGCTACACTCCTTTTCAACCGCCAGTCAACTAGTTGAATCAACTAAGTTGCCTCGTGTGAAAGAGGCCTTAGTAACAATCAAGAATAAAAATATTCTATCCATTTAAGTTTAAATATAACTAGTGTCACAGTGTGATAAATAATATGTAAGGGAATTGTGAATGAAAATGTTTTCAATACTAGTTATTAAACTGCAAGCTCATTCAAGAATCTCTAACATCACGCTAAAGAGACAAAAAAGATACTATGAGAACTATTATTATATTTAACAACAAAACTAAAAGATTTAATTTAAGTGATTTTGACAAAAGCAAAGTCTTAGACAAAAGTAGACAAGAGTAAACCACATCAGTAAGGGCAATTGTCAGAAAATACGCATACTTAACAGTATTGTCTCTTCTGTGTTCATTAATGGTAATATTCATTATTCCCAGAGAACATTAGACAAATATCTGATAACTTGTTTTTTGTATACTTGGCTGAACTATAAAATATTGGGCCTCTTCTGGTGTCACCTCACAAGTAATGTTCCTTTGTCCAAAAGTTACTTAGACAAAGGAATATTATCTCCTCAGTATATTGAAGTGGTAATAACCCTTATTCTAAATGGAATTACAAACCTTTAGTCTCATGATAAGACATTGGGCAAGCACCCCATGTTATGGTAGAATACTTTGGATCGTGTCAAAGATTAACTTAAAATAAAAGTTCATGTGTAAGAGGATATCTATGTCAAATTGACAGTGGTATAATATGAACTTTAAAAACATAACTGTTGGGTTTATATGACCTAGTTGTCGGACACCCTAATAAAACAATAAATAAATAAATCATAACTGAAACATCACTTCTGACAACTGTTTTAAGTATGACACATTCTTAATAGCTAGTCTTGAGAGTTGTGGTGTGGAGTAAATCTGAAGAACATAGGGCCACCGGCCAATATCTATTATTAGACTAAGGGATAGTCACTGGTAAAAGTGAATTGTAAGGTGCTGTTTACAGAATCGAAGTACAAAATTAATTATTTTGCCCTAGAATTTTCTGAATAAAAACAACCCTGCTACATATAGAACAGGTAAAGGTCCGTCCAAATAAAAGTACAAAATTCGATGGCACCGTACAATTTACTTTAGCCTTATCACTTCTATATGCTTGAGAGATAATGTCCCTTTAAACTAAAGTATTATAATATTTCTAAACACTGGAGAGTTAATATTTCTTTGTGAAGTGACTCTCAGTAGGGGCCTTATAGTCTATTTTAGCCCAATTTAAACATAACTTCACAAAAATGTTCTCAAGAAGAGTCTTAGTTTTGATTGGTAACAGCACGAACTACATATTTTCTTATAAATAACACCAATTTATTCTCATAAAATTTGAAACGTGATTTTAATGAACGTTTATTTAAAAATTCGTTAATACTAACCACCTGTTGATATAGTTAAACAATAGAGAGAAAGAAGACCGTTAAGTAATGAAAAAAACCACGTCAGGTTATTTTACCTTAGACCAATATTCAGACAGAAATATTATACAAAAAATAACAGATTTAAACACTTTAATATTTAAATATAACCATATTAAAATATGCACTGTACATTATGTAATCGAAATTGACAAAGAGATAAAAATAATTTGAAAAAAAAATATTGCAGATAAGCTAAAATAAAAATAACAGGTTATCTAACAAAAAAAACCTTCCTTGTGCAAGGTTATTTATTTGATAAGAACAATAAACACTTTATTTTAAACATTACTACTATTGCAACTGGTTTTAAAGTGCAGGATTGACTAGAAAAAGTGCAGATTTAGTTAAAAATGTATTACGTATCTAGTTCATTAATAGATATTTTTGTAAATATGATAAAAAAGGTAGGTTTCTGTTCCGGGTGGGGGAAATGTCAGTTTACCCCCACCTCGGTTGCAAAGCATTATGGGTAGTTTGGTGAACAGTATTGGTGACGTCATATAATTAGAGTAAATACAAAAGTGGAAGTGCTTGTAGCGTGTTTTTTCCTCCGTAGCCTCCTCCAAGTCTTATTATTATTTTTTTATTTTATTTTATTTTAAACTTTAATTATTCGTTATCTAGTTTCGTTCTTTATTTAACAAGTTATGCAATTCTTAAAAGTGATGTTATTTCAAATGATCTTAAATATAAGTAAATGATAACCGGACGGATTTCAATGTTTTCCGTGTGCGTAATTACGGAATTTTCGGAGTGGAAAATGCCTCGGTGTGTGTTTCTGTACAGAACTTCAAGGCCTAGTGGTAGTCAAGACCGCGCACTCTGAAGTAGGCACATAGGGCCCCCCGATACCGAAAATTTTCTAGTTGCTCCTAGGCATCCAATCATGTTACAACCTACTTAATTTCCTCCATTTATATATATTTATTTATTTATTTATATTTTAATTATTGAAATGTAACTACAAAAAAATAATGATTTTTTTAAATTCAAAACAATTTTTTTTTTTTATATATATTATAAATAATATTTTTAAATTTAATTTATTATAAATAATTATAAAATGGATTATAAACTTATCGGTTCTACGTGCGGACAACACGGCCCTTATACTTTTTACAAAGCGTTTCAATATTCGAAAAACGGTACGACAAATATATTAGCCGTGAGTGAATTTTTCTTCGTTAAATTGTGGCCTGACTCGGATTTGATAAGTATTGGTGAGCTGCAATTACTTTGGACGGATAAAAATAGCGAACAAACATTAGCCTGCCTCAGACTGTATATATTGCCTGAAAACACTCCAGACGGACGCACCGACATTCATGGCGAGGTAAATACATTTATTTTATTTATATTAATTATCTAATTACATATATATATCATTTGAAAATTTTAATTAGGCACTTATTTCATTTTTTTAAATTAATATTTCAAATCGAATTACATCTAATTTAATTATAGCCCTAAAATATTATGTAATTCTCAGCTAAATATATTTATACAAATATTTTAAAATAAATAATTTTTTAAAATTAAAATATTAATTTACAATATTAAATTAATACATTGAACATTTTTAATTTTTTAGTGCTTTTTATATTTAAGATTTCTAATTTATTATCTTATATTATTTTTATTTTAAAATATAGATAATAATATTTATTTTTAAAATTATAAATCAAATAAATTAAAAACTACATTAGAATCTTTAAATTTATAATTATTCTATTTCATATTTTCGTTTTGTAGAGTATTTTTAGTTTTATGGAAATATAATGTCAATTTATACAAATATTATAACATAGTTGCTTGGTAGAATAGGATATGTGGGTACATATCCCCCTCCCCCCCCCCCCCCCCCCCCCTTATCTAAAGTATATAACAAAAGCATACTTTATATATTGTTATAAACATATATAATAGGCATGCAGACTGATTTAGTACCTAAATTTGAAATATTTAATATATATATATTTTTTAATTAAAATTTGGCTTTTTTTTCCTTTTTGTTTATTGTTATGCCAAATTAACGTTTCAGCCATCTTTATTTGTCGACCAATAGTAAGAAGGGAATTTAGAGAGTTAGATGGTGGGGGTACAAATAGTGTATTTTCATTGGTTGTTATGATGAGGCGGGGGGGGGGATTTCTATGTGTTTGTAACTTAACTTAAAGGGAAACTAGGAAATTATTTCAACCTATTATAAATCGCATTTTACTCAAACCTTAATTACTAAAAATCAATATTATGTATATACATATATATATATATATATATATATATATATATATATATATATATATATATATATATATATATATATATATATATATATATATATGTGTGTGTGTGTGTGTATAAATATATATGTGTGTGTGTATTTTAATATATATATATATGTGTGTGTGTGTGTGTTCTGCGTTCAAAATATATAATGTAGATTTTGTGTCCCTTTATAAATATTATGTAATATAGCAGTTTATTAAGTATATTGATGAAAGATTTTTCTAGTTCTAGAAAAAAACTTTTTTCTTCCTATTTTGATCGTTTGTTGTAACTTGTTTTTTATTTTTTAAATATTCCTTCGTCCAGCAGTTGTTTTAGAAAGAAATTCTATCTCTTCTGTTCTTAATAATAATAATATCATTTGATCTAATTAACTTTTAAGACAAAGGGATATTGTCCCTTCTATGAATATACGAATGATGTTCTTTTGTTAAAAAATTATTTTTAAAAATCGGACAAAATCAGAAAATAGTGTTAAAGCAGATTTGCCAAAAAAAAAAAAAAAAAAATGATTGCCCATTTTTTTTTATTATTATTTATTACTGTAAATTCTAATGTAATACACTAAATTATACTATAGCAAACATTAACTTAAACTAAAGTAATGGGCACTAGTGTGAAACACTAAATTCAAGTAAATCACTTAAATTATTCATTACTAAGTAAATCACTAATGTAGAACACTAAATTACACTAGTAATAAGCACTAGTGGGATCTCTAAATTTTAATCAAGCAATAAGCACTAGTGTGAAACACTAACTTTACATTTAATTTATAAGCACTAGTGTGAAAATAATAGTTTTATTATTATTATTTTTTTTTTTCTTAGTTCTTAAAGCATTTTAATTCGTTAAAATTATCTCTAATTTTATAAATATACATATTTATAAAATAATTAAATGTTTCCTACTTTTAAATATTTCTATACTTTAATTATTCAGATGCTAGTTTTCTAAATCTTAATATTTTATGAATTTTAGCCAATTTAAATATGGTAATATTTAATATGCTTAATATAAATATTGTTTTAAATAAAATTAAAACGTTATGTAAGTTTTGCTAATTTAAATATATTATCAATTGTTATTTAAATGTTTGGAAAATAAATATTAGATTTTATTTTAAATACAGTTTTAAAAGAGGTTAAAGAATAAAGAAGATGGCTGTATATAGGTGTGGGGTTCTAGCTATATACATCTATATTTGTTATATTTGACCTTGGTTAACCTTAATTATTTAGTAATTGCCTTAATTTAATGCTTCTCTTGATTTTTTTAAGATAAAATTTACAATAAATATTTTCTCCTAAAATTGCTGTTATAAAAAATAAATATATATCGTGGAAAAAAACCCAAAACTTAATAAATTTCAATCTTAAAATCGAGTGTCCTTGTATGCTGGTGAGTCGTGAGTTCAATTAATCGATTTTTATTTTGTTATAAACTTTATAACTTAGTGATTAGAATTAGAAACAAAATTAGCTTGATTAAATAAAATATAAATTATAGAGAGAGAATATTAAGGGGTAATTTTAAACGAATATAATTAAAATAATAATTAATTATAAATAGAAATGGTAAATTAAAATAAATAATTAAAAAAATAGAAAGCAGAATAACTCTCTTTTTTATCATTTTAAGCATTCTCAATAATACTTTTTGCGATATTATCTGAGTTAAAATATATTTTTACCTGAGAAGCTATACGGATAAATTCATTAACTAACTGCAAAATAACTGCTTTAAATAACTGCATTTTAATTTTTTTTTTTTTTATTCGTACTTTTGTAATCAACATTTGTATAACTTTTTTTGAGGGAAAAGAAAGTACATATTATATATTTTAAGGTTGTTCATAATCCGCTAAAATTTATTTAGTAATTGCGCCTTAAATAATGACTTCTAAATATGATGTGTTTCAAGCATTATTGATTTAGCTTCATTACTTTAGGATTCGGCTTCATGCGTCTGCAAAGATAACAAAAAAATTGTTAAGGACTTATTTGTTCTTTAAATTGTGTAAAACTGTTTATGGTTTTTACCTCATAAATGCTTTTTCAACATGTTATTTTCTGTATTGTATGTGAAAAAGTAAACAAAAATCAAACATACGTAAAGTAAATATAGTATTGTTAATACGAATCCGTACACATTTATAGTATGTGTCACTAATCGATATAATACATCGATTTGTATATATCGATATAATGTTTAACTTCGATCTCTAACCGGTCCTCTTAATTACCTCTCAGGTTTTTTTTATTTTATCGGAAATGAAAAAGATTATCTTTTATATACACTCACACACACACACACACACATATATATATATATATATATATATATATATATATATATATATATATATATATATATATATATATATACCGACGCACCGGTTCATTTTTGTAATTATACGTTATCCTTATCATCAAATGATTTTTAAGTGCCGGGTGTTCAGTTCATACTTCTTTTTATGTTTTACCGTGTCCTATTTATGTACACGTATACTTCCTGTATGTTTTTAAGTAGTGTTTGTTTGGATTCCGGTTAGGCTTAAACGATTAATTTCACAATGTGTATCTTCCACAATGTTGGAAGTTCATTTAAAAAAAAAAAAAAAAAAAAATCTTATTTAACTAGCTGCATCGCTTAGAAGTGTGTTATTTTAAATGTATTTTTATTTTATTTTATTTTTTTAAATTTAATACGCTCATAATCTATCTTCAAGAAACATTACAGTTCTTTTGATGTAAGAGACTATTTAGAAGGCCTTTCTTGGTTAAAATATAATTCGTTAACAGCCACAATTAGGAAATGGAGACTTAAAAAGAATTTTGAAATGTTTACTTTCCAGGAAAAGTCCTAGTTTTGTCCTCCTGCAATATTGTCCCCTTTCCAGTATCTGTTCGCAATCCTGGTTTAATTGGAAATTTCTTTTATAATAGGTGGGTTGAATTGGAAATCTATTTTATAATAGGTTTGCTTACATCCTGAAGAGTCCTTTTCCCAAATATTAACTTTCTAGCTTGAGATTAGTCTTCAATACCCCTCATTTTTTTATTTTGATTCTATTTTTTTCCTTAGGGATTTCATTTTTCTAAAATCCTTTGTACAAGTCATCAATATCATTAAAAATAGATTGCCAATTGGTGTGGCACATAGCTTGCTCGCATCCTATTACTTACTTTATTGATTTTATGGTTTTACAAGCCATTGTTGTCTAATTTGTTTAATTGTTTTTCCCGTTTTTTAAATTTGTCAAAATTGTTTTGATTTTTTACATGTATCAATTTAGTAATAGTTAAAGAGCGCAGACGTTTCAAATTAATCTGGGGCTATCTGCAGGTTACTTTCGATGAACTAAAAAAAGTTTTAATAAAAATCAGATATGTACTTTTGAAGCTGTAGGTGTAAACAAATGTATGTTTGTGTGCATGTGAAGAGAAACAAATGAGCGTAGAAGTTGAAACTTATATTGGACCAATAATGAGCTAATTATGTATGACCTACCATATAAATTTTATTAAAATCGGAAGTATAGTTTTTAAGATAATATGTTGGTTCGCAAAAATTAAACGATAGATCGACTGACTAACACTGGACCAAAAATGTTCCCTGATGTCTGAAACGGACTTCTGTCTTGGAATTTTTGAAATCGGTGACATAAAATATTTATCTTCTGAACGATCACATAGCTTCCAGTTACCTTCGGAGAACTCGGAAGGAAGTATCTAATACCAAATTCAATGATTTTATTTCAGCGTTTTAAATTTGTGTTGATAATTATAGTAACGCAACTTTGTTTCAAATAAGTATATGGCATATGGCCGCCATCTTGAATAGAAAAATGGTCGATTGGAAAACTCATTCCAAGAGATCACGTTCATTTAGAATTCTGGGTATAAATAATCGTCATTTTAATTCAAGATGCCGGATCGCAAAAAGATTTCTTAGCTAACACTTAAGAGATAAGAGAAACGTATATGCAAAATTAAAATTGTTCATGGTCATTTCCTCTGGTTCCAGAGATTTCGTGATGAGTCAATCTTAATCAATATTATCAATAAATTATATAAATCAATCTTATAATAAATTATATAAATTTATTATATCTATGTAATCTATATCTATATAAAATCCAAATACCACTGGTTGACTCATCACGAAATCTCTGGAACCAGAGGAACTTTGACCATGAACAATTTTAATTAGCTTTGGTTATGTTGACATTATCTATTATGGCAAAGATAACGAAGAAATCAACAATTCAAAGAAAAGAACTGAAAATTCTATTGTTTTCTATTTTTTTAAATATATTTTTTTTTTTATATTTTATTATTTTTTATATAATATTGCGTTGTGTAATAATTACTTTTTAATTACTCTTTTCATTATGATAAGGCTATGATAGAACCGGTTCCCCTTCTCACTGCTGTTGTCACAGTGGGGTTAGATATTGTTTTAAGTGCAAACTTTTTACTATGTATTCTTACCCTTCAAATAATCTTCATTCTTTATCTTATTAGCGAATTTCCATTGGAAAAAAATCGCTAATGGAGCCACTGGCATGGCGGGAGTTGGAGCCGGGACTGTCGCCAAAATACGTTTCATGGGTCCCTGATCACGAAAAAATAGGTTTTAGAAAACTTTATATATTATTTATATATATATATATATATATATATATATATATATATATATATACAGGGTGTTCCAGCTCAACAGGGACACAGAGCAGGGTGTGATTCATTCTATATCTCATTTGCTACCAAAAATGTTATATTATCACATGTACTATCGACCTTCGTTTTCGAGATATATCGATATATATATAGTTTCGATATATTTGTGAATTTTGCAATAAAATGCCCTGTAACTCAAAAACTAATATAGCTAAAAAGATGCGGTCTTCGCCGATGGAAAGTGCATTAAATTCCCTTTAAAAGAAGCCTAAACATTTATTCGTGTAGCTCCATTTGAAGTGAGAATACAACCATTTAAAACAAATAAAATATTTAATTAAAAATGACAACAAAAATATGACCCTCCATAACTTTGTTGTTTGCATAGTCAACATATATTTCTGAATAGCTTAAAAACTACGCCAACTCATAAGCTTTCTAACGACGTAACATATGCTGTACTCTACTGAAAATTATGGAGCAGAAAAGCAAAAATATTGCGAATAATTCGCTAAAAAGTAGAATATTTTTTGTTGAATAAAAAATTAATTCATTAATATAAGTTTAAATATCGTTTTTTCTTAACAAAAAAATTAATTGTACTGATAGCAACTGTTTTGAGCAATTTTTTAATGATATAGACTTGTTAGAATATGAGGCTATAAATCTTATTTACCAGAAATAGTGGTTTTTAGTGGTCGGTTTTTGTGGTCTTTAAGATGAGTTGCACACTAAGATATATTTTATTATATCATACATTCTTTTGCTTGTTTCACTCCCCCCTCCCCCCCCCCCCCCTTCTTATGTTTTACTTCCTAAGCTCATTCTGTGGTACATATATGTAATATTATGTCTGATAATATGTACTTTATTTTTATTCAGATTAGAAATATGAAGGCAGGACATGTGGTCGCAGTTAGATGGTTGTCCTTCTCATTATGCTAGAGGCATACGGAACTGGCTTCATAATAATTTCCTTCGACTTTAAATAGGCCCAGTGGACTTATTATCTAGCAACCACGCTCATCTGACTTAACCCCACGGACTTTTACTTGTGGGGCACAGTCAAATTTGAAGTGCGGAAGTGCGACGACGTAATATATGCTGTACTTTACTGAAAAGTATAGAACAGAAAAATACAAATATTACGAATGGGGGAGAGAAACAAGCGAAAGAATGCATGATATAATAAAAAATATTATAACTCATCATAATGACCACTAAAAAAACACTATTTCTGGTAAATAAGATTTATAGCCTCATTTTCATACTAGTCTATATCATTTAAAAAAATTGCTCATAACAGTTGTAATCAGTACAATTAATTTTTTTGTTAAGTAAAAACGATATTTAAAATTATATTAATGAATTAATTTTTTATTCAACAAAAAATATTCTACTTTTTAGCGAATTATTCGCAATATTTTTGCTTTTCTGCTCCATAATTTTCAGTAGAGTACAGCATATGTTACGTCGTTAGAAAGCTTATGAGTTGGCGTAGTTTTTAAGCTATTCAGAAATATATGTTGACTATGCAAACAACAAAGTTATGGAGGGTCATATTTTTGTTGTCATTTTTAATTAAATATTTTATTAGTTTTAAATGGTTGTATTCTCACTTCAAATTGAGCTACACGAATAAATGTTTAGGCTTCTTTTAAAGGGAATTTAATGCACTTTCCATCGGCGAAGACCGCATCTTTTTAGCTATATTAGTTTTTGAGTTACAGGGCATTTTATTGCAAAATTCACAAATATATCGAAACTATATATATATCGATATATCTCGAAAACGAAGGTCGATAGTACATGTGATAATATAACATTTTTGGTAGCAAATGTGATATAGAATCACACCCTGCTCTGTGTCCCTGTTGAGCTGGAACACCCTGTATATATATATATATATATATATATATATATATATATATATATATATATATATATATATATATATATATATATATATATATATATATATATATATATATATATATATATACCTATATGTGTATATAGGTATATGTATTTCTTGTAAACACGATAACTCTCGAATGAATTGACGTATCAAAATGAAACTTGGACCGAAAAATCAAGCTCGTTGAGATGAGGATCCCTATTGAAAACGGGATATTTATGACGTCATTCACCCCTCCTGATGAGTAAGCAAAGATTTAAAAAATAAATTTTTGTACAAAAAATCAAGTGAGGTACGCTTTTTATGTTTTTTGGGGTCCTAAATTTAAAAAATGAGATACCGTAGCGATTTGAATAACCCTTGACCTATAAATAGCGGCATTTGAGAGATAGGAGTGGGCAAATCACATATTTTACCTAATTTTTAAGAGGGGTATCGTTCTATATAACATTTCTGAATATAAAAAAATCCTGCCGCGGGGTTCCTCAAGCCGAGCGAATTTCCATTGAAAATTTGTAGTTCAATTTTGTGTAGTTCAAACTTCCTTCACCATCTACTACTACCATTGTGTGTCTTATTTTAAGTTAAGAAAATTTAAAAGAAATATTTTAGATGGATTAGGGTTTTTAGAATATTGCTTAGTTAAACATAATCGTATTAGTTATGAAAGAAATTTACGCACAGCATTGAACTACAAATTTTCAATGGAAATTCGCTCGGCTTGCGGAACCCCGCGGCACGATTATTATAATGTTTTAGGGCAACTTTTATTTTGCTGATTACCAAGATTTTGTAGAATTTCCAACTCTAACACATTGAGTTTGAATTGGACAAGCTTCATTGTTTGTGGATAATTAACTATTCAGTTTTGCTTTCAGCGTTTAATTTAAGCTTCATTCAAATTTGAAATTTCCTCTAAAAATATTTAATTAGATTTATCGAGCCCACATGCGACACACACACATAAATTAGAGGTAATAACACTCATTAGGGTCTGTATAGACAAAATCGAGGACCCTTATACATTCCTGTGCTTGTTTGTCTGTCTGAACGCACCTGAAGGCCGAAAGTACCCAGCATAAAAAATTAAATTTTGTAGTTATGTTAAGTGTAATAACAATAACCCATGTACACTAAAATTATGGGGAATCCTCCCCAAAAAATGATTTTGACTTTTTTTAAAGGAATGGCGTAATGTGGGGATTTAATGGAAGAGGAGAAGAATATATTATATATATTTATATATGTATTGTACCAATTAATCTTTGCGCCATGTGTCCTTGAAACTTGCTTATTTCGTATCCCCCCTCTACTTTTTTTTAGCATCGTGGTTATTCTTTGTCAAAAAAACAAAAGAACGGATTTTAAGGAATATTTTGTGAAAAAAAAAGTGTGTTTTTTTTTTTTTAAGCGAGTAATGTAATTGATATTTTAACTTTTCCTCACCTATGGTAGGAAAAGTGGTACTTCTTTATATTGTTACTCCCCTATGTTTTATTTTAGGATATAAATGACTGACTAAATAACTATTAAGACAAAGGGATGTTTAGTCCAATGTATACTTTGTGACAAAGGAATATCACACATCAGTTTTTATAAGAGGAGTAACATTCTAAAGATGAACATTCCTTACACCTTCTTTAGATTGTTACTCTCCTCTGTTTTTTTTTATAAGGGGAGTAACCATCTAAAGAAGTGGAAAAGTTATGTTTTCACCCAAAAATATTTTTTTCGAGATTTCAATTAAATTATCCGTTTTGGGTGTTTTTAAGACCTGAGTGGTTTTCAGCATAACCTCTGTATGTATGTTGTCATTGTAGCGCCCAGGGTATTTAACCTAGAAATTTTAAATTTTATTAGTCCTTACTTCTAGTTGTGCCGCCTGGAAAAATCAACTTTTTCCATCTTGAAACCAGTTTGCTGAGTCAGCAAACATTTTAAAAAATCTAAAAGTGGTCTGATCGAGTTGAAATTTGGCAAGAATGTACCTCTCTGGATGACAAACAAATCCACCAAATTTGATTTTGATATTGGCCGCCATTTTGAAGTTATCGAATTTTGAAACTTTGACGGTTAAGAATACCGAAAGTTTTTGACATATAGCTTGTCGTTGGAACCGGTAAAAAATAAGAAACAAATTATATAAAAAAAACCTATGAAATTCAAATAATTAGTTTAAAAGTTATAAGCGAACATAAATGTTAATTAGAGCGATGCTTTAGTTAAACGTCGAAGTTTGTTTACAACTGTCAAAATACCACCAAAATCCAAATAATTAAATAAATGATTTTTTTTTTAAATGTATTAAAATTATTATGAAAAATAATAGTAAAAAAATCAGTTAGTTCAAAACGGTCACCTATCCAAGTATTAACCACGCCCAATGCTGCTTCCAGAGAGTCCACTTAGTGGCCTCCGAAGTGAAAAAAATCCCGAGGTACCCCGTACCCGATTTTTTAATTTTATTTTATTTGTAATCAGATAAATAATAAAAAAAAAAAAATGATGACACGTTTTTATTGATTTTGTAAAACTAATGGCTGTTTATTTCATTAACATAGGAAATACATAATCTGAGCAAGTTTCAGCTTTTTAGTTTGTCGGGAAGTGGTTCAAAGCTTACAAGATTTTGAGACAGTAAATATAATAATCTAATAAAAACATGTATCGTATCATTGGATATAATGTAATATATATAATAAATATGATCCATCTATTTATTATAATAATTATGAATTTTCATGCTACATGCTACATTGTTAAAGGGCCTCTCTCGTAGTGTCAACAAACACACTGTAGAGGATTCTTATTAAAAATAAAAAACATAATAATCAAAGCAACTTAAGTATAAGAAAAGAATTTTCCTTAGAGATTTTAAGTCAGACTGAGGGATTTTGTTTGTTAATTTGTTATGATTAGTTAATGAAATTTTAAAAGGAAAAATTGATTAGCAACTTTTAACTATTTTCTTGTTTGATTTTTTAACCCACTTTCCTGACCTCAAAAGCTAAAAAAAAAAAAAAAATAATAATAGATTATGTATTTCCGATATCACTTTAAGTAATTAATATTTTCAAAGCTTGTTTAAAAATGTATAAATTTACTATAGCTTTTTGTAAAATTATTTTATCTCGTTTATTTAATTGTTTTACTGAGCATTTATTTTTGCTTACATATTTATTTAATTAAATGTTCCTCTTAATAAATTATATTAATATTCAACATTAAACACAATAAGGAAAAAAGAATCGAAAGACAAACAAGGTTTCGAATTTAATTGAGGTCGTGGACATTTGAATATAAATAAATAAACTTGAATATTTTGGTTAATTAAGCCATTTAAGGTTATTATGTAATTGTGAAGTGAATGATTCGTAAATATTAACATAAAAATGTTGTTTTATGTATTGTGAAGTCTCTTGCTATCTATTATGAACCTATATCATGTCATATATATCATTAGTCACGTCTATTGATTAACCTTGGCTCCGTACAACTATGGTGCTAAACATATTCAGTGTAGATTCATATTATCTCTGTATTACTGGTTGTAGTGATTTTTTTTTATCCCATTAGATTTCTTATTCCGATATTTTCTTTATCAGTAAACTGATTTTCCTAGAGAAGCTGTGTGCGTACGTTATTTTTTAATTGTTTAGCAAATATGTCTAGATGTCCCCCTATAGAATTTCTTAATGAATAAATTTCTTAAATGTTTTAATGCTAATTATGAAATTATCCGGTGTCTCAACGCATCCCTGGGTTAAATTAGAAATACTTGTATATTTTATAATAGAAGTTTCGTTAAGCCCTGGGCAACGGGCTTACGACTTACTGAGTAAAATTAAGTAAATTAATTTAAATAAGTCAGTTAATATGTCTATTTAGATAAGTTATAGCTATTTGAAGACCAACAAATCAAAACAAACATTTATTTTTATTGGAATAAATGTGGTTGACTTAGCTTAGCAATAACAAATCATTTCAAGGTGAGTCGTCGCCGCCAGATGATGCTTATGTCCTAAAGAGAAGCTCTTTCTCAAGTATCAACTTAAATCTAGCTTCAGAAGATCAATCTGAGCTAATTTCCACTTTTTCTATATTAGCCTCTATTTTTCTCTAATCAAATTTCAAAATAGTCCGTCTATCTTTGTGGTACCATAGCTACCTCGTTTCGTATGTTTACATGAGATTTTAACTAGTGTACATCAGGCTATGGTTAGTTATCAGGTGAAGCAAGAAGAGTATTATGATCGTAGGTGTGTGAATGATCCTTGTTTTGAATTAAGGTAGAGTGTGGTAATGGTTCAGGATTACAATTCTAAGCATTGGGATTTTGTTGCATTAATTAAAAAAATATCAGCAAACCTATCTTACTTAGATAAGAAAATGGTGATGATCATAGATGTAATTCAATCCAATTATGGAAAGGTCGTCGATCCCTTTCTAGTTTCTAGATATGTACTAACATCGGAGTGAACCTAAAGATTCTCTTCTCACTGGAAGGGGGACCCGTTCTATGGAAAGGTTCTGTCCTACCTCTTTGGGTTTCTTAAAGAGGAAGATGTCAGTAATTTATTATATTTTATTTATAAAGGTGGGATCACAGCTAGCGGATCTCGGCGCGTATCTAGCTATATAGTTAACAATATAATCGCATGAAGCCGTGGGGGCGTGTTCACTGGTTTCCCCCACGCCGTTCAGTCTTAAGTCAGGTTATAAACAAGCAAAGCCTTTTCGTTTGTTTATTTGCTATATCTACTGTTCTGAAGGGACAATTTCTCCTGTTGAATGTTTTCTTGTGATTTAACAATAAACTTTTTAAAAGAGTTCAATTTATGCTGTTTTCCATAGTTATTCCCTTATTTAATCTATGCATCAACCATCATTGCAATGCATATTAAGTTAACACAGTATTAAGTATAAGCTATGGTCTTTTATTGATTTTTTGATTGATATATTTAGAAGAATCTTTGGCTAATTCTGATGGTACGTGCCCATCGAGTTGGACCTCTACCTGGTTTATATACAGGAGGGTTGTTTTTCTTCAGAATATGTGCGGAGCGGCTATTGAAAATTCAAGGGTACACAAAATTAAGGTTTTTAATTTTATGACCTAACCTCAAATTGGGGGCACGTATATTCCGAATTTACCGAATCTTTAAAGCACTTTCGTTTTTATTTTAATTCGAGGGGTAGAATAATATACCATTCACACCAAGTTAAAAAAAAAAAATAATAATAATAATAAATAAACTAGAATAAAAAATAATTTTGCACAAAAATATCACAACGATTCTCTCCCTTGGAGTAAATTAGAAAAATATCAAAACAGTTATCATATTAGCATAAATATATGTTTAAAACATAATATTTAATAATATAAAAACTATATTATTAAAATACAATAATTACTTTTGAAATAAAAAGAATGGGTACTTAAAATTAAAAGAATGGGTCTAAAATAAAAAAAATATAAAATATTAGAAGAAGACTTGAAGTGAAGGTTTCATTCAGGTTATAATGCGGCTCCGCAAAAAAAGTTGGTTCCAATCCATGTTTTTGCGAGGTTCCGCTGTTAGAAGACCATAGATGAATCCGGACGCGCCAAGCTCCGCTAGCTGTGTCCCCACCTTAATCAATCTTAAGGTTTTGTTCGACAACCTACTAAATACCAATGTGTAATATGAATTTGTTTGCCTTTATAATTGTAGTTTGTGTTAATGAATTTTTGTATTAAAAGAACAGTTTATTTAAAGACTTGTTTGGTTATTTTAACTACTATTGATGTAAAATAAAACATTGGAGATTTTGGCGTCTCATTTAAAGATTTCTTGATCGAAGATTGTATTAAAGATTCCCTGGAAGTTGGATATAAATACGCAGCTTTTATTATCAGTTAAGTTGGTTACTCGAGTGAACTCTCCGAAAAGCTTCCATTAGTGGAAGCGAACTTCAGACTTCTCATAAAAATGTTATGATAAACTATTATGTTGTGTTTTTTTTAACAATAAACTGGCCAATATTGATCTGTGTTATGTACTTAATCACTATAGTCAGTTCTACAAACTCTCGTCTGAGGTGATTCATAAAACACTTTTATCAACCTTCTTTCCGTGCATTTTTGATAAACATTTCTAATATAAATATTTGTATTGCAATTTCTTAAGTTTGTATGTGCCTTATCGCACGTATAAATTGGTGTTGTAAAGTCTAGATATTTTAGTTTCAGCTGGATTACTTAAATTTTATTTTTAATATTAGTTTTTTCTAGCATAATAGGGATTTTACCCTTCTACTTTTCTAGTACTTGCCCATTTCTTAATCCTGAGAAAAGAAATTAGAATTTGTAGATTCTAAATGGAATTTTCATATTTTTACAGTTAGAGTGTTGGTTTTTACCTAGGATTTATACTTAAATGTGAAATTTCTTGTATTTTATTTTTGAGATATTTCTTGTTTAACTAAAAAAGAAGTACCTGTTCAAGATGGACCACCGTTATACCTGTAAATATAATGGCATTCAATCCTGTACCTTACGGTCCTCAGTAGTTACAGGTAGCTATCACTCACTTTCACCGCTCTCCAGCAGCTTCTAGCCGAGTCTATTTCAGTTAAAAACTTATATAAGAAGAATTGAAAAGGGGACAGTGGTTATAACTACTGTCGACATCTGGTTTCAATTCTCAAAAACTACTCTCTGGCTACCATAATACCTTCTCTGTGTAATTTTATATACGGGAAAATAAAAACTTTGTTTTATAATACAGACCTGTTTCAATTTTATAAATAATTTAAGTAGACTTAATAGACTTTTCTTTTTAAATACGCTCTGACAATTTTCAAAACAATTGCTGTTGCTGATTTTCTACGTAAAAAACTGTTTTTAGGGTTTCATTGGTAAAACCAAATAAAGAAACCCTTATAGTTTCGTTCCTTTGTCTGTCTGTCTGTCACTCTGTACGGTTCCAATAACACAGGAAAAATATAGCGAACTTAAAATTGTCAGCTGTCCAAATCCAAAAATGGCGGATAATTCATGCCCCGCGATTTAAAAAAAAAAATAATATTGTGTGGGGCGACAAATAAAAGGTATTGGAGAGTAGATCATAAAAATATTTAACAATTGTGGAATGTATTTAATTGTTTATGCCATTTTGTCAAAAAAAACATTACATTTTTTCGTCCAATTTCATGTTCACAATACCAACGAGACCCTTTTTACGTGAGACTTCACGCACAATTTATTTTTTGTCAGTGGCGTAGGTAGGGGGGTGGGGAACATTATATGGGGACCCCAAATTGAATTCTGCGCCCTTTCGTTTTGGTCAAGGGATTGAGTCAAAGTATCGATATTGGTTCGGTTCACATCCATGGCGAAGAAGGGGGCGCGATTATCGACTTCGTTTCTGGGCGCTAAAACCCTTAGCTGCGCCTCCAATTTTTTCCCCGGGTGTTTATGATTAGCTTGCATTGTCTTTGGAAATACTATCTAGGAAAATTTCTAGCGTTTTCTATAGATAGTCAGTAAGTTAGGTAAAATTTGATTATAAAACTTGAACTAGTACCTCACAAACAATTAAGTAAAATAAATGCTGATAAGAATATGATCATTTTCTTTGATGATCAAATTCAAGTGGTTAAGATTCAAGATCAATCTTTATTTAATATTATTTATATAATTTTGTTTTATTGGTCACCGTGGGTGTATAATTTATATGAGTAACTATTTTTTCTTCCACTCATTCATTTATTTGTAATATATTTATAAATTTATTGATAAAAAAATTGTTGATAACAATAATTATTTTATTTTATTTTTATTTTTATTTTTTTTTTTTTTGGTAGGGTATATTCATTTAATACCGTCTCCATTTAAAATCGGATTAAGGCTTTAGCAGTTTGACTTTCTGGTTATATTGTTTTGTTCATATTAATCTTGAAATATTTCTTTTACCATAATGTGTATGTAGATGTTTACATAATTTTAAATATTTGGAAAAACAAATATTTTAAATATATTGTTTTTCCAAATCTTTTTTAAATAAGTATGTACATTTAATTTTATTAACTTGATATTGTTTAAATAATGGTTAAATGTTCGAAGTCTAAATAAAGATTTAGTTAAGTCTTTGTTTGGATGAAGATTATGCTTTTAAATCTTTGTTTAGGGTATCTTTTTTTTTCTCTTTCTAAAAGTGTTTCTTAAGCCAGTGTTTGCCAGGCTTTTGATACTGCAGTGTTTTGTATTAGAAGCTTTGTATTGAGACGTAGTTATCTCACTTACACCGGTTCTATCTCACTCTTCTTCTCACTTTTTACATCGCTATTTTATACTTATATTATCTCACTTTTCGTATATATCTCACTTCAAATGACTTTCTCTCTCACATCAGGGCTTACGCTCCTGTAGTCACGTCACCTCTTCGGACAAATCTCGCAGTTAAAAATCAATATTATTTCATTCTTTTAAATAAAATAAAAGTCCGTGACGGTAATTTTTCCATCTTAAATTACTATCATTCGGTTATTTGAATACAATTGTATCTTCATATTATTATTTAATAATATATGTAATTACTTTTTATTGATCGTAATAAATCGATGCAACTTTTAAATTAAATTTGGAATTAGAATATATAATATTTTATCAAAATAACAATAATGTTATGCAAGAATAAAATTGCATGAACATTTTTTAAATTATATTATATTTTTTCAGCACTAAGTAAGTCCATACCTAGTTAGGACAAGTATGTCTATAGTAAATATTTCTCTCACATTAATTATATACGTTTACTAAAATAATATTTAAAACTCGAAATACTGCAAAAAAAAAAAAAAATAAATAAAAAAAATAATCGGGTGGGACACCCATCCTACCAGATTTTTTTCTGATCTTTTCCTCTCTTCGGAGACCACTAAAGTGGCCTCTCCTGCTGCTTCGAAACAGGAGGAAGCAGTATTGGGCGTGATCAGTACTTGGATGGGTGACCGTTTTGAACTAACTGATTTTTTTATTATCATATTTCCAAAAAAAAAAATATAGGTACATTACTTTTATTTCATTATTTGAATTTTGGCGGTAACTTTGACATTGAGCAAAAAGTATCAAACTAATTAATAATTATGTTCGCTTACAACTTTTAAACTATTAATGGAATTTCATAGTTTTTTTTTAATATTTGATCCTTATTTAATACCGGTTCCAACGATATGACATTTGCCAAAAACATATTTATACTCTCGGTATTATTAACAGTTATAGTTTCAAAAATCTATAACTTTCCAAATGGCGGCCAATATCACAATTAAATTTGGTCGATTTGTTTGTCATACCGAGAGGTACCTTTTTTCGATTTTGTAAATTTTTGCTGACTCAGCAAACTGGGTTCAAGATGGCGAAAAATGTTGATTTTCCGGGCGGCACAAATAGAAGTAAGTGCTGATTTTTCTGCCAAGTTTCAACTCTCAAGATTAAATATCCTGGGCGCTACGATGATAACACAGAAACACACATTCAGACGTCATGCTGAAAAACACTCAGGAGGTCTTAAAAACACCCAAAACGGATAATTCAGTTGAAATCTTGAAAACAATTGTTTGGGGGGAAAACATAACTTTTCCTACCATAGGTGAGGAAAATTAAAAAAAAATGTCTTATCCCCCTATTTTTTTTTTTTTTTTTTTTTTTTGGTCCGATTTTTTTAAATGGTTCCTTTTTCCAAAAGTTATTTTAATAAAGTTAAGAAGAGACAACACAAAAAAAAAAATTGGATAACAAATAAATTTGGATCTGATACTGCAGATTTTCCCTTTTATCTGATAACTCTCTTTTTTTATTTCTCATATAAATACGTATAGAGTCCAAAAAAAAGTGGTTTTTAAAAATTGTCTGCCTGTCGCGTGGTTCCTAAGATGCTATGCCGATTTCGATGAGATTTCGCTTAGCATGTTAAAAATAATTATACCCCGAGGCTAAAACGAGAAATCAATTATTTATATAATTTAGGGGGGTTACACTCAAAAAATGAAGGAAAATAATCTTGAAAACAGTTCCGACAATTTTGATCAGAAAAATCTAAAATGTAATCCATTTAAATACGGATCTAATGTTTTTGTTGATTTTACCAGGGAAATTCTAACTTTCGAGATATTGATGAAAATTAATCTGATTTTGTTGAAAATCTTAAAGAAAGAATAAACAACCCCCTGTTAGAATACATATTTTGTATAAATATATTTTAGAAATTTGATTAGATTAGATATTATTGGATTTACTTTCAGTCTTATTACGTAACATGTAAAAGTTTTTTTCAAGTTTGTCGGACCAATTTTTTCTTTATTTCGTTTACGATGTGAAATGTGAATACTGACTTTATAAGTATATAGCTTAATTAAGATAACTTATTGAAGGTATTTTTTTTTATCAAATTAAATATAAAAATAATTAAATAATGTACTAATGTTAAAAGTAAATTACGTATAAAAAATTTCAAAGTTACTAAAACAATAAGATAAGGGTAGATTGATTCATGATTTTATGAATTGATATCCTAATACGTCTTACAAGGAAAAAAACAATATAAAATAGTGACCTATCCATCTATCAAATTTAGTCATATCGATGGCTTATGAACGGGTCTTTAATTTATTAAGGAAAGGGTAAAAAATAAAAATATGTTCACGTGGTAGAACGTAAACAATAAAAATTAGTGTGGCACACAACTTCCTCGCGTCCTATTTCGTACACTTTATATTATTTTATGCTTTTACAACCTATTATTGTTAAAATTAATTTCAATTTCCCCCAGTTTTTTAAATCTGTCAAAATTGTTTTGGTTGATTCATTACTATTAATAAAGTATCAATTTTGCAAAATTTTTAAGATGGTTGATATTAATCTGGGGCTATCTGCTGGCTACTTTCGACAAACCATCCAAATTTCATAGCATTCAGATGATTACTTTTAAAGATAATAGTGTAAATTAATAATGTGGAATAATGGGATCAACAATATAGGCAAATTATAGACTTGATATCCAAATATCATTAAAATCGGACGAGTAGTTTTTAAGATATGTTGGTGACGGACAGACACGGTAACTAATTATGTTCTATGATTTCTGAAACGGATTTTTATCTTGGAATTTTTGAAATCGGAGACATAACAATTGTTCGTTCTTCAGACGACAACATAGATTCCATTATCTTCGGTAAGCTCGGAAGCAAAAAAAAAATAATAAATAAACGATCACATAGCTTATTCCGTTACCTTTGGTAAGGAAAAGAAGCAAACGTTAAATGCACAAATAAAACTATTTATGGAGGTGAAAGTTTTATATTTATATTGGACACAATTTATATTATTGCATGGTTAGTTTATTACGTGGTATATCTAGTTAAGCAAGTTGCCAATTTAAATATTATCCTACAAAGTAATAAAGATGAAGCTGGCTGAATCACTAACACGTTTTTTTTTTCTTGTTGTGCCTTTTCCTTTTTCACTAATGATTCACAATATTACAGTTTATGACGAAATCTACGAGGGAGATAATATAGAAAACAATAGCTTTTTTAAAGACAAAGACTTTTTATTTATTACTACGAATTCTAATCGTTAAGTGGAGGGGGGTATTTGAATGAGATTAAATTGGTTGTGATAGTGGGGGGAGGGGGGCTTATGAATGTAGTTTTCATAATTTTTTGATTGGACAAGGTTAAGGAATCTGTATATTTCCTATATCCTTCCGAATGCATAAATAAAACTAACTTTGGGTCGTCCTAACCCTGGTTATTTAGTGCGAAATTTTCATCTAGTTTCGAAGAGATTTGAGTTAGTAAAAAATATAATTCTGTGAGAAAAGTCAATTTTTCCCCCCATTTTAAACAATACTTGTTTAAGGTGTTGAAGGCATATAGTAGAATCATTACCTAGAAGAAAACATTGAGAGAAAGTTTTATTTTTAAGTTTTATCTTTAAACTGCGAAGCCTTATAAATAACTTAAAATACACAGTTATAGAAAATTTACTGCGATTTAACAATATACTCCATGTCATAAGTATTGCAACACTTACCCATCTTGTAGGCATAAGTGTTGCAATACCTTTTTTGGGGGGGAGCATACTGTTAAAATAAACATTTTCTGTGGTTTAACAATATAGCTCAGTCAATAAAGGCCAAAAACAGGCTGTACCCGCAACTAATTAGGGGAAATCTGGATTTTTTCCTTATGATATAAGAGGTACATTCTCTCAAAAGTCCCACTTCTCCCCCTTGTGCTTCCCCCCCTACCCCCTCTTAAAGATAAAAATTTA
Source organism: Gerris lacustris (assembly GCA_951217055.1). Taxonomy (NCBI): domain Eukaryota; kingdom Metazoa; phylum Arthropoda; class Insecta; order Hemiptera; family Gerridae; genus Gerris; species Gerris lacustris. Next base: position 27,766,643 of record OX578280.1, read on the forward strand.
CTTATTTTTCACTTTTTACGCAAAACTGTTTATTTTTTGAAGGGAAATGTTATGAACAAAAATATGTCTCACATAATTCTGCACAAAAAAGGTCCTATGCATGCTTGAAGTGAGACATACCGTTTTCGAGATATTGTTGATAAAAATTCCAATTTTTGTATAATAAATGTATGTTTGTGCGCATGTGCAAGATAAAATAATAGGCACAGAAGTTTGAAATTTATGTAGGATCAACAATAGGCTAAGTATGGCCTACCATCCAAATTTCATTAAAATCAGAAGTGTTGTTTTTAACATATCTTGATTCGCAAAAATAAAAAATTGGATTTTTAATCAATAATATCTCGAAAACGGTATGTCTCACTTCAAACATGCATAGGACCTTTTTTGTGCAGAATTATGTGAGAAATATTTTTGTTAATAACACTTTTCTTCAAAAAAATAAACAGTTTTGCGTAAAAAGTGAAAAATAAGTAAATTTTGGACTTTAAGATGGGGTAGGGGGGGGGGGGGGGGAGCACAAGGGGGAGAAGTGGGGACTTTTAAGAGAATGTACCTCTTATCATGGTCTATCATCAGGAAAAAATCCAGATTTCCCCTAATTAGTTGCAGGTAAAAACCTTTATTAACTGGACTAATATTCTTCCTGTCATAAGTAATGCAACACTTACCTACCCATTTTGTAGGAATAAATAGATGTTCCAATAACTTTTTTGGGGGGAGTATATTGTTAAAAAAACATTTACTTGCAACACTTTTAATTTTCTCATATAAAGAGAAAATATTGTAATGGCGCGAAAATTCGATGTTTTGATTTTGATTGATTTTCACTTTTTGAGTTCTCCGAGTCCAAAAGTAGTTTTTAAAAATGCCTGTCTGTCGTCTGTAGTTTCGTCTGCAGACAAAACTACTGGGCCGATTTTGACGAAATTTTGCATGCATCAAAAATATCATACCCCGTGGCGAAATCGAGAAATGAATTTTAGCTCCAAATTTGGGCTACCCCCCAAAAACTTGTAACTTGAAAAAAGTGTAAATAATTATTTCTCGAAAACGGTTCCGACGATTTTAATTAAAAAATTCTAAAATGTAGTCCATATAAAAACGAATCTAACGCTATAAGCCGTTTTCCCGGAAAATATCTAGTTCCTGAGAAAATAGCTTTAAATGCGGACGGAGAGAGGTCGGGTTCGATTCCCCGCTGAGGAGAAGTTATTTATATGATAAATTTTGATAAAATGTTCAATAATAGTTAAGTTAAATGTTCCTACGAAAACTCGAAAACGAATAAATAACAACTAATAAAATCATTGGGCTTAGTAATTATGAACTCGTATATGAGAAAGTTTGTCTGAGTTGACTTGGTCCGATTTTTTTTATGGGGAATACATTGTTAAAAAAACCTCTAGCTAATTATTTTATTTATTTAATTTTTATTTAAGACCTGTAATGACTCCTATAGTAAAGCCATATTATATTGAAGATAATATTATATGATGTTGATTAAAACCATAATATAAACTATCAGTCAAACTGTTCGTTAGATGGATAGTGTTTATCTACCACTAGAATAAGGCACGGAAATGAATTTATTAGAAAGATCTTAAGAATGAGGATTAGTAAATTCCAAATCTTTTTTCCTCCCTTTTCTCTTTTTTGATTATAATTTTATGATTTAAAATATAAATATAATATTATATAAATAATATAAATAAATATAATATATATAAATTAATAATATAATAATAATATAATAATATAATAATATAATAATACAATAATATAATATACATATATAATAATATAATATAATATAATATAATAATATATAATATAATATAATATAATATATATATATAATAATATATATATATATAATATATATATATAAAATATATATATAATATAATATAATATATATAATATAATATAATATAATATATATATATATATAATATATATATATATAATATATATATATAAAAATAATATATATATATAATAATATATATATAATATATATAATATAATAATATAATAATATAATAATATAATAATAATATAATAATATAATAATATAATAATATAATAATATAATATATAAATATAATATAAATAAATATTATATAAATAAATAATTAAACAATATAAGTAGATTCCCCCATGAGGAAGGGGGGGGGGGATTGTAGTTCTAATTTGAACGTATTCATACTCCTAAATTTTAAATTACAATTCAACAATAAACAATCTAAGAATCAATCTACCATTCTCGTAGAAATTATTTATTTAAATATGCACAATTAATATTAATTAAAAAAGACCATGGATTATAATATCTTAACTATTATATATAAAACTGTACTACATATTTAATTAATTTTATAATGAATTCATTTGTTAGTTCGGAGATGTCTAAGATCGACAGACATAATTTAGATAAGATAAGAATAAAGATAAAAGTTATCAATAATCAATACTATTGCACTTGTTGATATTTCCGCTCCACTGTTGTGGTTTTTATTACATGCTTTCATTTTTGAACCACTATGCTTAATTTTGAATATAAATTAATTTTTAATCTTTAGTCAAGAAATTAGAGAATGCCATTGTACTTTTTTCAATCGCTTTTATTTAACTTTGCTTGTTCCTGAGGTACAAATTTAGTAATAAATTTTTAACCAGCTTTCCGACTACATAGAAAGAAGCTGGAACTTTCACATGTAATATATTTCTCATGACAAAACATTTTAATAATGTATTCAAAGCCTGTTTAATATATATATATATGTATGTGTGTATATATATATATATATATATATATATATATATATATATATATATATATATATATATATATATATATATATATATATATATATATTCAGTTTTTTAACCGATTATTCTTACTTACATATTAATTTTTTACTTTCATATATTAAGTATACATTTATAGAGTGATGGATTTTAATAGATTTTCATGTTTTTTGATTCCCTAATATCTTAAGAGTTTTTTTTTTATTTACATTAAATTGTTGTTTTTACTGAGATTATCTGAAGCATGGTAAATATTGGTCAGTTTATTGACAAAAAATAGACTGCTAATTAGTGTGGCACATAGCTTCCTTGCGTCCGATTCCTTATACTTTAATGATTGTCTGCTTTTACAAACTATTATTGTCATATTTATTTAATTTTACCCTGTTTTTTATATCAGTCAAAACTGTTTTGATGTTGTACATGAATTACAAGTATCAAATATGCAAAAGTTAAAAAGCGTGGACGATTGAAATCAATCTGGTGCTATCTGTGTTCTACTTTTGACAAACCATTCAAATTTAATAGAAATTAGATGAGTACATTTGAAGCTATATTGTAAATAAATGTATGTTTGTGCGGATGTAGAAGAGAAAAAAAGGCTCAGAAAGTTTAAACTTATATGTGACCAAAAATGGGCTAATTATGACCAACCTGATAAAATTTCAATAAAATTGGACAAAAAAATTGAGTGACAGACAGAACCAAAAATATGCCTGGTTCTGAAACGGATTTCCGTCTTGGAATTTTTGAAATCGGAGATTAAAAAAAATTCGTTCTTCAGAACTATCACATAGCTTCTTTTATCTTCGGTAAGCTCGGAAGCAAAATTTATAATCCCATAGCTAATACATACAATACATATTGTTATACTTTAATTGCATAACATTTTTGTTATTATTAAATCCAGTCTTTAATTTTATTTTTATTTTTTTTTGAGAGAGAGAGAAATTATTGTATTAAAATTAGATTTTGGTTGATTTACACATATCAAGTTACTGTTAAAAAATAATTCTAAAACGCGTTGTATCGAACTCCTGATCTCCCACCATTAACAATTATCCATATTTTCTCAAAAAATAGATTTTATCAGAGAAATTGCTTCAATATATGTGAATAGGTATTACAATGATTTTTAATCAAAATCGTCGGAAAATTTTATAAAAAGGGTTTTTTAATTTAAACAACTATCAAGTTGAAAACACTGGTCTAACTTTTTGAACTTATGAGAAATTTCTAGAATTGTCTCGGGCAGATTTTTACTCGTATGTATTTACTAAATTTACTTTTGTTCATTTTTTAAATTTTAATTTAACATTATTAACATTTAATTGATAATTAAAAATTATTTATGAATACTGACTACAATGTCTGATTTGTTTTTGTTCATTTCGAAATTTTGAACACTAATTGCTCATTATCACTTCTCCAATGTTAATGATCAATTAAGAGAGGCTGTGTCCTATTTAATATGTATAGTAATCAATTCTGTTTTGCATTTGTTTATTGTGGTATTGATTTTAAACTACCAAATGTTTAAGGTTTGGATTTTAATTGTCAATTATATTGCTTTAAAAATATTCTAAAGCAATTTAATGAATATAATATATTATCTTTCAGTAAATGATATAAATTGTTTTCCAGTTTTGAAGTACATATAATCTACTATGTATAAATGTTTAGTAGTTTAATTTAATTTATTATTTAATTAATTTAAAATTATTTATTTAATTAATTATTACTCCTTAAATGTAGTTAATTATTAAACTTTACTTTAATTTTCTATTGAACTTAAAGTCTAATTTATTATTGAACTTTTAATCAATTTTCCATTATAAACCTAAATTTTAATTTATTATTTAATTTAATTTTGCTTATAATACGAAAAAGGGGTTGATTGTGGTCTGTCCATCTACGCTTATTCTGTTAATTAAATTTGGTATGCATATTCAAAAAGGCAATACCTCTAAGGTGAATTCGCAAATTGAGGGGAAATTAAGCTCTAAATTTGAAAATACTGTTCCCCTTTTAATTAATTTTTAAAAACAATGAAAGTAATTTAGAAAATCATTCCACCTATTTTGTTTTAAATTAAATTTTTAAAAATTTGAATATGCCCATTAAAAATAACAATAATAAATCTTGTTTTAGAGTTAATGAAGCCGAAATATAATACATATGGTTTAATAGTAGTCTACATAAATGTTTAATATTAAATTTAATAATAATTACATTTATGCATAATTATTTGTATGGGAAATAGCATAGTAAACAATCACTTTCTATGAATAGGAATATATAGTTTGGTTTTCTTTAATTTTTTTGTCCCATTTTTTCCTAAAGAAAAGTTAAAATAAACTTTTAATAAGGCACTGAATGATAAGAAGTGATAAGATAAGTGAATAAGTATGTTTTGAACCATTTTATTTACTATCATAAGAACTGATAGTCATAACCACTGATAGTTATTTGTTAGATCTACTTATTATGTACGTAATCAAGTGATAGTAATGTATCATTGCTTGGTTTTAGTGGTTGTTACAGGGAAAAACGCATAAAAATCATTAAAATATTATTATTTTTAATTATTAGATATCATTAGGCCATTACAGTAGAAAGAGATCGGACACTTTTCATATCTATGTGTTGTGTTGTTCACATCAAATAAATTTGATATCGTACAGATCTATTTGATATGATGTTCACATTTACTTGATGTTTTGTCGTTTACATCAAATGAATTTGATATCGTGCAGATCTATACGATGTTTACTTGATGTGATGTTGCCATTTATTTGATGTGATGTTCATATTTATTTGATGTTTTGTCGTTTACATGGAATTGATATGACATCGTGCAGATCTATTTGATGTGATGTTCACATCTTATCATTTACATCAAATTGATATAATATCGTGCACATCTATTTGATTATGTTACGTAATTAATATCATGTAATTAATTCTGCTATTATTCCCAAGTGCAATAATTTCTTACGCTAGTCTTCTTTATAACTACGTAATTTGTTTTATATAAAAAAAAAATAAAATAAAGAAGATATTTAATATAAATTGGATTTTAAGATTAAAAAGTTTATTTTTGTTATATATAATATAGAGTGCTGTATGTGAAGCGAAATTAAATTTGGTGTTTGTGTGTTGCAATTTAGATGGTACCTCTATATATATACTAAAGGGTAAAGTAGTTTGATCATGTAGCAAACCAAAAGGGGGGTTCCCTTTTATATTGCATTGCCATGGTAACGTTAAAAGGCCATTACCCCCCTTTCCTTCTACTTCCCTCCTTTTCTCTCTTCAATTTATACACGTACTTTTAGAAAGACCAGCACGATTTATTAAATATATTATATTATACATTATTTTTAAAATATATTACATATATCTAAGCGGACATATTATATCTCTGGTATTTAATCTCTTCTTTTTCTTTTTGTTTTAAAAACCTTATGAATTTTATTTTAGCGCTATTTTTTACTTTAAAATAGAATTTTAAATTCTAAATCAAAGTTGATAGATTTTATTTATTTATTTTTCAAAATTATATTTTCGCAGTTTTAGAGACGCAGATAATTTAAAGTCAATATTGATTTATCGATTCCACCTCGGAAGTACGCCCCTAATAAATACTTATTTTAAATTAAATTAAAAAAAAAGATGGAAGCCTTGTAGATTCTCACATTTCTGTTCAAACCCCAGATTGCACGATGAATATAAATAAAATAAAATAGAATAAAATAAAATCTAAATACATAGTATGGTAAATAAAACTCATACAATATATATATATATATATATATATATATATATATATATATATATATATATATATATATATATATTTATATATACATATTATATTGATCTGATGTAATAACACTACTTATCAATTAGTAATAAAAAAATAATCATAAAAGTAAGTCAATCCATAATTTCCCGCCATTTAAATGTCATCAGTCTACACACAAAAAATAATAATGTTTTATTACTTATTCAAATAGATACAAAATTGGGCAATTTAATTACATTTAAATAGCTAAATTAATTAAAATTAAAAGTTATTATTAAATATTCGTAAACATTTTCTTTTATTTTATTAATAAATAATTTCCAGAAAGGTTTATTACATGGTTATCCCACAGTTATCACGTTTTTGTTTGTGTTATTGATTTTTAATGTTAATTGTTATAAATTTTGGTACAAAAACTTTATGTTGTAATTATAATGTAGGAAGGTGAATTTAATGTCGTTATTAAAATAAATAATAGTAACCATACCAGATAAATGGTAGGAATATAAATAAATGTAAAAATGACTACTTGACCAGGTAGGCCTTTTCAAGGTTAAGTGTAAATAAATGTAATCTTAAAAAACAGTTTTAAATATTGTTATACTTAATGTAAATTTTATTATTGTTTAATGAATGTAAAAAAAAAAAAAAAAAAAAAAAAAAAAAAAATGTAAAAAACATAGGTACATATCAAGTTTGATCGATGTTTTAGTTTTAGGTATAAATATGACCAGAAGGTGGTCGAAATATAGCCAATGTTTAATAACTTATTATTTTTAAAAATTTGTAATCCTTAAAAACCAGAAGAAAATCGATCTGGTTTTTGTAAAACAATATTTAATCTTTATAATAGTTCTTTTAAATGACAAATTTAATCGATGCCCAAAGATTAAAATCATTTTTAATCTGGAATAATGAAAATATAAAAACAATGGAAAAAAGACGGATAAAATAAATCATCCACTGAATGAATCGAACACGAATCACTGAAGTTTTTGCCGCGGAGGAATAATTTATAGAGTTACTTTATAAAATAGTTTTAAAGTTATTATTGGTGTTTTTTCTTAAGTTGTTCTGTAATATAAAATAGGTAATTTAATTCTTGTCAAAATTGATATTTCAATGGGAATTTCTAACTAAGGATATTACTTATTTCTATAAATAGAACAGTTTTGTACTATAAAATAGTTTTATTAGTGTTCCGTGGTCTCTCATTGCGCATTTATATGAAAGGATATTATTATTACTCTGAAATAATTTTAGTTTTTTAGACACAAATTAAAAGTAAGTATGGTGCGTTAGTAAGGCTTTTCTTTCTAGGCTCACTTAAAATATTTTTGATTGTAGTATATAAATATTTATTTATATTTTTTGATCTGCTCTGTTTAAAAACAAGTTGGTTACTTGCATAGGAGTGAATAATATGGTTTTTTTTTTTATGCTTCTAAGAATATCTATTGGTGATAGTTTTGAAGATGAGACGTTAGTTAAACAATTTACCGTACTTCCGCGCTTTCTCCTCTCTGTTCTTCATATTATAAAATCGTATGTATTTTATACAGTCTTGTTTTCTTCTTTGTTTATGTTCAGTGCATTGTTTTTTCTTCTTTTTTTATTTCTATGTTGGGCTAAGGAGGGGATGTAGTGCTAGAAGAAGGGGGTAAAGTGGGGGGGGGGATGACCCCCTACTACTACAGAGGTGGGGGCTAGCATTCATGAACTAACATTACTCAACACATAGACACAGTCACAACCGAATTATTATTACTACTATCACAAAGACACAAGCAGGGTGCCAGCACAAAGTTAGGGACGCCTTAGTACTAGTAGAGCCTCAAAATACCTACACAAAAACACTAACTAAACTTATGCTTTGCAACTACATAGTACACAGACACAGAGACAGAGGAATACTCACACAATCATAACCAATGCCTAAAAACTACGAAAACTAAAACATGAACACATACACACTTAGACTTACTGTTATACCTAAATACTAGTATGCAAGTATACTCACACCGACTCAAGCTTTATTACTTGCAGACTCATTGGCATTCTTTTTTCTTGGGTAAACACTCAAACTAACAAAGTTTATACTTTACAGCTTGGCTTGTAGTTCGTAACAACACACTCCAAAGACACAAACACAAAACGAATCATCAACAATCTACACTTGCACACTCAGATCATCTTACTCTTACAAGCGCATGAATGATTCCATTACAACTCACACGAAAACACTCTTTCCCTCCAAGAGTAAATACTCACACAACTACAAAATATTATAGTCTAACTCAAATAGATGAATCTTTTTCACTAACACAAATGCATAATTTAACTTAAAGTTACACACACATTCACTGATACTATTACTTCTCTCTTGTATTGTATTATGGAACTTTATCTTTATAAAAAGACTTTACCAGCACATAGACACAATTTCATTAACTTCCATATTTAAAGTTATAGTTACACGCCCACACAAAAGCAAACTTAGAGAATATACTCGTAGTGAAAACAATAATATTTTGTATTTATATATATACATATATATTATATGTGCGTTACACACACACACACACATACACTAAAAACCTAAATATGTATACTTATACATGCGAGCTAGAGGTATATATATTTATTTTATGTACACAGACACTACAAATATATACATGTATGTTGTGTATAATTACATTCTAGAGACTTTTGTACACTCGAACAAGCTCTGAAGAGACATATTAATACGTATCCTTTACAGACACAACTACAATTTTAAAACGTATAATATAATACATACTTGATTATACTACACTAACACACTGAAACTCAGAATAATTATATTAGATTTCACTATCGCTGTCATAAAAGTACGGATACTTGCGAACTTGTTCACACAAATCAATTTTAAAACATTTTCTATGAAGCTTGGAAAATAGAACTGCACTTATAGATTGCTTTTTCATGCTAGAGATAAACATAATATGAAAATGTTAACCATTTTTCGCACATATTTAATACTATGTTGCCTAATAGTAATGTATATCCTAAAATAATTTAGTTTTATTGGGCTTAATAGAAACAGGTAAACTTCTTGCGGGTTATTTCTTGAAATACATGATACTGGGTGTTTGCTGAAATAATTGAAACGATAATCATTTATTAAATTTTATTATTTATTAAATTTGAATTACTTTTCATAGATTTTATTTTATAGTAAATATTAGTGACCAATAAGTTAAATTACTTGCCAAATAATTTACTGATGGCATGCTTGAACACGATCTGTTGACAGTTTGTATTATTTTCTTAAACTGTCAATATTAGTGACCAATAAGTTAAATTACTTGACAAATTAATGCTAAATAGCAATTAATGCTCATTGTGTAAACAATTTTTTTGCCAGATTTGTATTACTGTTTATTGTTTGCTCAATGGAGACCAAGATTAATTACTTTTATATTATTACAAATGCAATTATTTGTATTTATAACTCGAATGATCAATCCGACTTACTTTAAGTTCTGTTACTTAAAATAAGCGCGAACATATTTACTTAATAAAAGAAGTAATCAATTATTACTGATTTATTTTCCATTATTACTCAATATAAGTGACCTCAAGATACACTATCAATTTATGTGTCAAACTTGGCTTGTCAAGCCAGTTTGACGGTGTATGGGAGAAGTTTGTGAGTTAGATGGCTTGTTGTGGTGTAAACTAACTTCTTACTTGACAAACAAGTTTGATCGTGTGCAGGCCTTTAACTGCACATTTTGACAGTTTGTATTATTTTTATTGCTTTGTAATTAGTCAATAATGTTGACTAATTAAAAAAATAATTAGAATTAATAAAGAAAATAACTTAGTTGAATTCTTATAGACGGAGAAAAAGTGAGGGAATAGTTTGGTTTAAATGTTAAAATATATATTATATATTTTTTTGTTGATTGGTCCTTTTTGTAGGCCTGGTAGAATGCATTATAGCAAGGGCGTTTTACCTGAGACCCTAAGGGTCTGAGGATCCCTTTCCTTAGCGAGGGGAGTAACACCCCACCTCGATTGAATGTGTCTATTGAAGAGGGATTCCAATCTTAGGATTCTGAAACCTAAGGGTCTAAAGAGGTATTCAGACCTTAAAATATCGCCTATTTCATTCCAGAAAAAAAAATCAGTCGATTTGGGACAGATACAATATGTTTTTTTTTGTCACAAAAGAAAAAGAATATCTTTTTACTGTGGTAAATCCCATTACCCATCTGATTTGATATCACTGATTTTCTCAGGAAGCGACTTCATATCTGTTTCGTGAAAATTGAATAATCAAATGGAATATGTACTTAAATAAAATTATGTTATATAAAAAAACTAATACGAAACATGTTTGAAAGTAAACATTGACGAATTTAAATTAAATATAAAAGTATCAGAAAGTTATTAATTTATTCTATTCTTTATTGTATTTTATAATTATTATTATGTTACATATTGCAAAATAACAGAAAATTGGGATTACATGAGTTCATGTGAAAGAACCTAACTAAGTTTGATTTCCGTTTTAAGGTTGCTTTTTTTTTGGAATGACGCCTATTTTGAATGTACAAAATATTATTAAATAAATTGGCCAAGTATTACAGCATACATAAAGGGTTCATGGGTAATTTAACAAATAGGACGAGTTCGTTAACCAGCATAATCGGCCTAGTCGTATCAAGATGGCGATGACTAAGCTATAATTTTTTAACCATTTATTATAATGGCATGAAAAAAACGCCTTTATATGCCTTTTTATTGTCCAAATGCAATGAGACTACTCCGAAGTTTCTAGCTCAATCGGTTCCTATGATAATAAATGTTAATTTTTTTTTGGGGGGGGGGGGACTTTGTCTCACAAAATGATGTGTATGAAAAATTCCTTAAAATATCTGTTTTTTGACAAAGAATAGCTATGATTTTTTTTAGACTCTTGTTGATTTGAAAAAATAGAGAGGGGGGATGAAAAACGCAATTTTCAAGGACTCAGCGCAAAATTGAATTAGGTACTACAAAAACTAAACTAAAAAAATATATATTTGTACTCAGGGAGTTCTTCATTTTACATCCCACATGATGCATTTTCGTTAAACAAATTTCATCTCCTAGTTTTTGAGGGATGATTTTTTGGGGATCATTTTCCTGTAATTGTGTTATTACACATAACGTAACTGCAAAGTTTCAAATTTTTGTGTTGGGTACTTTTCGAAGAGGAGGGGCGTTATAGACAGACAGACAGACAGACAAGCACAGGAATCTATAAGGGTTCCCTATTTTGCCTACGGACCCTTAATGATTTCTGTGAAATATCGCTTTGAGACGAGACTTATTGGTAGCAAGGTCAACCTACGGAATGTGGAATTGATTTAATGGCCGTTATTTTGTCTGGCTTTCAAAAAATCGTGTAACAAATATAGCTAACAAATGTGTTACAATTATAGCTAATAAATATTACGTATGTAACAACTGTAGATAGGTTGATTGGAGATACATTAAAGAAATATTATGATATGAATATGATGAAGTTATATATAATAATTAACCTCTTTTAATAGCTTTTACCTGTATAAGTGAATATATATACTTTAGAACTATTATATGCTTAGTTTTTATTGCTTTTTTTGCTTCTTTATTAATATTTATAAGTGTATGAGTACAACTTCCTGTAAGATAAACCGTCCTCTGTCCAGTAAAAACGTGACTTCTTTCAATATTAGCTAATATTTTAGTTGAAAATAATTGTAAGTATTATTTCTTCAAGGCTTGATTATGTAAATTTTTTATTTGTTATTATTTTATTTACATAAAAAAGTTCTGTAGTTTTTTTGCGGCAAAGTAAGAGATCATTAAAGGGCAATACGATAACTTACGATAACTTAGTAATACATTTATTATTACGATCACTTATGATTCATATTTATTATTACGATTTCATTTTTACTGATATGATCAGTTACTATCCATATTTATTTATTCGATCGTTACGATTCTTATTAATACCATCGTACTTACGTTTCTTACGTATCAATACGCTCAGCTACGATTAATATTTATTAATATTATTATAAGTTACGTTTCACCACCTTTTTTTAATAAGAACAGTTAATTCTCCTATTTATTAATGTAATCAATTATGTTTCACAAATATCAATAAACAATTCGTTGATTGTGGTAATATTTTGGTGTTTCTTTTTTTTGGCAGCCAGACTCCTTTAATCCTAGTTATATTCATATTTTATTCATATGAACAGTTTAGTTACTTTTCATACGTATTAATACGCTTAGTTCGATTAATACGTATTAATACGATTCATATTCATTCATAAGATCAGTTACTTTAAATACGATTGTGGTCATTTATTTTTTATTTTTGCATTGGTTTCCATAGAACTTTGCAGCTATGCGTATTTTATCCAAGTGTTTCTTTTTTTGTGTGTCACTCGCTAGAATATATTTGTAACTGAAGAGTTAGGGAGTAAGTATGAAGTTTTCTGAATATTTTCCCCTTTATTTTTGATAAGCCACATCACAATTAGCTCCACGTTGCTGTAGTATGGGATTCTTTTTTTTTAATTAATACTTTTCTACTTCCTCATAATAGGCATATTCTATTTAAAGAGAAAGTATTTTTACGGTGTGAAAATTCAATTTTTAGATTTCGATGGATTGTCACGTTTTATTTCAATTCTATTTTATTGTACAATCAAACAAATTTTAGGCACAGTCTACCGCCAACTCCGCCTAGATTTAAGACATTAAGGGTTATTTAATTTTAAACAGCTGCTTTTTAAATATCTTTCCTTAACTTATTTAGTTTTCGACTACTAGTTTGGTTTTCTTTATTAGTTTATAAATAGTTTATCTCTTTATTAGGAAATATTAAACGTTTTAACTTAGGTGTCTAAGCGCTGCAATGCTAAACAATGAATTAGTATAAAGGAATATTACATTTCTGTTTTGATAAGGGGAGTAGCAGTCTAAAGAAGAACATTTCGTACACCTTCTTTAGATTGATACTTCCCCTCTGTTTGTTTATAAGGGGAGGAACAATCTAAAGAAGTGCCCACTTAACTATTTAATATGTATTTATTTTCTCTAAATTTAGCCTTTTTAGCTATCCTCTCATTTTTTAAATTCCTGCTAGCATTATAGCAGTTCTTCTATAAAATATAGAATAAGATGTCAAAAAATTTTAAACTTAAAATTGGTGTAAAACTCAAATTTGAATATTATTTTTTTAAGTTTAAAATAATGTAGACTTTGTTGCGTTATTTGGGCACAGAATGCATGGTTGCGCATAATTGTGAATAGTCTTATAATTAAATACTCTTGGTATTACAATTATTTATACACCTGTGCACCTATTAAGGTGTCTGTTGAGTTTGACTTGGTTAATTAATCATCTGTCCTGTAATGAATTTATACTTGTAGATTAAGGCGTGAAAGATGGAGTTATGGCTTTTAAGATGTCAATATTGTTCGTGCACAGATGGTTGAACGTCGAACGAGATTTAAAGTATATTTAAGTTTTTAGATGAGTTACTTGGTTGTGAAGGGCGAAGGAGTTTAGATAAAGGAGGGGAGGAGATTTTAGGATTGTGTTTTTACACTGGAGGGGTTGTGAAGGGGGTGGCACACCGATGTAGGATAGGGCCTAGGGCTGAGGGCGTCCCTTCACTTGCTTCTTGCTGCTGGATTCCATGGGAATATCTAGCAACTGCCTCAAACCTTCTCCATTCCTTGCTCCCCCTATCTATTCTACATTCGCAATTGAGGGGCAACTCGGAGAATGCGCCGCGGTTTAATCAATTTCAAAATTCTAATTATCTTGTCTCTATGTATATTTAAATCAGATAGTAAATTATATAATAGATGATAAACATCTTTCTAGTGTAAATATCACATATATGTGTCACTCTCTGTGACAAAGCGTTATAATGAGACAATACCGTTGTATTACCAATAGGTAAAATAAATATTCGTTATATTCATAGACGTATTAGCCATACAAATTAATTATAGTAGTTCTTCCTCTTATAAAGAATGGCGCAAAACCTATTATTTTATCATCTGTGTTAGTATAATGTAATAAAATAGACTTCGCAAACATATTAAAACATTCTAATTATATATTTAATTTATTTAGCATTATCTAATATTAGTTATTGCTTACTTTTTTATATGTAGCATATAAACTTAATTGATTTCTCGATCTCGCCTAGGGGTATAATTTTTCTTCATGTGTGCTAAATTTTATCAAAATTAGCCCAGAAGTTTAGACTAAAAAATGAACACTTTTTTTAATTCAGGGGTTCTTAAAACGTGCTAAATCCATCAAAATCTCGTATATGCCTGCCATAAAAATATTTTCTACATACTTATACTACGTATAATATGATCAAATAAACAATATAAATATTAATTATTACTTTTTTTTAAAAAAAGTCACTAAAATAAAATAAAAATAAAACAGGATAGATGCAACATAAAAATTATTTTTTCTAATTTAAAATAGAAGAAACGTGTTGCCTATTTATTCTCTTATTTAAATATCGTGACTTCTTAACTCCTACACGATTTTTTTATGTTTGATAAAATAGAATATATTGCTTGGGTTTGTATTTTATTAAAGCTGAGGTTATCGATTAACGTCATTATCTCCTTAGAATGTAGTCTGTTATTTGCCCACGAGGAGCGAAGCTATCGCTAGTACAATATCAAAAGCCTGTTATATCTCATTTTAAATAATATTTGTATTAAAGTGTCTTTTCCTTTTAAAAAATATGTATATCATTATCAAAGTAATTTTGTATCTTATTATAGAAATTTAATAAATATGTATATCATTTGAATTATAAACAATTTTGTTTCTTTAAATTAATTGTTAGAGACTGTATTTAAATTACACTGTTAACAGTTACATGTTGAAGATAATGAAATAAGTAATGATTTTAGCTTGAAAAAGGAGGGATCGAGATTTCAAAAAAGGGAGCCTTTAAACTCCTTTGAGATAGAACAAGCTAAGAATTTAAAACGTTTTTAATCTTTAGAAAAATATACTGCCAATTAGTGTGGCACATAACTTTCTCTCATCCGTCACGTACTTTATTGATTTTATGCTTTTACAAGCTATTATTGTCTAATTTATTAAATATTTCCCCCCGTTTTTTTAATATGTTGAAGTTGTTTTGACTTTTTACATGAATTTAAGTAATTCAATTAGCCATTTTTTTTTTTTTTTTTTTTTTTTTTTTTTTATATTTACTTGTATTTTTTCATTATAAAATACAAGTTTTTCTTTATATTTGTTTAAAAAAAATTACAAGTTATTTTATGTTAAAAAAAAACTTTATAAATATATATAAAACGTACGTCAATCTTCATCTTTCTCCTATCTACATATTTCTTTCCAAATATTAAAAAAGTGTCTTCTTTAAGTTTCCTTCTCCAAAGAAAATGAAAATCCTTCTCCAAAGAAATGAATTATGTAATAAAAATGATTTCTTTGACATGTCATTGTCATTTCTGTTAATACTTTTTAAATTCATATTAAAAAAATAATAAAATAAAAATACTTGCCCTGGGTATGTACCCAACTAAACTTCTACCCCTATAACGCTTTATTTACTTGGGTACATCCTTTTTTCTTTTCTTTTCTTCCCCCTTCTTAACCCCATACAAAAGCCCCAGTGCTTTACAACATCCCCATTAAGTTTGTCTATTAATTTATCTTATTTCATTTCCCCATATTTTCCAATATATAAATGGTATGTACCCAGCTAAACTCTTTCCCTATGGCTCCTTATTTGGTTGGGTACATACTTATTGGTATGTACCGAAGTAAATAAGTACCCTTTTTTGCACTCAGGAGGCCTTATAACTACGAATTTTCGCATCATTGCAATACTTAGTTATATATAATACTTACTACGTATGTGAGAAAATAAAATGGTGGAATTAAGAGCTCCATATACTTCCTGAGAGGAGAGCAAGGGAACTAATCAATTTAAAGCTCGATCTAGCAACATCTTCTTTTTACTTCTCTCTCATATTTCCAATTTATTTAATTTTATAAGCTTAGAAATATAATGTACTTAGTAAGTCAGGAAGAAGCAAAATACTGTTTACAGGAATTTACAAAATTACAATAAGTATTTAAATTTTTTTAATTTGCAACAATGAATCATATAATAAATTTTTCAATTTTAGTAATTTATTTTTATTTTATTATATTTGCATTTATTTTTACAGCAACATAAGACATTCAATATATTTATATATGCATTATATTGCAATATAAAAATTTAAACCTCAATAGAATAGAATATAAGAATATTTAACACGATGTAAATATCTGTTATTACTTTTAACTATAAAATTGTATAATTTCAATATCAATAAAGTAAAGAATAATTATTATTATTTTTATAATGGAATAGGAATAAGAATGGGAGTGGATGGCGGAATAAAAGGAATAAATTGGGAAGGGGAAAACTGTGAGAGGGGGGATTTGAAGGGAAGGGGTAAAGAAATTGTTAGAATAAGGAAATAAAATAGAAAGGGAGGAGGGGGACCGCCCTGATAGAACCCTTGGTATTGCTTCAGTTTACTTCTCCGTATAGGGGGTACTAAGAAGGGAGAGGTTAATGTTCTGAGCCTGCGCACAGCTTCTAAACCTCCCCCTTAACCCCCTTTACCCCAAACTATATATGTATATAAATATATATGTTGTTTATTTTAACCACTCTCTTGTACACACGGTATTTTATCTATTTTCCATCCTTATTTAGTCTCCTTTTGACTTCGCTTCATCTCATTCTTACCTTTGCGTTTCTCTTTCATTCTGATTCGAACTAATCCATTTATTCCGTCTAAAATCTTATATTTGGTTCACTCTTTTTCTTCCCTCTCCTTTGCCAATTTTTTTCTATGATTATCTTTTTTTTTAATGTATTTTAATTTGTTCCCTTTTTTGTTCACATGAAATATGCACTACTTCATACTGAAATATGTATCTGATTTAACTGCAGGATTTTTTGTACAGGCGATATTTCTGACCTAATGTAACCCTTAAAAAAACTAACTAATCTATCTTGTACGGCTTGAATTAAATATATATATATATATATATATATATATATATATATATATATATATATATATATATATATATATATATATATATAATATATATATATATATATATATATATATATATATATATATATATATATATATATATATATATATATATATATATATATATATATTATCCGACCTCTCCAGCGGTCTAGAGCTAAAAAAGGTATTTTGATAGTGCACCCTCAGTGTGTTATCACGAGTACTTTTTCACGTGAAGACCAAATCGAATAAAAAGTATCTTATCTTGTAGAGGACACTTCGGAAATGGTACCCTACTCTGAACTTTTTTCATCCAAATCCCACTAAGTGGAGTTATAAGCTTCCAATGAATGATTTTCATTTTTTTATATTTAGGGGTTCATTCATATTTTTATAAGCAGAGGAGGGGAGGGTTGGAAATGATATTGGGAGGGTCGATAAACATTTTTTTCGATGGAAATTTTTACTGTTTGCAATTTTCTAACCTTGATATCGAATTTGGGGTGCTCATATTAAAGACTAAATACAAATTAAGAAAAAACTTAATTCAATTGCAATTTAATTATTAATGACCTTTTCATTTGAACACTTGAATTCGGGTTTTACCCTAATTCAGATTTTTTTTTACATTGACATTAAATCCAGTTGTATACTGTCTTAAAATGTTTTATTTAATGCAGTCCTTTTTCTCTATTGTTCTGTTTTTTCCTGTACCTTTTTGTATAATTATTATATAGTTCTAATTCTTTTAATCTTTCTACCTTTTTTTGTCGTGTTTCTGTTCTTTTATTACAAAAGTTTTTTTTATTAATTACTGTTTCTTTTTTCTTTCTCATGTATGAAGTATATATAAGTATATAGAAAGAAGGTATCTTGATTGTGTTAAAATTCAATTAAAAGTTATAAATGGATTGACATGTTAAAAGATTCTTACATACTAACTATACGCGTTCTCGTCCATCTTGCAGTGTAAAGAATTTACACAAAGATTTCCATAGTCACTTCTGTCCTGTGCTTTTAGCCACAGCTTAAGACCCAGGTGATTCCTTTTTCCCTAAAGATGTTAGAGAGGTTATCTTCCAAAACTCTTCTTCTTCTTCTAGGGCAGTGTTTCCCAAACTTTTTTAGCCCACGGCACAGTATAAAAAAGTAGCCAGTAACTGCGGCACACCTATTATTTTATTCAGGGTCGCCGAAAGCCATCCTGTGCCCTATGTCTATAGGTCTACTTGGCCCTCCACTGACGTTTCAGGGGAAAAATTTTGAAAATTACATATCTGGAAATAACTTTTACTCATCATACACAGTTACAATGATTTTTATGGAAACATTTATTAAAAGTTTAATATATACTTGATAGTAATACTCCGCTGAGTCTAGGAGCCAAAGATTTGGCCACAAGCGCTTTTCTATGTAAGAAAACCATGTGTAAAAACTATATGTTTGGGTTTTTCTTTTTTGCTAAAGCTTGAAAACCCGCCAAGTGACCGGCCACAGATGGACTCCCATCAATGCAGACACTTAAACAGGACTGCCATGATATTTTGTAATTTTCAAAGAACTTATGAACTAAATTAAAATTTTTCGGCCTCTTGTGGTCTCAGGGAGGTCTTTGGAAACAGGAATTGTTCAATAATAGATTTATCAATAAATCGTACAAAATGACCGCACTTGTGGTTTATTATATTTTATTCTGGATCCCGCGGCACACCTAGCCGGGCCTCGCGGTACACAATTTGGGAAACCTGCTCTATAGGGCGTCTGCCGTCAAAGCGTACCTCCAGACCTTGTCAATGGAAACGCTCCTCTCCTATTCTTTGAACATGTCCTAACCTCTTTCATCTATTTATATTGACTACCTGCTATCCTACATTAAAAATGATTTGAGCTCAAGAAAATGTGTTGTAAAATACGGTTTTGATTCAATACATTTGAAAGGTATTCTAATTACATAACAATGAAAACTCCAGTCACAAGTTACCGAGATTTTGCCGCAAGAAATAACTAATGGGAGATACTTTAATGTAGAATACATTTATCGATTTATGGCAAAAGTTCCTTATGGCACATTACAGCGTCTGGAGCCCGGGAGTGAATCCGAAAAAAACTAGCGTCACAAAACCTACCTTCACGAAATCGACCGATGACGATAACTTGAGTAAATGAGGAAATTTATTAAAGGTTTATTATATTTATTGAGGTAAATTTTAAAGTTGACCTAAACCTTTAAAATAGAGAAAAGAACGTTTTTACCGATATCTTACGTTCTTACGCAACGATTTTGATAAAACTCATACACATCGTCTAAAGTACAATTGAAAGAGGCGTGTAAAATTTCAACCTGATGCAAGCAGAAGTTTATGTGTAGTGAAGTGATGTATTTTATAATATTTTAAAATGGAGTAGAGGGCCGGGGCGTGAGGAGTGAGGGTTAGGGAATAGTCCTGTTCCCTCACTCAGTAGAGTTAGGGAAATTTTAAAGAATTTTTTTGTTTATTATAAGCGAGCGTCTTGCAATAAATATGTATTGAATATTGAGAAAATAGTTAATCATGACGAGTTGATAGTTAATGATGATGGTTGTAGTAACAACCGTCACATACGTAAATACTCGTAGGTAGGGACACACTCTACTACAACCATCCTCTTTAACTATCAATTTATCATGATTAACTTTTTCTCAATATTCAAACATATTTATTGAAAGACGCTCGCTTCAATGATAAACAAATGATTTTCTTTTAATTTTACCTTAACTCCGCTAAGTACAAATAGTTAGTTACTTTTAATTTTGTCTCTTTTTTAACCCCACCATGTATAAGCCGTTAGCATCGTATACTTAGCAGTGCGATTTTATAATTTATACTTAATAAAGCCTCGACACCTCACGTATTTTTTTATCATACGAACTGTAACAAAACCGAATGTAAATACTAGTCCATAAGAAGTAGTAGTAGTAGTAGTAGAGCGGGGGTGGACAAACCACTTGTTAGAGCCTAGCAATTATGCCACTTATTTGAGCCCTTGTTCACTAACCACACATGGAGTTAAGCCACTTCACATCAATGTACCTCCGAAGTGTATATACTCTGTGATCAAAAGTGATCCATGTAAATGAAACTACCAAGGCATGGTATCGAACTCATTACCTCAAGTTTGATTCATAGATAGCCGAGCAAAATGTGACTATTTACTTGCATATATCCATGTATATTGATACATAAAATCACCTTGTATAATTAGAATTTAAGAAAAAGAAGGGAGCTAGACAGATAAATAATGCACCAATGACCTGTATCGAACTACGAATTCCTCACTTTTCTAAATGAGCGCTATTGATCAATTGATTTACCTATATCTTAAATCAGATGTACAAATCCCAATTATTTTGGAACGAAGTTCCTTATGGCACGTTAAAGCTTTTGGAGCCTGGGAGTAAATCCGACAAAAAACGACCGTCAAAAAATCAACCGTCACATAACCGTCCGTCAAGAAATCTACCGATGATGATAACTTGAGTCATTTTACCATTGTCCAGGACGAGTTCATTAATGGACAACGTTATCCGCTCAAGCGTTCGCGCGCAACACTCGCGTAAATGTAAGCTTCAATTGTGTAATTAGAATTTTAGGTCGGGAAAAAATTCTAACTTCATCTATTCAATGAGACAACCAACTTTTTTTAAAATATTTTTTTTTAGTACAACCGCAACACCGAGAGTGCTATGAAGTGTTATAGAGCGCTTAGTTTATTAAAGTGGACCTAAATGTTTATAATAGAGAAAACAACGTTTTTTACCGCTATCTTACGTTCTAACGTAACGATTTTAATAAAGTACAAATAAAGCAGGCATGTAAAATTTTAACCTGAGACAAGCAGAGGTTTTTGCGTAGTGATGTGATATATTTTAAACTGAGGCCGGGTAGGTAGGAAACAGGACTGTTCCCTTTGCAACCACCCTTTTAACTATAAAATCATGATGATAAACCTTTTTTCTCAATATTCAATACATATATTTACTGCAAGATACTTGCTTCAATGATAAAAATTTATTTTCTTTTAATTCCTCCAAGTACAAATAGATATGTAGTTACTTCTAATTTTGTGTCTTTTTCAACTCCGCCATGTATAAGTAGTTAACATCGTATACTTAGCAGTGGGATTTTATCATTTATATTTAATAAAAAGCGTAAGGAACTTTGTTCCTAACGTGCCCCGCAACACCACACATACTTTTTTTTTTTTTTTTTAGCATAATACCTTTCTAGAAATAAAAAGAGGAACATGTGAACTCTGATATTGTAGATGTAACCACATCTAACTTACGTATCGTAGCTTGTTACTTTTCTCTTAAACTTAAAAGGAAACAATGAATAAGTCAAAAATGAAGCTATGAATTATTATGGGGGCTTTATGAAGTACGACTTACAAACTCTTCCCTTCCAAGTTAACACCTCTTTTCATCTCATCTTTCTACTTGCAGCATTTCTTATTCTTTTCATCTTTTTACTTGCTATAATTCTGATTCTTTTCTCTTTTCATAATACCCATTTTCAATCTCTTTCTTACTTTATTAGGCCTTCTTATGAATTCCCCTTTCCTGATATCCTTTCTTACTTATTCTTTATATTTACTTCTTTGTGTTCAACCTTCCTTTAAAATATAATCTTTTTTAAAACCTTTTCTTTACTTTAATTTTTTTTTTTACTTTTAAGAAACGATATTTTTTTTAAAAAAAATTGGATATTTACCCTCATAATTTTCAGAACTTATACTTTTGCTTAATTACTCTTTATGTGTGAAGTTAATCAGTTAGTTGTAGTGATAACCGGTTATTAAAAATATTTGATTAAATTGTTTGACCTTTTTTTTTTAAGCAACTCATTTTCTGTACTTATATTGATTCTCATTTAGCTTCTGAGCTTACTGAAGGTAAAGGATGCTACGTGATCGTTCAGAAGAACGAAAAATGTTAGGTCTCCGATTTCAAAAATTCCGAGACAGAAATCCGTTTTAGACATCAGGGAACATTTTTGGTTCCGTGTCTGTCTGTCGCTCTATTTTTGCGAACTATCATATATCTAAAAAACTACACGTCCGAGTTTTATGAAATTTGGATGGTAGATCATAATTAGCCCATTGTTGGTCCCATATAAGTTTCAACCTTCTGCGCTCATTTGTTTCTCTTCTACATCCACACAAACATACATTTATTTACACCTACAGCTTCATAAGTACTTAGTACTTATCTGATTTGTATGAAATTTTTATAGTTTATCGAAAGTAACCCGCAGATAGCCCCAGATAAATTTGAACTTTCTGCGCTCTTTAACTTTGGCTAAATTAATACTTTAATTCTTGTAAACAATCAAAACAATTTTGACAGATTAAAAAAACGGGGGAATCAAACAAATTAGACAATTATAGCTTGTAAAAGCATAAAATCAAGAAAGTATGTGATAGGATGCGAGAAAGCTATGTGCCACACCAATTGGAAGTCTATTTTTTTTTTTTTCTTATCTATTTATAATATTATGATATATGGCCTTTTGCACCCCGATCTTGTCGCCCCATTCCTCCATTCTAATTATAGGGATAAAATGTTGTATAGTTTAATTGTTGATAATATGATTAAGATATATTAGGTAATTACATAACAGCTTGGCAATCATTTAATTTTATTGGTATGATTTTTTTTTTTACAAAGCATTTTATACAATGCCACACTATCTTTGATAATGGAATGTGAATCGATTAATTAATTATCTCTGATCTAATTAATTACTAAAATAATGCTTTAGTACGAAAACGAAAATTAAAGTTTTATCCTTTTTATTCACCAATTTAAAATAAGTTATTGCTTTAATAATATTTAATTTTGATTTTAAGAGTGTGAATAATTAAATTAAAATATAAATTCTAAAATTTAAATTTAAGTATAAAAATAAATTATTAGTGTATAGCATGAAATATGTATGTAAAATGAAAATAATTTTGATTATACATATTATAATTATACTTGTTAAATATTCCAACAGTAGAATCATATCAAAATGCTATTTGCTTCTGTTGTTAGCTTCCACTAAGACACGCACTTGTGTCCCTACCCGAGTTGTTCCTTTACCCCCTCCTCTTAGCGACTCCACCCCCTTTACCTCCCTTAGTTGAACCTAAAATTCGATACAGGGCGAAAAATGTCTAACTTTCTCGTTAGATCTCCCCCTCTTTTGCTTCTATCCGACATCCCTTCCCACTTTCCTCTCTCTAGAGCTTAGAGGAGAAAAAGGAGGCAGTCCCAAACCCTAGAAAGGGTGAGGGGATGTAAAGCTGGAAATATTTGAAAAACTTGAGACTATACAGTGAAAATTTGCTCTTCATTTTCTCTCTGGCATAATCTTAAAATTAACTCTCGCTACCCTCCTGTTTTCCATTTTTCCCGGAAAAACCTCAATTCTGCTTTTTAGTCCCTTCCTTCCCCTGCCATTTAAATTAAATTTATTTTTAAAAACTTTCTTATTAATTATTACTATGTATTTCTGTTATAAATAGCTCGTTAGACTAAAATTATTATTAATTAATTATTATATGTTCACTCAAATGTTCAAAACAATATTATGAAATATGTTTTTTAATAGTATTAACTTTATTGTTATATTTATACAATTCATGTCATTTAATAGTATCAATTTACTTTAGTTTTTGTTCAATTAAGAATAAAAAAGAATACAACATTAATTTTATTAAGTGACGATGTTTATGACGTTTCGACTTGTACTTGTAATTATTTTCAATGCTCAACTTTTTTTAATAGAATAATTGTTCT
The DNA here is from genome assembly GCA_951217055.1 of Gerris lacustris. Lineage (NCBI taxonomy): Eukaryota > Metazoa > Arthropoda > Insecta > Hemiptera > Gerridae > Gerris > Gerris lacustris. The sequence goes on from OX578280.1 coordinate 27,791,242, forward strand.
ACATCAGTCAATTTTTCAAATTTAACGCTTTTCTGCATAATTAATTTGAAAATAAAACTAAAATATTCAAATTTGGGACTCTTTTCCTTGCAATAAAGCTTTTTATATGCAATCTCCACCACCACCATCACCATCATTCTGTAGTATAGTGGGCTTATTACTACAAAAATTATTACTTTTTATTCGCATTCCTCTTCAAACAGACCGTGTAGAGAGAGCATCAAATGAGACCATTCCCCCTGTATACACCTGTATACACCGAAATCCTGATTCGTAGCAAAATTTTTAAGTTCTTCCTCTCTGTTACTTCATTCAATTTATCCATTAAGATGTTTTCCATAAACGCTATAGTTTCTGAATAATTTCAAATTTAGCTTGAATTTCAAATCAGGATTTTTTTTCTACAGAGCTTGGGATTGATCTCATTTGAAGCAAAATTCGATTTTCTAACAAGTTTACTTAAAGGCGTTTTATAAAAAGAAGAGTTGTATTTGAAAATTTTAAGGGTGAACTGAACATATATATGTAAATATGATTTTAATGTTCTTCTTTTTTTTTTAAATATCTCGAAAACGAAGCTACTCCGGACCCATGTCCATAGGTACTTTTTTGTTCAGAGTCAAATTTCCTTCTAGATTCCAAAAAATCGTAGCCTTAGTTAACTCCAGAGGTCAGAGTTCCTTTCCCGATTCCCAACGATGAACAATGTGCAATTTTAACCCATCATGAGCTCATTGCCGTTATGAGGCAAATTTTGGTGCTTGACTGATCTTTTTTACTAACTAATTTTCATCAGCGGTTAAGTCTTATTTAAATTCTAGAATCCGTGGGATATAATATAATGCGTTAGGAAATAACTTTATATTATAAGTTATATAATTTAATGAGTGGGTTAGTCTGATTGTATTTAGTGTAATAGAACAGCATAGTGTTTATCAGCATATATGATAGGAACATTCCTTATCTTATCAGCTTATTATTTCACTGTTATACCTCTAGAGGTTTTTTTACCTTACTCCAGGAGTTCTTTGTATAGCATTATTATGTAAATAATGTAACGTATTTAAAAAATTTTCATTTCGAAAAAAAATGAAAGAAGAACAATAATTTAATAAAATATTTTTATGAAAAACAAGACTCGAGATTTTATGCTCCCAACTAATTTTGTTTTTACTCCTACTTTTATATACATATAATATATATATATATATATATATATATATATATATATATATATATATATATATATATATATATATATATATATATATATATATATATATATATATATATATATATCTAGATTTAATTTAACCAATATATAACAATATATATATATATATGAAATAAATAAAAGAAGGAATATATAAAGGAAAGAACAGGTATAATATATCATTGACGCTAGTTTAATTGAAGTTTTATTAATTATACGTACTTTTTATAAATTGTTGTATTCGAATGTCGTTGTTAAATTAAACACCTTCTTTAATTTGTATAAACAATTTGTTCTTGATGGATAATTATAGGTGTAATTAAATATAATCAAAACTAGCTGATTTTTATTATTATTTAATGTGAGACGTTTCTACTTTCTACCCTTTAAATTCCTTGTAATTTCCAATCAGCTATTTGTACTAAAAATATAAAACATGTTCACAAAAGTATTAATTAAAAAATGTCAGTTCTATTTTTTCCTTTTATGTTTAACATTAATAATTATATTTGAATAAAAATATTTGGAATTAAAATATCATTTTTTACATGCCTATATAATGGTAAAAACAAATTTATAAAATATAAAAATACTTGCAATTTAGTGTAAAAAAAAATTAATTTTCTCCATGAGAGTTCGTCATTATAAAAATGAATTTATAAATTTAAAGTTATTTTTTTTAATTTTTTTTAAATTAACATGTTTAAACAGAGACAACCAACATAAAAGTCTAAAAACAAACAGTCTAACAATTGTTACATGATAATCTACTATATAATTTGCAGTGAAAAATTACTAAAACAATTTATTCTAATTAATTACACCTATAATTATTATCCATCGAGAGCAAATTATTCATATAAATTGTTTTATTAAAGAACTCTATATTATTAATTGATTATAATAATTATTAAATTGTTTTAAATTCTGTTTAGTAAGGACAGCTTATACTGTACATGCATTTATTTCTGTATTTGTTTAATTATCTGAGTGTTCAAGGTTTCTGCATTCTTTTTTTAGAATACCATGACTAAGCTATATTAGATAATTTTAGATATGGATGTATGTAATTTATTTATAAATATTTTAACAATGCATCGTTGTATTATGTAGGTTGTAGATATAATCAGAATTGAAACGTAGGGCAATATATTTGTATTATATTAAATGTGTTATCTTATTATTCATTTGACTTTTTTTTCTATGTTGCAGGTGAGCTAAATTTCGATTTTTTTTTTAAAAAAAATGAATACGAATGGAATTGAAATAATTTACGCTACAGATTTGGGTAAGAACTTTTTACTAATATTATGTTCAGTGAATAAAATGAGTTGTATGCCTATCTTTCTATGTTATTTAATTAAAAAAGAAAAGTCTAGTAATTAGAAAGAGTAAGATATATACTAAACTGTGCGTCGTGCTAAAATATGTATATTTATTTTAAAAATAAATTAAAAAAAAGTAATTGATATTACTTTTCTGGAAGTTATATATATGGATATATATATATATATATATGGATATATATATATATATATATATATATATATATATATATATATATATATATATATATACTCTAAGTAGTAGTAAAACTAGTGAACATGCTAACATGTCAGCAAACTTATAAGTGAACTAATAAACAAGTTAACAATCTTACAAGTGAACTAATAAACAAGTTAACAACCTTACAAGTAAACTAATAAACAAATTAACAATCTTACAAGTAAACTAATAAACAAGTTAACAACCTTACAAGTAAACTAATAAACAAGTTAACAATCTTACAAGTGAACTAATAAACAAGTTAACAACCTTACAAGTAAACTAATAAACAAGTTAACAATCTTACAAGTAAACTAATAATCAAGTTAACAACCTTACAAGTAAACTAATAAACAAGTTAACAATCTTACGAGTAAACTAATAAACAAGTTAACAACCTTGCAAGTAAACTAATAAACAAGTTAACAATCTTACAAGTAAACTAATAAACAAGTTAGCAACCTTACAAGTATACTAATAAACAAGTTAACAACCTTACATGTTGATCCACATAACGACATATCAATGTTTTTCCATGAAGGAGAAAATCAGTATACATTTGTCTAATTAATATAGTAGATGGATCTTGAGGTGTGAAATAATGAAACATTAATGCATTTTTATTACCATTTAGTCCGCTAGGAGCTCTGATATAATTTTATATTAAATTTAGAAACTTCTATCGGCGAAATGTAGTACTAGAATGAATAAAGTTAAAACCAATCAACCTCCTATGATATTCTAACTTACCTGGCACAATATTTTAGAGCGTATTTTTTGTTTGTTGGAGCTAAAATATCCATGTAAAATATAAAAAGCTGAAAAGTAAATGAAGATACAATCAAAGAAAATAAGAAGACAACAAGCCCACAAGTTAATTAATCAATAAATCATCGATAACAAGTAAACTAATAAACAAGCCAACAAGTGAACTAATTAACAAGTGATCGTGCTAATAATAATAAACGAAGTAATATGTAAACAATATATCGTAAAGAAGATAAAAAAGTAAATAAGCCAACAAGTAAACTAATAAATTATAATTAAATAAGTTTGTTGATTGGGACAAAAAAAAAAAAAAAAAAAAAAAAAAAAAAATTAAGGGTGGATTAAAAAATATGAGTGTAGTGATGTGTGCCTTCGTGAGAGGAATAAATGTTACAATAAAGTTATATACAATATTTATTTAAAAATATAATTATAAATAAAATTATTATTTATTATTTAAAAATCCATAAAAATGACGTAACCTCCGCGGGGGCTACGAGATCACATTTATTTAAATTCTGCATCTCAGAAACTAGATTTTTTGCGGTAAAGCCTCGTATTTTATTGTTTAATTAGTATTTAAATGGACAAAAATTAATTAGAATCGACGGAATTGCATGTGTTAGAGGAAGGTATGTCCGCTGAAAGTTGAAATTAATACGGGATAATATGTGGGCTAATTTTTCATTTAAATCGGACTACCAGTTTTTAAAATATGGACCTTTGCAAAAATGTTGTGGGACAAGTTTAGAAAGACAAGAAGTATCGATAAGCTAACTAAAAGTTCAATGGACTACCTTCAAATTCGGGTAGATTTTACTTTTGTTCTTGTTCAACTTCGTTTGACATCCAGATTGTAAATAAGACGAGATCTTTTCTCTTTCTAGAAAAGATAATGTTCCTCTTATTTAAAAAAAAAAAAAAAAAAAACTGTGAAGATGACAGTTTAACACGAATGAAAAAGAAATGAAAAGAGAAAAAGAGATGCAACAAGTTAAAAAAACAAAAAACATTTCTTTGAGTTTTATTTAGTAGAAAATTGTTACTTTCATCTCCCACTCATATTTTGCTATGAATTTGAACCGTTGTATTAAACGTCGCTTCTTTTTTTTCATAAAGAAAGTAGGTACTGTTGTACTATAAATAGCATTTTTTGCTATGCATTTGAACTAAACCTTGCACTGTTTGCTACGAAGTTGTACTGTTGTACTAAACCTCGCATTATTTGCTATGAATTTTTACCAAAACTCGCATTATTTGCTATGCATTTTTACTAAAACTCGCATTATTTGCTATGAATTTTTACTAAAACTCATTATTTGCTATGAATTTTTACTAAAACTCGGATTGTTTACGCTGAAGCTAAAACACTAAACTTCTTATAATATATTATGTCGTCATAACTATGTAAATTAAATAAAAATACTGAGTTTTAAAATAAAAGTTATCTGTTTCCGAAGATATTATTGCAATAAAAGATGAATTAAGTGAAGATCTTTAAAATGAAATAAATTGTTTACCGGGACACAATTAAATTGAAGGGGTCTTAAATGATTTTGTATTGTTATATTTACCTTTAATTATTGTGGTTTTTTTTTACATTACACGTATGCGTAATTAATTAATGTTCCTAATTTCTCATTCTCCTATCCTAACTTCTTTATTTTAATTAATTCCAATTAAATTTAATTTAATAATGATAATAGGCCATATTATCAAAGTTTTTTTTATATTATAAATCCATTATATTTATGCGTTTTGGTGGTGTGAGTTAATTTGATGATTAATAAATAAATAAAATAAGTGATCAATTGGATAGAATGTGTTTGTATTGGCCCAGACTTTATGTGCCAAGTTTCAGCTCGATTGGTTGATTGGAAGAGGGTTAATTAGCCATCCAAAGATTTTTACGTTTACGACAGGCAATAATAAAAAAAAAAGAGAAGAAAATCAAAGTTAATATAAAAGACTTAAAAATGGTTTTAGGTGTTTTTTTTCTTCACTGGAAATAAAAATGCATGAAAAATTGCCAGTTTTAGTCTGCTTATTTCTGTGTTTCCGCTTTATGATAACGTGAAGTTGTGTAGTTTACAATTTTCTTAACAAAAAAAGGTTAATTACCATTGTGATAAACTCTATAAAATATATTTATTTTTTATTTCTACCAAAAACCCTTTTTTGCATAATTTTAAACTAATGTATATAGAAATAAGTTAGATAATTAAGCGATAACGCTAAATTGCTACCATATTATTTTATGCTATTTTAAAACGCGACGCTACGTTATATCGTGTTTAAATTATCTTCCTTCCCTGATTAACTTATGTTTTGTTGCATTTATAAATTCCTTTTATTGTTTTTTTTAACGTCTCTTTATTTTTTGAATAAATTTATTTGCTTTTCGTGTATCTTCAACTGGGTTTCTTTTTAATGACAAACTATTAATTATCTATCAAGTTAAATATTAAAACCTTAAGTAAATTTTATTTTAAAAAATCTTTCCTATATGGTTAATGAACTTTAAAGATTTAATTAATTAATTGTTTTTAGAATTGTTTGAAGTACATATTTATCTTAATACTCGAGAGCTCCACGCCTTTTAAGTAAGGTCAGGAAACCTTGAATAAGTTCGTTCACATATTACGCGAGCATACAGACAGACGGACGGGTGGAATATCCATCCTCCCAGCATCTGTGTATCAAGATCTTGTTTTTCTCACACCAGTCAAAATAAGTTTCAATAAACGCTTGCATGTTTGTTTTTTTATTAGCTATAAAAAGTTAATTTGATCACAACGAACTAAATCTGAACAACTGGTCTTAACAGTGATTTGGATTTCACTTTAAAAGTGAACAACAAATGTATTAGCAATGCTCTTATAATGAAACTGTTCTGTGTCTGATCATTGCTGCGATTTAATTATATATTCCTCATTAAACAGTACTGATGAGTTTTATTAACAATTATTAAAGAAGTAAATTTAAATTCCAATAAGATCAGGTTAGTTGCATTTACGAGAAAATTCTGTTTAAAAGCTGATATTTAGGTATTTTATGTCATGTGACTGAACAGCAACTGATCTTTTAAGTGATTGTATGTTGTATAAAACCGATCTTTTCAGTGATTTATGTCATGTAACTGAACTACAACTGATCTTTTAATTGATTGTTTGCTATACAACTGATCTTTTCAGTGATTTATGTCATGTAACAGAAATACAACTGATCTTTTCAGTGATTTATGTCATGTAACTGAACTACGACTGATCTTTTTATTGATTGTTTGTTATACAACTGAACTTTTCAGTGATTTATGTCATGTAACAGAAATACAACTGATCTTTTAAGTGGTTGTATGTTGTATACAACTGATCTTTACAGTGATTTTATTGTTACGTTCTTGGGATCGACAAGTACGATATAAAGTCCTGAACAAATTATTCTTATACTAAACATTTGTTCAGGACCCTATGTGGTCTTATCAACCCTAGAATGTACGAGTAATAGTATCTTATATTATACAACAAGTCCACATAAATTCAAATAAAATCAAATTAGTCGAATTCCTGGGGAAAATATCTAGTTTCCGAGAAAATGGCCCGTAGGGATAAGGCCATTAAGAAAATGAGTACTATTATCATAAAAATATATCCATAGAAAAGCATACTGCAGAGTATGGTTACAATAAGTACAATTGTATTACCTCAGACCGGTTTTTTGCCGTTTCCTTTCAAGTCCCGATTAAACATGTTTGTTTATTATATGGTGAAGTTATCGGCAACTTTACTCATACACTCAATGTCAATTAGTGTGAACATTTCTCTAGTATTCATACCTTATATTATGCGCTCTAATAGTGAAGTTGGCAATGTAGTTCGTTAAAAAGTTTTTAGAAGAGACTAAAATAAATAACAAAAAAAAAAATTCTTTACATAATTGTAACTTTGTAGGCTCTCCTGTTAATTATTTTTAATTTTTATGCGGTCTTGAAGGACGTGACAATGATTTTATCTACGATTGATGCGAAATATATACATTTTATCTCTGTTTAGATGCGTATAGAAATTGATTCATTTCGTAGTTGTATTCCTTGCGCATGCGCGTTTCATAATTCTTCACTTTATCGCACGATTAGCGTGTTTGTTTACATTTAACATTTGCTTATCGCTCGGGTGCAAAATGCTACTTTTCGCACTAGACGCGTTATGTACTATTTCATTCCTTTCCTGAAAAGTTATAAAAAAAACTGTATTCGGACTTTACTATTGGGTCAACGCATTGGTTGTAGGGAAAAGGGAAGTGTTACTGGCGAGTAGGTTATCGTCCGATTCCTCAACTCCGAATTAATTAAAAAATCAGTCCTAAAAGGGATCGAAATGTCGCAAATGTGAGGCGTTTAATTTCCTTCAAATATCCAACTAATAAAGAATTTATAACTACAAGGAGCAATCGACTAATTTATCAAAAAAAGTATTATTTAAAGAAGCTTTCTTCAATAGCTATTTTTTTCTTCTAAAATTATATATACTGTAAATAAACATTGTACATTTTATAAATTAATATCCAAAAACGCCATAGTATAAAGAAGAAATAAAATTTCCTATACTTTTGAAAAACTGTAAATCCTTCAAAAGAGTTTATTGGATATTATTTTTCTTTACCTGGCTAGAGGATATATGGTATATGGTTGACATAACGGTAAACAGGGTCTGCTTATTCCCCCTTGAAGAGGAGATTTGGATATTAAATTTCTTAGCCTACGGCTTTTTGACTTTGAGACAAAATCTACTTGGATTTCACTTTTTAAAATATATACCTTGTTCATATAGTAAATAAATTTTAGTATAGAATTAATAAAGAGAAATTATATTTTGTAAATTTAATCAAAAATATATATAGTAAATTATATGTTCTTTCTTTTTTTTTAATTTTGTCTTGAAAGTTCGAGACTTTATTATTCTTACTTTTACTTTTGTATATTTTAAATTATTCAAGTTAAAATGTTTTTCTATACTGAGTGAGAGTGGTTTACTGAAAACTGAAGTTTTACACTAAAATACACTTCGTGAATTTATCGACTGTGATTAAAATTATTCATGAGGATAGCGAGGACATTATTACTTCCACTTATGGATACTTTTAATTATTCAAGTAAAAAAAATAAAAAAATCCTTTATTGAGGGAGACTGTTTTGCTGAAAACTCAAGACTAATAAGTCGATTATGCGATATATACTATCGACTGTGATTTAATATTGAATGAGGATAGAGAGGATCGATCAAAAAGTAAAAATCGATATTTTGGATTTACCGTCGTTTTAGAACAATCTACTTATTCTCTTCTTTAGGTTATAAAACAAGATTGTATCTTGCAAATTTCTCCTCCGTCGTGTTTCGAACCACTCATCTCTGCTATTTATTTATCGATTTAATTTGTTTTAATATTTTCCTCTTGTAATATTATAAGCGTCTTGAATCTCTAGGTGTGGCTTTTTTCCAGGAATCTTGGAAATACATTTTGAAAGTATCGATTGTATATTATCGAGTATAATAATTGTTTATTAAATCAAATAATTCTATTGAACAGAGCGAATGAAACTAGAACAATATAAATTATTAAAAATAAATAAATAAAAAAAAAATCTAAATTAAATATATAGTAGAACCCCGGAAATCCGAACTAATTGGGACCAGGGTCGGTTCGGATTTCTGAATTGTTCGGATTATCGGGGGGTCTGGTTTTATTGTCGATTAAAATAATTAAATTGTTGCTGGTATAGTTTATAGATATATTCTTACGTTCCGGTACGAGAAATAGCCAGTATTTCTGTTAAAAGAAAGAGATATACAATAATTATGAATAAGTTAGAACGTTGACCTTTTTCGGTATGTAATTGTTATTTGTCTCAATTCGTCAAAATTATTTCAAAGCCAGTTTTAATAATGCTCGTTTTTTATTCATAATTTATATTTTATATGTATTTTTAATTTTTATATTTGTTTTGTAAGTATTTTTTTTTCTTTTCGTTGTATAAAACTCAATTTTAATAAATGCTAATTATGGCGAAGCTTTCAGAGTTTTGCATGTTTACTTTATTTTTTTATTAGGGCTTGACTTAAGAAAACAGGTGTTTCCGTTTTTGCTTTTTTGTTTTTTTTTTTTTTTGTTTTTATACAAATTAAACAGTTAAGCCGCTTGGATGCCATTCGATTTTTTTTTTTTAATTTTCTTTAAATAATAAGTTGGATAAATTATATTTTTACTTTAATTTCTCATATATACATATAAAATAATAAGATTGAATTTTAATCCAATAAGATTTACATTTATTATCCAATTAATTTATTTACTTATTGTTCAATATATTGTACAAAAAGGGTGATAGTTTATACACTTCGTTTTGCGATTTTCTGTAAATATCTCGAAAACTAAATTTTTCCCGGGAAAACAACTTTTATGGTTTAATGGACTAAAAAATAGAATTTATCAATCAAAGTCATTCCAGTTCATTTTTTTTTTTCTCGTTTTCATATTTTTTATTTTGGGGGGGGGGGGGGGGTAGGGCAACGACCGCGAATTTATAGCTATAATTTAATTCTCGATTTCGCCTCAGGGTATGCATTTTTATTAATTTAATATCTCGTAAGGTAGATTTTCCCCGGAATCGTAATCGTCAAAACTGTTTTATAGAATATTTTTATTTTTATAGATATAAATATTTTTATGTTTTATAGAATATTTTTTTATAAATATTTTTTTTTAGTATCTATATCTAGTTAAATATTTGTAGTAGATAAAACTCAAAAAGCAACATTCTTCTGTGAATTTACGATGAATTAATAATAAATTATTACTTACTCAAAATCCTGACCACATCTAACAGTTACCGACCACTTCAGTAGATCCTCATCATTGAACATTGAACTAATGTCAAAAAGATTGTACTTCTTTAGATTGTTACTCCCCTATGTTTATTTAAGAGTATAAATGACTGATTAAATAACTATTAAGATTAAGGCAAAGAAAGGTATGTTTAGTCCAATGTACTTAGGGACAAAGGAATATCACACTTCTGTTTTTTTAAAGGTAGTAACAGTTTATAGAATTGCCAAAAAATATTATTGCTTGCGAGCTTACCGAAGGTAGCGGAAGCTGTTTTAAAATTTCCGTTCTAAAGAACGACTTTTTTTAAAAAATTACAAATTAAAAGTTCAACACGGAACCGACTTAACTATTAACACTTGGGGCAAACACAATTGCCCCAAGACCTTATATTATTTAAGATCCTCATATATGTATGTTCTTTTCGCGTCGCAAAAAAACTACCTATGTTCTTTTTGCAACGAAGGCCCGTCGTGCAAAACCGCTCGTTTATATATAAAAAAAAACGTTTAAAAAACTAGAGAAAAAACCGTCGGGGCCCAAGATCTGCCCGTATGTGGATCTCCTTATTCCACGCTTATGTTTTTGTTTATAAAAATCGAAGTGAATAAAAAATTAATAATTTTAGTCTTATAATTATACATTTTTTTTCAAGGACCGTTGGTAAAACAAAGTACTTTATAATATCCTTACGTATGTTTGTCTGACGTTAACCCACCTAATTTCCAAAAGTACACGACGCATAAATTTGAGTCACTTGAAGTTTACATTTATATTATATGTATTAACCCTAACACAAAAAATATATAAGGAAGCCCCTAAAAATTCATCCTTCAAAAAAGAAAGGGTTGACTTTTTACAACGGAAATGAGTCATATGGTGTTAAATGAAGGAGGAGGACGCCCTCAGTAAAAATATATATTTGGTTTAGTTTCATTACATGTGTTCTTAAGTTGCTTTTTTCGTGTTTTCTCAACTCTATAGCTACTTTTTTTTTACCCATCAACGAAAAAAATATTTAAAAAATTACGTTTTGCTATGTCAAATAACAAAAAAATGGATTTTAAATAATTTTTCATGCTCGCATATTAGGCAGGAAAGAAATGATTCCCCCCCCCCCTCCCAAAAAAGTAATAAGAGTAATTATCTTTTGACAGGTTTGAGCGAGAGATTTAAGAGTAAGACCATTGTGTTTTAGACGACAATGATGTATCTAAAGGCGTTTGTTCACGTCATTTTAAATAACAGCCGTTAATTAAATAAATTAATTAAATTATAGCTTAATTAAATAAATGGCCGCCATCTTGAAGCAACTTGTTCGGTTATGCTGATTAATGGACTCGTCCGATTTGTTAGATTGCCAGCTTTATTTTCATAGTTAAATCGATTTTATATTTTACTACGTTTTTATTAGCTTGCTTTCTTGTTTGTTTGTCCGGTACACATCTGGCAATCGATTTCTAACTAACATCCCGAATAGCTAGGCATTTGAAACTTTTAGCATAGCTCAGAACACGATGACAATGAATTATGTTAATACTTTTAGCCATCTTTCAGCAGAATTTTATTGGTTTTCAGCAACTTTTGCTGTATGGAAAGTTAGTTCGGAAAAAATCCGCAAGTTATTTTATTTGTTTTGCCATGTCCCATATTTACGCAATCTTCATTTTGACGGGTTTCAAATTTGTGATTTTTATAAATAAGAGATAAACATTGAATATTGAATGACAGCAAAACAGGTATTATATCGATTATATTATTTCAAATATACCGATGGAACGGTTTAGATTTGGTGTTTGGGAGATCCGTTGTACAAAGATTTGTCCTTTTATAGGTTTAAGATCAGCTCTCTAGATGGTTGTCATTTATGTGTAGTAAATAAATTCGGAACTATTTTTATTTTTTCACTAAAATTATATATTATATAACAATAACAATTATATTATCAACATTACATGTGATTCGACAGAAAACTTAAAAACGTAATATATAAAAAGTTATTTTTATCTTGAAATTATTCTTTGTTAACTTAAATTATTAATAAACAGGTAACTACGGTGAAAAACTAAAGCAACTCTTGATCTTTATATATAGATTTCATGAAAACGCTGTTAATTTTATCAAATTAAACAAAAAGTACAAACACGTACCACGTACTCAATCATGTACCTAGTACCTACCAACTACTTTTAAAATTTTTATTTCAGTTCCAACCAAAACCTATAGCAATCACATTGATTTACTCACAATTCACAAATTTATATTTATACAAATAAATGTTGAAACTTTGAAATATATATGTATGAAATGTTTCTTATAGATAATAAAGCTTTATTAAAAATAATACAAATACTATCATTATTAGATTTTTAATGTATAGATGTCCTCTGGGGTTATTAATAAAATAATACTAAATGCATTAAGCGAAATTTCGTTCCTCTAATATATTTATGAATTATAGGCAACTATACTCTTTTTACAATTAGTATTCAATTTTGAAAGCGCTGGAAAATAGAAAAATATGTGGAGGGGAGCCAATAAGAGTACAGGATTTTGAATTCGAGAAGGTCGAGCCAACTAGGCTAATAAAAATGTCACTGGACCCATGCCTCCCACAGGCCTCGTGGCTTTATTTTTTTCCTCATATAGGTTGGCCAATCTGAGAGTCAAATAAGTATTAGTTGTTTTTTTTTAATTATTTATTTAGCCACAACTACAAATATTAATTATAATAAGTGACTTTTGCCATAATGAAAACAACTATTACACAGAGTCACTGATAAGGAGAGGTCATCCACTGAAGGTACTTCTATCACGTGATTTACATTGTTACATATTAGGTAAGTCTCGGGACCATTTCCTCTTAAAACGACGTCTAGGATTGCCAGGAATATGATGAGAGGATAGGTTCTTGACAAGAGGATTGGGATAGTTTGTGAGTTTGGAATGAACGGATTTATATCGGAGGGATGCGAGGATTTGGACAAAGGGAACTTTTAGGTCATTATGGATAATTCGGTTGGCTACATAGGAGGGAGCCTTGGCAATCTTACGCAGGATAATGGATTGGAGAGATTGGATTTTGTATGAATTTGATGGCTTGGTCGATCCCCACAGTTCTAGTCCGTAGGTCCAGATAGGTGTTATTAAATAATTATATACCGTCAGTTTGATCGTTAGTGATAGATTAGAATTGTTGCCTAGAAGTCTGAGTAGCGATTTGTAACGTCTCTTCATGTCCGTACGTTTCAGTCGTGTATGTAAGTTCCAAGTCAGTCTTCTATCTAAATTTAGTCCTAGGTACCGAACTATAGTACCGTAAGTATAGTTAAAAATTAAATCAAGAAATGTTTAAAAGGGTTGGAACCAGGTACGAACTAAAAAGATCGACACATGAATGGGCAAATACATCGTTTTGCACGGGCTCGATGGACCTTCATTCCAAAAAGGACGTCTCCTTTACCCCTGTAGTTTCCAACTGCCTCGTTAGTCGTTAAGTGGAGTATATTCGCTGGTCCACAGAAAAAAATGTAGTTAAATATAAAAAGAAAATACGTGTGGTGTCTCGGGACACCCGGTAGGAACGAAGTTCCTTACATTTTTCATTAAATATAAATTATAAAAACACTGCTAATTACATATAGAGGTGTGCCAAACAGTTCTTTTTCGCAGAACGGTTCCGACCGTTCTGGTTCTTTAAAAAGAACAGTCCCAAAGAACGTTTCCGAAAGAACCTTTAGGGAACTGTCAGCCTGAGACTCTTCTTGTCTGGTAGTAGTTCTTGAACTCCAACTCTTCCCTGCTTCTCCAAACTTCCCTGCTTCTCCAAACTTCCCTGCTCTCTACACACCACCTCTTTCCAACCAGTTCAATTCAAACCCACCTTTACTTCTCTGATTATATATACATTGCTAACTACTTATACATGGTGGAGTTAGAAGAGACAAAATTAAAATCAACTAACTGTTTGTACCTAGTAATTTTTTCCCGTCCTAAAATTCCAATTTTAAATTTGAAGCTTACGTTTACGCGAACGTTGCGCGTGAACACTTGGGCGGATAACGTTGTCCAACGAACTCAGCCTGGGCATTGGTATAATGAACATGAGTACAAAATTTCAACTAACTCGGTCATGTGTTACTCAAGTTAACGTCATCGGTAGATTTCGTGACGCTTAGTTTTGTGACGGTGATTTTGTGGCGGTCGTTTTTTTCGGATTTCTCCCGGGCACCAGAACGTGCCATAAGGAACTTCTTTCCGAAAATACAGTTATCCATATACAATCGCTAGTACTTAGGCTGAAGCGACGAAAAGAAACACTAGAAATAAGCATTTAGCTATTCTCTCCAGAAATGGTATTATAATTATATGAAATTCCCCATATCTTCATATTGGGACCTGTTTTACTTGATTCAAACCCGACTATTTTTTTATAGAACAATAATTTCTTTAAACAAATAAATTTATTTTTTCTAACAAAATCTCTACTAATTAATGAATTCGTAAAATAGAAATAAAAAGACCGACAAACTTTCATTGAATTATTTTAGCAGTGTTATTTTTTTTTATTTTCTTTTTTTATGAAGCTTTAATTTTTAAGAACCTTGTAGCTCTTTAGAAGCTTTATTCTACTAGTTCTTTCGTAATTGGTAGTACTGCCTTTTCCCATAACTTTTCTGTATTTTTTTTTTTTTTTTAAATTTATTAATTTTGTAAACTCAACTTAATGGCTCTGAATTAGGAGTTGACATTTTTTAACCGGGAAAAAATGTAAAATGTATTCATGCAAAATAGTTGTTTTTATTCTAAAAAAAAGTATTTTTTGTTCATTCTTTAACGTTTCTTATTAGAGTCAGGTAACAGACTTTTTATTGCCAGATAACAGATGTTACGAATGTAACGTCTTTCGCTTTATAATATTTCCTGCCAATTATTTTTCCTTTTTTATTTTATAATAAAATAAAACTATTCAACATTAGTTTGACTCCAATTATGGATAGTGCTGAAAGCATAAGATAAGATGGCAATTTTTTAAAAACCACTTTTTTTGGACTCATGAAACCTTAAAGATGTAAATTTATTAAAATTTCAGTCGAATATTTTATATCACCCTTTCTCTTTATGGATTATAAATTCTACTTATATATTATTGGAGTTAAATTTTTAAAATATATAGTCTAATAACACTTTTTATGTACATAACGTTCTACTTATGTATAGAAGTAAACTTATGTGTTTCATTATGTAATCGGTGTTAAACTTTAAGAATATATAAGATATATATGTGAACTTAGACATTCGACTTAAAATTTCTAAAATTTACATAGTATCATATACTATACTTATAATATAGTTATATTCGAGTATGTACTCAGATATATGATATAATATTATTAGAGTACATATTATATAAACGAATGAACACGCGCTTAATAAGTAACTGGAATTCATATGCCCTACGTTAATTTATTATGTACTCTCCCCCCTCACACACACTCTGAAATAATGTTAGTCACTCACACAGTTAAAAACAAAGCGTGCCTGAACCATTAACATACTAATTAATGTTGAGCCATATTGTGAGTAGTAGAAAGATGTAGAAGTGAACTTCCCTGTTCCGGAGTACGGAGGCAATGTAGTGTTTGCTAAGCGAGTTATTATTCATGTTTTTCTTATGGCCTAATAGTTTGTTTCCACTCATTATGCGTAAAAAAAAACCATTTAATGTTATGTAAAGCTCGTCATGTCAATAACCTTTAGACCTAAGTAGTAAGTTAACTTTTATCCAAAAAGGAAAATAAAACAACGCTAATTGTAAACGTTAGCTATTTACTGCTCCCATTTTCTCTTCTTATTGCTTCCGAGCTTATCGAAGGTAACGGAAGTATTGTGATAATTTTGAACGATTTTTATGTTTTTTATTTGTATGTCATCCAATTGAAAAATTCGTAGACATAAATCTGTTTTAGACAACAGGGAACATTTTGGGTGTCGTGTATGTCTGTCGGTCTGTCATTTAACAATTTACGAAGCACCATATCTTCACAACTACTCATCTGATTTTAATGAAATTTGGATGGTTTGTCAAAACAGGGTGTCCAGCAGCCTTGAATTCCTTGAACTCCTGGAATTATGCTTGAATTTTTAGGATTCTTGAAAAAACCTTGAAATATGCTTGAATTTTGAAAAAATAACAGAAAAACTTAAAATATGCTTGAATTTTGATAAAATCGGGAATTTTAAAGACCCTAGGTTGTCTAGAAGTACCAATACATTTTGAATTTTTTATTATTCGAACCACCCCAAACAACATTAGTTCGGATAATCGATGCGCTACTGTATATTGTATTTCACTTCTATCTAGGGTACTACTGCTGTAATTAGGTTGAATTAATACTATTAATGTTATAGTAGGCTGGAGGGTTTATTTGGAATGAAAGTCCTTCGAGTGGTATTTTTTTTTATTTCATCAGAGCTTAGTGATCACTGAAGAAGCTCAGGTTTCCATGGTAAAAGCTTTGATGAAATAAAAGTATATAGTCGAAGGACTTTCATTCCAAATAAACCCTTCAGCCTACTATAATATTCTACAAGTAAAAAAAAAAAAAATAAAATAAAATCTCTTCTATTATAAAAGTAATTTATATTATTATACTGAACTTATACTATTTTTCTCATATTTTTTTTTTCTATATTTTTAAGAAATTGTGAATGAATCACTATTTTAATAACTAATGTTAATAAACCCAGCCTTGAATTTTATAAAATTGAGCCTTGAAAACCTTTAAATATACTTGAATTTTACATTTTAATATTGCTGGACACCTTGCAAAAGTTGCCTAAAGATTGTCCCATTTCATCGACTGTCTGTCTTCTCTAATGTTGCTTAATTGATCATTTTCCTTTAAAGATAAGGGGGAAAAAATAAAAAGGAGGAAAACATTAAATAAATTAGAAAATAATGGGTCTTAAAAAAACATATTTACATAATTAAACTAAACGATAGAACGCGAGATAGCCTTGTGCCACACCATACTGTTCTGTCTTTAAATTTAAAATTCCATAACAGAAATGCGTTTAATACATCGGAAAAAAATTTTTCGTTTATATTATGATAGTATATATTCAAAATATCGGCAGAAACAACAACTATCTTAAGTGTCAATGTCGTTTTATTTACGACAACTAAGATAGACAATATTTGCGAGTTAAACTCTCGATAAGATTCGATATATCGATTTATGCTGTTCTATTGGAATTACGCCAGATGTGTCAATCTTTTCCAATAGTTTCCACACTCTCTTGAATTCACTTATTTAACAGAATAAGAAGAAAAAATTAAAAATTATAAACTGCGTATAGAAATTAATTTTTCTTTAATTTACCTATTTTTTTAATTTTTTGTTTTATAAATGTTTGCATTAATTTATTTACCTTAAAGACTAATTTTGCAATTAGCAAAAAGTATTTTTGACAATTGTATGAAACAATTAATGAAAGTATTTTTTTCTTTGTTTACCTATTATTTTTATTTATTATTATTATTATTATTAGATACATTTCGTTTGTAGAAAGTGTTAAATAATAATATAGTAGCACTATGTTTTTGAGGCCAACACCGACACCGCTATGAAGTGTTAAAGATCGCTAAAACTGTTAAAACGGACCTAAACGTTTAAAATTGAGAAAACGTTTTCACCGAAATCTTACGTTCTAACATAACGATTTTAAACTTCATACACATCATCTTAAGTACAATTGAAAAATGCATGCATAATTTCAACTTCAACCTGATACTAGCTGAAGTTTTTTTGTTGTGCAGTGATATATTTTATAATATTTTAAATGGAGTAGGCCAGGGTGGTGAGGGTCAGGGAATAGTCCATGTTCTCTCACTACTCGGCTCTTTACTACAATCATCCTCTTCAGTGGCGTACACAGGGGGGGGCCCAAGGGGCCCTGGCCCCCCCCGAAATGATTACATACCTAAGACCCGCCATACACTTAAAACCAAAAAAACACAGTAATGACAGATGCATTCGAATTGGCTGTAAATATTTTCCAATAAAAGGAATTAATTAAGTATTATCTTATGGTGTGTATACACTTAATCACCCCAAATAAGCTCGGCCCGGATTTTCCGATAGAATTAAATTCATTAAACACTATACCGGCCCGATTGTCGGCTGGGCCCGGATTTGCTGATAGAATTAAATTTATTAAACACTATACCGGCCCGACTGTCGGCTGGGCCCGGATTTTGCCGATGGAATTGAATTTATTAAACACTATACCGGCCCGACTGTCGGCTGGGCCCGGATTTTGCCGATGGAATTAAATTTATTAAACACTATATTGGCCCGACTGTCGGCTGGGCCTGGATTTTGCCGATGGAATTGAATTTATTAAACATTATAACGGCCCGACTGTCGGCTGGGCCCGGATTTTGCCGATGGAATTGAATTTATTAAACACTATACCGGCCCGACTGTCGGCTGGGCCCGGATTTTGGCAGATGGAATTAAATTTATTAAACATTATAATGGCCCGACTGTCGGCTGGGCCCTGATTTTGCCGGTGGAATTAAATTTATAAAACGCTATACCGGCCCGGATTTTTGTCGATGAAACTAAAACTATTAAACACTATAGCGGCCCGATTTTGGCTGGACCGAGATTTTTGCTGATGGAATTAGATTCATTGAATTAAATTAGGATGCATGAAATAAATCGGCTCATTTGCCGACTAGGCCTTGATTTTTGCCAGTGGAACTAAAACATTAAACTTGATCGACCCGATTTCGGCTGGGCTCGATTTTTTGCCAATTGAATTCAATGATTTTTTTGTGGTTTTAGTCCAGTTCAGTAGCATAGGTTGCATTATAGGACAGCTTCAATTCATTACGAATCCTAATGCAATGAATTGAATTTGGATTCGTAAAAATAGACTGCTCCGATTGACAGCTAGGCCCGGATTTTTTGCAATAGAATTAAGTGCATTGAATTGATTAGGATGAGTACAATGAATCGGCCTGATTGCTAGTAGGCCCGATTTTGTCGATGGAAATTATGCATCAAAATAAATTGGGATGCGTTCAATAATAGACCCGATTGCCGGCTCGGCCTAGGTGTTAAGCACATTAAATTAAATGAGGCCCGAGTCAACTCGAACTTTTGCCGATGGAATTAAATTAATTGAATTAAAATATGCACACTAGACTGGCTTAAACGGAAAAATGATGGTTGTGGATTTCAGTAGCAAATTTTTGTTTTGGACCAGGATTGTGTGTAGAACGCTATGTGGGTCCTTTTGTCTATGCGGCATTCCCCTCTTGCTGACTCAGGTCGGACTAGTGTTCGTCGACATGTAGTGGGAAAACAGAGGCAATATAAATAAATCGGTTTATCATTTTGTGAAAAAACTGATTCATATTACATAGTAATATGAAATATAAATTTAAATAGTATTGTAATAGTAAATTTAAATCTAAAAACTCAAAAAGCGTTCAGAAAACATTTGATGTTAAATTTCCCATGTAATTACCCAGCGAATGAGCGAATTATTCTTTTGTTTTGCAATAGGTATTTAATTTTCTTAGGGAAGAATTCTCTTCTAGATAAAAATTTGAAATTCGTATGTGCTCCAAATCCACGTTTGCTTTTGCAGTATGGATCACGTTTTGCGTCCGAGCTTACCTCGGAAACGGAAGATATGTGACAGTTCTGAAGAACGAACAATTTTTATGTCTCCGATTTCAAAAATTCCAAGACAGAAATCTGTTCAACATCAGGGTACAGTTTGGGTCCCGTGTCCGCCTGTCCTTCAATTTTTTGCGAACCAACATATCTTAAAAGCTATTCGTCCAATTTTATTGAAATTTTGATGGTAGGTCATAATTAGCCAGGTTATAACATTGCTGATCCCGTATAAGTTTAAATCTTCTGCACCTATTTATTTATCTTCCACATTCGCACAGACATACATTTATTTACACCTATATCTTCAAAAGTACTTATCTGATTTTTATGAAATGTTAATGGTTTGTTTAAAGTAGCCCGCAGATAACCCAAGAATAATTTCAACCGTCTGCGCTCTTAAAATATTGCTATATTGATACTTTATTCATGTTAAATTTACTCAATTTTTCCTCCTTTTTTAAATTAGTCAAAATTGGTTTGATTTTTACATGATTTAAAGTATCAATTTACCAAAATTTAAACAGCGCAGACAGTTAAAATTAATCTGTGAGCTTCTATCAGATAAGTTTTATAAAATAAGATGAATAATTTTCAAGATAAGGTGTAAATAAATGTATGTGTGTGCACATGTAGAAGAGAAATGGTGGCACGTGGAGAAATGTGGTGGAGGGAAATGGGACCAGAAGATTGGACTTTATATAGGACCAACAATGGAATTTTTATATGCTAATTAACTGCCATCCGATTTTCATTAAAATCGAAAGAGTAGTTTTTAAGAATTGTTCGCAATGATTGAGCGAGAGACACACTAACAGCCAGAAACGGGATCAAAAATGTCTGATAACTGGAACAGATTTCTGTCTTGGAATTATTGGAATCGGAGACATAATCGTTCTTTAGAACGATCACATCACATAGTGAGGTGTTACCTCATAGGATTTTAATTTAATTAAATATGAGGTAAGAAATTGAAATTAGAGTGTTGAAAAGGGGGAGAAATTACAATTATAATAAATTATGGGATAAATTTAAATTATATGCTAAACCCGCATATAAGTTAAATTAGGTTAGGCCCCCCCCC
The DNA here is from genome assembly GCA_951217055.1 of Gerris lacustris. Lineage (NCBI taxonomy): Eukaryota > Metazoa > Arthropoda > Insecta > Hemiptera > Gerridae > Gerris > Gerris lacustris. The sequence goes on from OX578280.1 coordinate 27,812,429, forward strand.
GAAAAAATTTTCTGTGTACGCTACTGATCCTCTTTAACTATCAACTCATCATGAATAACTATTTTCTCAATATTTAATGCATATTTATTGCAAGACGCTCGCTTCATTGATAAAAATAGGATTTTCTTTTAATTTTGCCTTAACTCCGGTACGTGCAAGTAGTTAGTTACTTTTAATCTAGTCTCTTTTTTAACTCCGCCTTGTATAAGTAGTTCGCGTTAGTATCGTATACTTAGCAGTTAGCAGTGTGATTTATAATTTATATTTAATGTAAAACGTAAGGAACTTCGTTCCTACCGGGTGTCCCGCGACACCACAGGTATTTTTTTTATTTTTTTTTCGACATTGTAACGTGTATAGCTATCGAAATCTCAAAAAAAAAGTTTTGCGCTGTTATAATACACCTCCTATCTATCTGTCGAAACCCTTAAGATGTTGATAGGTTTTACTATCATAGCAAATGGAGATTTTTAAAATAAAATCTTCAGAATAAACTATTGTTATATTTAATGATAAGTCGAGTAATAATTCATTGTTAAAATTTGAGGACTTGTCAGCCTGAGAATTTGAATAGTGTCTGAACAAGTAGCTATAATTGGTATGATGTCATGTTTTATAAGAGTTGCCTGAAAGAGGGATGTAACCGCGGCTAGTAAGTAAAAGAGTTGGGACCCCAAGCCAGCTGGAAGGGATGCTTAACCCATCGTGCTACAAGAGAGAGAAAGAGAGAGAGAGAGGGCATTATTAGAATTAAACCAATATACTACACTACCACTAACCAGCAACAAACCGGTCTTATCTTCATATACACTCCACCATTCACTCACACACATCAGTTGAGTTCCTGAACCCCCATCCTGTACGTGTGTGTCTGTGTCCTGTATTATATACCTTTCAATCCTTTGTTCTATTATATATAACGCACACTCACTCAAACGGTGTTTTTTTTGTGTGTGTGCTAAACGTATGTTTTATGCTTGCACATGTGTTTTTTGTACTCGCACAGCTGTAGTGGAGAGGATTTCAATGACATTATGTGCAAATTTTTACAAGCATTTTTGTTTTTCATTTTACACAAAAATTAATTATTTAGAAAATTAAAATCCTAATTTCACAAAGTTGTTTTTGTAGAATTTCAATGGACGTATATCTATGAGAAAGGGTACAGAAGTACAGGAGAAGAGTGAGGTCATCACAATCAAATTATGTCTATGAGAAAAGATACAGATGAATGGGGAGGGCATCACAATAATAGTGTGACTTCAAGAAAGGATAGGGATAATCACGATAAAAATATGTCTATGAGGGTGGATAGTGGAGAAGAGGGAAACAAGAATATTGTGTATGAGAAAGGATACGGATAATCACGATAAAAATATGTCTCTGGGGAAGGACACTGGAGAGGAGGGAGACAAGTATATTTTCTATGAGAAAGGATACGGATAATCACGATAAAAATATATCTATGGGGAAGGACACTGGAGAGGAGGGAGACAAGTATATTTTCTATGAGAAAGGATACGGATAATCACGATAAAAATATATCTATGGGGAAGGACACTGGAGAGGAGGGAGACAAGCATATTGTCTATGAGATAGGATACGGAAAATCACGATAAAAATATATCTATGGGGAAGGATACTGGAGAAGAGGGAAACAAGAATATTGTGTATGAGAAAGGATACGGATAATCACGATAAAAATATATCTATGGGGAAGGATACTGGAGAAGAGGGAGACAAGTATATTGTCTATGAGAAAGGATACGGATAATCACATTAAAAATATGTCTATGATATTGGTTATAGGAGTGGGGACTATAACGTTGAAAGTTTGACTATGAGTTATTTAGAGCCGATTTTCCTTTTAAATTGGTGTGTTAATATAACTTATATGATATTAGTAAATATCTTTTAAAACATAAAAATGATAAATAATATGAAGCTATTAAGAAATTACTTTAAATTTGTTTATAATTAATTTTGGAGAAATCTTAAGGGAGAAAGGAATATAAAAAAATGAAGAAAAAAAAAAAACCAGCTCTAAATGGACATCTGGAAGGGAGGAGAGAGTCCCGGGATGGCAATTTACGACAAAAATTACTTTGACCCCCAAAGGATTTAGGGAGAAAAATAATAATCATCTCTGTACTATGCTTTGAATCTTGACGGCTCTTGATTAAACTTGCTTTAAGCACCTCAGGCCTTATATTAATTATATCTACTTAACTTAAGCTGATTTAAAAGAAGAAAAAAATCGCCTTTCGCATTTTGATTAGGTTTGATTTTCAAAAGAATCAACAGCACTAAACTAAACGAATTATATAATAATATCTATCATTGTTTCAGGGATTAAAGAAAAAAGTTTTATTTTCAGATTTCTCTACCCACTTTCTTCCTAAAAGTAAAGAAATTATAAAGTTTAAATGAAGTCTACTTTAAAATTAAAATAAAAATTAATTGTAATTAGCTTTGCAATTATAATAAAGTAAAAGTTTATAAAAAAAGGTTTTTTTTTGTTTTTTTTTCTGTTATTGCTTCAAAGCTTACCAAAGATGACGGAAGCTATGTCCTCGTCTAAAGAACGAAAAAATGTTACGTCTCCGATTTCAAAAATTCCAAGCCAATTTTTTTCCTAAATTGATACTTAAATTAATGTAAATACTCTGCCAATTGGGTGGCATATAGCTTCCTCGCGTTCTATTTTTGTATACTTCAATGATTCTATACTATTAAAACCTATTATTGTAAAATGTATTTAATATTCCCGCGTTTTTTAATCTGTCAAAAAATAGTTTTGATTTTTACATTATTTAAAGTATCAATTTAGCAAAATTTAAGCAGACGTTTGAAATTAATCTGGGGTCATCTGTAGGCTACTTTCGACAAACCATTCAAATTTCATAAAAAAAAATCAGATAAGAGTTTTTGATGATGTAGGTGTAAATAAAAGTATGTTTGTGCGCATGTGGAAAAGAAACAAAGAGGTGCAGAAGGTTGAAACTTTTATGGGACCAACAATGGGCTAATTATGACCTACCATCCAAATTTCAATAATATCAGATGAACAGTTTTTAAGATATGTTAGTTCGCAAAAATTGAGCGACAGACGGACACTAGATCCAAAAATGTTCCCTGATGTGTCTGAAACGGATTTCTGTCATGGAATTTTTGAAATCAGAGACCTAAAAAATGTTTGTTCTTCGGAACGATCACATAGCTTCCGTTACCTTCAGTAAGCTCGGAAGCAAAAATCAAAATAATTTTGACAGATTTAACAAAGAGGAGGGAAAATTAAATAAATTTTATAACAGTAGACTGTAAAAGCTTAAAATTATTAAACACACGTTTTTTCACTTTTTTCAGTGTTTTTTTTTGTGTATGGGGGGGGGGGGGGGGCAGCTCTCCCAAATTTTATTGGGATACTCGACTATGTATACCAAATTTGCGTCCATGCACAGACATAAAACTACAGAGACATTTTAAAAAGAAATTTGTAATCAGGGTAACCGAAAAACGTGTTGAATGTGTAAATCGTTTTAAAACGTGAATTTGTAAGTCATCACGATTATTTGTCTCTTTTTTATACCTACTACGTATATAAGAAAGTAATAACATAGAAAAATATATTGGTTTTGTTCTGATATTTTTTTTTTATTTATTTATATTTGAAAGATATTATTTTTATTTTATGATAACGTTAAAATAATGGTTGCTTTCACAGGACGCATAGTGGAAAAAGAAATGATAATTTTGTTGGAGCGTTGTTTTTTTTTTATTATAAACGAAGGCTGAGAGATTGTTTATTGAATGAATGGGAAAGCTGGTTTTGAAAGAAGCCTTGTTTGAGGGGGTAACACACACTGAGACGGGTTTGTATTAACACCACTCATGTATTACGAGAAGTTCCTGTGTTGGTTGAAGCCCTCGATACTATATATATATATACCTTGAAGTTTCGATACTATCGATTTTTCTTACCTCGATTAGCAATGAATGTTATCGATAATTGTAATATCGATAATTTGTTTAATATCGAAGCTTACTGTGAGTTGATTATTTATCGTGAATATGATGATTCTTTAAGACCTTGAAGACAGCCTTTTTTTTGTCGTAGACGATTAAAATTTGTTTTGTTCATGTTAAACTTTTATTTTGAATCGATCTCACTTCTTATTTTTTCGATACGTTATCTATAGAGTTAAGGCACTTCCTGAGACCTAAGATAAACATTTATTTTGTCAAAGAAAATTTACTTATACTTACTATTAAAGTAATACGCATGTTTACGCACGGAGATAAATTCCACACAAGAAGTGGTTAGCCATTAATAACTGTGTTAAAACAAATAACTTTAGACTAAATAAGCTTCAATAAAAAATAAAAAATAATTAAAAATATAATATAATAATTTCAGCCGTACATAACTACCATTATCCCTCCATAAAGCGAACGCTGGAAGGACCAAGCAAAAGAGGTCACCTTAGGCAGGTCACCATAAATAACATTTTTAGGATCTGTAGGCAAAACCAAGGACCCTTATATTTTCCTGCGTGTGTCTGTCTGTCCGTCCGTCTGTCGCCTGCTCTCACGGCTACACCTTTCGTCCGAACACTTTGACATTTGGAATATATGTGTATAGTACCTACCCACACATTTTAAAAATATAGCGACTTAAAAAAAAAATTTAGGGTAAACAAACTGAAGGGTTAACCTTTTTTTTCTTGCACACCGTGTGGGGTATCATATGTAAGGGTACGTCGAGCTGATTACAAAAATATATAATTTTTGGTTATAAGCTTTAATAGGGCGAGCGTATAGGCGAGTTTGAAGTGAGTGTGAAAAGTGCCCTCCCTTCTATCTCGCTTATGAAAAGTGCAAAAAATCTGAAAAAATTCCTGAACATTCTTCGACCAAAAGTAAAGATACCACTTTTTGGAAATTTCTGGAATTTTTTTTTTTTTTATAACTAAGCTCTTTTCGATGAACATGTTTATATGTTTATAATGTTAAAAAAATACTTTATCAGAAGTTTGTTTATGTGTTTTGAAAATTTCAGACCCACCCATAGGATAGTTCAAAGTAGGGTTTTTAGCTTTTTAAAAAGCACCATCAATAGTTACTATACTTAAACTTAAACAATACAGTATTTCCTACGGACCCTCGCTGGGTGCTGCTGACTGGCACACACTTGACCTGTTTATTTCACATGGACCATTACAAAGTGGTCAACTTGACCCCTTATAATAAAAAATTATAGCAATACAAATAACTTAAGTAACTTTAAAATGCAGTAATCTAATGTTTTAAATTTTTTTTTTACTCAATATAAATTAATAATTGCTAATAAATTCATATTAGTGATATAAGTAGTAAAATTATACAATCTTTAATGTCAAGATCCTGATTCGTTTTTACTTCTGATTTGTTTTAAATGTGACTTCTTTAAATAGATATTGACTGGTCTGTGTTTATTAAAAAAAAAAAAAAAAAAAATATATATATATATATATATATACATTTATAGGATTGAAGTTGGTATACACGTGGCTGGCATAGATTAAATTCAAATATTACGTAATCCATGGCAAATGTATTGGAGGTAATTTGCTGGTGTGTTTATGGAGACCATCTTTTATTTGTTATTTATCAGCCTGTTATTGACAGAGATATTTTTCTATTTAAAGTTTTGTTTTCCAATATATATATATATATATATTTCTTTTTAACCCACTATTTTGTTTACTTTCTTCAGAGAAAGTATCGTCATACTTAAAAAGTATTGATTTTGAGATTTTATGTATTTATACATCCACACACTCGATTGAAAAGAATTGAAACCAACAGACGCTACAAACTACTTCTAAGACTTCTTGATCATCGCACACGTCTCACATTAAAACATAGACTACAAATTTACAACTCAATTCTCAAGCCTACCTGGTCATATGGCATTGAAATCTGGGGTTCTACAAAACCTTCAAATCTTCACCGTCTGCAGTCTCTACAGTCAAAAATCTTAAGAAAACTGTCCCATCTTCCTTTCTATGTTCCAAACATCATCATCCATAAAGACCTAAAGGTATCTTTTGTGAGCGATCTTCGTAAAGATAGATATAAAAATTTCCACAACAAACTTGAACCCCATAACAACCCTCTTGTTCACGCCCTTTCCTCACCTCATATACCTTCAAACCCACCCAGAAGACTGAAAAGAACATGGCCAAGAGATCTTCTAAGAATCAACTGAAGAAAATTATAATGTACACTATCTAAACAATGTATATGCAAATACATATGCATAATAATGTTACGGAGTGCCACCACTGGGTGAACACCCGATCATGTTAAATCAAAATGCTAATTGTATTTCTCTTAACAACACTTATTAAAACAAAAAAACAAAAAAAAAACAAAAAAAAAAAACTTTGTAGTTGAAGTGAACAATAAACTAAAAAAAAAAAAAATGTATTTATACATTTTTAAAAAAAATAGTGTTGGTACACGCGGATAATTGAATAGATTTCAGTGAAATAAACTAATAAAAGTAAACTCAATACAATTGGTGCCATATATAGAGGTGTGCCAAGAAGCCCCCCCCCCCCCTCTTTACCCGTCCCTACGCCAAATGTGGATACATTTCGTTCATTTTTATTTAATCGTTATCAGTTATTGGTTAACTGGTTCATTAACATTAAACTTACAATTTACTTATATACCAAACAATATTGACTAAGCAATATAAATATTGCTCTCCCCCCAATGAAGGTTTTGATTAATATTGCTCCCCCCCCCCCCCCCCCGGTCGTGAGCTGCTCTCTATTAAACCATTCTCTAACTCTAAAGAACGATTTGGTTCACTCACTTGAAGTCTCTAAATACAATCGATATTTGCTCATAGTCGATAGTCCTTTACAATCGAAACTGTTAACCCCCATTGACTTAACACTCGATTCGATTTTCTATTTATAGCAATATGAATAATTATTTTTATAAGATATATTATTTTCTTTAGTAGAAGTATTATTGTTATCTCAGTCGCTAAAAAAAAATGCACAATTTTTAATTGAATTGATATTGTTATAATCAATTTCAATTCGATTTATAAAGAAATAAAATATTACCTGAATAAATTTTTACAATATTATGCAATCATCGCTCGCTTTTTATTTACGTATTTATTTTTTTCGAATTAATAAACAATTGATAAGTATGAAAATTAAAACTAAAAATTCAAGTTTTTAATTAATAAATTTATATTTAGCAGGTTAATTCATGACATTTTTATTTTTCAAATGTTTGAATATTTTTTTTTTTTTTTTTGCCTAACTCAACATTTAGACTAAGGTATTATTCGACCTTTTAGAATCAAAGTGAAACTCGTAAATGAGATTTAAGAAAGCATATAAAGACAATCGATTTTAGTCAATCGATATTAGAGAAAACAATGTTATTAATATAAAATGTATACTAATTGAAGGTGTTTATTATTTTTGATTTATTGTTGTTTGTGCCTTTTGTTTTTCAATAAATGGCCCTAAACTAAAAGATTGTACACGGAATAGGATCGATATCTCGCATTTTAACATATCGCGACAAATTAACTAGTTCACTGTACACATCGATAACTATCGACTATACTATGATTATATTTAAATAATTTGAATATACCTATTTTAAAAATATTTAAGTTTTATAGGTTAATAGGTATGTCTGTACTATCGATATATAATACATATCGAATATATACATTTAATACAAAAAGGTTTCATCTCTTCTTAGTATAATAATAGTTAACATCTCTTTCTTACAACAAAGGGACATTTTCTCTTCTGGTTTTATAATTTTACAAAGTTTAATTAGATAATAAAAATACATAATTGTCTTTGCAGTAGATTTCGTATACATCGATATTGGGTATTCGATACAAATTCTGCATAATAAGTACTGATTATTGTATAAATTAGAAATAAAATAAAAAATCGTTTCATAAACCTTAGACTTTGTCGTTATCAGTCTCTTATTAAACATAATATAATATTATTTGAAATATTATAATTATTTTATTTACTCTCGATACTTAGTAATAAATATATAATCAAGTATCGATATTAAGATTAGCTCTCTCTGTTATTAACATTATTAATTTTTAAATACTTTTTAAAGTAAAATACTTTTTTAAGTATGAAAACGAAGTTGCTTTTGAAAACGATGTATGCATATTAATATCCAACAATGATAAATATGTATATTGCTTATTATATTCTTCGTGTATTAATGGTTGAGGTTAAGACTTAAGAGACTTAGAGTTAGGTAAAACATAATACTTTTTTCTAGATAACATTCTGCATTAGATTGCAGTAATTTTACTGTTTAACACCCATATATTAGGCTCAACTTTTATCTTCAATTTTCCACTTAACCTCCTGAATAAAAAAATCTTATTTTTCAAAATGTCGTAATATAGTGATAATGAAGAATCGATAGTTTTAGTTATTTAAATATCGATATTGTATAGAAGTAACTATGGTGACATGTGTGCAGTAGTGTTTAGTGTTTAGAAGGGGGGATTGTTGTTGTATGGTATCTGGGTAGGGGGTCTTGTTCCCCCTCTTGATATTGTTTTTATCTATATCTCTCCCCTACTTCTTTCTCCTCTCTCTACCTACCTTCCTATCTCCCCCACTATTTCAAGCAAACGCCCCTGCTGTACCTGACTACTAGCACCATCTAGTGATAAATTTAAGTACTAATCCAATCTAATCTAGATTTAAAATAAAAAAGAAACTTTTAAATAAAAATGATTAATAAAGTGAACTGCTTTATCTAGTGTTTTGTTAGTTTTGGGCTCCTGGCCAGATATAAAAATAATGTACAATTTTTATAAGGAGAAATTGTAATTAATAAAGCGTTATACTGTACTTATGTACAGTTTGTAATTAGTGTCTACCAGTAACACCAAAATCTCTTGTAATTACTTTATTAAGCGCTAAATACCTACTGTTGAATTTACCAAAGAGTGAAAGGGGTAGAAATAATGCTTTACTGTGTCCCATGTTCACCAGTAAACACCAAATAGCTTGAATTGCTATTTTATTTATAGTTAAATAGCTACTGTTGAATTTACCTAAGAGTGAAAGGAGTAGAAATAATGTTTTACTGTGTCCTGTGTCCACCAGTAAACACCAAATAGTTTGAATTGCTATTTTATTCTTGCTAAATAACTACTGTCCAATTTACCAAAGAGTTATAGGGGTGGAAATAACCCTTTACTATGTCCTGTGCCACCAGTAAACACCAAATAGTTTGAATGGCTATTTTATTCTTGCTAAATAACTACTGTCGAATTTACCAAAGAGTGATAGGGGTGGAAATAACCCTTTACTATGTCCTGTGCCACCAGTAAACACCAAATAGTTTGAATGGCTATTTTATTCTTGCTAAATAACTACTGTTGAATTTACCAAAGAGTGATAGGGGTGGAAATAATTCTACTCTGTTTCTACTGACCCCGTACTTTGTTTATAAGCCTTATATTAGTGATAGAGTAGAAACACTGATTAAAGAAAGTTTTTTCCCCCTGTAGGGATATTTCAAAAGCTTTATGACTTTGAAAGGGTAAGGACCCTAAATGTCAGTTTAACCCTATTATTATTTTAGAGCCTTTTTGTTTCTCTATTTTTTTTCTGTGTTCTTTGTTAAAAAAAACAAAACAAACAAAAACACAATAAAACAATCTAATTAGGGATACCTTTATTCAGGGCTTTTTCTTTATAAAAGCGATTCTTTTGGAATTATTGGATTTTTAATGAAAAAATAAAAAAAAAGTACCTAATATTTGTCTGAAATGTTATTACGCTTTATTTTAATGTGCAAAATTCCCTTGAAAATTATTTTTATTTACTTATTTATTTATTTTTTTATTTTTTTTTCAGGATGAGGTATTGGCTATCAGCGAAAAGGTAGTGCTTCGAGTAGACGATCTTCTAACATGGATTCATGTAGCCCCAGATTGGCACTGGGGTCAGAAAGCTGTTTGGTCAGGAGACGCCCTTCCTTCATTAGAGGTCAAAGAGGAAGTGAAGGAAGAAGTGGATCTTGACCAACCGAAAATTAACGAAGAACCATCTGAAGAGCAGAGAGTACAGCCTGCCATATGCACAGATCCTCCACTTTATCCGAAACATAAGTCTGTTGATATGGATGATGTACTTGCTGAAAAACAAAAACTCGGTTAGTGATGTTTGCTATTCATTTAATAATAATAGTGTTAAAATAATATTTAACAATGTAAATTAACATAATTTTCTATTGGTGTGTTAGATATCTGTATTCAAATCAAGGATGAATTTGAAGGTTTCGTTGGTAAAACCAAAAAAGAAACCATAAGTTATAGCTTCGTTCCTGTGTCTGTCTGTCTGTCACTCTGTAGGGTTCCAATATCTTTTAAAACCAAAAGAGATTTAAAAAAAAACATGAAACTTTCCAGTATTAAAGATCGTTTTGACGTATTCACAGGAAAAATATAGCGAACTCAAAATTATCATCCAAAATGGCAGATATTTCATGTCACGCGAAAAAAAATATCTTTTTTAAATTTTGAGTGGAGTATCAAATGAAAGGTATTGAAGAGTAGATTACAAAAGTAGATAACACTTGCGGAAAGTGTTTAATTTTTAATGCCATTTTGTCAAAAAACATCAAAATTTTGTGTGTCCCCTCCCCCCTAAAACTATATTTCTTCTGATATTAAAAATGTGCGTTCTGTTGGGCTATAGAAAAAATAAGAATATCAATTTGATTTGATTAACTGGGAATCCAAAATGGCAGATAATTCGTGTTTTCAGGAAAAAAAAAAATGGGGAGTGGGGTATCAAATGAATGGTATTGGAGTAGATTACAAAAATATATTACATTTGAGGAAATTTTTTTTAATTTTTCATGCCATTTTGTCAAAAAAAAAACCATCAAATTTTTGTGTATTTAAACAAATTTAATATTTCACAGATTTTCTTGCCTAAATTTAAATTGAGTTTTTTTTCTTTTTTTAAAGGATTAAGTCACTGGGAGAGTACACCTGGAGTGGTAGTTCTTTCTTTTGGTAGATATTGTAGATATAGGGGTTTGTTAAAGCGCTTAGAAGGAGTATATAACAAATGGTTAAGACACTCACTCGTACAGGCTCTCGGTGGATTTACTTCTCCCTTCAAGAATACCAGGATACTCTTCTGCAAGGATACATTCGACTACCCAGAACTTGAGGGACATGAACTCCTCTGCAACCACCTTGGTAACAATTAAATACAACTAGTTATGATTTAAGGTTTTTTAAGTGTAAAGTTTGGTGAAATCATTTTTGAAAAAGCTGTCTTCTACAGTCAGATTATCTAAAGTTATGACTTTTGACACTCAGATTGGGCAACCTAAATGATGGAAAAAATAAAGCCACAAGGGGCCTGTAGGAGAAGTGGGGCCGGTAACATTTTTGTTTGCCTAGTTGGCCCGACCTTCTAGAACAGCGTTTCCCAACCTTTTTGATGCTGCGACCCTAAAAATGTATCCAATATATTTTCGCGACCCTACCTGGAATATGGTGTATTGCATATTGCATACCCTAAAGATTGCAGGGATATACATGTTGCCTAAAACCTGAATGCTACTAAAATCATTACTGGATTAGGGAAGAGGGACTGTAGGCTGATTTTAAAACAAACACGCAAACTCAACACCTTAATTCGGATAAAGGCATTGCTTGATTTGTTTATTTTTTTATAATAGTTCTTTTTATTGATTTATTATATTATAAAGTACCTTCCTTAACTTATGTTGGTGAGCTGATGACACTTTGTAGGAAAATTAATGAAAGGAATTAACGCTTTTAGGAAATACTTTTTATAACATTTTGTTATTTTTTATATTATTTAATATTTTATCGCTTTATTTTTATTAACGCTTCAAGTATTTGTTTTTGTCTTTTCCCAATAACATTCCTTTATCCTTATGAATTTATCTATATCATTTTTTATTTTTATTTTGCTAAATTAAATTTACATATTTTAATTCTATTGAACTTATTTATATTTTATGTATTTTTAAGTATTTTTTTATTTTTGTCTATAATTACAAAACTTTTTGGCGACCCTAAAATATTTTTCCACGACCCTATTTTGGGTCACGACCATAGGGTTGGGAAACACTGTTCTAGAATTCAAAATCCTGACTTCTCATTGGCTCCCCACGGATTTTCCCACGCTGTCAAAAGTCAAAACTTTTGATAATCTGACTGTAGATCCTCTAGGACTGGATATTGTGTGAAGGGATAAATCGGATAAAGATAAAAATATGATAAAATAAGATAAGATATATGATAAAATAAGATAAAGATAATATGATAAAAAAAGGGATAAATAGGATAAATCTATAGGTTTAAGCCATCAGAGATAACTTTATCAAGAAATACAATTTTTATATTGTACTAATGTCAAATTTAATGATTAATAATATATTTTCGATATTTTACCAGTTTCACTAGATTTTGGCAAAAATTAAAAAAAAAAAAAAAATTAAATTTAAAATGAGATAGTTCATAGTTTACAAAACAATGTATTTTTACTATGTTCTTTAATAGTTAAGCTACATTTATTAAATGTAATGATTAAATTTAGGTCAGAGATTATATCCAAAGTCCACCTGATTCCTTGGATTACCTAACCTTATCTAGTGGAGATATTTACTTATTCTGTTACAGTTTTATTTGTAATGTATATCTTAGACTCTTTAATACTGCAATACTTCAACTATAATTTAACTTTCTGTTTTAGCTCCGAAATTGAAAGGAAAGAATGCCAATAAAAGAAAGAAGAAGGAAATATCAGCTAGTGAAGAAGATGAGGATTCAGAGTCGGATTCATGTGAGAGTTCTGCTTCTAGTGCATCTTCATCTAGTAATAAACCTGCATTACAGGTAAAATATAGCTCTCTACTTTTCTGTTTCACCTACTGTAGCTACCAAAAACCATTTCTTCTTTCAGGGGCTTATTAAATTTGAGTAGGCTCTCTAAAACATTTTATACAGTAGGTTTTCATGGTCAGAATTTAATAAATCTAGATCTTCTGGAAGGGACCAATGTAGCAACACTACAAGTTGCTCGGATGAACCTTTAGAAGTAAAACCTCAAGATGTTTTTATTAATAAATCTAGATATTCCAGAGGAGACCACATCAGAGATTTTGTGAACCCTGATTTCTAACCCATCCCATGGATCATTCTTAAAGGAGTTGCTCAGGATGAGAGGCATTTGCAACTGTTTCTATTGTCGTTGCTACAGTTGCAACTATTTCTATTGTCATTGCTACAGTTGCAACTGTTTCTATTGTATTTGCAATAGTCGCAACGGTTTCTATTGTCATTGCAATAGTTGCAACTGTTTCTATTGTCATTGCAACAGTTGCAACTGACTCTCATCATGAGCAACTCCTTTAAGAATTATCGATGGAATGGGTTCGAAATCAGGATTCACAAAATATCTGATATGGTTTCCTTTGGAATATCTAGATTTATTAATAAAAACAACTTAAGGTTTTGCTTCTAAAGGTTCATCCACACTATAAGTTGCTACTTTGTTACAATAGTCCTTTCAAGAAACATCTGTGAAGAAAGTCTATGCTGCAAGCAACACAAATAAATCACAACTTTTAAATATATGATAAACTTTTATTAGTATTTGTTGCTGCAGTATTATTATATATATGGTGAACTATTCAAGGTAATGATTTTGGATCCAAGCTTATTCCATTTAAATGATTTCTCAAATAGAGCTAAAACGGGCAAAACCAAGAATTTTTTTTTAAAATAAACACTTACAAGGACATGTGCTAGGTGCTCTTGTGATGACAGTGTGTCTTGTTGCTTTTATCAGAACAACGTGTCCACCCTTGGGCATGAATATTCTATTATTAGCTTGTGTTTGATTAGGGTCCCTTATTTCTGTCTAGGGGTTGCAACCTGTAAAATATCGTTTGGTGTTGTACTATATTTTTTAAGAGTTGTTTATTCTTTTAAGGGTTAAGAAAACACTGAAAACTGAGAATCTGTGATTCACAATATGTACTTGTGAATTACACTGACACTTTAGATCATACCTGCATAATATATCTACCATAGAGCTTTGCATGAAGAAAATTTAAGTTTTTCTTTTAATTTTTTTTTTTTTTTTTTTTTTTTTTTTTTATTATTATTTTAAAAGATATTTATTTTTTTCATTTTTTATTTAATCTGTGGTTATTAGAAGCTGGGGATGTTGAATGGCCCCATGGGTTTCAAAGGCCCTCTTATTTTTGAAATATTGATTACTTTCACGCACAGGTGTATCAAGTCGATTCCAGGTACTTACTGTATTATGTCTAAATTTGTTGCATTTTTTTTTTTTATTCTTTTTCAAAAATTATATTTTGGTTTAATTTTAGTTTATCTGTGTTAATAGTTGAAGTTGTAAGAATAAGGTGGTTCTTATCTACTTTGAAATTCAACACAGTAACAAAATTATTGGCTGTTTTCCCACTCTTATGTGTAAAAAAACTATAAATATAAATAAGAGGTGCATTTTAATAAAAGGTGATACTAAGGTCTAATTCTAATATTACATTTATTTAATTGTTAAGTTTAATTACAAAATAAACAAAAACAAAATTTTTAAATTATCGTTTGGTGTTATATATTTTTTAAGAGTTGTTTATTCTTTTACGGGTTAAGAAAACACCGAATACTGAGAATTTGTGATTCACAATATGTGCTTGTGAATTACACTATCACTTTAAGCCTTACTGTTTTGTGGTTAGCCGTTTTAAAAACATTCAGCTCTCACCAGTGAACACTAAATAGCTAGAATTTATAATTTGTTATCTGGTAATTAAGTGTACGCTTATTTTCCTCAATTCATAGACTTGTCGAAGAGCTAAAGTTTTAATTGATCGGTGAAATATTTATTATTCTAAAGCCTGAGTCTTATAATTCTGAAACTTCTAGGTTCTCATTCAATGGGTTTAAAAAATTGGGATTTAAACTGTCTTATAGGAATCAAATCTAGACTTAGAATCTGTATTATTTGGGGTAGTAAATAACATTATTATTTAAAACCAACTTTATATAGTAAAAGTTAAATAATTCAAAGCTGAAGAAAGAAAACAATAAAAACATTCTAATTAGAGAAATTACATATTTTTGGTTCAGTTTTATGTCAAATGAATCCCTGAAATGGTCATTCTTTCAATTCGTAAATATTTATTGAGAAGTTGACGGTTATATGTAAAAAAAAAAAGTATACACTGTATTTAAATGAAATGGGTAATATTTATGTTCTAAACTTATTACTGTACACTTGTACGCTATCTTTACACACCTTTCATTACATATTATATTACTTCCTAGTTTAGATGCTACTACAATTTTAAGGATACAATAGCAAAATGCTCTCAAATAAAATTTTAGAGTTATTTCTAAAATTATTTCTGTACACTAGTAATCTATCTTTACATACCTTTCAATACATATTATATTAGGTACTAGATTATATTGCTACTGTTATTTTTAGGATACAATAGCAAAATGTTCTTATGTAAAATTACGGAGTTAAAAATTATTGTGAAATTTCTTATTGGTCTTTAAGTTTAGAAATAAATTCAAGCATGTTTTAAAGTGATGACTCTCTTTACTGTTCTTTTCTCACTGCAACGCTCTCCCTTAAAAGCTATCTTACAGCTTTATTTTATTATATAAATATGTACAGAAACATTTAATTATGGAAGATGGACCATTTTTGTTTTCATTGGTGTATGCAAAATTCAAGGGGCCGACACAAATCTTTGAATTAACAACGATCTTGAATGATCTATGTTCGAATTATACAAGTTCCCCTACATTACTTTTTACTTTATTATAATTGTAATTAATCAACTATGTTCATTTATGTAATTTTAATGTGGTGTATAAATGATTATTTATATTTTTATTTTAAATCCTGTTCAGATTAAAGCAGTAGGTGTGAAGCCAAGATTGCGCTGTACTCTGGAGGTTGGCAATCGTATTTATACTCCAGGTCCTACCACAATACTAAATCTCAGCTCCGGTCTGGATGGAATTAAGAACACCACTCTTATGGACGAGAAGAAATTCCTTCAGGGTTTGCATGCGTATATGAGAGCGAGAAATACTCCTATAGGAAGGATACCTGTAGTAGGCTTTAAAGAAGGTATGTTACTAATAATTTCTATCACTTAACAAACTAAAATTAAAATTTTGCTGAAGAAATAAATACCTTCTACTCTTAAGAAAATTGCTTATTTGATTTGTTCTATTTGTTACAGTGAACCTTTACAAGCTTTATAGAAAAGTAATTGAATTTGGAGGATATGATGTGGTTACAAATAATAAGATGTGGAAACAAGTCTACCAGGTTACCGGCGGAGATATGTCTTGCACTAGTGCTGCCACCCTTTCAAGAAGACATTACGAAAAGTATGTATATTTATGAGAGAAATATGATTGGTTTAGATCTAGTCTTAGAACTTTTAATTTAAATATTCTGTCAGTTTAAATTCTTGAGTAAGTTAGGCTTAAAATTAAAATGCTCAATTTTGACCCTTCTTTAGGTTATCTGAAGCTGACTGTTTTTAATATGATAAATTAATTTTGAATCTTTAGGATTTTCATAATTTTATCTCTTTAGACAATATTAGTTAAACTTTTTTGATCATTTAATGGATGATTTGATTGATTGAATTTGCTAAATAAAATTAACTTTTGAAAAACTTACCCTTAACTCCATGTAAGGTCGCCTATTATTTCTAGTTGAATTATTAAAAGATGGTTATCAGAATAGTAGATTGTTTTACTGTCTACATTTTTAATTTTGCCAAAAATGTTGGAATCTTTTACGATTTTGCTGAAAACAAAAAACGAAAACAATTATCTGTTGAAAATTTATTTTTTAATGTATTATAAAGAACAAATAATTGAAATGAGTTATTAAAATGTTGCAACACTATGTATGTGGGAAAGTTTTGATGGAATTTGTCAGACCAATTTTTTCCCTAATTTTTTGGAGTAAACTATTAGTGTATAGTGATGTATTGATTTATATCAACAACTATTATTTGTTCTCAGGTTGCTATTGCCATACGAGAGGTTCTTGAAGAATAAGGCGTCAACTCTTGTCATTCCATCTTCATATTCGCTATCACACCATGCTAGAATAGCACAGGTTAGTATTTTTCTTTTATTTCATTTTATTTCTTTTTAATATTTTTTATAAACTCAGTATTTGTATAAAATTGCAAACAGAAAAACATTGTGATTACAACCGTGGAAGCCTTGTAACTTACTCGGTAACTTACCTTGTAACTTTCTCAGTAACTTACCTTGTAACTTATTCAGTAACCTACTTGGTAACTTACCTTGTAACTTACTCGGTAACTTACCTTGTAACTTACTCGGTAACTTACCTTGTAACTTCTTGGTATACTTTATTACTATAGTACCAATAATTACTAGAAAGGTAGTATCTTGAAAACCAATAGAAGGTTGAGAAAAGATACATGGTAGTTAAGACCTTTTTCAACTAAATTGTAGAATTTCCTCCCTAAAGTTTTTTGCTTTACTTATTGAACTTGGTTTAAACACAAATTAATATGTTTTTGTTGCCTGTCCTTATAGTTAAGTGGAGCGGTAAAGATATCACCTCTTAGAACAGGAATGGTTCAAGGCAAGACGTTGCTACAAGTTAAGACTGAGAAGCCTCGTGAGAAGGAGAACATACCAGAGAGAATGAAGAGGCCTCCTGAAGCTATGCTTAACTCCAGTGTTACCATCATTAAGAAAGAAATGAAAGAAGAGGTTGACTTAGTCTCACCTGACACATCACCTGTCAAGGTTTGTTTGATATATTTAGTGAATAATTTGCCTCCCCATCTTACTATTACAGTAGCTCTTTAATCCGGCATTTTCGGGACCAATTTCCGGCCTGGAGACTTTGCTGGATTATTGAATATCAATAGTTTAAACATGAATGAATACCTAAGATCCATCACTCTAGATAAATAATGCAAACAATTGAAGCATGTATTTTATGTGTCCAGACACATTCTGAACATGTCAAGACGTTATAAATATAATCTTTCTAGCAACTTTGCCTGTCAAGGTAAACAAATCAACCTGAACAAGTTTGAATGGGAGCAGCCGGATTACAGAAAGTCTACTGCATTAGTTTTAAGTTAAAAGTTTACTAGTAACTTGCATACTATAAAATCTATAAGTTATTTATTTTTATTTTTTTTATTGCAGCCCATAGTCACAATCAAACCAGCTCCAGTTAAGAAGCAGAAGTTAGACATGCTGAAACAGGGAGGACTTGAAGTGACTGCAGTCGCTCTCGGTGGGGGTCCTGGGTTCCCTTCCAAGAGCGAAACCACATCAAATGATGATAAAGCCCTGATAAAGAAGGAGCAGAGAACCACTCCGCCTCCTAACACAAAGAATAACAATAAAGTATCTATAACTGTTACTCCTGATATTTGTCATCTTGGTGGAGGCAATAGCAGTGCTAGTAATGGAGCAGGTGGTAGTAATGGTAATAAGGTTTCTATAACTGTTACACCGGATATGTCTCATCTGATGTACCCGTGGGGTGTTATGAACGTCAATGGCCCTGGTACTAGTAAACAGAAATCATCTAGTACCAGTACTGTGGTTTATGGAGCGGGTAGCGCTGTCGGTCTTCCTGTAGAAGCAGTTTTAGGTGGACAACCTGCACCCTCAACATCAGCACCTATTGACTTAAGAACGACCAAAGCTAAAAAACCTAACATCGGATCCAACTTAGAAATAAGTCTGATACCTTCGGGCGTTAAAAAGTCAGCAATTCAAAACCCGAATGTCCGTACAAATCAGAGAGCACCTCAGAGATACAACAATCCTCGCTTTAACTCTCCGATTTACACCTTAAAAACTTCACCTAACGCTGCACCTTATGTACCTCTAATAGATCCGGCATACCTCTGCGGGAACATCGTCACTCAGAAACTGCCTCAGTTTACTGCACCGAACCCCGCCACATCTTCACCTGCTTCCATCAACAGCTTCTACAAGGATCTACTTCGCTCTCAGGGTATTTTTAATCTTTTACCTGATGGGTCTACTTCCATTTCACTAGTTGGGGGTCAGTCGACCCCTACTTCCAAATGATAAAACAAACAAACAAAAACAATTAATATTAATGTAATAATTAATTAAGAAATCCCTAATTAACTTCACCCATTGATGCAGATATTGATATTTAACTATTTATACATATTTGAAAAAAAAAAATTGATTCTGCATTGTTCTAGTTCAAAAAAAAGTAATTAAAATTAGTTATTACACCACTTAAAATATAATATAAAAGAAATGAAATTGATATATTTATATAATTATTATTAAATTAAAAATAATATCACTGACTTATTAAAAACTTATAAATTGCTACAATTTAACATTAGTTTATATCTATTATTGAATTAAATTTAGGAAATAAATAAGAAATGAAATTAATTAAAATGTTTCAAAGAGAAAATGGAATTATGTAATAATAAATTATGAATTTGATTTTAATTTTTAAAAAAATCTTATTAGTATTTCACAATGAAGGAGTAAGTGTTGAAGAAATTGTCACAATAAATTTATCTACTTCTTGCCTTTATAATGATCAAGACATTATTTGTATTTTCAGAAAAAGTAGATTGTACCAAAATAAAAATCAAACAAGATTTGAAGTTGGAAGAAAAATTTACAAATGTAATTTTGAGTAATAAATGTAAACCAATCCATAAACCTACATTTATCTTTAAAATGTCTTCTTTCTCATAATTTATGATCTAACTAGTTTGGAAATTGATAATTTTTTGGGGGTTATGTTTTGGCTGCTAATCTTAAGAGCAATGAATGTTTATGGCATGATTCGTGTTTTTAGATAAGTTGGATCATAACTTTTAATGGCATTTGGATTAAGGATATATAGCACTATGTAAGAAGCACGATTGGAAGTGAAGATTAATAATTTATTCACGTTCCTTACTCAAATTTAATTTTTTTTTAAATATTTAAATTGTATCCTATTAATATTGATATAAAGCTGAAAATATTTGCAATAAATTAGTTTCCAGTACTGCCTTTTTCATCTGAAAGCAGCTTACTTAGAAACTTTTGTCTAAAGACAATTGTTACCTTATCTGTAAGTAGGTAAGATATGTTGCTCCTTCATTAGTTACCTTCAGATAAAAAAAGGTTACTAAATAAAAAATAATTATCTTTTTATTATTATAATTTGGTTTATCTGCAATGGATAATTAGTCCCTACCTTTTTTTAATTTATTTAAACCAAACGAATGACCTTTTTAGCACTTAAATTACCTGAGAAAAAGCTATAAGGAAAAAAGATAAGAGACAATTATCTCTGTTTAATTTACACATTTTATTTTGAATTCAAGAATTAATGCAAATGACAAAAAATATATATTAATTAATTTATTTTTTACTTTAAATTAAATGAGAGATTAAAAAATAAAATAAATTAAATTAAATAATATTAATGTTCACATTGTTAATGTATTGTATAATTTTGTAACCTTAAGTACATATAAAATTTAGTTAAATTATCTAGTTTAGAATTAATGTATCGATGAAGTTGTGGTTTTAAGTATGTTCCAATACCTTATTGCTATTGTATTACTTTAGGACCATTGTTTTTTTTTGTTGTTTTTTATTATTATTGTATACTTTTCTTTGAGAAGTTGAGATTGTTTTTTTATTTGAACGCTGGTCTTTAATTATGAAGTTTGTTGAGGGTGTGTTAGTTTTTATTGTTATAGTAATCTTTTTGGACTTACGTCTTGTTATTTTGAAATATTTGAGATCTCTAAGTATGGATATTGCAAATTGTATTTTTTTTTTTTTTTTTAAATTTGAACAAATTCCAACTTGAACTGAGTTAAATTCGAAAATATTAAGATTAATTTATTTGTATATTTGTGATTAAAATGAAATAATAATACTATAACAAAACTAAACTAGACACATTTGGTTTTATCAAATGACTGAAAAGTGAGATTAAGATCAATTCTTCCTTTAATATACCTACTTGCCTGTTTCAGGATTTCTTCTTTTTTTTTATTTATTTTTCTTGTAAATATCCAAAATAATTTCTGTAGGCTTAACCCTTTTGTTGCTGTTGATGACGTATTTTGTCTTATGAAAGTAGTGCTACAATTGTGAAAATCATACCCTCATTATGGAGGACGAAATACTCTTCATGGTATTGTTCATCTCTAGTAAATGCATGGTATTACTGAGTTCTTCATATGCCACCCAGCTAGATGACCTACACCTATTGTAAAACTGCGTGTATTTCGGTGTTATTCCCCTGGCTACCTAGTGCTTAAGGGTTTTTGTCCAACCCACCCTCCATTTTTCTACCGACTAGATATTGAATAGATAAAGTCTAATACGTTCTATATTAACCTTATCATAAGAATTTAAGTTATTCAATCAAAATTTTATTCAATTTTTAAGTTTTTGGTAGTTTTCATACTACGGAAAGTTAAATTTTAATTTAACTTGTGGTTTAAATCCCGGCGCTGGAGTGTATTTTTCACTGTCTGTTTCCCGTAGTTAATAATAATTATAATTTGATTTAAATCAAAATTTTATTTAAATTGTCTCGAGAAAGCTAGACTAAAATGAGAATGTTAAAATAAAGAGCAATGCAAAACATGCAGGTGTAAAACATTGCCACTATGAGGGACAGTTTAATGTAGCTAGGTTCCAGCAGTAATATTCCACTCAATCTCACCAGCAGCGAAAGGGTTAATCATTTTTATTTTTATTTTTAAATATAACAAGTTAATAAATATATTCTTGATGTGACGTCACATCAGCCATTTATCTGTCCACAACCATGCCTCTGTCTTTTTAGATAGTATCCATAAATGTTTGAAGGCCATTATTCTATCTGTCAGCATTAAAACACCATTTAAGCTCATAATTAGACACTGTTCATATAAATCAATTCAATTTTTTTTTTTTAAATCATAATTATTATTAGTTATATTATTAAAAATTGTTGTTTATGACTTAAAAAATGGAGCAAACCTAATTAGATCTCATTATTTGTTTAAGTTTATTTGTCTTAATAATGATATGTTATTCTTATTTATTTACAATTTTTTTTTTTTTTTATTATAGTAAATTTGTAGTTTGGGAGTTTTTTTTATTATTATTATCTTGGATAACTTTTTTGTTTTTTTACATTATTATTGTAAAATGATTTTACTATTTGCAAGAAAATAAAAATACCAGAATAGTAAACATAAACTTTGTACTGTTTCTCAGAATCTACTTAGTCAAATTTATCTGGTTTCTCACTGATGATTATTATCATCACATCATAATGATGATTCTTCTGTTGTGTAACAACTTAATTGGATATTGATCAGAGCGAAAAAGTAACTGTAGTCTCTGATATACAGAATGTCTCAAAATGAATATCGGAGTTTTAAAGAGCTTTTTCTTTAAGTATACAAGATTATGAAAAAAAAAAATTGTATTACATTTTTTTCCACATTATCTATCAATGTTTTATCTATCCCCACAAGTGAATTAAACAATATATTGAGGTAGTATTTCCATTCCTCCTAAACTCTCTTTCATATCGGGAGTAACGCTCTCGATGGCAGCTGTTATATTCAACTTCATTTCATTCAAAGTTGCAAGCTATTGGTAGTTTGAACACCAATCCTTTGATGTATGCCCCATGCCCCAAAGAAAAGTCCCATGGGTTTAATATTTGGGGATATTGAAGTCCAATGGTGGAATGACAAATATTTATTAATATTTATCACATAAACACTAAAATCTTTTTTGTTTTGGTGTAGCCATTACTGCTTATTAACGTAAATATCAAAGCAACTCGCTGCTACCATTTTATTAAGCTCTAGCACAATCTACCGGAAACAAAATGAAACTTAATTAATTCCTCATGACACCACTAGGTTGTACTGCAGTCTCCATGAGTGCCAAGCTACATCTCTTTGAAATTCCAATATTCTATTGGAACATCGAGTATGCTAAAACAGATAGGTAAATACCTGAAATACTAAATTATTCAATTTTTAAATTATCTTAATAAGAAGACAAATAATTTTATTTAAGATAATTAGATCATAATAGACACAATCACTTAGTAAATTAATATTTTCTAATAAAAAAAAAAGTTGTTTTTTTCTAAAATAAAAATTTTAAATGTAAAAAGAAAAAAAATGTCTTATTCATTACAGTATTCCGAAATATTTTATTTTTACAAAAAAAAAAAACTCCCATTATATGTTGGTTTTTTTTTTTAGTGCATAATTTGATTTTTTAATACCAAGGCTTTGGGAGGGGGGGGGGGGGGGGGGTGTATAATGTGTTAATAAATAAATACTTGGTTCCAAAATAATGTTCATTAACAGTAAATTAAAACAATACTTTATGCTGTGAAAAAAAATGGAAGCAAACAACTGTTGTTTGGCATACAAGTAGACAAGCTACTTACATAAGTTACACATGTAGATAAGCTACGTGCATAATTTATGCATATAGATAAGCTACATGTATAACTTTTTCTTAAGTTGTCGGTTATACTCAGAATTATAACTGTTCCAATCCAGCTTAACAATTATTTTTTCAAATTTTTTTTTTTTTAATTTTTCCCTCAGCCACTTGATAACACTGATTTGTTTTTCTTGTTATTATTATTATTATTTTTAATAATTCTTTATTTTATTTAGATTAATTTAGGACAACAAATTATAAATTAATATTGTTTAAAGGAAAGAAAAATGATAAGACTCAATTAAGTTTTGTGTTGTTTTTCTTATTCTTTGATTAGACTTATAAAGCTCATTTCATTTGCTTTTGCTAAGTAAAATAATATAAAAGTTGTAAATGTAATAATAGATTATTATTTTTTATTTTTATTATTAATTAACTAAGATTGTAAATAAATATAATACTTAAATATAAATACATTAAAAATTTTTAAAAATGATAGATATATAATATATATTTTATTCATATTATAGTATGTATTATTTTTCTTTTTTTATATATATATGAAAATTTATAAACACATAATTTGAATAGTTTTTGTAGATTGTTAGAATGTAGTATTTTTTATATATATATTTTTTCATGTCTTTGTGTTAATATGATTTATATTTTTGTATGGTTGGAATTGAATGTTTTTCATTTGATAATATACTTTATTGATTCTTCCGTAATTTTTTCCTTTTTTTTTTCTTTTCTAATTTAAATATTTATAATGTTAAACTAATTATTCGTAATAAATAATATTGTGGTTTAAAAAAAATTAAAATAGATTGTGAAATTTCACAGTTTTTATTTTTTTTTTGCTTTTTTTTAATATTTATTTATTTATTAATAATTATTTTATTTAACGTATTTTTTAAACAAAAGTACAATAAGATTTAAATGGAAATATAGATTAAATTTAATTTTATATCTCTTATTGATTGATTTTATTTTTAATTCAATCTATTTAATAAGAGTTGTTTTAAGGGGGTCCCAGGTAGCTATCGTCTTTGCTTTGGATTCTAGAGGTTCCAGGGTTCAATTTAATATTCTGGCAAAGGGCTCTGTGTGCTATGTTAACCCAGCAGCACTATATAAATGGGTAGCTACTTAAATAAAGTTTCCATCCAATTACAAGCCAATACTACAGTTTATTCAGCTGGATAGAGTGACTCACCAACACTGTGTCATCCAGTGGCGAATTAAAGGGGGGGGCGGGAGTGGCGACCGCCCCCCCCTTGATTATACTTTTTTCCAACGACTACCAAATTTCATATCAGAAATGCATAAAAGCGCTGTTTTGAGAGGTAATATTTTCAAAATTTTCTGAGGGAGGACCCCCGGCCCCGCAATATTTCATATCCCCCCCCCCCCCCCCCAATAATAAACTTCTGATGACGCCAGGCGTCCCGGAGTTGTCCCGTTTTTGGACTTTAAATCCCGAACTTGTCTCCCGAAAACACTTTTCGGGTCGAAAAGTACGAGTATTTGCTTTGATTCGATGGTCTTCAAATAGATATTGTTAGGTTATCTTATTAACTTATCTAAATTAATTTAGATTTTACTTAATTTAAATATTTTTTTCTAAATATAAAATTTGGTCCGTTGTCATGGGCTTAACGGCTCGTAGATGTATAAAACGAAAATATTAAAAATTCCTCTTTAGCTTCCGAGCTTACCGAAGGTAACAAACTGTGATAAATTTTCGTTCTCAAGAACGAAATTTTTTTTAGGTTTTTTAGACAAAGGGAATGATTAGGTGCACAACATTTATTGTGTTACAATAACTATACTTTTAAGTTTGTATTATATTTTTTTTAAAAAATGTACTTGTGTTCATGTTCATACTTGTTTTCCAACAAACTACAACATATAATCGAGCCAAAAATTACCCTTTTGTGACTAAGTATTAAAATAAAATTTTACCTCAGAAATGCATTTAAGCGTTGTTTTGAGAGGTCATATTTTCAAATTTTTCCGGGGGAGGACCCCCGGACCCCCCGCTATATGCACATACAATAATTAGCTGCTAACGACACCTATGACTTACGGTTAAGATATTTTACTGCAGTCGGGGGGGAGGAATCCTAAGAACTCCCCCCCCCCCATTTCTTTAGGGCTTTCCATACTCCCGAAACCCCCTTGGAGGGTCAGATCGCCACCCCCTAGA
Organism: Gerris lacustris; assembly: GCA_951217055.1. Classification (NCBI taxonomy): domain Eukaryota; kingdom Metazoa; phylum Arthropoda; class Insecta; order Hemiptera; family Gerridae; genus Gerris; species Gerris lacustris. The sequence goes on from OX578280.1 coordinate 27,838,255, forward strand.
TGACACCCTTAATCCGCCACTGGTGTCATCCATTACATGTATAGTTGTATAAGCCCTTTAGGGTACTTTAAATTGTCACTCCCCTATGTGGTTTTATTATGTAAATTACTTTAACTAAATAACTATTAAGACAAACTTATGTTAAGTCCAATGCACTTTGGGACAAAGGAATATCAACTTTCTGTTTTTATAAGGGGAGTAATAGTCTAAAGAAGATCATTCTGTACATCTTTTTTAGATTGTTACTCAACAATCTAAAAAAGTGCCTCCTTTAGTAGGGTCTAAGCCCATCAAGAGCGGCTGCAGTGTTTGTTTTATTTAATACTCTGACAAAGGGCTCCATGCTCTGTGTTAACCTTGTATCACTATAGCTTCACGGTAGCTTCTTAATTGAGGTGTCCATCCAATTACGGAAGTCAATACTACAGTTTATTCAGCTGATAAGAGTGAAATGCCTCCGTGTCATCCATTACATTTATAGTTGTATAAGCCCTTTAGTAGGGTCTAAGTCCATCAAGTGCTGCTATAGCGTTCGTTTTAACACAGGCAGAAAACGTATTATTGATTACCCATAAAGCTAGAGATCTCTCATGATTAAATTGAGAATTCAGATGTTTTTAAATTTTCAGGAATAATAAATAAACATTTAGATTATTTTCATGATAAGTCAAAGATTATAAGATATTTGTTATGGGGAATGTTTGTTATACAATTTAGTACTTCATGTGAAATGGGTGGATAAAAATAATATTAAAGAATATTCAATAGAGTTAAAAAAGTAAATTCTTTGCATATTGTGGTTTTATTGCTGTTCTGAGAAATGACAATATCATTTGGATGCTGGTAATACAACATTTTATGTTAAATAAAACTTATTTTAACGATTGACCAAGTTTTCTAATCATTGAGACTAGAACTAATAATTACAAGGTAAAAAGAACTTTTTACATACTACGTTTTTAAAATTTTCTGTCATAAATCATAAATTTGAAACCCGTCAAAATGAAGATTGTAAATATGGGATATGTCAAAACAAATTAAATAACTTGCGGATTTTTTTCCGAACTAACTTTCTATACAGCAAAATTTGCTGAAAACTAATTAAATTCTGCTGAAAGATGGCTAAAAGTATTAAAATAATGCATTGTCATCGTGTTCTGAGCTATTCTAAAAGTTTCAAAAGTCTAGCTACTCGGGAAGTTAGTTAAAAATCGATTGCAAGATTTGTACTGGACAAATTAACAAACAAACAAGAAAGCAAGCTAATAAAAACGTAGTAAAATATAGTTATATACAGGATTGCATTGAAAGTAAGACACCCTTGAATATAAGACGCATCCCGATTTTTGAAATTAAAAATTTTGGAAAAACATTAATGCATTAAATATAAGACCACACTCTGTTTCGAAGGGGAAATCTTCCGTTCTCTTTTTTAACAACTTGTTTAGATGCCAAATTTAGGCAGTCTAAGATGGATATTGTTGAAATATTGAATCTTCATTTATATGTTAGGCCCATTTGAATCTTCGTGCAGTTGAAAACATTAAAATTCCTGAAAATTGATGAAATAGTAGGGACAATGATATCCCAGCAAAATTCAGAGAATTGGAAATAAAAAGTAAAAATAAGGTCTCAGCGGTACTCTTGAAAGAGAAGTTAGTAGAAAAAAAGGTTGTTGATAAATATGTTAAACTAGAGTACATCAATTATAAGACCCACCTCGAATAAGGTGCATCCCGATTTTCACGATGTAAACACGGGGAATAAAGTGTGTCTTATATTCGAAACAATACAGTATATTGTGGTTATAGTTGGGGGTTACAAGATGGAATGATTTATTGCTATAACTGTACATTGACATATTGATATAAGCTGTGGGCAAACTAAGTTAGAAGTAATGATTCTAATGATTGGATCATATCTTATCTTTTATTTTTAAAAGTCAAACCAATTTTATATTGTGAAGTTCTAGTGGTGGTGACCCCTCTTTGTGGATGAGGATTCCGACTTTTTGACTCTTGTGCTCAAAGCATCTTCAGGGTTGTGCGTGTTTCTCTGACGAAAGAGCAACATCCCTGAAAATGCCTCCACCAGAAGACCTAGAACGCAATGAAACAAATAGAGGATGCCTACTCTCTAAGACAATTTTAAATTTGGACACAACACTTCAAGTTCCTTTCAAGTTTCCTTCACCAAAAATTGTTTTCATAAAAGCATTCATTTAAAACAGATTTTGTAATTCTTCTGAGTGCATGGATGAATACTACCCTTACCTATATAGAGTTTAAGACAATTCCCTTTGCTCAAGATATTTTTCTTCAACAGTGCTGGTCTTGAAATAGAAGTTCAGCTTTATTGTCATTTTTGTTTTTACAATTTTATTCAAAAAGTTTGTTTTAAAAAAATATATGTATTAAGGCACTTCTTTAGATTGTTACTCCCCTTATGAAAATAGAAGTTTGATATTCCTTTGTTCGAAAGTAAATTGGACTAAACATCCCTTTGTCTTAATAGTTATTTAGGTTATATCCAAAAAAAAAAACCATAGGGGAATAACTATCTAAAGAAGTACCTGTATTGATACAAGTCTTCAATGTACAACAGATTTTGCTTTCAAGTTTACCCAAGGTAACAGAAGCATTGCGATCATTCTGAAAAACAATTCATTTTTTTCAAAACTTCCTTGACAGAAATCTGTGTCTGACTTTAGGGAACATTTTTGGTCTCGTGTCTATCTGTCATTTAAAATGTTTGCAAACCACCATATCTTAAAAACTACTTGACCCATTATAATGAAATTTGGATAGTAGGTCATAAATTAGCTTCATATTATTTTCGACCTTCCTAGCTCTTTCTTTTTTTCTTCATGGGTAAAAACCTTTGTTTTATTAACACCTATATTATATCTTTAAAAGTACTTGTCTGATGGTTTTTTGAAAGTAGCCCCACTGATGGTCCCATTTTAATAAACCATCTGGGCTCATTTAATATTGAATAAAAATAAATGTGACCCCATTGACCATTGAAACTGGTCCAATCAACTACATTTTCCAATGCCCAGTGAGATAACATTATTTTATACTCAAATTTTCATTCAATATTGGGACTAAGGAAACTAACTATTGGCTGACTCTTTTGCTGTACTCTTTTTACAATTAGTATTAACTTTTGGCAGTGTGGGAAAATCGAAATAAAGTAGATGGGAGCCAATGAGTGCACTGGATTTTGAATTTGAAGTCAGGCCAACAGGGAAATAAAAATGTCACTGGCTCCTCCCCTCCCACAGGCCTAGTGGCTTTATTTTTTTTCCTCATATTGGTTGGTCAAATCTGAGCGTCAGAAGTTAATACTAATTTTAAAAAGAGTATATAAAAGTCTATCAACTCAATCAAGGCTTTTGCATAATTCTTTTACTGATAGAAGGAAATTGTAACTAAGGAAATTATTATAAAAATGGATAAAATAACTAAAGGATACTAAAATTAATTGGAATATTAATAAATTTGTAGATAAATACATTCAAAAAAGAAAAGCAATCTTAACTCTTTCGGTACTGTAGACGTCTATGGACGTAATTAGTAAGTGCCTTAATTAGACTGTAAACGTCTATGGACGTAATCAAAAAGTGCCTTCCACAGCCTACATACGTCTATAGACGTTTTGAGGTTTTCTTATGTATGTTTTCAAATTGATGCCTTTCTGGACGTCGCACGTGACTCCTAACGCCATCTATCGGAACTAGAATGATGTACAATGGTAAATAATAGGCTCACTAGGTGTCCCTGGGGTTAATATTTCTCAGTGATAGAATAAAATGAAAGGGGTTGCAACTCTAGCAGGGCGGGTGACTCATATTACTTGAGCCGGCACCACGTAATATTTTTTTAAGTTTAATATTTTTTTAAGTTTTTAACTACCAAAAACTTAAAAAATTGAATTTATTTTTTTAAGGCCAAATGAGGTCAGCGAAGGTCGAAGTCTATTGTACCTTCTTACGTTCATCCTTGGAGTGTTTTCCCTTTATATAATGCCTTTTTTTTTTCTTTTTCTCCGATATCTTTTAAAAACTTAGCTTAATTTTTATACAATATTTCTTAATTTATTTTTTGAAAAAGGTTTCATATAGAAAATTCTTTTAACTCTCACTTGTACCCTTCCTTTCAGACTTTAGTCTGTATCTGTTACTTACCCTGTACACTGTACTGTACACACCCTACAAACTTTTTACGATTTATGTTTAATAGTGTTTTATAATTTTTTTTTTTCGTCATGTTTAAGAAAAATTTTCAATGTATTGTATAATATGAAATATGTTAAAAATAATTTTAAAAAAATGATAAAAAGTTATTTATATATATAAAAAAATACCAGGATAGTTTTGTGTGAGGGTTGAAACGACTCAGGCTGGGGAAGGCCGGTCTGAAAATACGGCCCCGTCTGTGGAAGTCCACTTTTGATTTCTACCTCTGTACCGAAAGGGTTAACTAACACAGAATTTTATTTAAAAAATAATAAATATATCAAATTTGTCCTATTTTTCAAGTTTTTGAAGATTAAGTTATAGGTCTTTTAGGTGGTGCTCACTTCTTGATTGGTGCAGATCTTGGTGTCCACTCCAAGAGCATCTTCAGTGGAGTAAGGAGTTCATATTGGAGGTAACAATGTCAAAATTCAATATTATTTAAAATCAAAGTGTTTTAAAAACTTTGTGTGTTTGATCTTGGTTTCACCTATGTATTGCAAGAACTTTTATCTTTTGTTATCTGGTGAAAAAACTCCAATAGGACTGTGTTAATCTTCAAGCAATGTTACATTCTAACATGCAATAGCGTAAGCAATACCAATAGTTATATGCAGTTCATGCAATCTATGAATATTTCTACCCGATAAAAATCTAAAATAATCTACTTAAATTATAAATATTTATAGATGTAATCTCAAACATTCATTATCAACGCTCATCTGATTTCGAGTGCAAATCTATAATATGTAAGATGCAATTTTTTAATCAATTAAAAATCTAAAATAATGTACTCATCAAGGGCAACTAGTTTTTTGTCCCAAGTCCGTTTAAATCCTTTGTTCACTAATTAATTTATCTCATAAAAATTGAACTCAATACAAAAAAAGATTTAATAAATTTATTTTAATTATATTATTTATAAGTTGACTTTTACATTATATATTTATGTAATAATGACACAATAAAAAAAAAGGCCAGTCATGCACCATGACTTAATGAGCGAATTTTCAAAGAAATCTGCGTATTATTGGCTTATGATAATATAGGAAAATTTTGGATTTTTTTTAGGAAAAATTTGGATTTTTTAAGTGCATTCTATTCTAGGGTGAGATATCGTCTGGAGTGACACATACATATTATATATATACATATGTAGTGTCAGTTCTATTTATAACTTGTTTTGTTTTGAATCTGTCAAATGTCAAATAAATATTAAGAACTCGTTAGTTCGTTTTATGTGATACATGGTCTTATTGTTCCTTCATTGGTGACCCCGAACTAAGGACATCATGTCTACAGTTAATGAAACTTCGTCGGAAGAACATTCGAGTGCAACGCATACATCTGAAATTTCCCGGGTTGCAATCAAACTTCCTCCGCTCTGGAAAGCTGACCCGGAGATGTGGTTCGTAAGCGTCGAGGCCCAATTTGCTGCTGCCAGAATTACAACAGAGGATACTCGTTATAACTACATTCTGGCCGCTCTCGACGGCGATATAATCTCAAGACTCCGGGATGTTATCCTCAGTGTGCCGGTAAGTAACAAATACACATATTTAAAGCAAGCTTTAATTAAGTGCTTCGCCCTGTCCGAAGAAGATCGATTGGCCCGGCTACTAAAAGGGGTAGACCTTGGTGACAGAAAGCCCTCAGAGCTGCTTATACAGCTGCAGGGTTTAGCGGGTGGTACAACTGTAGATTCTAGGGTTTTAAGACAATTGTGGCTGCGGGCGCTGCCAAATAATGCCCGTACTATACTGGCCGCAAGCAAGGAACCACTGGAATCACTAGCTACCATCGCCGATGCAGTAGTCGCTACTCTAGAGCCGGAGATATGCAGCACTAGCGCAGAATCTTTACAAGCTTCAGTGGCACCAAACCAAGATGACATCGCCCGATTGCAAAGCCAGGTCTGCGAGCTTACCAGGGCAGTAGAGACATTATCTAGAAATTCTAGTTATCGGTCGCGTAAGGACGTAAGGGATTCTGGTAGACTGGGGCAGAAAAAAGTAACCTACTGCTGGTTCCACAAAAGGTTTGGTAAGACAGCCCGCCGGTGCCAAAGCCCTTGCTCATACAACGCGGGAAACTAGCGGACCTGCATGTCAACGCGACAGGCATAGCGGGTCAATCTACCAGTCGCTTGTTTGTCAATGACAAAAAGTCAGGAGTTAGTTTTCTTATCGACACGGGTGCGGATGTTTCGGTTTTGCCACCAACACAATCCGACCTGCAGCGACAATCGAGTACTCGGCTAGTAGCCGCTAACGGGTCCAGCATAAGGACATTCGGCAATAGGATGGTTAAGCTCGATCTCGGCATTGGACGTCCGCTGAAATGGAAGTTTACTGTCGCTGCAGTCTCAAGGCCCATTATTGGAGCAGATCTTCTCAATTTTTTTGGACTCTTAGTTGATATAAAGGGAAAACGACTTATTAACTACACATCCTTACGCTCCTTACCATGCTGTGAAACTTTATCTTCGGAGCCTAGTGTTAGCATGGTAAGTAAGACAACGCGTTATCACAAAATATTAAATCAGTTCAAGGAACTTACAAAACCGCTTCTAGTTACTGCTATTCCGCGGCATGACATCACGCACCACATAGTAACTAAAGGTCCACCCGTGCACGCTAAAGCTCGTCGTTTGTCGCCAGAAAAGCTAGCTCTGGCAAAGAAAGAGTTCGAGTATCTCGTCAAACAAGGAATCTGTCGACCTTCAAAAAGTCCTTATGCGAGTCCACTTCACATGGTTCCCAAAAAGAACGGAGAATGGAGACCTTGTGGTGATTATAGGGCCCTCAATAGCTCCACGGTACCAGATCGCTACCCGGTTCCTCACATTCAAGACTTTGCCAACAATCTTGACGGTAAAACAGTGTTCTCTACCATCGATCTCGTCAAAGCCTATCACCAAATTCCAGTGGAACCAAGGGACATCGAAAAAACTGCCATTATCACCCCGTTCGGCTTGTACGAGTTCCTACGAATGACTTTCGGTCTCCGCAATGCCGCCCAATCGTTCCAACGTTTCGTCCACAGAATAGTACAGGGCCTGGACTTTTGTTATGCTTATCTGGACGACATCTTAGTTGCATCCCGGAATCCAGAAGAACATGAAATCCATCTTCAACAGCTATTCCAGAGACTACAGAATTACGGTGTAGTGATAAATGTGAGTAAATGCGTTTTTGGCCAGCCAGAAATCAACTTCCTGGGACATACAATTTCAGCAAAAGGAACCACACCACCACCAAGCAAAGTAGCAGTTATTAACAACTTCCCAGAACCAACATCAATAAAAGCACTAAGGAGGTTCTTAGGCATGGTCAACTTTTACAGAAGATTCATGAAACAAGCAGCTGAGGTGCAGTTACCCCTACTCGAATATCTGAAGGGCTCAAAGAAAGACGGGAAGATACAGCTGTCTAAGGAAGCTGTTTTTGCTTTCAACAAGCTTAAAAGAATGCTAGCCGACCGCACTCTCCTAGTTCATCCATCTTCTACCACGCCTATCTCAGTTGCGGTAGATGCCTCGGACCAGGCCATCGGGGGAGTGGCACAGCAGTTTGTGAATGGCCAGTGGCAACCACTGAGTTTCTTTTCTCAAAAGTTAAGCAAGGCTCAGAGATCCTACAGTGCTTATGATAGGGAATTGCTGGCGGCTTATCTGTCAATAAGGCATTTCCGGTACCTCATAGAAGGACGAGTGTTCACACTGTATACAGACCATAAACCACTAACCTTTGCACTGAAACAGAAACCAGAAAAATGCTCCCCTCGGCAGCTGCGGCATTTAAACTTCATTGCACAATTTACCACAGACCTGCGTCACATAGCTGGCAAGGACAATATCGTGGCTGATACTCTTTCACGTGTAGCAGAAATTTCAACCCCAATAAGTTTGGATTTAGACCAATTAGCTGTGAGGCAGAGGAATAGCAAGGAAGTACAACAGCTGGTTGAGGGCCACGGTAGCCTTAAGTTAGTTCCTATCAAGTTCGCGTCTATAAAACACCCAGTGTACTGTGACACCTCGACTGTTTCTCCAAGGATCTTTCTGACGGAAGAGTTTAGGCGCCTTGCGTTCAACACTCTTCATGGCATGTCTCACCCTGGAATTCGAGCAATGAACAAACTAATGAAGCGCCACTACATCTGGCCGGGTATGGCTCGAGACTGCACCAAGTGGTCTCGGGAGTGCATAAGCTGTCAGCGGGCCAAAATTCAGCAACACACCAAGCTCGCACCGAGCACATTTCGAACGCCCGATGAAAGGTTCGCGCATGTTCACATAGATCTCGTGGGGCCATTACCTCCATCAGAAGGGTTCCGTTACTGCCTCACTTGCGTGGATCGCTTCACCAGATGGCCGGAAGTAATCCCCTTGCCAAACATTGAAGCAGAGACGGTGGCAAAGGCGTTTTATACAGGATGGGTCGCAAGATTTGGCTCACCACTATATGTGACATCCGACCAGGGAAGACAGTTTGAGTCGTGTTTATTTAGGTCATTAGCCAGACTCATGGGAATAAAAAGGATCCGCACTACAGCCTACCACCCGCAAGCCAACGGGATGGTCGAGAGGTTCCACAGAACGCTGAAGGCAGCTATCAAGTGTCATTCCTCCCCAAGGTGGACCGAGGTACTCCCAACCGTCCTCTTAGGACTGCGTAGCACGGTGAAGGAAGACATCGGAGCAACAGTTGCCGAGATGACTTACGGTACCACGCTACGGATACCGGGAACCTTCTATCATACACCACCTTCCGAGGACCCTAGCGGATACGTAGTGAAACTATCTCAGGATATGGCCTCATTGGCACCTCCCCGTCCAGCCCATCATGGATCAACAACAGGGTTCGTCAGTCCATCACTTGCTACCTGCCCTTTTGTGTTCCTCAGAAGAGACGCAGTCAAGGCACCACTCCAGCCACCATATGATGGACCATATAAGGTTGTCTCCAGGGCACCTAGCAATTATAAAATCTTAGTCAAGGGAAAGGAGCAAGTGGTCGCCTTAAACAGGTTGAAGCCAGCCTTCATCGAGGTTCCCCTCGAAAACACCTGATATCGTTGGCACTAGGGGGGGAGCTCTGTAGTGTCAGTTCTATTTATAACTTGTTTTGTTTTGAATCTGTCAAATGTCAAATAAATATTAAGAACTCGTTAGTTCGTTTTATGTGATACATGGTCTTATTGTTCCTTCACATACATAAAAAAAGTGTTAAATTTCAGGAATCAATTAAGAATGGTCTAAAACGGATTTCCATGGAGAAAAATATTTAAAAATTGGTACTTCTTTAGATTGTTACTCCCCTATGTATTTTTAGAATATAAATGACTGACTTGATAACTAATAGGACAAAGGGATGTTTATTCCAATGTACATTGGGACAAAGGAATATCACATTTCATTTTTTTTTAAGGGGAGTAACAATCTAAAGGAGAATATTCCGTACACCTTCTTTAGATTGTTACTCCCCTCTGTTTTTTTTAATAAGGGGAGTAACAATCTAAAGAAGTGCCCAAAAATTCACATTACAAAAATTTTGAAGCCATTGCAATAGGTTAATTTTCTTGGAACATTTGCTAAAAGAGTAAATTAATATAATACACTGTTTCATTCATTCAAAATGCAATGAGCAAAATTTATAAATATATATTGTCAAAAAAGAAAACCAGAATTGGTAATATATTGATACAGATTGTTTTGACCACTAAAGTCAGTAGCGTACACAGAAAAAATTTTCGGGGGGGGGGGAACCTTACCTTGACTATATGCGGGTTTAGTATACCCCATAATTTATAATAAATTGCAATTTCTCCCCCTTTGAACACTTTAATTTCAATTTCTAACCTCATATTTAATAATATTAAAATCCTATGAGATAACACCTAAAAAATTACATAGAGGCTGTAAAACTTTAAAAAACTCAGACCTCAATGTATTGGGTTTTAGATTACTTGTAGTAATCAATACAAAATAATGTCACCTAAGTAAATAGTCTCCCAATAGGTGTGGCACTTAGCTTCCTCTTTAATGATTTTATAACCAATTATTGTTAAATTTATTTAATTTCCCCCAGTTTTTTAAAACTGTCAAAATTTGATACAATGCGATCAAAGTACAAATATTATGTCTCCGATTTCAATAATTCCAAGACAGAAATCCGTTTCAGTTTTCAGAGAAATTTTTTGGTCCCGTCTGTCTGTCAGTCTGTCTCTCGCTCATTTTTTGCGAACATATCTTAAAAACTACTCGTACTCGTTCGGTTTTTATGAAATTTGGATGGCAGATAATTATAGCATAATTATTAGCCCATTGTAAATTGCTGGTCCCATATAAGTTCCAACCTCCTGCACCCATTTGTTGCTCTTCCACACGTGCACACACATACATTTATTTACACCTATATCTTCTAATGTACTCATCTGATTTTTATTAAATTTGACTGATCGAAAGTAACTCACTGATTGCCCCAGATTAATTTGATCTGTCTGCGTTGTTTAAATTTTGCTAAATTGATACTTTAAATCATGTAAAAATCAAACAAATTTTGACACATTTAAAACGAAGGGAAAATATTCTACACACAACCCTGGTCCAAAACAAAAATTTGCTAATGAAATTCACAATCCTTTATCCTATCTTTTTCAAATTTAGGCAAAGTCTATTATGCATATCATAATTCAATTCAATTTAAGTCCGAGTTGACTCGGGCATCATTTAATATAATGTGCTTAACTCCAGGGCCGCTGAGAGGATTTCCGGGCCCCTGGGCAAGTTAGCATCTGGGCCCCTTCGAACAAATAAAAGGGGGGGAGGGGGGAGGGTCCGGGGGGCCTCCTCCGGAAATATTTTTAAAATTTAATTACCAAAACATGAGTTTTAAGGATTTCTGAGGATAATTTTGCCCTTAAAGGAAAAGATGTTTTGTGGGGACGAATTTTGATGTTTAAACTAAGATGGGTTAAAAGAACAAATAATTGAGTAGTTTTATAGTAGAGTTAAATAATTGAGTAGTTTAAGGAATAATTTTATGTTCTTCACAATCAGTGATGAACTTAGCATCAGGACCCCTTTGACCAAATAACGGCGGGGGGTCCGGGGGTCCTCCCCCGGAAATTTTTTTAAAATTGATGTGCAAAAAGATGAGTTTTAAGAATTTCTGAGGGCAAGTATGTACTAACAGGAAAAGATGTATGGTGGGGACGAATTTCAAATACATATGTACTGTTGGTTAAGTTTTGTATTTGGGTCTGTTTAATTTCCGTTGCGTGAATCAACTTTGCCTCCTAAACTTAGCTAGGGCATTGGGGGCCCTCACCAAAAAAAAATTTATAAGAAAAAACAAAATAAAATTGAATGGGGGTCCCCTTATAATAGTATAGAAGTATAATTCCAAGTTAGATTTTATTAAGCTCTAATAGGGCCTCTACCAACATTGGTACAAAGAATATTTCTTAAATATTTTTTTTTTATTTGGGGGCCCCTTGGCACCGGGCTTTGCCCGCAATTCGGGCCTATAGTTATGCCACTAATCACAATATCTATATTGCCTTATCTTGGTTGTAAAAATCCAGCCCTGCCCCCCAGAAGCCCGGGGCTACAGGGGGCCCGGGTCTGTGCCTCCCAAACTTAGCTAGGGCACAGGGGCCCCTCGCAAAAAAAATTGATGAGAAAAATAAATTGCCTTCTAACTGAATTGGGGGCCCCTTACAATTGTATAGAAGTATAAGTTATTTCATTATGTTCTAAAGGGGCCTCTACCGACATTAGAACAAAGATAGTAGTTTCATGGTTTTTTTTATTTGGGGCACCTGGGTACGCCCGCAATTCGGGCCCATAGTTATCCACTAAATACAATATCCATATTGCCTTTCTTGGTTATAAAAAACCAGGGCCGCCCCCGGAGGCCCGGGCCCCCTGGAGAGCCGGGCCCCTGGGCATTTGCCCCCCTTGCCCCCCCCCTGTCGGCGGCCCTGCTTAACTCCTAGGCAGAGCCAATCGGACCTAATACTGAGTGCATCTCAATTAATGAATTAATTTTGATGCATTTATTTCAATGGACAAAATCCGGGCCCTCTAGCAAACAGGCCGATTTATTGCACTCCTAATCCTAATTCAATTCATTGCACTTAATTCTGTAGCCAAAATTCCGGGCCTAGCTGTAAAATCAGACCAATCTAGTTAATGTATCCTAATTCAATTCAGGGTATATAATTCCATTGGCTAAAAATTCCAGGTCCGGAAGGCAATTGGACTGATTTAGTTTAAGAATCCTAATTTAATTCAATGAATCTAATTCCGTCAGCACAAATACGGGCCCAGCCGACAATCGGGCCAGTCTAGTGTTTAATAGTTTTAGTATCATCGGCAAAAATCCGGGCCAAGCCGGCAATTGGGCCGGTATAGTGTTTAATAGTTTTAGTTTCATCGGCAAAAATCCGGGCCAAGCCGGCAATTGGGCCGGTATAGTGTTTAATAGTTTTAGTTTCATCGGCAAAAATCCGGGCCAAGCCGGCAATTGGGCCGACTTAATTCAGGCTTCCTAATTTAATTCTATCCACAAAAATCCGGGCCTAGCCGGCAATCGGACGGTATAGTTTTAGTTTCATCGGCAAAAATCCGGGCCTAGCCGGCAACCGGGCCGGTATAGTTTTTAATAGTTTTAGTTTCGTCGGCAAAAATCCGGGCCTAGCCGGCAATCGGGCCGGTATAGTTTTATGAAGAAAGCTGTATTAAAAGGTCAGTCATGGATCAGATCCCTTTGTGAAGTGACTCACCCTTTTCCTTCAATTTAATTTATTTTAATTGGTTAAGACTCCTTATTGACGAGTTACTTCATAAGTGATAATTAGTTTTTATATAAAAAATCCTTCTTGACTTATTGCAGTACTCCTGCAATTTTATTTATTTTTTAAAGAATTTTTACCCAAAAAGGTAATTATATTTTTTATATATATTGCTTAATTTTAACTAAATCCTTAAAATGGAAAATGTTTATTGAAGTAAAAGGTTTATGTATTTCTAATTTTTGTATATTTAATTACAGGTTTGAAAATGTCCTAAAAAGGGACGAAATATAACCATATTTTTTAAAAAACAAAAATGAATTAGTTCATTTTTTATTTTTTTATGAAGAAAAACCCCTATTGACACAATACAAAGAAATTACTTATTAAAATTAAAGGGGACAACCAAAATTGAAATGGATAATAAATTGGCAAGTCAAATTAAGCCAAATCAACGATTAAAGAAAATTGCAGAAAAAGAAGAAGTAGATCTTTTACAGCGTGTAAACATTAACCTATGTAAATTAATTAGAAAATATGTAAACAACTTAGATAAAAAAAGTGTTTGGAATATCAAAGAGATAACAATAAAGATTTGTAATGCACAAAATAGATTATCTTATCTTTATTCAAATAAAAACAACAATAACATTCCTAAGCATATCAATGACATAGTCAATAAGGTCATGTACCTTTATGATAAAGATTTTTTAAATAACAATAGAACTCCATATTTTTTAAAAAACTTACCAAATAATTTAATAAATTCAGAATTAAAACAGACCCACTGGAAGATAAGGAAACTTAAATATAAATATGATACTATAATTAATAATTTAAATGAATACAACCCATCAGCAAGTGAAGAATTACAAACCCACTTAATAGCATTTAAAAATGCTTATATCATTCTTTTAAATAAAAAACTAAATTTAAAACTAAAAAATAGAGTTAATAAGGAAAATAATAAGCATAAACCAGATAAAATTATAACCGATGATCTATACCAATATAATAAATTACACGAAGAAAATTGGTTAATAAACTTAGCAAATATAGAAATTCCCATTGGTGTAAAAAATTTCCTTAGCCTAGGTCATAATTTTAATTTAAAATATTCAAACCAAAATCAGCATGTCCTAAAACTAATAGTAGACATAGAAAACACCTTAAGATCTTTAAGAACTAGTGAAAATCATACTAATGCCTTACGCAGTCACTTAATTAAAAACATAATGAATTTTCAACAATTTTACAAAAATAAGTCCAAAACAAATATCGGTTCTTTAGACAAGCAAATAATATTGGATGCTAATAAAACAAAACTTTTCCTTAAGAATAACCCAAAACTGATTATTGCTAAAGCAGATAAAAGTAATCTAACAGTGATTTTAACAGAAGAAATGTATAAAGAAAAAATGATAGATCATCTTCAAAATAACCAAATTTATAGAAAAGTGAGGTGCAACCAAGAAGAAAAAATTAAAGATATACAAAAAGAATACCAACAGCTTCTACAGAAATTATTTAAAAAGAAATTTATCACTATCGAAGAAAAAACAAAGCTTAATATTAACAGTTGTAGATTTGCCAAAATGTATGGATTAATAAAAGCACACAAAGAAAACTTTCCAATCAGGCCAATCACTGATGCTATTAATTCCCCAACCGAAAAATTAACTAAATTCCTTAACCCTACTCTAAATTTCTTAAATAACAATAACTTATGGGACTGTAAAAACTCAATATTTTTTAAAGAAAAAATTAAAAACTTATCCGTTAGTGAAGAGGAAATAATGGTTTCCTTTGATATTCAATCATTGTTCACCAGCATACTGCTACAAGATATATACAAGATGATACAAATTAATTGGGAACAGATTGAACCTTATACTAATATAAAATGTAAAAATACATATCTTGAAACTTTAAAATTTTGCTGTAATAATAATTATTTTTTGGTGAATAATGAATTATATAGAGTGTTACAAGGATTACCCATGGGGGGTAGCATGTCCGTTAATCTAAGCGGTATATATGTAAATTCATTATTAACTAATGTTTTAAGCAAATGTTCATTTAAACCCAAATTAATATGCAAATACATAGACGACTTGTTCGTTATTATAAAAAAGTCGGATTGCGAAATTTTTTTAAAAGAACTCAATAATTATAATAGCAATATCAAATTTACAATAGAGGTTGAAAAAGAAAATTTGTTAAATTATTTAGATATAACAGTTATCAAAAATAAAGAAGGTAAACTCTCTACTAAATGGTTTGAGAAAGATATTAAAAAGAAAAATTTTTTGAACTTCCAATCTTACCATCCATTTTATCAAAAGAAAAACGCTGTTTCAAACCTTTGTAAAAAAGCCATTCTTTTAACAGACCCTATCCACTTACCTACAGTTAAAAAATTCATTTATGACAAATTAATAAAAAATATGTACCCTTTAAAATTAATTAAAAAACTCTGGTACACAGCAATGAAACCTAAAGATTATTTTAGTAATATAGAAGACCAAGAAACTCAACCTATATACAAATACCACTCTATAACTTATATTAAAGGGCTCACAGAGAAGGTTGCAGATACTTTTAAATAATTTGATTGTTCAGAAATTAAGTTTAGTATGAAACCCATTAATAAAATGAAAAATCAATTTTTCAGCAAACTTAAGGATAAAGTACCTAAGGACCAAGAAATGGGGTTTATATATGTGGTCCCGTGCAGAGATTGTGATAAAAAATATATAGGAGAGTCCCGTCAAACATTCAAGAATAGAATGAAACAACACGAGGGAGATGTTAAGAATAAAAATAGCAAAACTGCTCTAGCCTCCCATTCCATAGAACTAAATCATTTCCCAGAATTTAATAAAGCTAGAATATTAGAAAAAGAAACCAATAACTCAAAAAGAAAATTGCTAGAAGCAGCATTTATATCAAGTTGCCCTAACAATATTAACTATAAAACTGATACTAAAGAATTGAACAAATTTTATTCAGGAATTTTTAAAACTTTGAATATAAAGTCAAAATTAACAGATTAATTTACTGCGAAAGTTTTATTTATTTATTTATTTGTTATTATTTTAAATTGCCTACATATATAATTGTTATATTGAATTTTTTATTAATTTATTTAATGTATTTTTTATCTGTAAAAGGAGGTTTCCCTAATAGGGAATTATGATTATTGTTATTATTGTCATTGAAATTTATTTATTTATTTTATTTATTTATTTTTTTATTTATTTGTTTTTTTATTAATATATATGAGTATGTATGTGTATGTTTGTATGTGTATGTATGTATATATGTATAAATTGTTGTTAAATATTTAGTGGAAGAATGGATAAATAAGTAAGTAAAATAGAAATTGTTATTGGCCGTAAAAAAGTAATTTTAAATGTAATAGTAATTTTTGTATTGTTCAAAGAAAAATAATTGTTATTTGGTAATTATTGAATGAGATAAACAGTATAGCTTGTAAAAAGGAAACTTGTAACTGAACCTGGGTTTTAGTTTATACAACAGATTAGAAGAAAGCTGTATTAAAAGGTCAGTCATGGATCAGATCCCTTTGTGAAGTGACTCACCCTTTTCCTTCAATTTAATTTATTTTAATTGGTTAAGACTCCTTATTGACGAGTTACTTCATAAGTGATAATTAGTTTTTATATAAAAAATCCTTCTTGACTTATTGCAGTACTCCTGCAATTTTATTTATTTTTTAAAGAATTTTTACCCAAAAAGGTAATTATATTTTTTATATATATTGCTTAATTTTAACTAAATCCTTAAAATGGAAAATGTTTATTGAAGTAAAAGGTTTATGTATTTCTAATTTTTGTATATTTAATTACAGGTTTGAAAATGTCCTAAAAAGGGACGAAATATAACCATATTTTTTAAAAAACAAAAATGAATTAGTTCATTTTTTATTTTTTTATGAAGAAAAACCCCTATTGACACAATACAAAGAAATTACTTATTAAAATTAAAGGGGACAACCAAAATTGAAATGGTATAGTTTTAGTTTCATCGGCAAATATCTGGGCCTAGCCGGCAATCGGGCCGGTATAGTTTTTAACAGTTTTAGTTTCATCGGCAAAAATCCGGGCCTAGCCGGCAATCGGGCCGGTACAGTTTTAGTTTCATCGGCAAAAATCCGGGCCTAGCCGGAAATCGGGCCGTTATAGTTTTTAATAGCTTTAGTTTCATCAGCAATCCGGGCCAAGCAGTGGCGTAACTAGACCATTGGGGGCCCCCCCGCAAGAAATTTTTGGGGGCCCCTCACCAAAGAAAATCGATGAGCAAAAAAAAAAAAAAAAAAACCTCCTGCGTTCAGGATTGGGGGCCCCCTCGAGGTTGGTACAATACTAGTTATTTCTGGATTTGGGGGCCCCCTGCCACTGGGGGCCCCCCCGCAATGCGGGCCCGCGCGGGCCCATAGTTACGCCACTGGGGCCAAGCCGGCAATTGGGCCTACTTAGTTTATGTTTTCTAATTTGAATCCTGCGGAAAAAAGTCCGGGCTCAGCCAACAATCGGGCTGCTTTGGTGTTTAATGAATTTAATTCCATCTGCAAAATACGGGCCCAGCGCATTTAGGGTGATTATACAAACCCTAATATAATATACTTAATTAATTCCTTTTATTGGAAAATATTTACAGAAAATTCGAATGCATCTGTCATTACTGTGTTTGTTTGGTTTTTAATGTATGGCGGGTCCAAGTTAAGTAATCATTTCGGGGGGGGGGGGGGGGGGGGCCTTGGGCCCTGCCCCCACTTTAGGAGTTAAAATTCATTTCCTGACTTTCCCTTGGGGTTTAATTTGTATGAACTTGTATGCCAAATTTCGTTACAATCGACCCAGAAGTTAGGCCCTCCGCACACACGTTTTGTAGTCTCCTGTACTCTGAGTGGAACCTCTTTTAAAAACCATGAGGGTGGACCCGTTGTTTTGGACGGTTCAAAAACCACGAGGGAAAACTCGTTGTTTTAAGCAGTGAAAAAACCAAGAGGGAGGACCCGGTTTTTTAGACAGATAAGAAACCACGAGGGTGGACCCGTTTTCTTAAGCATTTAAAAACCATGAGGGAGCACCCGTTGATTTGAACAGTTAAAAAACCATGAGGGAGGACTCGTTGTTTTACGCAGTTAAAAAACCATGAGGGAGGACTCGTTGCTTTAAGCAGTTTATAAACCATGAGGGAGGACTCGATGTTTTGAGCCGTTAAAAAACCATGAGGGAGGACTCGTTGTTTTGAGCAGTTAAAAAACCATGAGAGTGGAGCCATTTTCTTGAGCAATTAATTAAAAACCATGAGAGTGGACCCGTTGTTTTGGACTGATAAAAAACCACGCGGGAGTACCCGTTGTTTTAAGAAGTTAAAAAACCATGAGGGAGGACTCGTTGTTTTAGGTAGTTAATAAACCATAAGGGAGGACATGTTGTTTTAAGCAGTTAATAAACCATAAAGGGGGACACTTTGTTATATACAGATAAAAAAACCATAAGGGTGGACACATGTTTTGAAAACCCGGTGTTTTAGACAGATAAGAAACCATGAGGGTGGACCCGATTTCTTAAGAAGTTAAAAAACCATGAGGGTGGAGCCGTTTTCTTGAGCAGTTAAAAAACCATGAGAGTGGAGCCATTTTCTTGAGCAAATAATTAAAAACCATGAGGGTGGACCCGTTGTTTTGGAAAGATAAAAAAGCACGCGGGAGTACCCGTTGTTTTAAGAAGTTAAAAAACCATGAGGGAGGACTCGTTGTTTTAGGTAGTTAATAAACCATAAGGGAGGACACGTTGTTTTAAGCAGTTAATAAACCATAAAGGGGGACACGTTGACGTTGTTATATACAGATAAGAAACCATAAGGGTGGACACATGTTTTGAAGACCCGGTGTTTTAGACAGATAAGAAACCATGAGGGTGGAGCCGTTTCCTTGAGCAATTAAAAACCATGAGGCTGAACCCGTTGTTTTGAGCAGTACAAAAACCATAACCACGAGGGTGGACCCGTTGTTTTAAGCATTTAAAAAACCATGAGGGAGGACTTGTTCTTTTGAACAGATAAAATAGCTCTAGGGAGAACCCGTTGTATTAAGCACTTAAAGAAGACCCGGTGTTTTAGATAGATAAGAAACCATGAGGGTGGACCCGTTGTTTTGAGCAGTAAAAAAACCATGAGGGAGGACTCGTTGTTTTAGGTAGTTAATAAACCATAAGGGAGGACACGTTGTTTTAAGCAGTTAATAAACCATAAAGGGGGACACGTTGTTATATACAGATAAGAAACCATAAGGGTGGACACATGTTTTGAAGACCCGGTGTTTTAGACAAATAAGAAACCATGAGGGTGGACCCGATTTCTTGAGAAGTTAAAACACCATGAGGGTGGAGCCGTTTCCTTGAGCAATTAAAAACCATGAGGCTGAACCCGTTGTTTTGAGCAGTACAAAAACCATAACCACGAGGGTGGACCCGTTGTTTTAAGCATTTAAAAAACCATGAGGGAGGACTTGTTCTTTTGAACAGATAAAATAGCTCTAGGGAGAACCCGTTGTATTAAGCACTTAAAGAAGACCCGGTGTTTTAGATAGATAAGAAACCATGAGGGTGGACCCGTTGTTTTGAGCAGTAAAAAAACCATAAGGGAGGACGCGTTTTTTTAAGCATTTAAAAAACCATGAGAGAGGACTTGTTGTTTTGAACAGATAAAATAGCTCGGGGGAGAACCCGTTGTATTAAGCACTTAAAAAACCATGAGGGAAGACTCGGTGTTTTAGACAGATAAGAAACCACGAGGGTGGACCCATTTTCTTGAGAAGTTAAAAAACCATGAGGGTGGAGCCGTTTTCTTGAGCAATTAAAAACCATGAGGCTGAACCCGTTGTTTTGAGCAGTGAAAAAACCATGGGGGTGGACCCGTTGTTTTGGACTGATAATATACCACGAGAGAAAACCCGTTGTTTTAAGCAGTTAAAAAATCATGGGGGAGACTCGAGACTCGTTGTTTTAAGCAGTTAATAAACCATAAGGAAGGACACGTTGTTTTAAGCAGTTAATAAACCATGAGGGATGACCCGTTGTTTTGAGCAGTTAAAAAACTATGAGGGTGGACCCGTTGTATTAGACAGATAAAAAACCACGAGGGAAAACTCGTTGCTTTAAGCAGTAAAAAAAAAACATGAGGGAGGACCCTTTTTTAGACAGATAAGAAACCACGAGGGTGGACTCGTTGTTTTGAGTGGTTAAAAAACCATAAGGTAGGACTCGTTGTTTTGAGCAGTAAAAAAACCATGAGGGAGGACCTGTTGTTTTGGACAGATAAAAAACCATGAGGGAGGACTCGTTGTTTTGAGCAGTAAAAATACCATGAATGAGGACGCGTTGTTTTAAGCATTTAAAAAAACCATTAGGGAGGTCTTGTTGTATTGAACAGATAAACTAGCTCGAGAGAGAACCCGTTGTATTAAGCATGAGGGAAGACCCGGTGTTTTAGACAGATAAGAAACCACGAGGGTGGAGCCGTTTTCTTAAGCAATTAAAAACCATGAGGGTGAACCTGTTGTTTTGGAATGATAATAAACCACGAGGGAAAACCCGTTGTTTTAAGCAGTTAAAAAACCATGGGGGAGGACCTGTTCTTTGGGACAGATACAAAACCATAAGAGAGGACGCGTTGTTTTAAGCAGTTAATAAACCATTAGAGTGGAGCCGTTGTTTTGGACAGATAAATACCACGCGGGAGTACCCGTTGTTTTAAGCAGGTAAAAAACCATAAGGGAGGACTCGTTGTTTTAAGCATTTAATGAACCATGAGGGAGGACACGTTGTCTTGAACAGATAAAAAAGCTCGAGGGAGAACCTGTTGTTTTAAGCAGTTAAAAACCATGGGGGAGGACCTGTTGTTTGGGACAGATACAAAACCATAAGAGAGGACGCGTTGTTTTAAGCAGTTAATAAACCATTAGAGTGGAGCCGTTGTTTTGGACAGATAAATACCACGCGGGAGTACCCGCTGTTTTGGACAGATAAAAAACCATGAGGGAGGACTCGTTGTTTTAAGCAGTTAATGAACCATGTTGGAGGACACGTTGTTTTGAGAAGTTAAAAAACCATTAGAGTGGAGCTATCTTCTTGAGCAATTAAAAACCATGAGGGTAGACCCATTGTTTTGGACAGATAAAATACCATGAGGGAGGACCCCGTGTATTAGACAGATAAAAAACCACGAGGGAAAACTCGTTGCTTTAAGCAGTGAAAAAACCACGAGGAAGGACCTGGTGTTTTAGACAGATAAAAAACCACGAGGGTGGACCCGTTGTCTTGAGCAGTGAAAAAACCATGAGAGTGGACCCGTTGATTTGGACTGATAATAAACCACGCGGGAAAACCCGTTGTTTTAAGCAGTTAATTAACCATGGAGGAGGACCTGTTGTTAAAGACAGATAAAATAGCATAAGGGAGGACGCGTTGTTTTAAGCATTTAAAAAAACCATGACGGAGGTCTCGTTGTTTTAAAGAGAGAAAAAAGCTCGAAGGAGAACCTGTTGTTTTAAGCAGTAAATAAACCATAAGGGAGGACTCGCTGTTTGGAACAGATAAAAAATGTTGAGGGAGAACCCGTTGTATTATCACTTAAAAAACCCTGAGGGTGGACCCCCATTTTTGGACAGATAAAAAACCACGCAGAAGTACCCGTTGTTTTAGGCAGTTAAAAAACCATGAGGGAGGACACGTTGTTTTGAGAAGTTAGAAAACCATTAAAGTGGAGCCATCTTCTTGAGCAATTAAAAACCATGAGGGTAGACCCGTTGTTTTGAGCTGTTAAAAAACCATGAGGAAGGACTCGTTGTTTTAAGCAGTTAATAAACCATGAGGGAGGACACGTTGTTTTGAGAAGTTAGAAAACCATTAAAGTGGAGCCATCTTCTTGAGCAATTAAAAACCATGAGGGTAGACCCGTTGTTTTGAGCTGTTAAAAAACCATGAGGAAGGACTCGTTGTTTTAAGCAGTTAATAAACCATGAGGGAGGACACGTTGTTTTGAGAAGTTAGAAAACCATTAAAGTGGAGCCATCTTCTTGAGCAATTAAAAACCATGAGGGTAGACCCGTTGTTTTGAGCTGTTAAAAAACCATGAGGGAGGACTCGTTGTTTTAAGCACTTAAAAAACCATGAGGGAAGACCCGGTGTTTTAGACAGATAATAAACCACGAGGGTGAACCTGTTTTCTTGAGAAGTTAGAAAACCATCAGGGTGGAGCTGTTTTCATTAGCAATTTAAAACCATGAGGCTGAACCCGTTGTTTTGAGCAGTGAAAAAACCATGAGGGTGGACCCGTTGTTTTGGACTGATAATAAACCACGAGGGAAAACCCGTTGTTTTAAGCAGTTAAAAAACCATGGGGGTCCCGTTGTTTAGGACAGATAAAAAACCATAAGGGGGGACGCGTTGTTTTAAGCATTTAAAAAACCATGAAGTAGGACTCTTTGTTTTAAAGAGAGAAAAAAGCTCGAAGGAGAACCTGTTGTTTTAAGCAGTTAAAAAACCATATTGGAGAACTCGTTGTTTTAAGCAGTTAATAAACCATAAGGAAGGACACGTTGTTTTAAGCAGTAAATAAACCATGAGGGAGATCCCGTTGTTTTGAGCGGTTAAAAAACCATATTGGAGGACTCGTTGTTTTGAGCAGTAAAAAAACCATGAGGGAGGACCCGTTGTTTTGAGCGGTAAAAATACCATGAGTTTATTACGCGTTGTTTTAAGCATTTAAAAAACCATTAGGGAGGTCTTGTTGTTTTGAACAGATAAACTAGCTCGAGAGAGAACCCGTTGTATTAAGCACTTAAAAAACCATGACGGAAGACCCGGTGTTTTAGACAGATAAGAAACCACGAGGGTGGACCCGTTTTCTTGAGCAAAAAAAAAACCATGAGGGAGGACCCGTTGTTTTGGACAGATAAAAAACCATGAGGGAGGACTCGTTGTTTTGAGCAGTAAAAATACCATGAGTTTAGGACGCGTTGTTTTAAGCATTTAAAAAACCATGAGGGAGGTCTTGTTGTTTTGAACAGATAAACTAGCTCGAGAGAGAACCCGTTGTATTATGCACTTAAAAACCCATGAGGGAAGGCCCGGTGTTTTAGACAGATGAGAAACCACGAGGGTGGACCCGTTTTCTTGAGAAGTTAAAAAACCATGAGGGTGGAGCCGTTTTCTTGAGCAATAAAAAACCATGAGGCTGAACCCGTTGTTTTGAGCAGTGAAAAAACCATGAAGGTTGACCCGTTGTTTTGGAATGATAATAAACCACGAGGGAAAACCCGTTGTTTTAAGCAGTTAAAAAACCATGGGGGAGGACTTGTTGTTTGAAGCAGTTAATAAACCATAAGGAAGGACACGTTGTTTCAAGCAGTTAAAAAACCATGAGGGAGGACTCGTTGTTTTGAACAGATAATAAAGCTCGAAGGAGAACCTGTTGTTTTAAGCAGTTAAAAAACCACGAGGGAGGACCCGCTTTTTTGGACAGATAAAAAACCATGAGGGAGGACTCATTGTTTTGAGCAATAAAAATACCATGAGTTTAGGACGCGTTGTTTTAAGCATTTAAAAAACCATGAGGGAGGTCTTGTTGTTTTGAACAGATAAACTAGCACTTAAAGACCCATGAGGGAAGACCCGGTGTTTTAGACAGTTAAGAAATCACGGGGGTGGACCCGTTTTCTTGAGAAGTTAAAAAACCATGAGGGTGGAGCCGTTTTCTTGAGCAATAAAAAACCATGAGGCTGAACCCGTTGTTTTGAGCAGTGAAAAAACCATGAAGGTTGACCCGTTGTTTTGGAATGATAATAAACCACGAGGGAAAACCCGTTGTTTTAAGCAGTTAAAAAACCATGGGGGAGGACTTGTTGTTTGAAGCAGTTAATAAACCATAAGGAAGGACACGTTGTTTCAAGCAGTTAAAAAACCATGAGGGAGGACTCGTTGTTTTGAACAGATAATAAAGCTCGAAGGAGAACCTGTTGTTTTAAGCAGTTAAAAAACCACGAGGGAGGACCCGCTTTTTTGGACAGATAAAAAACCATGAGGGAGGACTCATTGTTTTGAGCAATAAAAATACCATGAGTTTAGGACGCGTTGTTTTAAGCATTTAAAAAACCATGAGGGAGGTCTTGTTGTTTTGAACAGATAAACTAGCTCGAGAGAGAAACCGTTGTATTAAGCACTTAAAGACCCATGAGGGAAGACCCGGTGTTTTAGACAGTTAAGAAATCACGGGGGTGGACCCGTTTTCTTGAGAAGTTAAAAAACCATGAGGGTGGAGCCGTTGTTTTAAGCAGTGAAAAAACCATAAGGAAGGACACGTTGTTTTAAGCAGTTAAAAAACCATGATGGAGGACTCGTTGTTTTGGAATGATAATAAACCACGAGGGAAACCCTGTTGTTTTAAGCAGTTAAAAAACCTTGAGGGAGGACTCGTTGTTTAGGACAGATAAAAAACCATAAGAGATGACGCGTTGTTTTAAGCATTTAAGAAACTATGAGGGAGGACTCGTTGTTTTAAGCAGTTAAGAAACCATTAGGAAGGAGTTGTTGTTTTGGACAGATAAAAACCCACGCGGGAGTACCCGTTGTTTCAAGCACTTAAAAAACCATGAGGGAGGTCTTGTTGTTTTGAACAGATAAACTAGCTCGAGAGAGAACCCGTTGTATTAAGCACTTAAAGACCCATGAGGGAAGACCCGGTGTTTTAGACAGTTAAGAAATCACGGGGGTGGACCCGTTTTCTTGAGAAGTTAAAAAACCATGAGGGTGGAGCCGTTTTCTTGAGCAATAAAAAACCATGAGGCTGAACCCGTTGTTTTGAGCAGTGAAAAAACCATGAAGGTTGACCCGTTGTTTTGGAATGATAATAAACCACGAGGGAAAACCCGTTGTTTTAAGCAGTTAAAAAACCATGGGGGAGGACTTGTTGTTTGAAGCAGTTAATAAACCATAAGGAAGGACACGTTGTTTTAAGCAGTTAAAAAACCATGAGGGAGGACTCGTTGTTTTGAACAGATAATAAAGCTCGAAGGAGAACCTGTTGTTTTAAGCAGTTAAAAAACCACGAGGGAGGACCCGCTTTTTTGGACAGATAAAAAACCATGAGGGAGGACTCATTGTTTTGAGCAATAAAAATACCATGAGTTTAGGACGCGTTGTTTTAAGCATTTAAAAAACCATGAGGGAGGTCTTGTTGTTTTGAACAGATAAACTAGCTCGAGAGAGAAACCGTTGTATTAAGCACTTAAAGACCCATGAGGGAAGACCCGGTGTTTTAGACAGTTAAGAAATCACGGGGGTGGACCCGTTTTCTTGAGAAGTTAAAAAACCATGAGGGTGGAGCCGTTGTTTTAAGCAGTGAAAAAACCATAAGGAAGGACACGTTGTTTTAAGCAGTTAAAAAACCATGATGGAGGACTCGTTGTTTTGGAATGATAATAAACCACGAGGGAAACCCTGTTGTTTTAAGCAGTTAAAAAACCTTGAGGGAGGACTCGTTGTTTAGGACAGATAAAAAACCATAAGAGATGACGCGTTGTTTTAAGCATTTAAGAAACTATGAGGGAGGACTCGTTGTTTTAAGCAGTTAAGAAACCATTAGGAAGGAGTTGTTGTTTTGGACAGATAAAAACCCACGCGGGAGTACCCGTTGTTTCAAGCACTTAAACAACCATGAGGGAGGTCTTGTTGTTTTGAACAGATAAACTAGCTCGAGAGAGAACCCGTTGTATTAAGCACTTAAAGACCCATGAGGGAAGACCCGGTGTTTTAGACAGTTAAGAAATCACGGGGGTGGACCCGTTTTCTTGAGAAGTTAAAAAACCATGAGGGTGGAGCCGTTGTTTTAAGCAGTGGAAAAACCATAAGGAAGGACACGTTGTTTTAAGCAGTTAAAAAACCATGATGGAGGACTCGTTGTTTTGGAATGATTATAAACCACGAGGGAAACCCCGTTGTTTTAAGCAGTTAAAAAACCATGGGGGAGGACCCGTTATTTAGGACAGATAAAAAACCATAAGAGAGGACGCCATAAGAGTGGCCCCCTCTCTCCTCCATAAAATCTAAAAAAAATATTTTTTTAACCTTTTCTCGCAAAACAGTTTATTTTTTGAAGAGAAATGTTTTTGACAAAAATATTTTCCCATAATTCTGCATAAAAAAGGTCCTATGCATGTTTAAAGTGAGACAAACCGAGATATTGTAGTTGGAAAAAGATAAAAAATTGTAAACCGCATTTCTGCGAACCAACATATCTTAAAAACTACTCTTCCGATTTTAATGAAATTTAAATCGTAGGTCACCATTAGGCAATTGATGGTCCCAAATAAGTTTCAACCTTATTTACACCTATATCTTCAAAAGTACTAAAATTTTAAACTTTGCACATCAACATTCTTTTAACTGTAATACTTTTGTGTGTAATTAAGTTTGTACATAAGTGCCTATATTAATTTGAATATTTTTCCGTTCATGTTATTGTTACTAACTTGTTTTTACTACGCCTACAGCAACTTCTAATTGCTGTAGCCACAACAAATACCACAACCACAACAAATACCAAAACCACAACCACAACAAATACAACATCACAACTACAACAAATACCACAACCACAACCACATAAAATACAACAACCACAACCACAACAAATACCACAACCACAACCACAAAAAATACAACATATCAACCCCAACAAATACCACAACCACAACTACGACCACAACCACAACCACAAAAAATACAACATCACAACCCCAACCACAACCACAACCCCAACAAATACCACAACCACAAATACGACCACAACCACAACCACAACAAACAACATCACAACTACAACCACAACCACAACAAAAAATACAACATCACAACCACAACCACAACAAATACCACAACCACAACAAACAACATCACAACTACAACCACAACCACAACAAAAAATACAACATTACAACCACAACCACAATCACAAAAAATAGCACAACCACAACCACAACTACAACAAATACCACAACTACAAAAATACAACACCACAACCACAACCATCACCACAACCATCACTACTACCACAACAATCACACAACTATCACCACAACTACAACAAATACCACAACCACAAAATACTACAACCACAACCATCACCACAATCAAAACCATCACCACAATCAAAACCATCACCACAATCAAAACCATCACCACAACCAAAACCACAACCATAACAAATACCACAACCACAACCACAATCACAACAAATAGCTCAACTACAACCACACAACAAATACCACAACCACAACAAATACAACACCACAACCACAACCCCAACAAATTCCACAACCACAAATACGACCACAACCACAACCACAACAAATTCCGCAACCACAACCACAACATCACAACCACAACCACAACAAAAAATACAACATCACAACTACAACCACAACCACACAAAAAAATACAACATCACAACCACAACCACAACAAATACCACAACCACAAAAAATATTACAACCACAACCACAATCACAACAAATAGCACAACCACAACCACAACTACAACAAATACCACAACCACAAAAATACAACACCACAACCACAACCATCACCACAACCATCACTACTACCACAACAATCACACAACTATCACCTCAACTACAACAAATACCACAACCACAAAATACTACAACCACAACCATCACCACAATCAAAACCATCACCACAACCACAACTACAACCACAACCACAACAAATACCACAACCACAACCATCACCACAATCACAACCATCACCACAACCACAACCATAACCACAACAAATACCACAACCACAACTACAACAAATACCACAACTACAACAAATACCACGACGACATCCAGAACCACAACTACAACAAATACCACAACAACATCCACAACCACACAACAAATACCACAACTACAAAAAATACACCACAACCACAACCATCACCACTACCATCACTACAACCACAACCATCACTCAACTATCACCACAACTACAGCAAATACCACAACCACAAAAAATACCACAACCACAACTACAACAAATACCACAACCACAAAAAATACAACATCACAACCACAACCACAACAAATACCACAACTACAGCAAATACCACAACAACATCCACAACCACAACTACAACAAATACCACAACCACAGCAAATGCAACATCACAACCACAACAAATACCACAACAACATCCACAACTACAACTACAACAAATACTACAACCACAACTATCACACAACTATCACCACAACTACAACAAACACCACAACAACAACAAATAGCACAACTACATCCACTACCACAACCACAACAAATACAAATACCACAACCACAACAAATACCACAACCACAACCACAATCACAACAAATAGCACAACCACAACCACACAACAAATACAACAACCAATACAACACCACAACCACAACCATCACCACTACCATCACCACAACCACAACAAATACCACAACCACACCACAAAAAATACACCATCACAACCACAACCACAACAAATACCACAACCGCAGCCACAACAAATACAACATCACAATTACAACAAATACCACAACCACAAAAAATACAACAACCACAACTACAACCACAACCACAACAAATATCACAACCACAACCACAATCACAACTACAACAAATACCACAACCACAACAAATACCACAACCACAGCAAATGCAACATCACAACCACAACAAATACCACAACAACATCCACAACTACAACTACAACAAATACTACAACCACAACTATCACACAACTATCACCACAACTACAACAAACACCACAACAACAACAAATAGCACAACTACATCCACTACCACAACCACAACAAATACAAATACCACAACCACAACAAATACCACAACCACAACCACAATCACAACAAATAGCACAACCACAACCACACAACAAATACAACAACCAATACAACACCACAACCACAACCATCACCACTACCATCACCACAACCACAACAAATACCACAACCACACCACAAAAAATACACCATCACAACCACAACCACAACAAATACCACAACCGCAGCCACAACAAATACAACATCACAATTACAACAAATACCACAACCACAAAAAATACAACAACCACAACTACAACCACAACCACAACAAATATCACAACCACAACCACAATCACAACTACAACAAATACCACAACCACAACAAATACCACAACCTCAAAAAATACCACAACCTCAAAAAATACAACATCACAACCCCAACAAATACCACAACCACAACTACGACCACAACCACAACCACAACCACAACCACAACAAATACTACAACCACAACTACAACCACAACCACAACCACAACAAATACCACAACAAATACCACAACCACAACAAATACCACAACCACAACCACAAAAAATAAAACATCACTACCCCAACCACAACCACAACAAATACCACAACCACAACCACAACCACAACAAATACCACAACCACAACCACAACAAATACCACAACCACAACCACAACAAATACCACAGCCACAACCACAACAAATACCACAACCACAACCACAACAAATACCACAACCACAACAAATTCCACATCCACAACTACAACAAATTCCACAACCACAACAAATGCCACAACCACAACAAATACCACAACCACAAAAAATACCACAACCTAAACTACAACAAATACCACAACAACAAATACCACACCACAACCACAACAAATACCACAACCATCAACACAACCACACCACAACCACAACCACAACCACAACAAATACCACAACAAATACAAATACCACAACCACAACAAATACCACAACCACAAAAAAAAACCACAACCTAAACTACAACAAATACCACAACCACTCAACTACAACAAATGGGGGAAAAATTAAATACTAATCTTTCTTTACACCATCGTTTAGAAGGGGTTTAGGGAAGCATTTTCCATATTATCATATCGAGTGCCACCGCTTGCTTCCCCCACCACCCCCTATTGAAGACCCAAATTTGGCCTATTCACTGTAACGCCAATATCTCCGGAACAAAGAGTGATAACGATGTGCGGTGTTTTTTAAAGTCTTCTATACACTGTCCTCTTTAATTTAATACCCATAAAGTGGTCCACTTAAAAAAAATTACGAAAAATAGAAAAATGTAGAAGAATAGAATAAAGATTTTACGATATTAACGAGCGGGAGGGCTAATTAAATAAAACTGACAACAAATTAAAAATGTAGTATGTAAAAAAGATTTTAATAAGCTTTGATTTAATCTTATCTTTAGATGATTATCTAAGGTAGATAAGAATTCCAGGTGTCCCCTAGTGTTTTTAGACATAGTGTTTTTATCACTTTCTACCTGGTAGAAGTCCTACTGTTCTATTACCTTCTCACTTATTTCTCAACTTTTACTCTGTCACTTATTTCCATATCTGCATTTTCATCCCTCTTATCTCCCTTACTACACACCCCTCCGATTTATTTTTTTTATTTAAAACTCAAAAACACAGAATGATTTTGCGGTTCCGTTTACAGTTCATACTAATATTTCTGCTGCAATTATTTCTTACTGCTTCCCGTTATTTTAATTTAATATAATATTATAATAAATATAATATTATATTTATTTATTTCACTTTTTTTAAATTTTTAGTTTAAGCTACTTGCAAAAGATTGCTAAACAAAAAATGTATAAGGAATCTGCCGGCTTCACCGGCGCCTCGTCCTAGGCTGCGCCACATGCGGCCGCATGTCTCGCATGGCCCTTGCGCCGGCCCTGTCAGTATCAGTATCCGTATCAATGTCAGTATCCCGTATCAGTATCAGTATCTCGTATCAGTATCCAGTATCCCGTATCAGTATCAGTATCTCGTATCAGTATCCAGTATCCGTATCAGTATCCGTATCAGCACCCGCAGTATCCCTATCAGTATCCTGTTGTATCCGTATCAGTATCCCGTATCAGTTTCCCGTATTAGTATCCGTATCAGTTTCCCGTATTAGTATCCGTATCAGTATCCCGTAGTATCAGTATCAGTATCCGTATCAGTATGTCGTATCAGTATCAGTATCCGTATTAGTACCAGTATCCGTATCAGTATCCCATATCAGTATCCGTATTAATATCCCGTAGTACTTGTATCAGTATCTGTATCACTATCAGTATACGTATCAGTATCCATTATCAGTATACCTTATCCCGTATCCGTATCAGAATCCGTATCAGTATCCGTATCAGTATTCATATAAGTATCCGTATCAGTATCCCGTATCAGTATCTGTATGTCTCCCGTGGTATCCATCATTATCTCAGTGGGGTATCAGTATCCCGTAGTATCCATCTGAATCTGAATCTGAATCTGAATCTAAATCTGAAACCGAATAAGAATGGGAATCGGAATCTGAATCGGACTAGGAATGAGAATCGGAGTTGGAATCTGAATAGGAATCGGAATCTTATTCTGAATAGGAATAAGAATCTGAATCTGAATCGGAATCTGAATAGGAATCGGAATCAAATTCTGAATCTAAATCAGAATCGAAATCTGAATCTGAATCAGAGATAACGACGACGACGACGACGACATGATGACGAAGCCTGCCGACGACATGATGACGACACGATGATGACGATTACATGATGACGTTATGATGACATGATGACGACACGATGCCGCCGTGATGACGACACGATGATGACGATAACGACACGACGAGGACATTATGACGACATGACGACGACATTATGACGACATGACGCCGACATTATGACGACATGACGACAACATTATGACGCCGACATTATGACGACATGACTATATAAACGACGACATAATTACAACATTATGACACCATGACGACACCATGACGACACCATGACGACACCATGACGACACCATGACGACACCATGACGACACCATGACGACACCATGACGACACCATGACGACACCATGACGACACCATGACGACACCATGACGACACCATGACGACACCATGACGACACCATGACGACACCATGACGACACCATGACGACACCATGACGACACCATGACGACACCATGACGACACCATGACGACACCATGACGACACCATGACGACACCATGACGACACCATGACGACACCATGACGACACCATGACGACACCATGACGACACTATGACGACACTATGACGACACCATGACGACACCATGACGACACCATGACGACACCATGACGACACTATGACGACACCATGACGACACTATGACGACACTATGACGACACTATGACGACACTATGACGACACTATGACGACACTATGATACTACTATGATACACTATGACGACACTATGACGACACTATGACGACACTATGACGACACTATGACCACAACCACAACCACAACCACAACCACAACCACAACCACAACCACAACCACAACCACAACCACAACCACAACCACAACCACAACCACAACCACAACCACAACCACAACTACAACTACAACTACAACTACAACCACAACTACAACTACAACTACAACCACAACCACAACCACAACCACAACCACAACCACAACCACAACCACAACCACAACCACAACTACAACTACAACTACAACTACAACCACAACCACAACCACAACCACAACCACAACCACAACTACAACTACAACTACAACTACAACTACAACCACAACCACAACCACAACCACAACCACAACCACAACCACAACCACAACCACAACCACAACCACAACCACAACCACAACCACAACCACAACCACAACCACAACCACAACCACAACCACAACCACAACCACAACCACAACCACAACCACAACCACAACCACAACCACAACCACAACCACAACCACAACCACAACTACAACTACAACTACAACTACAACTACAACTACAACCACAACCACAACTACAACTACAACTACAACCACAACCACAACCACAACCACAACCACAACCACAACCACAACCACAACTTCAACCACAACCACAACCACAACCACAACTACAACTACAACCACAACCACAACCACAACTACAACTACAACCACAACCACAACCACAACTACAACTACAACCACAACCACAACCACAACCACAACCACAACCACAACCACAACCACAACTACAACTACAACTACAACTACAACTACAACTACAACTACAACCACAACCACAACTACAACTACAACTACAACTACAACACCAACTACAACTACAACTACAACCACAACCACAACCACAACCACAACTACAACTACAACTACAACTACAACTACAACTACAACTACAACCACAACTACAACTACAACTACAACTACAACTACAACTACAACTACAACTACAACTACAACTACAACCACAACTACAACCACAACTACAACTACAACTACAACTACAACTACAACCACAACCACAACCACAACCACAGTGTCTGTGTCTGTGTCTGTGTCTGTATCTGTGTCTGTGTCTGTGTCTGTGTCTGTGTCTGTGTCTGTATCTGTGTCTGTGTCTGTGTCTGTGTCTGTATCTGTGTCTGTGTCTGTGTCTGTGTCTGTGTCTGTGTCCACCATGTGTCTGTGTCTGTGTCTGTGTCTGTGTCCACCATGTGTCTGTGTCTGTGTCTGTGTCCACCATGTGTCTGTGTCTGTGTCTGTGTCTGTGTCTGTGTCTGTGTCCACCATGTGTCCACCATGTGTCCACCAAGTGTCTGTGTCTGTGTCCACCATGTGTCCACCAAGTGTCTGTGTCTGTGTCCACCATGTGTCCACCAAGTGTCTGTGTCCACCATGTGTCCACCAAGTGTCTGTGTCTGTGTCCACCATGTATCCACCAAGTGTCTTTGTCTGTGTCCACCATTTGTCCACCATTTGTCCACCATTTGTCCACCATTTGTCCACCATTTGTCCACCATTTGTCCACCATTTGTCCACCATTTGTCCACCATTTGTCCACCATTTGTCCACCATTTGTCCACCATTTGTCCACCATTTGTCCACCATTTGTCCACCATTTGTCCACCATTTGTCCACCATGTGTCCACCATGTGTCCACCATGTGTCCACCATGTGTCCACCATGTGTCCACCATTTGTCCACCATTTGTCCACCATTTGTCCACCATTTGTCCACCATTTGTCCACCATGTGTCCACCATTTGTCCACCATTTGTCCACCATGTGTCCACCATGTGTCCACCATTTGTCCACCATTTGTCCACCATTTGTCCACCATTTGTCCTGTGTCTGTGTCTGTGTCTGTGTCTGTGTCTGTGTCTGTGTCTGTGTCTGTGTCTGTGTCTGTGTCTGTGTCTGTGTCTGTGTCTGTGTCTGTGTCTGTGTCTGTGTCTGTGTCTGTGTCTGTGTCTGTGTCTGTGTCTGTGTCTGTGTCTGTGTCTGTGTCTGTGTCTGTGTCTGTGTCTGTGTCTGTGTCTGTGTCTGTGTCTGTGTCTGTGTCTGTGTCTGTGTCTGTGTCTGTGTCTGTGTCTGTGTCTGTGTCTGTGTCTGTGTCTGTGTCTGTGTCTGTGTCTGTGTCTGTGTCTGTGTCTGTGTCTGTGTCTGTGTCTGTGTCTGTGTCTGTGTCTGTGTCTGTGTCTGTGTCTGTGTCTGTGTCTGTGTCTGTGTCTGTGTCTGTGTCTGTGTCTGTGTCTGTGTCTGTGGTTGTGGTTGTGGTTGTGGTTGTGGTTGTGGTTGTGGTTGTGGTTGTGGTTGTGGTTGTGGTTGTGGTTGTGGTTGTGGTTGTGGTTGTGGTTGTGGTTGTGGTTGTGGTTGTGGTTGTGGTTGTGGTTGTGGTTGTGGTTGTGGTTGTGGTTGTGGTTGTGGTTGTGGTTGTGGTTGTGGTTGTGGTTGTGGTTGTGGTTGTGGTTGTGGTTGTGGTTGTGGTGTTGTATTTTTTGTTGTGGTTGTGGTTGTAATGTTGTATTTTTTGTTGTGGTTGTGGTTGAGGTTGTAATGTTGTGGTTGTGGTTGAGGATAATATTGTGGTTGTGATATTTGTTGTGGTTGTGGTTGTTGTATTTGTTGTGGTTGTGGTTGTGGTATTTGTGATGATCTTAACACAAGTGGTTGTGGTATTTGTGATGATATTAACACAAGTGGTTGTTTATTAGTTGTGGTTTTGGTATTTGTTGTGGTTGTTGTTGTAGTTGTGGATGTATTTTTTGTTGTGGTTGTGGTTGTGGTCGTGATGTTGTATTTTTTGTTGTGTTTGTGGTTGTGGTTGTGATGTTGTGGTTGCGGTTGTGGTTGTGATATTTGTTGTGGTTGTGGTTGTGATGTTGTGGTTGTGGTATTTGTTGTGGTTGTGGTATTTGTTGTGGTTGTGGTTGTGGTATTTGTTGTGGTTGTGATATTTGTTGTTGTTGTGGTTGTGATATATGTTGTGGCTGTGGTTGTGGTTGTGGTTGTAGTTGTGGTTGCGGTATTTGTTGTGGTTGTGGTTGTGGTTATACTTGTGGTTGAGGTATTTGTTGTAGTTGTGGTTGTAGTTGTGGTATTTGTTGTGGTTGTGGTTGTAGTTGTGGTTGTGATATTTGTTGTGGTTGTGGTTGTGATATTTGTTGTGGTTGTGGTTGTGATATTTGTTGTGGCTGCGGTTGTGGTATTTGTTGTGGTTGTGGTATTTGTTGTGGTTGTGGTTGTGGTTGTAGTTGTGGTTGTGGTATTTGTTGTGGTTGTGGTTGTTGTTGTAGTTGTGGTTGTGGTATTTCTTGTGGTTGTGGTTGTGGTATTTGTGATGATATTAACACAAGTGGTTGTGTTATTAGTTGTGGTTTTGGTATTTGTTGTGGTTGTTGTTGTAGTTGTGGTTGTATTTTTTGTTGTGGTTGTGGTTGTGATGTTGTATTTTTTGTTGTGGTTGTGGTTGTGGTTGTGATGTTGTATATTTGTTGTGGTTGTGGTTGTGGTTGTGATATTTGTTGTGATGTTGTATATTTGTTGTGGTTGTGGTTGTGGTTGTGATATTTGTTGTGGTTTTAGTTATGATATTAGTTGTGGTTGTGGTTGTGATATTTGTTGTGGCTGCGGTTGTGGTATTTGTTGTGGTTGTGGTTGTGATATTTGTTGTGGTTGTGGTTGTGGTTGTGATTGTGGAATTTGTTGTGGTTGTGGTTGTGGTATTTGTTGTGGTTGTGGTTGTAGTTGTGGTATTTGTTGTGGTTGTGGTTGTTATTGTGATATTTGTTGTGGTTGTGGTTGTGATATTTTTTGTGGTTGTGGTTGTGGTTGTAGTTGTGGTTGTGGATGTGGTATTTGTTGTGGTTGTGTTTGTAGTTGTGGTTGTGTTTGTAGTTGTGGTTGTGGTATTTGTTGTAGTTGTGGTTGTGGTATTTGTTGTAGTTGTGGTTGTGGTATTTATTGTGGTTGTGGTTGTGATATTTGTTGTGGTTGTGGTTGTGATATTTGTTGCTGTTGTGATATTTGTTGTGGCTGCGGTTGTGGTTGTGGTTAATAACACAACCACATGTGTTTTGGTGGTGATATATTTTGTGGTTGTGGTTGTGATATTTGTTGTGGCTGCGGTTGTGGTATTTGTTGTGGTTTTGATATTTGTTGTGGTTGTGGTTGTGGTTGTAATATTTGTTGTAGTTGTGGTTGTGGTTTTTATTGTGATATTTGTTGTGGTTGTGGTTGTGGTTGTGGTTGCGGTTGTGGTTGTGGTTGTGATGTTGTATTTTTTGTTGTGGTTGTGGTTGTGATGTTGTATTTTTTGTTGTGGTTGTGGTTGTAATGTTGTGGTTGTGATGTTGTTGTTGTGGCTGCGGTTGTGGTATTTGTTGTGGTTGTGATATTTGTAGTGGTTGTGGTTGTGATATTTGTTGTGGTTGTGGTTGTGGTATTTGTTGTGGTTGTGGTTGTTGTATTTGTGATGATATTAACACAAGTGGTTTTGGTATTTGTGATGATATTAACACAAGTGGTTTTGGTATTTGTGATGATATTAACACAAGTGGTTGTGTTATTAGTTGTGGTTTTGGTATTTGTTGTGGTTGGTGTAGTTGTGGTTGAATTTTTTGTTGTGGTTGTGGTTGTGGTCGTGATGCTGTATTTGTTGTTGTGGTTGTGGTTGTGGTTGTGATGTTGTATATTTGTTGTGGTTGTGGTTGTGGTTGTGATGTTGTGGTTGTGGTTGTGATGTTGTGGTTGTGGTTGTAATATTTGTTGTGGTTGTGGTTGTGGTTGTGATGTTGTGGTTGTGGTTGTGGTATTTGTTGTGGTTGTGGTTGTGATATATGTTGTGGCTGTGGTTGTGGTTGTGGTTGTAGTTTTGGTTGTGGTATTTGTTGTGGTTGTGGTTGTGATATTTGTTGTGGCTGCGGTTTTGGTATTTGTTGTGGTTGTGATATTTGTTGTGGTTGTGGTTGTGGTATTTGTTGTGGTTGTGATTGTGGTATTTGTTGTGGCTGTGGTTGTGGTATTTGTTGTGGTGTGGTATTTGTTGTGGTTGTGGTTGTAGTTGTGGTATTTGTTGTGGTTGTGGTTGTGGTTGTGGTTGTAGTTGTGGTATTTGTTGTGGTTGTGGTTGTGGTGGTTGTTATTGTGATATTTGTTGTGGTTGTGGTTGTGATATTTTTTGTGGTTGTGGTTGTGGTTGTAGTTATGGTTGTGGTTGTGTTTGTAGTTGTGGTTGTGGTATTTGTTGTGGTTGTGGTTGTGGTTGTAGTTGTGGTTGTGGTAGTTGTTGTTGTTGTGGTTGTGGTTGTGGTATTTGTTGTGGTTGTTGTTGTGGTTGTGATATTTGTTGTGGTTGTGGTTGTGATATTTGTTGTGGTTGTAGTTGTGATATTCGTTGTGGTTGTGATATTTGTTGTGGCTGCGGTTGTGGTATTTGTTGTGGTTGTGGTTGTGATATTTGTTGTGGTTGTGGTTGTGATATTTGTTGTGGCTGCGGTTGTGGTATTTGTTGTGGTTGTGGTTGTGGTTGTAGTTGTGGTTGTGGTATTTCTTGTAGTTGTGGTTGTGGTTGTGATATTTGTTGTGATATTAACACAAGTGGTTGTATTATTAATTGTGTTTTTGGTATTTGTTGTGGTTGTGGTTGTAGTTGTGGTTGTGATATTTGTTGTGGTTATGGTTGTGATGTTGTATTTTTTGTGGTTGTGGTATTTGTTGTGGTTGTGGTTGTGGTATTTGTTGTGGTTGTGGTTGTAGTTGTGGTTGTAACGGGGATTTTGTGAGTGGAATAAAGTGAACTGGTTATATGGTTGATAGATATTTATTGGGTTTATGATTGTGTATTTGTATAATTGTTTGTAAGATGTGTACACCTCCAGAGGTAAGATCGGACTCCCCGTGTGACTCTATGCTAGGGCTTAGTCTGTTAGATTCTTGGTGGGGGAAAGCACCACTAGACAGAAATTCGAGCCTTTGCTAGCCTAAGGTCTACACTGCGTTCCTAGAATAATCTGAACTTGGCTTCCCCGTTACAGACCCCTCTTCTTTGGAGAGTGAGCACCTGCGATCAGTTCCCAAAGAAGGAAGTAGCCAAGGCAGTGTAGTGTTTCTTGTGAATGGTTAGTGACTTCGAGCTGGAGGTGTACTTTATGTAGTATGTCGCGGAAAGGACGAGAGACCTTATGTGTGGATGTGGTGTCAGAAGTGAGATTGAAGTGGTCCTGGGATGATTGATGATGGTAGCGTGGTGATTGGGAATTGGCCGTGGCAGTTGGTGACCAGGACATTGTTGAGTGGGATGGTCCTGGCAGTTGGTGACCAGGCCACTGTTGAGTGAGTGATGGTCCTGGCAGTTGGTGACCAGGCCATTGTTGATGGATGGTCCTGGCAGTTCGTTGTTGAGTGAGTCAGATGTGGGATGTTAGGGTCTCTCTCCGTTCACCTACATATGTCGGAGTGTGTACTTAGTTGTGTGTTTGATTACAATTATTTTTACACATATCACAATATTATGCTATAACATTAATTTTTTTTTTTTTTTTTTTTACATTGATTAAATAAAATTACATTATTTATTTTATTTTCTTTTTCTTGTAATTAGTATTACATTTTAGTTAGTTATTTAAAATTTTAATTAATGATTTTTTACAATTATAATGATTATTATTAGGTTATATATCTTTGTTTATTATGTAATAAAATAATTTCCTCTAATTATTCGAATTCAATTTATTCTTCAATTATTAATTTGAATATACTACTAACTATTTATCTAGCTTGGTTGAGGATTGTGGAAAGGCTATTACTGAGCATGCTGATATCACGTCTCCCTCTCTCGTTTCTTTTTAAATTTTCGTGTTGTGTGGTATTTTAACTGTTTGGTCTAGCCTGGGCATTAGTGAAACCAATGCAAGCAGAATTGAGTTTCTCCGATGGGTTAAGGGTAAAGTGAACGTAGGTTTTCAAGGATAAGGTTATTGGTAAGATTAGTGGGAGTTTTCTATTTTTGGGTGTCAGTCAATGGTGTTGAAGATTGTTGTTGTCGAATCAGGGAGGTTTGTGCACTCCCTGAATTCCATGTGAGGGGTTAAACCCCGACTGTATGTCTCATTCGCGAGATGATACAGTAGTGATGATCCATGAAACACAACTAACTCAGTGTTTTGAATTAGTGTTGTGGTGATGGATTTTGGTTGAATTGGTTCTGGAGTTTTTAAACTTTGTCTAAGTTTGTTACATTCGAACACTCCGTGACCAGCTTGGTTACAAAATTTGCAATATATTATTTTATATAATTTGTTACATTGTTCTGCCGTATGCCCTTGTTGCTCGCATAATTGACAAATAGTGTTTCGAGGATTGTGTGGGCAGTTACTGGCTAAGTGGGATAATTTCTGGCAGTATTGACAGGCATAAATTGTTAAATAATCATACATATTGTGTGTTTTAGTTGTTAAAAAAAATGAATAAATGTAATTATTATTATATATTTGAATAATTATGATAGTTCTTACCTTATGTTTGAATCCGACTGGGCTTTTGATTTTTGATGATGATGATAAGAAGTTGAATGGTGATTGAATTGTTGATTGTTGAAGTGTTGATGTGCACTCGCGTCTCTGAAGGTGTAAGTTTAGATAATAATAATTGAATAATAATAAAATGTGTTATTTGTTTGAAATTGTTATTTGATTGTTATTAATTGTGTGGGGTGAATCCTCCGCTGCCACCAATGTAACGGGGATTTGGTGAGTGGAATAAAGTGAACTGGTTATATGGTTGATAGATATTTATTGGGTTTATGATTGTGTATGTGTATAATTGTTTGTAAGATGTGTACACCTCCAGAGCTAAGATCGGACTCCCCGTGTGACTCTATGCTAGGGCTTAGTCTGTTAGATTCTTGGTGGGGGAAAGCACCACTAGACAGAAATTCGAGCCTTTGCTAGCCTAAGGTCTACACTGCGTTCCTAGAATAATCTGAACTTGGCTTCCCCGTTACATGATATTTGTTGTGGTTGTGGTTGTGATATATTTTGTGGCTGTGGTTGTGGTTGTGGTTGTAGTTGTGGTTGTGGTATTTGTTGTGGTTGTGGTATTTGTTGTAGTTGTGGTTGTGGTATTTGTTGTGGTTGTGGTATTTGTTGTGGTTGTGGTTGTAGTTGTGGTATTTGTTGTGGTTGTGATATTTTTTGTGGTTGTGGTATTTGTTGTGGTTGTGGTTGTGGTATTTGTTGTGGTTGTGGTTGTGGTATTTGTTGTGGTTGCGGTTGTGGTTTTAGTTGTGGTTGTGGTATTTGTTGTGGTTGTAGTTGTGGTTGTGGTTGTGATGTTGTATTTTTTGTTGTGGTTGTGGTTGTGGTTGTGATGTTGTGGTTGTGGTTGTGATATTTGTTGTGGTTGTAATATTTGTTGTAGTTGTGATATTTGTTGTGGCTTCGGTTGTGGTATTTGTTGTGGTTGTGATATTTGTTGTGGTTGTGGTTGTGATATTTGTTGTGGCTGTGGTTGTGGTTGTGGTATTTGTTGTGGTTGTGGTTGTATTTATGGTTGTGGTATTTGTTGTGGTTGTGGTTGTGGTTGTGGTATTTGCTGTGGTTGAGGTTGTGGTTGTGGTTGTGATATTTGTTGTGGTTGTGGTTGTGATATTTGTTGTGGTTGTGGTTGTGATATTTGTTGTGGTTGTGGTTGTAGTTGTGGTTAATAACAGAACCACTTGTGTTGTGGTTGTGGTTGTGGTATTTGTTGTGGTTGTGATGTTGTATTTGTTGTGGTTGTGGTATTTGTTGTGATATTAACACAAGTGGTTGTGTTATTAGTTGTGGTTTTGGTATTTGTTGTGGTTGTTGTTGTAGTTGTGGTTGTAGTATTTGTTGTGGTTGTGGTTGTGATGTTGTATTTTTTGTTGTGGTTGTGGTTGTGGTTGTGATGTTGTATTTTTTGTTGTGGTTGTGGTTGTAGTTGTGATGTTGTATTTTTTGTTGTGGTTGTGGTTGTGGTTGTGATGTTGTATTTTTTGTTGTGGTTGTGGTTGTGATGTTGTGGTTGTGGTTGTAGTTGTGGTATTTGTTGTGGTTGTGATATTTTTTGTGGTTGTGGTATTTGTTGTGGTTGTGGTTGTGGTATTTGTTGTGGTTGTGGTTGTGGTATTTGTTGTGGTTGCGGTTGTGGTTTTAGTTGTGGTTGTGGTTGTAGTTGTGGTTGTGGTTGTGATGTTGTATTTTTTGTTGTGGTTGTGGTTGTGGTTGTGATGTTGTGGTTGTGGTTGTGATATTTGTTGTGGTTGTAATATTTGTTGTGGTTGTGATATTTGTTGTGGCTTCGGTTGTGGTATTTGTTGTGGTTGTAATATTTGTTGTGGTTGTGGTTGTGATATTTGTTGTGGCTGTGGTTGTGGTTGTGGTATTTGTTGTGGTTGTGGTTGTATTTATGGTTGTAGTATTTGTTGTGGTTGTGGTTGTGGTTGTGGTATTTGCTGTGGTTGAGGTTGTGGTTGTGGTTGTGATATTTGTTGTGGTTGTGGTTGTGATATTTGTTGTGGTTGTGGTTGTGATATTTGTTGTGGTTGTGGTTGTAGTTGTGGTTAATAACAGAACCACTTGTGTTGTGGTTGTGGTTGTGGTATTTGTTGTGGTTGTGATGTTGTATTTGTTGTGGTTGTGATGTTGTATTTGTTGTGGTTGTGGTATTTGTTGTGATATTAACACAAGTGGTTGTGTTATTAGTTTTGGTTTTGGTATTTGTTGTGGTTGTTGTTGTAGTTGTGGTTGTAGTATTTGTTGTGGTTGTGGTTGTGATGTTGTATTTTTTGTTGTGGTTGTGGTTGTGGTTGTGATGTTGTATTTTTTGTTGTGGTTGTGGTTGTAGTTGTGATGTTGTATTTTTTGTTGTGGTTGTGGTTGTGGTTGTGATGTTGTATTTTTTGTTGTGGTTGTGGTTGTGATGTTGTGGTTGTGGTTGTGATATTTGTTGTGGTAAAACCATAAGGGGGGACGCGTTGTTTTAAGCATTTAAAAAACCATGAGGGAAGACTCGTTGTTTTAAGCAGTTAATAAACCATAAGGAAGGACACGTTGTTTTAAGGAGTTAAAAAACCATGAGGGTGGACTCGTTGTTTTGAACAGATAATAAAGCTCGAAGGAGAACCAGTTGTTTTAAGCAGTTAAAAACCCATGAGGGAGGACTCGTTGTCTTGAACAGATAAAAAAGCTAGCTGGAGAACCCGTTGTATTAAGCACTTAAAAAACCATGAGGGTAGACCCGCTGTTTTGGACAGATAAAAAACCACGCGGGAGTACCCGTTGTATTAAGCAGTTAAAAAACCATGAGGGAGGACTCGTTGTTTTCAGCTGTTAATAAACCATGAGGGAGGACACGTTGTTTTGAGAAGTTAAAAAACCATTAGTAGGAGCCATCATCTTGAGCAATTAAAAACAATGAGGGAGGACTCGTTGTTTTACGCAGTTAAGAAACCATAATGAAGGAGTTGTTGTTTTGGACAGATAAAACACCACGCGGGAGTACCCGTTGTTTTAAGCACTTAAAAAACCATGAGGGAAGACCCGGTGTTTTAGACAGATAAGAAACCACGAGGATGGACCCGTTTTCTTAAGAAGTTAAAAAACCATGAGGGTGGAGCCGTTTTCTTAAACAATTAAAAACCATGAGGGTGGACCCGTTGTTTTGGACTAATAATAAACCACGCGGAAGTACCCGTTGTTTGAAGCAGTTAAAAAACCATTAGAAAGGACCTGTTGTTTTGGACAGATAAAAAAGCTCGCTGGAGAACCCGTTGTATTAAGCACTTAAAAAACCATGAGGGTAGACCCGTTTTCTTGAGAAGTTAAAAAACCATATTGGAGGACTAGTTGTTATAAGCAGTTAATAAACCATGGGGAAGGACCCGTTGTTTAGGACAGATAAAATGCTATAAGAGAGGACGCGTTGTTTAAGGTATTTAAGAAACCACCCTCATGGGACTCGTTGTTTTGAACAGATAATAAAGCTCGAAGGAGAACCTGTTGTTTTAAGCAGTTAAAAACCCATGAGGGAGGACTTGTTGTCTTGAGCAGATAAAAAAGCTCGCTGGTGAACCCGTTGTATTAAGCACTTAAAAAACCATGAGGGAGGACTCGTTGTTTTCAGCTGTTAATAAACCATGAGGGAGGACACGTTGTTTTGAGAAGTTAAAAAACCATTAGAGAGGAGCCATCATCTTGAGCAATTAAAAACAATGAGGGAGGACTCGTTGTTTTACGCAGTTAAGAAACCATAAGGAAGGAGTTGTTGTTTTGGACAGATAAAAAACCACGCGGGAGTACCCGTTGTTTTAAGCACTTATAAAACCATGAGGGAGGACTCGTTGTTTTAAGCAATTAAAAATAATGAGGGAGGACTAGTTGATTTAGGCATTTTAAAAACCATGAGGAAGGACACGTTGTTTAAAACAGATAAGAAACCACGAGAAAAAAACGGGTCCATCGTTTTTTTGAGAAGTTAAA
The DNA here is from genome assembly GCA_951217055.1 of Gerris lacustris. NCBI lineage: Eukaryota > Metazoa > Arthropoda > Insecta > Hemiptera > Gerridae > Gerris > Gerris lacustris. The sequence goes on from OX578280.1 coordinate 27,882,306, forward strand.
AAACCAAGAGGGTGGAGCCGTTTTCTTGAGCAATTAATAACCATGAGGGTGGACCCGTTGTTTTGGACTGATAATAAACCACGAGGGAGGACCCGTTGTTTTGGACAGATAAAAAACCATGAGGGAGGACTCGTTGTTTTGAGCAGTAAAAATACCATGAGTTTAGGACGAGTTGTTTTAAGCATTTAAAAAACCATAAGAGAGGTCTTGTTGTTTTGAACAGATAAACTAGCTCGAGAGAGAACCCGTTGTATTAAGCACTTAAAAAACCATGAGGGAAGACCCGGTGTTTTAGACGGATAAGAAACCACGAGGGTGGACCCGTTTTCTTGAGAAGTTAAAAACCATATTGGAGGACTCGTTGTTATAAGCAGTTATAAACCATAAGGAAGGACACGTTGTTTTAAGCAGTAAATAAACCATAAAGGAGGACTCGTTGTTTTGGACAGATAAAAAACCATAAGGGAGGACTCGTTGTTCTGAGCAGTAAAAATACCATGAGTTTAGGACGCGTAGATTTAAGCATTTAAAAAACTATGAGGGAGGACTCGTTGTTTTAAAGAGAGAAAAAAGCTCGAGGGAGAACCTGTTGTATTAAGCAGTTAAAACACCATATTGGAGGACTCGTTGTTTTAAGCAGTTAATAAGCCATAAAGGAGGACTCGTTGTTTAGGACAGGTAAAAAACCATGATGGAGGACTCATTGTTTTGAGCAGTAAAAATACCATGAGTTTCGGACGCGTTGTTTTAAGCATTTAAAAAACCATGAGGGAGGTCTTGTTGTTTTGAACAGATAAACTAGCTCGAGAGAGAACCCGTTGTATTAAGCACTTAAAAAATCATGAGGGAAGACCCGGTGTTTTAGACAGATAAGAAACCACGAGGGTGGACCCGTTTTCTTGAGAAGTTAAAAAACCATGAGGGTGGAGCCGTTTTCTTGAGCAATTAAAATCCACGAGGGAAACGCCGTTGTTTTAAGCAGTTAACAAACCATGGGGGAGGACGCGTTGTTTAGGACAGATAAAAAACCATAAGAGAGGACGCGTTGTTTTAAGAATTTAAGAAACCATGAGGGAGGACTCGTTGTTTTGAACAGATAATAAAGCTCGAAGGAGAACCGGTTGTTTTAAGCAGTTTAAAAACCATGAGGGAGGACCCGTTGTTTTGGACAGATAAAAAACCAAGCGGGAGTACCCGTTGTTTTAAGCAGTGAAAAAACCATGAGGGAAGTACCTGTGTTTTTAATAGATAAGAAACCATGAGGGTGGACCCGTTTTCTTAATCAATTAAAAACCATGAGTGAGGACTCGTTGTTTTAAGCAGTTAATAAACCATGAGGGAGGACACGTTGATATAGGCATTATAAAAGCAATGGGAAAGGAGACACGTTGTTTTAAGCAGTTAATAAACCATGAGGAAGGACTTGTTGCTTTAGACAGATAAAAAACCACGAGGGTGGAGACCTTTTCTTGAGCATTTAAAAACCATGAGGAAGCACTCGTTGTTTTTAGCAGTTAAGAGCTACGGAGTAGACCCGTTGTTTTGGACAAAAAAAAAAAGAAACGCGGGAGTACCTGTTGTTTTAAGCAGTTAATAAACATGAGGGAGGACCCGTTGATTGAGGCATTATAAAAACAATGGGGAAGGAGACACGTTGTTTTAAGCAGTTAATAAACCATGAGGGAGGACTCGTTGTTTTAGACAGATAAAAAACCACGAGGGTGGACCCGTTTCCTTGAGCAGTTAAAAAACCATGAGGGAGGACTCGTTGTTTTGAACAGATAATAAAGCTCGAAGGAGAACCTGTTGTTTTAAGCAGTTTAAAAACCATGAGGGAGGACCCGTTGATTTAGGCATTATAAAAACAATGGGGAAGGAGACACGTTGTTTTAAGCAGTTAATAAACCATGAGGGAGGACTCGTTGTTTTAGACTGATAAAAAACCACGAGGGTGGACCCGTTTCCTTGAGCAGTTAAAAAACCATGAGGGAGGACTCGTTGTTTTAGACAGATAAAAAACCACGAGGGTGGACCCGTTTCCTTGAGCAGTTAAAAAACCACGAGGAAGCACTCGTTGTTTTTAGCAGTTAAGAGCTACGGAGTAGACCCGTTGTTTTGGACAAAAAAAAAAAAAACGCGGGAGTACCTGTTGTTTTAAGCAGTTAATAAACATGAGGGAGGACCCGTTGATTTAGGCATTATAAAAACAATGGGGAAGGAGACACGTTGTTTTAAGCAGTTAATAAACCATGAGGGAGGACTCGTTGTTTTAGACAGATAAAAAACCACGAGGGTGGACCCGTTTCCTTGAGCAGTTAAAAAACCATGAGGGAGGACTCGTTGTTTTGAACAGATAATAAAGCTCGAAGGAGAACCTGTTGTTTTAAGCAGTTTAAAAACCATGAGGGAGGACCCGTTGATTTAGGCATTATAAAAACAATGGGGAAGGAGACACGTTGTTTTAAGCAGTTAATAAACCATGAGGGAGGACTCGTTGTTTTAGACTGATAAAAAACCACGAGGGTGGACCCGTTTCCTTGAGCAGTTAAAAAACCATGAGGGAGGACTCGTTGTTTTAGACAGATAAAAAACCACGAGGGTGGACCCGTTTCCTTGAGCAGTTAAAAAACCATGAGGGAGGACTCGTTGTTTTGAACAGATAATAAAGCTCGAAGGAGAACCTGTTGTTTTAAGCAGTTTAAAAACCATGAGGGAGGACCCGTTGATTTAGGCATTATAAAAACAATGGGGAAGGAGACACGTTGTTTTAAGCAGTTAATAAACCATGAGGGAGGACTCGTTGTTTTAGACAGATAAAAAACCACGAGGGTGGACCCGTTTCCTTGAGCAGTTAAAAAACCATGAGGGAGGACTCGTTGTTTTGAACAGATAATAAAGCTCGAAGGAGAACCTGTTGTTTTAAGCAGTTTAAAAACCATGAGGGAGGACCCGTTGATTTAGGCATTATAAAAACAATGGGGAAGGAGACACGTTGTTTTAAGCAGTTAATAAACCATGAGGGAGGACTCGTTGTTTTAGACAGATAAAAAACCACGAGGGTGGACCCGTTTCTTTGAGCAGTTAAAAAACCATGAGGGAGGACTCGTTGTTTTGGACAGATAAATAACCAAGCGGGAGTACCCGTTGTTTTAGGCAGTGAAAAAACCATGAGGGAAGTCCCTGTGTTTTTAATAGATAAGAAACCATGAGGGGGGACCCGTTTTCTTAATCAATTAATAATCATGAGTGAGGACTCGTTGTTTTAAGCAGTTAATAAACCACGAGGGAGGACACGTTGTTTTAGACAGATAAAAAACCAGGAGGGTGGAGACGTTTTCTTGAGCATTTAAAAACCATGAGGGAGCACTCGTTGTTTTTAGCAGTTAAGAGCTACGGAGTAGACCCGTTGTTTTGGACAAATAAAAAAAACAAAAAACGCGGGAGTACCCGTTGTTTTAAGCAGTTAATAAACCATGAGGGAGGACCCGTTGTTTTGGACAGATAAAAAACCTAGCGGGAGTACCCGTTGTTTTAAGCAGTTAATAAACCATGAGGGAGGACACGTTGATTTAGGCATTATAAAAACAATGGGGAAGGACACGTTGTTTTAAGCAGTTAATAAACCATGAGGAAGGACTCGTTGTGTTGGACAGATAAGAAAGCTCGAGGGAGAAACTGTTGTTTTAAGTACTTCAAAAACCGTGAGAGAGGACCCGTTGTTTTGGACAAATTATAAACCACGCGGGAGTACCCGTTGTTTTAAGCAGTTAATAAACCATTAGGAATTCAAATTCAAAAACCGTGAGGGAGGATATGTTGTTTTAGACAGACAAGAAACATCGAGGGTGGACCCGTTTCCTTGAGCAGTTAAAAAACCATGAGGGAGGACTCGTTGTCTTAAGCAGTTAATAAACTATGAGGGAGGACTTGTTGTTTTAGCATTTAAAAAACCATGAGGAAGGAACCGTTGTTTTAGACAGATAAAAAACCATGAGGGAAAACTCGTTGTTTTAAGCAGTTAATAAACCATTAGGAATTCAAATTCAAAAACCGTGAGGGAGGATATGTTGTTTTAGACAGATGTGGGCAACACTGGTTGCCACACAATCTAAAAAATATTTCATATTTTTTTATGTCACTTTAGACTGTCGTTCCTTTGTGATTTTGTTACAAACATTGTTTTTCTTAGTGATTATAGTTTTTCTTTCATCTACGATAATTCGTTTACTTATTAGTTATTAGTTATTATACAAGCAAGTAGTACGCCGCTACATTTGGTGACCTACGACGTTTTAATTTTTCTTTGAACATTTCCGGTAAGCTATTTTCATTTTGATTTCATACATTATTATTTTATCTGTCAAATTTCATAAATTGTGTAACTATTTCATAATGTCAAACGAACAAAAACCAGAACCGGGCACCTCATCCACAGCAGAGATATCACGAATAGCCATTAAATCTCCACCGTTCTGGCGAGCCAACCCGCGCCTCTGGTTCTGTCAAATGGAATCTCAGTTCATTACCGCTGGAATAAAAGCCGACGCGACGAAATTTCATACGGTGGTAGCTGCAATTGAAAGCGATGTCTTAGCCCACGTTAGCGACATAGTCCTTAACCCTCCTAAAGACAACATGTACGAGAGTTTGAAGCAGCGGTTAGAAGAGCATTTCTCGGACTCGGAGGATAAACGGATGAAAACCTTACTTGGAGGTTTGGAGTTGGGCGACAAAAAACCATCTCAACTCCTACGGGAAATGAAGGTACTTGCAGGAAATCGCATGACAGACCAGTTCCTCAGGACGTTATGGATACAACGTCTTTCTCCACAGATTCAAGCGATCCTTGCGATCACTGAAGGAGACCTGGTCAAACAAGCACAGATGGCTGACAAACTTTCTGAAATAACCAGAAGCCGCGAAGTTTACGCCACATCATCAACGCAGCCTAGTACCTCGGGGAACACGAGCGAGACCAGTCTCGAGAAAAGCATTAAATATCTCGTAGATAAGTTAGAGGCAATATTAAACAAACCGCGAACTCGCGAGAGGAGTCGTAATCGCTCCACATCAAGAACGTCGTGTGGAAGCAGCGGATCCTTTAACAACGATGAAGACACTTGCTGGTATCACCGGACTTTCGGAAAGAACGCCAGGAAGTGTCACCAACCATGCAAACAAGCTAGTTTCTTGAAGGAAAACTAGTTTATCCGTCACTGTTAGCGGCAAGTGACGGAGGGACATTCATGACTAGCCGCCTGTTTATCCGAGATAAAACCTCCAACCTCGAGTTCCTAGTGGATACTGGTGCCGACCTTTCTGTCCTGCCAGCACGACAACGACATCGAACGAAACCAGACAACCAATGTAGACTTTTCGCCGCCAATGGCACAGGTATTCGAACTTACGGACAAACAACATTAAATTTAGATATCGGATTGCGACGTATATTTCCCTGGAGTTTTGTTATAGCTGATGTGGCTAAACCTATTCTAGGCGCTGACTTCATAAGAAACTTTGGACTGATTATTGACTTACATAACGGACGTTTGAGTGACATACTGACGAAAGTATCATCACCTGGTACAATAAGCGTAGGTTCTCCTGTCGTCATCCGATCCATGAAGGAGCCTGGTTCAATCTACTCAACCTTGCTCAACGAATTTCCTGAGTTGAGTCGAGATTATCTGGTGAAGGAAATTAAACATTCAACTACCCATCATATCGAGACTAAGGGTCCTCCAGTTTTTACTAAGGCACGCCGACTCCCACCAGATAAACTTCGAGACGCCAAGAGGGAGTTCGAGTCAATGATTGCTCAGGGGATATGCAGACCATCTAGCAGCAACTGGGCCAGCGCTCTTCACATGGTCCGAAAGAAAAATGGCGAATGGAGGCCTTGCGGAAACTTTAGAAGGCTTAACGACGTGACGATACCTGACCGCTACCCTCTCCCTCATACTCACGACATCGGTCGAAATTTATCCGGATGCAAGATTTTTTCAACCCTAGACCTAACAAAGGCCTATCACCAGATCCCAGTAGAGCCTGGGGACATCAGTAAGACGGCTATAATAACCCCTTTCAGGTTATTCGAATTTATGAGGATGCCTTTTGGCCTACGAAACGCTGGTCAGTCATTTCAAAGATTAATCGATGAGGTACTGCGGGGTCTAGATTTTGTCTTCCCTTACATAGATGACATACTAGTAGGGTCTAAAACCGAAGCCGAGCATCTGAATCACCTTCGAATTGTCTTCTCAAGATTGCAAAGCTACGGTTTAACACTAAACCCAGCCAAATGTGTGTTTGGACAGCCAGAAGTTGATGTACTTGGTCAGCGAGTGAGTTCAACGGGAGTTCGACCACTTCCTGAGAAGGTAAATGAGTACAAGAAACCAGCAACAATTAAAGACCTTCGTCAGTTCCTCGCGTTGTTAAACTTTTACCATCGTTTCATACCAAAAGCATCCGAAATACAAGCACCGCTTGTAGAGTTGTTAAAAGGGAGCAAGAAGAACGATACCTCTCCTATACCGTGGTCAAAGCAACTCGAAGACGCCTTTGACCAGTGCAAGCAGAGTCTAGCGAATGCTACCGTTCTAGCGTACCCATCAGACAAGGGTAAGTTATTATTAATGGCCGACGCTTCGATCACCGCTATAGGAGCCGTACTCAACCAAGTAGAAGGTGATGACGTGAAGCCTCTCGCCTTCTTTTCTCAAAAACTAAACAGCGCACAGCAGAAATATTCGACATATGATCGCGAGCTACTGGCCATTTACTCTGCTGTGAAACACTTCAGGCATATGGTCGAAGGGAGAGACTTTACCATATATACCGACCACAGACCACTTACATTCGCATTTCGTCAACAGTCCGACAAAACATCTCCAAGACAACTACGACAGCTAGATTTTATTGGACAATTCTCAACTGACATCAGACACGTACAAGGAAAGGAGAACGTTGTTGCAGACGCACTCAGCAGACTAGACGCTATCGACATGCCGACCGTTATCGACTAAGAGCAACTAGCTAAGGATCAGGAAACAGACGAAGAACTACAAACTAACTTGATAAACAATACTACAACCCTCAACTTACGTCTCATTCAACTTCCGGGTTGTTCAAAATCAATTTACTGCGCTATTGACAAGAAATTACGACCATACATACCAGAGACAATGCGAAAAAAGGCATTTGACTCTATACACAACCTGTCACATCCAAGTCGACGTGTAACATCGAAGATGGTAGCAGAAAGGTTCGTTTGGCCAAACATGCGAAAAGATTGCACCGCATGGAGCCGAGCATGTCAAGCATGCCAACGTTCGAAAGTCCAGAGGCATAACACCGCCCCGTTAGCACAATTCCCGCAGGTCCAGAGCCGCTTCTCGCACGTGCATATTGACATTGTAGGGCCTCTACCACCATCTCGAGGATTTAAATATCTTTTAACTTGTGTCGATCGATTTACACGGTGGCCCGAGGCTGTGCCAATAGCAGACATTACAGCAGAAACAGTTGCTTCAAGTTTCTACAGTAACTGGATTTGTCGTTTTGGCACACCACAGGTAATTACAACCGATCAGGGGCGACAATTTGAGAGCTCGCTGTTCCATTCTCTCAACAAATGTATGGGAGTAAAGCGCATTCGTACCACCGCTTACCATCCTGCCGCTAATGGTATGGTTGAACGCATGCACAGGCAGTTAAAAACAGCGCTCAGGTGTCACGGAAACAAGCAGTGGACAGACACTCTTCCAACCGTCCTATTGGGTATGAGAGCGGCCTTCAAAGAGGATCTTCGAGCGAGCTCGGCGGAACTGGTTTACGGATCAACTTTGCGCTTGCCAGGCGACTTCATAACATCATCCGACATGCGAGAGCAACCTCAAGAAGATTTTATTCGTAATCTTCGGAATACAATGAACCGACTAAGGCCAACACCGGCAACTCGTCATGGGCTACACAAAGTTTTTGTTTACAAAGATTTGAAGACCTGTAGCCACGCATTTGTGAGAGACGACACTATCAAGGGACCCTTAAAAGCTCCGTACAATGGACCTTACCAAATCCTCGAACGCCAAGCTAGGGCATTCAAACTAGACATTCGTGGAAAGGAAGTTTGGGTTTCGATCGACCGTCTCAAACCAAATTTTGGCGTCCAAGAAGTCCAAGACGATGATCAATCGATAACATCACTTCCGTCACGTGAGCCTACAGTAACAAGAAAAAAGGTACATTTCGCGTCCCCTCTCCAGCAACAGTTCCGGCAAGGGAGGAGAAGGGGGAAATAGTGTGGGCAACACTGGTTGCCACACAATCTAAAAAATATTTCATATTTTTTTATGTCACTTTAGACTGTCGTTCCTTTGTGATTTTGTTACAAACATTGTTTTTCTCAGTGATTATAGTTTTTCTTTCATCCACGATAATTTGTTTACTTATTAGTTATTAGTTATTATACAAGCAAGTAGTACGCCGCTACACAGATAAGAAACCACGAGGGTGGACCCGTTTCCTTGAGCAGTTAAAAAACCATGAGGGAGGACTCGTTGTCTTAAGCAGTTAATAAACTATGAGGGATGACATGTTGTTTTAAGCATTTAAAAAACCATGAGGAAGGAACCGTTGTTTTAGACAGATAAAAAACCATGAGGGAAAACTCGTTGTTTTAAGCAGTGAAAAAACCATGAGGGAAGTCCCTGTTTTTAATAGATAAGAAACCATGAGGGTGGACCCGTTTTCTTAATCAATTAAAAACCATGAGTGAGGACACGTTGATTTAGGCATTATAAAAACAATGAGGAAGGAGACACGTTGTTTTAAGCAGTTAATAAAACATGAGGAAGGACTCGTTGTTTTAGACAGATAAAAAACCACGAGGGTGGAGACGTTTTCTTAAGCATTCAAAAACCATAAGGGAGCACTCGTTGTTTTTAGCAGTTAAGAGCTACGGAGTGGACCCGTTGTTTTGGACAAATAAAAAAAAAAAAAAAAAACGCGGGAGTACCCGTTGTTTTAAGCAGTTAATAAACCATGAGGGAGGACACGTTGATTTAGGCATTATAAAAACAATGGGGAAGGACACATTGTTTTAAGCAGTTAATAAACCATGAGGAAGGACTCGTTGTTTTGGACAGATAAAATAGCTCCAGGGAGAAACTGTTGTTTTAAGTACTTCAAAAACCGTGAGAGAGGACCCGTTGTTTTGGACAGGAGTCTTTGTTTTGGACAGATAAAAAACCACGCGGGAGTACCCGTGGTTTTAAGCACTTAAGAAACCATGAGGGAAGACCCGGTGTTTTAGACAGATTAGAAACCACGAGGGTGGACCCGTTTTCTTGAGAAGTTAAAAAACCATGGAGTGGAGCCGTTTTCTTGAGCAATTAAAATCCATGAGGCTGAACCCATTGTTTTGAGCAGTAAAAAAAACCATTAGGGACCCGTTGTTTAGGACAGACAAAAAACCATAAGGGGGGAGGACTTGATTTAAGCATTTAAAAACCATGAGGGAGGACTCGTTGTATTAAAGAGAGAAAAAAGCTCAAAGGAGAACCTGTTGTTTTAAGCAGTTAAAAAAACCATGAGGGAGGACCCGTTGTTTTGAGCGGTTAAAAAACCATATTGGAGGACTCGTTGTTTTGAGCGGTTAAAAATCCATATTGGAGGACCTGTTGTTTTGGACAGATAGAAAACCATGAGGGAGGACTCGTTGTTTTGAGCAGTAAAAATACCATGAGTTTAGGACGCGTTGTTTTAAGCAATAAAAAAACCATGAGGGAGGTCTTGTTGTTTTGAACAGATAAACTAGCTCGAGAAAGAACCCGGTGTTTTAGACAAATAAGAAACCACGAGGGTAGACCCGTTTTCTTGAGAAGTTAAAAAACAATGAGGGTGGAGCCGTTTTCATGAGCAATTAAAAACCATGAGGCTGAACCCGATGTTTTGAGCAGTTAGAAAACCATAGGGGAGGACTCGCAGTTTTAAGCAGTTAATTAACCACAAGGATGGACACGTTGCTTTAAGCAGTTAAAAAACCATGAGGGAGGATTCGTTGTCTTGAACAGATAAAAAAGCTCGAGGAAGAAACCCGTTGTATTAAGCACTTAAAAAACCATGAGGGATGACCCGGTGTTTTAGACCGATATGAAACCACGAGGGTGGACCCGTTTACTTGAGAAGTTAAAAAACCATGAGGGTGGAGCCGTTTTTTTGAGCAATTAAAAACCATAAGGCTAAACCCGATGTTTTGAGCAGTTAAAAAACCATGGGGGAGGACTCGCAGTTTTAAGCAGTTAATTAACCATAAGGATGGACACGTTGCTTTAAGCAGTTAAAGAACCATGAGGGAGGACTCGTTGTTTTGAACAGATAATAAAGCTCGAAGGAGAACCTGTTGTTTTAAGCAGTTAAAAAACCATGAGGGAGGACTCGTTGTCTTGAACAGATAAAAAAGCTCGAGGAAGAAACCCGTTGTATTAAGCACTTAAAAAACCATGAGGGATGACCCGGTGTTTTAGACCGATATGAAACCACGAGGGTGGACCCGTTTTCTTGAGAAGTTAAAAAACCATGAGGGTGGAGCCGATATCTTGAGCAATTAAAAAGCACAAGGCTAAACCCGATGTTTTGAGCAGTTAAAAAACCATGGGGGAGGACTCGCAGTTTTAAGCAGTTAATTAACCATAAGGATAGACACGTTGCATTAAGCAGTTAAAAAAACCACGAGGGAGGACTCGTTGTTTTGGACAAATAAAAAAAAAAAAAAAAAACGCGGGAGTACCCGTTGTTTTAAGCAGTTAATAAACCATGAGGGAGGACACGTTGATTTAGGCATTATAAAAACAATGGGGAAGGACACATTGTTTTAAGCAGTTAATAAACCATGAGGAAGGACTCGTTGTTTTGGACAGATAAAATAGCTCCAGGGAGAAACTGTTGTTTTAAGTACTTCAAAAACCGTGAGAGAGGACCCGTTGTTTTGGACAGGAGTCTTTGTTTTGGACAGATAAAAAACCACGCGGGAGTACCCGTGGTTTTAAGCACTTAAGAAACCATGAGGGAAGACCCGGTGTTTTAGACAGATTAGAAACCACGAGGGTGGACCCGTTTTCTTGAGAAGTTAAAAAACCATGGAGTGGAGCCGTTTTCTTGAGCAATTAAAATCCATGAGGCTGAACCCATTGTTTTGAGCAGTAAAAAAAACCATTAGGGACCCGTTGTTTAGGACAGACAAAAAACCATAAGGGGGGAGGACTTGATTTAAGCATTTAAAAAACCATGAGGGAGGACTCGTTGTATTAAAGAGAGAAAAAAGCTCAAAGGAGAACCTGTTGTTTTAAGCAGTTAAAAAAACCATGAGGGAGGACCCGTTGTTTTGAGCGGTTAAAAAACCATATTGGAGGACTCGTTGTTTTGAGCGGTTAAAAATCCATATTGGAGGACCTGTTGTTTTGGACAGATAGAAAACCATGAGGGAGGACTCGTTGTTTTGAGCAGTAAAAATACCATGAGTTTAGGACGCGTTGTTTTAAGCAATAAAAAAACCATGAGGGAGGTCTTGTTGTTTTGAACAGATAAACTAGCTCGAGAAAGAACCCGGTGTTTTAGACAAATAAGAAACCACGAGGGTAGACCCGTTTTCTTGAGAAGTTAAGAAACAATGAGGGTGGAGCCGTTTTCATGAGCAATTAAAAACCATGAGGCTGAACCCGATGTTTTGAGCAGTTAGAAAACCATAGGGGAGGACTCGCAGTTTTAAGCAGTTAATTAACCACAAGGATGGACACGTTGCTTTAAGCAGTTAAAAAACCATGAGGGAGGACTCGTTGTCTTGAACAGATAAAAAAGCTCGAGGAAGAAACCCGTTGTATTAAGCACTTAAAAAACCATGAGGGATGACCCGGTGTTTTAGACCGATATGAAACCACGAGGGTGGACCCGTTTACTTGAGAAGTTAAAAAACCATGAGGGTGGAGCCGTTTTTTTGAGCAATTAAAAACCATAAGGCTAAACCCGATGTTTTGAGCAGTTAAAAAACCATGGGGGAGGACTCGCAGTTTTAAGCAGTTAATTAACCATAAGGATGGACACGTTGCTTTAAGCAGTTAAAGAACCATGAGGGAGGACTCGTTGTTTTGAACAGATAATAAAGCTCGAAGGAGAACCTGTTGTTTTAAGCAGTTAAAAAACCATGAGGGAGGACTCGTTGTCTTGAACAGATAAAAAAGCTCGAGGAAGAAACCCGTTGTATTAAGCACTTAAAAAACCATGAGGGATGACCCGGTGTTTTAGACCGATATGAAACCACGAGGGTGGACCCGTTTTCTTGAGAAGTTAAAAAACCATGAGGGTGGAGCCGTTATCTTGAGCAATTAAAAAGCACAAGGCTAAACCCGATGTTTTGAGCAGTTAAAAAACCATGGGGGAGGACTCGCAGTTTTAAGCAGTTAATTAACCATAAGGATAGACACGTTGCATTAAGCAGTTAAAAAAACCACGAGGGAGGACTCGTTGTTTTGAACAGATAATAAAGCTCGAAGGAGAACCTGTTCTTTTGAGCAGTAAAAAACTATGAGGGAGGACCCGTTGTTTTGGACAGATAAAAAACCATAAAGGCAGACTCGTTGTTTTGAGGAGTAAAAATACCATGAGTTTAGGACGCGTTGTTTTAAGCATAAAAAACCATGAGGGAGGACGCGTTGTTTTAAAGAGAGAAAAAAGCTCGAAGGAGAACCTTTTGTTTTAAGCATTTAAAAAACCATATTGGAGGACTCGTTGTTTTAAGCAGTTAATAAACCATAAGGTAGGACACGTTGTTTTGAGGAGTAAATATACCATAAGTTTAGGACGCGTTGTTTTAAGCATTTGAAGAACCATGAGGGAGGACTCGTTGTTTTAAAGAGAGAAAAAATCTCGAAGGAGAACCTGTTGTTTTAAGCAGTTAAAAAACCATATTTGAGGACTCGTTGTTATATGCAGTAAATAAACCATAAGGAAGGACACGTTGTTTTAAGCAGTAAATAAACCATCTGGGAGAAGCCGTTGTTTTGAGCGGTTAAAAAACTCTAAAGGAGGACTCGTTGTTTTTAGCAGTAAATAAACCATGAGGGAGGACTCGTTCTTTTGGACAGATAAATAACCATGAGGGAGGACTCGTTGTTTTGAGCAGTAAAAATACCATGAGTTCAGGACGCGTTTTTTTAAGCATATAAAAAACCATGAGGGAGGACGCGTTGTTTTAATGAGAGAAAAAAGTTTGAAGGAGAACCTTTTGTTTTAAGCAGTTAAAAAACCATATTGGAGGACTCGTTGTTTTAAGCAGTTAATAAACCATAAGGTAGGACACGTTGTTTTAAGCATTAAATAAACCATGAGGGAGGACACGTTGTTTTGAGCGGTAAAAAAACCATAAAGGAGGACTCGTTGTTTTGAGCAGTAAAAAAACCATGAGGGAGGACCCGTTGTTTTGGACAGATAGAAAACCATGAGGGAAGACCCGGTGTTTTATACACATAAGAAACCACGAGGGTAGACACGTTTTCTTGAGAAGTTAAAAAACAATGAGGGTGGAGCCGTTTTCTTGAGCAATTAAAAACCATGAGGCTGAACCCGATGTTTTGAGCAGTTAAAAAACCATGAGGGAGGACTCGTAGTTTTGAACAGATAATAAGCTCGAAGGAGAAACTGTTGTTTTAAGCAGTAAAAAAACCATGAGGGAGGACTCGTTGTCTTAAACAGATAAAAAAGCTCGAGGAAGAAACCCGTTGTATTAAGCACATAAAAAACCATGAGGGATGACACGATGTTTTAGACAGATAAGAAACCACGAGGGTGGACCCGTTTTCTTGAGAAGTTAAAAAACCATGAGGGTGGAGCCGTTTTCTTGAGCAATTAAAAACCATGAGGCTAAACCCGATGTTTTGAGCAGTTGAAAAACCATGGGGGAGGACTCGCAGTTTTAAGCAGTTAATTAACCATAAGGATGGACACGTTGCTTTAAGCAGTAAAAAAAACCATGAGAGAGGACCCGTTGTTTTGGACAGATAAAAAACCATAAAGGAGGACTCGTTGTTTTGAGGAGTAAAAATACCATGAGTTTAGGACGCGTTGTTTTAAGCATATAAAAAACTTTGAGGGAGGACGCGTTGTTTTAAAGAGAGAAAAAAGCTCGAAGGAGAACCTTTTGTTTTAAGCAGTTAAAAAACCATATTGGAGGACTTGTTGTTATATGCAGTAAATAAACCATAAGGAAGGACACGTTGTTTTAAGCAGCAAATAAACCATGAGGGAGAAGCCGTTGTTTTGAGCGGTTAAAAAACTCTAAAGGAGGACTCGTTGTTTTTAGCAGTAAATAAACCATGAGGGAGGACTCGTTCTTTTGGACAGATAAAAAACCATGAGGGAGGACTCGTTGTTTTGAGCAGTAAAAATACCATGAGTTTAGGACGCGTTGTTTTAAGCAATAAAAAAACCATGAGGGAGGTCTTGTTGTTTTGAACAGATAAACTAGCTCGAGAAAGAACCCGGTGTTTTAGACAAATAAGAAACCACGAGGGTAGACCCGTTTTCTTGAGAAGTTAAAAAACAATGAGGGTGGAGCCGTTTTCTTGAGCAATTAAAAACCATGAGGCTGAACCCGATGTTTTGAGCAGTTAGAAAACCATGGGGGAGGACTCGCAGTTTTAAGCAGTTAATTAACCACAAGGATGGACACGTTGCTTTAAGCAGTTAAAAAACCATGAGGGAGGACTCGTTGTCTTGAACAGATAAAAAAGCTCGAGGAAGAAACCCGTTGTATTAAGCACTTAAAAAACCATGAGGGATGACCCGGTGTTTTAGACCGATATGAAACCACGAGGGTGGACCCGTTTTCTTGAGAAGTTAAAAAACCATGAGGGTGGAGCCGTTTTCTTGAGCAATTAAAAACCATAAGGCTAAACCCGATGGTTTGAGCAGTTAAAAAACCATGGGGGAGAACTCGCAGTTTTAAGCAGTTAATTAACCATAAGGATGGACACGTTGGTTTAAGCAGTTAAAAAACCATGAGGGAGGACTCGTTGTTTTGAACAGATAATAAAGCTCGAAGGAGAACCTGTTGTTTTGAGCAGTAAAAAAACCATGAGGGAGGACCCGCTGTTTTGGACAGATAAAAAACCATAAAGGAGGACTCGTTGTTTTGAGGAATAAAAATACCATGAGTTTAGGACGCGTTGTTTTAAGCATATAAAAAACCATGAGGGAGGACGCATTGTTTTAAAGAGAGAAAAAAGCTCGAAGGAGAACCTTTTGTTTTAAGCAGTTAAAAAACCATATTGGAGGACTCGTTGTTTTAAGCAGTTAATAAACCATAAGGTAGGACACGTTGTTTTAAGCAGTAAATAAACCATGAGGGAGGACACGTTGTTTTGAGCGGTTAAAAAACCATAAAGGAGGACTCGTTGTTTTTAGCAGTAAAAAAACCATGAGGGAGGACCCGTTGTTTTGGACAGATAGAAAACCATGAGGGAGGACTCGTTGTTTTGAGCAGTAAAAATACCATGAGTTTAGGACGCTTTGTTTTAAGCAATAAAAAAACCATGAGGGAGGTCTTGTTGTTTTGAACAGATAAACTAGCTCGAGAAAGAACCCGTTGTATTATGCACTTAAAAAAACCATGAGGGAAGACCCGGTGTTTTAGACACATAAGAAACCACGAGGGTAGACCCGTTTTCTTGAGAAGTTAAAAAACCATGAGGGTGGAGCCGTTTTCTTGAGCAATTAAAAACCATAAGGCTAAACCCGATGTTTTGAGCAGTTAAAAATCCATGGGGGAGGACTCGCAGTTTTAAGCAGTTAATTAACCATAAGGATGGAAACGTTGCTTTAAGCAGTTAAAAAACCACGAGGGAGGACTCGTTGTTTTGAACAGATAATAAAGCTCGAAGGAGAACCTGTTGTTTTAAGCAGTTAAAAAACCATGAGGGAGGACTCGTTGTTTTGAGCAGTAAAAATACCATGAGTTTAGGACGCGTTGTTTTAAGCAATAAAAATACCATGAGGAAGGTCTTGTTGTTTTGAACAGATAAACTAGCTCGAGAAAGAACCCGTTGTATTAAGCACTTAAAAAAACCATGAGGGACCCGGTGTTTTAGACATATAAGAAACCACGAGGGTAGACCCGCTTTCTTGAGAAGTTAAAAAACAATGAGGGTGGAGCCGTTTTCTTGAGCAATTAAAAACCATGAGGCTGAACCCGTTGTTTTGAGCACTGAAAAATCCATGAGGATTGACCCGTTGTTTTAGAATGATAATAAATCACGAGGGAAACCCCGGGTTTTTAAGCAGTTAAAAAACCATGGGGGAGGACTCGCAGTTTTAAGCAGTTAATTAACCATAAGGATGGACACGTTGCTTTAAGCAGTTAAAAAACCATGAGGGAGGACTCGTTGTTTTGAACAGATAATAATGCTTGAAGGAGAACCTGTTGTTTTAAGCAGTTAAAAAACCATATTTAAGGACTCGTTGTTATATGCAGTAAATAAACCATAAGGAAGGACACGTTGTTTTAAGCAGTAAATAAACCATGAGGGAGAAGCCGTTGTTTTGAGCGGTTAAAAAACTCTAAAGGAGGACTCGTTGTTTTGAGCAGTAAATAAACCATGAGGGAGGACCCGTTCTTTTGGACAGATAAAAAACCATGAGGGAGGACTCGTTGTTTTGAGCAGTAAAAATACCATGAGTTTAGGACGCGTTGTTTTAAGCAATAAAAAAACCATGAGGAAGGTCTTGTTGTTTTGAACAGATAAACTAGCTCGAGAAAGAACCCATTGTATTAAGCACTTAAAAAAACCATGAGGGAAGACCCGGTGTTTTAGACACATAAGAAACCACGAGGGTAGACCCGTTTTCTTGAGAAGTTAAAAAACAATGAGGGTGGAGCCGTTTTCTTGAGCAATTAAAAACCATGAGGCTGAACCCGATGTTTTGAGCAGTTAGAAAACCATGAGGGAGGACTCGTTGTTTTGAGCAGTAAAAATACCATGAGTTTAGGACGCGTTGTTTTAAGCAATAAAACAACCATGAGGAAGGTCTTGTTGTTTTGAACAGATAAACTAGCTCGAGAAAGAACCCGTTGTGTTAAGCACTTAAAAAAACCATGAGGGACCCGGTGTTTTAGACATATAAGAATCCACGAGGGTAGACCCGTTTTCTTGAGAAGTTAAAAAACAATGAGGGTGGAGCCGTTTTCTTGAGCAATTAAAAACCATGAGGCTGAACCCGTTGTTTTGAGCACTGAAAAATCCATGAGGATTGACCCGTTGTTTTAGAATGATAATAAATCACGAGGGTAAACCCCGGGTTTTTAAGCAGTTAAAAAACCATGGGGGAGGACTCGCAGTTTTAAGCAGTTAATTAACCATAAGGATGGACACGTTGCTTTAAGCAGTTAAAAAACCATGAGGGAGGACTCGTTGTTTTGAACAGATAATAATGCTCGAAGGAGAACCTGTTGTTTTAAGCAGTTAAAAAACCATATTTAAGGACTCGTTGTTATATGCAGTAAATAAACCATAAGGAAGGACACGTTGTTTTAAGCAGTAAATAAACCATGAGGGAGAAGCCGTTGTTTTGAGCGGTTAAAAAACTCTAAAGGAGGACTCGTTGTTTTGAGCAGTAAATAAACCATGAGGGAGGACCCGTTCTTTTGGACAGATAAAAAACCATGAGGGAGGACTCGTTGTTTTGAGCAGTAAAAATACCATGAGTTTAGGACGCGTTGTTTTAAGCAATAAAAAAACCATGAGGAAGGTCTTGTTGTTTTGAACAGATAAACTAGCTCGAGAAAGAACCCGTTGTATTAAGCACTTAAAAAAACCATGAGGGAAGACCCGGTGTTTTAGACACATAAGAAACCACGAGGGTAGACCCGTTTTCTTGAGAAGTTAAAAAACAATGAGGGTGGAGCCGTTTTCTTGAGCAATTAAAAACCATGAGGCTGAACCCGATGTTTTGAGCAGTTAGAAAACCATGAGGGAGGACTCGTTGTTTTGAGCAGTAAAAATACCATGAGTTTAGGACGCGTTGTTTTAAGCAATAAAACAACCATGAGGAAGGTCTTGTTGTTTTGAACAGATAAACTAGCTCGAGAAAGAACCCGTTGTGTTAAGCACTTAAAAAAACCATGAGGGACCCGGTGTTTTAGACATATAAGAATCCACGAGGGTAGACCCGTTTTCTTGAGAAGTTAAAAAACAATGAGGGTGGAGCCGTTTTCTTGAGCAATTAAAAACCATGAGGCTGAACCCGATGTTTTGAGCAGTTAGAAAACCATGAGGGAGGACTCGTTGTTTTGAGCAGTAAAAATACCATGAGTTTAGGACGCGTTGTTTTAAGCAATAAAACAACCATGAGGAAGGTCTTGTTGTTTTGAACAGATAAACTAGCTCGAGAAAGAACCCGTTGTGTTAAGCACTTAAAAAAACCATGAGGGACCCGGTGTTTTAGACATATAAGAATCCACGAGGGTAGACCCGTTTTCTTGAGAAGTTAAAAAACAATGAGGGTGGAGCCGTTTTCTTGAGCAATTAAAAACCATGAGGCTGAACCCGTTGTTTTGAGCACTGAAAAATCCATGAGTATTGACCCGTTGTTTTAGAATGATAATAAATCACGAGGGTAAACCCCGGGTTTTTAAGCAGTTAAAAAACCATGGGGGAGGACTCGCAGTTTTAAGCAGTTAATTAACCATAAGGATGGACACGTTGCTTTAAGCAGTTAAAAAACCATGAGGGAGGACTCGTTGTTTTGAACAGATAATAATGCTCGAAGGAGAACCTGTTGTTTTAAGCAGTTAAAAAACCATGAGGGATGACCCAGTGTTTTAGACAGATAAGAAACCACGAGGGTGGACCCGTTTTCTTGAGAAGTTAAAAAACCATGAGGATGGAGCCGTTTTCTTGAGCAATTAAACACCATGAGGCTACACCCGATGTTTTGAGCAGTTAAAAAACCATGGGGGAGGACTCGCAGTTTTAAGCAGTTAATTAACCATAAGGATGGACACGTTGCTTTAAGCAGTAAAAAAACCATGAGGGAGGACCCGTTGTTTTGAGCAGTAAAAATACCATGAGTTTAGGACGCGTTGTTTTAAGCAATAAAAAAACCATGAGGAAGGTCTTGTTGTTTTGAACAGATAAACTAGCTCGAGAAAGAACCCGTTGTATTAAGCACTTAATAAAACCATGAGGGACCCGGTGTTTTAGACATATAAGAAACCACGAGGGTAGACCCGCTTTCTTGAGAAGTTAAAAAACAATGAGGGTGGAGCCGTTTTCTTAAGCAATTAAAAACCATGAGGCTGAACCCGTTGTTTTGAGCACTGAAAAATCCATGAGGATTGACCCGTTGTTTTAGAATGATAATAAATCACGAGGGAAACCCCGGGTTTTTAAGCAGTTAAAAAACCATGGGGGAGGACTCGCAGTTTTAAGCAGTTAATTAACCATAAGGATGGACACGTTGCTTTAAGCAGTTAAAAAACCATGAGGGAGGACTCGTTGTTTTGAACAGATAATAATGCTCGAAGGAGAACCTGTTGTTTTAAGCAGTTAAAAAACCATATTTAAGGACTCGTTGTTATATGCAGTAAATAAACCATAAGGAAGGACACGTTGTTTTAAGCAGTAAATAAACCATGAGGGAGAAGCCGTTGTTTTGAGCGGTTAAAATACTCTAAAGGAGGACTCGTTGTTTTGAGCAGTAAATAAACCATGAGGGAGGACCCGTTCTTTTGGACAGATAAAAAACCATGAGGGAGGACTCGTTGTTTTGAGCAGTAAAAATACCATGAGTTTAGGACGCGTTGTTTTAAGCAATAAAAAAACCATGAGGAAGGTCTTGTTGTTTTGAACAGATAAACTAGCTCGAGAAAGAACCCGTTGTATTAAGCACTTAAAAAAACCATGAGGGAAGACCCGGTGTTTTAGACACATAAGAAACCACGAGGGTAGACCCGTTTTCTTGAGAAGTTAAAAAACAATGAGGGTGGAGCCGTTTTCTTGAGCAATTAAAAACCATGAGGCTGAACCCGATGTTTTGAGCAGTTAGAAAACCATGGGGGAGGACTCGCAGTTTTAAGCAGTTAATTAACCACAAGGATGGACACGTTGCTTTAAGCAGTTAAAAAACCATGAGGGAGGACTCGTAGTTTTGAACAGATAATAAAGCTCGAAGGAGAACCTGTTGTTTTAAGCAGTTAAAAAACCATGAGGGAGGACTCGTTGTTTTGAGCAGTAAAAATACCATGAGTTTAGGACGCGTTGTTTTAAGCAATAAAACAACCATGAGGAAGGTCTTGTTGTTTTGAACAGATAAACTAGCTCGAGAAAGAACCCGTTGTGTTAAGCACTTAAAAAAACCATGAGGGACCCGGTGTTTTAGACATATAAGAAACCACGAGGGTAGACCCGTTTTCTTGAGAAGTTAAAAAACAATGAGGGTGGAGCCGTTTTCTTGAGCAATTAAAAACCATGAGGATGAACCCGTTGTTTTGAGCACTGAAAAATCCATGAGGATTGACCCGTTGTTTTAGAATGATAATAAATCACGAGGGTAAACCCCGGGTTTTTAAGCAGTTAAAAAACCATGGGGGAGGACTCGCAGTTTTAAGCAGTTAATTAACCATAAGGATGGACACGTTGCTTTAAGCAGTTAAAAAACCATGAGGGAGGACTCGTTGTTTTGAACAGACAATAATGCTCGAAGGAGAACCTGTTGTTTTAAGCAGTTAAAAAACCATGAGGGATGACCCAGTGTTTTAGCCAGATAAGAAACCACGAGGGTGGACCCGTTTTCTTGAGAAGTTAAAAAACCATGAGGATGGAGCCGTTTTCTTGAGCAATTAAACACCATGAGGCTAAACCCGATGTTTTGAGCAGTTAAAAAACCATGGGGGAGGACTCGCAGTTTTAAGCAGTTAATTAACCATAAGGATGGACACGTTGCTTTAAGCAGTAAAAAAACCATGAGGGAGGACCCGTTGTTTTGGACAGATAAAAAACCATAAAGGAGGACTCGTTGTTTTGAGGAGTAAAAATACCATGAGTTTAGGACGCGTTGTTTTAAGCATATAAAAAACCATGAGGGAGGACTTGTTGTTATATGCAGTAAATAAACCATAAGGAAGGACACGTTGTTTTAAGCAGTAAATAAACCATGTGGGAGAAGCCGTTGTTTTGAGCGGTTAAAAAACTCTAAAGGAGGACTCGTTGTTTTTAGCAGTAAATAAACCATGAGGGAGGACTCGTTCTTTTGGAGAGATAAATAACCATGAGGGAGGACTCGTTGTTTTGAGCAGTAAAAATACCATGAGTTCAGGACGCGTTGTTTTAAGCATATAAAAAACCATGAGGGAGGACGCGTTGTTTTAATGAGAGAAAAAAGTTTGAAGGAGATCCTTTTGTTTTAAGCAGTTAAAAAACCATATTGGAGGACTCGTTGTTTTAAGCAGTTAATAAACCATAAGGTAGGACACGTTGTTTTAAGCAGTAAATAAACCATGAGGGAGGACCCGTTGTTTTGGACAGATAGAAAACCATGAGGGAGGACTCGTTGTTTTGAGCAGTAAAAATACCATGAGTTTAGGACGCGTTGTTTTAAGCAATAAAAAAACCATGAGGGAGGTCTTGTTGTTTTGAACAGATAAACTAGCTCGAGAAAGAACCCGTTGTATTAAGCACTTAAAAAAACCATGAGGGAAGACCCGTTGTTTTAGACAAATAAGAAACCACGAGGGTAGACCCGATTTCTTGAGAAGTTAAAAAACCATGAGGGTGCAGCCGTTTTCTTGAGCAATTAAAAACCATGAGGCTGAACTCGATGTTTTGAGCAGTTAAAATACCATGGGGGAGGACTCGCAGTTTTAAGCAGTTAATTAACCATAAGGATGGACACGTTGCTTTAAGCAGTTAAAAAACCATGAGGGAGGACTCGTTGTTTTGAACAGATAATAAAGCTCGAAGGAGAACCTGTTGTTTTAAGCAGTTAAAAAACCATGAGGGGGGACTCGTTGTCTTGAACAGATAAAAAAGCTCGAGGAAGAAACCCGTTGTATTAAGCACTTAAAAAACCATGAGGGATGACCCGGTGTTTTAGACAGATAAGAAACCACGAGGGTGGACCCGTTTTCTTGAGAAGTTAAAAAACCATGAGGGTGGAGCCGTTTTCTTGATTAATTAAAAACCATGAGGCTAAACCCGATGTTTTGAGCAGTTAAAAAACCATGGGGGAGGACTCGCAGTTTTGAGCAGTTAATTAACCATAAGGATGGACACGTTGCTTTAAGCAGTAAAAAAACCAAGAGGGAGGACCCGTTGTTTTGGACAGATAAAAAACCATAAAGGAGGACTCGTTGTTTTGAGGAGTAAAAATACCATGAGTTTAGGACGCGTTGTTTTAAGCATATAAAAAACCATGAGGGAGGACGCGTTGTTTTAAAGAGAGAAAAAAGCTCGAAGGAGAACCTGTTGCTTTAAGCAGTTAAAAAACCATATTGGAGGACTTGTTGTTATATGCAGTAAATAAACCATAAGGAAGGACACGTTGTTTTAAGCAGTAAATAAACCATGAGGGAGTAACCGTTGTTTTGAGCGGTTAAAAAACTCTAAAGAAAGACTCGTTGTTTTTAGCAGTAAATAAACCATGAGGGAGGACTCGTTCTTTTGGACAGATAAAAAACCATGAGGGAGGACTCGTTGTTTTGAGGAGTAAAAATACCATGAGTTCAGGACGCGTTGTTTTAAGCATATAAAAAACCATGAGGGAGGACGCGTTGTTTTAAAGAGAGAAAAATGCTCGAAGGAGAACCTTTTGTTTTAAGCAGTTAAAAAACCATATTGGAGGACTCGTTGTTTTAAGCAGTTAATAAACCATGAGGGAGGACCCGTTCTTCTGGACAGATAAAAAACCATGAGGGAGGACTCGTTGTTTTGAGCAGTAAAAATACCATGAGTTTAGGACGCGTTGTTTTAAGCAATAAAAAAACCATGAGGAAGGTCTTGTTGTTTTGAACAGATAAACTAGCTCGAGAAAGAACCCGTTGTATTAAGCACTTAAAAAAACCATGAGGGAAGACCCGGTGTTTTATACACATAAGAAACCACGAGGGTAGACCCGTTTTCTTGAGAAGTTAAAAAACAATGAGGGTGGAGCCGTTTTCTTGAGCAATTAAAAACCATGAGGCTGAACCCGATGTTTTGAGCAGTTAAAAAACCATGAGGGAGGACTCGTAGTTTTGAACAGATAATAAGCTCGAAGGAGAACCTGTTGTTTTAAGCAGTAAAAAAACCATGAGGGAGGACTCGTTGTCTTGAACAGATAAAAAAGCTCGAGGAAGAAACCCGTTGTATTAAGCACTTAAAAAACCATGAGGGATGACCCGATGTTTTAGACAGATAAGAAACCACGAGGGTGGACCCGTTTTCTTGAGAAGTTAAAAAACCATGAGGGTGGAGCCGTTTTCTTGAGCAATTAAAAACCATGAGGCTAAACCCGATGTTTTGAGCAGTTGAAAAACCATGGGGGTTGACCCATTGTTTTAGAATGATAATAAACCACGAGGGAAACCCCGGGCTTTTAAGCAGTTAAAAAACCATGGGGGAGGACTCGCAGTTTTAAGCAGTTAATTAACCATAAGGATGGACACGTTGCTTTAAGCAGTTAAAGAACCATGAGGGAGGACTCGTTGTTTTGAACAGATAATAAAGCTCGAAGGAGAACCTGTTGTTTTAAGCAGTTAAAAAACCATGAGGGAGGACTCGTTGTCTTGAACAGATAAAAAAGCTCGAGGAAGAAACCCGTTGTATTAAGCACTTAAAAAACCATGAGGGATGACCCGGTGTTTTAGACAGATAAGAAACCACGAGGGTGGACCCGTTTTCTTGAGAAGTTAAAAAACCATGAGGGTGGAGCCGTTTTCTTGAGCAATTAAAAACCATGAGGCTAAACCCGATGTTTTGAGCAGTTAAAAAACCATGGGGGAGGACTCGCAGTTTTAAGCAGTTAATTAACCATAAGGATGGACACATTGCTTTAAGCAGTAAAAAAACCATGAGGGAGGACCCGTTGTTTTGGACAGATAAAAAACCATAAAGGAGGACTCGTTGTTTTGAGCAGTAAAAATACCATGAGTTCAGGACGCGTTGTTTTAAGCATATAAAAAACCATGAGGGAGGACGCGTTGTTTTAAAGAGAGAAAAAAGCTCGAAGGAGAACCTTTTGTTTTAAGCAGTTAAAAAACCATATTGGAGGACTCGTTGTTTTAAGCAGTTAATAAACCATAAGGTAGGACACGTTGTTTTAAGCAGTAAATAAACCATGAGGGAGGACACGTTGTTTTGAGCGGTTAAAAAACCATAAAGGAGGACTCGTTGTTTTGAGCAGTAAAAAAAACCATGAGGGAGGACCCGTTGTTTTGGACAGATAGAAAACCATGAGGGAGGACTCGTTGTTTTGAGCAGTAAAAATACCATGAGTTTAGGACGCGTTGTTTTAAGCAATAAAAAAACCATGAGGGAGGTCTTGTTGTTTTGAACAGATAAACTAGCTCGAGAAAGAACCCGTTGTATTAAGCTCTTAAAAAAACCATGAGGGAAGACCCGTTGTTTTAGACAAATAAGAAACCACGAGGGTAGACCCGTTTTCTTGAGAAGTTAAAAAACAATGAGGGTGAAGCCGTTTTCTTGAGCAATTAAAAACCATGAGCCTGAACCCGATGTTTTGAGCAGTTAAAAAACCATGGGGGAGGACTCGCAGTTTTGAGCAGTTAATTAACCATAAGGATGGACACGTTGCTTTAAGCAGTAAAAAAACCATGAGGGAGGACCCATTGTTTTGGACAGATAAAAAACCATAAAGGAGGACTCGTTGTTTTGAGGAGTAAAAATACCATGAGTTTAGGACGCGTTGTTTTAAGCATATAAAAAACCATGAGGGAGGACGCGTTGTTTAAAAGAGAGAAAAAAGCTCGAAGGAGAACCTGTTGTTTTAAGCAGTTAAAAAACCATATTGGAGGACTTGTTGTTATATGCAGTAAATAAACCGTAAGGAAGGACACGTTGTTTTAAGCAGTAAATAAACCATGAGGGAGTAACCGTTGTTTTGAGCGGTTAAAAAACTCTAAAGGAGGACTCGTTGTTTTTAGCAGTAAATAAACCATGAGGGAGGACTCGTTCTTTTGGACAGATAAAAAACCATGAGGGAGGACTCGTTGTTTTGAGGAGTAAAAATACCATGAGTTCAGGACGCGTTGTTTTAAGCATATAAAAAACCATGAGGGAGGACGCGTTGTTTTAAAGAGAGAAAAATGCTCGAAGGAGAACCTTTTGTTTTAAGCAGTTAAAAAACCATATTGGAGGACTCGTTGTTTTAAGCAGTTAATAAACCATGAGGGAGGACCCGTTCTTCTGGACAGATAAAAAACCATGAGGGAGGACTCGTTGTTTTGAGCAGTAAAAATACCATGAGTTTAGGACGCGTTGTTTTAAGCAATAAAAAAACCATGAGGAAGGTCTTGTTGTTTTGAACAGATAAACTAGCTCGAGAAAGAACCCGTTGTATTAAGCACTTAAAAAAACCATGAGGGAAGACCCGGTGTTTTATACACATAAGAAACCACGAGGGTAGACCCGTTTTCTTGAGAAGTTAAAAAACAATGAGGGTGGAGCCGTTTTCTTGAGCAATTAAAAACCATGAGGCTGAACCCGATGTTTTGAGCAGTTAAAAAACCATGAGGGAGGACTCGTAGTTTTGAACAAATAATAAGCTCGAAGGAGAACCTGTTGTTTTAAGCAGTAAAAAAACCATGAGGGAGGACTCGTTGTCTTGAACAGATAAAAAAGCTCGAGGAAGAAACCCGTTGTATTAAGCACTTAAAAAACCATGAGGGATGACCCGATGTTTTAGACAGATAAGAAACCACGAGGGTGGACCCGTTTTCTTGAGAAGTTAAAAAACCATGAGGGTGGAGCCGTTTTCTTGAGCAATTAAAAACCATGAGGCTAAACCCGATGTTTTGAGCAGTTGAAAAACCATGGGGGTTGACCCATTGTTTTAGAATGATAATAAACCACGAGGGAAACCCCGGGCTTTTAAGCAGTTAAAAAACCATGGGGGAGGACTCGCAGTTTTAAGCAGTTAATTAACCATAAGGATGGACACGTTGCTTTAAGCAGTTAAAGAACCATGAGGGAGGACTCGTTGTTTTGAACAGATAATAAAGCTCGAAGGAGAACCTGTTGTTTTAAGCAGTTAAAAAACCATGAGGGAGGACTCGTTGTCTTGAACAGATAAAAAAGCTCGAGGAAGAAACCCGTTGTATTAAGCACTTAAAAAACCATGAGGGATGACCCGGTGTTTTAGACAGATAAGAAACCACGAGGGTGGACCCGTTTTCTTGAGAAGTTAAAAAACCATGAGGGTGGAGCCGTTTTCTTGAGCAATTAAAAACCATGAGGCTAAACCCGATGTTTTGAGCAGTTAAAAAACCATGGGGGAGGACTCGCAGTTTTAAGCAGTTAATTAACCATAAGGATGGACACATTGCTTTAAGCAGTAAAAAAACCATGAGGGAGGACCCGTTGTTTTGGACAGATAAAAAACCATAAAGGAGGACTCGTTGTTTTAAGCAGTAAATAAACCATGAGGGAGAAGCCGTTGTTTTAAACGGTTAAAAAACTCTAAAGGAGGACTCGTTGTTTTGAGCAGTAAATATACCATGAGGGAGGACCCGTTCTTTTGGACAGATAAAAAACCATGAGGGAGGACTCGTTGTTTTGAGCAGTAAAAATACCATGAGTTCAGGACGCGTGTTATTAAGCATATAAAAAACCATGAGGGAGGACGCGTTGTTTTAAAGAGAGAAAAAAGCTCGAAGGAGAACCTTTTGTTTTAAGCAGTTAAAAAACCATATTGGAGGACTCGTTGTTTTAAGCAGTTAATAAACCATAAGGTAGGACACGTTGTTTTAAGCAGTAAATAAACCATGAGGGAGGACCCGTTGTTTTGGACAGATAGAAAACCATGAGGGAGGACTCGTTGTTTTGAGCAGTAAAAATACCATGAGTTTAGGACGCGTTGTTTTAAGCAATAAAAAAACCATGAGGGAGGTCTTGTTGTTTTGAACAGATAAACTAGCTCGAGAAAGAACCCGTTGTATTAAGCACTTAAAAAAACCATGAGGGAAGACCCGTTGTTTTAGACAAATAAGAAACCACGAGGGTAGACCCGTTTTCTTGAGAAGTTAAAAAACAATGAGGGTGAAGCCGTTTTCTTGAGCAATTAAAAACCATGAGGCTGAACCCGATGTTTTGAGCAGTTAAAAAACCATGGGGGAGGACTCGCAGTTTTGAGCAGTTAATTAACCATAAGGATGGACACGTTGCTTTAAGCAGTAAAAAAACCATGAGGGAGGACCCGTTGTTTTGGACAGATAAAAAACCATAAAGGAGGACTCGTTGTTTTGAGGAGTAAAAATACCATGAGTTTAGGACGCGTTGTTTTAAGCATATAAAAAACCATGAGGGAGGACGCGTTGTTTAAAAGAGAGAAAAAAGCTCGAAGGAGAACCTGTTGTTTTAAGCAGTTAAAAAACCATATTGGAGGACTTGTTGTTATATGCAGTAAATAAACCGTAAGGAAGGACACGTTGTTTTAAGCAGTAAATAAACCATGAGGGAGTAACCGTTGTTTTGAGCGGTTAAAAAACTCTAAAGGAGGACTCGTTGTTTTTAGCAGTAAATAAACCATGAGGGAGGACTCGTTCTTTTGGACAGATAAAAAACCATGAGGGAGGACTCGTTGTTTTGAGGAGTAAAAATACCATGAGTTCAGGACGCGTTGTTTTAAGCATATAAAAAACCATGAGGGAGGACGCGTTGTTTTAAAGAGAGAAAAATGCTCGAAGGAGAACCTTTTGTTTTAAGCAGTTAAAAAACCATATTGGAGGACTCGTTGTTTTAAGCAGTTAATAAACCATGAGGGAGGACCCGTTCTTCTGGACAGATAAAAAACCATGAGGGAGGACTCGTTGTTTTGAGCAGTAAAAATACCATGAGTTTAGGACGCGTTGTTTTAAGCAATAAAAAAACCATGAGGAAGGTCTTGTTGTTTTGAACAGATAAACTAGCTCGAGAAAGAACCCGTTGTATTAAGCACTTAAAAAAACCATGAGGGAAGACCCGGTGTTTTATACACATAAGAAACCACGAGGGTAGACCCGTTTTCTTGAGAAGTTAAAAAACAATGAGGGTGGAGCCGTTTTCTTGAGCAATTAAAAACCATGAGGCTGAACCCGATGTTTTGAGCAGTTAAAAAACCATGAGGGAGGACTCGTAGTTTTGAACAGATAATAAGCTCGAAGGAGAACCTGTTGTTTTAAGCAGTAAAAAAACCATGAGGGAGGACTCGTTGTCTTGAACAGATAAAAAAGCTCGAGGAAGAAACCCGTTGTATTAAGCACTTAAAAAACCATGAGGGATGACCCGATGTTTTAGACAGATAAGAAACCACGAGGGTGGACCCGTTTTCTTGAGAAGTTAAAAAACCATGAGGGTGGAGCCGTTTTCTTGAGCAATTAAAAACCATGAGGCTAAACCCGATGTTTTGAGCAGTTGAAAAACCATGGGGGTTGACCCATTGTTTTAGAATGATAATAAACCACGAGGGAAACCCCGGGCTTTTAAGCAGTTAAAAAACCATGGGGGAGGACTCGCAGTTTTAAGCAGTTAATTAACCATAAGGATGGACACGTTGCTTTAAGCAGTTAAAGAACCATGAGGGAGGACTCGTTGTTTTGAACAGATAATAAAGCTCGAAGGAGAACCTGTTGTTTTAAGCAGTTAAAAAACCATGAGGGAGGACTCGTTGTCTTGAACAGATAAAAAAGCTCGAGGAAGAAACCCGTTGTATTAAGCACTTAAAAAACCATGAGGGATGACCCGGTGTTTTAGACAGATAAGAAACCACGAGGGTGGACCCGTTTTCTTGAGAAGTTAAAAAACCATGAGGGTGGAGCCGTTTTCTTGAGCAATTAAAAACCATGAGGCTAAACCCGATGTTTTGAGCAGTTAAAAAACCATGGGGGAGGACTCGCAGTTTTAAGCAGTTAATTAACCATAAGGATGGACACATTGCTTTAAGCAGTAAAAAAACCATGAGGGAGGACCCGTTGTTTTGGACAGATAAAAAACCATAAAGGAGGACTCGTTGTTTTGAGCAGTAAAAATACCATGAGTTCAGGACGCGTTGTTTTAAGCATATAAAAAACCATGAGGGAGGACGCGTTGTTTTAAAGAGAGAAAAATGTTGAAGGAGAACCTTTTGTTTTAAGCAGTTAAAAAACCATATTGGAGGACTCGTTGTTTTAAGCAGTTAATAAACCATAAGGTAGGACACGTTGTTTTAAGCAGTAAATAAACCATGAGGGAGAAGCCGTTGTTTTAAACGGTTAAAAAACTCTAAAGGAGGACTCGTTGTTTTGAGCAGTAAATATACCATGAGGGAGGACCCGTTCTTTTGGACAGATAAAAAACCATGAGGGAGGACTCGTTGTTTTGAGCAGTAAAAATACCATGAGTTCAGGACGCGTGTTATTAAGCATATAAAAAACCATGAGGGAGGACGCGTTGTTTTAAAGAGAGAAAAAAGCTCGAAGGAGAACCTTTTGTTTTAAGCAGTTAAAAAACCATATTGGAGGACTCGTTGTTTTAAGCAGTTAATAAACCATAAGGTAGGACACGTTGTTTTAAGCAGTAAATAAACCATGAGGGAGGACCCGTTGTTTTGGACAGATAGAAAACCATGAGGGAGGACTCGTTGTTTTGAGCAGTAAAAATACCATGAGTTTAGGACGCGTTGTTTTAAGCAATAAAAAAACCATGAGGGAGGTCTTGTTGTTTTGAACAGATAAACTAGCTCGAGAAAGAACCCGTTGTATTAAGCACTTAAAAAAACCATGAGGGAAGACCCGTTGTTTTAGACAAATAAGAAACCACGAGGGTAGACCCGTTTTCTTGAGAAGTTAAAAAACAATGAGGGTGAAGCCGTTTTCTTGAGCAATTAAAAACCATGAGGCTGAACCCGATGTTTTGAGCAGTTAAAAAACCATGGGGGAGGACTCGCAGTTTTGAGCAGTTAATTAACCATAAGGATGGACACGTTGCTTTAAGCAGTAAAAAAACCATGAGGGAGGACCCGTTGTTTTGGACAGATAAAAAACCATAAAGGAGGACTCGTTGTTTTGAGGAGTAAAAATACCATGAGTTTAGGACGCGTTGTTTTAAGCATATAAAAAACCATGAGGGAGGACGCGTTGTTTAAAAGAGAGAAAAAAGCTCGAAGGAGAACCTGTTGTTTTAAGCAGTTAAAAAACCATATTGGAGGACTTGTTGTTATATGCAGTAAATAAACCATAAGGAAGGACACGTTGTTTTAAGCAGTAAATAAACCATGAGGGAGAAGCCGTTGTTTTGAGCGGTTAAAAAACTCTAAAGGAGGACTCGTTGTTTTTAGCAGTAAATAAACCATGAGGGAGGACTCGTTCTTTTGGACAGATAAAAAACCATGAGGGAGGACTCGTTGTTTTGAGGAGTAAAAATACCATGAGTTCAGGACGCGTTGTTTTAAGCATATAAAAAACCATGAGGGAGGACGCGTTGTTTTAAAGAGAGAAAAATGCTCGAAGGAGAACCTTTTGTTTTAAGCAGTTAAAAAACCATATTGGAGGACTCGTTGTTTTAAGCAGTTAATAAACCATGAGGGAGGACCCGTTCTTCTGGACAGATAAAAAACCATGAGGGAAGACCCGGTGTTTTATACACATAAGAAACCACGAGGGTAGACACGTTTTCTTGAGAAGTTAAAAAACAATGAGGGTGGAGCCGTTTTCTTGAGCAATTAAAAACCATGAGGCTGAACCCGATGTTTTGAGCAGTTAAAAAACCATGAGGGAGGACTCGTAGTTTTGAACAGATAATAAGCTCGAAGGAGAACCTGTTGTTTTAAGCAGTAAAAAAACCATGAGGGAGGACTCGTTGTCTTAAACAGATAAAAAAGCTCGAGGAAGAAACCCGTTGTATTAAGCACATAAAAAACCATGAGGGATGACACGATGTTTTAGACAGATAAGAAACCACGAGGGTGGACCCGTTTTCTTGAGAAGTTAAAAAACCATGAGGGTGGAGCCGTTTTCTTGAGCAATTAAAAACCATGAGGCTAAACCCGATGTTTTGAGCAGTTGAAAAACCATGGGGGAGGACTCGCAGTTTTAAGCAGTTAATTAACCATAAGGATGGACACGTTGCTTTAAGCAGTAAAAAAAACCATGAGAGAGGACCCGTTGTTTTGGACAGATAAAAAACCATAAAGGAGGACTCGTTGTTTTGAGGAGTAAAAATACCATGAGTTTAGGACGCGTTGTTTTAAGCATATAAAAAACCATGAGGGAGGACGCGTTGTTTTAAAGAGAGAAAAAAGCTCGAAGGAGAACCTTTTGTTTTAAGCAGTTAAAAAACCATATTAGAGGACTTGTTGTTATATGCAGTAAATAAACCATAAGGAAGGACACGTTGTTTTAAGCAGCAAATAAACCATGAGGAAGAAGCCGTTGTTTTGAGCGGTTAAAAAACTCTAAAGGAGGACTCGTTGTTTTTAGCAGTAAATAAACCATGAGGGAGGACTCGTTCTTTTGGACAGATAAAAAACCATGAGGGAGGACTCGTTGTTTTGAGCAGTAAAAATACCATGAGTTTAGGACGCGTTGTTTTAAGCAATAAAAAAACCATGAGGGAGGTCTTGTTGTTTTGAACAGATAAACTAGCTCGAGAAAGAACCCGGTGTTTTAGACAAATAAGAAACCACGAGGGTAGACCCGTTTTCTTGAGAAACTAAAAAACAATGAGGGTGGAGCCGTTTTCTTGAGCAATTAAAAACCATGAGGCTGAACCCGATGTTTTGAGCAGTTAGAAAACCATGGGGGAGGACTCGCAGTTTTAAGCAGTTAATTAACCACAAGGATGGACACGTTGCTTTAAGCAGTTAAAAAACCATGAGGGAGGACTCGTTGTCTTGAACAGATAAAAAAGCTCGAGGAAGAAACCCGTTGTATTAAGCACTTAAAAAACCATGAGGGATGACCCGGTGTTTTAGACCGATATGAAACCACGAGGGTGGACCCGTTTTCTTGAGAAGTTAAAAAACCATGAGGGTGGAGCCGTTGTTTTGAACAGATAATAAAGCTCGAAGGAGAACCTGTTGTTTTGAGCAGTAAAAAAACCATGAGGGAGGACCCGCTGTTTTGGACAGATAAAAAACCATAAAGGAGGACTCGTTGTTTTGAGGAATAAAAATACCATGAGTTTAGGACGCGTTGTTTTAAGCATATAAAAAACCATGAGGGAGGACGCATTGTTTTAAAGAGAGAAAAAAGCTCGAAGGAGAACCTTTTGTTTTAAGCAGTTAAAAAACCATATTGGAGGACTCGTTGTTTTAAGCAGTTAATAAACCATATGGTAGGACACGTTGTTTTAAGCAGTAAATAAACCATGAGGGAGGACACGTTGTTTTGAGCGGTTAAAAAACCATAAAGGAGGACTCGTTGTTTTGAGCAGTAAAAAAACCATGAGGGAGGACCCGTTGTTTTGGACAGATAGAAAACCATGAGGGAGGACTCGTTGTTTTGAGCAGTAAAAATACCATGAGTTTAGGACGCTTTGTTTTAAGCAATAAAAAAACCATGAGGGAGGTCTTGTTGTTTTGAACAGATAAACTAGCTCGAGAAAGAACCCGTTGTATTAAGCACTTAAAAAAACCATGAGGGAAGACCCGGTGTTTTAGACACATAAGAAACCACGAGGGTAGACCCGTTTTCTTGAGAAGTTAAATAACCATGAGGGTGGAGCCGTTTTCTTGAGCAATTAAAAACAATAAGGCTAAACCCGATGTTTTGAGCAGTTAAAAATCCATGGGGGAGGACTCGCAGTTTTAAGCAGTTAATTAACCATAAGGATGGAAACGTTGCTTTAAGCAGTTAAAAAACCACGAGGGAGGACTCGTTGTTTTGAACAGATAATAAAGCTCGAAGGAGAACCTGTTGTTTTAAGCAGTTAAAAAACCATGAGGGAGGACTCGTTGTTTTGAGCAGTAAAAATACCATGAGTTTAGGACGCGTTGTTTTAAGCAATAAAAATACCATGAGGAAGGTCTTGTTGTTTTGAACAGATAAACTAGCTCGAGAAAGAACCCGTTGTATTAAGCACTTAAAAAAACCATGAGGGACCCGGTGTTTTAGACATATAAGAAACCACGAGGGTAGACCCGCTTTCTTGAGAAGTTAAAAAACAATGAGGGTGGAGCCGTTTTCTTGAGCAATTAAAAACCATGAGGCTGAACCCGTTGTTTTGAGCACTGAAAAATCCATGAGGATTGACCCGTTGTTTTAGAATGATAATAAATCACGAGGGAAACCCCGGGTTTTTAAGCAGTTAAAAAACCATGGGGGAGGACTCGCAGTTTTAAGCAGTTAATTAACCATAAGGATGGACACGTTGCTTTAAGCAGTTAAAAAACCATGAGGGAGGACTCGTTGTTTTGAACAGATAATAATGCTCGAAGGAGAACCTGTTGTTTTAAGCAGTTAAAAAACCATATTTAAGGACTCGTTGTTATATGCAGTAAATAAACCATAAGGAAGGACACGTTGTTTTAAGCAGTAAATAAACCATGAGGGAGAAGCCGTTGTTTTGAGCGGTTAAAAAACTCTAAAGGAGGACTCGTTGTTTTGAGCAGTAAATAAACCATGAGGGAGGACCCGTTCTTTTGGACAGATAAAAAACCATGAGGGAGGACTCGTTGTTTTGAGCAGTAAAAATACCATGAGTTTAGGACGCGTTGTTTTAAGCAATAAAAAAACCATGAGGAAGGTCTTGTTGTTTTGAACAGATAAACTAGCTCGAGAAAGAACCCGTTGTATTAAGCACTTAAAAAAACCATGAGGGAAGACCCGGTGTTTTAGACACATAAGAAACCACGAGGGTAGACCCGTTTTCTTGAGAAGTTAAAAAACAATGAGGGTGGAGCCGTTTTCTTGAGCAATTAAAAACCATGAGGCTGAACCCGATGTTTTGAGCAGTTAGAAAACCATGAGGGAGGACTCGTTGTTTTGAGCAGTAAAAATACCATGAGTTTAGGACGCGTTGTTTTAAGCAATAAAACAACCATGAGGAAGGTCTTGTTGTTTTGAACAGATAAACTAGCTCGAGAAAGAACCCGTTGTGTTAAGCACTTAAAAAAACCATGAGGGACCCGGTGTTTTAGACATATAAGAATCCACGAGGGTAGACCCGTTTTCTTGAGAAGTTAAAAAACAATGAGGGTGGAGCCGTTTTCTTGAGCAATTAAAAACCATGAGGCTGAACCCGTTGTTTTGAGCACTGAAAAATCCATGAGGATTGACCCGTTGTTTTAGAATGATAATAAATCACGAGGGTAAACCCCGGGTTTTTAAGCAGTTAAAAAACCATGGGGGAGGACTCGCAGTTTTAAGCAGTTAATTAACCATAAGGATGGACACGTTGCTTTAAGCAGTTAAAAAACCATGAGGGAGGACTCGTTGTTTTGAACAGATAATAATGCTCGAAGGAGAACCTGTTGTTTTAAGCAGTTAAAAAACCATGAGGGATGACCCAGTGTTTTAGACAGATAAGAAACCACGAGGGTGGACCCGTTTTCTTGAGAAGTTAAAAAACCATGAGGATGGAGCCGTTTTCTTGAGCAATTAAACACCATGAGGCTAAACCCGATGTTTTGAGCAGTTAAAAAACCATGGGGGAGGACTCGCAGTTTTAAGCAGTTAATTAACCATAAGGATGGACACGTTGCTTTAAGCAGTAAAAAAACCATGAGGGAGGACCCGTTGTTTTGAGCAGTAAAAATACCATGAGTTTAGGACGCGTTGTTTTAAGCAATAAAAAAACCATGAGGAAGGTCTTGTTGTTTTGAACAGATAAACTAGCTCGAGAAAGAACCCGTTGTATTAAGCACTTAATAAAACCATGAGGGACCCGGTGTTTTAGACATATAAGAAACCACGAGGGTAGACCCGCTTTCTTGAGAAGTTAAAAAACAATGAGGGTGGAGCCGTTTTCTTAAGCAATTAAAAACCATGAGGCTGAACCCGTTGTTTTGAGCACTGAAAAATCCATGAGGATTGACCCGTTGTTTTAGAATGATAATAAATCACGAGGGAAACCCCGGGTTTTTAAGCAGTTAAAAAACCATGGGGGAGGACTCGCAGTTTTAAGCAGTTAATTAACCATAAGGATGGACACGTTGCTTTAAGCAGTTAAAAAACCATGAGGGAGGACTCGTTGTTTTGAACAGATAATAATGCTCGAAGGAGAACCTGTTGTTTTAAGCAGTTAAAAAACCATATTTAAGGACTCGTTGTTATATGCAGTAAATAAACCATAAGGAAGGACACGTTGTTTTAAGCAGTAAATAATCCATGAGGGAGAAGCCGTTGTTTTGAGCGGTTAAAATACTCTAAAGGAGGACTCGTTGTTTTGAGCAGTAAATAAACCATGAGGGAGGACCCGTTCTTTTGGACAGATAAAAAACCATGAGGGAGGTCTTGTTGTTTTGAACAGATAAACTTGCTCGAGAAAGAACCCGTTGTATTAAGCACTTAAAAAAACCATGAGGGAAGACCCGGTGTTTTAGACACATAAGAAACCCAAGGGTAGACCCGTTTTCTTGAGAAGTTAAAAAACAATGAGGGTGGAGCCGTTTTCTTGAGCAATTAAAAACCATGAGGCTGAACCCGATGTTTTGAGCAGTTAGAAAACCATGAGGGAGGACTCGTTGTTTTGAGCAGTAAAAATACCATGAGTTTAGGACGCGTTGTTTTAAGCAATAAAACAACCATGAGGAAGGTCTTGTTGTTTTGAACAGATAAACTAGCTCGAGAAAGAACCCGTTGTGTTAAGCACTTAAAAAAACCATGAGGGACCCGGTGTTTTAGACATATAAGAATCCACGAGGGTAGACCCGTTTTCTTGAGAAGTTAAAAAACAATGAGGGTGGAGCCGTTTTCTTGAGCAATTAAAAACCATGAGGCTGAACCCGTTGTTTTGAGCACTGAAAAATCCATGAGGATTGACCCGTTGTTTTAGAATGATAATAAATCACGAGGGTAAACCCCGGGTTTTTAAGCAGTTAAAAAACCATGGGGGAGGACTCGCAGTTTTAAGCAGTTAATTAACCATAAGGATGGACACGTTGCTTTAAGCAGTTAAAAAACCATGAGGGAGGACTCGTTGTTTTGAACAGATAATAATGCTCGAAGGAGAACCTGTTGTTTTAAGCAGTTAAAAAACCATGAGGGATGACCCAGTGTTTTAGACAGATAAGAAACCACGAGGGTGGACCCGTTTTCTTGAGAAGTTAAAAAACCATGAGGATGGAGCCGTTTTCTTGAGCAATTAAACACCATGAGGCTAAACCCGATGTTTTGAGCAGTTAAAAAACCATGGGGGAGGACTCGCAGTTTTAAGCAGTTAATTAACCATAAGGATGGACACGTTGCTTTAAGCAGTAAAAAAACCATGAGGGAGGACCCGTTGTTTTGAGCAGTAAAAATACCATGAGTTTAGGACGCGTTGTTTTAAGCAATAAAAAAACCATGAGGAAGGTCTTGTTGTTTTGAACAGATAAACTAGCTCGAGAAAGAACCCGTTGTATTAAGCACTTAATAAAACCATGAGGGACCCGGTGTTTTAGACATATAAGAAACCACGAGGGTAGACCCGCTTTCTTGAGAAGTTAAAAAACAATGAGGGTGGAGCCGTTTTCTTAAGCAATTAAAAACCATGAGGCTGAACCCGTTGTTTTGAGCACTGAAAAATCCATGAGGATTGACCCGTTGTTTTAGAATGATAATAAATCACGAGGGAAACCCCGGGTTTTTAAGCAGTTAAAAAACCATGGGGGAGGACTCGCAGTTTTAAGCAGTTAATTAACCATAAGGATGGACACGTTGCTTTAAGCAGTTAAAAAACCATGAGGGAGGACTCGTTGTTTTGAACAGATAATAATGCTCGAAGGAGAACCTGTTGTTTTAAGCAGTTAAAAAACCATATTTAAGGACTCGTTGTTATATGCAGTAAATAAACCATAAGGAAGGACACGTTGTTTTAAGCAGTAAATAATCCATGAGGGAGAAGCCGTTGTTTTGAGCGGTTAAAATACTCTAAAGGAGGACTCGTTGTTTTGAGCAGTAAATAAACCATGAGGGAGGACCCGTTCTTTTGGACAGATAAAAAACCATGAGGGAGGTCTTGTTGTTTTGAACAGATAAACTTGCTCGAGAAAGAACCCGTTGTATTAAGCACTTAAAAAAACCATGAGGGAAGACCCGGTGTTTTAGACACATAAGAAACCCAAGGGTAGACCCGTTTTCTTGAGAAGTTAAAAAACAATGAGGGTGGAGCCGTTTTCTTGAGCAATTAAAAACCATGAGGCTGAACCCGATGTTTTGAGCAGTTAGAAAACCATGAGGGAGGACTCGTTGTTTTGAGCAGTAAAAATACCATGAGTTTAGGACGCGTTGTTTTAAGCAATAAAACAACCATGAGGAAGGTCTTGTTGTTTTGAACAGATAAACTAGCTCGAGAAAGAACCCGTTGTGTTAAGCACTTAAAAAAACCATGAGGGACCCGGTGTTTTAGACATATAAGAATCCACGAGGGTAGACCCGTTTTCTTGAGAAGTTAAAAAACAATGAGGGTGGAGCCGTTTTCTTGAGCAATTAAAAACCATGAGGCTGAACCCGTTGTTTTGAGCACTGAAAAATCCATGAGGATTGACCCGTTGTTTTAGAATGATAATAAATCACGAGGGTAAACCCCGGGTTTTTAAGCAGTTAAAAAACCATGGGGGAGGACTCGCAGTTTTAAGCAGTTAATTAACCATAAGGATGGACACGTTGCTTTAAGCAGTTAAAAAACCATGAGGGAGGACTCGTTGTTTTGAACAGATAATAATGCTCGAAGGAGAACCTGTTGTTTTAAGCAGTTAAAAAACCATGAGGGATGACCCAGTGTTTTAGACAGATAAGAAACCACGAGGGTGGACCCGTTTGCTTGAGAAGTTAAAAAACCATGAGGATGGAGCCGTTTTCTTGAGCAATTAAACACCATGAGGCTAAACCCGATGTTTTGAGCAGTTAAAAAACCATGGGGGAGGACTCGCAGTTTTAAGCAGTTAATTAACCATAAGGATGGACACGTTGCTTTAAGCAGTAAAAAAACCATGAGGGAGGACCCGTTGTTTTGAGCAGTAAAAATACCATGAGTTTAGGACGCGTTGTTTTAAGCAATAAAAAAACCATGAGGAAGGTCTTGTTGTTTTGAACAGATAAACTAGCTCGAGAAAGAACCCGTTGTATTAAGCACTTAATAAAACCATGAGGGACCCGGTGTTTTAGACATATAAGAAACCACGAGGGTAGACCCGCTTTCTTGAGAAGTTAAAAAACAATGAGGGTGGAGCCGTTTTCTTAAGCAATTAAAAACCATGAGGCTGAACCCGTTGTTTTGAGCACTGAAAAATCCATGAGGATTGACCCGTTGTTTTAGAATGATAATAAATCACGAGGGAAACCCCGGGTTTTTAAGCAGTTAAAAAACCATGGGGGAGGACTCGCAGTTTTAAGCAGTTAATTAACCATAAGGATGGACACGTTGCTTTAAGCAGTTAAAAAACCATGAGGGAGGACTCGTTGTTTTGAACAGATAATAATGCTCGAAGGAGAACCTGTTGTTTTAAGCAGTTAAAAAACCATATTTAAGGACTCGTTGTTATATGCAGTAAATAAACCATAAGGAAGGACACGTTGTTTTAAGCAGTAAATAAACCATGAGGGAGAAGCCGTTGTTTTGAGCGGTTAAAAAACTCTAAAGGAGGACTCGTTGTTTTGAGCAGTAAATAAACCATGAGGGAGGACCCGTTCTTTTGGACAGATAAAAAACCATGAGGGAGGACTCGTTGTTTTGAGCAGTAAAAATACCATGAGTTTAGGACGCGTTGTTTTAAGCAATAAAAAAACCATGAGGAAGGTCTTGTTGTTTTGAACAGATAAACTAGCTCGAGAAAGAACCCGTTGTATTAAGCACTTAAAAAAACCATGAGGGAAGACCCGGTGTTTAGACACATAAGAAACCACGAGGGTAGACCCGTTTTCTTGAGAAGTTAAAAAACAATGAGGGTGGAGCCGTTTTCTTGAGCAATTAAAAACCATGAGGCTGAACCCGATGTTTTGAGCAGTTAGAAAACCATGGGGGAGGACTCGCAGTTTTAAGCAGTTAATTAACCACAAGGATGGACACGTTGCTTTAAGCAGTTAAAAAACCATGAGGGAGGACTCGTAGTTTTGAACAGATAATAAAGCTCGAAGGAGAACCTGTTGTTTTAAGCAGTTAAATAACCATGAGGGAGGACTCGTTGTTTTGAGCAGTAAAAATACCATGAGTTTAGGACGCGTTGTTTTAAGCAATAAAACAACCATGAGGAAGGTCTTGTTGTTTTGAACAGATAAACTAGCTCGAGAAAGAACCCGTTGTGTTAAGCACTTAAAAAAACCATGAGGGACCCGGTGTTTTAGACATATAAGAAACCACGAGGGTAGACCCGTTTTCTTGAGAAGTTAAAAAACAATGAGGGTGGAGCCGTTTTCTTGAGCAATTAAAAACCATGAGGCTGAACCCGTTGTTTTGAGCACTGAAAAATCCATGAGGATTGACCCGTTGTTTTAGAATGATAATAAATCACGAGGGTAAACCCCGGGTTTTTAAGCAGTTAAAAAACCATGGGGGAGGACTCGCAGTTTTAAGCAGTTAATTAACCATAAGGATGGACACGTTGCTTTAAGCAGTTAAAAAACCATGAGGGAGGACTCGTTGTTTTGAACAGATAATAATGCTCGAAGGAGAACCTGTTGTTTTAAGCAGTTAAAAAACCATATTTAAGGACTCGTTGTTATATGCAGTAAATAAACCATAAGGAAGGACACGTTGTTTTAAGCAGTAAATAATCCATGAGGGAGAAGCCGTTGTTTTGAGCGGTTAAAATACTCTAAAGGAGGACTCGTTGTTTTGAGCAGTAAATAAACCATGAGGGAGGACCCGTTCTTTTGGACAGATAAAAAACCATGAGGGAGGTCTTGTTGTTTTGAACAGATAAACTTGCTCGAGAAAGAACCCGTTGTATTAAGCACTTAAAAAAACCATGAGGGAAGACCCGGTGTTTTAGACACATAAGAAACCCAAGGGTAGACCCGTTTTCTTGAGAAGTTAAAAAACAATGAGGGTGGAGCCGTTTTCTTGAGCAATTAAAAACCATGAGGCTGAACCCGATGTTTTGAGCAGTTAGAAAACCATGAGGGAGGACTCGTTGTTTTGAGCAGTAAAAATACCATGAGTTTAGGACGCGTTGTTTTAAGCAATAAAACAACCATGAGGAAGGTCTTGTTGTTTTGAACAGATAAACTAGCTCGAGAAAGAACCCGTTGTGTTAAGCACTTAAAAAAACCATGAGGGACCCGGTGTTTTAGACATATAAGAATCCACGAGGGTAGACCCGTTTTCTTGAGAAGTTAAAAAACAATGAGGGTGGAGCCGTTTTCTTGAGCAATTAAAAACCATGAGGCTGAACCCGTTGTTTTGAGCACTGAAAAATCCATGAGGATTGACCCGTTGTTTTAGAATGATAATAAATCACGAGGGTAAACCCCGGGTTTTTAAGCAGTTAAAAAACCATGGGGGAGGACTCGCAGTTTTAAGCAGTTAATTAACCATAAGGATGGACACGTTGCTTTAAGCAGTTAAAAAACCATGAGGGAGGACTCGTTGTTTTGAACAGATAATAATGCTCGAAGGAGAACCTGTTGTTTTAAGCAGTTAAAAAACCATGAGGGATGACCCAGTGTTTTAGACAGATAAGAAACCACGAGGGTGGACCCGTTTTCTTGAGAAGTTAA
This sequence comes from Gerris lacustris, assembly GCA_951217055.1. NCBI lineage: Eukaryota > Metazoa > Arthropoda > Insecta > Hemiptera > Gerridae > Gerris > Gerris lacustris. Next base: position 27,923,380 of record OX578280.1, read on the forward strand.
AAAACCATGAGGATGGAGCCGTTTTCTTGAGCAATTAAACACCATGAGGCTAAACCCGATGTTTTGAGCAGTTAAAAAACCATGGGGGAGGACTCGCAGTTTTAAGCAGTTAATTAACCATAAGGATGGACACGTTGCTTTAAGCAGTAAAAAAACCATGAGGGAGGACCCGTTGTTTTGAGCAGTAAAAATACCATGAGTTTAGGACGCGTTGTTTTAAGCAATAAAAAAACCATGAGGAAGGTCTTGTTGTTTTGAACAGATAAACTAGCTCGAGAAAGAACCCGTTGTATTAAGCACTTAATAAAACCATGAGGGACCCGGTGTTTTAGACATATAAGAAACCACGAGGGTAGACCCGCTTTCTTGAGAAGTTAAAAAACAATGAGGGTGGAGCCGTTTTCTTAAGCAATTAAAAACCATGAGGCTGAACCCGTTGTTTTGAGCACTGAAAAATCCATGAGGATTGACCCGTTGTTTTAGAATGATAATAAATCACGAGGGAAACCCCGGGTTTTTAAGCAGTTAAAAAACCATGGGGGAGGACTCGCAGTTTTAAGCAGTTAATTAACCATAAGGATGGACACGTTGCTTTAAGCAGTTAAAAAACCATGAGGGAGGACTCGTTGTTTTGAACAGATAATAATGCTCGAAGGAGAACCTGTTGTTTTAAGCAGTTAAAAAACCATATTTAAGGACTCGTTGTTATATGCAGTAAATAAACCATAAGGAAGGACACGTTGTTTTAAGCAGTAAATAATCCATGAGGGAGAAGCCGTTGTTTTGAGCGGTTAAAATACTCTAAAGGAGGACTCGTTGTTTTGAGCAGTAAATAAACCATGAGGGAGGACCCGTTCTTTTGGACAGATAAAAAACCATGAGGGAGGTCTTGTTGTTTTGAACAGATAAACTTGCTCGAGAAAGAACCCGTTGTATTAAGCACTTAAAAAAACCATGAGGGAAGACCCGGTGTTTTAGACACATAAGAAACCCAAGGGTAGACCCGTTTTCTTGAGAAGTTAAAAAACAATGAGGGTGGAGCCGTTTTCTTGAGCAATTAAAAACCATGAGGCTGAACCCGATGTTTTGAGCAGTTAGAAAACCATGAGGGAGGACTCGTTGTTTTGAGCAGTAAAAATACCATGAGTTTAGGACGCGTTGTTTTAAGCAATAAAACAACCATGAGGAAGGTCTTGTTGTTTTGAACAGATAAACTAGCTCGAGAAAGAACCCGTTGTGTTAAGCACTTAAAAAAACCATGAGGGACCCGGTGTTTTAGACATATAAGAATCCACGAGGGTAGACCCGTTTTCTTGAGAAGTTAAAAAACAATGAGGGTGGAGCCGTTTTCTTGAGCAATTAAAAACCATGAGGCTGAACCCGTTGTTTTGAGCACTGAAAAATCCATGAGGATTGACCCGTTGTTTTAGAATGATAATAAATCACGAGGGTAAACCCCGGGTTTTTAAGCAGTTAAAAAACCATGGGGGAGGACTCGCAGTTTTAAGCAGTTAATTAACCATAAGGATGGACACGTTGCTTTAAGCAGTTAAAAAACCATGAGGGAGGACTCGTTGTTTTGAACAGATAATAATGCTCGAAGGAGAACCTGTTGTTTTAAGCAGTTAAAAAACCATGAGGGATGACCCAGTGTTTTAGACAGATAAGAAACCACGAGGGTGGACCCGTTTGCTTGAGAAGTTAAAAAACCATGAGGATGGAGCCGTTTTCTTGAGCAATTAAACACCATGAGGCTAAACCCGATGTTTTGAGCAGTTAAAAAACCATGGGGGAGGACTCGCAGTTTTAAGCAGTTAATTAACCATAAGGATGGACACGTTGCTTTAAGCAGTAAAAAAACCATGAGGGAGGACCCGTTGTTTTGAGCAGTAAAAATACCATGAGTTTAGGACGCGTTGTTTTAAGCAATAAAAAAACCATGAGGAAGGTCTTGTTGTTTTGAACAGATAAACTAGCTCGAGAAAGAACCCGTTGTATTAAGCACTTAATAAAACCATGAGGGACCCGGTGTTTTAGACATATAAGAAACCACGAGGGTAGACCCGCTTTCTTGAGAAGTTAAAAAACAATGAGGGTGGAGCCGTTTTCTTAAGCAATTAAAAACCATGAGGCTGAACCCGTTGTTTTGAGCACTGAAAAATCCATGAGGATTGACCCGTTGTTTTAGAATGATAATAAATCACGAGGGAAACCCCGGGTTTTTAAGCAGTTAAAAAACCATGGGGGAGGACTCGCAGTTTTAAGCAGTTAATTAACCATAAGGATGGACACGTTGCTTTAAGCAGTTAAAAAACCATGAGGGAGGACTCGTTGTTTTGAACAGATAATAATGCTCGAAGGAGAACCTGTTGTTTTAAGCAGTTAAAAAACCATATTTAAGGACTCGTTGTTATATGCAGTAAATAAACCATAAGGAAGGACACGTTGTTTTAAGCAGTAAATAAACCATGAGGGAGAAGCCGTTGTTTTGAGCGGTTAAAAAACTCTAAAGGAGGACTCGTTGTTTTGAGCAGTAAATAAACCATGAGGGAGGACCCGTTCTTTTGGACAGATAAAAAACCATGAGGGAGGACTCGTTGTTTTGAGCAGTAAAAATACCATGAGTTTAGGACGCGTTGTTTTAAGCAATAAAAAAACCATGAGGAAGGTCTTGTTGTTTTGAACAGATAAACTAGCTCGAGAAAGAACCCGTTGTATTAAGCACTTAAAAAAACCATGAGGGAAGACCCGGTGTTTAGACACATAAGAAACCACGAGGGTAGACCCGTTTTCTTGAGAAGTTAAAAAACAATGAGGGTGGAGCCGTTTTCTTGAGCAATTAAAAACCATGAGGCTGAACCCGATGTTTTGAGCAGTTAGAAAACCATGGGGGAGGACTCGCAGTTTTAAGCAGTTAATTAACCACAAGGATGGACACGTTGCTTTAAGCAGTTAAAAAACCATGAGGGAGGACTCGTAGTTTTGAACAGATAATAAAGCTCGAAGGAGAACCTGTTGTTTTAAGCAGTTAAATAACCATGAGGGAGGACTCGTTGTTTTGAGCAGTAAAAATACCATGAGTTTAGGACGCGTTGTTTTAAGCAATAAAACAACCATGAGGAAGGTCTTGTTGTTTTGAACAGATAAACTAGCTCGAGAAAGAACCCGTTGTGTTAAGCACTTAAAAAAACCATGAGGGACCCGGTGTTTTAGACATATAAGAAACCACGAGGGTAGACCCGTTTTCTTGAGAAGTTAAAAAACAATGAGGGTGGAGCCGTTTTCTTGAGCAATTAAAAACCATGAGGCTGAACCCGTTGTTTTGAGCACTGAAAAATCCATGAGGATTGACCCGTTGTTTTAGAATGATAATAAATCACGAGGGTAAACCCCGGGTTTTTAAGCAGTTAAAAAACCATGGGGGAGGACTCGCAGTTTTAAGCAGTTAATTAACCATAAGGATGGACACGTTGCTTTAAGCAGTTAAAAAACCATGAGGGAGGACTCGTTGTTTTGAACAGATAATAATGCTCGAAGGAGAACCTGTTGTTTTAAGCAGTTAAAAAACCATGAGTTTAGGACGCGTTGTTTTAAGCATATAAAAAACCATGAGGGAGGACTTGTTGTTATATGCAGTAAATAAACCATAAGGAAGGACACGTTGTTTTAAGCAGTAAATAAACCATGTGGGAGAAGCCGTTGTTTTGAGCGGTTAAAAAACTCTAAAGGAGGACTCGTTGTTTTTAGCAGTAAATAAACCATGAGGGAGGACTCGTTCTTTTGGAGAGATAAATAACCATGAGGGAGGACTCGTTGTTTTGAGCAGTAAAAATACCATGAGTTCAGGACGCGTTGTTTTAAGCATATAAAAAACCATGAGGGAGGACGCGTTGTTTTAATGAGAGAAAAAAGTTTGAAGGAGAACCTTTTGTTTTAAGCAGTTAAAAAACCATATTGGAGGACTCGTTGTTTTAAGCCGTTAATAAACCATAAGGTAGGACACGTTGTTTTAAGCAGTAAATAAACCATGAGGGAGGACCCGTTGTTTTGGACAGATAGAAAACCATGAGGGAGGACTCGTTGTTTTGAGCAGTAAAAATACCATGAGTTTAGGACGCGTTGTTTTAAGCAATAAAAAAACCATGAGGGAGGTCTTGTTGTTTTGAACAGATAAACTAGCTCGAGAAAGAACCCGTTGTATTAAGCACTTAAAAAAACCATGAGGGAAGACCCGTTGTTTTAGACAAATAAGAAACCACGAGGGTAGACCCGATTTCTTGAGAAGTTAAAAAACCATGAGGGTGCAGCCGTTTTCTTGAGCAATTAAAAACCATGAGGCTGAACCCGATGTTTTGAGCAGTTAAAATACCATGGGGGAGGACTCGCAGTTTTAAGCAGTTAATTAACCATAAGGATGGACACGTTGCTTTAAGCAGTTAAAAAACCATGAGGGAGGACTCGTTGTTTTGAACAGATAATAAAGCTCGAAGGAGAACCTGTTGTTTTAAGCAGTTAAAAAACCATGAGGGGGGACTCGTTGTCTTGAACAGATAAAAAAGCTCGAGGAAGAAACCCGTTGTATTAAGCACTTAAAAAACCATGAGGGATGACCCGGTGTTTTAGACAGATAAGAAACCACGAGGGTGGACCCGTTTTCTTGAGAAGTTAAAAAACCATGAGGGTGGAGCCGTTTTCTTGATTAATTAAAAACCATGAGGCTAAACCCGATGTTTTGAGCAGTTAAAAAACCATGGGGGAGGACTCGCAGTTTTGAGCAGTTAATTAACCATAAGGATGGACACGTTGCTTTAAGCAGTAAAAAACCAAGAGGGAGGACCCGTTGTTTTGGACAGATAAAAAACCATAAAGGAGGACTCGTTGTTTTGAGGAGTAAAAATACCATGAGTTTAGGACGCGTTGTTTTAAGCATATAAAAAACCATGAGGGAGGACGCGTTGTTTTAAAGAGAGAAAAAAGCTCGAAGGAGAACCTGTTGTTTTAAGCAGTTAAAAAACCATATTGGAGGACTTGTTGTTATATGCAGTAAATAAACCATAAGGAAGGACACGTTGTTTTAAGCAGTAAATAAACCATGAGGGAGTAACCGTTGTTTTGAGCGGTTAAAAAACTCTAAAGGAGGACTCGTTGTTTTTAGCAGTAAATAAACCATGAGGGAGGACTCGTTCTTTTGGACAGATAAAAAACCATGAGGGAGGACTCGTTGTTTTGAAGAGTAAAAATACCATGAGTTCAGGACGCGTTGTTTTAAGCATATAAAAAACCATGAGGGAGGACGCGTTGTTTTAAAGAGAGAAAAATGCTCGAAGGAGAACCTTTTGTTTTAAGCAGTTAAAAAACCATATTGGAGGACTCGTTGTTTTAAGCAGTTAATAAACCATTTCTTCTGGACAGATAAAAAACCACGAGGGTAGACCCGATTTCTTGAGAAGTTAAAAAACCATGAGGGTGCAGCCGTTTTCTTGAGCAATTAAAAACCATGAGGCTGAACCCGATGTTTTGAGCAGTTAAAATACCATGGGGGAGGACTCGCAGTTTTAAGCAGTTAATTAACCATAAGGATGGACACGTTGCTTTAAGCAGTTAAAAAACCATGAGGGAGGACTCGTTGTTTTGAACAGATAATAAAGCTCGAAGGAGAACCTGTTGTTTTAAGCAGTTAAAAAACCATGAGGGGGGACTCGTTGTCTTGAACAGATAAAAAAGCTCGAGGAAGAAACCCGTTGTATTAAGCACTTAAAAAACCATGAGGGATGACCCGGTGTTTTAGACAGATAAGAAACCACGAGGGTGGACCCGTTTTCTTGAGAAGTTAAAAAACCATGAGGGTGGAGCCGTTTTCTTGATTAATTAAAAACCATGAGGCTAAACCCGATGTTTTGAGCAGTTAAAAAACCATGGGGGAGGACTCGCAGTTTTGAGCAGTTAATTAACCATAAGGATGGACACGTTGCTTTAAGCAGTAAAAAACCAAGAGGGAGGACCCGTTGTTTTGGACAGATAAAAAACCATAAAGGAGGACTCGTTGTTTTGAGGAGTAAAAATACCATGAGTTTAGGACGCGTTGTTTTAAGCATATAAAAAACCATGAGGGAGGACGCGTTGTTTTAAAGAGAGAAAAAAGCTCGAAGGAGAACCTGTTGTTTTAAGCAGTTAAAAAACCATATTGGAGGACTTGTTGTTATATGCAGTAAATAAACCATAAGGAAGGACACGTTGTTTTAAGCAGTAAATAAACCATGAGGGAGTAACCGTTGTTTTGAGCGGTTAAAAAACTCTAAAGGAGGACTCGTTGTTTTTAGCAGTAAATAAACCATGAGGGAGGACTCGTTCTTTTGGACAGATAAAAAACCATGAGGGAGGACTCGTTGTTTTGAAGAGTAAAAATACCATGAGTTCAGGACGCGTTGTTTTAAGCATATAAAAAACCATGAGGGAGGACGCGTTGTTTTAAAGAGAGAAAAATGCTCGAAGGAGAACCTTTTGTTTTAAGCAGTTAAAAAACCATATTGGAGGACTCGTTGTTTTAAGCAGTTAATAAACCATTTCTTCTGGACAGATAAAAAACCATGAGGGAGGACTCGTTGTTTTGAGCAGTAAAAATACCATGAGTTTAGGACGCGTTGTTTTAAGCAATAAAAAAACCATGAGGAAGGTCTTGTTGTTTTGAACAGATAAACTAGCTCGAGAAAGAACCCGTTGTATTAAGCACTTAAAAAAACCATGAGGGAAGACCCGGTGTTTTATACACATAAGAAACCACGAGGGTAGACCCGTTTTCTTGAGAAGTTAAAAAACAATGAGGGTGGAGCCGTTTTCTTGAGCAATTAAAAACCATGAGGCTGAACCCGTTGTTTTGGAATGATCATAAACCACGAGGGAAACCCCGTTGTTTTAAGCAGTTAAAAAACCATGGGGGAGGACCCGTTGTTTAGGACAGATAAAAAGCCATAAGAGAGGACGCGTTGTTTTAGGCATTTAAGAAACCACGAGGGAGGACTCGTTGTTTTAAGCAGTTAAAAAACCATGGGGGAGGACCCGTTGTTTAGGACAGATAAAAAGCCATAAGAGAGGACGCGTTGTTTTAGGCATTTAAGAAACCATGAGGGAGGACTCGTTGTTTTAAGCAGTTAAAAAACCATGAGGGTGGACTCGTTGTCTTGAACAGATAAAAAAGCTCGAGGGAGAACCTGTTGTATTAAGCAGTGAAATAACCATGAGGGTGGACCCGTTGTTTTGGACTGATAATAAACGACGAGGGAAAACCCGTTGTTTTAAGCATTTAAAAAACCATGAGGGAGGACTCGTTGTTTTAAAGAGAGAAAAAAGCTCGAAGGAGAACCTGTTGTTTTAAGCAGTTAAAAAACCTGTCAAAACTGAACATTGTCTAATTTGTAAGCGATGTCTTGATTCATTCAATCTACCATTCGTGCTATTTAATTTATGAAAGTATTAATGATGAACATTAGTTGTTTTGAAATAGAAAGTAGACATTAAATAAACTCGTTCCATGAACTAAAAAAACTTACTAAATCACAATTATAAACAACCATAGTCCAGGAGATAGCGTGCAAAAAAGTGTCGGAATAACATTTTGCTAGACTTTTGTGTACCTATATAAGTAAATCTTTTGGTACCTTTTAAGAATATGTGGCTCGAACCCGTTGTTTTAAGCACTTCAAAAACTATGGCGAAATCCTATTTTCTACGCTAAGAATTTTTAAGTAAGAAGGCCTGTTTGAATCGTAAAACAATAATCCAAATTGTCTCTTTTATTGACATTAATAATCTAACATGACGTACAAGTAAAATAAAATAAAAATAAAAATAAATAAACATCTCGCTCTCGCGCCACTCCCGCGGCAGTTGCTGTGTTCTATATCTTCATTATGATATACTTCATCCGTTTCTCCGTAGTAGCATCGTCTTAGTAGTAACAAGAGTAACAAAAGTTAACAGTGTATAATGTTAAATACTGTATAATAATTAACAGCAACTCCCAATAGTGCATCCAATCTTTTGATTTGAGTAAATTTAAGTTTAACTATTGTGGTACTTTCTTTAAATTTAATTCTTGATTAAATTTGAATTTTGTGGAACGCTGCTAAAGTAATTCTTGAATAACTTTGAATTTGAATTTTGAGGAACTCTAAAATTAAGTTTTGAGTACTTCTGATGATTGATGGTGAGGAACCTGATTAGGAAACTAAGTTTTCATCATCCACCTCCAAAGGATACATTTTGGAGATGGGTCTCGTAATTTCAGCCGTCCGAGTTTTGACGACGACTGATCTTACAGCCCCATCGTCACTAACGTTGACCGCAATAATGCGACCTAATTTCCATTGCGACCTGGGTAACTTTTGTTCCACAAGAACGGCTTCCCCAACTTGAGGTATTAGCCGGTTACCTCTTCGTTTTCTCACAAGAGACTTCCTCTCTCTCAGAGCAAGTAAGTAGTCCTTCTTCACTAGACGTTAGGGAGCACAAAAAAAAGTCGCCGAAGACAGTCACTCGGAAGTATTCGGGAATCATCGGGTACGCTACACAGCCTACCTCAACCCCCTTACGCTTACTCCTCTAGAACTTTAAACACGCACTCTTTCTTAACTCTTCCCTTTACTTATACATATAATGTTTAACGAGATCATAGATTAAAAGAATGCTAATTACGTGGAACTACTAATCCTCTTTAATTATTATAAACCAAAATAAAGACATCTTAAATAAAATAATTAATCTTTTACAAAATTGATAATAATTAGGTCGCTTTTATTAGATATTTTAATGCATATTCCATTTTATGCATTACATTATTATTAATACATATTTCACACTGCCAATTATTAATATAATGTTTATTAATATGATAAATAATAAACTGAATATCTTACGTATTTAGTATATTATTTATTATTTAAATATTTAATTAAAAAAAAAATAGTTATGTTGCAAAAATCAAACCAACCTTCTTAAATTAAAATAATAATCAGATTATGTTCTAGATTTTATAATATTCTACGTAAATATATTAACATAATAATTTTTTTTTAACTTAAATCGATTAGTAAGAAATGGTTAATATGACCACCGGTGGATCATGTTATGATATTATAATATTTATTAAGAATGTTAAAAGAAAAGGGTTTTTATTAATATCTAATAATAATGTTACATGTTATGTTTATATTATAAACTGCTGGGAATTCTTAGAATACGTGGTGTCACACCAAAGAAGAACCTCTCTCCTAATCAGTTCTACATTATACTTTCTTGTAAAAAAAATAGATTGACTTCTTGGAGGGGGTTCTTATAGCATTTTTATCTAAAATATTTTAGTTGCGTCTCGTAAAGAGAAGATAGGGTTGAATGCACTGCACAGTATAGAAACTAGTGGTGGGCGGGGCTAGACCCGATCGTACTCGACTGCCTTTGCTTCGGCTTTCTTCGGCGACTTTTTTTTGTGCTCCCTAACGTCTAGTGTCCTTCTTCCAAGACTCCCAAAATTGATCTAAAAGATTCACTCCCTTTTTCCAAGTCTCCAAAAGTTCCCTTTGGGTTTTCCGAAATTTATTTTCTTCTTGATCGTTCGTAAGCTCAAGAGAGTTTGTTTGCTTAATTTGGGTAAAATGTGATGGTGTAAGTATCTCCCTGGCTTCAGCTCCCACGTACGCCAACGGACGAAAATTCAGCACGGCTTCAACTTCCACCACGATAGTATGAAGCTGTTCACGTGTATATAAATTTTGCCCTAAAGTTTTTTTTCCAACACCGTTTTGTTAAACCTACAAGCCTTTCGTAGGCACCCCCATCCACGGAGAAAACTCGGGTACCCAACGCCAATCAATCCCCGACTCTGCACAGAATCCATTAACCTCTAGATTCGCTGAACGAACCCGTTTTTTATTAAGGACTACATCAACTGTTTTAAACTGCATATCATTATCTGATAAAATTAATTTTGGACACCCTCGTCGGGCTATAAACCTACGAAAACATAATAAGAACGCTTCTGCGTTTAAGCTTTCGACAACCTCTTGATGAACTGCCCTAATGACTAAACACGTAAATAGACAAATCCATACTTTAAGTTTTCCATTAGATGTATTGACACATAATGGCCCTAGGTAATCTATGCCTACTGAAGTAAAGCTTGCTGTCTTAGTTACCCTAAATTCAGGTAGAGGCGGACATGGAGGATAATTAAAAGCACTACCTTCTAATCTTGTGCACGGACTGCATTTGCGCAAAATTCTACTAACTACAGACCTCCCCTTTGGCACCCAGTATTGCTTCCGTCCCCCTACATGATAAAGTCTTTTATGTAAATTGTTAATAACTAGCTCAGTAAAATGCTCCTTTTCTGGTAATAAAGCAGGACATTTTTCATTATCATTTAACTCTGCGTTAGCAAACCTTCTCTTACATCTAATGACGTCATTTTCATCTAAATACAAACCAAATTGTTTAATTAATAAATTCGATTTTCCTGAACATAAATTAATTTGAACTTCTTCATAATTTTTTATTTGTACATATTTTTTCCATTTAACAATAGCAATTTTTATTTCCCTATCAGTTATGTATTTTTCCTTAAAAATAGTTTCAGTAAATGTAATGTTGCGAAATTTATACAATACTTTCTTAAATTTAGTTATGGCTCTTTGAACCCAAGCGGTTGCCCTTAACAACCGATAGAGCTTACTAAATCGAGTTTCATCTATTTCGAAAGGACTTTTATCATTTTTTCGACAATCACGCAGTTTATTTCAAGTGAGTTTAAATTCTCCTCGAGCGGTTCATCATCAAATACCTGAATTTTTGGCCACTTTTCGTCACTTTCTAACCACTGTGGACCATTCCACCAATCGCTCATATAAGTTAATTGTGATACAGTGCAGTCCCTAGTAGCTACATCTGCGATATTATCACTACCCGGAACAAATCTCAATAACAAATGTTTACAGTCTCTGATTTCAGAGACTCTCCTATCCACAAAAACGGGTAAAGGTTTTGTTTTTCTTATCCAGGACAAAACACACATTTCGAATCTGTCCAAACTATTTGTTTTACTACTTTTACGCCTAATTCTTCATTTACAAGTTTCAAACAACGACAGCCTATTGTGACACCTAATAATTCAAGTCTCGGAATGGATACCTCCTTCACAGGAGCCACCCGGGCCTTATCGAATATCAATTTAGATTTTTTACTTTCTAAACTCCTTAAATATATTACCACAGCATACGCTAACTTAGACGCGTCACAAAAACAGTGTAACTCGAATTCTTCCCCCGGTAGGTTCAAAAATCGATCTACTCTTAACGAAAGAATCTCACTTAACTCACATTGTAAACTATTCCACTCATTTTGCATTTCTTCGTCAACACATTCATCCCACTCTCCTTTTCTCTCCCACAAAGTTTTCATAAACAACCTCCCTTTAATCGAAACTGGACAACTTAGCCCTAAAGGATCAAAAATAGAACTGACAACTTGTAATATTTATCTTTTAGTAGTAGTGACTAAGTCTTTGTTTTTCATTTTTATTGACATTTCGTCTTTCTTCGTATTCCACACCATTCCTAATACACTAATGACTTCCTGAGTGTCTCGAAACTGCTCAGGTATTTTCTTAGTTACACTAGTTAGGTTAGAATTCCAGTCTCGAATATTCATTGACGCTTCCTCAAATAATTGCTTGGTCTCTTTATAAAATTCTATTGCTTCCATTTCGGATGCAAATCCTACGATTAAATTATCTACGGACATACCCTTACAGATCTGATCTGAAAATTTATTATTTGATCTCATAACATGATACCTGACAACTGCATTTAGCATGAAAGGACTCGAAATAACCCCGAACAAAACCCGGCAAAAACTATAAACCTGTAAATTATCCTCAGAAGATTCCTTAAAAGGATCCTTAAGCCAAATAAAGCGAGTGACATCCTTGCTGTCATCGTTCAACCCAATTTGTAAAAATGCTTTTTCGATGTCCCCAACTAAAATTTAAAATAACAGGTTTGAGCCGAAATCTAAGTAATAGCCCTACTAAGTCTTCTAATAAGACTTGCCCTCTCAAAAGTGACTCATTTAAACTAACTTTTCCCTTTCCGGAAGAAGCAGAACCATCATATACTATTCGCAATTTTGTGCTGGTTTGTGAAGGTAGTGAACTAAGTTTTCGTAATCATCCCCCTTAATTTCAATTTTTTCTATCACCCCTGAACTAATCTGTTGATCAATGATCTCATTATATTTAGTTATAATTTCTTTATCCCCACCTATTCGCTTATACAAAGATCTCAACCTCCCTAAGGCTAACCTATAATTATCAGCTAAATTTAAGGGCGGATATTGTCGCCAAGGCCACGATACTGAGTATCTCCCTTCCTTAATCGTAATATTTTTTTCAAATAATTTTTAAATAATTATAGTCATCCTCGATCTCTTCACTGCCGCTCTCTTTTAATCCTAAAGTTTCTAAAGTCCAAAATTGTTTTAAATTTAAATTATTTTCTGTCAAAATTGAATTGTTGTCATTTAACATAAACATGTCAACGTTGGCCTCTTGTTTACCGCACGTCAATAAACTAATTAAACAATCACTATCTCCCTCTAAATTTCTTCCGGTAATTATCCACCCAAATTTGGAATTTATTAAGTACAACCCCGATTGCAATTTTATTTTTTCTAAATTAATTACGTCAAAATAATAATTATTTCCAATTGAAATTTCGACATCTGTTTTGTTTTTAACTAATTTGGGGTTATCTGCCAAATTTAACTCAGGAAATTTTTCTTTTGCGTAATTTAACTGTTTATTAAATTCAACCCCATTTTTAACTATGAATGGCACAACGTTGGCTGTTATGTTAATAAATGACCCGTCTAGAACTTTAACTTTACACTCTACAGTGTAAGACTCAATAATTTTAGGTTTAGCTGTACCAAATACGGATACCGTTAGCTTTTTTTCTATTATAGGAGTTAACCCTAACTTTTTAGCAAGCGATTCCGCAATACATGACCGGTGACTACCACTGTCAAGAATTAGACGACAGTAAACCCCCTTAGAATTTTCTTATTTTCTTACTTCTACTGTAGCCGTTTGTAAAGCTACTAAAGGAGCTCCTGCCATTAGTGACTTTACCTCTCTATTATCATTATCTTTAACAGTAACCTCGTTTTCCTTAAGTTTATTTTTCGCATCTACTCTCCTAAGACACAAGCTCCTATGATGAAATTTACTCTTACAGTCAGGGGCGGATCCAGGGGGGGCGACCGCCCAGGGCCCCACGCCTTGGAGGGCCCCGCGCCATAGAAAATTAAAATAAAATACTTATACTTTACAGGCAAATTTATAGTTCATAGTGAAGATTGTCCGCGGGCCCCCGTGCCATGTACAAAACATGAAATATTAGAATTATAAAATTCAGTCGAATTTAGTTTACATGGTATAGCCTAATACCTAACTAACTTTTCGCGGGGCCCCTCACTATGAAAAAGTCAAATAAATAAGTTATAAAATATAGATTAATTTTTTTTAATGTTTAAGATAGCCCGCGGGGCCCCGCTCCATATAAAATTATGTGAGTTAACGTCCTAGTGTTTTCTCACCCACCCCCTTTTCAAAATGAAGACGATTTTGTTATTTATTCTGTGGGGTAAATCTTCATTATGTGCCCTACCTATATCTAAACGTCCAATTTAATTTTTTTTTTTTTTTTTTTTTTTCAAACTGTTCCTTTTTACATTACAAAAACGATTTCGGTTGTAGCATCTCGATATATTAATTTTTTTTTAATTTTAGGGAAAAGTATGGAAGGTTATGGTAAGTTTAGGTTGAGTTTAGTACTTTTTGACCTGACATAACAAAAACCTTCTACCATTACCCTATAAAACGTGACATTTCGTGTATTTTTTTAAAAAACAAATAAATAAAACACTGAATTTATCGAGATACTACATAACCTTTAATCGTTTGACAATGTACAGAGATATGTAAAAAAAATAAGTGTGGCGTCGCGGGACACTCGGTAGGAACGAAGTTCCTTACATTTTTCATTAACTATAAAATCACACTGCTAAGTACGATACGTTGCTAACTACTCGTTCCAATAAATATTTTTGACTCAATTAGAAAATTATTACATAAAACTTATAACAAAAATCCCTTGATCCGCTTATGAGCAATATTATTTTATTACATCGATTTATAATTATATATTTACAGTTTTACTGGTTAATAATTTAACACAGTCGATACTGTCAATTTCTGACGATTCTCTTGGCGCACTTTCCATTTTAAATAATATACGAATACTTTTCTCAATGATAGAAACAATAATTGAAAAAAAGCGTTGTTTTGTGGATAAATAGCGAGTTTGACAGGAAGAAGGAGTAAGAGAGAGAGAGAATAGTGAGAGAGAGATGAAAAGATAGAAGAGTTGGGATTGCGCACGAAAGGATACCAGGCGAAATATAGGAGTGGGGGAATCACTCTACATTCTTAATATTCCACCTATATTATCTACAAACCCCATACTTCGAACATCAACTTTTAAAAATTGTAAAATATATCACGTCACTGTAAAAAAAACTGCTGCTTGTATCAGGTTGAAATTTGTTTCAATTGTACTTTAGACGATGTGTATGAAGTTTTATTAAAATCGTTACGTTGGAACATAAGATATCGGTAAAAACGTTGCTTTCTTTATTTAAAACGTTTAGGTCCGCTTTAATAAATTTAGCGATCTTTATCTCCTCACAGCAGAGTTGATGTTCGTTTTACTAAAAAAAGTTATTTATAAAAGTTGTTTGTCTCATTAAATAGATAAAGTTAGAATTTTTTCCCTCCTAAAATCCAATTTTAAATTTAAAGCTTACGTTTACGCGAGCGTTGCGCGAGAACGCTTGGGCGGATAACGTTGTCCAACGAACCTGTCCTGGGCATTGGTGAAATGAACATGTTTACCAAATTTCAACTAAGTCGGTCAACTTTTACACAAGTTATCGTCATCCGTAGATTTCGTGACGCTTTTTGCGTGACGGTGATTTTGTGACGGTTATTTTGGTCGTTTTTTCGGATTCACTCCCGGGCTCCAGAACGTGCCATAAGGAACTTCGTTTCAAAAGACAAATCCTGTAAAAAGGAATAGTAAAAGAAACTAAGTGTATCGAACAGTACGAAATAATTAGGCCAATTAGTGCAGTTTTACCAATTGATGTCAAAGAGGAAATTCACCTCAGAGATGCTTAAAAACGCTGTTTTGAGAGGTCACATTTACAAAATTTACAATTTTGAGCAGAGTGCTTAGCTGGTTTCA
The DNA here is from genome assembly GCA_951217055.1 of Gerris lacustris. Taxonomy (NCBI): domain Eukaryota; kingdom Metazoa; phylum Arthropoda; class Insecta; order Hemiptera; family Gerridae; genus Gerris; species Gerris lacustris. The sequence continues at coordinate 27,938,733 of OX578280.1, forward strand.
AACATTTAAAACAACAGCCTTTGAGTTGCTCTTTTCTCGCGTCTGTGGTTGAGAACTTAGTGCAATCATCCGTCCAATGCGCCTCACCACAATACCTACACTTAAGCTGCCCTGCCAGTAACATACCCGTAGTATGTACTTTGATTTTTACCATACCCTTCCTTAACAGATTCAGCCCTTTTATAACTCTGATCGTACCTATTAAATTGTTCGTTCCTACCTAGTGCACCAACTCGTTCCCTATTACTGATTAACAAATTTAAATATTCCCTTAATTGTTTACAATCGGTTTTTTCTGTCATGTCACCTTTATTTATTTTTAAAGATTCGAACATTTTAAGTTCTTCTAACTGTAGAAGAATGTCAGATGGAAACTTAGACCTAATAAGAGACGAAGTATTTGAGTTTTCTATACTCTCTCCCAAACCCTCTAAAGATCGACAAACAGTTTCAATTTGATCTAAAGTTGATCTTAGCCTTTGCGTATTATTATTTGACGTATTTAAATTCCTAAGTTTAGTATGCAAGTTCTCAATAATAAGGTCCTTATTAGCAAATCTAGATTTTAACAAATCAAGAGCAGAGTCATAATTTGCATTCTTGTTTGTTTGTTTGTCAGGTACAAATCTGGCAATCGATTTCTAACTAACTTCCCGAATAGCTAGACATTTGAAACTTTTAGCATAGCTCAGAACACGATGACAATGCATTATTTTAATACTTTTAGCCATCTTTCAGCATCAGAATTTAACTAGTTTTCAGCAAATTTTGCTGTGCGGAAAGTTAGTTCGGAAAAAATCCGCAAGTTATTTTATTTGTTTTTGCCGTATCCAATATTTACGCAATCTTCATTTTGACGGGTCTCAAATTTGTGATAGATAAACATTGAATGACAACAAAACAGGAAATATCGATTATATTATTTATCGATTATATTATTTCAAATATATCGATGGCACGCTTAGATTTGGTGTTGGGGAGATCCGTTGTACAAAGATTTATCCTTTTATAGGTTTAAGATCAGCTCTCTGGATGGTTGTCATTTATGTGAAGTAAATAAATTCGGAACTATTTTTTTTTCACTAACATAATATGTTATATAACAATAACAACTATATAATCAACATTACATACGATTCAACAGAAAATTTAAAAATGTAGTATATAACAAGTTCTTTTTATCTTGAAATTATTCAAGCTCAATTTGAACGTCTTCTGCTTCCAGCATTAGCTCAGTAAAATTTTCAACTTCCCCTTCAAATTTTGTTACTTCCTCTGTGGTTTTTGAAACCGATTCTAATTTAGCGATCACCTCCCGAAATTTTTCCAAATAATTTTTAGATTTAGACGCCAAATCATTCCCTAATTTTTTATCAATAGTGCCCTCCTCGAAATTTGTTACCCATTCTTTAACTTTTTCCGTAATATCAACCAACCTTTTCTTTACTGGCCCCAATACTTTTCTAACCGATCCCGCAGTGGAAGCAGCCATGCCTTACTCCTGAACGCCGATGCCCAAGAGAACTTAACCTAGAGAGATACCTTTAACTTTATAGCTCAGCCAACTAGTGTTCCTCAGCAGCTCCTCAGTGTTACTCAGTTCCAAAGTGTTAAGATACCTCTATATTTCTTTGATTGGATCAGTAAACCACGCCTCTTGATACCATATGGCGAAATCCTATTTTCTACGCTAAGAATTTTTAAGTAAGAAGGCCTGTTTGAATCGTAAAACAATAATCCAAATTGTCTCTTTAATTGACATAAATAATCTAACATGACGTACAAGTAAAATAAAATAAACATCTCGTGAGGGAGGACCCGTTGTTTTGGACAGATAAAAATCACGCGGAAGTACCCGTTGTTTTAAGCAGTTAAAATACCACGAGGGAGGACTCGTTGTTTTCAGCAGTTAATAAACCATGAGGGAGGTCATGTTGTTTTAAGCATTTTAAAAACCATGAGGAAGGACCCGTTGTTTTGGACAGATAAAAAGCCATGAGGGAAAACTCGTTGTTTTAAGCAGTGAAAAAACCATGAGGGAGGACCCGTTGTTTTGGACTGATAAAAAACCACGCGGGAGTACCCGTTGTTTTTAAGCAGTTAAAAAACCATGAGGGATGACTCGTGGTTTTAAGCAGTTAATAAACCATTAGGAAGGACCCGTTGTTTTGGACAGATAAAAAAGCTCGAGGGAGAACCCGTTGTTTTAAGCACATAAAAAACCATGAGGAAGGACCCGTTGTTTTGGACAGATAAAAAACCATGAGGGTGGACCCGTTGTTTTGAGCAGTTAAAAAACCATGAGGGTGGACCCGTTGTTTTGGACTGATAAAAAACCACGAGGGAAACCCCATTGTTTTAAGCACTTCAAAAACCATGAGGAAGGATGTCTCCTGTTTTCTAGGTGTGAAAGCACTTAAGCCTCAATAGATTTGTCTTTCAGCATGCCTGCCCCCAGAATTGTATTCGTACCAGGTAGAATGCCTTAATTTCAGCAGAGGTTAGAATGAAATGCCCTTGGCCTCTTCTCATTTGGGGCATGTGGTTTCGGTTTCAATACCTAGGAGCCTTAGATGTCTTTTGAGTCGGCAGTTTCCTATAATTACACCTACAAAGAATTTGTAGGGCGATCTGCACAAGCTTCTTAAGATCTTACAGTTTCTTTTATTGGGGCCAGGGATCTAGAATCCAAAATTTTTCACCAATAAAGGAAGTGCGATATTCATGTTAGGCTATCCTCCTTAGATAATGAAATTTTACAGTTGTGATTTATCGTTTTAATTAATTTTGAAATTTTCATAGAATTGGGTACCAGTTGATCTCCTTCTTTTGCAGCATCCCAACCACTGTAAGCTTCTCACTTTTTAGCCGTAGCACTATTTTCCCAATTTATTGATTTTGCAAATTCATAACTTTCCTTGAGTGCGTTGAGTAATTTGGCATTATGGAAATTTGTCTTTATCATGCCAGCTAATATAAAATTTATTTTATTATTATTTTTTTTTTATCATAGCCAATTTACCCACAATGACAACTGTAAACTACCTGAAGTACCAGATTTGCTATTTCTGCACAGAGTCAAAGACTTTTTCTAGGTGTTTTGGTGAATTAAATGCAGATAATTGACACAGTATAAAAGAACACACACATAAGAGACATTGCGAGAGTGTAGATCTTATATAAAGAGGTAAATGAGAAGGGCTACATACCATTAGTTTGGTTCTTGAAAATATGTAGCTATTGTGAAAAAATATTTTAGCCTCAATTTGAAGTCCACGTAAAACATTATAGGTAAGATTGATTTAAAGATTGTGTTAGTAGCAGTAATTTATAGTATGCTACATCCACTTACTGATATTTTATTTAAAATCTTGCAAATACCAGAAAAAAGTGCAAATACAAGAAGGTATGGTACAGGGCTTAGTTAAGGATGTATATAAGAACAAAAGAAAAGCCACATTACTTTAGGTTCAAGGCACAACTAGTGATGTAAAATACCCGGGTATTTAGAACCGCGGGTAAATACCCTGGGTATTTACCCGGGTAAATACCCAGGTATTTATGATACATAGTAATAGACAGAAGAGGCCACTAGAGAAGTCACCTGAAGCGAAAAGCCCACATGGAGAACGAGCCCAACATATAAGAAGAAAAAACAATACTTACAAACAGGAACAACCCCAGATCAGCAAGTATTTAGAAAAGAAAAATCCAGCTGATAAATCTAAAGTATCCGTACACAATCAAGCAATAAGCAGAAACCCAAACCAAGAAGACAATACACAATAGCAATCAGATACCGATCAGAAGAAAAGACTTGGATTATTTAAGGAAAGACAAATAAAAAGAAAGGCAAAAGATATAATTATATACACCTATAACTGTCGAACCCTAAGAAGGAACACCGATTTACAGCAATTGTTAGATCAAGCATCGGATCTAGACTGGGATGTAATTGGATTAAGTGAAGTGAGAAGAAACGACAAAGTACACTACTAGATTTAGGAGGAGATAAAGAGATATTTTTTAATGGCGAAGGACCCCAGGGTGGAACGGACTCTTAATTAATAAGCGAAGCGAAAAGGATATTCGCCTTTATAAATCATATTCACACAGAATTTGCAAATTGATATGGAATTTAAAAGGGAAAAATGGAGGTGGGAGAATGCAGATTATACAGGTGTATGCACCCACTTCAAGCACAGATGAGAGTGAAGTTGACGAATTTTATAATTTGTTACTACAAGCGTTAGAAGAAGATAAGTGTAGATACACGGTGATGATCGGAGACATGAACGCGAAGATAGGAAAAGAAGAGACCGGATTTGAAGCCATCGGACCTCATGGCTACGGATGCAGAAACGCTAGAGGAACAAGACTTCTGGAATTCACCGAAAGCTATAAACTATTTCTTATGAATACCTTTTTCTGTAAACATGATAATAAAAAATGGGCCTGGGTAAGCCCTGACGGTCTTAGTAAAAACGAAATTGACTTTGTAATTTGTAATAGGAAGGAGATAGTAAAGGATGTTGAGGTAGACACTAGATTAGATATAGGTAGCGATCATAGGGCGTTAAAAACAGTAATAGGCATAAAAAACTATAAGAAATTAAAGTACCCACAAGCAAATCGGAACGCAATAGAAATTCTGAATGAAGAATCCGAAAATTTCGAGCGATTATTGTCTAAAGAAATGACTGAGATGAAAGTAGAAGATGATACAGATATTAATGGACTAGAACAGAAAATAAGGCTTTCGATTAAAAAGTTGTCAGACAGCTCAGTCAGCAGTAAAATGCAAATTATAAAACAAGGTAAAAAGATCCCTAAGGAAATAAGAAGAATGATGCAAAAAAGAAGACATTTGAAAGGGGAAGAGAGCAAGAAAATAGAATTTACAGAACTTTCAAAAACAATTAGGAAAAAATTGCAAGAATGGAGTCTCAAAAAGAAAGTTAAGGAATTAGAAAACGTGTTAGAAAATGGAGGAAATATAAGAAAATATTGGCGAAGTCAGTCGATAGGGAAACAGAAAATACAAGGAATAAGGTCAAGCGCGGGAGATGTTATACACGATTTTGGAAAGATTGCTGATGAGATATCAAAATATTACAGAGAACTGTACGCAGAACCTAGAGACCCCTATTTAATAAATGAAGTGGAAGCTTGGAACAAAGACGATGTCCCCGAAATTACATTGGATGAAGTTATGTATGTAATTAAGAAACAAAAGAAAGGAAAAGCCAGCGGAAAGGATAATATTTATAGCGAAGAGTTAAAAGCTGGAGGCTTCACTTTAGCAAAAGAACTGACCAAACTTTTTAACTTATGTCTAAGGAAACAAAAAATACCTGATAATTGGTTCTGTGCATAGCTATCATTATTATTTAAAAAAGGAGATGTGTTGAACTTAGAGAATTACCGACCAATTAGCCTACTCTCTGTGACTTATAAAGCACTTATGACTATAATAACAAGAAGGATATCACAGAAAATTGATGACACAGTAGAAGTATCACAGACTGGATTTAGGAGGAACATGTCGACATTAGATCACATCTTCGTAGTGCGACAGCTAATAAGAAAAGCAAACGAGTACAATTTCCCCCTAGTTCTAGTTTTTGTAGACTTTAAGAAAGCTTTTGATTCTGTTTATACTGATGCGATTTTAAGAGCTTTACGTGATAGTGGATTAGAAAAAAATTATCTTGATCTGTTTAAAAATATTTATAATAACGCCTCCATGGAAGTTAGAATTAACCAGGAAAAAAGAATTGTTTTACAGAATAGAGGAGTAAGACAAGGAGATGTGGCATCTGGAAAAATATTTATAAAAATTTTGGACACATTGAGGAAAAGATTACAATGGAGTGGCTATGGTATTAAGGTTGACGGGGAATGGTTAAATATATTAGAGTTCGTAGATGATATTGTAGTCGTAGCTAAAAGTCTAGATGAAGCTGAGATAATGATAAAGGAACTCAAGGAAAAATCTCATGAAGTTGGGCTAGAAATAAGCAAATCAAAAACCAAAGCTATGACTATGAATATTACTGTAGACAAGACGAAACAACTTAGATTAGATGATTTTGAAATAGAAATAATACAAGAATTCATATATTTAGGAAGTTTAATAGGCGTAAGTAAATATAACGAGGAGAAAGAAGTGAGTAGGAGAATATCGCTTGGATGGAGAGCCTTTTGTAAGTTTCGGCACCTTTTTAAATCGCAAGTAGATATGGGACTTAAAAGAAAACTCTGGACAACGTGTGTAAGGCCGGTAATGACGTATGGCTCAGAGACGTGGGTCTTAAACGAGAACACGATCAAGAAAATGAGGGTAGCCCAAAGGCAAATGGAGAGAAGTATGCTTAATATTACTAGGAAGGACAGAATGAGAAATGAGTGGATTAGAGGAAAAACAAATCTCCAGGACATAGGTGAAGCCATTTTAGAAAGAAAGTGGAGTTGGGCAGGACACACAGCTAGAATAAATGATAACAGGTGGTCAAAGAAAATGTTAGACTGGTATCCCCGAGATCAAAAAAGGAAAAAAGGAAGAACTTGTTTAAAGTGGGAGAATGAAATGAGAAAATCTTATGGGGGAACAACTTGGCAGAGAGTAGCACTAGATAGAAACGAGTGGAAGCGTATGAAAAATGTGTACAGCCAAGTCTGGCTTTATAAAAATTAAATTATGAAATTGAAGTATGTATTATTATTTTTTTATGTGAATACTAATATTTTTATTATTTTTATATACATGTGTGTAATTAAGTTTGAGTTAGTGTGCTCTGCTTATGTACCTAAGGCAACTCAAAACCCGAGTAAGGGTGCCACGGTGAAATGCCGATTTGAAGATACTGTAATTCTTTAATAAATGGCTATTATTATTATTATTTATGATAATTTTTAAAGTTACAACTGCTACAAGTTTAATTTCAAACTTATTTATTGTAAATAAATATATTATGAAAGTTCAAGTAGTTATTAAGTGATATTATGTCTCAATAATATTATGGAATGGATATTAATAAGTTAATAAGAAAAATAGTCCAGGAGATAGCGTGCAAAAAAGTGTCTGACTAACATCAAGCTAGAATTTTGTGTATAAGTAAATGTTTTAAGTATGTTTGAATATGTGGTCGGCTAAGTTCGTCAGAGGGTCATTGCTTGGCAATAGCCATTTGAAAAAAAAAAAAAAAAAAAAAAAAAAAAAAAAGTGTAACTATGGGCCCGCATTGCAGGTGGGTCCCCGTACCATGGGGGCCCCCCAAATCCAATGTACCACTATCGATGGGGGCCCCATTTAGGGCATAATAAAATCCAACTCCCTTGGAATCATACTTCTACACCATTGTCAGGGGGGCCCATTCAATTCTAAACGCAAATCCTTTTTTTTTGCTCATCAATTTTCTTTTGCGAGGGACCCCCCTAAAAGTTCTTGCAAAGGGGGGGGACAATGCCCTAGATACGCCACTGCGGCCATGTCCCACCCTTTATGATGGACAATGTGATTTTCATGATCCTGGAGTACGAAATTAGTTAGTAGACTTAAAATCAAGTTAGTGCTAGTCATGTAATAGTCTGGTTAGTCAAATATTACTCCAAATCAAAGTGGTCACCTATTAAGTGACAGAATACCATCAACTTGATTTTTGGTCGACTATCTAAGTTAGTAATCAGGATCATGAAAATCGTATTGACAACCAAAAAGGGTGTGACATGGCCCCTCTCCACCCGTTTGTTTTTTCAAATGCCTATTGCCAAACTATGTCCCGCAGATGATCTTAGCCGACCACATATTCTTAAAAGGCACCAAAACATTTACTTATACACAAAATTCTAGCTTGATGTTAGTCAGACACTTTTTTGCACGCTACCTTCCTGGACTAAATGCCTGCATAAAATAAGAATGCATAACCTAATTTTCAAAATAATAATCCTGTCCTTTTCCTTCAAAATGGTGGTATTTTCACTGCACAGACCTTCAAAATAAGCATTCTGTTTGAAATAATTGAATCTGTATAACTAATATTAATATATGTACCTACTTAGAAATAATAAATACCCGCACACTGGGTATTTTTGAAGGCTATTTTTTTAGGAATTAAGTGAGCTTAACACATCCTATACTCCCTAAATGACATTTATTAAAGCCATTAGAGTATGGAAAATGCTCAGGACCTCTTGAAACACTATTTAAATCATAAATTTAAGTCATAAATACCCTCATTTTGGGTATTTACCCTGGCCTCGGGGTAAATAACCTTTTTTATTTACACTACCTGCTGGGTATATGCCCGGCCCACATCGCTAGGCACAACCTATTTCCACCTTCAAAAACGTTTTGGTCTAAAAAAAAAGTAAAGGCTAAGGAAAATTAATAATATTCCAAAAATGCCATGACTCAGAAATGATTAATTTTAGAGAATGATAGACTTTTAATAATAGATAGAGATATAATATAATGATAGACTATTTTAGACTTTAAATAATTTTTTCATATCTTAGATGCGAGACCAGTGCTCTTAGTAATTGATAGGCGGCCTTCAGCTAAAATATTTAAATTGTTATAGTAACCATTCTCCATAAAAATAGTTTCTTACTGGAGAAACAACTTATAAATTGAAATAAACTACATATACAAATGAAATAAAATTATTTCTTACGATTTTTCAGTTCTTGCACGGCAGCGCCTCCAAATTTAGAGCTGTTATTATTTTGCTTCGAGGGATGATTTTTCTAAATTCTTAATTTTGTAAACTTGATCCAAATCAGTCCAGTAGTTGTAGCTTCTCACTTCCTCACAGATGACACTTGGGAGACTAGCATTAAAAAAAACAAAAAACTTTTCATGAATTAGGAATTTTTTTTAGGTGTTGATTTTGGGTAATATTTGACAAGTAAGCCTTCTTTCATGAGTATTGGGAGTAATCAACTGTCCTCCTTTTTTAGGAAGAAATTAAACAATACTCTAGAATATACCGTAATGCTTCGAATATAAGTCTTATATTCGAGGAGCGTTTATATATGATGCATTCATTTTTTTCTAAGATTTTTGGTTCGAAAATCGGGATGCCTCTTATATTCGGGGGCGTCTTATATTCGAAGCAATACGGTATTTAAGATTTTTTGCTTAGTACTTAGCGTCTTGCAATAAATTTGTTCTCTGTCAGGTAACTTTTAATATTTGTTGTGTTATGTCCATTTAAGTTCTGTAGCTTGAATTAACCATGCCTCCTAAAGGAAGTAAAAAGGAACCAAACTTAAATCCTAAACGCTCAAAGAAAGAAATAAAATTGAACAAGAAAAAAAAAAGAAGATTTATTAGATAAACTAAGAAGCATGATGGCTATATCATAATGTTAATTTACTTTCATTTCTTTAAGTAATTTGCTCAAAATATTAAAATATCTTTTGAAACTAATGTTGCTATTGCGTGTAGTTAACTTTTACCTTATACATGTAACAGAAAGTATATATCAAATAAATAAACATCTAAATAATAATATTTTTTTATTAAAAAAAAAACTTTTTACAATTATGATTTAAAAAAAATAAAAGTAGAGATAAAATAAAAAACAAAAAGTAAACAAATAAATAAAAATTAGCTACAAATAGTACATAATATTAATTTCATAAATAAATAATCATAAAAGAACTTATAGTATTACAAGAAACAAATAACTAATGAAAGGCATTTTATTAAAAAAAGAGGTTTCTATTGCATAAATAGAGATCACCTACATTATTATTTTTTTACTATAGTATATTATACTTTTTTCTATATTTTAAATATATTTTTAAGTGAATATAAAATAAATAAAATACACATTTATTTATTTAATTTATTTTTTTATATAGAAAGGAGGGGGTGGTGTTGGATACATACATTGGATACAAGTTCCTCAACCTATAGTATATATTTATATATCTATATAAAGAATTACAAAAAAAATATATATATAATATTTGTCGCATAGAAATTAAAAAAATAATATATATTTAACAAATTATAATAATGTTTTTTTTAAACGTATTTAACACAAAAACAAAATAATAAGAGTCGACTCGATAATTTGATACTTTGTCACAATAATATTTTAAATATTGTTTATTTTTTCCGTTCTCTTTGAAGTAGAGTACATTCTTTTTTTCTGCATTACAGTTTCAGGTAATTTTTGATTACCAGAAACTATGATGCACATGAAAGTCAAAAAAGAAGGTAATATTTAGAATAATTCTCCAATCAATGTGGCATTTTCCAGATCTTATACTTTAATTGATAATGATAATAAACCACAATTTTAATTTTTGTTTTAATTTAACAATACAATTTAATAGGTTATAGTGGTCTATAAAAATACAGTAACCATATTTTTTTTATAGTGATTAAACAATGAACTAATTAAATTCTATATTACCCTTATCTACTATAATATGTAAGTTCAACAAATTCATTATTGAAATTTCAACCTAGAATTATTTAATGGTTGCAATCATGGAAACTCAACTTAGAGTAAATATTATTTTGCACAAGATAATTTTATCACTCTATAAATGTATGTAAAAGATAATTGTATATGTATAATTTAGTATGCACAAGTATATTGCTAAATTATACAATTAAAGGTTGGAATTTAAAGTGAAACAAGAAGTATTGTAAAAGCGACTCTGGAAACTGAGGCAAGATCCCTTGGAAGGAAGCTAAGGACCTTTGCCTAGGATAGCGCTCTCTATTGAAAACCTCTACACCTTTAGGTACAAAAGGACCCGTGTTAGTAGTAGAATGGAGAGGGAAAACCAGGAGCTTTAACCACAATGCAAGGCCATCTGGTCACTAGACCCATATGGCCACTTAAAACACCAATGTGCCACCGATGCAAGAATGGTGTAATAGTGACCCATGTAAATCAAGTGCCATGGCATGGGAAAACCCATGACCTCAACCTTAATTGAAAGATTGTCTTTAAATCCCCCTCTCCCAAAGAGGACCAAAAACTAAATTAAGTAATTAAAAACATGGAGAAACTGATTATCTCTATAAAAAAAAAAAAAAAACTTAAATGAGCTTTATTGGTCTATGGGGAAACAGTTTGCAAAGTTAAATTATAGTTTTATTTTAGAGCTAATACCATATTGAACAATAATGAGTGTAAAAAAGTCATTCCAAAGTTCAATCATCTTATTAAGTTTTCCATATTGTTTGTACAAATAAACGTTCAATTTGTATTTGACAGTCAATATCTTGACAGATAAACGCCCTACATTGGAAAGTCAAACCAAAAAGAGTTTGAATTTGAAATATAAAAAAAAACTGGTTTTTTTATGACTTTCCAGAACCAAGAACGAGAATTGGACACCTATTAATTCTGTAAGAACAAATAAAATGGATTGATTGGTTCTGATTAGATACCATTTTAAAGATCAAACTAACGAGCCAGTTAATGTCCACAGTCATTGGTGTTGATCTTTCAAAATGGAATCAGAGTGAGATAAAATCTTCTTGATCACTTTATTATTGGCACAAATTTAAAATTTTCAAGCGCTTAAAACAATTTGCTGCAGAAGTTATGAATACTTATTTACTTTAGTAATTAGAAAAGTAAATACAAAAAATCATAAAAAGGCCTAGATTTTTTTTCTTCTTTCTTATCTCTCTTCTTTTCAAGAGATAAGGAAGAAAAAAAATTAATAACAATAAAATATTAAAATAAATTGATAACCTCTATAACACGATTGGGCAATTTTTGAAAAATGATAATAATTAAAAATGATAACCAAAGTTGGGCTTGATAACTGGCTACAACTTACAACCAAATATGTAACTTATTTAACTTAACTTGTGTTTTTATTTGTAGTTCATTTTTTAAATTTTATAAATAACCAAAACTCGCCACAAATATAATTAGTTATGTAAAAATGTACTGTTAGTTTTTATTGTAATTTCTTTTTTTTCCTGAGTTAATAATAGAAAATGAGGAATTTTGATGGATTCATTTTAAATTTAATTTATATTTTGGACACTTCCTATAATTAATTAACTATCGACTAGGTAATAATTATTATTTTTCTCTACTTTTTATTATTATTATTTTTTTTTTTTCTTTTAGTATAAGTTATGTATTTATATTCATATTAACAAGATAGTTTATGATGAAAAATTGATTTTTTTTTTTTTTTTTATATTATTTTATTTGAGATTGCACCTTATAAAAATAGTGTACACTTAATTTTTTGAGGTACAATCTCAAATAGGTAATTATATTTATGCCTTTTTAAATTTTTATTATTAATAATTTTATAATTTATTTGTAAAATATTAATTTATTTGTGGATGGGATAAAAATCAACAAGTAGAAAATATAGGAGAATAATTCATTTTTTTTTTTAAATAAAATTATTATATTAATTAATTTTTTTAATATGATTATTGCACCTTCCAAAATACAATATTAAATTTTCATTTGCATTTAATAAAAAAATTAACAATATTTATAAAAATAAAATTTTAAAAATATTAAAATGACTTCTTATTAGCTTTCACTTATAGTTTGACCTTTTGGTTTATTAGCCAATTTTTTTTTCTTTTTAAATACAAATTAAAATGTTGCCTGTATTAGTAAATGGATATTTAAAAAATATTCTTTAGACTTTTGACAACCCTAATTTTTCCCATTTCATAATAATGTAATAATTAACCCAGGTTTGTTTAGAACATCAATATTCTAGTGTATAATACTGAGTGCTTTTAATATATATAGGCATCAATTTAAGTGTGGGTACAATCTCGAACAAGTATTAAGGTTTTAAAATTGTTATTAACCAAAATAATCGAAGGAGTCGACTTGATTTTATTGCTATTAATTTTATGCTTTGTGTTTAATAAATTGTATTATCAATTAACAGTTTTACGGTTGTTTAAAGTTGTATTGTAAAAGGGGAAAAAATAGCACAACGCAAAACCATATTGAATGATGTAAGCATGATGGAAAAATACCGATATTTCATTCCAGTCTGAGAAGTATTCATTATATCAGCTTGGGTTTACTGCGTTAATAGAAGGTTTATACTCTTTTTACCATCAGTATTAACTTTTGCCAGCTCGGTAAAATAAAAAAAAAATTGGAGGGGATCCAATGGCCACTTGATTTTGAATACAAGAAGGTAGGGCCAACAAGGCAAATAAAAATGTCACTGGCTCCACCCCTCCTATAGGCCTAATGGCTTTATTTTTTTCCTCATATAGGTTAGCTAATCTGATTGTCAAAAGTTAATACTTATTTTAAAAAGAGTATAAACCTTCTATTAACACAGTCAACCCAAGCTGATATAATGAATACTTCTCAGACAGGAATGAAATATCGGTATTTTTCCCCTCTCTAGAAGCACTCAGAAGTATGAATTTAGAACTTCATGATGACACTTGCAGAAGCCAGATTATAATCAACAACATGAAAAGTTTACTTAGATTTTCCACATTACATATTTGCAGTGCAATTATTAGTACTGAAAATGTATCACCTCTCTTAGAATTGAACTTACATTGTTAGAGTTTAAACATTTCACACAACACCCCTTTCCAGTTTTATTATAATTTAAATTAATAGTTCACAAACATGTTAAGCGACCTTTTTTTTTAAATAAAAAAACACAAGAGTTAAGGGATACTCTAAACCTTTAGGATATAATATAATATCAAATCTACAGTAGTAGTAAGTGATAGTTTAGATTTATCTCACTTGATGGTTTTGGATTTTTAGATAGTTGACGAGTGAAGTGAGATTTGTAAGTGTTCCAAACTAGGAAACTCAGATGTGAGTGCTAGATTGTCACTTAACACATTTGTGAACATAAAGTATCAAAAATATAATATCCAATGTGATATAAAATATAAACACTAAAACCTCAGTTAAAATTTAAGAAAGATAAAACATTTGCAGTAGATACTATTGACTTCACACAAGCAATTAAAAAACAAAGCAATTAAGGATATACATAATCCAAATCATATTAATTTATAAAATGTTAAATTCATTGTAGTCAAATTTGATAGTATATTTTATCTCATTAACTACTACCACGCTTGAGTTTTATTATTATTGTTTTTTTATAGTTTGATTAAACTCTAAATGACACCGAATAATCAATTTTCAAGTTATACAATAATTTGTGCAATAATATATAGAGATGACATGTATTATTAGTCAATTCTATAATTTTTTTATGGGTTTTAAGCAACTAAGTACATACATCATATAGTTAAGGCAAAAAACCATGTATTGGAGTATCGCCATAGACTGTATAATGACATTTATCTCAGAGAGTTGATTCGACTGTATAAATAATTTTCATTATTATCTGACTTTAAAATATTGTTTACGAAAACTGTAAGGGAAGTCATTTTAATTAAATACCTTAATCACATTAGGTTTTTATAATCCAAACGTTGTACAAGCATGCAACAACCATTTGCATTAGAAATCATCATAAAAAGGTTTTTTTAATAAAAATTAGAAATAAAAAATTTGTTTCCATAAATTGAAACATATTATTCGCTTTTAAATTTTGGAAGATGTCTATAATCATCGTAGCAAGAATACAATTAGTTTTCAACATGGTTAATCTTGACTTATGTGTCTCTACAGTATAACAAGTGAGAAAAATTACGCAGTCAATAATATATATATATATACCTACATACTAGGAGGAGCATTAGTAGTTTATTTCTATCGCCGTTAAACATTTACTAATTACCAAATAGGTTTAAAGAACATGAACATGGTCTACTAGGTTTCTAAAGAGTAAAAAGTATAAACTAGCGGGAAAAATGTTAATTGCCGACCCAGAAATAGAAGAAATTGCCTGTGTAGTAGTTATTTAAACAGCAATCTTTGTGCAATATTAACTAATATTTGTACGATTTTTAATCATGACAAGATTTTGTGAATGTTCTCATATCCACATTATTATAAATTTGTAGTATTTTTTGTATTTTATGTTATTTTTTTTAGAGAAGTGGTACAGTAAATTTTAGTGCCATGGCTTGAGGAAAATAAGTTATGATATGATTGTAATTGCAGGCCAGTCAACTCATTGCTCTTAAGAAACCTAGAATGATAACAATGGCTAATGATTTAATGAGTTACTAAGTAGTCAAGACTAATGTCATGTTGAAAACAGATAAGGTATATAAGAGTCGGCAGACGGCATAACGCTATATAACCGTTAGAGAGGGTGGAAGTGGCATTTTGTTTACGAGTCATTAGTCAGGTGGCGAGCTCTGGAACTACCCTGTCTATTTCTTTTTGTTGTTTGTACCCCGGGGCGGTGTGACAGGGCGGCCAGAGTTAAGACCGTATGCGAACTTACGCTTATCCGCAGGTTTCAGGATCTGGAAGGAACACATGAGCGTGTCGTCTACTGACATCATAGCCCCAGCATTATCGAACTCACCACAGTAGTTGGGTGCAGAGAACAGAGTGACCAGTTGCCTCTTGGCGAAGAATTCGTAACCGTCTTCGACAACCTGGTGCGCCCTGCATATGAGATCGAAGTCGTGTTTGTGGAGGAACTTGGCGACAACCTCGGCTCCGAATGTGAATGAGACACCTCTGTCATTCTCTCCCCAGCCCATAGTGTCCTTGTCTGGGTCGGACCAAAGCAAGTCACACAGCAGACCCTGGTCTGGCACGTCCGTAGGTCTCATGATTCTTCTGATCTGTTCCATACTCTGAAGGTCGGGACTCAAACCGCCGTGACAGCAGAAGATCTTTTCGTCCACTATGGCGGCCACTGGCAAGCAGTTAAAGCAGTCGGTGAAAGTCTTCCACAGTTTGATGTTGTATCTCCTTTTACATTCGTCGTAGAACCCGTAAATACGGTTGATACTGGCACATTCGTGGTTACCGCGCAACAAAAAGAAATTTTCGGGGTATTTGATTTTATAAGCCAAAAGAAGGCATATCGTTTCTAAGGACTGTTTACCTCTGTCTACGTAGTCGCCGAGGAACAGGTAATTCGATTCCGGTGGGAACCCTCCGTATTCGAAGAGTCTGAGCAAGTCGTAATACTGACCGTGGATATCCCCGCATATTTTCAGAGGTGCTTCGAGTTCTAGAAGTATAGGTTGAGATAAGAAAATCTCTCTGGACTTGAGGCAAAGGCCCCTGATTTCACTCTCGGTTAGCTGTACACTTTTGCCCGGACGGGCGCCGCGCACTTCTAAAAGTCTCGCGATTATGTTGTCAATATTTAATTTATCCGTTTCACCCATGATCGCGGGACTTTTACGACGAAACCAAAACAAATTTATTTCCACGCAGTTAAAACGAAATACGGACGAGATAAAAAAACTGAACGGAACGAAATAAAAAAATTGCTAAAAGCCTTGGAGGACACACTCGAGTGGAGGACGAGTGTCGAACCTGCATCACGTACTTGGTTTTTCCTAGCCGCCTATAGAGGTCGCACCGCTTACTTCTTCCTATGATTTCTCAAATGGATGTTTAATATTTTACCTTTTTTAATTGAAGAAAAAGGTGTAATGACCAAAATAAAAGAGTCATCAGGTGAATTTTTATCTAAATACGACTTATTAAACTAAAACCAAACCTATGTCCTAGAAAGTTCGCATGTGGCGATCCCTAGAAAGTCGACGATGAACTACATCAATAACCTCTCCACTAATATTATACCTCCGAATTGGTCTTTGTTTTTGGTTAGTTTCGTGTGACTCCGCTGTAAACGAGGGCAGCACAACTCAGACCTAGATTTCTAAAATTTTGTTTATTTTATATAAATTTTATATAACACATTTAATTTCCTACAGTTTATTATATTGGTGATTATTTTTTATTATTTCATTAAGTCTGTTATCAGTGAGGTTGGATTTTACGTTGAATGTGGAAGAGGGAAAGCAGAGCACCTTGATTTGGAGAGCCTTGAGCCTTGAGCTAGAGGAGGCGGGTCTACGCGGGCACATGTCCCCCCCCCCCCCCCCATAATTACCATTACTTGTACCACTACACTACCAGTTCAGTCTGGTTTCCCGCTTATTTATGACCTCCGTGCTTTTATACGAATGTTTTGTAATAAATATTAAATACTAATTGAAGTTCCTAAATACAAACATACTTCTGTTGTCACTCCATACACTGTTACACTAGGGAGATACACACGTTTATTCTTTTTTAAATAAACACTTCAAATCAACCTGCATAACTGGATTATGTTATATTACTGGGTCATTGCTTCTGTTTAAACACCTATTGTTTTTTATACATTATATAAGATAACTGCTAAAAGTTTAATTCATTCGATTACATTTCCTAAAATGATTCCTATTTAACACTGCATCATCGGAATTCATAAACTACTTGCATATTTGTAATAGTAAATGACACTCTAGCTTGTGAAATCATGTTGCAACATTTTAAAATGTTAGAGTATTATTATTATTCTTATTTAATGTAATGTTGCACATCTCTATTGGGTAACAGTATGCATACAATCATAAACTGGGGCTGCAAATAGTTTGAGCTTATTTCTATATGAAAGGTTAAAAAAAAAATACATATAATAATGTATTTTGTAAAATAAGGTTATACTAATATTACAATCAGTTGTTTACTCTGACAGCGAAGAAATCAAAAGGAGAGCATTGGCTCTCCTTTTTATAATTGGTATAACGTAAGGTTGCTTAGTCTTATTCTTCATATTCACAAACCATAACAATGTAATTGTTATTCTTACCTGAGTATTATCAAAATTTATGAATGAAGAGTCAACTTTAACTGTTTTTTTCCACTTTATATAATTTTCCATCCGTTCATAGGGAGGAATGGATACCATTATAGCCTAGTTGTGAAAATAAAGGATAAAAGTAAGTACTTTAATCCCTAGTCTACAGTGATTACTTCGTTAGCTTAAGAATACTGAAGTTATCTTAAGAAATAACAAAATAATAAGATTTGTAAACAGTAGAGCCAACTTATTTAAAAAAAAAAAAAAAAAAAATCAGTGTTGCACGAATTGCACATTTAATTTTCATTCTTTTTTTTTACTGTAAGATGTAATAAAACTTTTTTTCTTTGTCTTTATATGTTTTTGTTAAAATTATAGGTATACAAATTTGTAAATTTAGTTATTAATACCTAAAGAAAAATATTTAAAATCAAAATCTTTGGTTTTATTTGTGTTATTTTTCTCCCATCTTGAGGAAAAATCTTGTACGTACCACGGGAGCAAAAGGTCATAGTACCCTCGCTATGATTAATTCCCTCGGCTATGCCTCGGGATTGAACTTCATGGTTCCCTCGGCTGCACCTCAGGATCCAACTAAATAACTCCTTCGGCTACACCTCGGGATTTAAGCAGTATGGAACAAAAACGCTCAGGGTGTAATGACTTTATTTTCTCTTTTGGTGTGTAAATAACTATTTCTCTCCTTATAACTTAAAAGTGCCTCAGACTTAATAAATAATTAATACGACACAAAAAAAGACTTGATCGACAGACACTCAGAGCTAATCTATCTACAAACAAAATAAAATAATAAGTCGCTACGAACTAACTCTGTGGGGGACCTATAGGCCTGCCAAAGTATTTCATACATTGCATTAATTTAACATGCTATTGTGGCCAAAGCCTAAATTAGTTTTTTTTTACTAAGGTTTGTGGAATAAAACTTAAAAACCAACCACCGAACAATCCTCAACCTTTAAATTTCAAACACTACATATTATATGTTATAGCACTTCTAAACACGTAGCTACATTTTATCTGCAATAAACTCTGCCTGTGTATTCATTAAAAGGGATGCTATTAGTAAAAGATACTTTCAACCTGGACATCAATAAAAGGAAGGGAAGTACCAAATATGACATAAAGGAATATAGAATTATTACAACAAAAAATGTATATAAAAAAAATTATATTTGGAAAATGTAATTCACACTTTTAAATAGTTTTTTTTTATCATTTAAACAAATAAAATCATTTACATTTACTTTCTTTTTTAATTATCTCATAAAACACAATTTAAGTCTTTAATGGTTTTTTTTTTTTTTTTTTTTTTTTTTTTTTTTTTAATAAAAATTAAGATTAAATCTTATATTATAATTTTCAATGTCAGTAAATTGAAATCACTTACAGCAAATATATAATATAAAAATATTAAAAAAATCAGTTACAGATTAATTTAAACAGATAACAAGTAGTAATAATCATAATAATTCTACGTAAAATAGTCAACAACTTAGAACTAAAGTAATTACAAAACTAAATCCATAAAATTACATTGAATTAATCCTGGGTAGTTATGAGCACATATTTTTTTAAAAAATGAAATAAAGGCCTGAGTATTATTAAGTAGAAATGTTTGGATGTTTTATATCCTTGTAAATGATGAAATGCGAATTTACAATGCCTTCATAATCAAGATTATATTCTTATTTTTGACACTTATTTACACTATCTTCTATTTTTTCTTAACTTGCGTTCTTTTACAAAATTAGCTGCTTCGAAATATAGGAGAAAAAGGTGAGAGATTACAATGAGAAATATATAAAGGAAAGGATCCAGCTACATTTGGTTTTCATTATGTTTGGTATAAAAAGATTTAATATTATTGGAACCTGAAACCATAACAATTTACTTTATAAAAATAAATAAATAAGTATAAAAATCTATACATATATTTACGTATTTATTTTACTTTCTTATATATTGTTGTGAAAATTCGATTTTGATGCATTTACATGTTTTAAGTCCAAAAAAGTGTTTTTTGCAATCTGTGCAGACATGTGGAGCCTAAATTACTACAACTGTAGAACGATTTTGGTTCAGGTTCAGAAAAATCATACCACGAGGTGAAATTGAGAAATAAATTTTAGCTCTAAATTCGGGGGTGCTACCCACCAAAAACTGCAAAAACATGAAAAAAAAAATTATCAAAAACAGTTCTGATGATTTTGATTTAAAAAAATATGTGTGAGGCTCTCACTCTCATGCATTAGAAATGAAACTTAAGTTCTAGAATGCATTGCTCTCTTTCATTTTTTGACGAATTTATTATTTCAGGATTAAGAAATGGTTATGGAAAATTAAATTGAAAAAAAAAAAAAATATTGCTACGCTAAGGCAACCACATTTATTCCAATAAAAATAGATATAATATAATTAATCTGTAAAAATGTTACACTTGGACGAGTCTCGAATCGCAAACTTCGTTACACGATTCCACTATATGAAAAAATTCACTCTACCGCCGCCAAAGAAGTTTCACTTAAAAAAAAAATCTAAAATGTAGTCCGTTTAAATATAAATCCAACCATATAATTTTTTTCTGGAAAAAATCTAGTTCCCAAGAATATTTAAAAAAATAAATTTGAAATTATATTCTTAAATCTAATGAGCCATAAAGACTAAGAAATTAAATTTCTTTTATTACAATGATAGATGTTATGATTATACTTCTAAAGAAAAAAAAGACCAAGGGATTTAATATCTCCTGTTTAAATTACAAATTTGTTTACCAAGCTAAATAACAGTAAACACTGAGATGTCAGTAATAAATAAAATGTAGAGACTAAGTAAAGAAACATTTTTTTCATACAAGAGATTTTATATTTGTAATGATTAATGGATGTAATATCTTCTATTTAAAATATTAATGATTTTCATCAATCCAAAACAAAATTGTAAACATTGAGAGATATAAACTTTCCTTTATACAAGATAAATATTTTATAAACAAAAGAGGAGATCTTTTAGGATTTATTTTTATAGAGGGGGGAGCCAATAAGATCAATAATTGTTTGATTTCCTAGGCATGGTTTGCCGTTAATTATGATTTTCTAAAGAGAGATTGTTATTCAATGTATAATCAAGTATGTGTTATTCAAAGAGACATAGTGGCATAAATGGGATAATATTTATTGCATATGGAATCTTTTAAGTTAATAACAATTGTAAGGAATTAGACGTCACATGCGAAAAAAATATTTAAATAAGTATTCTTTAAATATAGTCATAGGTAACTCTTTCATTAGTGACCTTGAGATAAATTGGATGATTATTAGATGCATTGGGGAATGAAATAATCAGGCTTGATAACATTATTAATTTTAGAATCAACTTTCAGACACATTTAACCACCATATTGCATTAGATTCATCACAGTTCCAGTCAACACCTTCCTTAAAGATATATAGATTTGATATAAGACAAATATTTAGAATGGATTATAAAAGTAGACTAATGTATCATTGATAAAAGGTAGTACAAACTACAATGGCCTAATGAAAAATTTGTTACAAGATCAAAAATTCAATTATTATAATTATTGGTATGAGATTATATTTCGTTCTAGCAATAAAGAAATATATCTCTCCACTTAAAGTAAGTTTATTGTATGATGATGCCTTTTAAACCACTGGTGGCTATCTTCAATGCCTGTAATGACCATTTGAAACGTGAAATCGTAAGAAGTTTGATATGTTGGGTCCGCTTTAAACGTCTATCTCAACAAATACACTTATTGACTCTTATACAATAAAGTTACTTCAAAGGTCTTTCTTTATCCTTATTTAAGTGGCTTCATTGTTTAGCTAAACAAGTACAGTAGTACATCATTATAATGGACAGGTAAAAAAAATTGTAATACACATAATAATAAAGGTTTGTATGATTTTATCTGACTCTTTTATGAACACTTACGGCACAATTATTGTACATAATTATTAATAATATTTCAAACTAGCAATTTGCTAAAACCTCAATACTTTTGGTCATAGAATCTTGTAAGTTATTAACACTTAAAAGGATCGAATATCAGATGTTCAAATGAATACAATATCCAAATAAACATTATTATAAAAGTTAATCATTATGAAAATAAAAACTCAGGTATCTTTAATTTCATTTTTTTTCTTCTAACAATTTAATTATAAATAATAGTTAAACATTAATAAAATAACATTAAAAAAAATTGAGCCTTAAAAAGAAAAGGTTAAAAATTCAATTTCTAAATGTAATAGTTAGTACCTTAATAACATTGCTAGAGTAAAATAAATATAACATAATAAATAAAAATAATGATCGACTAAAGAAATAATAACTACACTAGATATTTAACAAATTAGTTGTTTTTTAATGGGATTTCGGAACTTGTTCCGAGTGATTAAAACTAGTATTTATTACCTGAAAACCCACATTAGGTAATGTTAAATCTACAGCCTGTTTCAAAAAGTTTATTTATTCAACACTAAAATTTGTCGAATCCATTAGCTGGTGGTTTTAAGCTTTATTTTCCTAGATGCCGCTCCAGCGACAGTCACCTAGCGACTATCGCTGAGGACTCCTCTTCTGTGTTTGCATGTAACCGTTTTCCTAGCTGAGTGACTCTTAACATGCAACTCTTTATAATTTTGTGCCAGCAACTAATACTCAGCGACTATTGCTCACCATCTATCTCTGGAGTCGCAATTTATGAATCAAAACCCATTATTTATTCTATACGCGTTTTATTTACCAGTGAACAATTTTAATTTTGAGATTTATTATTCTAAAGGTAAGAAAGAGAATACTATTTTTCAATCCCAAAACTATAGATTTTAAGAGTGAGATACTTGTACTTCTTTAATATAAAAGCCAAAAGTATAACATGAATATAGACAGTTTTTTCACTAACTTCTTATAAACACTATTGTTCATAAAACTTAAACATTTAGTTATAAGTTCTTTGGCAGGTCTAGGCTCTTCCTAGGCTGTTCTGCCACGATGATAGTTAGATAGGTAAAACAGCAAGATTTATTAGAATGTGCTTTTGTAATATCTTGAATAACTTCAATGATAAGTAATGAGAGAAGAAAGCAACAAAAATCAGCAAGAAATTAAAATTATACCTGAATATTTTTACATAGGTAATCTTCAAAAGACTAATTGTATTAATTATTGTTATTAAATATTTAATAATTTCAGCTGACAGGGGGTGAAAAATTCAATTCTTCCAGCAATTCCTTAAGAATACTATTAGCACCTTATATTTACACTAAGCACTTTGAAAGAGTATTTATGTAAATTGCTTTTAAGAAGTAAATAATTATTTTAAAATATATTCAGTAATATTTGTTCAGCAATTCCTTGAGAATTCACACTATTTGCGCCTTGCAAATATTGAGAATTAACATTTTAAGAAAAAAATTAACTTAAACATTAAATAATTCTTAATAAAAAATGTACAAAAATACATTTAAAAAGAATTTATAATGTACTCTGAAGTGATTGTTTATTTGTTACAATTGAAATTACAAAATAAAATAAATATATTAAATAACAAACTTTTTGATAACATATTATTCTTTGATTCACGATATTAAATAAATAAAAATATCTCAATCATTGAATATTTCAGACCCTTTTTTAGTTAATGCAAAATATTAAATAATAATTCGCATAATTTAAAACCTTTGATGCTCTGCTTTCAATTGTTTTCAGTGCATGGGGCACTGAAACCATAAAATACAGTGTTCCCTCTATAATCTGGCACTTCACCAATCCGGCCCTTTTAACAGTCCGGTGTTTAAAAAATGGCGAGAAGGAGAAAGGAAAACATGTCAAGCATGCCCATTTCGGTGATATAAGTCACTAGGCTCATGTCACTCGTGATCTTTATGAGTCATTGCACACGCAACCCCGAGTATACCATTTTTAAACACTAATTTCCATTTAAATACATATTGTACTTAATATTTTGTACAATAGACATAGATTTTGCTTTTAAAATGTATTTGTTTAAATGAACCTCCACAGCAGTCCTCTAGTCTGATACCTGCCAGATTATTGAGGGATTAAAAAAGTAATTGTAATACAGACAGACTACAAGTATCTCCGGAACTAAGTGCCTAAACAAATATCTCATCAATAGCATCCATATAACATCACTGACAAGCAAGTTAACTATTAAGTTAAATCTCTTAGTCACTGATATAGAAAATAATTTAAATGTTATTTGATAATAACATTTAAATTATTTAATAAATAACATACCTGTTTTAATAATAAACAACACACTTAAGTTATTTAACCCTCGGGTGAGCGCGGTCTAATACAGACACAAGGATGCGCGGACCCCTGATAGGACTTAATCTGTTTTATATGCCCCCACAATAGGTAAAATAAATATAAACTTGAAATAATTTTAGCAAAATATTATAAAAGATATTTAAATTGGTTTTATTGTTTTATTATTTTCTTACTTTATAAAAAACCGTTGTTTAGTCTCATAGTTTATAAGCACAAAATAAGTCAGTCTCAATGATAATTTTCAAAATTTTAATTTTTTTCTGTATATTTTTATTATTTTATTTTTAAATTCAGGTACCATATTAATTTATTTTGTATTATGTGTAAAAATGTCACTGAAATTAGCATAATAGTAAAATTTAAGTAAAAGTGGCGCGGGTCCCCTGCCAGGACAATATGGGCACAGAATTTAAGTATAATCACATACGATGTCAAACAGTGACTGATTCTTTTGATAAAAGCAAGAAATGTAGCTAAAAAATCCCTAGCTTCCAATTGCACCCACATCTATCTCAATTTCACTGTTATATCTCAAATTAAGGCCTCACAGGACCGCGTTCCCGAGGGTTAATAAGAACATTTAAATTTTTTAATAAATAACACACCTGTTATTTAATAAGTAACAGGTGTTTGTTATCTGTCTTTATCACTGATTTCACTAAGTAATTAGTATTTGATTTAATATAATCTTTGCAGTATATTTAATTTAATTCTGAATAAAGTTGCATTAATCTTAATGGCAAAATAGAAAGTAATCAAGAAATTGAATCATTTGTTGCAAATCTGTTTCGACAAAGAATTTAGATGAAGACTTACTCCTTTTACATTCAAATTTTAAATAATTGGTGTATTTAATTTAATTCTGAATATAGTTGAATTATCTTTATTTTAATGGCAAAATAGAAAGTAATTAAGAAATTGTGTATTTTGTTTTATTACAACTGTTTCGACAAGGAATTTAGATCTAATTTCTCTAATTTACATTAAAATTTTAAATAATTGGTGGATTGTGTAAACAAAAAACTAGGTAATGTATGTTTATAATCATCAACAATAAAACACTTGTCCTTAACAAGTGTCATGTCGAATTATTTTCATAAATTTGATAGATTTTTATTTAAATAATGTCAAGATTTAACAAGGTTTTGTACCTACACACGTGGTTTGTTGGAGAGATCCACCTCAAGAGGCAAGCCCTTGAGGTAAACCTAAAATCAAGGATCACATAATCTCTTCTGGCCTCTATCTTTAAGCTTGATTTTCCTGGAAGCGACTCCAGCTATAAACGCTCAAGCGACTATTACTGAGGACTCCTCTTCTGAGTTTGCATGTAACTGTTTTCCTAGCGACTCTTAACATGCAAACTCAGAAGAGCAATAGTCGCCCAGCGACTAAAGCTGAGTGCCTAGAAAACATACCTAAAGGCTAAAATAATCCTTAATGCAAATTATCCATAGCACATCTGGGATTACAATACAGAAACTAGTTTTTATGATTCTTCTCTTCATGTCCTGATCAACTACATTTATTATAGGTCAGAAGGATCAACCACTTTTTAGTGTAGAACATAACTAATCAATATGTATTGAACCCAGATTATTTTTGTATTTAATATTACAATTTTTACAAATTTAAGGCGGGGGTGGACTATTTGATCAGATACTTTTAGTTTTATATCAAAGTAACATCTGACTTATTTTGTATAACATTATTTATTTGTAAACCAATTATATTTCTTTTAAAAGGTGTCAAATTCTTTCACACTACGGTGGAAGTGATATATTACTTAGTCGACTTTGTTACATTAATTGTAACAATGAAGCTAGGGCAGCATCATAATTATATATAAAAAAAAAAAAATCTTTAGATCAACAATATATACTTAATAATAATTGATAAAAAACTAACAAAATTGAATACAGTCAGTATTTAATTTATAATAAACAGCAATAATGGAAATGTGAATTTTATTCTTACTAGCTATATTACAGAACACATTATATAAATTACATGTATTTTTCCAAATTATATTTACATTATTTACATTTTTTTTGTTTATATAAATAAATTTACAAGATCAATTTCACTTAAAAGTAAGTGAACAAAAAGGTAAATTAATAACAATATTAAATAACACATTATTAATAATCATAAATATAAATAATAAATTTTGATTGTATAAAATCAAAAGGTCAAAAAACTACAAAATAAATCATATAATTATTTTTGTTTCTTCTTGTCAGATTGGCCATTTCATCAAATGTGATAGTAAAAAATGTTTCACCTTTCTGGGATTTGAAACAGTTAAAGTGATATTTAGGTTTTGGTTCATTCACTTGACATAACTTCCCTTTAAAACCCTAAAGGCTGGTGCCATTAAGTTATGCATTACTTCTTAAGCTAGTTTCATTTTCTTAAGATATTCAGGTGTATTAAGAAGATTTGGGAAAGTGATTAAAATGTTTAAGGGCTCTCACAATTGTTTTAAGACTGATATTTATTTGAATTTTTCCTCTTTACTTCCAGATTAATAACAGTATCAGGTTATCAAGACGTATCTTATCAATGTGATTATTCTCTGTGGAACGTCTTCCACATATATAAGAATTGAACTCCGGTTATTATTGGTGTTAAAATGTTGGTTTAAGCCTCTCAAACACACCGATCTACTTTAGAATTATAAAAGACTACTTAGATATTGAATTTATAAAATAAAATATGTATACAGGCATTAACAATTTTACTGACAATAACACTTATTAAGACATTAACCATTTGTAACAAAAAAATTTAAAATTTAAATATTAATTGTAATAAAAGTGTAATAGACATTGTCTAATTGCAGTAAGTACAAAATATCTAATAAAATTATGAATTATTTTACGATTAAAAAACCTACAATTACCTACATAATATGTGACCAACACAAAATAATTGTTATATTTATTGGATATTTAGTTTAGGAGAAATAGACGAGAATCAGATGATTCAATCAAATTTTATTTTATTTTAATTCAAAGAGTTCAATGTCGTGTAATCTTCTAGTCAGTCAGGTTGGTAAGAAATTAATATTTAAATTATTAAATATGTTGTTATAAATGGTTAATGAGTTTATAAGTGTTAATGTCAGTAAAATTGTTAATGCCTGTATTATAGAAATTAGTATATTTAATAAAATCTGTTTCTAGCTTGAGAATAACACAAGGAGGGGGTCAAAATATCTGCTCTACTAACTAAAATATGTAGTTATAGGATTAAAAAAAGTTTATTTTTCTGTTATATGTCTTGTATACTTTATAATATTATTAGTGTACCTTTTAACTATAATAGATAAAAAATACTTAAGAACACATACTTAGATTGTGTAACATATATTACACTCGGTGGGAACCCTTAACTTTTGTTTTCTGTTTTAGTCCCATACAAGGTAGGCAGAGAAACCAATTTTTTTTTGTATTTATTTTTTTTATTTTTAGTGATAATCAATTATACTAAAAAAAAATAAAAGCAAAATCAATACTAGAAATAATAATAAATAAGAATAATGTCTATAATATTAAATAAGATTATAACAAAATGAACACATTTGAAACACAGGAATTATAATTCGGTGGGTTGTTGAAGTTTACGTGACTCTTCATAGATTTTGTTAAGATCAAAATTAGAAGCTAAGAACATGAGATGTTGTGTGGCTGCAAGGTCTGACTTGGCTAGAAAAGTACGCAGTGCGTAGGCTCTCTGCAGTGCAAGCCAGGATGGCAATGCTTCCCTGCCCAGTGTGGGAGGTGGTCCATACAGCCAGCAGGTTACAGCTAGAGTTGCTTCACTGTCAGACTGACATGAAGAAAGACGCTGTCTTAGAGGCTCTGCTATACAATAGCTGTCACAAAGTCTGTCTACAGAAGATTTCCAATGTTCATCACTATCATTTGTACCGTGCTGTAAACAAACAATTCAAAGTTGAAGGGGTTGTGAGAAATATTTACATTTTGGTATTAATACACAGTAATTGTATGTTAAAGGGGAGCCTTGGCTCTCCTATCAATCAATTTAAACGGAATCGGGCTTGGTCACAATTTTGATGGTGGCCAAAGACCTGAGATCAATTCCTAGACCACTCCCTTCCCTCCCTGTGCTAAATGGATCATCAATGGATGACTCAAAGTTAGTGAATCGCTATATTTGTAATTTAATTTACATGGTGACCCACGATAAAATGTCATAACGAAACTGGTAGATTCTACGGCTCAAATGCAACAAAAAATGTTGAGTAGCATATGCTCATTTTTCAATAGTTCACGAGATATCGATTTATTTATTTTTTCTGAATGGTTCACGAAAATTTCAAAAAATTGCATAATGTCTTAAAAACTAAATGAGATAGAGAAATTGGGCTAAGGGACAATTTTAAAGAGCATAAAAAAACCTTTGAATCGCTCATTGATTTTCAAATTATCAGCTGCTAAGCAACTTTTAAGTCCTGTTACATTTAAAAATTTTGGTTTTTTAAAATTCGACCACAAAATTTCAGAGCATTCTTCTCTAATTGAGGGATGTTAGAAGTGTGGAAAATTCAGGGAAAACTTCTGCTTTTCATTAAGCTTTCGAATGGTATAATTAAAATTTAAGATCATCGGGGCCTGGGTGGCTCGGAGGCTAGAGCGCTTGCCTTGTGATAAGGCAAGTTAAGCAGCATCGAGCCGGGTCAGATGGTTACCGCAGCTCTGGGTTCAATTCCCGGACCAGGCCCCCCGCTCAATGTTCACCCAGCATTGTTTAAATAAATGGGTAGCTGCTCGAAAGAGTAGCGCCATCAGGTTTCGGCCTGGAAACCATGAAATACACTCTCAGTTCGATTCTCATCGAAAGAGAGTCATGGTTAACGACCAGACACTTCACTCTAATGTGAAGAAGTTAGGTTTCTAACCCGGGTTTGTTCAATGGTCTCACCTAAGTGGCCTATGTCTTCGGGCGTAAAAGCCCTCCGGAATAAAATAAAAAAAAGAAAAAAAAAAGATCATTGAACTATATTTTGATTTATGGTGGTTTGAATATTACCAGGCGCAAAATTATTCGGACAGGATCTCAACCAATTCTTTTAAAAATGCAAAAAAAGATTCCCCGAACAAAACCACAACACTTAGGATTCCAATAGGAAATTTGACGCTGAACAAAAAAGTTCCTATAAACATGGATCCAGAACAGCTTCGTTTTTGAGATATTTAAAAAAAACATAAAATAGCCTCATTTTTGGACATTTATCCTTAAAATTCTCAAATACTACGCTTTATACCATAAAAAATTGGTACTTATAATTTACTTCTAAGGTGAATTAATATAACTAAAATTTTGTTTGGTAGATTTCGCTCTTTTTTTTACTCAAAATTATAATAATTAAAAAGATGAATAAGTCTAACATACAGAGAGTGTAAGTAAGTATCATTGTATAACATCAAAATTTTCTTGAATTTACCATGTTAGTAAGCTTGACTTGAGAGAATGTTCTTAGGGTGCTAGCCTAACAATTATTATTAATAGGTCTGATGGAGGTTACAAAATGGTCTGATTACAATACACCACAATATAGCTAAGTTATAAAGGATTGAATCACCTGATGTATGTAAGAAACAGAGTAGTGTTTGGTAGAATCTTTGAGAAGTATAAAGTTATCGAGATTACACGTCCTACTGCTGATCTGACCTATAATCTGCAAGACTTGAAGTAGTACAAGAAGTTTCTGTTCTGTACTCTCGTCTGCATCTACTTCATCACACTGACCATCAGCTAGTCTCGAAGCTTCACTGCATGCTATCACCGTCACCTCATCTAAACAATAAAATAAATAATTAAGAAAAGCTACAATTGTAATAAGTAAAAGCACATTAATACCTTGTTTATAGAAAGATGCAGTATAATGCTTTAATGTTGTTTATAGGTTATTACAGTTATTGTGTTTTGTTTTGTTTAACAGCATCACTGCAAGCATGTGAATTTATGGTTTGTACAGCTTATAAGTTACTTAGCAGCATAAATGGGTGCCTGCTTAAGTGAAATAGCAACTAACGAATAACTGGTTGCAAGTATGTGAATTTATGGTTTGTACAGCATATAAGTTACTTAGCAGCATAAATGGGTGCCTGCTTAAGTGAAATAGCAACTAACGAATAACTGGTTGCAAGTATGTGAATTCATGGTTTTATACAGCTGTGTTTATACAGCATTGCTATATAAATGGGTGCCTGCTTAGGTGAAGTGGCAACTAACGACTAACTGGTTGCAAGTAAGTCAATTTATGGTTTGTACAGCTTAGGAGTTAGTTAGAAGCACATTTGAGAGTTAGTTTCTAGAGCTCGCTCGACTCAGGCTCGAGTTTATGATATGATGGTAGTAGATGTTTTACTTTTTAGTAATGAATTTTATTAAATTGATAAAACATATCAAAACAACGACTATTATCCTTCATTAAGGATTGAGAATGTCCCAAAATTAGGATGTAATATCTCCATTAAAAATAAAATTTAACAGTGTATTTTCCAGTATATTTTAAACAAAAATTAAATGATTTCAGTTGATTTCTAATTAAATTTCTCTTAAATTAGATTATTGCTCTTACATCAACTGATATTCGATAAAGGTAGGCTTGATAAGCTATCGCTTTTTAAAGAAGATAAGGTTAATTTTTTAGCTGATTAAAATAAAAAAGGGGCGGAGAAATACAGATTTTTTTAAAAAAAGGTATATATGGAAACATCTGCTATGAAATTCATACCTTTGTTGTTAAGATTTTTTTTAAAAATTGTATTTTAAATTGGATAGAATTCATGAAGCTGTGCTTTTAAAGTTGCCATAATTTATATTATGAACAATTACCATACATTATGAGTTTTAATTTAAACCAAATTATAATTACTATTTATAAAGGGAGACAGACAGAGAAAAATAGACTTCAGTGCCGGCACTGAAGTCTATTTTTCTCTGTCTGTCTCCCTTTATAAATAGTAATTATAATTTGATTTAAATTAAAATTTAAACGTTCCGTAGTATGAATACTACCAATAACTTGTAAAAATTGAATTTCATACATTATGAGTCCATTCATTAAAATTAAAAAGATAAAAAAGCATACTAATTGTGGAGTTGAAATGAGAAGGAAGTATGTCATCAGGGAGAGTATCAGTAAACCTGGCTACTACTGGCACACTGTGAGGTAGTATTAGACTCGACTCAGACTGTGTAATAGCCAGAGTCACTTTCTTAGAGCTCTCGTTCACCATTGTGCTTTCTCTCTTCCTCTCAGCTTGTATGAAAGCAGCACGACAGATCTCCTTACAACTAGACACGTCCAGGTTGTACATTCCTAGAGAGGCACCATTCTTATCCCTTTCCAGAATCTGAAACATAATACATAGTTTTTTTAAACTTCACTATGATAAGATTCTAAGTCTAATATAGTGCATTATCCTGATGATTATAACCTATGTTGTTTTCATCGAACTGTACCTCACTATTTTTATTTGAATCTATCATTTCAACGATAGCTAATTCAAATCTTATTTTTATAGTACATAGTTTAAAATAATGATCCTGGGAGTATTGTGAAACATAATAACAAACAAAACCCTAGAGTTAGTAAATCCTTAAGTTCGTTTTAAAGTTTTTTGGTAATTTTCTCTTTTGAAGTGAACATATCTTGTAGGCTATAAATGCAGTTATTAATTTTCAGGCAAAATGGATGAAACGGTCATGGACACCTTCCTGGGGCCCGCTCTTAGACGTCTATTTTAGGGGCTTTTTGGGGGGCGTGTATCTTTTTTCCTATTCACTTTAAAAAAACAAAAAAAAAAACGATTTTTTCCCTTTTCGCGAGACATACAAAGAAGGTCCTTTGCGTCGGACCGCTGCGGTCGACCCTATTCGAGTTATGTGGAAAAAACGGTTTTTTGGAGGAAAAAAAAAACGTTTGTTCCGCATAACTCGAATATGGTCGACCGCAGCGGTCCGACGCAAAGGACCTTTTTTGTAGGTCTCGCGAAAAGGGAAAAAATCGTTTTTTTTAAAGTGAATAGGAAAAAAGATTCACGCCCCCGAAAAAGCCCCTAAAACGGACGTCTAAGAGCGGGCTCCAGGAAGGTGTCCATGACCGATGAAACATAACAACAAGCATGTAAAATTACATTAATAAGAGAGTGATTTCAAAAAGTATCCAAAATCTCAGAATTTAATTTGATTAATACATACTTAAAAATGTTAAAAATACACTATTTTTCAACATAATCTCCTTGCTTTTCTTTTAGCGAATTTTCAAAGAAAATTACGCTATTGCAATGGCTTCAAAATTTTTGTAATGCAAATTTTTGAAAAATTTTTCCATGGAAATCCGTTTTAGACCATTCTGAATCGATTCCTAAAATTTAACACTTTTCTTTATATATGTATGTATATATGTATGTATATATGTATGTATATATGTATGTATATATGTATGTATATATGTATGTATATATGTATGTATATATGTATGTATATATGTATGTATAATATGTATGTATATATGTGTCACTCCAGACGATATCTCCCCTTAGGATGCACTTAAAAATTTCAAACAAAGTTTAAAATGTCAATAATATCAAAAGAAAGGATAAGTTTGTTGGCCAGAATTTTTGGAGTTCATTTAGGGGTCAAATTTTTACAATTTAGGGTCAAAAATAGTGTTTTTGCAAAAAACGTGTTTTTTCCATTTTACCCCCCTTTTATATGAAAATATGAAAAAAGTGTACATAACAACATTTACTGTACTCTTAAAGAGCTTTCCAACTACATGCATCTTGAAGGGTAAATACGATTTTGACTTTTGTACCTCGTACCCCTGTGTACCAAATTTTTTTTTCACCCATGCAAATTCTATACCAAAATTTTCCTATATTATCATAAGCCAATAATACGCAGATTTCTTTGAAAATTCGCTCATTAAGTCTTGGTGCATGACTGGACTTTTACTTTGTCCTTAGTTAATAAAATGTTTTAGGTTAAGCTTTAAACTGAAATTTTAATTCTCCATGGCATATCTTTATTTATAGTTAGCATAATAATTGAAACTGCCCTTAGGTAAATAAAATGCTAGCATGACCCAACTTTACAATGTCTCACAAAATCAATTCTATTATTTTCTTGGTATTTACTTAAGTGGAGTTTTCAATGTATTTTATAAAAAAAACATCGCTTTCATTAGTTATGCATCTTATAATTTGCAGTTATGAGAAAGCAGAAGAAGAGGCACACAAGCCTAGTAAATATTAATTTTAAAAAAGTTATGAGTTTTTCCTCTTATTTACATATGAATAGCAATCATCTGAATTTATTACTTGTACATTAATTTTGTACTGGAAAAAGTATTTGAAGATTATCTGTGTTTCCACAAAGGATTAAAAATACTCATTCCTGACCCAGAATGGAAGGTTTTGGAAGAAGGATTGAAAATGTCATGAAAACTTAATCTAGATTGAGTTTCCAATCCTTCATAGCACCTATTAAACGTATCAGAACTTTTAAACACATCAGAACTTCTAAATATTAATTTAAAACTATCAAATTCAATCAAACAGTGGTCTAAAATTACTTGATTCTTAATCAGTAAACACTGAAATATAAGTATATTATACTACACTACAACACTGAAAGATGCAGGCTCTTCAGATAAAGAATTTTAATGTAATGAATAGTTTACATCACTTGTTTAAAGAAATAAAACACTTTAATATAAGTTTATTGGTATATCAATTTTTTTTAATTTATTACAAATCAAACCGGTATCAACCTCTAAAATATATTAAGATATAACATTCTGGCTGAAACCGGTCTGATTTGTAATAAATTAAAAAAAATGTGGTAAACCAAAAACTTATATTTTACTATTACATTGTTGTTGTAAGAAAGTCGTCTTAGAGCACAATTTCAATAATATATTTAAAAAACATGACAATTGACACAAGTCAAAACAAACAGAAAAACAAAACAAATAAAAAATAACTAGTCGTCCTTTACATCTTTCTCCTCCGACAGAAGGACTACTTTTGACAATCATCGGCTAGTTTCGTCAGCTATGAAAGTTCTGATCTTCTGGCCTTATGTGCACCTGGTGGAACATTTTCTGAATGTCACCGACCACCGCATAATAGTCCCCTCGTAGAAAATTAAGTAGAATTTTAGGAAGTGAATTTGGAAGGTCGGGGCCACTTAGCAATCCATCATTATATGATACCCCGTTTGATTTCAATGCGGCATCGAAAACAAGTCTAAGCTTCCCCGGCTTGTTCGGATTTGTGACCCCAAAATGAGGAAGGTAGTAAGTCCGTCCTGAGACAATTCTTACTTCTTTTTCATCAAGTTTCCTGAAATATTTATTTTCAAAATATTCATTGATTTTATGGTTATAGCCGTCCTTGAACTGGTGGTCTCTTCTAATTTTGGCTTTAATACCTTTATGCCTTTTAACAGCTTGTCCGTAGCTCTCCGAGTATTCAATCTCGTTGGACTTCCAAAGTAAACCCGCTTCGTACCGAGGATCTACTTGCTTTGTCGTCTCTCTTAAGATAGTCATTGCTACGTCAGTTGGCGTCCCTGCTTGTTCCTTGGTTGCGGACCCAAAGTCATCGATTGTAAAGGAGGCGTTCACAAGATCGTGCAAGGTATTGTCCTTAACTAGGCACGTCATTGTGAAATCCGGATCAACTCTTTCTGTGAACTCCTTTGTCTTTCCATGAAGTGTCCATCCAAGCTTTGTCCACGATAAGGTTGGTGCATTCGATGGTCCTTCAATGATTTATCATTTTCTTGGTAGGAGAAGCTCGCTGTAATTTTGTCCAATCAGTATTTTAGGCTTTATGTCGGCAACAGGAAGGGGCTGTTCCAATACTTTCAAATGCTCCCACCGCCTCTTTAACTTTATAGCGTCGACTTCTTGCAAAGGCAGGTCAAGTCTTCTCATGGTGTGCACATCATCAAGAGTGTACACTTTGTCTTCGTATAACCCTTTAATACGCAGGCTGACCTTTCTCGATTGCTCTTCCAAATGCCTAGTTGAATTGGCCCAGCAGGTGGTGAGTGGTTCCTCTTCGCCCTTCAGTCCTAATTCTTTAGCCATTTGGGCGTCTAGTAGTGATGTTGTTGAACCATCATCAAGAAGTGCATAGGTTCTTATCTCTTTGTTATCCCCATATAGGATGACCGGGCAGACTTTCAGCAGTACTTTAGGCGTCACTTTTTCACTTATGGTGTTAACTGGTTCGTGAAGGGTAGTCTGTCGCGTTTGGTTCTCATGAGATTTACTTGATCGAACTATCTGTTTGTTTGTTTCATCCTTATGGAGAAGACGGTGGTGGTATCTTTGGCAATTATTAATCCCACAAACCTTTTTGTTTTTGCAGGCTATCATTTGGTGGTACTGTAGGCAAGAAAAACACAACTTTCTCTGAGTAACCATTTGCCATCTTTTTTCTACATCGCTATCTCTGAATTCCTGACATTTATTATGAGCATGGTCGCCTGAACAAAATCTACAAGTCGTTTTAACGGTCCTGTTTATTTCACTGGCCTTAAGTCTAAAACAGCTCCAGCTTTACCTTTTGATGTAATTTCAGGTGAATAACGTTCGACACCAAAATTTTTCCTCTCACTTCGTCTCACAGATTTTGACATTGTCTGGCTCTGGATCAATCGGGTTTCGGCACCACTGTTGTAAGAAAGTCGTCTTAGAGCACAATTTCAATAATATATTTAAAAAACATGACAATTGACACAAGTCAAAACAAACAGAAAAACAAAACAAATAAAAAATAACTAGTCGTCCTTTACAATTGTTTTATTTCTTTATACAAGTAGGTAATAAAAAACCTATACATTATGTTTGATTACCACAAAATCTCAGTCAATACAACAAACTTTTTAAGAATTTTAATGGTTAATTCAAAGAGTACAGTATGTAAAATAAATAAGATTTTTAGAAACCTTGGTAAGGAGATGGTTTATAGACTGAAGATTAAGCTGGGACAATGCAGCCAAATTCTCATCTATAGAAAGATAAGGTACAACAGTACTTCCTCTTCTTCCTTCACCTCCGACAACCTCCTGTATTATCAAGCAAAAGATTATCCATCATTATAAAAAAATAATTTATAATAATAAAGTGGTTGAAACCTTATTTAGTAATGATGAGTCTAACAATATACAACATTTTAATTTAATCTAAGAAGTACGCTTTAGAATATAGAGTCTTCCTACCATCTAGGTTCTATAGTACAGAAGCAACCATGTAAATCAAGATGCTCAACATCTCTGATTTGTTTTAAGTCAAGGGAGTTGAATGAGGAACTTCAGCATTCCTTTAAGAAACAATCCTCACCATAAAACCTAGATTACTGAGAGACAGCTCATGATTTACATAGATCTATTTTTAAATCTTTCATTTTCTTAATCACAAAGTAGTCCAAAAACTAAAATGTTACTTCATTGACTGTTTGTTAAAAGACAAAAAAAAGCATTTGCTTGATTGCTTTGTTTTAGATATGAATAAAAACTAACACAAGTTAACAGAACCATTTGTGCAAGTGTCATTAAAATTGGCTAAAAAAGACACAAATTTTACATTATCAATAAAATATAGTGTCTTACATTTTCGTTTGATATGAGACTATCTACAGGGCCGTTTCTACTAATAGGCAAGACTAGGCGGCTGCCTAGGGCGGCAAAATTTTAGGGGCGGCAAAAGGAAGGGGGGAAAATGAATGTTTTATAAAAAAACGAAAAAATTGAGCAAATTAGGAGGGAAAAAATAAATAAAGGAAAAATTAAATAATCGAATTGTTTTAGCATGTATACCGAACAATTACTTAATATGTGTTTACGTTGACTGAATAAACTCAAGTGGAGACAAATTAAGAACTCTTGTGGTTGAAAATGGGCCAAATCAAGTTAGATAAAAAACTTTCTTTTATGAGAAAACAATTAATAATATCCTATAGTT
Organism: Gerris lacustris; assembly: GCA_951217055.1. NCBI lineage: Eukaryota > Metazoa > Arthropoda > Insecta > Hemiptera > Gerridae > Gerris > Gerris lacustris. Next base: position 27,975,844 of record OX578280.1, read on the forward strand.
CAGTTATTTTAGTCATAAATATGGCTTCTGTTCCAAAAAGATCGGAGCTTCAATTTTCATTTTATAATCACTTCATTTTGACGAAAATCGGCAACAAGATTTCAATGGCAAAGGTCAACAAATTCGTTTTTTTGTGAATATGTATCTAAAAAAAAAAAAAAGGTGGTTATCAAAATTAAAGATAAAATTTCCTACAAAAAATTTCCATTCATTATTTACGTACAATGGACGGTTTATGGATTATAGGTCGAAGAATATCTACAAATAAATAAAAAAAAAAACGATAAAAAAAATTGACTCTCCTATTTTTTTTTAGCAGGAAACCTAAAATTACTAGACTACTATCAGCGCAATTCCATGAACCAATAAAGACGCAGCACTAGCCACAATTTTTTTTAGAAAAAGACATTAATTACCAGGTGGCAGCTGGACATTAGACATCTTATTAAAGAATTTTTCTAAAATAAAGGTAAGGAAGGAATGTACTAAACAGACAAAGAAAGAAACTAAGACTCCACTGAAGTTATCATAATATATTTAAAATTAAATAAAATATAGCAGAAATATATTACTTATTTAATTTCTGATAAGATAGGATTTATGTAAAATTCAAGTTCTTTTATATATAATACTTTAATTTTTTCTAGCCTGAATGACAAAGGGAGAAGGTGTTGATAATAGGGGGGGGGGGGGGGGGGGCAATTTTTTTAATTCTCGCCTAGGGCGGCAAAACATCTAGAAACGGCCCTGACTATCTACATGCTGAGGCTCACAATATTCTGGTGAAGAAAAGTACAGATTTTAGGGGATTGATCATCTCAAAAGAATTCTCCATGCTAAAATTGGTTTTTAATCATTTGTAAAAGGCATATTTATAATATTGTAAAAAATATTGCTTTGTAAGGTGAGCTTGGCAAGAATAAGTATCTTTTACCCCAATCCACTAATTCGGTCCCTATTTTCATTTGTGCAGCAGTGAGTGAGAGAGCCCTTGACTATTTTACAGCTACCCTTAAGTAAGTCCTAGGCCATAATTTAGACTAGACCATACTTGTAATCAGGATGAGTAAAAATCTAGCCACTAAACACTCTAGCAATGCTTAATATTATCTAAAGTCAAATCAGCTTCCAACTCAATCTGAAATAGTACTATTCAAAATAAGAAAAAATATGATTAAATTAAGTGATTACTGACTTGACGATTCATAGCAGAATAAGTATCGGATTCTGTCTCCGATCCGTAGTAAGTTTGGTGAGCCATATCACACTCAGGTGCTGAGTTGGCTGATCCTATAGCTTCGTAGAGATTATCTTGATCTAAACAGGATACTGCAGCAGTGGTTACACTCTGGTCCATGGAGGCGACCACAGTTAGTTCCTGTACGAAGTCTTTAGGCTGAGGTGGAGGAGCAGCAGGCTCTTTAACTATGACAGCAGTCAGTTTTCCACCGGATTCTCTCATACTTCCCGTCCTCACTGGCTTAACAGGGGTTATACCACTACGTGCCTCACCTACATATATAAAAAAGAATTAGCAGAAGAATTCATTAAATCTCAATTTAAAAGAAAAAAAATCAATTTAAAAAAATCATAACAAGAGAAGAGAGTAATTACGTAGAAAGTAATTCTTAACCGAGTCCAAAACAAAACTTAAAGAAAAATAAATAGACAGATAGCAAAATTTCTGAGATTAAAAAATTTTACTCTGTTAGAAAACAATGTTTTGGTCAACTCTCTCTAAAAAAAAAAAAAAATTTAAGAGGCTCGTAGTAAGATTAAATGTTTTATTTTGAATATATCATTTTGAATGGATTAGAGCAGGTTTTAACCTGCTACCATAATTGCTGGTGAAGTAGTTAAAATGTAAGGATTACAACAAGCTGTTGGACAGATTACGGCTGCTACCAGTGAAACTTTTGAAAAGGATATGTGCATCACATGTCTACAAATTGAACGATAGCACAGAATTTGAGTATTTTGTATGCAAAAATTACCAACAAATAAAAATTGGCGAGGTCCTGATTGTAAATAAAAATTTCTTTCATGACTCTCGATGAAAATTTGAGTCATAACAAAAAAAGAAACTTGATTCACAATCAGGTTTACAAGCCTGATAAATTGAGCCATGTTTCTCCACTTCTTATTTGTTGGCCATCTTTGGTAAATTCCATGAGTTGTAATACATTGCCCATGAAAATTGTCAAAAATTACCAAAAAAGAAAAAGTGAAAATACATTATGGTTCATTTTGTCCAGCATTAAGAGTTGACTTAAAAACACTATTTCTTTCTTATATCCGCTCTAAGAACACTTCTAATAGGACCCCTTTCTGTCTCATAAGCTGCTTAAAAAGGTTTGATACATATTGCATAGAGAAAATGTTAAAGTTAAAACTTCACATAATCATGTTTAAGGCGGCCTTCACACTGCGGGCGAGACCGATTCCGCTTGAGAAACAAACACATGTATTAGCATGGGGCTATTCACATTAAACGCTGAGCGAGACCGAGCATTTTTTTCGAGCGTTTTTGTTAGCTTAGCGTCTTCGGCTGTCGAAAAGCGTTTTCGGTCGCCGAAAACGCATTGTAAACGGTTGTATGCGGACTGGTAGATAATCAGCCGATCGGCTTCAATCTTGCACGCAATGTGAATACAAAAACGCTTGGCCGCCTAAGACAGGTTGAGGAATCTCCCAAATTTTTGTTGTGAACTGTCACAACTCAGACTAACAACTGCAGACAGATAGACAACGTCACTAAACTACTGATAAAAACTACTAATATTGAGGCTACATCAATCACAACACTGTAATAAGCTCATTGGTAATTTTTAGTACTGAAATAATAATTAATCTAAGTTGACATATTTGCTTACCTAAATTAGCATATATGTTGTTCTCAGTTCCAGGCTTTGTTTTTAATCTCTCCATCAGGTTTAGGGATTCACTTCTCGGTGGTGGTGGAGGCTTATTAGGTCGACCTGCAAACAAAAAATAAAATAACATGTTACAAGCATATTAGATGTTAATATCTATTAGAATGATCGGGTTGCATTGTTAGAATTCTTACGCTATACTAAAAATCTCTTAAAATGCTTTGGAATTCTTTCATACATGAGATAGACGAAATGAGTTAGTCTCTCTACACTTTTAGTTACTTCTTAACCTTGGTGCTTAAGACTGTAGTCATATCTGCTTGGCCAACACAGAGGTCATAGGTTCGATCCCATGACTTAGCACTTTGATTTACATGGCTTTCTATTTAACACACCATCCTCGCTTCGGTGGAACATTGGCGTGTGAAGTGGCTGAACTCCATATGGGGTTAGCGAACAAGGCCCAAATAAGTGGCCTAATTGCTAGGTTCGACGGGTGGTTTTTCTCCCCGTTCTGCAATTACAACATAAACTATCTGTAAAAAGTTCTAGGCAATTCTTTAAGGTGCCTAAACAATTTTGCTTTTGATAATAGAATCTACATTAATATTTTGAAGGGAGTTAATTATGTGAGATTCAAAGGATGAAAGGACAAATTAAAATTACTTGAATCAAGTCAAGCGGAATGAAGGTTAGTTGCGCTGTGGAATCCATTATTAAAGAAGTACAAAAGTGCCTCTACAAAAAATATTGTTGGCTCTTCATTACCTCATCATCAATGCCAGAAGTATTTGTAAAATGCCTAGATCCTAGATGAGTCTAATTTAAAGGGGGCTGAGATATAGGATATAGACTAATGTTTTGATCAGACTAACTTTATGGGCCTTTATATTTTTTTAAATACAAATAACTAAATAATAAATAGATGTAATTTTCAAATAACGTATAATAATTTTGATACATACCAATAGAGGGTGGTGGGGTGGCAATAGTAGGTGTATCAGCCTTCAACATCTATAAGAAGAAAAAAAGAAGATTAATTCATAAAACATCAAAGTAAAATCAAAGCCCCCTCTATCTTCTACGTTCAACGTAGATGAATAATTAACATCTAAAGAGTATTCCCCAATGTGAAAATAAAAATAAAAACACAAAAAGCTTAACTGAAAAACATATAAAGGTTGTGTCCCAAGAATCCCATGCATCTTTCGGAAAGCGACGTTTCGGAAAAATGTATTTCCTTCTTCAGGGTATAAACAAGAATGGTAGCGTCCTACCATTCTAGTTACCCAGGACGTTAGAAGGAGAAAATACACACAAATTCATTATTCTGAAACGTAGGTAAATCCACAACTATTTATTTATTTTTTTGGATTGATCGTCACTACCTCAATTTTTATTTAATTAATTAACAGTCAATATTAACACAATTTTCAATATTAATAAACAAATATGTAATAATATTAGCTAGATTAGGAAACGGCTTTGAGGAAACAAAAATGGTGTTATTATTTTATGTGGTGTTTGTTGGGGGCCCTTAAATAATTTATAGCTAAACTTTATACCTCTAATTCACCTCAAGGTACAACCCTACTGAATAGGAATAGGAAATTTAATTGAAATAGATAAATTAGTTCAGGTTCCACCCCTTCTTTACAGACAAAAGAGGGCAGACGGAATTCAAAAAATAAAAAAAGAATGAACCTTGAAAGGTGCAAATTCACCAAAATCTTATAAAAAAAAGTGTCATCAATTATTATTATTATTTTTTTTTTTTTTTTTTTTATATACATCATTTTGCGTACATGAGCAAATTAAAAGAAAAGACTAGACTATATAAAACCCAGTGATGCATAGCAGATTTGGCACGGCCGTAAACATAATTTAATTTTTTTTCCAACAAAGGTTTTTTTCGCGGCGTAAGCTTTAAGCAGCAATCTTCAGATATCAATTCAGTGATTGAGAAAATGTGGAAACAATGAGTTCTTATCAGTATTAATTTCACGTTTTCAAAATTTAACGAACAATTTTATGTGAGACTAATGAGATATTTTTCAAGCAAAGATCTTCTTATCCCCATTTTATAAATTAATTACTAATTATAATTGCAATGGCTTTTAATATTAAAAGACAAATTAAAAGTTAATAAATACGACTTTGTGTAGATTAAAAAAGAATGAATTGAGGTATCCCGGGGAATATACGCAATGTTAACAAGTAAATTAAACATAAAAAAACGCTTTAATAGATTTTGTAATTTTGTAAAATTAATGACGGATTATTGTATTATCATCATCGTGATCATTCTATTGGAAATACGTAATCTGAGCAAGTTCCAGCTTTGTTGGTAGTTGGGAAGTGGGTAAAATTTAGGTTTCAAGATTCGGGACAAAAAGCAAAGCATGCTAAGTAAAAGCGTGACAAAAATAAAATCAAGTTGAGGATAGCGAGTATCAGTCAAAAGTTAAAATCAAAGTTGTAGATTTACCGACAATTCGGAAACAATATTTCCTTCTTCAAGGACGCAAATAAACAACGCAATTTTTTTTCGGACGTCATTAAATCAGCCACTTTGACATTTAATTTTGACTGATCCTAGCTATCCGCTATCCTCAATTTTTATTAAATTCGTAGTCGATATCCACATAGTTACGAGTATAGTGTTAAAAAGATTAAACCCACAAGCGATACAGCTGGAATAGGAATAGGCAGCTGGGTACCAACTCCAGCTGTAGTATCCTGGACCCTTTTCATTTTCTTCAGGACGGCTAATATTTAGACAGACCTCACACCTTTTCGTACTCGCATTATAATACGCTTTCTCTAGGAATGAAGATGGAGGAGAGTAACAGAAAAGCTGAAATCTTATTGGTTGCATGCAATAGAAGAACTAGTAAAGAACGTCTCATATGCATTTTAAGTATCAATTTATGGCATCGTACATGCATTGCACGAACTAAGAATGATTCTCTTGCTTTCATAATACAATTAAGAAGGTTTTCAACTATGCATACAATTATAATGTGTACTACTTACATTAGAGGAGGGTAGAACTTGTACGGCAGACTTGTTGAGATCGAGAGGGTGAATAATTTGTGGTCTGATCCTGGGACTCTGTACCTCTACTTCCATTTCCTCCTTGGTACCGAATCTCAACAGCTTTTTGATGGTCTCTTTCATCTTGGTCTTCTTTTTCTCTACGTCGATAAACGAGGTCTTATTGTGACGGGGAAGTGGTTCGGGCGGGGATTTCCTCGGTTCAGGAGTGGTAGGTGGGAGAGGAGGAGGTTCCCTTTTCGGCGAGTTTCTTCTCGTCTCGTATATTCCTTCAGGTTTGTCTGGCTCAGGAGAAGAAGAAGGTGTGGTGGACTCTTCGGACGAAACACTGATCTTGAGTGTTTCCGGTCTCACGGGTCTGATCGGGACTGGTGTCGTCTCGACGGTGTCTATCCTAAGCGTCGTCCTCTCACAACACTCCGAACTAGTGTCGGATTCGGCTTTGACGTCGCTTTCGATTTCGCTTTCGGATTCATTTTGCGGTGGTTTAGGCGCTTGTCTTTTACATCGGACAACTTCATCAGGCGACACGCTGTTCCTTCTTTCATTGTCAGTTTTCCACGAATCCGGTATATCGCTGAATCTCCTCTCGTCAACAATCTCAATATTTCTCCGATTTTCCGAGGAATCGCTGAGCCTCCTCGAAGCAGGTTCGATTCTCCTCAAGATATCCGAGTTGTCACTTATCCTTCTCTCGTTTACTTCAATCAGTCTTTCAGATACGTCTTTTTTTCTAAATTCAAAATTATCAGGGGAATTCGTCAATTTTATCTCGCTAATCCTGCTCTCGTTTTCGCCGATACTTAATCTCCGTATCTCGACTAATTCGTTTAATCGCGTTTCGGGACTTGGAGTCATACTCCGATCGATAGGTTCTATTGTTCTCTTGATCTCGTGCATCGTTTCGATAGTGGTAATTCGTTTATTTTCGAAAGTTTCAGTCACCCTTTTGACTTCAGGCGATTCTCTATGAAGGAAGGATATTCTGGGAGGAGGAGTCACAGGTAACTCCGCTTCGTCACTGTCCGCTTTGCCGTCAGGTTCACCGGCCAATTCCCGACTTTCCAACACACGGTCCTTTTCAGATTCCATCCCTAGAAGTGAGACTCCGTTGCAATTTAAAACCACACAGTTCTTGCTCTTTCCGTTCATGTAATCGACATTTTCATCTTTCTCTTCGTCGCTTACTTTACTGCTTGTGTTGGTGGTTATATAAACTTTTTCCTGCATCAGATTATAACTGTTTCGTTTTTCGTTCTTACTATTGAGCATGTTTTGAATGTACAATTTATTTTTGACAGATTCGTGATTTTTAGTGATGATAGAGCCACGAGTGATATTGACTTTTCGAGTTTCGACTTCTTTTGGAGGCGGCTCCTCCTTCTTTTCGCACGGGATAATGGTCAGGGACGGAGTATTATCTTGGAGCAATTTGTTCAGGTGAAGCTTTCTCGAGTTGGCCAAATTATTATTGAAAGGTTGGACTGTAACCTGTATTGTCTCCCTCTTCTGGCTTCCGAGGAGCACGGTCTGAGCTGGTTTGGCTCCTGAAAGGTTACATAACACCGAGTTGAAATCAGTGTTGGTTTTGGTCAATTTCTTAAGCACTTTGTCATCCTCGACCTCATGCTCCTCACTGCTCTCTTCCCGACTGCTCGGCACCTCTTCGAAGTCCATCTCGTCCTCTGAACTGAGTTCTTCACCTCCGTATCCGATAACTTCGCACTCTTCCTTTGGGAAAGTAACGTTTTTGCGTTTTTTCTTTCGGTCTCTGTCCCATCCTTTTAGAATACCCTGAAAAATTATAAGGATAGAAATCATTATAATGGAAGAGTAAATAATAAATCAATAATATATTCATAAGCAGAGCATATTTTAACATATTAACTGGGCGACACTAGTGTCGCCCAGTGCTAAGGTTTTGTCGCCCAGTGACTAGAGGTAGTGCCGGCAGTTTTTTATGCCATAAATAAAAAATTTACAACCATTCAAAATTTTTTTTGTTACTAGGGTCATTTTTAAAAAAAGTGACACTTTGACAATTCTGAGCAAACCTTTATGCCCAAAATTTATTTTCCTGTTTTTGATCTAGCTAGTGCTTTATTTTAATGCTGAACATCTATACAATAAGAATATGCAAGTGCGTCGCGGGATTTTTAAGTTTTACTGTTTTTTTATAAATTTTTAAACTTAAAAGTCAAATTTTTTAGTCACAATAGTTACCGGGATTTTCTTCACCTTACCGACTTGCAAAATGATATTTACCACCTGGAAACCGTCACACAGACTCCAACCAATATTATTGTCTCCTCAGGACATTTCTTACATTGTTTTTAATTTGTGAAAAAATTAATTCATTATACATTAGTCACGATAGTTACCGTTCAAGTTCCTTTTATTAAACTTCAGAACTTAAGAATGCTGTATTCTTCAACATTTTTTTTTTTTGGTTTCTGTATTCTTCACCTAAAATGTTGAAAATAAGATTGTTTTTTAAAAATGGTCTTTTTATGGTGTATTTGGTAAAACCAAAATAACCATATATAGTTTCGTTCCTGTGTCTGTCTGCCTGTCACTCTGTACGGTTCCAATAACTTTTGAATAAAAAAAACATCAAAATGTTGCTTGTCTCCCCCCCCCCCTAAAACTATATTTCTGCTATTACTAAAAATATAAAAAAAAAAATGCAAAATGTGCGGTCTGCTGGGCCATAGAAAAAATAAGAATAGCAATTTGATCTAATAAACTGGGAATCCACTTGGGCAATATATTTAATTTTTCATGCCATTTTGTCGAAAAAAAAAAAAATTGCGTCCTCCTTCCCTCATTTCATGTTCACGATACCAACGAAACCCTTTTTACGTGAGACTTCACGCCTTACCTATTTTTTTATATTAATTATTTTTTAAGTACAAAATTAATGGTAACTATTGTGACTTAAAAAAAAAACATACGCCCCATGATTTTTAAAGAGAATTGTTGTGTGACTGAGGCTTACTTCAGAAGACGCGGAGACGAACTTTAGGTTATAAAGGAATGATTCTGTTAACTGCAAAGCACTGAAATCCCACCCTTCAGTCAAACAGTGCAGCTAAACTCTTGGTAACTATTGTGAAGTAACTATCGTGGCCGATTGCTGGGACAAGCCTTTTTATTAAACTCCCGACAAATTACATCGAAATAAGAAAGAAATTATGTTTAGTATCACAAACTACATTATATTTCCTATCTAGGCTCGTAGTTAGAAAGTCAAAGAAAAATATTTTTGAGCATGGTAACTAAGGTTAAAAGGGGCTGGGACGTAACTATCGTGTCCTTTTAGAATATATATATTTAAATTTCTCCACCCTAAAAAAGATATTCAAGAATCTGACCACACCGAAATGATGAATTTCAACTGTAAAAAAATGTTTTTAGGGTTGTAGATTTTTTAATTATAAGGAGTGCAAGTAATACAATTTTTCAACTCGCGAACAGTGAACGTGTTACTTTTTTGAAAATGACCCACTACTTATTAGAAATCCGTGACAGTAAAGTGATATGTTATCACTTAATTACTGAGCCCAGAGCCCAGCTGGAGCAAGGCTAGGACTGCAAGTAGATGACTTCCAAGAACGGAATTATATGCAGAAGCGGGCTAAGTCAGCTGACAGCAGTAATAGCGGGATTTAATTTAATAGTACATTAAGCGTCGAGTGCGGAAAGTAGCATTTTGCATGCGAGTGTGGAGTTTGCACCCGAGCGACAGCAAGGGTAGTAAAACCACACGAGCAATGCAAAATGCCGTTTTCGCACGAGTTGCATACCGTACTTTATCTACGATTGTTAGATTTAAATAATAAATATAGAAAAAATAAACTTGCTGTATGTAAGTTCGTATCACTCTCTCTTGATAAAGATGGCATTAATTCTTGAGTTGTATTTTTTACCGAATTAATTATATCTGGAGGAGTATTATTCTCCACATTTTCGTCAAAGTCACTTGATTCACTCATTGTTTTTCACTGAAAACTCGATATAAACAGTTACTTAAATAAAATAACAGCAAATTAGTTTTGTTAAATGTAAACAAACTCGGTAATCGTGCGTAAAGCTGAAGAATTCTTCTTCTTTACCGCGCTAGCGTGGTAAAGAAGAGGAATACTTCAGAACTATGAGACGCGCATGCGCAATGAATACAAGTACGTAAATAATCACTTTCTACGCATCTAAACAGAGATATAATGTTTATATTTCGTATCAATCGTAGATAAAATACCCCCCCCCCCCCTAAAGTCCTAGTTTGTCGCCTAGTAAAAATTCCTTAAAATATGCTCTGTTCATAAGCATGATCCCCATTCGATTTTCAGTCATGGTTGCTTAAGATTTCTTTTATAAATGTATATATGAAGAAATAGCAATCCATCATAATACTCAAGAGTTGTTTATATTAAAGTCTAGCTTTAAAAAAGGTGAAACAATTGAATTCACAGAATAACTATAATATGGCCTCAGTGTGTTTGGGTCGAGCATAAGACTGAAAAACACAAACAAATTGTTGCTATAAACTATATAGAATATAGAATAATAAGTTCCAAAAATATGAAAAATGGAGTTGATATTGCAAGCATGACTATGGCTGAATAATCTTTTGATTTATCTAAAACTACTCTTGATTGAAAATGTAAAATAATAATTGACGAATGTAAATTGTTTGTACCTGGGAGGCGGGTTTGAGAGGTAGGTGTGGTAGCGCAGGTCTGGGCCTGTCCTGATGTTCGTCCTTCGTCTTGTAGCAGTTGCTGCACATCTCCTTCTTCCAAGCATTTTGCTTGAATCTGTTGCAGCCACCCCCGCCACCGGACATGGCCCCAGCCTGTAAAATCAACCAAAACAATGTTATCAGTACCTTGAGTGTTACCAATATAACTGACTATGACCTATCTCTTCATCAAGAAGTAGCATAGCCTCTCGCGCCGCAGATAAGTTTGAGTTGAATATAAGAACTATTAACTCTGAATCAAGAAGCCCACCAAAAGAACGACTACAGACGAAGTATAGTTCTAGATCTGAATAATGTTAAATCTCTAAGTCAGATTTAAACTTGTCTCGTTCAACACTTAATTTATTTATTTTATTACAATTCATCTCGTCTTATCTGCTAAGAAATTGACAATGTATATTCCTACAACAAAGATTTTTTTAAAAAAATTTGGAACATGTCTTTCTTTATCCCACACAACTATTAAGGGCCTTGTAAACAAGCAACGTTTTACGGCAATAATGGCCGGGCTACATTCCTTAATATCCAGAAATATTGCCGGCAAATTATTCGTCTAGTCTGGAAATATATCTGTATAGCCCGGCAACATTTTCGGCAAGGTGTTGCCGGCATTATACTATACAGAAATATTGCCGGGTCATAAGAGCATATTGCCAGCATTGTTTCTTGATTTTAAACAATGAAGCCACACATTACCGTAAGGTATTGCTCGTTTTCGGGGCTATCTGGGGGATACTTTTGACAAACCATCCAAATTTCGTAAAAATCAGATGAATACTTTTTACGATATAAGGTGTAAATAAATGTAAGTTTGTGCGTTGTGCGCATGTTGAAGAGAAACAAATGGGTGCAGAAGGTTGAAACTTATAAGGGACCATCAATGGCTAATTATGACCAACCATCCAAATTTCATTAAAATCGGACGTGCAGTTTTCAAGATATGTTGGTTCAGACAGATCGACACGAAACCAAAATCGTTCCCAGATGTCTGAAACGAATTCCTGTTTTGGATTTTTTAATTCGGAGACATATAAAAAATGTCGCTCTTCAGAACGAACACACATTTGAAACATACATGGTACATGGTTCCTAATGTATGTTTTAAGCTCAGGTTTAAGGGGTAAAAAAAAGTATTTGTTTTGTTTAAAGTATTAAGTAGGCCTGCTATAAAGCCTTTAAGTGATTTTTTAAATTATTATTTTGGTACCTAGGACCTAGGTACATATTAAGAGTAAATGGGTACAGAGATCAAAATACCCAAAAATCTTATCGTGCAATTGTTTTTTTTTATTATTATTATTTGGAATTGAATGCAGTAATTGTTGTTATGACAATATTGTCTGAGTTTTATAATGAAGGGGGGTAAGATTGGAAAAACTTTCCAATCTTGCAACTTTCAGCTATTTAGGGTATTAATTAAATGGGAATCCTACAAATAATTTATTACTATTCTTATGGAGACCTTTACAGCGATAGGTTACCTCATTTGCATATTTTTTTATATCTTTTTTTTTATTTATAATATTTCGACAAAAAATTCCTAAGAGGATTGGTTGTTATTAGGGCGAGGGGGATAAAAAATATATTAACACTTGTGTATATGAACACACAAAGCTGTATTCTAGATTGAGGAAACAGTTTCATTTCAATGGTGACATGGTGACATTCTTTTAATACTGCCTTCTATATTCTGACTTTGGAGTTTCCGTTAGCTTCGACACGAGTCACATCAAGCTCCGTATTATCCTTTAATTTAAAATAGTAAAAAGGATATTTATAAGAAACTTTCCGGTGAAATATGTCATTAAAAATTACGGATTGTTGATGAAGTTTTAAAGTTAATCGGAGTATTACAAGCGAATTTATGAATATTTTAATGTGAATAATAATTATTTATTTATTTTTTATACTATAAAATTAAATTTATCTCCCCAGTAAAACTCTCCGTTGCGAAGCACGGTATACAGCTACTTAAATATAAATAAATAAAATAAGTATTTAGTCTTATTTTAAAGACTAACTAATATGCATTAAAGTTCCAACCCTTTCAAGCTGAGATATATTTATATTCTCCACTTTAAAAGAGACTGCTGATTTCAGCAAACATACAAAAACAAATAAATAAGAATAATAGACAGTAAAATGTACATTTCCGTAAAAATATTTAGGTTGAGCTTTGTAAGCTCGAGTGTCACGTTCGACCCTGAGATAGAAACCAAAAAGAGACAAAATAAGAACAGATTTATTTTATTTTATTTATTTTTTTTGTTCTTTTATTGCTTATTTTACGATCTTTGAAAAAACTCGTTAATATTATTTGTTCATTTCTACAATAACGATTCTTTTTAGAGGACTATAAATAAACATATACTCACACACACATATATATATATATATATATATATATATATATATATATATATATATATATATATATATATATATATATATATATAAATAATACAAAAATTAAAATAAAAAATTTAGATGGCGATTTAATTAACTACTTATTTTGGATCGTTATAAAAGCCATAAACTGATTCTGAACTAATTTTATATTTTATCTAAACGTTAAAGTCAAACAAAAAAATTAAAGGAAAATCACAATAAAAATAGACTGCCAATTAGTGTGGCACATAGCTTCCTCGCATCCTATTATGTACTTTATTGTTATATTAACATTAAAATTATTGTTATATTTTGTTTATTGTGTAAAAACTATTAATAGTTTTAGCGATCTTTAACACTTCATAACGGTGTCGCCGTTGGTTTTACTAAAAAATTGTACTTGAAAAAAATGTTTGTCTCATTGAATAGATGAAGTTAGATTTTTTTCCGACCTAAAATTCCAATTTTAAATTTGAAGTTCACGTTTACGAGAGAGTTGCTCGTGAACGCTTGGACGGATAACTTTGTCCAACGAACTCGTCCTGGGCATTGGTAAAATGAACATGTCTACCAAATTTCATCAAAATCGGTCGACATTTACTCACGTTATCGTCGCACGTTTCATAACTAGCGGACACACAAACCGACAGACACGAGACCAAAAATGTTCCTTGATGTCTGAAACGGATTTCTGTCTTGGAATTTTTAAAATCGGAGGCATAAATGTTTTTCGTTCTCAAAAGTGAACACAATGCTTCCGTTACCTTCGGTAAGCTCGGAAGCAATATTAGAATTATTTTATCTGATATTATTATACTAGGCATCGCGTGGCTCTATCATTGAAGCGAGCGTATAGTAATAAATATGTATTGAATATTGAAAAAATAGATAATCATGAATCATGATGAGTTGATAGATATAGAGTATGATAGTAGTACAGCGGTTATTAGCAAGGGACCACCCCGCATTCTTACTATTCCTCTAACCAGACATCTCCTTTTTTAATTATTATAAAAATGTATCTCTTTGCTACAAAAAAAACTACTGCATGTATCAAATTGAAATTTTGCATGCCTGTTTCAATTGTGCATTAGATGGTGTGTATGAAGTTTTATTAAAATCGTTACGTTAGAACGTAAGATATCGGTAAAAAGATTATTTTCTATATTATAAACGTTTAGGTCCGCTTTTATAGTTCGATCTTTATCAATTCATAGCGGTGTCGCTGTTGGTTTTACTAAAAAATGTTATTTGAAAAAAATGTTCGTCTTATCGAATAGATGATGATAGAATCTTTTCTCGTCCTGAAATTCCAATTTAATTTTTGAACCTCTCGTTTACGCAAGCGTTGCGCGCGAACTCTTGGACGGATCACGCTGTCCAACGAACTTAGCCTGAGTATTAGTAAGAGGAACATGTATACCAAATTTCAACTAAATCTGCCAATTTTTACTGAAGTTATCGTCACACGCGTAAACGTTACTGACAGACAGACAGACAGACAGACAAGATGCATAGTTTGTTGAATGTAAGAAGCTCGCTTACGCTCGCTTCAATTATGAAAGTATTGTGATGGCGTAAAAATGTTGAGGAATTTACACATTTTGAGTTTTGAGGTTCCCTGAGTCCAAAAAAAGTGGTGTTTAAAAATCCCCCCCCCCCCCCCCTCTCTTCCAACCCATATAAAAACGTGAGTAATTTATTTCTCAAAATCAGTTCAAACGCTATTGATTACAAATTTTTAAAATGAAGTCCATTTAAATACGAATCAAATCATAAAAGCGTGTATAAGTCGTTTTTCCGGGAAAATAGCTATAATTGCAAAGAATATGAGAAAGTCGGGTTTGACTTTCCACCGGAGAGGAATTGATTTTATGTTATACGTTTTTATTAATTGTTCCATAAAAATTAAATTTAATGTAATTCCGAAAACCCGAAATCACTAACCAATTGTAAAAACATTGACCAAGTAATAATGAACTTGTACATGAGAAAGTTTAGAACGAACTGTATCGGACTGATTTTATTTTTATTTTATTTTTTTATTTTTTTATTTATTTATTTATTTTTTTTTTTAAAGCGACATTCATCATCGATACGAAATAGAGATTATAATTTTAAGTTAGAAATAATTAAGAATCCAATAAAGTTACATTTCTGAGAGGAGAAAACATTATAATTTTAGGTACTGGGTCCCTAATACTCTGACTATATTGTTATGCAATCTTAATCTTTATATTTATATCAATAAAGTTTATTGTTATATTTTTAAGTTGGCAAAAACTAAGAATTGTTAAAATTAAGTAATTTTCCTGAGCAATTTATTGAAGAAGTTAATTTCATTGATTGTTAATTGTAAAATCGAAAGAGTGACGAGGATCAAAAGAACATTTATTTTGGTGATTCAAAAATAGTTTTATTTTGATGTGCTTATTCTCTCCCGCTAGGGGCTCTTTGAGCGAAAGGGCTGACAAATAAACTGCCACTAAGGACTCTTTGAGCAAAAGGGCTGACAAATAAAATGCCACTAAGGACTCTTTGAGCGAAAGGGCTGACAAATAAACTATCACCAAGGACTCTTTAAGCGAAAGGGCTGATAAATTAATCTTTATCCCACTCAGGGGCAAAACTCTCTTGTGTATAACCTTTTCGGTCGAGCGCTGCCGTCAACCCTCCCGTTTGGAAACAAAATTATTTCAAGCCGCCATGACACTAACCACAACAAACCGGTGGTCGACCGAGAGGTTGACCGGTTAATGTTTCCGAACGCACCCTTGATTAATATCTTAATTAATATACCTGTGATACTCAGTGGCGTAGGAATTCATTTTTGACGGGGGTGGCTCGGCACCTCCACTAAGGGGGGTACATCCTCTTTATCAGTGATCGATTTCCAGAAATTAAAAGGTGCCAGACTAAAATTACCCTCTCTCTACCCCCCCCCCCCCCCTTCCCCCGCTATAGGAGGGGGGTCCGGGGGTCCTCCACCGGGAAAATTTTGATAAATAAACGTTCAAAAACAGCATTTTAAGCAGTTTTAGACATAAACCCATGTACTGATTTTTATTTTATTAGATTTTATAGCCCCTTCAAATCTGACGGGGGGGGGGGGGGGGGGGGGGGGGCTCAAGCCCGATAGCCCCCCTCGTTCCTACGCCACTGGGTGATACTGATCGAATTGATAAGAGATAATTTATGATAATGGTCGACCATGAACGCCTTTATATAATATTTAGACTATTTTAAGTGCACTCAAGGATTTAGTGACGACATTTATATTTATAGAAAAAAGTACAAAGGTGAGCTTAATTGATAACGTTTGTAAGTGTTACCTAAACTTATAAAGAGTTCCATTGTCGAGGTGGATTATTTCTTAACATTATCTGTACATCCTCGTTACTTTGTCTGTTCAAAAACTGAACAAAGGCAGATTAGAAATGACAATAGCACAAATAACTTATCAAGGACGAAAAGTATTAAAAAAAGTGCATAGTTACGAATAAGTGATAAATTCAAATAAATTGACACGGTCCACAAGTGAGTAACCATTTAAATTCCATCAACAGAATAAAAAGCAACTAAAGACAGTTTGTAAACCAATAGAACATACTAACTACTTAACCTCATTTCTTTTCTTTTTCAACCTCTTTAGAATTATTAAAGAATGATCATCTTTGTTACAGAGCTTGCAATAAAGAATAACAAGAAAAAAAAACATGTATTCAATAAAAGATAAAAAATATTGAACACGTTATGTCACAATATGAAAAAAGAACGCGAGTAGGAAGTTCTATACGAAATGTTTTTGTAAAAGAATCCTTCATTTAGATCGTTATTGTTCTCACAGTGTGTAATCAGTAGCTGTTTTGGTAGGTTTCAGATTATATGATAAGTCGTTGTTACTTTTGATGTACTGAATAAGACAGGACAAGATAACGATGTATATGATGTAGCTATATACTTTAGAAGATGTTACTAATGATGTATCTGGTTACTTTAGTGTGTTACGTAGCACCTTTGAGCAAGCTATGAATCACACCTCTTCACAATCTAATTATTAGATACTAAGATACCAATCGTTTATTATACGGATCACTTCAAAAACCTATTGTTTCTTTATGAATTCAATACAAGCATTTATTTTGTAACACTTTTTAAATCAGACTATAATAAAAGTGTATATTGTTCATTAATCTTTTATAGTGATCCTAAAATGAATTTACAAGTTTTAAGAACACTGCATAACACTGTAAAGATTACTAATTACTCTGAAGGTTAGGGAGGGAAATTTAAGACAGTATTTTAAAGATAAGGATTTATGTACCAGAGCTTTCTTTATCAGGGATCCTCAGCACCCAGGAGTGAAAAAATTATGAAAAATGATAAGATAAGGTACAATTAATTTGGTATTAATTTGGTTTTTTGGTTTATGAATAAGTATTGGTATAAACTGATAAACCATATCTTGGTGTTTCATCGAGTAAACGTCACGATGCACCATACTCCTCAAGATGATTCCAGTAGTGGAAGCGTAACTTCGTATTTCAAACCCTTGTATGACGTGAATTTCACAGAAAAAACAATACAATTAAGACGACATAACCTGTGAAAGCCCACGCACCTATTGACCAAGTTTTGATTAATTTTTACGCGGTAATAATATTATTTAAACAAAAATTCAAACAATATGATTTATAGTGTTGTTACCTATTTAACTAAAAAACACAATGGAATTAATAAAAATAATAATGAATAGATAATCTGGTTAATTTTTGAGATTCTGATGATATTTTGAGAAGTGGGACAAAAACTTTAAGAAATTCTAATTCTTACACACAAAGATGTTGGAAATAAGCAGATTTTGCGATTCCTGGGCACACTTTAGGAACAATTACTATCAATTAGGAGGAACCAATCTATAAGTACCAACAATAGAAGTTAATCGGATCTTCGTACAGGAAATTACCTATATTTGCATGCGAAAACAAAAAATGTATCCTGATATTTATCTTAATTATGTTAATATAATTGTCGGTTCATAGGGTTAATAGATACAGATTCGCTTAAGCAGATTGCCAAATTATAGAAAATTACTGTACTTTTTATGGTTATGGATATATATTTATAAGGACTGTAAATGCTATATCATATAAAAAGGCGAAATATGCTGTTGAAGATATGGAAAAATATTTTTTTCCCACGTATGTTCAAAGTTATTTAAGGAACTGAATTAGTAAAGAATGATTCCAAGGTAGTAATATTAAAGATTCATTCACAACTAAATGGAAGAGAAAGATAACGGAGTAGGATTAGAACTAAAGAGAAGAGGGTTATAATATACTTTATCATTATAAGAGTCTCGAAAGAGTCCAGAATGATGATGGGGATGCTGTGAAGTATTTCCGGTGGTTATGGGCAAGAAGTGCGGGGCTGGGCTGAGTGGAAGATGTAAGTATAACGGTACATCCTATTGGAAGTCGAAGCAGTCCAAGAACCAGAGGGAGAAGGTTATAAGACAAGAACAACTCTTGAGGTTTACCGTTATACCACAGCAACAGCTGACAAACTCCGACAACAAACAGACACTCCGGACCAATACCATTCGGATTCTTCTACTACTCTTCATCAAAAATGAAGGATGCTGCGGTCTAGAGTAGGTCACGAAAGCTGCAAGTAAGCATTCGAGACAACGTTAATGCGTGAAGTATTTCAACAATGTATCTTTTAATTAATTCAAGTCTTGTAGACTTTAAGCGTTGAAAAGTAAGTTAGAGCGAAGAATCTGCTGGTCTAAACTTCGATTTTGCAATCTTTATTTTTAAGAAAGAACGGAAGGCAGACAATTAAATTACACAATAGAGTAACAACACATAATGGACTGGAGTGTTTAACACACAAAGCAATACGGTAAAAGTGATCATTACACGTCGCATTCATATTATATAGTTTAAAGTTTGCCGCAGTTACTCAACAATCGCACTAGTTAGATTAGGTTATTATAATAAAATTGTTATTTAGTAGTCATGTAGGTACGTAATTTATGACAGTTTGAACTTGATTGGTTTACAAACAAAAGGGAGGTTTCTTTGAGGTAATGCTGGTAGCTAAATTGAGGGATTGATCATTGTAAAATATTTGTAATCTCTCGAAGAAGTGAACCTAGATATAATTGTAGGTATTTAGTCTTTATATTAAGTTTTATTACCACGCAAAATGACGTTAAAAAGGATTGTGCATTCAGATGACATGGAGCACGAAGCGTGTTTTGGTCCACCATAATTACGAATTTGCTATGCGCTAAGAAGAATTATAACACTACCAGTCCCACATACATACATACCATATTTAACTTGATCGCGAAAAAGAAAAATCTGAAACTGGAAGATTCACTTCATCTAGCAAGCATAAAATGGTATAGGGCTTAGTGAATGTCAATGTACGAAAATAAGTATCCATAACATTGATCTACAAACAAAGGATAGCTAAAAAAAGGAATCAATCAAAACGACAAGCAGGCTGCGCAGGCTATAGACAATTAATAGATAGGGCAACAAGTAAATTGGCTACAATCTAAATAAAGTAATAAAATTGTTGAGAAATTGAGTTTCAAAGCTGACCTGAATGCTCCCGAGGGACTGATCTATAAGACAAGATAACTAGACTGGGTGTCAAGGTGAAGCTTCAGACGTCCTGCGGGTGTAACAACCCATGGAGGCCTGCCAGGTGACATCGACACAAGGCTAACTAGTAATGACGACACTCTCTCCAGGGTAGCGCTGTTGAAAAAACAACTTGGAATTGACTGATTATGGGTCATTTCGATCACCTTTCATTTTTTTCTTTTAATATATAAATATATATATTTAAAAAAAAAAAAAACTACTCCGTAAATAGAACATATAAATTTTCACTTTTAGAAAAAGACACATGCAAAAACAGCGAAAAAGAATGAAGAAATATTGTGGACTAAATGTATATTGAATAAGATAAATTATACTACCACTAAAGTGTTTGAAACCAAAGAATAATTTATGAACATTGTGACTATACTATATTAATCTCTCAAGAAAGAGAATAGATTTGGTGGCAAATGTGTCATGAAGAATTGCTAATTATCATATTGTAGATTTATAGCAACGGATAATAATTATAAAACACTTTATCACCATGTTCTTCTTTTAATTTAAACTAAATTATGGGGACATTTATATTATGAACTCCTTATTATGCGGGTTCACTCCGGTACCGGTACCGCACGATGAGCTTTGCATAGTGTCTATCCACATTTAAATTCTTAATAGGTAAAATCATTATGCTCTTTACTATTAACTAACTATTATTTTTGTTCTAGCACAAATCTTCGAAGAAAATCAGCATCTTGAAGATGGTTTAAAAAATGTAATTTCTTCGCTCTTACTAAACAAGGTCTAAAATTAATGATTAACAACAATGAATACAGTGTAAACTGGAGAATTATTTTTATTTGTGAAACTTTTCATGTCACAGGATCTTCTGTTAAAATATCCAGCGGTATCCTTTACGGAAAAATAGGAGCACTCCGGACAAAGGACTTCTAAGTAGTATTGTGTTGAAATTCTGTTTAGAACAATGCTGGTACTCGTCTTTCTCAGTGTATGAGTCCGATGATAAAAAAAAAATTAAATATACACTTATAAATAAGCAATATTTTAACCATAAGTTTTTTTTAATTTTTAAATAAATTTAGAAAAAATAATCACCATTCTTGATCGTATATGCTTAATGTAATTTTAACAATAAAGGTGTATTAGAAATATGGAGAAATTTCTTTTAAACCTAAATTAATAAAAACAATAGTTATTCGGTAGTAAGACATTAATTTGCCTGATGTCGCAAGATTGACCTGAATGTACAGTACATTAAAATACAGAACGTGTAAGCTAGCTACTATTACAATTAGTTTTAACAGCATATAACAGTAAGAAATATATGTAATATGTTTATTTGTTTCTGCAATAAGACAGAATAAATTATGGAATTTATTCAATTTATTAAGAGGAGGTAAAACAGAAGTTATTTAACTTTTTTATTCGACGTTTTTGTTTCTAAAAAATCAAAACTACCATTATCAAGTCTTCATGGGTAATACAGCATTAACACCCGTAACCTGAAGTCGTTATGGCATGGTAACAAAGACAAATCTAGGAAAGATGACAATAAAGGCTTAACGTAGGTAATAACCATGAGCTATTACTTGAAGAACTCCCCGCTTCGAAGAAAAAAGTCGAAGAGATTTCATTGCGTCATTTTAACTAGGATTTGATGTCCTTCTTAGGCGAGGGATAATGGTAGTAGCAGCATCTCCAAGATTGGCCTGAAGGTATATTAACCTAGAGACCCTGTAGGCCAGCTTCTATTATAAAACAGTTTTACCAACATAAAACAGTAAGAAAGAAGAAAAAAACTAGATGAAGATCATGGGATTCGAGCTAAAAAAATTATGGAATGTATAAAGAGATACAATATTAACCTAGAAAGACTCGATAAACTCGAGATAACTTCTGGTACTTTAAAAAACAATACACCAGATATTAACAGTAAAAGAAAAAACATATTTCTTTGAAAAAGTAAATAAGAATATCATCAATCTGAACCAAAAATTTTTCATTTAAGTTCTATTAAAAAAAAAACCTAGGATTTGATGTCCTTCTTAGGCGAGGGACCCTTATCCGCGGTCCTTCCCCGGCGTGGAGGAACCTTATTAATATGAAAAGTATGTTGTAGAGGAAAAACGCTTTGCGAATCTATCTCTTTAGGCAAGACGTTTCTGTCAGTTATCAGAGAATCAGGGTATTTCTATAAAGTTTAAGACAATCAAGTGACCGCATTGGCCAGAGAACACAGCCTGACAATAACTAATGAAAGGAATATGAGCACTTCTGCTTTCAATAAAAGTTTTGAACATTTGCAAACGTCAAAAAATATTACTAAAACGATGTATTTTGACTTGGGTCTTCAGGGGTTATAAAAAACACTTTTTATGTATAAAAAGGTGATATTTCATCCCTTAATTGGGATATCTTCAAACCTGCAACAATTTAATTTATTAGCTATAGTCATTTTTTATAAAAATATTAATTACTAATAATATAAAAATAACAATTAATTAAATTTAATTAATTTAAAAAAAAAAAAAATTAATTAAAATATTAAAATAAAAAAATTAAAATAAAATAAAAATTACTAAAACTATGGTTTGGTAAGGAACACGAAACGAAAAATAAAAAATAAATCGTAAAACATAGGTGTTAGTAATGAAAAATAACTTTTTTTTCCAGTCGAAGAATATATAGAGTATATTTGATCATACATAATGCAAGAATGATAATTAAAATAAATAAATAAAATAAACCAAAAACCAAAAAATAAAAAAATTGGAAAATTTGTCATATTTCGAAGTTTGAATACGCAATTACTTTTGAACATTCAATAAATTACAATATAGCACGTGATAATAAATGTATGATAATGTTTCTTTCACTGCGAAAACTTCCTTCTTAATATTCTTGTGCAGCTTCATTGCAATGCATATCGGCTTTCCACAAACATCCTTCCGCCAAGACAAAGAGAAAAAAACTTAGAATACCACTAAGCAGAACGGCAAGAGAATAAACGAAGAATAAACAAAAAGAGAAAAGAAATTAATATTTCATAAAAATGACAGCAGAGCCTCGGGAAACGAATGGATTATTTATGGATCCTGAAGAGAAAAGTAAAAAAAAAGAGGTCCATTCGTTCAGCAAAGAATGAAATAAAAAAATACTTTACGGACAAGCAATAAAATTAAAAATCCTCTGCAGGCACGTATACTCGTACTTGTCACCGTTAATACTTTCATAATATTTTATTACTGATTTTTTTTTTTTTTTTTTTTTTTTTTTTTTTTTTTTTTTTTTTTTTTTTTAAAGAAGATAAAAGTTAGTCATGAAAACGTAATATATCATTATTAATAACCTTAAAGATGAACTTAATCATTATTAATAAATAAAGATGATCTGAAAAATTGAAAATTCTATCATTATCAATAGCCGCAAACAATTCATAGTGTGGATTACGATAAGTTGATTTTACCTTAATGAACCTCATAAAGTCCATCGATATATTCCAACTATAGTCTGTTCAATCAAGTTGTTTCGGTCTTCAAGATAGACACTACAATAACAACGATAAACGTTCAGTCTTTTTTCAAATGGGTAGCAAGACCAAGATATCAAATGTGCAATCTAAACCTGGCTAACATAGGATATAAGTAAAAATGAATGATTGCGAGGTTTCCTAGCCAGAAGTAGACATCGGATTTACCCAGTTTCGATAACATGTATCCGCTTCTTATATTAAAGAAATTCTTATAGAAAAGGAAAGTTAAGATAGTGAGAAATATAGGATATACGATATAAAACAAAACAAAACAAAAAATACAACAAATTACATTAAATACGGAATCCGAGTCTCTAAGAAGCTAATGGAAGGTACACCCAGGAACTAAAATCTTAACAGAAACAATGATTCAGGTTCAGTTCCTACAGAGGTGAGACGTGTTACACATTGATGATGTAATTGGCCTTACTAGTGCCTCCATCCTGTCGTAATGATCTAATACTGTTGTCATCGAAAAGTAAAGAAATAAAATAAAAACAGGAAACAACGTTTAATATTGTATCCTTCTCAATGAAGATAAACTTTCCAATGATTAATAACAAAAGCAGAGAAAAATTGATTAGATTACTATCAAAAACTGATTAATGTGTTGCTCATTTATTTATTGATTAATGTTGAGTTTTATTCGCACTAATTAATATTATGTTTTATTTACTACAATGTTGTGTTATTCGCTATGAGTAAGTCCAATATTATCATTAGAAACAACTTATCCCCTAAAGATGAACATGAACACAATAGCATCAAAAAAATTTGTAAAATGTCAGCAATATCACGCACTAATATAGGTAGTTATTTTAAGATAATTATTGTTAAAGTAAGCCCCAGCACCGGTGCTACAGTTTCCTCCGCCTGTGTTCAATTAAGATGGTTTTTTGACGCCTTTGTAAAACTAAGAAAAAAATCTTTAAGACCAGTTCCAATGATGGAACGACTGAGACGGGAAAAGCTCTTTTCTCCGCTAGCAACACTAGCTGGGAATGCTCATAGTATCTTTAAAAGAATATAATATATAAATTAAAACAATATAAATAAACATTTTTGTCAAATAGTTTAGATCAAAGTTTCCCAAACTATGTGCCTCGGCACACTGGTGTGCCGTATTATTCAGAACAAAAACAATAAACAATTCTTCTTAAATAACAATAGTTCTTTGAACAAAATAATTCCAGTCTGTAAAAGTACAGTAGACACACAAACAGAAATTCAAAGCTGACAGCGCAAAAATATCATGAGCATTTGTCTTTTGGATTTACATCAAATGAAGAGATACCTACACCACAGTGTACCTATTATCTGCAGAGAATGGATATCGTATGAAGCCATGGTTCCAATGAAAATAAGCCAAACTAGCGTAAAAAGTGATTTCATGCGACATGTAAATTTCAAAAAATGTCTACCCCTTTCTGGGATTCCATACCCCCCAGACCCCCTGATAAGTAAAGGACCAAGAAGACCTATCGCCATGGGGACCAGGATGGCTCTCGGTGGCCCTGCATAAAGTAATAGGTGTGCCGCAGCTATTGGCAATTTTGTATAGTATGCCGCGGGCTAAAAAGGTTTGGAAAACATGGTTTAAACAGAGGAGGGAGGCAAGGGGACGACATTCCCTCAGGCTAAATCTTTTATCATCTTGCACGTTCTACCTACAGCGTATAATCGTGAATATTAACTTCAAATGGCTCAAAATACTTAAATTAATGGATGACATAGTACAAAAATAAGAGGAGGCAGAAAAGATAAGAGTAAGTTATATTCGTTGGACTGGGGTTAAATAAAAAAACGCAAAATAATAAATGTCAACGTATATATAAAGAAATAAAATAACAGTTTGGCCACAGATAATTTTGATGTGCAAAAAAAAGAATACATGTACCTATAGGTTCACTGAAATCTTCGAGAACGGTAAGCAGGTAAAAGAAGTCAGCCGTAGAATAACCTAAGAATGGCAAGCTTTTAAGATTTGCATTTATTCAGATCCGACGTCTGTATGCAATCAAAGAGAAAACTCCGGAACACTTGAGTGTCACAGGTATTATATATGACAAAATATAAAACTTTGGTCATAGTTTTTATCAAACTAATATATTTAAGAATAAAATAAATTGGTCATTTTAGCACACACAAAGGTTTTGTGGTTTGTAGGCAATTTAACTAATAAGAAGAATTCTTTCATAATGATTGGCCCAGCCGTAGTTTTTGAAGGATGATTTTTTGAGGATTATCTTGATACTAATATACTAATGTAGGTACTTTTTTTTACTTAAGCCCCCCCCCCCTCAAATCCCCTTTGTCTTAGTAGTTATGTAGACAAAGGAACATATATAGAGTATAATATTCTTTAGTCTAAATTACTATTAAGACACAGGGATATTTAGTCCAATGTACCTTGGGAAAAAGGAATATCATACTATTGTATATAAATATGATAATATCCTTTGGTATTAAATATACGCCAAGGAACCTATAAAAATCATGGTCCTACAGAGTTCTGTATAAGATTTAGTTGTACACGTGATGAGACTCGATTTTAAATTAGCGTAATAAAACTGCCCCAGGAGTCTCAATGTCTTGGGGAGACAAACACACCAAACCTTTGAGACTTTGGTAGGGCAGACTATTGTTTAGAACCATGGGGGTGTTAAAGTAAATAAGCACCTTAATGTCTTGGCAAAACAAACGTAACAATGGCGAGAATTTTCCAATTGTCATTACTTCCTTTTAAATTTTTTTGGTCGCAGTTTTCGTTCGGATGTTTTAATAACGCTTCTAGTTACATAAGTAACAGACTAAAGTATAACAATAAAAGATACATAACTGTACTAATTTTAAAAAAGAAAAGGAAGTTGTATTATTGGACAATAACAGTATAAGGTGTTAATCTAACTAATAATTAAAAGTTTGCGTGTAAATAGTCCAATCGTAGTTTTAGGACCACATTTAAAGTGTTTTTTTTTTTTTTTTTTAAATGTCCAAAATGATAAATTCCACTTCCTTTGTTCTCACGATTTTAATACCGTTAAAAATCTGTTTCGTCGATTCCGATTTAAGTTTTTAAAAGGTCAACGACTTGACAAGTTTAGCCGAAGTAGAGCGAGGGTTTTTTTTAATGTGTTGGGTCTGAGCTAGGAGCTGTTAAATTAAAGAACAGGGAGAATGAATAGAGTACGGTACTTCGGTTGGTTTTATTGAGTTCGCGTCCAGGTCAAATTAAGTTCACTTAACTCTTTTATGGCTTTATTTTCTTATTGTACGAATATAAACTCTAAGATAAATTGAACAGAGAGAGAAGGAAATAAATAGGTAACAACTTTAAGATTGAAATTAGTTTCAAATATGTGCACGAAACATTCGTAGAACAATTTATTTGCCTATTTAAACAACAATCATTGTTGTTTAAGTAAACATTGACATTGTTTCTTAAGTGAATGCAATTGCTTATCGTTAAGTTAGTGCCAGCGAATAAAATAAGTATACAAAGTACCTAATCTTGAAACAATTTTACATTAAATAAGTCTTGTTTGGTTGGTGAATTAACATTTACTTGAAGTGCGTTCAGAATCAGTAACCAGATCGAATAAAGAGCAGAAACCGGTGCCTTTTGAAAGACCACACGAAACAACTGACCGCGTTTGTGAACCTTCACTTGTTTTGGCGGTCGGCCGGAGTAGTTGCGACCGCTTCATACGAGCCAAGACCAATATTAGTTAGGTTAGTTAACGTTAACATTATGGTTACGTTCGTGGTGCTTAATTTAAAAGTTGAAACCATAACTGTTCTCCATCATCTTACATTTAAAGTTTGTAGGTAAACGTGAGAACTCACATTAGCTTCACACTAAAATCAAAACCAAACCCCTTTATATTCATAACCTGGTCGACCACTCCCTTCCATCGAACCCCTAGACAAGCCGCCATGGCACTAAGCATAACAAACTGCTGATTTCGAGCATGCCCAAAATTGTTTGTGTCAAATACTGGAAAATCAATCTGTCCAAGACTAATATAAATTATTTTAAATGAGTCTAAGTGAGTTGACAGCGCCGGTTAGTAAAGAAAATTAGTCGGGAGGTATAGTCCAGATTCTTGTATATTTTTTTATGAATGTATATTTTTTTTGTATTATGCATTAAAATGTTTTTTATTGTGTCAAAATAATTAACTCATAAACCTATACGTAATTTTAAGAAGACCATCGACCAGATGAGGTGTTGTTAATTTCAATTTACTTCATGGACGAGATATGATCAAGCTTGTCAAATTTCAAAATTTTCCAACTTTGAGTGGCTTTTTCAACATGGCGACTATTTATCAAAATAAGGAGATTTTCATGGATTTACAAGTTTTTCAATTTTGTCTATTTCACATTAGAAGTTATCAGTGAAAAATAATTTTACAGTAGCTAGCTAAAAATCAATAATAAAAACAACCTCCATGAAGTAATTCGGCCATAATAATTAAATTTAAAAGTAAGTAAAAACGAGGGTTTGGGTTATCGAAACAAAACTATTACAAAATTCGCATCCGTTGCTTTGAAGACGAAGTACCTAATACAAATTATTTGTAATGTACATTAAACACCACATTTTTTTAAAAACAAAATAACCGAAGTCTAAAATCAAATTAAGCGGGGTTTCTTGCGCAAGGGATACTTAAAATGTACCAATTGTGTTCCTTTGAAACAAGTTGAACTCTAAAATAAACCGTAAATTACTTTTTTAACAAATATCGAATAATCTACGCAAGAGCTTCAAGTTTTCATTATTTGCTGATAGGCTGGAAGGTTATTCGGTTCTCTTAAAGGTCAGCGACCTCAGTAAAGCAAAAGTAAACTAATATTTGCTAAAGCAGGTTGTAAGAATAAGTCAAGCGAGCGAGGCAAGGCCAAATACAGATATATACCTAGTTTTGGGAGTGGCTTATAAAAAATATGAAGTCCTATATCAAACAGGTGCTTTAGAGGACTTTAGTAAGTTCACTTGGCCTACTTAGCTTACCAGTGCAAGTACAACATGTAAAAAAATAGTTAAACTGACTGGTATACTGCATAATAATAATTAAACAGTACTGTTCGCATATAAGAATATAAATATTGCAGACAGGGTTGTGTAGAGGATAGTTAATTAAAAGTTTTTCTAATTTAAAACAAAAAAAGTTAGTAGATTTGTTCTTCAATTTAAAAGTGAAGAACTAATAATTATAGTATACATAAAAAGTCTGCCCGATACAACCCGTACTAAACTTTCTCATATACGAATATAAACGAGATAGTTAAGTAAGAAAGAGAAGGGTAGAACTCAGTAGTATGAGTTAGAGATAGCCCCCTTTTTTGTTGTTGGAAGGAGAACGAGAATCACTCTTTCTATCTACAGCTAAATAGCGATTTTTTTGACATTTCACGTTTACTTCTCACTGCCCCTTTGGGCAGTTGCTTCCGATTTTTCTGATATAATATATTATGTTTTTAAACAAGAAAATTTAGTTATTCTCCTGAGGTTGTGGGTCTGTTGGGATGAAAAATGTTTAAAACTACTCGTCTATCTCATTCTTGCTATATTTCGACCTCGTTAGGTCATTTTCAAGCATCTACAACAATGACATTACAATCAACTATTATATATGTATAAAAATACTTTAAATAAACATTAACCTTAATAATTTAATCAAACATGCAGGTCTTGGGAAAACAATTCTTACCTGAAACCATAAAACATTCTATGTCTGGATATTACCAGATAAAGTCATTTTTTAACATTAATTTCATATCAGTTACTACGTTCACACATCGTTTTGAAAGCGTTTCGGATCCAATTCGTTTTCAAAACGATACGCGTTCTTACAACAAAAAATACAGGTGATCGAAATATTTGTTTTCGAAATCTCGTAACGGTGACGTCACGAGTAAAACCTTCTTTCTTGTTACCCAATATGTCCGCGAATTTTTACATTTTATTTACAAGTTATTAAAAGTTTTTACAGGTTCTTTATAGTTTTAACTTTTGTTTTAAAACGTTTTTGCAGTTAAAAAAAAGAAACGGAAGCTCACGAAAACAAAGAACTTAAAAAGTGGAAAAGAGTAAAATAACCTGAAACCTCGATCCCCTCCACGACCTGTTCACACGAGCGTTTTGAATTCGATCCCCCGTTCCGATCACGTATTTTTGGTGGATCGGATCTAAACCGATACGATCCGTCGATCTCCGTTCGTACAGCGTTTTGAACTAGCGGATCGTTTTCAAAACCGTTTCCAAAACGATGTGTGAACGTAGTAAGTGTCACAACACTGTTCGTCATTAACTAAGGTCATCTGTCTAGAACTCCACCTAGAAAATATATTAACACTTCTGTTTAAATCTGCGTTATTATATAATTTTCAAATATTATCAACATCATTAAAAATGTTACTCACATTCAACCACACTTCATCCCCCTTCAATGTATATAAATTAACAACACTTAACATAAAGGCATAACTATCACAGACTTCTTTTGCATCACAGACCTGACTTTAATTAATATTAATGGTAAAATTAAAAATTAACATAAAAAACCATCCAAAAATCTAAACATAACATGATAACAGAGAGGTGATAACAAAAATTAGGTAACAATTCAAAAACCCAGATTACTGAAGTTAGGGTGACTATCTGTATTGCACATATTTAAATTTTCCTCAACCCAGATTCGATTATCTATATACATTGCATTTTCATTTCTTCTGAGCTAAAATATTATACATTTTTCTTTACAGTATCCCTGCATATATTCTATTTAAATCCTTGCAGTCTTTTTTATAATTAATACTATTGACTTGTTTGGCTATATGCATAGCTTCCAGTGTCAGTCTTTTTTGTTGTTACATTCATTGATAAGAATCTTGGTATTGTTAAACTCAAAATTATGGCCTGTTTCTATGGAGTGCTCTGCTAACAAGACCTGCATGTTTGATTAAATTATTAAGGTTAATGTTTATTTAAAGTATTTTTATACATATATAATAGTTGATTGTAATGTCATTGTTGTAGATGCTTGAAAATGACCTAACGAGGTCGAAATATAGCAAGAATGAGATAGACAAGTAGTTTTAAACATTTTTCATCCCAACAGACCCACAACCTCAGGAGAATAACCAAATTTTTAGGGATCACCTTCATCTACAAATTGAATATTTGGCCGGTCAAAAAATGCCAAGAAACTTCCACAAGGAAGAAGAAGAAGTAATTCTTCGCTACGACAATGACATCAAACACCTGATGAATCAACACAAAACAAATCAAAACATATTTTGGAAAATGAAACAACTAACAATCAAATTATGTAAAGGTATTGCGAAAAGAAATTACCTATATTATCATAAAAACCATAACATTACCCCGAAACACATTACACATTTACATAACAGATTTATCAATATTTTTTCTAAAGATTTTTTGAGAAATCAAGGTAATAATAATTTTTTATCAACAATAATAGCTAAAACCTTAAGATTAGAAATTAAAGAAATTCATTGGAAAATTACTAAAATTGAAAAAGAAATAGCAGATAATAATAATCAATTAGAGACCTTAGGAGAAATGTATGTTAACTTTCAAATAATAACTGAGAATTTTAAAATAACCCTTACAAACTTACTTAGAGATAAACACAATTGGAAAATTAATAGTAGGAAAGTGGTTTTAACTGGAAATAAACAGGTAACTGATATAGATAGATATTCCAATTTGCATAGAGAGAACTGGGTTAACAATTTAACAGAGCACACTATTCCAACAGACATACTCAATTTTTTAAGTTTGGGACCTAATTATAATTTGATTTCAAGAAAACTAAACACTGAAATACTCAGACTTATAGCAGATATAGAATATGCAATAGATATGGTAGACACGCACCCCAATCACACCAATGTGTTGAGGAGTAGAGTTATAAATAAGATTACAAATTTTAATAACAATAGACGTAGGGGTTTAGACAATTTAAATGAGCTTGACAAAAAGATTTTAAAGGATGCCAATAGAACCAAACATTTCATAAAAAACAACCAAGATCTTATGATTTGCAAAGCAGATAAAGCGAAAGTAGTAGTAATTTTAAGCAAAACTCAGTATCAAGGAAAAATGAACGCCCTTCTAGAAGATAAAAATACATATAGGAGAATTAGAATGGAAAAGAATAAAATGTTAAAAACTGTACAACTAGAAAACAAAAAACTATTAAAAAACTTAGCAGATAAAAAGTATATTACAGATAAGCAAAAAACTAATCTGAACATAAATAGTTGTCACTTTGGAAGGATATATGGACTCATAAAAACGCACAAACCAGAAAAAACAATCAGACCTATTATTAATAACATCAATTCCCCAATAGAAAAGCTCTCAAAAAAAATTTTTAAATCCAGCTCTAGACCATTTAAACAACAAAAATGAATTCGATATTAAAAATGTGTTTGAATTTAAAGACTTTATCACAAACATGAATTTGGAACCTGATGAAAAATTAGTATCTTTTGATATAAGCTCTATGTTTACTAGCATACCACTGAATGAAGTGTACAGAATAATTCAGAGATCATGGGAGGACATAGAACCTTTTACTTCCATTAAGTGTAAAAACCTGTTTTTAGAATGCCTAAAATATTGCTGCAACAATAATATATTTACATTTTCAAACCAGTTGTATAGACAATTAAATGGAGTCCCTATATGGGGGAGGTTATCAGTGAACCTTAGTGGAATTTATATCAATAATCTTCTAACAACAGTTTTAAGCAGGTCAACCGTTAAACCCAAAGTTTTTAAAAAATACATAGACGATTGTTTTGTAATAATTAAAGAGAAAGAAATTCAAACATTGTTAACAGAATTAAATAAATTTCACAATAACATCAAATTTACCATAGAACTAGAAGAAGATAACCAACTAGAATATTTAGATTTAATAGTAATCAGGGACTATAAGGGGGCCATCAAAACAAAATGGCTTAACAAACAAGTTAAAGGTAACAGATTTTTAAACTACACCTCAAACCACCCATACCAACAAAGATATAATAGTGCTAAGAACCTTATCCAGAGGGCAATTACGCTCACTCATAAAGAATATATAACAGAAATTAAAAAGGAAGTTTATAAAAAACTCTTAAAAAATTTTTATCCAACAGGATTAATTAAAAAAATTTGGTACAGCTCAATCAATAAATCAACAATAATCAACCAAAGAAATGATCAAGAAAGTAACAAATCAAGTAACAAATTTACCAGTATGACATACATAAAAGGTTTGTCAGAAGGTTTAACAAACATTTTCAAACAAATGGATTGTAATATTGCATTTGGTCTGAAGCCTATAAATAAGGTGGAAGGCGCAATATTTACAAAATTAAAGGATAATTTAAGCACCGAGGAAAAAATGAGTGTTGTGTACGAGGTCACATGCTCGGATTGTCCAGCAACTTACATAGGCGAAACTAGACAGACTTGGAACAACAGGAGACAACAGCACGAGGCAACTGTCAGGTTGAAAGAAAATAAGTCAGCACTAGCAAAGCACTCCATAGAAACAGGCCATAATTTTGTGTTTAACAATACCAAGATTCTTATCAATGAATGTAACAACAAAAAAAGACTGACACTGGAAGCTATGCATATAGCCAAACAAGTCAATAGTATTAATTATAAAAAAGACTGCAAGGATTTAAATAGAATATATGCAGGGATACTGTAAAGAAAAATGTATAATATTTTAGCTCAGAAGAAATGAAAATGCAATGTATATAGATAATCGAATCTGGGTTGAGGAAAATTTAAATATGTGCAATACAGATAGTCACCCTAACTTCAGTAATCTGGGTTTTTGAATTGATACCTAATTTTTGTTATCACCTCTCTGTTATCATGTTATGTTTAGATTTTTGGATGGTTTTTTATGTTAATTTTTAATTTTACCATTAATATTAATTAAAGTCAGGTCTGTGATGCAAAAGAAGTCTGTGATAGTTATGCCTTTATGTTAAGTGTTGTTAATTTATATACATTGAAGGGGGATGAAGTGTGGTTGAATGTGAGTAACATTTGTTTAGAATGATGTTGATAATATTTGAAAATTATATAATAACGCAGATTTAAACAGAAGTGTTAATATATTTTCTAGGTGGAGTTCTAGACAGATGACCTTAGTTAATGACGAACAGTGTTGTGACACTGATATGAAATTAATGTTAAAAAATGACTTTATCTGGTAATATCCAGACATAGAATGTTTTATGGTTTCAGGTAAGAATTGTTTTCCCAAGACCTGCATGTTTGATTAAATTATTAAGGTTAATGTTTATTTAAAGTATTTTTATACATATATAATAGTTGATTGTAATGTCATTGTTGTAGATGCTTGAAAATGACCTAACGAGGTCGAAATATAGCAAGAATGAGATAGACGAGTAGTTTTAAACATTTTTCATCCCAACAGACCCACAACCTCAGGAGAATAACCAAATTTTTAGGGATCACCTTCATCTAAAAAAAGAAAATTTAGCTTAAAAGATTTGGAAGATTTGGTCTAGAGAGAACCACGTTTTTTTACCGAATCATATTCCAAAGTATTTGACTGAAATTTTTCTTTAATTTCAAAATAAATAAAGTGGGAAAAGTTAGTTTTTTATTTCTGTTTAAACAGTATGAAAGGCAAGTTGAATGGAGCAAATTTCACATAAATCGAATTAAAATTTGCAAAAGTATAGACGAATTATATTATTAAAAAGTATTTCTTAAAATTAAAATAGTATAATATTCATTACAAATATAGATACAAATATATTATCTGATTATGGTTCGAAATGTCAACTACACTCTTGGCTCAGAAGTAGAACATGGAAACACAGGCCATAAGTTCTTGGCCTTCTTGGGGAATGAAAAATCAATAACCGAGTTTGTTATGATCATTTTTAAAAATAAAATCTTCAATGTCATCTGAGACACTATCCACTTTTTTCGATTTCAATTAATCGTTAATAAATAAGTCGATTTCGTTTAGCCAGTTTTGCGCCAATTAGTCGGACTGGTGGCGACAGACATTTTACCCGCGGCCGCCTGCCAAGGGTTGGCGAGCGATGCGAGCAGAGGGCAGAGTTCCCTAAAGGTAAAAAATGTATAATCCTTTTTGAAAATCGAATCAGATTATTAGGGGATTTTATTGATTTCAGAGAGAAATTAAAAAATGCAACAAAACTTTTTTGTTTCTCTTTTCTTTTGTAGTTCTTTCTCTTTACACGTCTACTCGTCAATGTGATCATCAGAGTGAAAAATGTATCATCTCTCCGAGATTCGAAGCAACTTCTGATATTTTAGTGCGACTATCTTGTTAAGAGACGAGTTATCATCTCCAAAGTATTGCTATAGCAATCCATTTATTAACTTAAAAAATATGATTATAATCTAACTTACGCACGAACTCGTTCCTCCGCAATCCATTAATTTGCGATTATTCCATGTTATCAAAGATCAGGTACACACCTGTAACAAATAAATACAGAGATGTGTTAGGAAATATAAACATTTAAAAGAAGAAGACGAAAAATAAAGTCAGTAAATTGATTTTTTTTACATAGTAGAAGAAGACGAAGAATCGCTACATAAACATCGGTAAATGATGGTGAATTGGAGAAGAAAATCTGATTAGAATTATGATTTGTTGTTTCCATGTAGATATTCTCATATCGATGTAAGATTCGATATTCGGAGATAGTGAGATAGAGGAGAAATTCAAGCAAATAAACGAAAGGAAAAAAATCGACCCCTCTGCCCCTCTCTTTAGGAGGATATTTGTATAGTGCTGAGAGTACTGCCTGCATCTTATTGCCATGTCTCCAGAACTTATTCTTCCCTAATATTAGAGTCTCTCCCCTACTCACCTCATTCATCATAACAAGGCTGGCACGCGTACAAAAACCCCTGTATCTGACAGAAGGCAATTCTATTAAATCAGCTGTCACTAACAAGCGTATTTCAGGGGACGCGACTCCTTGGCTTCATATTTAGATACAAATATTAAAAATCTAACATAAAACTTATTTCTGCAAAACAGAGGACGTTTATAGGTATTAGATATTATGATTTCTATTCACAGGAGAGATTATATTCTTTTAAGTAAAGAACTGTTAGACAAACAGACATCATCCTAACTGTATATAACTGTGTTAATATCCATAAGTCTTAATAGTTGGTATATTTATAAGATATTATCACTAAAACTCCAACGGATTTAGAAAAGCCTTATATGTACATGTTTTTATAATAAATTAAAATACATTAAATAAGTTAGAAATGAACTATTAAGAAGGTGTCTCCTTCATACATACTTTAAGGCTCATGCTACAAGTGGAAAATAATTAAACGAGTTAGTATGATAAGAAAGTAAAATTAACGTTAGAGGTTAAATTATGTGTATTAATTTACATGTAAAATATTCGTTAATTGGATCACTACTTTGTTAAGTAAAATGACGTCAAGCAAAAAAAAAAAAAAAAAAAAAAAAAAAAAACTCACATGTAATAGTACATTACGCGTCTAGTGCGGAAAGTGGCATTTTGCATGCGAGTGTTTAGTTTGCACCCGAGCGACAGCGAGGGTACCACACGAGTAAAGCAAAATGCCGTTTTCGCACGAGTTGCGTACCGTATTTTATCTACGATTGTTGGATTTTAATAATAAATACAGAAAAAAAAAAAAAATAAACTTCCTGTAGGTAAGTTCGTATTTCTCTTTTGATAAAGATGACATTAATTCATTAGTACATAGTTGTATTTTGTGCCGAATTAATTATTTTTGTCTTATCACTTAAATCACTCATTGTTATTCACTAAAAACTTGATATAAACAGTTACTTTAATTAAACAAAAATAAATTTTTTTTTTAGGTGTAAACAAACTCGCTAATCGTGCGTAAAGGTGAAGAATTCTTTCTTACCGCCCTAGGGCGGAAAAAGAGGAATTATAAAAACGCGCATGCACAATGCGCAATGAATACAAGTACGCAAAGAATCACTTTCTACGCATCTAAACAGAGAAACAATGTTTATATTTCGTATCAATCGTAGATAAAATAATTAACAGGCAAATGTTTTAAATGATAACTTACCTAACATGTATTAACAACTTGATCAGCGAAGAAAAACAACCTATAGTTTTCAGCAGTTTACACAGAATACCAGGAGATACAAATAAAAAATATTAACTTAATTAAAAAATAATCAGTCGCCAGAGATAAGTTTATTAATATTTCCGTGTCCCAGAGAAGAAATGATAAGATAGATTTAACACATCATTAACCTAATTATGCATTTATCACATGTTCCATTTTAGTACAGCTCGTGGCCATGCTTCATTAATCGTTCTAGGATGAAAAAGGGGGGGGGGGAAAGACAGGTAGGTATATAATATTTGATTTTATAACAAATATAACAAAGTAGTAGGTTAATTGCAATAGCTGAAAAATTCAAATATTTTCCCGAGAAAAAGTTCGTCATTGGGCTCAGCTGAGTTTAGCCCATGTGACTAAATAATTAAATAATGTAAAAGTGTAACTAACATGTTGCTATGACAACACCAAATGTTTTTTACCTGGGTAAAACCGTTATTAATAATTATAACTAAGAAGGAGAGGAAGCATGTAATAGTATATTACGCGTCGAGTGCGGGAAGTAGCATTTTGCATGCGAGTGTGGGGTTTGCACCCGAGCGACAGCGAGGGAAGTAATACCACACGAGCAATGCAAAATGCCGTTTTCGTACGAGTTGCGTACCGTACTTTATCTACGATTGTTAGATTTAAATAATAAATACAGAAAAAAATAAACTTGCTGTATGTAAGTTCGTATCTGTATCTTGATAAAGATGGCATTAATTCTTGAGTTGTATTTTGTGCCGAATTAATTATTTCTGGAGGAGTATTATTCTCCACATTTTCGTCAAAGTCACTCGATTCACTCATTGTTTTTCACTAAAAACTCGATATAAACAGTTACTTTAATAAAAGAACAGCAAATTAGTTTTGTTAAATGTAAACAAACTCGCTAATCGTGCGTAAAGCTGAAGAATTCCTCTTCTTTACCACCCTAGGGTGGTAAAGAAGAGGAATTCTTCAGAACTATGAGACGCGCATGCGCAATGAATACAAGTACGTAAAGAATCACTTTCTACGCATCTAAACAGGGATACAATGTTTATATTTCGTAGCAATCGGAGATAAAATAATGTACATATATGTCCTGGATTTCTTTTTTTAAGGAACCCCCGAGAAAATCCAGGTACAATCTACGGTCCAGAAAGCCAGTATAAATACGCCGTTCTTCTTCTTCTATATAGTTACCAGTGTATCTTGTTGTTGCTTTGAGATAACATCATGATGCACCCCACCCCTGAAGATGCTTCCAGTAGTGGAAGCGTCACGTTGGACTTCACCTACGTGGCGCTAATTTAACCGGTTATTTATTACGGTCCTTGATTTGGTCTACGGTCCCTAAAAATAATAGAATATAAAGAGTGTCTGTATACAAATCCATAGTTTATTTTACATATGCCTAATCTCTTACAGATGGGTCATCTTTTTATACATGGGAACCAAGATCAAAATACCTGTAAAACTATTACGATAGTGCATAGGCACACGTTCTTTTATTTGAAAATATCTTCCACTCAGTCCACATATTCGCGAATAACACACTTATTTGTAAACGTTAGTGTTTTACAGGGAAGATTTATTTAATTTTTTTGTCATATAAAAATAAATAAAAAATTATTTATAAGTATTAAAACATTCATAACTTCGCTTCTAATATTTCAATTGAGTTAAATAAAAACGTCACAAAAAAACGTAATTCTTAATGACAAATTTTCCGAAAAATCCCTTGTAAATACCACTCTTTTTAATAAAAGGATAATACGGAGCTCAAACTGACTTGTGCCGAAGCTCACCGGTTATCCCAGATTCAGCATATGAAAGAAAGAATTTAAAAAATTTACCCATTGAAACGATACTAATTCATTTGAATAAACAAACCGGTGGAGAGCGGCCATAGGCCATTTCCCGCATATTATGGTGGACATGGTGATTTTCATGATCCTGAGTACAAGATTAGTTAGTAGACCGAAAATCAAGTTGATGTTAGTTTGCCACTTGATAGGCGACCCCTTTGATTTGGAGTAATATGCGACTAACTAACCTATTGAGTGACGAACTTACATTAACTTGATTTTCGGTCAACTAACTATTTTTTTTATTTAGGATCATCATAATATGGGAACATGGCCGCTCTCCACGGTTTAGTTATTTTTTAAATGCCTATTGCCAAGCTATGTCCCGCAAACGAACTTGGTCGACCATTTATTCTAAAAATGTATCAAAATATTAACTTGTCCACAAAATTCTAGCTTGATGTTAGTCAAGCACTTTTTTGCACGCTATCTCCTGGAGTAGATATACAGTATGCACTCTTGGTGTCTACTTGTGTATCTTAAGCTATTTAGCAAGATGGTAGAGTAAGATTATAATGAAAAATCATAGTAAAATAAAACTTAACCAAATTGCCAGTTAAGTATTTTAGGTAGGTTATTAAATGGGGAAATAAAATTTAGTCGCATCTTAGAAACAAGACTTTTTTTAATTAAACGCATTCCATAGAATTGGTAAAGACGGTACATTACAGACATGACACGCACTGGTTGACTCTGACTGCAATACAAGTAGTACAGTACGTACCGACCAACATTCCGTTCTAAGCAATTTCCTACTTTAACTACCCTAAGAGAGTAGTTTAGAAAATGAAACTTGTGAGAAAAAGTTTAGAAATAAAAATCATTGTTATTAAAATATCTTGGTTTAGTTTTTAATTGTTCCCATATCTGCACCTAGAAATGCTAAAAGACATTTTGCTTAATTAATATATGGTCATTAAATTCCAAAAAAAGTCATTTCTAATACCGAATAATCTATATATATAAAAAAAAACAAAAAACTAAGAGTGACAGTGATTAACTAACTGACTGATCACTAATTCTCCTACTTCCAATTGACATAGAGATTTGAAATTTGGTACATAGATACGAGTGTACCATAAATATAGAAAAGTGCGGCCATTTTGATTTCGATATGCGGCCACCATATTGAATTATAGCCGCCATATTGGATTTATCCACATTCTATTATCTCAGTCCACTTGAAGGACCTAGAGATCTGAAATTTGGTCCATAGACTTATGGCAGCTAAAGATGAAAATTAAAGGTACTAGTAGTATACTATCACTTCAACATATGGCCAACATCTTTGATTATAACCACCATCTTGGATTTAATAACACTATTAACTCAGCTTCCAGTGGACCTAGAGATCTGAAATTCGGCACATAGACTCATTGTACCTAAAATTGAAAATTGAAGGTACTATAAAATAGAATAATAGAAAATAATAGAATAATAGTTATTTATGCACCTAGGAAGTAAAGTAAGCCATTATTCCCTGAGCGAAAAAGTTGGTTCTTGAGGCGAAGCCGAAGGAACCATGGTCCCTAAATCCCGAGGCGAAGCCGAGGGAATAACTCTAATTAGCTTTTTATTTATTATTTTAATAAATAACAGTAATTATTAGCACTTTTAATAGCAGATATAAGAGAGTTCAATATTAAAAACAAATAAGAATTGGAATTAAACTCAAATAGAAGGTTATTTAGATGCAGGTTATAAACATAGAATATATGATAAACATGGTCAAAAAAGCGCAGTGCCGCCAACCTGATTTCAACAACTTCATTACATTTGCCATTCATTTTCTACTGTTTATAAAATAATTAAGTTGCAATCTTTACTTTTTTGCCCTACTTTACTTTTTCGCCCTACTTTTACTTTTTCTCCCTACTTTTTGAGTTCAGGGATGAAAAGACCTATTTTAGTTCCTCTAAACTAATTCAAAATCATAACGTTTTGTCCCTACTGGAGATAAAAATATTTAAGTTAAATATATTATGACAGATATATTTTGAATTAAAGCCCCATCTTGAATTTATTACGTTATATTACCTCAGCTTCCAGTGGACTCAGAATTTTGAAATATAGTATATAGAGTAATGATGTCTTGAATAATTTTTTGTTAATTTTATGATCTATTTTAGCTTCTTCTATTCTATCTTGAATCTATGTTTCCTCAATTAAATTAGCCTCCAGTCCAGCATTAAATGCTGAGATTAAGTACATGGAATGATTATACCTAAATCAGATAATCAAAGCTAATGCTGTGTTGATTAATATCCTCCATCTAAAAATCGGCCAGTTATTACAATAATTTGTTATTGATTTAGTCATATATTTATTTTAGATAAAATGTTTAAAAATAAGCATAAAATAATATATACCTACTTGTACTAAAATACGAAATTATGTAACAATAAAGATATATTAATTATATTATTTTTCAAACACAGCCCCAACTTCTACACGGATAAGGCGCGAGAAGCGCGCCGATCCGGCTACTTAAAAATAAACATGGCCATCAAGTCAAAAAAAAAAAAGTTAAAAAAGACAATCAGCAAACAAACCAAAAGCACTGTAATAAAAGGTTTTTGATTATAAAAGCACTGTAATAAAAGATTTTTGATTCCTTTTGTTCTCTTTAAAAACATGGAAATGGGTTTTACGATTTATAAACAACCATTTAAGTTGTAAAATAGCACAGTTGCATCGTAAATAACATGGAACCGACAAAAGGGTCGGTGGCCTTACATTAATCAGTTCTGACAAAGTCAAG
Source organism: Gerris lacustris (assembly GCA_951217055.1). Taxonomy (NCBI): domain Eukaryota; kingdom Metazoa; phylum Arthropoda; class Insecta; order Hemiptera; family Gerridae; genus Gerris; species Gerris lacustris. The sequence goes on from OX578280.1 coordinate 28,016,909, forward strand.
TGTCAAGTAACCCTGATTCTTGTATAATATCTCCTCTGCTGGCTTTAATTGCTTTAATTGATACTTATTTACACTGAACAAGGTCAATTAACAACTGTTAAGCATAATATGAATCAGGTGGCAATGAACTGATTAAATTAACATGATAATCGTCCTTCTAATTCAAATAGAATTTACAGTTTAGCGATCTTTTCAATCAGTTGTTATAACTTTGATTATTTTTAAAAAGAAAATTCCAGGAAATATATATACATTATAAGTTGATTCATGTAATAGCTATATCCGTAAATTAGTTTAATTGACCAGGATAATAATACAATTATTAAAAATTATTGGTAAAGCAATGTGACTACTTGATTACAAAGATAGTTTACTTATCTATATAGATAACTTGATCAAGTCGTCAAATTTGACAATTTTAGTTAAATTTATTCGAAAATCCAGTTCCCTAATAACAACAAATTACTAAGGGTTTTATCATCCTAGATTTTCGTATTTTCTATAAAGATATAGATTTTGTAAAATAGCAGGGTAAATATGCTAAATGCACTTATTGATATTTATCTCACATATTTTAAATTGTCCGATTAACTTCAGGTGTTTTTTTTATACATTATAAGAACTTTTAACCTGGCTCAATTTCAAAAAAGGCGTGTTTAAAAAAAAAGTCTACTTACGTTCTTACAGGAAATGTAGGAAAGAAGGGGTTACGATGGGAAGATAAGGATGGGATAGTTAAAAAAAAACTTTGAAATGGAGCGCAAACACTTAAAACAGTAACTAAAATTATAAAAATAATTATCACAATATTTCGAATAGCTTCCTGTTGGTAAGGCTAATAACAATTATAAACAAAAACAATCCTTTATTATCTTCTTTTAAAAGATGTGGAAAAAGCATGTTTTCTAATCAAGCGCAGATATAAACATAACAATCAATTTATAAAAGACATTTGACTATAAAGCGGCGTTTAGACGATCAACTTGGTTGTCAACATAGTTGTCAACCAAGTTGACAACATTTAGCTCATCCCACATGATTTTTTTATTTTTTATTGTACTCCAACCTGTGGACCAACATCAAATTGGAACCACCAACCTATCCACAGACGATAATTGACTTCAACATAATACATTGACTTCAACATGGCATATTGACAATAAGGTTGACAACCAAGTTGATCGTCTAAACGCCGCTTAAGAGTAGGGGTTTTCTTGAAGTTATTCAATTATTAAACATACTATCGATATTTTTTTGGTTGCTAGGGTAATAGAATCTTTGTCTTTGTTTATTTTCTGTGTTTGTCGTCTGTTAATCACCATGCCTACAATATTATTAGTTATTAAGACAAAGGAATATCTGTATATTATAAGGTTTGTTCCAACCCCGCTATTTGTACCGTCCTTTGTATCGTCCCGCGGATCGTTCGAGAATCGTTTAGGACAGGTTTTATACGCATGCGCTAGCATTGTACTGTAATAAAAACATATCAGGTTGGAACGGGTTTAGGACTATAATTCGCACTGTATTAAAAACATTCAAGGAAACCTAACAGTTAGGAAACCTTCCTGTTGATATTTGTGACAATTGACATAACTGCGCAAGTCATACAAACCAGAACATGGTATTGTCAGAGGATCGTTGGGATCGTACAGTGAACGGTTCGCAAACGATCCCTGCCAGGGTTGGAACAGTTTCGTGGACGGTACGAAACACAAGTCACAAGTCGGCTTGGAACGGCTTTTATCCATTGCGCATGCCCGTTACGATCCCGCGGACGGTACAATGCATGGTTGGAACAAACCTATAGAAGTATTATTATCCCCGTGTCTAACTATCTACAAAGTACTTTGGGATAAAGGTATATCAAACTTTTCTATTTACAAAAGTGAGACATTCCTTTGTCTCTAAGTACACACTCGTTGTCTCTAAGTCGACACTCATAAAATTTTTGATTTTGATTTTCTAAAAAAGTAATTCTTCAATATTTTTCATATTTCTACGACTAAATATTCCTTTGTCTTGCTTATTTAGACAAAGGAACATATACAGAAGAGTTTTTATCCCCCTAATCTGTTAAGAAAAAGGGATATTTAGTCCAATGTGCATTGGGACAAAGGAAGGTCACACTTTTTTATGCAAAAGAATGATATTCTACACAACATATTTTTCAAAAAAATAGCAACAAAAATGAGATGGCTTCGACACATCCTAAGGTTGCTTCCAGAAAGAATGAATGGGTCCATGAATGGATCCACCACATGAAATAATAAATAATTAAAACACTGAATGAGATGAATAGAAGATTACTTTAACTAAATTCGGACAATGAGGCGTGCGCAGGCCACAGCAGATTGAAAAAAAAAAAAATTGAAGGAGCCCAAGGCCTACAGAGGTAGTAATGTGATTGAGTAAGTAGATTAGCACCAAGAAACCTTATTTTAATTTCAAGGTTTATTTTTGGTACCTAGGGTATTTAAATCCTTTCTATATAATATTTAAAAAATTGCACACTGTCTACGCTGTTGTTCATTCTTATTCTAACATCATCTACTCTCCACAACCAACATACCAACAATCAATAACCATGCCATATAGTTAACTGAATTTCACATAGTAGACAGTCCTTTCTCGCGCAAGTTGTTTCCCCCGAAAAAACCTGATTTCAGTTTTTATAACTATTAAAGTAAATACAAAGTACGAGTATATAAAAATATAACCATTCCTTGGATATAATTTATTGCATAGCAAAAAATGGCATAAGAAAACTTCCTTATTTTTGGAATCAACAATATCCCGACGTAATCCATTCTTCGATTGAAGAAGTTGCGAAAGATCGACTAAACGTCTATGATGTTTTGGCATGAGTTTGATTGATTCTAGCTTCCACTTGGACCATCTCTTTCTTCGTCGACACTTTGGTTAGAATCGAATTTTGATAAAACTTGAAGCATCATCATCAGAAGGTTCGAACCGTCTAAAGCACTTAATGAAGCGACGATCTGAAACATAGCTTCAACGGGCCATTCCAAGAAGTTTGACGATTCAATAATGTATATCGCGATGAGTTCGGCAGGAAGCGCTGAGAAATCGCATGCTTGAATAATCGAAGTGATATTAATCAAAATATCAATTAAAATCGACGGCGTGTCGACATTGAGCAGCAAGGACCTCATCGCATCCACAGAGAAACTTGAAAGATTTGGGGAATTGATCATAAGTACTCTTGGTGCCCATGGCATCGGTGAGAAATCAACTTTCTCTATTACTTTGACGATCTCAATCAGTGTTTCGGTAATATTAGCCGGAAAGTTGTAGGAGCGCAAAGCTTCATCCATCGGATCGAAATCACCACTAGCAGGAGGATGAGGGACTTGAATAATAATAATGACTTGAAACACGCCGTCCGTTTGTTCTACTTGTAAACCCATATCTCCTGGGTGAATACGAATTATATGCGGTTCTATGGGAACCATATTCTGAAGAAGATGTTGATGAACAATAGTGAAAAACAACGAAGTATCCGCTTCAGATATTTGCAACGAAAGCGATAAAATTATCAATGATGACATTTCAAAACATTCTAATTTGAATAGGCTTAATTTCCAGTGGTTTATTGCTCAGGTTGACCTAAGACTTTAATTCAGCTAAGAAAGAATGGGAAACCGTTTCAGAATGTAGTGAAACATTTGCTCTGAAGGTAATATGTATATGAAGGTTTGCTTACGACCCAATCGTTCAATTCCGGATGATCATCACAAGACGCCGGACACGCTTTGGGATATTTACAAGAAGCGTTGATATTAGGGAACCATCTATTAGGGTAGAGATTGGGATTGCAGTCTGGTTTGAATCCTTTGTTGTCCTGTTTTTGACCACTGGTACAGTGATCTGATGCATAGCATTGAGTCTGCAGTGGTTTGGAGCAATCACGGTTTTTGGGTAAGTGCAGGTGAGTCCCCTCAGCCACTTCACATTCACAGCACATGTCGCATTCCCTAGGAAGTAAAGGCACTCATGAAATACAATAAAATCAAAGCAGCTTGATTGACAAACCAATAAAGCTACAAATACTTTTCAAAACAATGGTTTAAAAAAAATATATATTATCGAGCTTTCATTTGTAAAATAAATTTTGCCAAGATTTTGTAAAACTTGTTCAAAGTGAACTAAACTCAATAATTAGTAAATAAATTGATCCGTTTATAGTAAAAAATACCTTTATTCTAACATTTATCGTAATATCGTAAGTGGACATTTCATGTATTTTTTATTTCTTTTTTGCCCCTTTATAACTATTCGCCTTATCAAAAATTCGCAAGGATAGAAGTTCTTAAAATGTGATAAGGGATAGTTTAAAAAAAAAGTTAATCAGACAACTAGAAAAAAATGGGTTGTAAAATGAAGATTTACCGACTAAGGGAAATTATCACATTTACATACAAAAGTGTGATCTTCCTTAGTCTCAATGTACTTTTAGTCCAGTCAATAAGTACAAAAAATATAGATTTCCTTGCAAAAGGTCGGGTATCAAAATTTTTTTGGAACCAATGCCACAAAAATATTAATTGTAAAATATTAAGTTTTTATATCAACTTAATATTTTAGCAGAAAAATGAACCTTGTTCAAGCAAAAGCAAAGATATATCGAAAAAACGTAGAGAGTGTTCTTTCTTCGGGTTTTGCTCAATATCTCTGTTTCTATGCATCGGAGAGCAAAAGTAGTTATTATTAATGTTGTAGAGAATAAAATTTTCTACAACTTTTTTTTTCTACATTACTTTTTTCATTTTAAAACATTTTGTAATTAAAAAGATTTGGTGATCTTTAACACTTCATAGCTGTGTCGCTGTTGGTTTTACTAAATAAAATGTAATTGAAAAAAATGTTTGTCTTGAAGAATAGATATATAGAATCTTTCCTGACCTAAAATTACGTTTGCGAGAGGTTTGTGCGGTAACACTTTGACGGATAACGCTCCCCAATTAACTTAGTCTGAGCAATAAAAGTGACACGTATACCAAATTTCAACTAAATAGCTCAACTTTTACTTAAGTCGTCGTCATGCTTTTTCAGGCAATACATTCATTCTGTTCTGTAGTTCAATAACAGTAGTCCGTAGAAAAACATAAATAAAAAAGTTGTAGAAAATGTCGTTCTCTACCAATATTGATAATAACTACTTTTACTCTTCAATGCATATGAACAGAGATATTAATAACTCTGCCGCCACAGGGTTTTTTTCTGCAAACTTGATTTTTTACTAGTGGCATTGGTCCTAACAACATAATATATTATAGATACCCAACCTTTTGCAAAGATTTTTTACTTATTGACTGGACTATTTTGACTACACATTCCTTTGGCTTAATAGTTATTTAGACAAAAGAATATGAACTCTCCTCTATGAAGAAATAATGGTAGAATTTCAGTGTACCTGCCAAATATCGAAAGTCAGTAATTTCGATGGTTATGGTGACGTCATATATCGATAAATCAAATTAATGCATTACATGCTCTGAGTAAGGAAGGGGTAGAGGGAACAATACTATAGAATCGGGGTCTCAAAAAGTGGTTCATTATGCGACACCCATATACTAAACCTCCCAAGCGGCTGTTTGGTGAAACAATATCGATATCTCAATAAAAACTCTTTGAAATTTATCTTATGTCAGCTGATAAGGATAAGAATAATGTGATATTTTCTTACGACATTTAATATTTTAATACAATTTTCTTTATAAATACATATGTACTTTAATGTTTGTTGTTAACATTATTAATTATCTAAAGGCAGTTACGTTGTTAACATGAAATAGTTCCTAGATAACCAAAAGCAATCTTATATAAAACAAAATTGTCTTCTAAAAAAGCAATCACATCAGATTTTTCTCTTGCATATTTGACATTAAGATAATAAAACAATCAAAGCACAAGATGGGGTTAAAGGTTTTGTTGACAAGCGTCCGTGGGCACGGAAGGACAAGGAATAGACTAGTAAGACAAGGACCAGTGACCACGTGATCGTGCTCGCTTGAGAGGTTTAGTATATGGGTGTCGCATAATGAACCACTTTTCAAATCGCACTGTTCCCTCTACACCTTCCTTACTCTGAGATTACATGGAAGAACATGTCATTAAGGGTTCACAAATGTCAAATATGTCTTCCCTTTGTGCTCTTACTTTAAAATTACTACACTGCAAATTAATTAAAAATGGGAACATACTTGCAAACTTTGGCAGCCCTATAACAGCCCATATTTTCATCCAACTGCTGGTTTGGACACTGATATTTAGGACACCATCTGAGATTACCCGTTTTGGATCGTATAAAGGGGAAGGCATCTCCACCGTTTAGATTAACCCTTTCCGACTTCTCACCCTGAGGCTCCTTTTCCGGTTCACAGGTACATCGCTGACCACGTATTAACAAGGTTGGAGCCACATAATCCTCCTTCTCGTAATTTCGGTTTTCGAGCTTACATAGCATTTGCTTTAACTTCTTCAGAGTATAATTTCTCTTGAAAAGTCGCTCGTCTGTTTTGCACTCCGGCATTTTGATTACCACTCCGTATACTTAAGGAATCAAATCTAATAATACGATTCTTCAAACAAGATTCCTATTTATTCCGATTTCACTAGTTCTAAAGTAAATCAGAATATTTCTTCATGAAGTGTAATTCCTATGCCATGTTCTTTTCTCTTGACTCTTGAAACTATTTCTTTTTTTTAATTTTTTGTCTTGGAATAAACTCTTGACAAATCTTGACGAATCCTGTCAATTATTTGTTTATTTATTTCGTTAGAAAATATACCCAAACATTAGTGTAAAAAAAAAAAAAATAAATAAAATATATATATATATATATATATATATATATATATATATATATATATATATATATATATATATATATATATATATATAATTTTTTTTTTTTTTTTTTTTTTTTTTTTTTTTTTTTTTTTTTTTTTTTTTTTTTAATGTAATTTAAAAGGGTTAAAGGTCTATGATTATTATTATGTCGCATTAAATTTAACTTTAAATTTAACTTCAAAGCTCTTCTGTAGATTATACAGATCTGTGCCACAAGATTAAATAGAACAGGTATGTAAATCTTTAAATAGTTATAATTCTAAAAAAAAAAAAACTCTCACTAAAAGGAAAGTATAGGGTATTTTAAAAATAAGGTGTAAAGTGAATTGGCAACAGTGGGTTTAAAGATGATGACGGCTCGGGGTTGAGGCACCCGCAGAGCCAGGGTGACCCTGGTCCAGGACGCAGTGTGACGAGACAGCCGGACCGAGAAAGAGACAAAAAGTGAAAACCCGCAATTACCCCGCCTACCACGAAGTGAAAAGGTCAACAAATTACCTTCCATCATTACAAAAATAAAAAAAAATCAGTCAGAACTAAAACTGGTTCTTCAATAATACAAATATAGATAAGGGCGGGGACAGTTTTAAATGACTATTAAGAGAAAATAATGATGCAGGAGCAATTATTATTGATCGGTAGCGGTTATTTTTGAACCGTATTATTAAAAAATGCGGTTCAAGTATGAGCTTAGATATAAATACGTCATGAATAAAAGACGAAGAGTAAAATTGATCGGCTTTCATTTATCCACAATTTCACCAGTTAATCTGAGTAAGATCATAAATAGATTGATTCTAGGTTTTGTCGGACTTAATGAGTAAAACTCATTAACTTAAAAGCAAACTTGATCAGTACATTGTCACCCAAAATATGGCTAATGCTTCATAGAATAAGCTGGTCTTCATCAATTTACAGCCAAAGTGGAAAGACATTCACTCCTTTGTAACCCAAACTAGGAAATTCGAGGGTTATTATGAGGTGATTCCATGGTGTGAGATCAGGGTTTGGCAAAATGGACCCAAAGGTGGTCTATTTGCTAGACTTGGCCTCCACACCCCCTTACTACTACTTCTACTATTACTCATCAATTTCCCGATGATTCTATAATGATCAAATTAAATTTTATAACCTTTTTTCTGTTTGCAAATGTTTACTTAGAAAGTTCAATTATAAATTTTCGTCAGCGTATTATTAGTATTGGCCAATGATATTAATTTTATTTATACGTAAAAAGCAAAAAGTAAACAACAGATACTTGAAACTTTAAGTTCTAAAAACTAGATCTGATAAGGATTTTTCCTCAGTGACCCTCTAAATATCTGTCTTATTTATGACCCCCCCCCCCCCCCCCCCCAAAAAAAAAAAAAAAAACTCGTAAAACACAAAAACCATTTCGTCAAGCTCGAAATACGCTTGAAAATAATGAACCACGCAAGTTTAAACGAGCTATTGACCCAAATACCATCTAATTACTAAGCGTTACCTCACTAATTTAATTTAGCGTACAAATTATCAACTGGAACTATTTTTTTTTTTTTAATTCAAAAACTTTTTTTTAAAGCGACAATTAACAACTCACAATTATCAATTGTTATCTGTTGAGAGTCCAGAGATAAGTAGAACAAAAGATTTTTTTTTTTCTTCTCCTTAAGAAATCAGTGGGACAAGGATAATTGTAACGATATTAGTTATTACTCAAAGATGGTTAGGACTAGATCAAAAATAACTAGAACAAATAATAAGAACCGTAGAACAAAGAGAAAAATATAATCGTAGAATCATTCAGTTAATATGTATATGCCAAGATGAAAGTGAACCAGTATGTGTGGACCGTTTAAGGATGTAATTAGTAATACAGGTAGGTTAATTAGATCCTTATTATTTGTATGAAATATAGGGTTGCAATTAAGCTATTTTATTCAATAAAGCGAATAAGGCGAGGTGTTGGTAACGATAGTTGTTTTTTGACTCTTATAATAACTATTATAATTTCCAACTTAAGCTTTATGTGAACTAAGATTAAATTTAGGTTTAAACTAAAAAATTGTATTCTCAAAATGTGATTAAATTTGATATTGGTTTAAATCTGAGTTGAGTTTAAACCATCGATTTCGGCTGAGAGAAGCGTGGTTTATTTTATATTAGGTTTACGATTCATAACAATTATACACTGCCCTATTAACCCATAATATAATATCTCCAAGATCTTATATGCTTTATTATTAGTAGTTTTATAGCTTTAAAATTATTTTGTATATGTTAATAATATGGGTTAATTGGATAAAATTTAAAAAATAAGCATACGTGCCATGGAGCACTGGTTGACAACTGGCTTGACCTGGCCTCGACTAGGGGGTTAATCAAAAAAATGAGAGTGGACTGTATGTTATAGGTTTAAAATAAATACATTTAAAATGTTTTGTGCATTGAGCACATCGTTACGTGTAAAATATAAATGAGATAGTGAACATCAATATAAATCGATATGAATTAAATTAAAATTTGACCATAAATATGTATGCATAACTAAACCAAAATAACATGTTGAAGAGGGGAGAGTGGTTTAAGTAAATATATGATTGATGATGATAATTCAGTCCAAAGTTTCCTTCTGGATTCTCGAATATATCCTCCATCTACGGCTGAATATAATACAAGTAAATGATAAATGTTCATATTGGGAACATATTTATACTTATAAAAATGTAAGTTCAAAAAATGTTATTCCTATATTCTTTTGTAACGTTTTACTTCAGAAACACCACAAAACGTGGTGATCATTACCATTGTAATACTCTCACCCCTTCTCTCCAGATTTAGGAAGGACTAAAATTCAAATATTGTTCAATGTTACCAATTCGAACTGGGGGTGCTAACTTCAAACTACAAAGTGCTAAATTCATTGGTTTAACTTATATTAGAGGCTTATCAGAAACTACGCAGAAACTGCTTCATAAATTTGATTGAGATAATATTATAGTTGGACATAAACCCAACAATAAAACTGATAAACTGTTCCATAATCTTAAGGATAAGATTCCTTTTGACAACACAATAGGCACGATTTATCAGATTCCGTGTGGACAGTGTCCCAAAAGCTACATAGGTGAAAGCAGCCAACTCCTCAAACACAGATTGGAGCAACATCGCTACGACCAACTTAAAGGCAACTCAAATACAGCCCTTTCTAGCCACACTCTTGCCACACACCATACTTTCAGGTTCGAAGACACCAAAATAATAGGCAGAGAAAACAGAACCAACAGGAGGAAAATGCTTGAAGCACTCAATATTGCCATCAATTCAGAGACAACGGTCAACCTTAAAGCAGATTCGAGATCTTTAAATAAATTTTACTGCGGAGTTTACTATCTCAATTCAAAACTCCAGCCACAAAATTCACCGCCTCAGATTATTTAGTTTACTTTACTTTTATCTATAATTATTAGCATTGAAAATCTAGTACACATTAAATGTTTCAAATTATGTGATTGTAATTAAAGTTACCTTAGAATCGAAATTATCCAAATCAAGGAGGGTAAATTTTGAATACCTAGCCGAGTCCTTATCAATGATACTGATAACAGGACGTAGGTTTTTTTAGTTGTGATAGTATTACTCTTTTATATAATTGTTACCTATTGTTTATTACTTGCTGTGATAAATTTTTTAGTTTATTGTTATTAATGTTGTTAGAGTTAGTGTGCTTGATGTCCGCCCGTTTTTCTCGTTTTTTAAATTGTAGAGATACTTTTATCAGTTCCACTTAGGTCACCTATGTTACTCATGGTAAACTGAATTTCATTATGTCTTATTATTACCGTTTGAGACGTCACTTAGTCTAAACCTTTCTCATTATTTTTACCTTGCTGAGTTGTTTTAATTTCATTACTATTACGAGTACGCTATATCATTGTTTTATAGGAAATTGACGTGGTGAACTTCCAGTTCTCCTTATGTTATGACTACCTTTTTAACTTACAACTCTTCAGCTCTTTTAAATAATCTTACGTAGAGGTAATTACCCGAGGAATTTTGTAAGGTTTTACTATTTTTGAAGTTAGTGATTTTTGTTATATTCTTACAATAAACAATTTGTTTTAGGCTCCAAAATGGCTCGAGAAGCCGAAACGTTGCCACTTATGAAGAAGAAGTTTTAGTAATCTTTTTACTCTTACCCTTAAAGGATCCTTCTACACTATTTAGAACTTATCACTCATGTTTCCTGAATAATAAGCAAATAGAGGTTACAAATATATATTTTTTTTTTTTTACCTAAAGATTTTGATAAACTAACGACATATTTGCAACAAAAGCTTTCCCTCCATTACTAAGTCCTTTTATTTGAAATCTATCAGCAATAAACTGGACTACATCTGAAGATCATTTAAATTAATTTAAGAAGAAATTATTTTTCCTCGTAGACTTTAACAACTTGCAAATAACAATTTCCTAACTACCACTAATAAATCAACACAAATACCCGATTAATATGCCAATTTTTTGGTGGATTTTTAACAAATGTTTGTTCTGTGAATCACACTCTCACTTAGCGCAAGAAAGTTAAATTATAATATTAATAAAATAAAAAATATTACAAACGATTTCTATGTATGAGTAAAACGTCATAAGTTAAAATACCTTTAGAAGTTAACATGAATACAAATGAAAATATAGTTAAAAGTTATAAGGTAATTAATAACTAGAGTAAAAAGTTCCTTCTATTACGTATGGTAACTCGACATTTCATTAATTTTAAGGCAAGATTGTAAAGCAGGAAATTAGTCTTCAGTAATCCCAGCATACTTGAAATGATCCTTACAGACAGACTAATGAGGAGTTCCTTGATTTCACTTTGAAGAGGACTTGATAAGCTCGGTACTTAGCAACTGCAGACTTCCAGAGAAAGTCAAAACAGGACTTAAAGGATACTTGATTCAGTCTTACAAACTCATTTACTTTTTACCCATATAAATATTTTTTCTTTTTAATAAATATGGTTATATAGTTTTAATTAAAAGCAGGAAATAGTAGGTAAAAATTTGAAGTAAAATTTTTAATTTTTTGTTTCTTTACAAATATATCTAATGGAAATTTGTAACAGTACAAACTTCCGGTTTTAATTTAATTAACTCGTCTTCTAATTAATTATTTAAAGATTTGAGCAATTTATTTTCACTGGAGAGAATACTAGATTTAATTAAAATAAAAAAACATTGCAAATGTATCTAAAGAGTGAAGATGCTTATCAATATTTCCCCTCACAAGAAATCGATAAGTTATTAAAATTCTCTTAGGCAACTAATCCTTACTATAAGAGAACATAGGATATTTACAGATAAAATGTATACGATATAATAAATAAATAAACCTACCGGTAATGTGACTTTAAATTGTGTGACTAAAAGTGAATGTAAAAGAGATGAAACTATGTATAGTATAGTAAATAAGACGAATCAAATTCAATTAGAGTATAATGATCATATTTTACTATAAAGTGTAGTTAATGTGGCAGGATTCATTAATTATAAATAAAATACATTTTATGTTAATATTAATGTTCTCTACAGTATGAATTAAGTTAACAAACAGAATTTTAAATTATATTAAGTTATATATTAAGTTATAATAATGTTTCAGGTATACATCTAAGCCTAGGAGGGAGGCGAAATATAGCCAAGTTTTCAAGTGCACCCCCCCCCCCCCCCGTCTCCAGAACCAATAAAGTAAAAAAAAAGATACCGGCGTATTTTTTTTTAATACACATTTTTTTTACATCACCTCATATTCAATTATTACACCTCAGAAATGCATAAAAGCGCTGTTTTGAGAGGTCATATTTTCAAAATTCTCAGGGGGAGGACTCCCGGACCCATAAATCCTTCCCACAATAATAACTGCAGACGGTGCCCATGACTTACAGTAAGATATTGTACTGCAGTAAGCATCAGTATAACATTTTCTAACGAATACGTTGTATAATAGTTATGTTGTTACTTGGGCGCGGAGATGTTTTTTGTTTATTAGTTGTACTTTTTTTTTGTGGGGGAGGGGGGGGGGCGCGCAACTGCTTTGATGAATAAGTAGTTCCCTTTTCTTTCTTGTTACTACTATACGATTCCCCCCCCCCCCCAATCTCAACTGACTCTTAGAATGTGCCCCCTCCAGACCTAGCCGCTGGATACGCCACTGCCCAAATTTATATCTAAAATTTGAATTTCGATTCGGCCTTACGTATTATTCGAATTCGCAATATACATTTGTATACTAAATATGATTGATAACGAGTAAGTAGTTTAAGCACAAGAATAGAGCCATTTGCTTCCGTGCTTACAAAAGGTAACGGAAGCTATGTGATCGTTCTGAAAAACGATTTTTTTTTTTTTTTTTATTATGCCTCCGATTTCAAAAATTTCAAGACAGAAATCCGTTTCAGACATCAGGGAACATTTTTGGTTCTGTGTCTGTCTGTCGGCCGTCGGCCTCTCGGTCAATCTGTCGCACAATTTTTGCGAACCAACATACCTATAAAATATAAAAAAAACACGTCCGATTTAAATGAAATTTGTATGGTAGGTCATAATTAGCCCATTGTTGTTGGTCTTCTGCGCCCATTTGTTCCTCTTCAACATGCCCAAAAACATACATTTATTTAAACCTATATCTTTTAATCCTAAATCTATCTCAAAAGTACTCATATGATTATTATATAATTTGGACAGGGGCGTAACTAGAATCTTGGGGGCCCTGGGGCAAGATTATTCTGGGAGACCCACGGGAGGGGTATTGAAGACCCCCCCCCCCCCCCCCCATACAAAAAAGAGGGGTCCGGGGAGGGCCCTCCCCCGGAATTTTTCTGAAAAATAACCTCTAAAAATGTGTTTTAATGCATTCTTGAGGTCATATCGAAAATGTTAAATTTAGCCTCTTTGTCTAAATCCTCACGTACCTCCTGGGTAAATTAGTTAGCCTACTTCATAAGTACATCTATAACTTGTACGGCCTCTTCGTAATATTTTAAGAAATAGTAGACTGTACTGTTTTCGTAATTAGTTAATAGTTGATATTAAAATATGTAAAGATAGGCCTGATAGATAGATAAAGAAAATAATAAACGTGAGCGTGGAACTGAAGAAATTAATCACAAAAGTTCAAAAAGTAAGTAAATGTATTGTTAATACTTATGTACAAAACACAACAAGACAGACAAATTGAAATCAGACAGACAAGATGAAGCAATCTTTATTTATTAAAATTCCTTTCTTCTTACTTTTGACGAAGAAGATTCATCGATATCTTGACCAAAGTTTATTGAACTACGTTTGTGGTGGCCCATACTTTTGTCCTTCTCTTTCTCGTGGTCTTAAGGCCCCGGTTGCCCCAGCCTAGTTTGCCCCTGAATTTGGAATGTCTGTTGAATGTAGACCGCAGATAGTACCAGATTAATTTAACCGCCTGCGAACTTAAACATTTTGCTTAATTGATATTTTAATTAATTTAAACAATCAAAACGAAGGAAACAATTAAATAAATGGCTTTTAAATTGTAAATCATAAAATCAATGAAGAACGCGAGAGGGAGCGAGGAAGCTATGTGCCACACAAATTGACAATTTATTTTTTAAGAAAAACTTCTTGGCCCCATGGTGCGCAGCATGTGAATTGGCTTATCCTTGGCTTATACTATAGGACTATACGGGCCTATCCTAATTTTAGTCTAAAAATCTGAACAATTGAATATTCACATCACAATAATTTTACTGGGTACATAAATATTTCCCTGTACACGAGGAAGTAAACACTTAAAGGGTTCTCTATTTTGTTTTTTATTTAGGAAAGGCACTTCTCCAAAACTTCCGTCTTAGTCAATAATATAAAAAACCTTCTGAGCGAAAACTTGAAACCAAAAAATACAATCCATCAAATTATGTACGGGTATAAATTCGTATAGGTTCCCAATTGATAAAAATCAGTTAGCCAAAGTGAAACGTAAATATAAATCAAAGACCTAACCACTAAATCAAATTTATAAAAAAAACTTGGCACAAGCAAAGCTTTATATCACTTTTTAGATCTAGATAACACATCGAGTCGTATGCTCCACTGAGGAGCACAAGGAAAAAGGCTTAAGTCACATTTGAACCACCGCATTTTAGATATTTTGGTCTATATTAAAAATGGTTTAATACGAGTTATATAATTTGTACGAAAACATCGAAACCTATTGAGAATTCAATAAAAGTCGATTTCTAATCCTGATTTTATAAATTCTTTTTTTCAAACTCAAACTGATAAACATCTTTTTTCGGTCTTTTGAAATTTGACAAGTGACAGATAAGAAAAGAAAGTAACGTTGGATGAATTGAAACAGGATATTTTGGAATAGAAATATATTATATTACTTCAATAGACAGAAAGAGAGAGAGAGAGAGAAATATATGAAATTAAAAAAAAAAAAAAATAGATACGGTGATTAAAATATTCTAATGAACCAATTGTTAAAAATTAGTTCATTGCTTGAAAGATTTTGTTGGTTGCTACTTTAAAAGTAGTCCAATTTATAGTTTATTTGATTTCTCACTCTTATAATGGAAGGAGAAAGCATGGGAAACGAATAAAAAAAATTGAAATTTAGGATCTCTGATACAATGATTTATCTTGTACGTTAAAGATGCTTGTTAAAGTAATTTATATGTTAGAGATGAATAAGACATCTATGAACACAATACGACTACTTGCGAGGTTTCATATCTGAACTTTCCATGACATTTAAAGAACATCTTGTTAGCAAAGTAAATTGTAATCCGTTATATAAAATTATTTCTTTGTTGCGTGTTTTATGTACACTATAATTATAATTTGTCTCTAGAAACGTTCTTCGATCTTATGAAGTTATAATTATAATATAATATCATTTACCAGAAAATAATAGATGGTCCAAATTAACAACGGAATGGATCCCTAGAGGAAACAAGAGAAGGAAAGGAAGACCTATCTTAAGATGGAGAGAAGAAATAGTTTCTAGAGTGGGGAAAAATTAGGGTAGAGTGGCTAGGGACCGCGAGTGTTGGGACAAGGTAGTGAAAAAACTTTTTCATCCAGAAGGGAGAAAACATTAACTTTCCACCCTACTTTATAGGGAGGAAAGGATCCCCATTACAGCCTAGTTGTAAAAATCGTGGCGGAAAGTAGAAATCGTGGCGGAAAGTAAAAATCGTGGTGGAAAGTAACAGTAGAGCCAACTTATTATTGTTTAAAAATCAGTGTTGCCTGTTTTGTAACTAGTAGCAGTTTCTTTATAACTGAATGACTCGACTGCTTAACAGTTGTTTTAAAAATATTAGAGAGTTTAAATAACACGTACTTTTGATTGCCGTGATGCTTTAATTTTTATCGTAATTTTAAAATGTCTTATGACTTCATAATTGAGTTTAAACAAGACTTATACAAAAGAGGTAGGTTACGTCTAATCAGGTTATATTTATGTTTTTGATTTCTCGTATTTTAGGGTCAAACATAAATAAATTAAATTATAGTCAATTAAATTATAGTCATAAATTAAATATTATTCAGCTAGTCATTTTGTAGTATTATTAAACATTTGAGTTATTATTATAGTTACATAGTTATAGAAAGTCATTATAGAAATCAAATAAAACATAGTTGGAATTGATGAATTGCACATTTAATTCATATTATTTTTTTTACTACAAGATGTTATAAAACTTTTTCTTTTGCTTTTAAAAGTCATTTTTAAAATTAAAGGAACAAAAATTTGTAAATTTAGTTATTAATACCTAAATAAATAGATAAATCGAAATCATAGGTTTTATTTGTGTTGATTTTCTCCCTTCTAGAGGAAAAATCTTGTACGTACCACGGGAGGAATAAGTCATAGTACCCTCGCTATAATTAACTCCCTCGGCTACGCCTCGGGATTAAACTTCATAGTTCCCTCGGCTGCGCCTCAGGAACCAACTAAATAACTCCCTCGGCTACTCCTCGGGATTTAGACACTATGGTTCCCTCGGCTACGCCTCAGGAACCAACCAAAACGCTCAGGGTGTAATGACTTTGTTTCCTCCCTTGGTGCGTAAATAACTATTTAAACCTCAAATCTGAATCTTTCCTCCTTATGAAGAGGCTTTCTGGCCTGGAAAGAATGTCCGCGAAGCTTATTATTATTATTATTATCATTTACCAGCTATTTATTAATGGATATCAATATACAAACTTCTTATGTTCTACTGTCCAGCAGAATGGGCTTATGCAGTAGAACCTCACTATACCCGACTCTTCTATAGTGGACGCCACTTATAGCGGACAAGAAAATAATTTTTTTTTCTATGAAATGCTACGATTTCTCGCCTGACCTAAGTAAGACCCTTCATCCGATTCTGTTTTGTATTCGTCAGTAACTGCTAATTAAACCTATGTTTAAGGCTATCGTTTATTTGCTGAGTAATAACACTTTTTATAGCTAACTATTGTACTTTCATTGAAACAACCCTTTTGCATTATTGTTTGGAAAAAAAAAAAAAAATTGTTATACAACGGACTTTTGTAATAGCGAACAACCTTCAGCCCCTATAAGTCCTTCATAGTGAAGTTCTAATGTTATATAGTTTATATATATATAGTACTATATATATATATATATATATATATATATATATATATATATATATATATATATATATATATATATATATATACATATTTGTATTTATATATAACTTACCTACTCAATGCGAAATAGGTATTCAATTCGTTTGAAATGAGTATCTAACCATCACATCTGCAGTAGTTGTAGGAAAAATGAAATGCAAATCTATTTATATATATATATATATATATACATATATATATATATATATCTATCATAGACATATCTTTGAAAAGAGGTAAAAAGAGAGTTTTTGCACTATTCGTAGATTTTAGCGCAGCTTTTGACACTATTGATAGGAAAGCGCTGTCCTATAAGTTAAGTGGAATGGGGATGTCTACTAAAATTTTAAATGTAATAAGATCACTTTATGAGCGGACAGATGCTAGCGTGTGGACAAAAGACGGACTCTCTGAAACCTTCGAGGTTAAAGTAGGACTCAGACAAGGATGTTTGTTAAGTCCTTTATTATTTAGTTTGTTTATAAATGACATCATAGACTATGTAGGAGTGGGCATAAAAATGAATGAACGAGTAATTAACGCACTAATGTATGCGGATGATATAGTTTTTGTGGCAGATAACCCAGAAACTCTAGCAAAAATGATCAGAAAATTAGAAATCTACTGTGGGTTATGGAACCTAAAAGTTAATATGGCGAAATCCAAAAGTATGTGTTTCCGAAAAAGAGGAAAAATGAAGGCTTATAACTGGAAGTTCAACGGTGAGCCATTGGAAAAAGTAAAGGACTATAAATACTTAGGGGTGACTCTTACTTCCAGCTTGTCATATAAAACTCACGTAAACGGGAGGTGCAGAACGGGGAAGTCAGGTTTATGCATTACTTGGGCTAAATTATTTGGCAACCCTGATATTGCACTGTCGGCTAAACTAAGGATATTCCAAGCAGTCACGCAAGCAATTATTACTTACGGTTGTGAGATATGGGGCCTCTATAAGTTTGATGATTTGGAGAGATGCCAGAGATTTTTTATTAAAAAGCTATTGGCAGTGCCTCTGCAAACAGCAACGTTCTTTTTAGAACTTGAAACTGGCATGGATCCGTTGTATCTCACGACGCTTAGAATACACTACAAATATATACTTAAAACTGTGAAAATGGAAGAAGGCCGATTACCTCATTTTTTAGCGATGGAAACGATAAGAAGCAATTCAGGTTGGTACCAGGAATGGAGGAAGCTTTTCACGGAGCATAAAGCTAATTTTAGTCAGGGATGGGAAAATGCGTCGAAGTGGGAAAAAGAATGGGATGCTCTTATCAAGTCCATTAAAGAGGAACGAGAGCTTCAGCAGCTGGAGGCAGCAGGGAGTTCAACGTACTGCGAACATTATAAGGAGTTAGTGCCAGAACTAAGAAGACAAAAGGGAGCAGGATATTTCGGAGACGACTTTTCGCTGATAGAAATGCGGTGGATATTCAAGATCAGAAGTGGAGTGTTAGGGCTTAATAACAAAGCATGGAAACTCGCTGTTTGCCCAATATGCAACCAAGCCGCAAAGGATGATGTGTACCATTTTATAGCACAATGTCCTGTGCTGGGGTACATAAGAAAAAGAAAACTCGGAGAAAATGAGTTAAACTATGGCAAATTCATAGAGCTACTGAGAAAGCGGGAAAATTGGACTTGTTTGGTATCTTTTAGTAAAGAAGCCTGGCACTACAGGACACTAATAGAAACTGAATTCAAGTAAAACCAGCCAAATCAGCCTTATTACCTCCACTACTAATAGTTAAACAAAACAAAAAAAAAAAAATATATAGATTTGTGTATGTATATATGGGTTTATTTGTAAGTGTATGTATGTATGGGTGTGTATGTGTATGTACGTTTACATGAAAATTCAAATAAACTAATGTTAAAAAATAAAATGAAATAATGCTTAAAATCTCGATATAAATTGATTAATAACTTGCTGATGTATAAATTAAATAATATAATATATAGAATAGAATAACTAAAGGATGTATCAAATCTGATTTTTGTAAGTAGAGCAGTGTAAAAGAAGTTAAATGTAAACGAGCTCACCCCCGAAGCTATACAGCAGTGGGGTACTGACATTTGCATGAAAAAAAAAACAGCAATAACCTTGTAAATATTTATTATCAATAAATGTCTTTTCTTTCTTTCTTTCTTTCTATATATATATATATATATATATATATATATATATATATATATATATATATATATATATATATATATATATATATATATATATATATATATATATATATATATACAACTACTGCAGATGTGATGGTTAGATACTCATTTCAAACGAATTGAATACCTATTTCGCATTGAGTAGGTAAGTTGCAAGGTGGCTATCTATGTGAAGCACGCGTTCTCTAAGGAATTCGACTAGATAATATATGTTGGTGCTGATACAATGACTGGCAGGTGAATGCGAGGCATTAATCTTAGAATTAATTTAATTTTGTTTACTTTTAATTGGGTTATTAACACATGAGTTTACCTTTCAACGTTAGAAAGCCTCTTCTTCATAGGTTGTAACCTTTATCATTGAACCGAGAATTTGTTTATAAAGTATCATAGCACACCTGTAACAATTAAAATTAATAATTATTAATGCTTGCCAGGATGGGAATGTACATAAAATAAAAAACAAAATTACTATAAGATAATAGAATCATTATAATGATTGGAATAATAAAAAAAATAAATAGAAAAATGGAAGGAAAAATATAAATTGTCTCTCCACGTAAAATAAACTTTTTACTAGCCAAAGCAACTTTAAGCCTTCATAAGGCCACCATCAGTCCCTAAGAGCAAACAGTATTCTATTATATTATTTTTTTGTCTTATGTTACTCGTTTTATTAATTGTTAACCATCCGTCACCTTTATTGGTTTTTTATTGATTTAGTTTTTATTTTGATTTATTTAAGTTTTGCTATTATTACAAGGTTTATTACCTACTGTTTGTTTTTAGGCACTGATAATGGCCTTTGAAGGCTGAAAGTTGCTTTGGCTAGTAAAAAGTTTATCTTACGTGGAGAGACAATTTTTATTTTTCCTTAAGATGACCTCCATAGACGCTCCTATATATAACAAAAAATTGAAATCCTCTTGTTTACAGATTAATGACAAACTAGGTAAGTCTAGATTGTAAATATTTTACAGCTAAGCTGTAAAATATAAAGTTAAAAAACAACTGCTAATATAGAATATAACCTAGGACCTAGAACAAGCTAGATCTTGCGACGCACAAGTGCAGTAGAATTAGTTTGATACTATTAAAGGCACAAGATGGAAATAATAAGAATAGTCTCTATTTTACCACGACAAAAGATAAAATAGAACAAATTGTTAAGATATTTTTACGCATTCAGTTTCTTAAAAAAGTATAAGGATAAAAAAGTTTATATAGAATAAACCACATGTTATCACGGAGGCAAGCTGTAATTTAGATAGAATAAGTAAGATCTTACAAGCAGATAAGCTATAATAAATCTAGAATATGTAAAATCTGCCTAAATATTAGCCAGATAAACTGTAATATAATTCTCAATAAAATATAACTAAATGTGATTTAATTCTTGTAGCTGGATTAAGTAAGATTTTGACAGGTATAGATAAGCTATAATAAAGCTAGAATATGTATAATCTTGAAAGGCAGATAAACTCTAATATACTCGTAGCTGGAAAATTTAGATTTTGTTAGGAAGATAAGCTGTAATATAGCTAGAATGTGTAAGATTTTGACAGGCAGAGAAGCTAAAATATGACTAGAATAAGAAAGGTCTTGCCAAGGACACAAGCTGTAATATTGAAAATTGAATTTGCTAGGATTTTTCGCGACGGGCAAGATAAGATCTGAAATAATCCCTTTATGAATAGTTCTTCTTGTTATACATAATTCATAATGAGAGAAAATTAAATAAAGCTAGATCTTTGTTTAGGATCCATGATATCTGAATTTAAAGAAGGATCATGCGATTCAACACTGGTACAAGTGTTATACACGTAGATAGTGAGGATGCTAAAGAGAGATAGTTGTAGAGAGGCGAGTAGAGTACATAGCGTGCGATTCTTCAAGCTAATTATTTCTTTACATATAATGGTGGATATGTTCCCACAGTGAGCTCACATCAAGCCGTCACTAAGCAGATGAGTTGAAAGCGATAGTAGCAAGGAGAAAAAGTAAGAGTGGTAGGTGCTACGCTAATTTAATTATATTCCACCTTCACTTACCCCCATCATATACAACTCTCGACTGTAAACATGAAAATTATGCAAACATGCCTATTCGCTTCAACAAAAAATGTAGATTGCCTTTAAAAAAAATGTTTTATCTACGATTGATACGAAATATAAACATTATATCTCTGTTTAGATGCGTAGAAAGTGATTATTTACGTACTTGTATTCATTGCGCATGCGCGTCTCATAGTTCTAAAGAATTCCTCTTCTTTACCACACTAGTGCGGTAAAGAAGAGGAATTCTTCAGCTTTACGCACGATTAGAGAGTTTGTTTACATTTAACAAAACTAATTTGCTATTATTTTATTAAAATAACTATTTATATCGAGTTTTTAGTGAAAAACAATGAATGAATCAAGTGGCTTTGACGAAAATGCAGAGAATAATACTCCTCCAGAAATAATTAATTCGGCAACAAATACAACTCAAGATTAATGCCATCTTTACCAAGAGAAGAGATACGAACTTACATGCAGCAAGTTTATTTTTATCTGAATTTATTATTTAAACCTAACAATCGTAGATAAAGTACGGTACGCAACTCGTGCGAAAACGGCATTTTGCATTGCTCGTGTGGTTTTACCACCCTCGCTGTCGCTCGGGTGCAAACTCCACACTCGCATACAAAATGCTACTTTCCGCACTCGACGCGTAATGTACTATTACTAGAATTCATTTGATCGTGACTAGAAGAGAAGTTTTTTTCAGGAGCATATAGAATTAGTGGGTTTATCGATCTGCATAATCTTATTCACAGTTGATATTTTAGCTGGAAATAGTTTTTCGTTAGTTAGGAAGCAATTAGATTACTGATATTTGCTTCTACATTATCTATTTCCCAAAATGTTGATAAACGTTATTCAAGGTTAGATGATTTGATACATTTAAATGTAAAAACACTTCGTTAGAATTAGGAGGACCAAAGAATTCGTCGATTGTTTTTAAAGCGATTCATCCCATCCCGAAGGTTTAAATTAAAATGTGGAGCTATACTTTCGACAAACTATCCAATTTTTTCCAATATTAGATGAGTAAAAAATCTTTAAAAGATAATGGAGTTAATAAAAAAAATTTGCTATTCAGACTATAGTGATCCCTTTTTTTTAAATATATATGAACAAATGTGGTTTTTAGGTCAAATAGGGATAATAAAATCTTAAAAACTGCTGCAATACATCCTAGCTATATTTCGACCTTTGCTTAGGCCATCTTCAAGCCTATAACATAATAGAATACAAGGTATTTCCTATTCTATCATACAGCTGAACAAGTAGTTACTTATATTAATGACAATATTAAAATTTCCTTTTACCTCATACGGTTCCTGATTAAATACAATAAATATTCCATGTCAAACAATAAAATCTCCCAAACTTTCAATTACAACTCATTACCTACATTGTAATTTGTCATTGAAGGAACTGATTGTATTTAGTAAAATATTGTTTAAAATTTTTTAAAACTTGTATCACATAGTATATAACAATTAGACAAAAATAACAAAACATAAAATTAACTTAAATAACCAGAAAAACAAAACATGTCTATAATCACAGTCTACTTTGTATCACAAAATTAGTGCTTATGCGAAGAAGAAAGTAATGGGCGCAAAAAATTTAACTTAATATATAACCAATAATAGGCTAACTATGGCCTATCATCCAATTTTCATCAATATCGGACGCGTAGTTTTTACGACAAAAATGGTGAATAACAGACTGACACGATACCAAAAATGGTACCTGATGTCTAAGCGGAATTTTGGAATTCGGAGACACAATCAAAGTTCGTTTTTCAGAATGATCACAATGGTTCCATTACCTTTGATAAGCTCGGGAGCAAATGCAGGTACTTAAATATTTCTTTTTTTTTAGACCTTGGTAATTTGGGTATTCCGCTAAATTATCATAGGTATCATAAAAAGTGTTGCGTGACATAGAAAAGGTTAAGAACCTTTCTAGAAAGAAAAAGTCTAAGCACTAGTTACTAGTTTCATATTATCTTGAGTTAAATGAAAAGAAACAATTGATTAGTTGCTAATTTCAAGATTTATACGTGTTAATAAGTATTAATTTAATTATAGATTATATGGCATCTTAACAGGTTGTAATAGACCAAGTAAGAAATTAATTATATGGGGCTTCAAGGAGTTCATAACCCACTATATAATTATGTACAACGTTAGACAGTCAGAGAGCAAGTAATAGACGCGGGGTTAATGAGTATAAGTCTATGTACACTAGCTCGCAACACCATATATCGTAATGAATAACTCCTAGTCAGTTTACATTACATCACGACTTTGGCACGTTAATTTTGCTCTATTAATCGCAGGAAATAATTATGAATTTAGATACGCTTGGACTGATTACACTACTGGTTTATATGGTCTTAACTCGGTTCCCTATATAACAAACTAAAATCTATGATTATAATTAATTACTCATATACATCATAGACGTACTCATAGACCACATAATCGAACATTTTTTTAATAAATATAATGCTAAAAAGAAAGTGCAAAATACTAATAGGAAGTTTGAGTTACGCAGAAGTTTCATTATGAACTAATATTAATCAATATGCTACATCACATTGTTTTCGCAATTACACATATATATTGGTAATTAAATATACAATACATACACGTATATCGAATAATATATGAATAAATTAGACAAAAAAAAAAATACTATGTCGAAAAATGATCAAGGGATGCTCACATATAGCAGAGCGTTGAGCCGTTTTACTATGACAAATACTTTTTAATTTCAAGTGACATGTAAATTATTATTATTATTATTATTAAGTCAGACTTATTTATACCATAGTAACTTATTTTATTATAATAAAATAATTAACAAAATGTAAGCGTATTTTTTGTTGTTTCTTTTTTTGTTTCGCTGGGTCTTGAACAGCTTGCGGGCCATATACAACCTTGACTGAATATTTAAAATGGAGAAAAAAGATTTAAAACGAGGCAGAAAAGATCTGATGAAATAAATTATGACAGACTACTCCACTAAGTAATGAGGGAAACTTTCCTAGAATTTACTGGACAATCTACACCGACTCTCTTAATATTATTGAGTTAACAATAATAAGTTAACTCTTGAACCAACACTATCCACTTCTCATTTTAACAAAAAGCATTTAGTTTTTTCTTTGGTTTTTTTTTGTGTCGTTTCCTCTATTTTTTTTTCACGTTATTACTGCATTCTGAGACTATAAAAGATGGACGGTGTAGAGTCAAATAAACTAAGATTCCAAGAAGACAATAAAAAAAATAATATAGAAGAGAGGAATTTAATTTGCATAGCTCAAACATTAAATGACCATTAAAAATTGAAATATTTTATATTTTTTGTTTTTATACTAAATAAAATACTTTTACGTTTTGTAGATTACTTAATAGCCCACTTAAGTATATGCGTATATATTATACGTGTACCTCAGCAAGAACCTAACCGTGAAAAAAGGGCCAAGTTCCAGTCCAACACGCAAAAAAGTTAGCCTAACAAAGTAGTGATATCCTAAATTGTGGCTGATGTCTTCACCTTCTTTAGACCATAACTTTACATTTACCAAATAATTCCTTCCCAGCGGGAAATCGTATCCTGGTCTTTACATTTGATCTGATCAATTTGCTATCCTGATACAACAATTCAGTTAAATCTTCGTCTTAAGTATGTACTAATATTTGTTTTTATTATATATTGATTAGTGATTAATATTTAATGTTTTTTCATTGTCTGCTACCTCGGAAAAAATAGCATATATTACGCGACTTTGAAGTGTTTTTTCTTTAGCTTGGCAATATTTACTGTCTCGCTTCGCTCGACAGTAAATGTAATTGCCGCGGTAAAGAAAAAACTCACTTCACAGCCTTGTAACATAATATACTATTCTTTTAATGTTGCTTTAACCCCGCTAAGTTTGTTACTTTTAATATTGTCTCTTTTCTAACTCCGCCATGTATAAGTAGTTAGTATCGTATACTTAGTAGTGTGATTTTATAATACATTTTAAGCTTAATTTTTAAGCGTAAGGACTTGTTCTTAACAAGTGTCCCGCGTATTTTTTTTTAATTTTACGATTAATTTGGCTCCTAGATTAACTGCGGACTCTTCAAGCTGAAATACTAAAACTAATTTAATCAGAATAATGACACATCTGAAAATCTATATATATAAAAGTCAACGTATGTGTGTGTGTGTGTGTGTGTGTGTGTGTGTGTGTGTGTTTGTTCTTTATACAAATCTACAGTTTTAGTCCGATCTCGATGAAAATTTGCACACTTGACCTTCAAAGCAAGGAAACAATCAAGGTCTACATAAATTTTCGAAATTTCAATTTTGGTACACAGGGGTACGGGGTACAAGTAATAAATACGGGGTCAAAGTAATGAATACCCTTCATGATGCATATCGTTGAAAAGCTCTTTAAGGGTACAGTAATTGTTGTTATGTACACTTTTGTCATATTTTCATTTAGGAGGGGGGTAAAATAGAAAAATATAGCTATATCTTATTTGTTCTTTATACAAATCTACAGTTTTAGTCCGATCTCGATGAAAATTTGCACACTTGACCTTCAAAGCAAGGGGAAAATCAAGGTCTACATGAATTTTCGAAATTTCAATTTTGGTACACAGGGGTACGGGGTACAGGTAATGAATACGGGATCAAAATAATGAATACCCTTCGTGATGCATATCGTTGAAAAGCTCTTTAAGGGTACAGTAATTGTTGTTATGTATAGTTTTGTCATATTTTCATTTAGGAGGGGGGTAAAATGGAAAATATAACTATATCTATACGTATATAGAAAGAAGAGTATCTATATAAGAGAATGTCTTTTATACAAATCTACAGTTTTATCCCAATTTGATGAATATTTCCACTCTTTTTCTTCCAAACAAGGTGAAGGTCACTGCCTACATCATTTTCCGAAATTAAAATTTTGGTACACAGAGGTACGGGGTACAAATGTCAAAGTAATGGATACCCTTCATGATGCATATCGTTGAAAAGCTTTTTAAGAGTACAGTAATGGTTGTTAAGTACGTTTTTGTCATATTTTTATTTAGGAGGGGGGTAAAATGGAAATGTATATCTATATCTATAAAAGTCAACGTATGTGTGACAATTATGTTCTTTATACAAATCAACAGTTTTAATTCGATCCCGATAAAAAATTTGCTCACTTGACCTTCAAAGCAAGGGGAAGATCTCTGTCTACATAAATGTTCGAAATTTAAGTTTTTGTACACAGGGGTACGGGGTACAAATGTCAAAGTTGAAATCCCTTCATGATGCATATTGTTGAAAAGCTCTTTAAGAGTACAATAATTGTTTTTACGTGCATTTAGGGGGGTAAATGGAAAAATATATCTAAAAGTCAACGTATGTGTGTATGTTCTTTATACAAATCCATAGTTTTAGTCCGATCTCGATCAAAAAATGCACACTTGACCTTCAAAGGAAGAAAAAATCAGTGTCTACATGAATTTTCGAAATTTAAATTTTGGTACACAGGAAACAGGGTACAATAATGAATACGGGGTCAAAGGACTGAATACCCTTTATGATGGATATCGTTGAAAAGCTCTTTAAGATTACATTAATTGTTGTTATGTACAGTTTTGTCATATGTGTTATTATTTAGGAGGGGGTAAAATGGAGAAATATAGCTATATTTTATATAAAAAGAAGAGTGTCTGTATGAGGGTAAGTCTTTTATACAAATCTACAGTTTTATCCCAATTTGATGAATATTTACTCACTTTCCCTTTAAAGCAAGGGTGAGGTCACTGTCTACATGAATTTTCGTAATTTAAATTTTGGTACAAAGGGGTATGGTGTAAAAATGTCAAAGTAATGGATTCCCTTCATATGATGCATATCGTTGAAAAGTACTTTAAGAGAACAGTAATAGTTTTTATGTACAGTTTAGTCATATTTTAATTTAGGGGGGGGGGCGAATTTAGGATATTTGTAATTAGCTTATCAAAGAGGAGAGGAGGGGGTATAGAAATAGGTGGGAGAGATAGAATCTAGATATTCTTGCATAGTAAAATAATTTATATGTTTCATTATGGTTGTTTATAAACTTATCTAATTATAATAACACTCCGTAGCGAAGCACGGGTACCCAGCTAGTATGATGATAAAATAGGAAGAACTTCAAATTCAGTTGTTGTTTATGCTTCTACTAGGTCTCCTGTCAAAATGACTATAATGTATCCAATGTTCGCTTAGAAATCTCTTTATGCATTTAG
Source organism: Gerris lacustris (assembly GCA_951217055.1). Lineage (NCBI taxonomy): Eukaryota > Metazoa > Arthropoda > Insecta > Hemiptera > Gerridae > Gerris > Gerris lacustris. The sequence continues at coordinate 28,044,981 of OX578280.1, forward strand.
TTTTAAAGAAAGGACAGTCATAGTAACTTCTTATTTAAGTAATGATTCTGCTTGGGATCACTGAATGAAATATTTGATGCAACAAATCTTTATTAGATACATATTAAATAATAATGCTATACCCAACATAACCTTTATAAATTAATTTATATTTATATTACCAATATGATCAAGAATTTACCTGGGAGAAAATGTTTTATATAAAAAGTATGAACACGCCGGAAATAAACATCAAAGGACTGGAGAGAAAAAGAAAATAAGATAAAAAGTTGATCAAGTAAAGAAGAATATTAAAGGGACGTGAAGTTAAAGGATTCACCCTTGGATAACTCCTGATGAACTTCCTAACCTTGAGAATATACCTTCTATACATATGTGTAGCAACGTTAAGTCCGGCATGATGTAGCACAGGGACCAGACAGGTGTAGAGGAAGCACCCTCGACTGGAACCGACACCAACAAGTTAAAAACTATTCTACAAAAATAAATATACGTCAAGCACAGTGTTATTACTAATATCCAACTTGCCTCTTTATATCCATGACTCACTTCGCATGCCTACATAAGCATTACTCGAACCGAAACAATACCTTTATCCACCTATGATATATACTCATATTATCGAAGTCAACAGCGTATCTAAAAATTTAACAGGAGAAGTGTTTAAGGAATTCTTCAGGATGGAACTGAAGATGAAATACAGGAAAAACGCTTTCACATAAAAACAAAACCATTTTGAATCCTGTTTGTCAAACTGTTCGACAAGATATGCGTGTATGGTATAGGTTTCAAGTTATAAAGATTTGTCTTCTGATAAATACAGTATCAAACCATTACCTTTTATCTACGATTGATACGAAATATAAACAATATATCTTTGTTTAGATGCGTAGAAAGTGATTATTTACGTACTTGTATTCATTGCGCATGCGCGTCTCATAGTTCTGAATAATTCCTCTTCTTTACCACGCTAGTGCGGTAAAGAAGAGGAATTCTTCAGCTTTACGCACGATTAGCGAGTTTGTTTACATTTAACAAAACTAATTTGGTGTTCTTTCATTAAAGTAACTGTTTATATCGAGTTTTTAGTGAAAAACAATGAGTGAATCAAGTGACTTTGACGAAAATGTGGAGAATAATAATCCTCCAGAAATAATTAATTCGGCAAAAAATACAACTAATGAATTAATGCCATCTTTATCAAGAGAAGAGATACGAACTTTCATACCGCAAGTTTATTTTTTTCTGTATTTATTATTTAAATTTAACAATCGTAGATAATGTACGGTACGCAACTCGTGCGAAAACGGCATTTTGCATTGCTCGTGTGGTTTTACCACCCTCGCTATCGCTCGGGTGCTAACTCCACACTCGCATGCAAAATGCTACTTTCCGCACTCGACGCGTAATGTACTATTACAAATATCCCGCAAAAAACCCATGTTAGGCAATATTAATTAGGCAAACAAGTAAAGTAATACAAACCTATTTAAAGATCTTGTCGGTTTTATCAGTTCAAATAAGTTCTGCAACACTTGTAACTGTAAGATCAAATAAATCGCTTTTAACTCGCCTATAAAGACTAATTAATGACTTCAGTATATCATCAAACGTGAAAGAAAGAGTAATCAATTAATCATATCAATTAATTACTTTCAACGACCATTTCTATGAACAATTCCCACTGTGGATTAATTAATTATGATTACCCTCCATAAAATATTTCCCATTGAACAAGAAGGTTGCATTTTATAATTATTAATGCGATATTAACCTGTTCATTATAACCTAAAAATAGGAAAAGGATAAACAGTTGCAACAAAACAGTTTTATTGATTCATTGATTGAAATGCGTTTTCCATCCATTTTTACGAGTGGTAATAACTAATCCATTAAATAAATTATTGTACTCTCATTATACAAAAACATTCGCATAGGCTAAGTATTTACTTTATTTTTTCTACTTACAAGACTACCTGATTGTAAACTATACATAAGATGTTCTTTCTGCATTGTGTGAACACTATCTAGATAAAACAATGGTGCAGTTGTTCTTTTAATTTTAGAAAAAAATCTATGGAAAGAATGTAAATACCGTCGGGGTATTATTTTTAACAATATGAAGATGGTAACACTGCAAAACCTCTCTGATGTTATAAATAAACCATGATAGGATTTTTTATAATTAAAAAGCATAAAATAATCAAAACCTTGTTGATTGGTTATAGCTAAAAAAAAATCAATAATAATAAAAATCTAAACAAAGCTCTAAATAAAACAAAATGTATATAAAATCTATTTATATTTTATTGTAAAACCAAAGCCCCTTTATTCAAAATATAATTTCTCTTCGCAATATAAATATATCGTTTTTAATTATTTCTTTTTAGAAAAAAACAAAACAAAGAACATTCTTTTAAGGCGGGGCGGGAACCGGTAGTGTTTTCGTAGTTTACAAATAGGGCCTCTATTTTAAGAGATAGAGAGCTGATTTTTTTTTTCAAAAGATTCACAACTAAATCCCAAAGGGCGGCTAGTTTTTAGATTTTTTATATTTGGTTTATTTTAGCCCTAAAAAAGCTCTAAAAGTCAAAAATTGTATTTTCATGAACGAAATTCAAAATTCTAAAAACTAGCCGCCCTTAAGAAGCATTAGTAGATGCCAAATATGTAAAAATTATTTTAAAATAATTAAATTTGGAGGCTGCATTTGTTAACTACGATTTGACGGGACAAGGCCGTCCGCTACTGAACCTGGTGGAATTTTAATGTACTAGTGAATTAGGTTCTATTCAGATTGAGGAAGGGAATGAAAGGTGGAGTGTCATGTGTACCGAGTCCCGGGTACTCCCACCCTGACTGCCTCTAGTTCTAACCCTCTTCCTTATCTCTTACTTATACCAACACAACTCATACACTTAAATGAACTAGTATAATGTCTTCGATTTCAAAAATTACAAGACAAAAATCCGTTTCAGATATCAGTTAACTTTTTCGGTCCCTCTGTCTGCATCCATTTTTTTTTAACTAACATAATTCAAAAACTGCTTATCTAATTATAATAAAATATATTATAATGGTAGTTCATAATTAGCCATTGTTGGTCCCATTTAAACTTCTACTTCTGCCCCTATTTCTTTCTCTTCCAGAGTGTTCAAAAATACGTTTATTTACACTTATATCTTCAAAATAATGTTCTGATTTTCAAGAAATTTGGATGGTTTACAGTTTACAGTAGTCCTAAGATAGCTCAAGATTAATTTCAACCACCTGTACCTTTGCTCATTAAATATTGCTAAATTATACCTATAATAAAACCAAATTATTTAATAAATTAACCGCTAATATATAACAATAACCGCTTTCTATAGTGGGCTATATTGGTACTCTCACTACAATTTTGGCAGATTTATAATAAAAAAACCGTTCCGCGCCAACTCAAACAAACTTTAAGAGTTAATAATTACATAGTCTAGTGTTCACTATTTATTAGTTTTCGTAGGTACATTTAATTATTTTAGACTATTTACCATACAAATAACATCTCCTCGGCGGGAAATCGAACCCGGCCTCTTTCCGTCCCAGTGTAAAGCTATTTTCTCAGGAACTAGATTTTCCCGGGAGAACGGCTTATATATTTAGATTCGTATTTAAATAGACTACATTTTATAATTTTATAATCAAAATCCTCGGAACTGTTCTCGAGAAATGATTTCTTTTTACGTTTTTTTGAGTTTTTGGGGGTAGTGCCCCAAACAGTTTTTGGAACTAAAATTAATTTCACAATTTCGCCTGGGGGTAAGAGTTTTTTGAACATGTATGCCAAATTTCGTCAAAATTGGCCCAGTAGTTTAACCTCAGGGGACCTCAAAACGTGTAAATCACACATCGCGCCATGAAAATATTTTTTCTTTATACGAGAAAGTAAAAAAAGAAAATTTAAATAAATTAGACAATAATGAATTGTAAAAGTATAAAATCATTAGAGATTGGCAAATTACTGATTGGCAGACAATTTTTCTTTACACTAGTTTGGCCAATCAATTATGTATTCATTTTACTATAAACCTGACAAGATAACAAATTTTTCTTTCGAGCTTACAGCTTACCTAAGACAATGTAAGTTATGTGATGTTTCATATTTCCGATTTTAAAACTTCTAAAACAGAAATCCGTTTCAGACATCAGGGAACATTTTTGGTTTAGTGCTTGTCTTTCGCCCATTTTTTGCGAGCCAACATATTTCAAAAACTGCTTATCCGATTTAATGAATTTTTGATGGTATCTAGTATTTAGAATTCAGATAGAATTAGTCATTGACATTGTTGGTCATTGTTTGTCATTGTTGGTCCCATATAAGTTTCAAACTTCTGCTCTCATTAGTTTCTCTTCCACATGCACGTAAACATACATTTATTTACACCTATATCTTCAAAAATACATCTGATTAAAATGAATTATAAATATTTTGTCGAAAGTAGCCCTCAGAAAGCCCCAGATTAATTTAAAACGACTCTGCTCTTTAAATTTTGCTAGTTAAAAAAGCAAGGTTATGATAATTTCTTCATATAATTATATTTTTGCTTTGTCCAACACCAAAATCTACAAATAATTTAAAATTATAGTTCACGTTAATGCTTTTAATTTTTATTACAAATAATATACAAAAACAACTAAAAATTGTAAAAAAAAAATTTGTATGAAATTGTTTGGGCATAATTACAATATTTGAAATTTTTTCACCATCACTACTGTAACAAAATCATTATAGACCAATAAAAAGTCTTTTTAGGGTTTCATTGGTAAAACAAAAAAAGAAACCCTTATGGTTTCGTTCCTGTGTCTGTCTGTCCGCCTGTCGCTCTGTACGGTTCCAATAACTTGTGAATCAAAAGAGATAAAAGCATGAAACTTTCCAGTTTTAAAGATCGTTTTGACGCGCACACAAAAAAAAATACAGCGAACTGAAAATTATTAGCTGTACAAATTCAAAATGGTGGATAATTGACGTCACGCGAGTGGGGTATCAAATGAAAGGTATTGAAGAGTATAGATTACTACTTTTGATAAAGCAACATTTATAAAAAATCAGATGAGTACTTTTCTAGATATAGATGTAAATAAATGTATGTTTGTGCGCATATGGAAGAGAAACAAGTAGGCGCAGAAGTTCGAAACTTACGCGGGACCGCAACAAAGGCCTAATTATTACCTATACGATCCATTTCATTAAAATCGGGCAGATAGGTTTTATGATTATGTTTCGCAAAATTGAGTGATAGACAGAACAACATACAGAACTAAAAATGTTCCCTGATGTCTGAAAAGGATTTGTGTCTTAGAAGTTTTGAAATCGGAGACAAAAAAGTTTGTCCTTCACAACCATCACATAAGTTCCGTTACCTTCGATAAGTAGGTACGGAAGCAAAAATATGGGTCATGCAAACGAAAACTCAGGTTATAAAAATAGACAATTTTCCCTTTTTTCTTGGGCTCAAAGGGTGATTCTTGAGGTTATTGCTAATTATCTCGATATCAAAGTTTAAGATCTTGAAAATACACATACATTTAATTTTTTCTAGAAAGAAAAAGTTACTAATTGGTCGAAATATAGCACAAGAAAATTAGTTATAATAAAGAAATTAGCAAAGCTAGAGTTCTCTCAACTTAATTAATTTCAGATTTTCAAATTGCATCTTATTATTTTAACAGTTTACGCAAGTTTATTGTTCTTAAAATTTGACTGATTAAGGTCTTTGAAAATGGTCAAAATAGCTCAAATCTTCAAAACATTATAATAACTGTGTAACGATTATTGTTTATATTATATGTTATATAAATAAAAATAGATTTTCGGCTCTTTCGACTATATTGTTAAAGAGCTGTAACTCAAAAAACTGTAACTTACAAAAATTGTCAGGACTGAAAATATATTTTATTTTTTTCTCTACAAAATCTTTTTTGTTTAACATCTCGGTGAGTTTATATAACCTTTATGAATTTATGAACGAAACACAAATTACATCGCATGTCATTTTTTATGGTCTTCAAATTTTAACTCTGGTTATATTTCTTATTATGATTTGTGAATATCTAGGTAAAACAAATTAAAAGTTAACGAGGAATATATGTTTTAATTTATATGAAGATTTGAGTGTACGTACATTCGTAGACTTAATTTTTTTTGCGCGTTTCGACTGACGCACAAAAAAAAGTTTACTGAGCTGTAATTAGTAGGTTTAAAAATTCATTTGATTTGAATGGTTAATATAAATTAAATAAACAATATTTTACAGTGCAAATAACTTAATTGTTGTTAATTTTTCTGTTGTATTTTTTTAAAAAATTACGTAGTTTCATTAAAATTCCAGTTTGAACTTGATAAAAATGTTAATTTTTATTCTTTTCCACTATTTTACTCCATAGCCATGATCATATCGAAAAAATATACATCTTACATAAATTAATGCTAGATTCCAAATCCCATAAGGATATTCATAGAAGTACACTTCCCCAAAATTTGAATATTTTCTTGAGTCCTAAAAATTACACAGCACAAATTCATATTTATTTATTTATTTATAAGAAAATTAAATTCAATTTACACAGAAAAGAAGGCTTCTACTACCAATTCTATAACCATAAGATTTCAAAGAAAAAAGTATATAATAATTATATATATTAATTATATTATAATGGTCTGGGTCTGTCAATTAGTGTGCCACATAGCTTCCTCGGGGAATGCTTTCACAGTCTATATTATTGTCAAAGTTATTAAATTTCCCCCCTCTTTTTAAATTTGTCAAAATTGTTTTGATTTTAATTGAATGAATGTATAAATTTGACAAAATTTAAAGATCCTAGACGGTCTAAATTTTGCTAGAAGCTACTTCCGATAAACTACCCAAAACGTATGAAGATATAGGAGTAAATAAATCTGTTTGTGCGAATGTGGAAGAGATGCAAATGAATGCCGAAGGTGGAAACTTATATGGGGCCAACAATGGACTATTTTTAACCTACCCTCGAAATTTCATTAAAATCGGGCGAGCGGTTTTTATCACGTGTTATTCGCAAAAATTGAGCAACAGACAGACACGGAACCATGTGTTCCCATGATGTCTACATCGGATATCTATCTTGGAAAAAAAAAAAAATGTTCGTTCTGCGGAGCGATTGAGTACATAGTTTCCGTTACTTTCGGTAAGGATGGAAACAAATGATAAATTTTAGTTATATGTAAATGAAACAATGGAAAATAGTGACAATAAAACGACATTCAAAATTCAGGGTAAGCGGTCTAAGGGGTACAAACGGTAACGGTCAGCCACTAAAACTTGAAAGCCTCCAAAGACAAAAAAAAAAAAAAAAAAAAAAAATTAATGCGAATACCTAGGTATTTTTGTTTTGCCCGGCCGCTAAATAAGATCGTGTTTATTATTGTTGTTGATAGTGAAATGTAGAAAAGAGAGAGTGCGACAATGTAAGGTTTGATTAGAAAGGGAACTACTCATGGAAGGGAGATGTTATATTTATTATGTCTTTAGGAAGATAGAAGAGGGGTGAAGGTCAAATGATGCCGCGATTGTCAGACCCATCTAGCGGCTGAAGGAGGCAAGATTTTCTGAAGAAATCAGCGACCGGTGCGGTAAATCGGTATACTAATTGTAGGAGAAGGGACAGCGGATTACGACGAACTATATCACGTAGCCCACCGAGTATGAGTTCGACATCGCTTCCCGCCCCGCCTTAAGTCAATATGTTGATTATGTGAAAATGAAATGGATTGAAATGCTCCGCGCACAAAATACATACGTTGTTTAAAAAAAACACAAAACTGCTTTTCTATAAAATATTTTTTTCTTTGTGAAATGTAAAGGTACAGAGACTAAAACAAAAATATTTTATACACAATAAAAGCAACAAAAAATGCGCTTGCATATACATATTTAGTTATTAATCTGTATAATAATATTCATAAATAAACGCACTTTTTATAAGTTCCTTTTTATTCTTTTATATTAAATTATGTTTCCCTGCGTTAAATTAGTTTCGTCAGCTTTAAACAGTAAGAATGTATGATTTTAACTATTCATTAAATAAATCAAAGAACGGAAAAAAATTACATGATCTTATTTCAAATTTAAAAGGGGAGAAAAACTAATACTAAGCAAGATTACCTTTGGCTTTCTGTTACAATTCAACAACATTAAATTCACAGTCTAAGTCTAAGCTTTAGTACAACGTGGGATCAGCATTAGGCAAAGGCAAAGCCTACAATTTGCCTATTATACTGCTTTAATTAATAACAAACAAGCAAAAGCTTTTATCAGTAACGCTTGGTGAAGTCAAACACCATGTGACATTAGCGGGTGTCACTGGGGTAACTAGTTCGAACATACTGTTTAATGCATTTGAATTAGTTTCGTTCTTCAGAAAACATTGAACGCGACAGAAAACTGTGGTGCATTGTCCAACAAAAAAATAATGTGTCCTATTTTTACACACTTTTATTAAGTTCTACTTTTTGTCAGGGAGAAATGTTGTAATCAATATTGTTTCCAACATTGCAGGAGATAACGGAAGCTATATGATCGTCCCGAAGAACGAAAAACTCATTTCTTTTCGGAATTCAAAAATTCTCCGTATCAGACACCAGAGGACATTTTTGGAACTAAGATATCTTAAAAACTGCATAGTCCGATTTTAATGAAATTTAAAAAGTAGCCCATAGTTGGTCCCATATATGGTTTAACCTTCGGCGCCAATTTTCTTCTGCATGGGCACAAAGATATTTAATCAGACCTACATATTTAAAAGTACTCATCTGATTTTTTAAGAAATTTGGATGGTATGGAGCCACTTGATCCCCCCCCCCCTCCCCCCTGTGTACAACACTGAATGCGATCTATTTATTTAAAACACGAAACTATCGAGGGAATTCGTGTATTTATTATTCGTGTATTTTAGGTTCTACCACCTCTGTTTTTCGAACATTGCCTCCTTCAACCCTTCAATAACTTGGAAAAATTATTTTAAAAAAATGTGCACATATAGTTCGGTACAGAATCGTATAGATTGGTAAAAAAAATAAAAAGAGATGTTGCTTTTTAAAAGGTAAATTCCACATAAAGGTAAAAAATTGATATTAACTCCACCTGCGAACTGATTCTTCAATAAAAGACATTCTACTTCCAGTATTTTCTTTCTTTTTACTTTTTATTTAGTTAAGAACCACTTCACTCTCACTTTAGAAGTCTGTACTTCCATCAATTGGCCTTGTAAAACCACCGCGGTCGCTGGGAGGTTTTTTTGGAATGACCATAAAGGTAGATGGTTTAAAAAGAATGCATTAAAGTTATTAGTGTAAGAGAAAAAATAAACTTAATAATAAGAGTATTACTTAACACGAAGATCAAGGACGTAATTTTACCTTTGAAGACATAAACAAGTAAAATACGTCTGGACTTATACCCATATAGTTCGGTTATAAATAGCTCATAAACTTCAAAAACCTACATATTAAGTTTAAAGTCGTATATATATTTTACGTAAATTAATTTACGTAATAAATACCGTTCTATAATCTTATACGATTATTATACATTTTTACATAACATCTTAAATTCGTTATTTAAGCACTTCCTACAAAATAACATCGAGACTACAAACCATATCTAGACAATGACCATCCATCTTTGAAAAAATATGTTGAGTTATGCATTTCAATAAAAGCGAATACGTAACTTAACACGATATTACCTTACTGCGGTAAAATAATTCTAAGTAAGAATACAGTAGAATATTTTTAAACTGCGTTCTTCCATGATCGAGTAATAAATATTAAAAAAACACCTTTTTTAAAATTACTTACAAAAAAAAAAAAATGAAACAACAGAAAACCAGTTATAAACGCAGAATAAATCTGTGTTTAAGTAAATGTCCAAGAAATTATGATTATAGGGTCTTTGAATATGTAAAAAAAAAGATTACACTAAAGATCTTTATGTAATGTTTTTTTCCGAGGGAGGAGTCTTTCGTGTCTTCCTAGTATAATTCATGCCAGGTCAGTCTAGTCTTTAAAAACGAATATGTAATCTTGTTTTTAATCTAAGATAATAAGATTGAGGTGTTATCACATAAGGAGATTAATATAGGGTAGAAAGTGTAATAGGGTAATAACATGTATTTTACACATACTCTTTTAACATATTAAATCATACAAGTAAAAAAATATTTAATTAATTAATATTTTGTCAATGAATTTTCACACAAACAATTGAAGTATTTAGTAGGTAGCTCACTCTTATACTGTAGTGTTGAGAGAGAGACAAAATTATTTAATTCAATAATTAAATTAGGATGTGATATTTTCCGATTTAATAAATTATTAAATCATATCGTTCTTGAAATAATGTTTTGTATTCTATGGAAGTCCGCATTTCCTATCAAAAGTAGACAACAAATAAATGCATACCGGGGTTCTCAAGAGAACCCCAATATGAAGAGAACGAGAGGAAAATATACCTGTTATAGGTGAGGCATATGGCGTATAGAAGTAAGTAAATTGTGGAGGAAAAACATGGCAAAGAGTGGCGATGGACGGGACAAAGTAGGCAAGGATGGGTAATGTTGCTTGTAACGTCTACTTGAGATACCCATATATTTTCTTATTAATTATGGTGTTTCATGACGCATAAAATGTTGTTTGCTATCTCTAAATTTTGCTCTCTGTGTTTTGTTGTATTGGCAACAATACTATAATGCTTCCAAGCTTAACAGCTTTCCAAGGTAACAGACATTTATTTATGTCTACGAATTCAAAATTTCCTAGGCAGAAATCTGTTTCAGACATTAAGGAACATTTTTAGTTTCGTGTCTGTCTGTAGATCAATATTTTTGCGAACCACCATATCTTAAAGCTCGTCCGATGTTAATGCAATTTGGATAGTGGGTCCATAATTGACCCACTGTTGGTCACATATTAATTTCAAACATCTGCACCCATTGTATTCTCTTCCTAATACCCACAAACCTGTTTTTATTAACACCCAGAAAATATATTGTATTTATGTATATACATATATAAAAACAATGTCAATCAATGTAAAACAAACGACAACAATAGTCATATGTATTAATTCAACCGAAAATTCTCAATAAATAATTCTGTTTTTATACTAAAGCATATAATAAATCAGCTGATTTAATAATTTTAGTGAGTTTAATCAAATAGTCATATGGTTTATTAAATAAAAGTATAACCAATACTATTAATAAAATTATACTCAACTCTTCTTCTTTACAGAAATTTGAGCCAATGGTTTATTAATTTTGTTTTTTCTAAAAATAGGGTTTTACGAATTCATTGTAGGTTCAATTAATAAAAATAATTTAAAAAATATCTATATAGAATATTGAAAGGTTGTTAACTAATAATATATATTGTCTCTGCTTATTATTCAAATTGAGACATGAAAAAATAATTTTAAAAAATTCAAGTTCAGTGTTCAATCGAGCCGTTTCCTTTCATCACACTACATTGTTTCAATTCTATTCTTAAAAAAGAATGGACAAAGAATATTAAAACAGAGATATAAGAAGTAAAAATAAATTAAAAAAAGGCTGAAGCGAGAAGACAATGGAGGTCTATAGATTATATTCTATAATATATCCTGTCCAGGAAGAGGAATCACATTAAGATCAAATGCGCATGTATAAAGACCTAAACAAGATTTATAGATGAGGACTCATTTAGTTTGGTAATCTCTCACCAAGCAGCGCTATGCATTTAAAAAAGCTATAAAATTCATTTCTCTTTTGTAGTTTTGAGTAAGAACTATTTATACATTGTTACTCTTTATAAATGGTCTTTGAGGTTATAAACAGGTCATTTGTAACGAATATATGAATAATAAATAAGATCTGTCTTGAAAAGGACCACCCAAAATGCTATTACATATTCGCATTTAAAACTTTGAATTATTGACAAGTTGACATAAATCTTTCTTTTTTAAAGCGCTAACTTTAAGCTTTCAGGCGTAAAGGCCGCTCTATTTAAAATGACCGAAGTAAAAAATAATAGAAACTACAGATATAGATATAACTAATGATGCGGTGCATAAACAACCCGCGTATAAATCTTTCTAAATAATTTTGCTCTTAAATCAATTTGTTTTCAATATGGGTTGATGGAAACATTATTCGGGGGAAAACTTACATATTCTTAACCTACCTGAAGAGAGCTTTGAAATGGTAAGTGACATGCTCTATAAGTATAAGCATTAACTTTTACTTCCAAGCTTACCGAAGGCAACGGAAGCTATGTGATCGTTCTAAAGAACGAAACATTTTTAGATTACCGATTTAAAAAAATCCAAGACAAATCCGTTTCAGACATCAGGAAACATTTTTGGTTTTTTGTCTGTCTGTCGGTATTTCGCTCAATTTTTGCGAACCAACATATCTTAAAAACTACTCGTCCCATTTTATTGAAATTTGGATGGTAGGTCACAATCAGCCCATTGTTGGTCCTATATAAGATTCAACCTTATGCGCCTTATTTGTTTCTCTTCTATATGGGCACAAACATACATTTATTTACACCTATATCTTCAAAAGTACTAGGTAATCTGATTTTTATGAAATTTTTATGGTTCGTCGAAAGTAGCCCGCAAATAGCCACAGATTAATTTAAACAGTTTTGCTAGATTTTTGCTAAATTTGTACTTTAATTCTTCTTCTAAAAAAAATAAAATTTGACGGATTTAAAATATGGGGGAAAATGAAATAAATGGAATAACAACAGGTTTTAAAAGCATAAAATCATTAAATTTTACGAAAATGTGCCACACTAATTGGCAGAGCATTTTTTTTTTTCCCAAATACACATTTCGGCCATATTTGTAAATAAAATGCCGGTAAAGAATGAACATTTTGTAGTAATAGTTACATATTATTTCCCTACTATTCGAGACCTTTATTGATGTATTAAGTATTGATGTAGTATGTCACACTGACTAAAAATTTTTTGTTTAGTCGTCTGCCATATTGGCCGCCATCCGTTGGAGGTTGGAGTGAAATTGCCAAGCATTTCATAGTTGTCACAAATCTTGAGATGCACCTGTGTGCCAAATTTCGTTAAATGTGATCAATTTTTTACGCCAGTTATCTTTAGACAACAAGCACAACATTTTTTCAAAGCCTAAGTCTCTGAAATGAAGAACTCACTACGCTCGTTCAATAATAAGTCATTTGCATGGAATGTATGTACGTATAAGTGCTTTTGCCCCGGTTACATAATATAAAATACAGAACAGCATTTAATATTTTAAACATTTGGCGTCACGATTTATACCAGGAAAAGAGTTATAATTTGATCATAATATAAGCATTAGTAAATTAGTAACAGCAGACCCCAATTTAAGGTATCTTGAACCCTGAGCAAAGCAGTCTTATAAATGCTAGTTTATTTTTTTTTTTTTTTTACTTTTTACTCCCTCTCACGTACACACCATAAAGTTATTATTGGTTATTATTGATTGTGAATTTCTTAAGACTCCCTTTTTTAAGACTCCCACAAATGGCAAATGCCCCGTCTGTCCATTCGTATAAACTGTTATTCTAACAGTAAAGAAACAAGAAATATCATAACGCAAAATTAAAATTATTTATCATTAATTATTTGTACCATTAATAATAGTATTTTCTACTTAGGATTGTAAAGCAGATCTTATAGTTTCTTAAGAATCTCCCATGCACAAAAGCACAAGTTATGGCAACATTATCACCATTATGGCCAGTGGATAAAAGGCTGCATGGGAATACCCGTATTCCAGAATTTAGGCGGTAAATTAAACGTAGGCGTTTAAATAACCAAGCGGAGAAAAAATTCTTTTGTGCGATAGCTCTTAAATACCTTTGAACCAGTTTTGATTTTGTGATAATTTCATCACGAAAGAACAGGAGCAGTCTTCCGCGATCTGTTAAACTTTCCCTTATATACAAATATAGTCTTATATAAGTTCTAATACGAAGCAATTAAGAAAAAAAAACAAGGATATTTTGCTCAAAATTATACTTAGGTCATCAATCATTGGATATTTAAGAAGCTTAAATAGAATAAATAGAAACTTGCGCTAGAATATATTAACTTGCAATGAAAAAAACTTTGATTACAGCATCCCATTAAACATGTAAAATAAAATGACTCAATATAGTTTTATTAAATTTTTACCTTTTCAAATCAGAACAGCTTTCTTTAGATTACACTATTTTTTTCCTAGAGCTCATTTATTTTCTCACCTGCAACAAACAAAAAGAATAATATTTTATTAATCAATCATTTGAAAATATAAAGGAGATAATGAAGTAATAACATCAAGTAATTTTAAAATCATTTTTCGAACCATGTTTTAGATCTTGGCAGCGGGGTGCATTTTTATTCTTCTTTATTCTTCTTCTAATTCTTCTTTAATAACATTAATGATTGTAAGATACTTTAAATAAATTTCAATTTAGAATTTAAAGTCGCTAATGTCGTTGTGTAAAGAGGTCCACACAGAATTAGGATATACACAGCGCAATTTTTGGGGTATATCAGGACGTAAGGGGACAGAAATTAATAAAAACTAGTGCTAGTACCAGACGGGTAAGACGAATCACTTGTTCGAACTAGCTATTAGGCCCATTTTACAAGCCCATGGTAGAGAATTCCAGCCACTTCACACCATACCTCTGTACATCCCAAAACCAAAGCGAGTATGGTGTGATCATTATTGAGCCATATAGATCAGAGCATCACAGCGACGGATCGAACCCATGACCTCGTGCCCCCCTTGATTCAATGATGGCCGAGCAGACGTATGGTAAGTAATTTAATCCGCACGGCTACGCCAGCTCTAAAAGATCAAAAGATCTCTCCTGATGATGCAACAAATCGGCAGAGTGCAAAACACCGGCATCTACCCTGTCGAGACACTGTGCAGCCGAGGACTTTACTTTCATGCACACTATAGAATATGCCAAACTTTGATGGTTTGGGCAGGAAAATGAAGAATAGGGAGGGCTCATCCCGAAGAATTCAAGAAGTAAGACTCGAAGAAAAATCCTAGGATGGAGAGGTATTCAACACCAATAGTTTTAATTCTTGTCCAAATACAGGAAAGCCTGAAAATCTTTTTATCATTCACTACACACTCTGCGACACAGGTAAGTTATTAAATTTACGTATTTTACAGTCTAAATATAGAGATATTGTAATCAATAATGAAAGTCCAATCAGAACAACTAATTAATATTCAGTCCTCGATAGATGTGTGATCACGGCTAAATTATTTCTTCTATACCTTTTTATTATGAATATCGGTCAATGACGGACATCGCTATATTTTCCAAGAGATTATTATTTACCTTTCTCTTTACTCTTAGCGAGCGATATCTAATTACGAAACAAATGTGGTCTTCCTGTTTTTGTTTTTTTTTTCAAAAAGATGATATGATAAAATTCTTGGACAGCTGGTTAAGGATTTTTGTTCTCAACTAGCAATTACTACGTTCACACATCGTTTTGAAAGCGTTTCGGATCCAATTCGTTTTCTAAACGATACGCGTTCTTACAACAAAAAATACAGGTGATCGAAATATTTGTTTTCGAAATCTCGTAACGGTGACGTCACGAGTAAAACCTTCTTTCTTGTTACCCAATATGTCCGCGAATTTTTACATTTTATTTACAAGTAATTAAAAGTTTTTACAGGTTCTTTATAGTTTCAACTTTTGTTTAAAAACGTTTTTGCAGTTAAAAAAAAGAAACGGAAGCTCACGAGAACAAAGAACTTAAAAAGTGGAAAAGAGTAAAATAACCTGAAACCTGGATCCCCTCCACGACCTGTTCACACGAGCGTTTTGAATTCGATCCCCCGTTCCGATCACGTATTTTTGGTGGATCGGATCTAAACCGATAGGATCCGTCGATCTCCGTTCGTACAGCGTTTTGAACTAGCGGATCGTTTTCAAAACCGCTTCCAAAACGATGTGTGAACGTAGTATATGATTGAGGTGGTTTGTTTTCTACCAAGAACCAGGGGTTCATTTCTACCATTATATAAGATGAATCAATGAGATGATATATTAAACATCCATATGATAATGGAAATAATCCGTAAAGTTGAAAAAGAATGAAAATAAAGTTATCATGTAATTAAAGAAAAAAGGAAACAAGTGAAAGTAAAGATTGTTTTTGCTTTTTAAGTGGCATGCAATGTAATTCTTAATTCTGGGTGTTGTTGTACCAAAAGAATCTCCCGGGATTCTTGAGACCAATCTTTTTCTCGATTCTTAAGGTCGGGACAGCCTCAGGTTTTCACTCCAGATTAACAAGAAGCGATTATCAAGTTGTTTGTATCGGGTTAAGTTTCCCACAAGAAAAAAGACCTCAAAGATGAACAACTAGGAAAGAAAACAATCGAAACTGAGAATTATCATGATCCCAAGGTATCATTTTACACCTTCTTAGGCCTTACCCACGTAATGCATGAACTCGAAATATATATTAAGATAACGTCACTGAATAAAAAAAAAAATGAAATATATATACTGATAATTTCCGAATCATCCTATAATAAACTGCTTCTAAGGAGAGAATAATCTAGGTTTTATTATCTAAAATAAAAAGGTTTTTGGAGGTATCCAGTCTCCAGTGCCATAACATCGGAATGGAGTAGTAATAAAGAAAGAAACCCAGCAACCAAGTACTGTACCAGTCGACAGAATAACAAAGATTAGGTAACACGTAAATAAACATTAACAACAAACATAATTTTCAAATCGACTCAGGTTTTCATCGAATAAATTAAAGATGGATGGAGGATTAACATAATTCGCTCAAGTAAAGAGACGTAGTTAAATTTGTACGTTCGATACCCTGGTTCACAAATGTGTTGAGTGACCGTCTCATACATATTGCTAATAATGAAATTAATATATCAACGTTTTCCACTGAAAAAATACTATTATCACTTCATTGAGCGTCAATCTAAAATAAAAAACCCACCAAACGAGGAATCTTATCGCTTACCTACAGTGAATGCAGAAACTGCATTCACATTTGACAATATATTAATTATGTCTCAAGGGTTCAAATTATACTTTAAGTAGTTTATTTTCTAATAATGTCACTTAACTAGTTTAAGAACTAGGGTGCCGAAGGATTTTAGTGTCATGCTCTTGCAATTTCAACTGTATGTATGTCAGCAACTCAGTCATCTTTCATAGTAAGAATGCTTTTCTTTCCTTTGGCACTCAGCGCCATGACTGTTTCTTAAGTGGCTTTTTCATATTTTTATCGCAGCCTACCTTATAATCTACCTCTTATTCTATTTATTCCTTTAGGATATACTAATGCATCGTTTTCTTACTCCATTTTTAAGTCATTTGTTGCCACAATTGCTCCCGAAACGACAAAGCAGTGATTCTTTAACTTAGGTTTTTCTCATTTCACGGTTGCCTAAGCATATCAGGTGTTTTCACACGGATAGGTACTTTTAGTGTGTTAACACATTATCTACGACCTTAAAAACTTTAAAAACTAGTTGGCTACAGTGTAAAGACTGATGGTGAATAAAACAAAGAACAAAACTGATCAGTTTGTGGTTTCACAAAACAACAATAGCTTTTTTTAACCACTTCAGTTGATCATCGTAATTTATTTCAAGGTCCAAACATTAAACATCAAATGTTAAAAGACCACTTTTATGTTACTGCTATAGTACGTAAATTCTATACTAAAATGATATTGCTTTTTGGATTTTACGCTTGAGGGTAATAAGAAGAAAAAATTGGATGACGAGAAGTTAACTTAATTAGATCACCATAATGTGATTACAAAAAAAAAACCCACCATTAATCAAAAACGAGATCGTAAAAGAAACACCTTGATAATCTACCTTGCTACATTTCCTTGATTATTGCCGGAGGATAGCAGTTTAATTTTCAGTGGGCGAAGCTTAAGGTGTTGGTCCACCCTGAGTCTTGAAATAACCACGAAGGATACTGAACGCTCAGCCTAGATTTGTAGATTGCTTCAGAGATTACTTCCCCCTAAAATAAAATAGACTTTAATCAATTATGGCCTTGAGTCTTGGGTCTAGATTGTAGACTCTTCAACAACACTGAAGTTATTTATTAATTGTTCATTGAAGTGGTGTTCGAGATCTAGGTTTAGGTTGTAATATACACCTAGTATAGGATTTATTATTAAATAAAGTACTCTGTAGTGTAGGTAAATTGAAAGTGAATAAATCAAGGAAGTCAAACAATGAGTAAAGTTTTCTTTATTGAATCAGTAATGAGTTGAGGATATAAAGAGATTAATAAAAAGTAAAGAAGAATAAAATGTGAAAGAGATTAAAAACCAGCTTAGTATGATAGTCTAATATACAAATCGAACGTGAATGTATCTTATTAATTCTGCTTATTTATTTCAGCTAAGACATGGCCATAGGCATTCGCTGCAGTGGCAAACTAATTTCGTCCAGCAAAAGCTAGCCACTAAATATATGATGACACGTTCAAAAGAAAGTGCTAAAAAATTGTTTCGTAAAAAGAAAAAAATACTGCGCGCTCGGCGAAAGAGTCAATTTTAACAGTCGATGAAAAAAAAGGATAATTGATAGCAGGTTATATAAGTGTCTCGTACTATGGGGGGGGGGGGGGGGGAGGGGGGGCGTAATTTTGGGAGTAAAGTTGAAGAACGGCTTAGGTATCAGTTAATTCTGAGTTATTTTTGAAGCAATGACGTCTAGCAAAGAGAGCATATTAGGTAACCTTACATCCGAATACTGCAGTGCTTACGGTTAGAAAGGGAGGTTCTTCTAGGACCAGAATTACGGACTAAGTTGAGTCTTCTAAAACCAGATTTTACGCGGGATGTGAAACAAAAATATAGGGACCGAATTTTTAGAGGAGAAGAGGAAGTTTAGTTTAAGGAGAAGGTTGGAAAAGGTTACGTCCAAGGGACGGAAAGAAAAAAAAAACAGGCTCCGTGCCCCCCAATCGAACATCGTAGAAGTCGATGCCGTGTTAAGAACAAAATCACGCTGACCAGCTCAAGCCTCGACGAGGACGCCGGCACAGCTCAGGGGGAGGAAGAGAAGTGTAGTACTGGCTCAATGCTACAAAATTACATAATGTATTTCATACCGTTTTGTTTAGTGTTAAATATATGTAAAGGATATACTTGAGTAATGTTCCTGATCTTACAACTAGTAGCACAATATAGTACAAGACAAAAACATTTCTGTCAGAGTTGTTTTTTCTTTTCTGATTAATAATAATCTTAAGAATAAACTTTAGTAAATTGCTCAGGGTTTCATACTCGCATATCATCTATAATTTCAATTGTTGAAGAGAATTATTGAAGTTGAGAAATTTGCAGTTCATACCATAAGAAATTTACAACATTCTATCCTATTCTCGGCTTCTCTTTGCCAGGCTGTTCCTCCGCATATTTTTCTCATTTTCTACCACTGTATACATGTTTCCTCATCTCCTTTAGGATTCCACACATTTTACTACACAAAATACACACATAGATACACGTTTAGGATTCCAACCAATAATCATTTTTGTCCACCAATTGTCAGTAGGACAACAGACCATATAGGTGGACACTACCAATGAGCAATTCTATTTTCTAACTAAAACGCCTTAGTTTATCTCGTTCCAAATCCATATTTATTACTATTTCTTTTCATCTTTTCTTGGCGTTTTAATCTTTACAATATTCATAAAATTTTCTCAGACGTAGGTCCATGACTGGCTTTAAGGACATTAACAACAAATTATTTTAAAGTATAAGGGTTTAAAAAAAAAGTATAACATATTCGTTTAAACGAATATTTATTTTAAATCAAATTATAATTATTATTAACTACGGGAAACAGACAGTGAAAAATACACTCCAGCGCCGGGATATATTTTTGCGCTGGAGTGTATTTTTCTCTGTCTGTTTCCCGTAGTTAATAATAATTATAATTTGATTTAAAATAAAATGTAATCTTTCCGTAGTATGATTACTACCAAAATCGTAGAATTCGAATATTTATACGACTGCTGTTGTTCATGGAAGCTGAGATTTTTATTTATTTCAAACATGTATAATTGTAGGTATTTGTTTTTTGGGTGTAGTGGAAAGGGGAAAATAGGATTCTGGGGAGGGGGGGGGGGAGGGGGGTCACTTCCCGAATATGTGTCCCGGTTTTGACTTTTGGAAATCTGGCCACCCTATTCCTAGTGTCTTCAAAATATAATGAAACGTACAAGGTTATTGACTTGATTGAATTAGTTCTCATACAGAGCTCACAGATGTCTCACGCGGAGACTTGACAAATAGATATTTATTTAAAAAGTCTTTGATTAAAAAAAGAAAATACGACGAAAATAAGAATTAGCAACACGTGTTGTGATTTGTTGTGTAATTTGCAAGTTCTAGGACAGCCACGTGTGTAACATCTGGGTCGGAACAACACTGACTATTATCAAATATAATTTGTCTTTCAAAATAGAAAGTTCACTTACCCCTTACAATCTAACAATAAGGATTTATTATAATTCTTTTTTCTCCTTTTATTTAATAATTATTTATTTATTAAAATAATTTGTTTAATTAAAGTGAGAAGGGGTGCATCAATGCACACAAATATTAAGGTAGTGTAATACATAGGGCGATATTCTAGATTCTAGAGGCTAGGATTACTTTAGAAATAAGATTCCATTTTTATGATGAATTGTTTATTATTAGAGCTTTTGCTCAGAGCACCTGAGTTATTATTATTCAACTCCTTTATTATTATTCCTAATTATTAGTTGTTCAAATTATTAGTTGTTTTGACTGAGATTTTATGGTTCTTCATAATTATGACTAGAGAGGTAAATAGAAAGTAACACTACCATTTGTAAATTAAAATTAACAAAAGCGTTTCGATATTTATTATTATCATCATCAGTGCTAAATGTTAACATAGTAAGAGTTAGAAATGATTTTACTCTTAACTGAACTGAGTTCAAACCTAACACTGATATATTAATATCAAAAAGTGTTTCGATATTATATTATTATCATCATCATCATCAGTGTTAAATATTTATGTACTAAGAGTTAGAGGAGATTTTACTCTTTACTGAGTTTTACATATATCATTATCATCAGTGTTAAATGTCAACATTATAAGAGAGTAAAGATTTTACTTTTAACTATGTTAACACTTAACAGTAATGATGTTATAATATCAAAAACGCGTTTGATAATTATTTTATTATACAATTGTGGTGACAATATTGGTGTTACTTTATATTAACATCTCTAGTCATAATAATTATTGCTTACGTCTAAAAAAACTAGATTTTTCCCGGTAAAGCAACTTATGTTTTATGTTAACAAAGGAAAAAGCTATCCCGTCCCTCATTCAAATAAAAAGAAAATAACCTTGGTCAGTTAGTTCACTGTAAAGTGTAAAGTTAAAGGGATCATAATTTAAATATAGGAGAAGGTCTCTTCTATACTGTGCATCCTTGTTTAAAGCTCTTATAAGAAAAAGTAACATACATGTTATACCTAATTAAATAAAATTCGATTCTGCATTATTTAAGTGTTCAATTTGCATTAGCATATGGGATTTAATAGGTATAGTAATATTTTAAAATAGTAAGCCTGATTTGTTACTACGTTTTTATTTGCTTGTTTTCTTGTTTGTCCAGTAAAAACCTTACAATCGATTTTTAACCAACTTCCTGACTAAGTAGAAAGCTAAAACTTGCACAAATTATGTATTTCTGATAACAATACAATAATCAGTAATCGGATTTACCAAATTATTACTATTAGTCAATGAATCACTAAATTTCTTAAATATTTAGGAGGTCAAATTCAAAATCAACTGTAAACAAACACGACCAGTGACAGCTAAGGAAATCCACATGGAAAATTCAAAACTATTTTTGACCCTAAATGAACTTCAAAACTTTTGGACAACGAACTCATCCTGTCTTTTGATATTATTAACGTTTTATTTTTCTTGCGTCCTATAATTGAACTAATGGTCACACACGATTTTGATCTATTTCGATGTCCAGTGACGTCACGCACTTTTTTTAAACGATACTAAATTTGTAAAGACTGTTGAAACTAATATGGGATTATATGTAGGCTACTTTCGACAAACCATCCAAATTTATCATCAAATTCGGATGGGTACTTTATAAGATTATAGTTTTTGTTTAAAAAAAAGGCGTGGAAAGTTGGAATATCATATGTAGCCAACAATGGACTGGCTAATTGGGACCTCCCTTCCAAAATTGATCAAAATCGGACGATTAGTTCTTAAGGCACATTGGTTCACAAAAATGTTGAACGACAGATAGACAGAAAGACACAAAACAACAATATTATTCCGACATACAATAATTTTGTTCTACAGAACGATCACAATTCTTCCAATACCTTTAATACTCGGAAGCAAAAGTAATATAATAAGTAATTCCACTTTTATTATGTAAGTATTCCCATTCAACATATATCACTAAACAAGTAATCCCTCTGATTTAATTCAATGTTTAATTAGACATCTATTAGGATTGATGCTTAATTTAAATAAGTAACATTTTTAATTCTGTATTTAACCTTCGAGATCATAAATAGATCCTATAATAATCCACAAGCGAAACGCTATTCTTATATCTAATAAATATACTGAATTCATTCAACCTATTGTCATAGACTTTGAAAATGTATTGAGTTCATATATTATAACGCAGATGATCTAAACACTGCAAATATTTTTATAAACATTGTAATTCACACATGTAGGAATGTGATCGTGTCTTCGCATTAACGATTTAATTAGAAACGTGTTTGAATTTGATTTGTAGCCAAATTATTAGTATCATAGAATAATATTGCAGTGCGTCAAGAAAAAGTGTTACATAAACACAAAATTAATTAAACTTCAGGGTACGTTAAAAACATACCTGAGGTTTATAAGATCGAGTCATATTTATTTGTTTTACTTAAGGATAAATTATAATGGTTCAATTCTTATGTTATTATTATATTCTTATAATTTAACTTTATCAAATAAGAAATCAAAGTATTCTAAATAATTATAACGCAAATAATTATTTTAGAAACATTATCTAAAACACTATCGAATTTATTTTAAATTTATTCAAAGGATATAAAACTGATTTTTATATCTTATATAGTATACTGACGATAACACTTCATGCAACGGATTAAAAAAGGAAGGAAAAGGGTAAAAAAATGGGCGAGCAAAGTTAACAGATGGACCTATATAATATTTCACTGGTTCTTTACAGCAGCCTTGAACATTTTAAACCTTTCTAAATGTTTACTCCTAAAACCCACTTGTTACCTTTTTATTTTTCATAAAAAGAGAAAGTATTGTGATGGGGCAATAATTTGAATTTGAGATTTAGATAAATGTATACGTTTTGAGGTCCCCTGACTCCAAAAAAGTGGTTTTTAAAAAATGTCTGTATGTCGTCTGTGCAGACGCGTGAAGCCTAAACTACTGGGACAATTTTGACGAAATTTGGCATACACGTTTAGAAAACTCTTACCCCGAGGCGAAGTCGAGAAATTAAATTTTAGCTCAAAATTGGGGGGCGGTACCCCTCAAAAACTCTGAAAAAAACATGAAAACAAATCATTTCTCAAAAACGGTTCCGACGGATTTAATTAAAAAAATCTAAAATGTAGTGCATTTAAATACGAATCTATAACGAAATAAGCCGATTTCCCGGGAAAAATTCAGTTCCTGAGAAAATAGCTTTAAACGCGGACGGAGAGAGGCCGGGTCCTATTCCCCGCCGAGGAGAAGTTATTTTTATGATACATTTTAATAAAATGTTCAATAATAATTAAATGTATCAACGAAAATTCGAAAAATAATAAATGGAAAACATTATAGGCTAAGTAATTATGAACTCGTATATATGAGAAAATTTGTCTAAATTGTCTCGGACAGATTTTTTATTTTTTTTTTTATGGTCAATTGGAATTGAAAACGATAATATAATGAAGGGAAATATCAGGTCAGAATATAAATGGGTACCTGACAATGAACTAGGCTACCAGACAAAAAGATATGAGCTTCCTGATGTATTATAAGGTCACCTAAAATAGGATTCAATAAAAGGATGAGGATGCTCAATATTTCAGCAATGTATTTTACAGATTTCTTTTTCCCCAACGATATTGATACAAAAATAATTTAGCGTATTTCAATACCATCGAAACCATACTACTCGTTTTCCCTTGAAAAATCTAGTTCTCGAGATAATTGTGCATAAATATACGGATATTGTGGACCATCACAATTAAAATATGTCACTCAGAAAGAATGCTCCAGAATGAGTACAATGTAAAATTACAAAGATTTAAAAAATAATCGAGTTTTCTCGGACTAATTGTTTTATTAGGGAAAATCCAGTCATTATTCGTTTCCCTTATGTTAGGATGAGTCGGAAACACCGACTAGCGGTTGATTGTTGTCAGAGTCATGACAACTTCAATTGCAAAGCAGTCGACCTAAAAGGTTATAGTATAGGTTAACATAAACTGGTTTGTTATTTGGCGTGAGTGTGAAGCTAGTGCTATAGTGAGATTTATAAAGCTGATGGAGCGACATAATAACCTCGTGTCTTCCATTATCCAATATATATATATATACAGTTGTGTAAACCCTATGCTAGACCTAGGCCCTAGAAGAGTTGGTGTGCCAAAAAGTTATTTAGTGAAGCTACTGCGAGTACTCATGTTTACAAACTTTATTAAATTAATTATAAAGTTTATGAGTTAGTACAGCAAATAAAAAACAACATTATAATAAAATGAAGGGTGGACTGTAGGAGGACTGTAAGGTACAATATTACCGAGCACGGTGAAGTAAACAATGTTTTAAACCTTTAATTATAATACAATAGCGTCACAGGAGGTAATAGTGTCAGAAGATAGCGTGCATAAACGTGGCTTACTAATATTAAGCTAGAATTCTGTCCATGTGTCAATTTTCTCGTGTCCCCCATCAAAAGTTGGTCGGCAAAGTTTGCCCGCGGAACAAAGCTTGCGACCGGTGGAGAGCGTTCAAGTCCCTTTCATGTTGGCGGACAAGGTGATATTCATGGTCTTGAGTAAATAATTAATTAGTGTACCAAAAATTATAGGCGAACATCTATGGATTAGTGATCCCACATAGTCAAAAGTAATATATATGAGAGAAAAAACAAATTTAACAAATACCTATATATTGCGAACTTGAGTCGAAATAAATAAGTTAAAAAAACCATTACAGGATCAGACCTAAAAATAAAGTATTTCATTCCAATTAAAAATCACAAAATATTAACAATTACGATTAGGTAAACCATGTAGTATTTAAAGAAACCTTACTAATCAACCAATGCTAAAACTAAATATACAATGCTCAGCTAATTTCAAACTAACAACACTTTTATGATTTCTACTCCAGCTCACGACATTAAAGCTCAAAATAAGCTGAAAATTTAGTTCAGCGTAATGACTTAAAGAGAAAACGTCACCAGAGATTATAAATCTCTCTGCATTTGCAATGTTCTTTGTCTATACTCTATAGGCTTAAAAGCTTAAAATGAAAATACTTCTCGTAGACATGCATTTAAGCAATTTTTTTTCTCTATGTTCTTCATTACTATTATAGAGGCTGTTGAACAACAGGCAGTGTAGCGTTACTTTTTTTTTTGTACAAAGGCTGAGTTGATTAAAGAATTATACAAGATATAGAGTTCTTTTTTCTTTCGCCCCCTCTTATTGCCTAAAAGTTTTTCGTTGTAAAGTAGGTTGCAGAGGTAAGTAGTTATTTTTAAGCATGAGAAAGAGACGGTATTAAGTCCCGTTTTTTTCTTTCTACCAAGTAAGATGTAATGCCGTTATAAAGTCGCTAAGTTAGAGAGGCCAGAGGTGAGCTAAGCCTGGGTAAGGTCTCACAGTTTTCCTTTAAGCCCGGCAACTCTGAAGTCTTGTCTTGTCTTAATGCAAAGCACCTTGGCGGAGAGATGTATCGGCATGAGAATAGTTAGATGGCTTCAATAAAGTCAACAGTATGATTGGTAATATTTATTTTTACACTTATATTTCTCTACATTATAATAAGTGTTCGTAACAGATATAAATAATAATAAGAAATCTAGTTTGTCTGCTTTGCCCTTGATCGAAGAAGCTGAATAGTATAAAAATCACAAATAAAATTCTCCTTGATTCGGATAGATTCTATTAGAACAAAAAAGCCTTAGCGTGTTCGCAAGTCTCGCACTTACACGTTCGGTGCGGCTTTGAATCCCAAAGAAGTAAGAAATCTTTTACACTGATCATTGATGATCACATGAATTGGATGAGTGACGTGGCCGATACATAATCTACTGTAGATTACGACGTAAACAGCAATAAAAGTATTTTAAACTTGTCAATCTACTTTTTAGTTATAATTAAATTTCAAAGTTTAAGAAAATATATATCTATATGTATAAAATTAAAGTTTTGTCTGTACATGGGTCAGAATTGAATTTTTTTTGGATACTTTCTTATTTCATACCTTCCGAAATACGAATCCTGCCTTAACTTTTTGGTGTAAGAATGAGTGTCTGTGGCCACCAGTCCGAATTTATAACCGCAAAAATGGCTAATCAAATATTTGGGTACTTCTAGACCCCTAGAGACTCGCGGTTTATTGTGTTTGGTCGGAAATTGTCCCAAACCGACTGGAAAAATCCGAAAAGTTAAACATTTTTATTTTTACCCCTTTTAAAAAATTAAAGTTGACGGACGCAAATTTTAAATTTTTTGGAGGCTTATTGCGGCTAAACGGTATAAGTCGTACCGAAAAGCAGATTGCAACAGCGGTTACTGATTTTAAAATATCTACAACTTTGTTGGTCCTATGACTTTTTGTCTTACCTACATCGGTTCTATTCTATCTTCAATAGACCTAAATTTTATACATTTTTTTAACATTTTTGATTGAGCTCTTATGGCGTCCGCAACTGTTGATCGATTTAATTTCTGATTAGGGTGCATAAACCTCACATTAATGCTCTTCAAATCGAGTTAATATTATTTCATTAATTTGTCATAGAACTAGATTTATTAAATATTTACTGGTGCAACTGCCGTATTGAGAGAAGAGACAGGAGACAGGTAATTAAATTAATGCATCATTGGTTGATGATTGTTCAATGACTTCTCATTATAATTGGTTTTGACAACGTTATTTTCTCATTTATTATATCATTTTTTACTTTCTCACATTAAGAGATGATATTATGGTGACGCGAAAATTTTGATTTTGATGGATTTACACGTTTTGAGGTACCTTGAGTACAAAAAAGTGGTTTTTAAGAAATGCCTGTCCGTCGTCTGTCGTCTGTGCAGACGCCTGGAGCCTTAACTACTGGGCCGATTTTGACAAAATTTGGCATACATGTTCAGGAAAATCATACCCCGAGAAAAAATTGAGAAATGAATTTTAGCTTCAAATTTGGAGGCGCTACCCCCCCCCCCCCAAAAAAACTTTGGAAAAACGAGAGAAAAAAATTCATCGAAAACGGTTCCGACGATTTTGATTAAAAATTTCTAAAATGCAGTCCATTTAAATACGAATCTAACCGATATAAGGCGTTTTCCCGGGAAAAATCTAGTTCCTGAGAAAATAGCTTAAAACGGGGACGGAGAGAGCCCAGGTTCGATTCACCACCCAGGAGTTATTTTTATGATAAATTTAGATGAAATGTTCAATATTAATTAAATGTACATACGAAAACTATTAAATGGAAAACACTGGGCTAAGTAATTATGAACTCGTATATGAGAAAGTTTGTCTGAGTGGTCGGACCGTTTTTTTAGCATTATTATTTATTAATATATAACTTGTAGTCCAGGCAAATAAGGAATAATAGGGGAAATAAAGCATATTTGAAGTGAGACAAACCGTTTTCGAGATTTTGTAGTATGAAAATGATAAAAAATCTATTTTGTAAACCAACATATTTAATAAAAAACTTTTTCGATATTTAAGATATTTGGATGGTAGGTCATAATTAGCCAATTGTTAATCTCATATAAGTTTTAACCTTCTGTGCCCATTTTTTTTATCTTCCACATGCGCACAAACATACATTTATTTACACCTATATCTTCAAAAGTAGTCAACTAATTATTATAAAATTTGGATGGTTTGTCGAAAGTAGCAAGCAGATAGCCCCAAATAAATGTCAACCGTCTGCGCTCTTTACATTTATAGGTTCCCTATAAAAAGTTAAATAGGTTCCCTGTCTGTCTGTCTGCCGATGAATGTTTTGTCTACCAATTACGAATTAAAGTATCAATTTAGCAAAATGTAAAGAGCGCAGACAGTTGAAATAAATTTGGGGCTACCTGCAGGCCACTTTCGACAAACCCTCTAAATTTCATAATAATCAGATGAGTACTTTAGAAGATATAGGTGTAAATAAATGTATGTTTGTGCGGATGAGGAAGAGAAACAAATCAGCGCAGAAGGTTGTAACTTGTGCGGGACCAACAGTGAGCTAATTATGACCTATCATACAAATTTCATGAAAATCGGACGTGTAGTTTTGAAGATTGTTGGTCGCAAAATGGATTGTTTATCTTTGTCATACTACAAATATCGAAAACGGTTTGTCTCACTTCAAACATGCATAGGACCTGTTTTGTGCAGAATTATGTGAAAAATATTTTTGAAAATCACACTTTTCTTCAAAAAAAAAAAAATAAGCTATATCGCGTATAAACTGAAAAAAGTAAATTTCGAACTTTAAGGAGGGGGAAGGGGGAACTTTACTGTTTTTTAATGCTAAACCCCTTAAGAGTGTTTTCACAAAGTTTCAAAACTTAATAAATTATTTCCCCCATTTGCTGCTCTTTCTACTAATTTGCCTGGACTAGTAGTAGTTTCGATTGGCTATTGTAATTTTTTTTATAAATATAAATAGTCTCCAAACTACGATTTAGAGAGTATTATATTTCCTAGAAGACTTTGGAAACAAATCAGAGAAGCCAAGTGGTTATCGTACTCGCACCACCAGTGGTTGGTTTCGCTCCACTGAAACAAGTACTAAACTAAACACCGATATATCTGGTGAGTTCGAATCCCAGAGATGTGAGACATGTTTCGCACAGATGTTCACATTGAGTAGATGAGCAAAGTGGCGGGATACTCCTTCTTGAAATAGCCTAATGTTGTGACGGTCGGGACGTAAAAAAGAACAAACAAATTTTAAAGAAACTATGTAGGTATTTTAAATGTGAAAGTAATACTAAGCATCGCGTGGCTCTACCATTGAAGTGAGCGTATGCCAATAAAATACTGAATATTGAAATTTGTTAATCATGATGAATGTCACAGTTGAAGATAAGTGTGTAGTAGAGTGGGGGTACTCGGTACAAAGCTTTACTTCTTAAACAAACCTACTCACAACACGACTATAAGAATCTTAACCACCCGCAATAGCTTTTTAACTATGTATTATTATGAATGTATCACTTCATCTTCATTACTCAAATACTACTGCTTGTATCAAGTTGAAATTTTACATACTTGTTTTAATTGTACTTTAGACGATGTACATGAAGTTTTATCAAAATCGTTACATTAGAACGTAAGATATCGGTAAAAAGGTTGTTTTCTCTATTTTAAACGTTTAGGTCCGCTTTAATAGTTTTAGCGATCTTTATTAAATCATAGGATGTGTATTAAAAAATGTTATTTGAAAAAAATGTTCGTCTCATCGAATAGGTGACAATAGAATTTTTTCGCGTCCTAAAATTCCAATTTTAAATTTGAAGCTCACGTTTACGATAGCATCCCGCGCGAACTCTTGGACGGATCACGCTGTTCAACGAACTTAGCCTGAGTATTAGTAAAAGGAAGATGCATACCAAATTTCAACTAAATCGGTCAACTTTTACTCAAGTTATCGTCAGACACGTAAACGTTACACACAGACAGACAGACAGACAAGATGCATATTTACTCTTACTTTTATAAGCTACTAGCTGGATACCCGTGCTTCGCTACGGAGTGTTATATTAATTTGATAAGTTTATAAACTACCATCAAGAAACATTTAGATTATTTTACTATGCGAGAATATCTAGATTCTCTCCCTCCCACTTATTTCTATACCCCCTTCTCTTTGATAAGATAATTTGAAAATATCCTAAATTTACCCCCCTCCTAAATAAAAATATTACAAAACTGTTAATAACAACAATTACTGTACTCTTAGAGCTTTTCAACGAAATGCATTATTAAGGGTATTCATTACTTTGACCCCGTGTCATCAAATCATCAAATTGGGATAAAACTGTAAATTAGTATAAAAGATATATGTACTCTCATACGGATACTCTTCTTTTTTTATAAAATATAGCTATATTTTTCCATTTTACCTCCCTTTTAAGTGAAAATATGATAAAACTGTACATAACAGCAATTACTATACTCAGGGCTCGATTTGAGGCGGAGGGCCGTTCCGGGACCTCTCTCTCTCTGATAAATAAAAAATAAAATTATCGGCACTAAGATTTTTTTTTAAAATCCTTTGTTAAAATTTTATTTGTCAATGAGTGACTACAAATTTGATTAAGGACATCATGTATTAAACTGGCAAATATTTTTCTTTTCAAAATACAAAAAATATATATTTGTTGAGATTATACTACTAAATTATGATAACCTGAAACAACAAGTTTTTTTTAAGGCAGGGATCGTATTAAATAAGTACTGTGCAGAGACGCTGTGACGAAACTCCCAAGGGCGAGTGAGACAGGGAATGTTTTGTTGATTTAATTATTCGTATAACCCTAAGTACCTAATTATTTATTGAGAGTATTATAACAACATGTGGCATGCTAATCAAGAAATTATTTATAAAAATACTACTTAAAATTATATAAGTTTTCACACGAAACCCACCTGATTACAGTGTGGGTTTATGTCTAAAACTCTTAAAATATTGTTTTTGAACGTTGATTTTCAAAGAGAGGGTAGGTTGTAGTTCCGGCACATCAATTTCTAGAAATCGAGCACTGACTATACTATTAAAGAGCTTTTCAACGATATGCATCATAAAGGGAAAGGGTATTCATTACTTGTACCCCTTACCCTTGTGTACCAATATTTAAATTTTAAAAATTCATGTACACAGTGATTTTCCCCTTGCTTTTAAGGTTAAGTATGCAAATTTTCATCGAGATCGAACTAAAACTATAGATTTGTATAAAGAACATACACATATTTATATATATATATGGCCGCCATCTCGAATCAAAACCCCCGATTGGTAAACCAATTATCACAAGTTTCTACCCTCATAAAAGGAAGCTAACTTCTAAATTTCAAGGTTCTAGTGCAATTGGTTCCAGAGATATCGTCTTTTTTTTATATAACTGGCCGCCATCTTAAATCAAGATGGCGGATTTTAAAAAACATTTCTTAGCGAGTACCTATAGAAGGTAAAAGGAACACACCTACAAAATTTCATGGTCAATAGGTCCAGTGGTTTCAGAGATATCGTGATGTGTCAGTGAGTGAGTGGTATATATAGATAAGGTTGATATTACATTTCATTTCAGCACCCTTAGATAGAAGATTCATTTATAAAAATGTAGATAGAAAATCTCATTCCAATGTGTTTTGACAAACTGTATGCTTTAACGTCAGTGTAGTTATCATGTAATCGAAGCTTTTATTTTTTCATTGGAAGTTACTCTTTCGAAAATAAAAGACAGGCAGAAAGAATACTCTGTTCAACGAATCAACAATATAAGATTGCTTGAAATTGCGCAATTAGAAGAACAGGAGAGTAATCACTGATAAACTTGTAACAGCATCCGAATAGAAGTGGAGATGCTAATTTAATTTTAACAGACAAATTAACACAAAGGAGATTCAATAAGTAACAACTTTAGGTTATTTTTGTTTGTTTTTTTAATTCAGATGTGTAAAAAAATATTTCAAGTCAAAAACTAATGAATTAATGTAGAGATATAATTACTTTCTGCCTGATTTTAACAAGAAACATAAAGAGGAGGGAATCACAATATTTTAAAAACATAGACACAAAATAAACAATCAAAGAATAGAGAGATGAGAGATGCACAAAAGAATCGTCAGGAAATTAGAATTTAACAATAGATGTAACTATAGAGACTATCAATCTATCTGAACAAGGCAAGGAACACTGCACGCCCTCTACACTATAATTATAGAACTATCTCCTCCGAGCAGAGGTCGCATCTAGTTGTAGCAGGCACTAGCGCTGCGGCAATAATAAGAACTAAACCGAGAGAATAATAGGTAGAGATGTGTAACAATGAGACCTGGTTACAATACTCGTACAATTACTGAGTTGAATTGTGCGGCCGGATCTCATCAGCATCCCAGTCCAACCAACAAACCAATATTAGAACTATTCATTCCCATTCTCTCTCTGTACACTAACCTATAATATTTCTTTCAATCAAATTATAGATATTTCGTAGAACTGCACTGCTATCAATCATTTTTCATAAATATTAATATAAAAACTAACTAAAGTATTCCTTTACATTAAATAACACTTCATATTTTAACTAAGTAAGTCTTTTTGTGCTCTAGTCTTTCGTATTTTGCTTCCGAGCTTACCGAAGGTAACGGAAGCTATGTGATCGTTCTTAAGAACGAAAATATTTTATATCTCCGATTTAAAAAATTCCAAGACAGAAATCCATTTCAGACATCAGGGAACATTTTTGGTCCCGTGCCTGTCTATCGGTCTGTCGCTCAATATTTGCGAACCCCCATATCTAAAAAACTACTTGTCCGATTTTAATGAAATTTAGTTAGTAGGTAATACTTAGCCCATTGTTGGTCCCATATAAATTTCAACCTTCTGCGCTTATTTTTTTATCTTCCACATGCTCACAAACATACATTTTACAGCTATATCTTTAAAAGTAATCATTTGATTTTTATGGTTCGTCGAAAGTAGCCTGCAGATAGCACCTGCCTAATTTCAACCGTCTTCGCCCTTTAAATCGTGCTAAATTAATATGTCTATGTACTATAAAGCCACATGGCTAACTGACTCACTGACTGATATGAATGTTTACCCACTTCCAGAAGAGCTAGAGACTTGTGGTTTGCGCCATTCGACGCGTAATGTCCATATTGTGAACCAAAATAATTATACAAAGTTCACTTTTCCCCCTCCTTCCTCCCTTAAAAAAAAAAAAATGGCCGACTTGATTTTTAATCTGTATTGAGGACTTATTGCGGCTAAACGGTAAGTCGTATTGGAAAGCGGATAACACCAGCGGTAACTGATTTTAAAAGATCTACAACTTTGGTCCTATGACTTTTTGTCGTATCATCATCGGTTGTACCTTAGATGGTGATAATTTTGGTATTTTTTAGGTTTTATTTTTTCTTTTTTGTCTTAGAATAACCATAGTTTCTATAATAGTTGACCGATTTTATTTCTGATTGAGGCGCTTGAATCTTACACTAATGCTCTTTAAATTGATTATATTTTATTTCATTAGTTCATCCTATTTGCTGAGAACATGAGAGTAAACTTTTCCCCATGTGCCGTGTCACGTGACCACTTTTTTTGGTTTTTAATATTGTGTCGTATATCATTTGAAAGGCCTTGATATGTACATTAAAGCTATTTTATTGGTTTATTTTTAAACAAATTTGTACACGTACTTTTGTACCGATTTTTAATTTTGTTTTAGGTTAAAGGGTTTAAATATTTTTAAAAAAGCATAAAATCAATAAAGTACGTGAATAGGATGCTAGGAAGCTATGTGCCACACTAACTGGCAGTCAATTTTTATTAACAAGTAAATTTAAAAAATAAAAAAAATAATTGAAGCGAGCGTAAGCGAGCTTCTTACATTCAACAAACTATGCATCTTGTCTGTCTGTCTGCCTGTCAGTCTGTCAGTAACGTTCACGCGTGTGACGATAACTTGAGTAAAAGTTGACCGATTTAGTTGAAATTTGGTATACATGTTCCTCTTACTAATACTCAGGCTAAGTTCGTTGGACAGCGTGATCCGTCCAAGAGTTCGCGACAACGCTCGCGTAAATGAGAGGTTCAAAAATTAAATTGGAATTTCATGACGGGAAAAGGTTCTATCATCATCTATTCGATGAGACGAACATTTTTTACACATAAGATTTTTTAGTAAAACCAACAGCGACACCGCTATGAATTAATAAAGATCGCTAAAACTATTAAAGCGGACCTAAACGTTTATAATAGAGAAAACAACCTTTTTACCGATATCTTACGTTCTAACGTAACGATTTTAATAAAACTTCATATACACGATCTAATGCACAATTGAAACAGGCATGCAAAATTTCAATTTGATACATGCAGTAGTTTTTTTGTAGCAGAGATACATTTTATAATAATTGAAAAGGAGATGTGTGGTTAGAGGAATAGTAAGAATTAGGGGTGGTTCCCTTACTAATAGCCACTGTACTACTATCATACCCAATATCTATCAACTCATCCTGATTCATGATTATCTATTTTTTCAATATGCAATACAAATATTTTACTATACGCTAGCTTCAATGATAGAGCCTCGCGATGCCTAGTAATAACAGGCATTTATAGATTTTGTGAACTTTTACAAAATTATTTATTGATTATTGTATTGTCGTCGGAAAAGTTCAAGCTTTTTAGGTGGTCGAGAAGTGAGTCAAATTTAGGTAACAAGAGTCATAGAAACAATATTTAGCATAGTCTAATAGTAAATTACGCGTCGAGTGCGGAAAGTAGCATTTTGCATGCGAGTGTGGAGTTTGCACCCGAGCGATAGCGAGGGTGGTAAAACCACACGAGCAATGCAAAATGCCGTTTTCGCACGAGTTGCGTACCGTACTTTATCTACGATTGTTAGATTTAAATAATAAATACAGAAACAAATAAACTTGCTGTATGTAAGTTCGTATCTCTCTCTTGATAAAGATGGCATTAATTCATTAGTTGTATTTTTTGCCGAATTAATTATTTCTGGAGGATTATTATTCTCCACATTTTCGTCAAAGTCACTTGATTCACTCATTGTTTTTCACTAAAAAACTCGATATAAACAGTTACTTTAATAAAAGAACACCAAATTAGTTTTGTTAAATGTAAACAAACTCACTAATCGGGCGTAAAGCAGAAGAATTCCTCTTCTTTACCGCACTAGTGTGGTAAAGAAGAGGAATTATTCAGAACTATGAGACGCGCATGCGCAATGAATACAAGTACGTAAATAATCACTTTCTACGCATCTAAACAAAGATATAATGTTTATATTTCGTATCAATCGTAGATAAAAGTACTTTTCCTACAGTTGACCGATAAAGTGGTTGTTATCGCACTCAAAATAGAACGCAAAACAGCAGATTCCTGCACTTACTACTTTACAGCACTCGTTTTACTTTACCGCACTCCAGTGTTCCAACTTATGAACATAAAGAACTTAAATCTAAACAAAGATTAAATAATCCAAATTATAATAATAATAACAATGACAACTAATTTGACTAACTACATGATTTAAACACTAGATATCAAATATAAAAATGTTAAAATATAAAAAAGTAAAGATAGGCAATCTAAAAAAAAGAATCAAATGTGATGAGTAAATGTTATGAAAAATAATAACAGCGCTTGGTCAGGTTTGTTGAATCAGGCAAAAAAAAAGGCAACACAGGCTATAAACAGAACACCAGGTTCAGTTGATATTGTAAACCCTTTTATCTACGATTGATACGAAATATAAACATTATATCTTTGTTTAGATGCGTAGAAAGTGATTATTTACGTACTTGTATTCATTGCGCATGCGCGTCTCATAGTTCTGAATAATTCCTCTTCTTTACCGCACTAGTGCGGTAAAGAAGAGGAATTCTTCAGCTTTACGCACGATTAGTGAGTTTGTTTACGTTTAACAAAACTAATTTGGTGTTCTTTTATTAAAGTAACTGTTTATATCGAGTTTTTAGTGAAAAACAATGAGTGAATCAAGTGACTTTGACGAAAATGTGGAGTATAATAATAATGTATTTATTATTTAAATCTAACAATCGTAGATAAATTACGGTACGCAACTCGTGCGAAAACGGCATTTTGCATTGCTCGTGTGGTTTTACCAACAACTCCACACTCGCATGCAAAATGCTACTTTCCGCACTCGACGCGTAATGTACTATTACATGTTGATGAACTCTATTATTTTATATTTTATTTACAGATTAAAAACTAACTGTAAGAAAAATTTAATGTGCAACTCGAGCTTAAAGTGTTTTTAGTGCATTGAAAAAGACCTTTATCTACGATTGATACGAAATATAAACATTATATCTCTGTTTAGATGCGTAGAAAGTGATTCTTTACGTACTTGTATTCATTGCGCATGCGCGTCTCATAGTTCTGAATAATTCCTCTTCTTTACCGCACTAGTGCGGTAAAGAAGAGGAATTCTTCAGCTTTACGCACGATTAGAGAGTTTGTTTACATTTAACAAAACTAATTTGCTGTGTGTTAAATAAAAGTAACTTTTATATAGATTTTTTTGTGAAAATCAATGAGTGATTTAACTGATTATGACGAATATGAGGAGAATAATACGCCTCCCGAAATAATTCGGCACAAAATACAACTAATGAATTAATGTTATCTTTATCAAAAGAGAAATACGAACTTGTATACTGGAAGTTTATTTCTTTCTGTATTTATTATTTAAATCTAACAATCGTAGATAAATTACGGTACGCAACTCGTGCGAAAACGGCATTTTGCATTGCTCGTGTGGTTTTACCACCCTCGCTATCGCTCGGGTGCAAACTCCACACTCGCATGCAAAATGCTACTTTCCGCACTCGACGCTTAATGTACTATTCCGCCCTCGCCTGCGGCTCGTGCGTAAATATTTCTCTCGAGTGCAGCCAAGTACCACTTTGCGAACTAGTTGCAAAAATAACTATAATAGTTGTGTAAAAGAGCCTTATTATTTGGAGGCTTCTCAGTAGACTACGTAGGGAATCTATAATGTATAAAAATTGAAAAAATTTCCATTCAAATTGACTATTTATGTCTCGACTTACCAGAGCCGGATTTAGGCTTTTGCCGCCTGTAGGCTAGGGTCAATTTGCCGCCCCTACTGTAGCACGGGCGAGGGGGGGGGGGGGGGGGGGGGGGTGAAGCACGACTTATTAGCAAATAATCTCAATTAGCGGGGGTCCAGAGGCCCCGCAAAATTTAGAAGATTTATGAAGATCCTTGAAATTAGATTCCTACATTCCTACACCCATTAATTTAAAATAAATTCTAATATTTATTAAATGTATAGGTATAAAGAGAAAGTATTTTGTTGTCGTCAAATTCGATTTTGAGATTTTGATTGGATTTACACGTTTTGAGGTCCCCTGAGTCCAAAAAGTGGTTATTAAAATGTTTGTCTGTCGTCTGTCTGTGCAGATGCCTGGAGCCTGTGACATGTTCAGGAAAATCATACCCCGAGGCGAAATCGAGAAATGAATTTTAGCTCCAAATTTAGGGGCGCTATCCCCAAAAACTCTGAAATGACGTGAAAAAAAATTATTTCTCGAAATGGTTCCGACGATTTTGATTAAAAAATTCTAAAATTTAGTCCATTTAAATACGAATCAAACGATATAAGCCGTTTTCCCGGGAAAAATCTAGTTCTTGTGAAAATAGCCAAAACCGAGGATGGAGAGAGCCCAGGTTCAATTCTGAAATGTTCAATAATAATTAAATGCACATACGAAAACTAATAAATGGAAAACACTGGGCTAGGTAATTATGAACTCGTATGTTAAATAATTATTTCTGTCGTCTGAACGTTTTTCTGAGTTGTCTTGGACCAATTTTTCTACACTGTAGAGGCCCTAGAAATAAGTAAATAAGATTAGACTCCTCTAGGTTGCTCAGGCAATCTTGTAGAGGAGTACACTGAATACCAACAATTATTTTCATATTAACATTATTACCTTCTCATATAAAGAGAAAGTACCTACTATGATGGCGCGAAAATTCGATTTTGAGATTTTAATGGATTTACACGTTTTGAGGTACCCTGAGTCAAAAAAAGTGATTTTTAAAAAATGTCTGTCTGTCTGTCTGTCGTCTGAGTCTGTCTGTAGTCTGAGTCTGTCTGTTGTCTGACGTCTGTCTGTCATCTGATGTCTGTCTGTCATTTGACGTCTGTCTTTCGTCTGTGCATACGCCTGGAGCCTAAACTACTGGACCTATTTTGACGAAATTTGGCATACATGTTTAGAAAAATCATAACCCGAGGCGAAATCGAGAAATGAATTTGAGCTCCAAATTTGGAGGTGTTATCCCCCAAAAACTCGGAAAAAATAGACTGCTGTAATTGGTGTGGCACATGGCTTCCTCGCATCTTATCACGTACTTAATTGATTATATGCTTTTACATATTTTCTAATGTGTTTAATCAAATTAATCTGGGGCTTTCTGCGCAGTACTTTTGATAAACTATAAAAGTTTCATACAAATCAGATAAGTACTTTTGAAGCTGTAAGTGTAAATTAATGTATGTTTGTGCGCATATGTGGAAGAGAAACAAATGAATGCAGAAGATTGAAACTTATATGCGACCTACAATAGGTTGCTGATGACCTACCACCCAAATTTCATTAAAATTGGACGTATAGTTTTTAAGATATGTTGGTTCGCAAAAATTGAACGACAGACCGACCGACAGACAGGCACGGAACCAAAAATGATCCCTGATCTCTGAAACGGATTTCTATCTTGGAATTTTTGAAAATCGGAGACCTAAAACTTTTTCGTTCTTCTGAACGATCACAGCTTCCGTTACCTTTGGTAAGTTCGGAAGCAAAATTATTTTCGAAAACGGTTCCGACGATTTTGATTAAAAAATTCTGATGTGTAGTCCAGTTTAATACGAATCTATCGATATAAGCCATTTTCCTGGGAAAAATCTAGTTCCTGAGAAAATAGCTTAAAACGCGGACGGAGGGAGCCCGGGTTCGATTCCCCGCCCATGAGAAGGTATTTTTACTATAAAATTAGATAAAATGTTCAATAATGATTAAATTTACATACGAAAACTAATAAATGGAAATACACTGGGCTATGTAATTATGAAATCGTCTATGAGAAAGTTTGTCTGAGTTGTCTCGGACCGATTTTTTTTGTATATATTAGGTATTAATGAGTTTGTATAATTGAATTTATAATTTTATTATATATATATAAAAATATGTTGTTTTCTTGAATAAATACAAAATATTGTGACGATGGCAGCACGGCGCTGGCAGAGCTGCATGGTTAATGGTTACCACAGGTCTGATGGGGCAACAAAGCTGTAAGTTCGAACCCACATCGGCATCGTCAACATCTTTATGTTAAAATAACAACATATTGAAATACTACGAGCTTTTATCTCCGCCTTTTGTGTCTATTATCTATTTAGTATCCATGTGGTTTACTAGTCATTATAATAAATACCCTGACAGTTTGTAAGGACTCGGGAGAAGTGTTCTAACCTCCCAGGCGGAAGTAAGCAGCGCCCCTCTCTTATGCCCGCCGTTAGGAGCAATCGTAGCAACCGCATTTTAGGTTTGCAAGCAGAAGGATTGAAAACAGAGTGGTGCTGCTCACACCACACGTCGCTCAACTCTCAGACTAGCCGCTCTTATCGTATCCGAGGCCTAACTTTTGCATCACAAATTATTATATGAATTTCGTACAAAAGTTTAGTTTGTAAATTTTGCCGCCCCTTAAAAATTTGCCGCTCTAGGCCGCGGCCTACTCGGCCTATTTAGAAATACGGCCCTGCGACTTACTAAGGAAAAAAAACCCACTTCAATGTCACTAGCTTAATGATTACATAAATTAGCGAAATATGTACTTTCAGCACCCACAAAGGGTCCGTGGGCAATTTAAGAAATAGGACGTTAACCAGCATAATGGATACGGCCGAATCAATATGGCGGTCTTTTAAAAGTATGTTTTAGCTATAACTTTTGAACCATTTTTTATAATGACGTTAAACAAACACAAAAGAACACACACACAACACAACAAACACACAAAAAAACACAAAACACAACAAACACAATATATGCTAACAAAATATGCGACGTATAAAAAATTCCTTAAAACCCATTTTCTTTGTTTTTCACAAAGAATCACTATGTTTTTATTTTTTTTCTTCGTTTTGTTTAAAAAATAGAAGGGGGAAACAAAAAACTCAATGTTCCAATTGACACATAGAGCAAATATTAATTGGTACAAAAACGAAGCTAAGTATATATTTGTACATAGGGCATCCTCCACTTTCATGTAACAACCCACATGACGCATTTCGGTTAAAAAGCAATTTTAAACCAATGGTATTTTAGGGATAATTTTTTGGGGTTTCCCTATCATTTTCTTGTGTTTGGGTAATTATACATAACACAACTGCAAATTTTCAAATTATTGTGTTGGGTACCTACTTTCGAAGATCAGAGAACCAAGCACAGGAATGTATAAGGTCCTCGTTTTCCCTACGGATCTAAATAAAAATGTGTAAAAAATAAAAACAATTAAGTTTTGTGTTTTTTTGTTTATGCTTCATATATTACAGATATGGTAAATAAGTGCGATATGTATATCAAATTAGAACATGGTTAAATACGAAAATATTCAAAGATTTCTATTAGTATTTGAACTATTCTACCAAAAGATAAAAAAATAAGCAACTACACGAGAGGGTAAACAATTAAATAGTTACTAAAAGCTCGGGAAGATAGAGCACGGGATCAGATCGGAGTTTAATTAAGTGGTTCCCACACTTCTAATTCAAGGAACAATTTGTGTTGTGCGAGTGAAAATCTAAGTGGTCAATCTTAGTGGATATGAACCAGACTAATTAAGGAATAAGGCTTAATAGGCAAAAATGTTTAATAGGCTTATTATAACCTTTTTATATAAAGCGCGTTCTACTAAAAACAAAATCGGTCCGCGTCAACTCAGACAAACTCTCATACGAGTTCATAAATGTACTTAGCCCAGTGTTTTCCATTTATTAGTTTTTAAATTTTCGTATGTGTCATAATGTTTCATAAAAATAAATTCTCCTCGGTGGGGAATCGAACTCGGCCTCTCTCCGTCCACGTTAAAAGCTCATTTGTCAGAAACTAGATTGTTTTCGGGAAAACGGCTTACATCGTTATAGATTCGTATTTAAATGGGTTTTTGGGGGAAAGAGCCCCTAAATTTTGAGCTATAATTTCATTTCACGATTTCGCCTTGGGGTATGATTTTTCTGAACATGTATGCCAAATTTCGTCAAAATCGGTCCAGTCGTTTAGGCTCGTCTGCACAGACGATAGACATTTTTTAAAAACCACTTTTTTGGACTCAAGGTATTCAAAACGTGTAAATCCATCAAATCTCAAAATCAAAATTTTCACGTCATCACAATACTTTCTCTTTATTTGAGAAAGTAAAAATTGGATCCATTCATTTTAAATTAATTCGGGAATTGATAGTTGTATGAAATAGATTTTAAAGTTTGTCTGTTTGAAAACTGATTACGTTATCAGTTCAAAGTCGTTCCACAGTATTAAATATTATCTATACTACTGGGTATTTTTTTTTTTTCGTTTTTTTTTGGCAATTAAATTACTAACCTTGCTCTTTAACTGTAATTAACTTCAAGAAAGTTTCACAAGCTCTCTATAGAAACAACTAAATTAAACTTAGTTAAGTTCGAAAAGCTTAGAATCCCAATGCTAATGCTTCTATTAAATTTTGTGCGAGGACTGAACAAATGGAAAACATCTTTTTTACAACTTTTTACACTCTTGAAGCCGCGATCTTCATCGTAAAACAAAGATTTTTATTAAGCAGAAATCCAGCCACAAAAGATTACTTTACTGTCTACTATTATTTAAAAGTTCTTTGTACATTTTCATTGTAGCATCATTCAAGTAAATTATATAGTTTTGATTTTAACAGCCCTTTGGACACACCCTTTTCAATCTCACAATGTTAACTCTGTATTTATCCTCCATTAATAATAATTAATGATAGAACATCATAGTTGTGTTCTCCTTGGCATGGGTTATGACTTGGATACAAAGTACACAGGATGGTCCATGTAAATCTCTATATTTTCCCATGATTATAATAATAATGTCATTAGTATTCTC
This sequence comes from Gerris lacustris, assembly GCA_951217055.1. Lineage (NCBI taxonomy): Eukaryota > Metazoa > Arthropoda > Insecta > Hemiptera > Gerridae > Gerris > Gerris lacustris. The sequence goes on from OX578280.1 coordinate 28,087,316, forward strand.
GAGTCTTCAAGATCTAAAGGTAGCTAGGTGTGTAGGCGGATAACTGTATACTAGGATCAGTGTTGTCTTGTCTCTCTATCATAATATCTAGAATCTTATCCCAGGTCTGGATTAGGTTAACAAAACTAAGCCATAGTTTTAAATATGTATATGGCCGCAATCTTAAAATAAAAATGGGCCGATAGTAAAATCCTTTTACAAAATTTGTACATGCCAAGAAAGGAAGCTATAACTACCATATTTCAAGGTTATAGTGGGATTGATTCCGTAGATATGTAGTCATATCGAATTTTGCTTTTAAATGGCCACCATCTTCAACCAAGATGGCAGATTGCTAAAAATGTCATAGCTAGCACCTATAAGCGGTAAGAGGAACCGAACTTAAAACTTTCATGGACATAGGCATGTGTGAAACTATATTCTTTCTTTCTTATAAATATAAATCTATTTTTTTTATTATATATTATGGATTATATTAATGTTAAATAAGAAAAAACAAGACAAATGTAACTAAATTTCTTGCTCAGAGAGAAAATGCTCGCCTTGAAAGAATATTCTCCAAAAGATTATGCTCGAGCATTTTATATCACTAACACTAAGTCAGTAGTATTTGGATTTATATAGATTATTGTATTATATAAATGAAAAAGTCTTAAGTTAGATTATTTTTTACAAAAAATCATATTAATATAATAATAACATAATTAATAATAACAAGATTTGAGACCGGATATGTATCTCACTAGACAAAGATCATGAAGATAACCACTAAAAAGCAAAATCCCGATTAGGGTTTAAGACTTCCCCTGTATACTTAGATATTTAAATAGTACATACAGTAATGAAGACGAGATGTGATTGTGCAAAGATCTCAAGATTTAAAAAAACGTTAATAGAAAGAGCCACCTTAGATTCGAAAGCAAACACATACCACGAGACTGATACGTGAGACGTATCCTATTTGACTTTAATAAGGGTCAAATGACAAATAGGCAAATAACTTTCATTTTTACACATATAATTGAAAGCTCATTTGTGAAAATAGTTTGAGAGAGCTTGAGACCGCATTCTTTGCGGTTTTAAGTTACATCTCGAGGCAAATTATTTGAAGTATTAGGTTTGAATAAAAATGAAGATCAGAGGGGAAGCTTGAGTAAATGTTTCCTAATCCCCATGCCTTCCTCGACAACTTTTACCCACAAGAAGACTAACTACAAGCTCAGAGAACAGATAAATGTATCGAGATCTGGTGGACCAGAAAAGAATACCAGGGATTGGAAGACTTTAAAATGCCTTTCACTATAAGCCAAAGTTCGAAACCTAACGAGTATCCTTCTAGCTCCCATAACCCTCACCCCAGTCAACCTTACATCCCTCTTATGTTCCACAGATTACCCTACCACGTTCTCTTCCATATCCTCCCGGGACCCAGTTCCCGAGACCCGAAACTGAAGGAGAAAGGGAATTCCCAAGGAAAGGCAAAGAAAAAAAAAGAACCGGGAGCATAATTTGTAAAAGTAAAAGTAGATATGCATAACAACCATTCACTTTTTCAAGAATGCAGACACACAGAGGAGAAGCGAAAATGAACAAAAATGTTGAATGTAAAAGAGAAATTATCAAGATTATCATATTCCCTCAACAAATCCTACCAGTTTATAAAAAAAAATCTTTCATTGAAAATTTATTATAATTGCGAAATTGAGGAAGTTATGATTGAGAACTAAAATGGGAGATACTCTAGAGTTAGACGTAGTAACAAACTGTCTCTCCACATTAAATTTGTTTATTTTTCTTTACTTATCTGAAGCTAATAATGAGTGTTTTTTAGGAAAGCTGGCTTCACCTTAATAAAATACACAAATTTGGTATTTTATCTCCAGTAGGGACGAAAATTAACTTTTAAGGGCTAGTTTGCAGGTTATAATGTTGGTCTTTTCATGCCTGTTCTTAAAAACAAGAAAATAATGTGAAAAAGGGGATATAATGTAAAAACGGGATTATAATCCACGTTCACCAATCTAATTATTTTGTAAATAGTAGAGAATGAATGACAAATGTAGTGAATTTGTTGAAATCAAGTTGGCAACACAGCTTTTAAACTCCCAGCAAAATTGCGAATCATTCGAAGATGTTTTGTTTACTTTTTATTTAGCTTTCGTTAACCTTAGTTTTTTATTACTTTAAAAGTGATTATTAGGTAATTGTTTTAAATCATCTAAATAATTTATATTATTTTATTTCTGTATTAAATTCGTTTATCAAGAAATACAAATATTCTCTTTGTTGAATAAATCTTATATATAACGCTTTTTCTGGAGATAAAATTTTGTATGTAAACCTCGAGAATAATGCTTATTATTCCCTTATCAGCCTCCTCGGCTAAACCCTTCGGCTTCTCCTCGGGATATAGTTGCTTTGATTCCTTCGTCTTTGCCTCAGGAATCAACTCAGTCACGCGGGAAATAATATCTTACATTATTCCCTAGGCGCATAAATAACTATTATAACTTATAACTTTTCAGTAAACAGTCTGCAATAATGTAGTAATAAAAAATGTCTGTCCGATATTACTCGCAGTAAATTTTCTCGCATAAACGAGTACATAATTACATGGTCTAGTGTTTTCTATTTATTAGTTGAAGCAAGTTTTTTAGGTTACATTTAATTATTATTGAAAATTTACCATAAACGTAACAGCTCAGGAATCAAAGCCGGCCTCTCACCAGCCGAATTAGTTATTTTTTAAGGCAATAGATTTGGACTTATATAGTTAGATTCGAATTGAAATGGACTATACATTTTATAGTTTTTTGAGGTGGCACCCCCAAAAATCGAGTTAAAATTAATTTTTAGATTTCAACTCGACGTATGATTTTCCTAAACATGCTTGCCAAATATTAGACAGACAACAGACAAACTTTTTTTAAAAAAACAATTTTTTGGCCTTAGGAGACCTCAAAACATGCAAATCCACCAAAATCTCAAAATTGAATTTTCGTGCTGTCAAAATACTTACTCTCTAATATATGTCTGATTGTATCGTCATCGGAAATATATAATCTGAGAAAATTTCAGCTTTCTATAAATTCGGAAAGTGGGTTAAAAAATAATTACAAAAGTTGTACCCCATAAGCACAAGTGGAATTAATTAAAAGAGTTAGAACTATTTATTCATTTATTTAAACAAAGAAATTGTGGAAGCATAAAAAAACGTTTTAAGTAAAGCATTACCTTAAGCAAGGTGAAGTTGTTTAAAATCATAATTCAAAAGTCCATCACCTAATTAAATCTAACTAATGAGGGTATGGCCAATTATAGACTCTAGTTGGCCCTCAACCTTTATAAGGCAGTTTTAATAAGGTTATGTACATTTTGAATTATGATTTTAAACAACTTCACCCTGTTTAGAGAATGTAATGCAACTTACATCTTATTTTTAGGCATCTAATATAGACGGAGGTGTGAACACATCAGTTTTGGAGGTCAACTAAAATTTCAATGCAGTGAGATATAGTAGAGAACGAAGAGGATAACTAAATTAGGTGTGCAATGCAGTTGTCTGCTTGCAATATTGAGCTGAGCGTGCATCTTAATCTTAAACAATAAACATTTTTATATTTATAAACAGATGAAATTGGATCAAAAATAGTAATACATATTTCTAATTTGTAATTAAAAAGCTTTTTTTCTGTTTGTCTATTTTAGATTTTACCTCCCTTCTAAATGAAAATATGACAAAAGTGAACATAACAACAATAACTGTACTCTAAAGAGCTTTCCAACGACATGGATCATGAAGGGCATATACTATTTTAACTTTTGTACCCCTAACCTACGTACCAATTTGAACTATTTCAGGTTTATACCTTCCTTTGGTTGGTCACTATGACCGTGCCGAATTTTGTGCGGATCGGTTCAGCCGTTCAGGAGGAGTATATGTCCAACCAAATGCAAAGTGTAGTATAAGAGAAGTAATATATTGTGTGAGTTATAGTAACTAGAGACTGAAGAGGTCAATTGAATTATCAATTAATTGAGTTATAGTTACTAGAAAATGAAGAGGTCAACTAAATGATCACTGCAGTGAGTTATAGTTACTAGAAAATGAAGAGGTCAATTAAATTATCAATTCAGTGAGATATATAGTAACTAGAGAATTAAGAGGTCAACTAAATTATCACTTCAGTGAGTTATAGTTACTAGAGAATGAAGAGGTCAATTAAATTTTTAATTTAGTGAGATATGGTAACTAGAAAATGAAGAGGTCAACTAAATTATCAATTCAGTGAGTTATAGTAACTAGATAATGAAGAATATCATCTTATAGTTGACCATTTAGTTTTATAGTTTACACGGGTCTATAATAGATGTTAGCTGCAGTGAGTTTTTGACAACTACAAATGTCGGTTTTTTTTTGTTTTTTTTTCATATATATTACTTGCTATGTAATTTTGCTATAAGTAATAAGGATAACAATATGATTGAGTGACATGGATTTTCATGAGAGGAGAGGCTACCCAGTGGTAGTACTCCTGTCGTGCGTAACATTAATCTACTTCATCGGTTGAGGTTGTGAACTATAGTAGCAAGTCACGAGGCCAATGCCCCTTCAGCCGACGGGGTGGTTGATCAGGGATATGAAGGGATGCCATGGATTTGACTAAAGGATTAGGATGGTGATTTAAGGTTTCATGGAAATGTTTATAACGGGTAGAAGCGAGGTCATGAACAAAAGGAATTTTTAGGTCGTGGTGAATTGTAAGGTTAGAAACGTATGGTGGGGAATTGGTGATTTTTCGAAGGATCTTTGATTGAAGGGATTGGAGTCTATAAGAATTTGAGCGCTTGGTGCAACCCCAGAGCTCAATTCCATAGGTCCAAATGGGTTTAAGGATTGAATTATAAATAAGGATTTTGTTATAAAGGGATAGGTGGGATCTTTGTCAGTTCTAAAGTTATTTTGTTATTTAATATATTAATATAATAAAATAATAATATCTTGCTAATTACTTTTTCTAAATATATTGTAGGAAGCGAAAGAGACGAAATCACAAAAAAAAATAAAAAAAATAATAATAGTATTATTCGGTTGAACTCGATCAAATAATAATAGAAGATTGCCTGTTTGTATTTGCTTTAAAAGAAATAACTATTGGAATATTTAAATTCTGTTTGGAAATATGTACTAATAAATGGCTTCAACGTTTGTTAAAAAAAAACTCGAGGAAAGAAATCTGTGTTAACAGTCTAACAATGTCAGGTTCCAGGGTTATACCATATTGTAATTATAATACTATCAATAGTAGACAACATTATGTAAACAAATTAACTTATTTTTACAAATTAAGCAAACATTAATTAATCCATTACGTCAAGATGAATTATAGACTCGTTGTAATACATTGCTAAAACTAACAGTAACTATGATAAAAATATTTGAAAAATATCAATTAAAAATGATTTAATATGGATGAAAAACATTTTATTATAGATACAATTAATTAAATTTAATACTTAATGCGTCTTATTTAATTTTTAGGGAATTAAATATATTCAAGGTGAAGTGTAACCAAGGACTTTTAACATTATAATAGCAAAACAATTTAGTTACATCGTTGACAGTTTATTCATTAACTTCTTTTAAAATAAGCCCCTTAAGCTGAGAGCGAAATATCGGTACTAATAAACTTCCAAGACGCGCTCACCACTGAATATTAAAGTATAGTGGTTAATTAGTAAAACATATCTTTGCTCCAAATTGAGTCGAATTAATGAAAGTTTTTCTACGGGTTTCCTTAAATACCAAATAGTTTTCGTAAAAAAACACACAAAAATAGAGACCAAGTACAAACAGTTTTAATCCAGGGTAACTAACTTCAATGTAGACTAAAGAAAAGCCCTAATTTTAATCAGAAAGTAGCTAATTCTCGAAAAGAAAACAATCGGTTAGTATTTTTTGTGACCTCAGTATGTTTTGATATATATTCAGTATGTTTTGTGACCTTCTTATCATTAATCTAGAATCGGCGGCAGTTCAAATAATTTAAAGGTTCTCCCTTCTTTTTGTGGTCGATGGAACGAGATGTAATCTTGAATGACATCTGCCAAACTCCTAGGAGATTTACCCATCTGAAATCCTATCAGATTTAAAACTGGTTGAGGGAGAAAATCCTATTTCATAATCAATATCTTGGTAAAGGGGAGGAAACCAATAATATTTGTCGCCCTAAAACTTAGTTTTACAAAAAGGGGAAATTTTTCATCAGATTCCAAAGAAAGAGAAAATATACAGATTCTGAAGAGTGAAAACTACCAGAAACTACTTAATAAAGAGAATTAATCCGATTGGTCGAATCTACACGTTCCAGGTCGAATCTACACGTTCCAGGTCGCATCCTCCTAATAGACTAACTGATCGTGGGAGAATACCGAATCTATACATAATGCCTGATCCGAACCTCTTCAGGCCTTAGAAATAGTGGATCAGATGATCGACCAGTGTTGTGAAAGAGTTTGAGAACTAGAGATTCGTCTAGAAGAAGGTTACGCACAGGTGAATCCTGCGGAATCTCTGGGAATGTTAGGGAAAAAACAGGGTCATCTCAATAGGTAGATTGATGAAATTAGGTAACGATAAAAATAATCTGTTAGAGTGTTAGAAGGTATAATACACTACCTACTTGCACCGATAACAAATTCTGATATAACCTCTTGCATTATTTATAGAACTTGGCGAATAATTCAAATGAAAAGTTCCTAAAAGCGATAGCTCTATTTTTCCGAACGATTTTAGATTTTAGTACAACGTATAATATAGAATTATATATATATAACTGCCCAATGGCGCAACAGCCCACGTAGGGCATGGGCCTGCTAAAGAGCTTATAACCCTTATTTGTAATGGATGATACGGGGATGGCATGTCGCTCCATCAGCTGTATAATCCGAATAATATTACAACCATATAGATGCTACTTCCAATTTTTCTTCAGACCTCTTGCCAGGGTTGGGACTCGAACCCGGACCTCCTGGGTGATAAGCGAATATACTCTACCAAACTACCAAGCTACTAGGAACCCTTATATAATTATAATAATTATAGCTTAGTGCATATTCACTATGATTTAGGATAAGCAGTAAGTTGAAGTGTTGAGTACGAGCTAGTTGAAATGTTGTGTACGCACTAATTCCAAATAAAATGTTTAGACTAAATATCAAGTAGTGGAAAATAACACAGACGGTTTTCAACAATAATCCAAGTCTGACTAATTACGGGTAACATTCATCGTAAAGCCTTGTCCACACTAGTAGACATGTTGCGCGATTTTGGTCTCAGAGACATGTCTAGCGATTTGTCTATAGACATCGGCTGAGACAAACGGCGTCTACGGTCTCGTTCCTAGACCAAAAATCGCATGTCTATGGTTTTCCATTCTAAATGGTAGACATGGTGCAACGTTAGCATGTTGCGCAACGTGTCTACAAGTGTGGACGCTAGACCTAGACCTTAGACGGTCTCAGCACATGTCTACTGCTGTGGACTAGGCTTAACGTTGCACCATGTCTACCATTTAGAATGGAAAACCATAGGCATGCGATTTGTGTCAATCAACGAGACCGTAGACGCCGTTTGTCTCAGCCGATGTCTAGGCGATGTCTATAGACAAATCGCTAGACATGTCTCTGAGACCAAAATCGCGCAACATGTCTACTAGTGTGGACAAGGCTTTAGGCATGTTGCGCAACGTGTCTACAAGTGTGGACGCTAAACCTAGACCATAGACGGTCTCAGCAGATGTCTATAGATACGTTGCGAGACATTTCTATAGACGGTCTATGAGACCGGACCATGAAATGTCTAGCAACGTGTCTACTGGTGTGGACTAGGCTTTAGATGACCATTTGTAGGTAGAACTCATGGTAAGATATTTGCGATAAACTGTCATGACCTTTGATGTATGTACGAAATTAATTGGTGGAGAGAAGATATATAAGTTAAATCAGTGGAAGAAACCGATATATCTTACACATTAGTTATCGTGTTTGTTGATAATAAACATCAATTTTACTCTGACAGAAGTTATTCTTCCCCTTGTCTTTCCAAGGTGAGAAGTTTGTCTTCCCCAGGTGAGAAGTTTGTCTTCCCCAGGTGAGAAGTTTGTCTTCCCCATAGTGAGAAATTATATTTTATTATAGAGGCTATGAAATGTAATTGCTCATATCTATATATTCGTTCGCGATGTTTAGCCTAGAGCCAAATAAGAGGAAAGTTCGGTTAACGATTAAAGTTCTATGATTTATTTTCACTTAATTCTCAGACAGACTCTTTTAAATATTCCAATGTTAAGGAAACACGAGAATCTTTACAGAAAGACACGATAAGGAGTCAAACACACAGCTATTATAGGAGTGTGTTCATGGCTAAGTTCTTCTCTCCTGGCTAAGTCCTTTCTCTCTAAGTCAACTTTCTCCCGTGTCTTTATTCTCATCTGTTGCTTTCGCCAACCTTGCCAATCCTGTCGCAACTTTTTTCCCCCTTCATCTTACTCGTTTCTCCATCAGCTTTTACTCTCTCACCATCCAAAGGATTTTTTTTTCTTTCATACTTATTTTTATTCTTGCAAACATTTTTAAGCCTATTGACACTGACGCCATGTTATGTTACCGTTTTTTCTTCTCTCTCTCCGTCCATTTCTACCTCCTGGTGTCCTTGTTCTCTTCTCGTCAAGTTTTTGTTGTCGATCTTGGGAAAGTCCAGATATAGTCTCTGTATTGGCAGTTCGTTCGACTTTCGTTCGTCACGTGACTGCGTTCTTGATTTTTCATTTCGATGCATTTCTTTCGCTTGCTTTCTACTGCATTTTTTCATTGTTTCTTTTATAGTAAATCTTTATATAGATATTTCTGAAGCTTTCCCTTATATTTATTTTTAATCAGTAATCATTAAACTTTTTTCTTTCTTTGATTACTTTCTCGCCAAACATGACAGATAGAAGAAATTATTATATACCCTTATTATTAGAACATATGATTATGCGGTACTTGTATTTGTAAAGTATAAATTATTAATTTATTTGTTTATCCTCATAACTGGTTTTTTTTTTGCTTGATAGAAATATTCTTGATAATAAATAAATATAACAAATGTATTCAAGTTACTTAGTAAAGAGTTAGCATAATTCCACAAATAAAAAAAATCGGATTTTTCGTAATTTATTCCTTAATGAAATTATTCTCCACTTCCCTAAATGTTTAGTATACACATGCTATTTACATAGCACTGCCCAGGGCAATGTACCTACTTGTTCGAGGAATAAAAATAAATTAAAATTTTAATATTATTATTATAACTTTATTATTATTCTGTCAGCCTTTTAATGTATTTTCCAAACTTATAATGTTCAACCCTGTCAAATCCTCTCAAGCAGAAACAACGAGCAAGGGTAGTAATGCTTCCTAGTGCGTAAAATCCATTCAAGCAGTAAACATATTGACACCAATACCGAGCATTAATCACTTTGCATGGTATAAAAACTTACATAAGTCACGTAACATATAATAAGAACATCGAAAGGAAACTAGAATTTAAGAAGAAGTATCAAAGAAGGTAAATAACAGGATACTTATATTTATGTTTAAACTATAAAAGTATAGCATATTTTATTTCTATAGTTCAACACCTTTTTAAAAAAGGTACGAAGGAGGTAAAAAAAAAAACATGGGAAGGTATCATTGTTGCCAACCAGAGCAGATAAAAATCTCTTTTTAAACGATACCCTCTAGATGTAGGTGTAAGGTTAGAAAGGAAGGGAAGCGATTTACAGTATTTAGTCGTTAGAAGAAAAAGGATGTTGGCATGTTATGTAGTTTAAAGGTAAGAGACAGGTCACTTCACAGGTTTTAGTTAGATTGTCTGCCCACAGAGGTCGTGACGAGTTGATCTGGGCATTGTGAGAAATGATGGTATGCTTTAAGGCCGCTAGGGGGCGTTGTATAAAGTCGAGAGAGAGAGTACCTGGGGTCAAGGGTAGACAACAATCATCCAAAACTAAGGTCAAACCACAATGTAAGACTTGGGAAGGTAAGAAAAGAAATAAGTAAGAAAAGAGAGCAAATCTCTTTCCAAAACCTAAACAACCGATAGAGAACTGAGTAAATACACTATTACCAACACTTTTACCTCGACGTATCTCCTTTATAATACAACTCGGGTGAAAGGTTCCTGTTCCCTTGTAAGACCTTTAACTGTATTGAATAAGTACGTGTACGCAGAAAGTTCTGATATTTAATATTGGTTTTCTCTTCTCCACTCCCAGGAGATGAGATTTTTTTTAGCGAAATTATAATTCCGTAAGACTAGACTGAGATGTGGTATATATGCAAAGTCTCTACCAAGGACGTGATTTCCGAAAGAAAAAACCGTACTAGATTGCACCACCTTCTAAGGTAATCTTATTACATTATAATAATGTAAATAGAAATTGTGGTTAGTTCTTCCCTGAAAAATTTTACCTTTAAACCAAACCAGAATAATTATTGTGCATATTATAGAGCAATTAAACAAACCTTTTCACGAATTGTCTGCGGTTATTACAATAGTTATATTTCAAGTATTAGTATTATATTCCGTTTTAAAACTATATATAAAGCCAATTCTTAACTTTCCCGGTAGTACGGTTTAGCAAGACAGTAAAAACTAAGAAATATTATATGAAGTGTTGTTTCCTTTCTTCCTAGAATACACTTGAGGATGTTTGATTAGTCAAAAATATTTAAGAAAATAAAAGTTATCTCTATTTTTATCAGATTTTCCCCAAGTTTAAGTTTACCAAACAAAATCTCTGAATACATCTTATCAGACCTAAAAGTGGCAATAAAGCTTATATTTGATTGTAGCTATCCACAAATATGCAAGATAGGTACGTGAATGTTAAAATTTACAAATAAATTCTCGCGAATAAGCGAAGTCAAGAAAGCTAACTTTGCATATGTTAAGGATTACTATACGAAAGTTACGAGTACTATACGTTATAATAGAAACGCAAAATGTTTATGTTTTTTGACAAAATGGGATACAAAATTAAACACTTTCCACGTGTGTTATTATTAGTTTTGTAATCTACTCTTTTATTTGATACCCACTCAAAATTTAAAAAAAAAATGTTTTGACATGAGTTATCCGCCATTTTGGATTTGAACAGCTGATAATTTTGAGATCACTATATTTTTCCTGTGTGCACGTCAAAACGGTCTTTGATATTGGAAAGTTTCATGTTTTTACCTCTTTTGAATCAAAAGTTATTGGAACCGTACAGGGTGACAGACAGACAGGCACAAGAACGAAACTATAAGGGGGGTTTCTTTTTTGGTTTTACCAACGAAACCCTAAAAAGAGACTATAAATAGACAATTATGGGACAGGAAATAGATAGTTTATAATAGAATGAGTCGAATGACCAACATATTATTGCAATAAAAGTAACATTATAATGATTTTAAAAAAGGAAACTACCCAAGTCTTCCGTGGTAATTGCAATAAAAGTAACATTTCTAGAAGAATTTCAATTAATTTAAGTGTTGTATTTCTTATTGATAAAAACAATAATTACGGTGAGGCAATTAGTGACCGCAAAAGTTGTTAGAAAATAGAGCGTTGTGTATCTATATTAATAGGATGTCTATAGGGCAATTCGATTTTTTTGGGTGGGATCTTCTACACGACAGGTATAAAAGATTCGTGGGTTTTTAGTTCTAGCCCTAGAGCTTAGTCTACGTTTAATTATAGTTATTTCTAACTGCAGCTATTTTAAAATTAAAATTTATAAGATGAAAAAAAAATGAAGGGGATTGTAGAGAACTAGATAATTTAATGTTAAGCAACATTGTAAATATTGAATTATTTAAAAATATACATATTCCATTCCTATCTTAGCGGTGGTAATGGAAGCATCGTGACCAACGATTTTCTTTAATGTCTCCGAATAGATAAATTTATAGAATCCATTTCAGCCATCAAAGAACATTTTTGGTCTCGTGTCTCTCTGTCGTTCAAAATTTTCTCGAACTTACCTAGATCTAAAGATTACTTATCCGGTTTTGAACCAATTTGGATTGTAGGTAATTATCCCATTATACGGTCCTCGCCTTAATTCCTCCTATTTTATTTCCTTCCTTTTTCGTCATACCAGCGAGAGCGAGTTCTGATAAGTAAATGGACCAAGCTTCCTTGTGGCCGCCGCCTTCAGGTGTCTCGACTATCACCCCCGCCGACACCTGAGAAAGATTAAATAGAAGTCAGTCACAGGCTAGACTCACGGTGAAAGATTGACTCAGATTCCGTCATTATCTCACCAAACCGTGAATGCCCGTTGGCTTCCTTTTCTTTATCAGTCCGCTCTTTTACTTGTTATTAGCCTCAAATAAAGGTCCTTCTATCTCCCTGAGGATCGAACAGGACCAATATTAATTTTACTTTCTGCGCCCTTTCTTTCTCTTCCGCATGCGCACAAACTTTTTTTATTTTTATTATTAACACCTATACCTTTAAAAGTACACATTAGATTACTTAGAAATTTAGATAGTTAGTCAAAAGTAGCTCTCAGATAGTCCTTTATTAATTTGAACCGTCTGCGCAACTACAGAGGAACAATATTAAATTAATTTGACAATAATGAGTCTAAAAATGGAAAACATGATTATAGTACGCGCGGTAAGGCACGAGGAAGCTATGTGCCACATTATTTGGCAGACTATTTTTCTATAGATGACTTGATTAAGAAGAAATAAAGAATTCTTCAAGTTTATTGTGTAAGCCTGATTTCAACCACTATTATGACGTGAGGTAACGTGAAAAATAAAAATCAGAGGAGTTGCGATCAAGGTTTCAATATGACGGCCAGAATATTGTACACAGAATTGTGCAAAGAATTATTGTAGTAGAATAATTGAAGAATAATTGAAGTAGAAGAGGCGCTGATCTGTCCTCCTGAAAGACTCACAAAGCTTAGTCCAATGCTTATAGTTTATATACATATATTTTTTTAAATCTAAATATAGAAATTGTGTGTTTGGGCCAACAAACTGGACTGGACTAAACGCAGACCTATAATGCACCCGACTATCTCACAAGTTCTAAGAAACTAGAATAAAACATGTCGGAGAGTGCAACACTGAGACATCCCGTATTACTGGTTTCTCTATAAATAAATATAGGATTATGAAGAAGCATCTAAACACTGTCAAACTAGACTCAATGGTGCCTTGTCATATTTTATTAAGTTTTTTTTTTTTTTTTTTTTTTTTTTAAATGTCGCTTAGTACAGAGTCTGACACACGCGGTCATAAAAACGACAAAATTTGGATTCAATCCCAAATAGCTGTTATCAATAATTTTCAAGATTAACTTGTTTCAAAGATAAAAATTTAAGTGTTAATTTAAAACCAAAGTTATAAATAAATTAAACCAACTAGAGCAGGGAAATCTACATCAAGCGATCAATAACTATACATTTGACTCATTTCAGAAGGTAATAATTAAAACCTAGCGAAACACTCAAAAAATTCGCTTCAAAAGCTAAGTATGGTTAAGTTAAATGATTAACTTTAATTAAACAACAAACAATATTGTAAAATAAGATAATTGCTCATTTACATGAGGACATAAAGCATAATATAAAACTTTCTAACTTTATATCAGTTTCAACAGCTTGTTCATAGTGAGATTCGAGTAAAATTTACTTGAAGATACGATCCTAGTACAGTTGTATTATATAACTTACTAATTTCCTTCTATGTATGATAAATTATTATCAACAGCTTGCGACGTTGTTTGCGTTAAGATCCAAGTAAAGCAAGTATAGCTCATTATAATAAATATATATATCTCAATAAATAAAAAAATCTTTAAAAGGCAGGTTGGCGTCGATTATAAAACAACGATTTAGTTTGACTATACTTTTCTTTACGAGTATTATGATAAAGTTTTACAAAATCGAGGTAGAAAAACTGAATTAGTCTTAAGCCTTCCCGACTGAACTCAAAAATGGAACATAAGTGGGAAAAAATAGTGTGAGCTCATGCCAAACATTTGAACTGGTAGACTGATGAGATTCTATCAAACGATGTAACACGTAACACATCGTACTGCCATTAGTTAGAAGCGAGACGAGTGGGTTGAGCTCAGTTCAGTTCTTCAAACCAACCAGACTTACCTAACGAAAATCCTTATACTATACAGCATTTTCAAAATCACCTTGCAGGTTTCTTCTATATAGTTTTCTAAACTTCAGGTCGTCCAGCGATCTTCCTGTAGGAACACTGCCCTTTCGAGGAGCGTTATGGAACTTCTCATATTTGTATATTGCTCTCTTATCAACAGAGAAACCAGTGAAAGCCACTTTAGGTTCTTCATTCAAACTCCAATAGTTATGTCAGACTTTAGAGAGTAGTCAACTCTGTCAATCAAAACCTTTTAAGGGTGAATATTTAGATCGTTTTATGAGCCAATACTTTTCCAATATCGCACAAAATGTACTTCGCAACTCCCAAGGTGAATAGTAATCGACGGATGACATAATTGCTGATGACACACCAAACTAAGCGTGAGTAGGCGTTGCATCCCGTCACATCAAACTGAGCGTACAACGAATCGATACACCAAACTGTACGTGCATGAGAGGGCTTTAAAGTAAATAGGATAAAAACTATATACAATTATGACCTTCAATAGCTTGATGAAGAATAATACTAAATAAAAGAACTAAGTAAACAAGGATATACCATAAATCGTAGTCACGGTGGTTAAAGTGAACGCAAAATCAAGTGTTATACATCTTGTGGGAGCCAGGTGTGCAGAGTAGAGGCTTAGGATCTGAAATGAAACGTCCTTGCGCGTTCGATCACCTTAACTTCACTCACAACATAACCTTGATCTTTCGATGATATACCCACACAATACGTAATAATATCTACCGACCAATATCAACATATTTCTTACTATATATACATAAAATAAGCCATCATAAGTAAAATAAAATGTATGTAAGAATAAGGCCATGTAATTTGCTACAAACAAGAAATTAATACACGGATGTAGTTTATAGTTTATGAAATATTGACAATAAGTAATTGGAGAATACCAAGATCTTTTCTAAGATCTGTTTTACAGAAATACGATAAGATTATTAGGAGAAACTGCGCACAGTTGGTTCTTAAGAATTTATTCATAGCACATACTGTGGTTATTGTGATAACTGCACTGTGGTTGTAGTAGTTTACAGTAACATTATGTGGTGTGCATGCGCAGTCAGGTAAAAGAGGTTAGGAGAAGAGTTACAACCTAGCTAAGGTAAGGAAAAATAACTATTTTAAAATGTATTGGTTATTTTATTAACCTTAAGTAAATGATAATAGATTGCGACTGCATAATGATGTGGTATATAGTGACATTAAACTAAATTGAATATAGACACAAACAATAATAATGTACTAACATTTCGAATTTAAAAAATAAAAATATATAGAACTTATTACGGATAAAACCCAGGGCAATGCTTAAGACCTGCTTCACACGGTCAATAATATTGATCAATGTGATGTCAGTTTTAAACATGTCAATGTGAGTCACAGTTAGTAGCTAGGAGTAATGCTTTCTATAAGAGATTGTGAATCTAACATCATACTAATTGCGTTGGCTGTGACACTTAAGAAGAAGAAGAAGAAGAAGATAAGACGAATGCAAAGTAAAAGTGTGCGCCAAGAACTGGTTGAAAAACGTTCGACTTATGGGCATGGGGAACTACTCTGAGTACTCACTATGTGACTAATAATCACTCACTGAGTGACGGATGAATGCAGCAGTTTTTTTGCGAATGGATGAACAACAACTATTTCTCAGTTGCATATAGGTTTCACCACTAATAAAAAAGCAAGACACAGTGATGAGAAAGGAAACCGGCGCGGCAGACCGGCTAGTGACAGCTTTGAAGATTTAAAGTTATCCTCTTACATTGGTGTAACAATATCAGTGAAATAGTTGATGGAACCAATAATGCACTGCCTGTGTGTCTAATTATGTGGGAATACATCTTAATAAAAAAAATGCCTCTCCTCTTCATTATCCGCCGAGTTCTTCCGTTTTCTTCCATTTAATTTTATAGCTTTAAGAACTGCCATCGCAAATTGCTAATAATATAACTGCTAATAAATATATTGAATAAGGACTTATAATTTGAACTATGTACTTTGTACGCTGTAAGTATCAACGACATCAACTCCAGACCAGGGCTTACCATTGACTGACGAAATATTGAGCAAGCCTTTCTGGGATTACTCATTCGCTAAAGAATTGGCTATGCCGGTCCTCTAAGTGGAACTTAGAAATAATTAATTTATGTGTCGGGGATAAATTATGTCCTAAACTACTGATTAAAAAATGAACTTAATAACACACCAGTCTGATTTCACAATTTCTTATTTTGGTATACGGTATACATACTACATACCTTTAAGATAATTTGGCATGGCTTCATACAATTGTTTTTTGTTTTTTTTTAGTGGGATAAGCACTACTTTAGGAAACTAATATTCATCTAATTGGCAAGGATATTAGATCATTTCATACATTATACATCCTAAATACATATTGATAAAACCTACACACGAATATCTATATAATACCCACGAATATCTATCCCATCTATAATTTAATTACACACTTTTTCATTTTACTATTGAATTTTACAAAGGTGTAACAACTAAATAAAGAAAAATAGAATAAATAAAACAAACATAATCTTAAACAAATGGTCTGTGTTGCATAACTTTTAAACAGCAGGAACTAAAAGTAAGACCACACCTGTCCTTTCTGTTACATAGTGCGAATGAGAGAAAAAAACCCACACCATTGAATAAATTTAAAAAATAAAGAAATTAAATAAAGAAAATAAATCTACTTATTTATTCAGTTCACTCTTAAGAGCTGATGATCTCAACGTCTAATGGTCTGTGCAGTAATTTCTTTAGAGTTGAATAATGACATCATTGAGCATAGGTTGGACCAATAGCAGTTAGTCACTTTTTTAAAGGTTAAGTATGTGGATAATACAAAACGTTAACGAAGTCATTTAACTTTTAAAACTGTACTTTTTAACTACGTAGAAGCAACCGTTAAAGCAGTGAAAAGCCGTAGATAAGTAGGGTGTTACATGAAACAGGATAGTACGCTTGCCTAATTGAATGAAGAAACGCGCCAAAGGTAAAAGGGTCGGTCAGTCACCACCTCAGCTGCTATTTGATCGGCCGATCTTAGTGCACATAAAGGCGAATGAAAAGGCGTATTCATTCCACATGTGGAAATGTTTACGGAAGCGATGTGTACGATCAGAAAGAGGCAAAGTAGGAGGCATTGAAGATATAATTAGTTAATAATAATGACATTTAAATTGGGTTGCGATTACTAGTACTTGCCAAGAACAAATTACTAAATGGTGAAAAAAGAATAGACAAAATCGAAAAGGCGTGTACAAAAACTAACACTTGCCAAGAACAAATTACTAAATGGTGAAAAAAGAATAGACAAAATCGAAAAGGCGTGTACAAAAACTAACACAAAAATTAAAAAAAATAATGCCTTATACCAATCGTTGTCTCTGCTATGGAATCAATAGATAAAGGAAACACAATTAAAAATAAAGATGTCTTTCAATCAATTAAACTATCAAATTTATATTACATATTATAATTACAGTCGTGCACCGTATCAGCGGGTGCTATGTTTCAAACCCTCCGCAGGTAGGGAAAACCGCAAACATCATAACTTATCTGTGTGTTTACACATAAAGCTTGCGATTTAAACAGTTTTTGTTAAATTGTTACTCGACATACTCATATTGTACTTTATATGAACAAAGGATAGTTCAGCAATGATAAACACACAATTTATTCAATTTTATGTGATGTGAAAAACAGCTTAAAGAGGAGCAGATGCTGAGGCAGAGGTTTGTCTTTAAAAAATATATATATATATTTAAATGCAGTTGCTTAAACTACCATTTTAGAGCATATGCACATGCTGACACCTGCTGAAAGGTAACAGTTATTGATCGGTTAACTTTGATGTTAAGAAGCATGAAAGGATCCAATTCTATTAGCCAATCATTGACATTTTGAATCAAAATATAGTTCACTTATTCCAATGTATATTATTGTGATGGTCGAGCAAATTCTTCCCCCTCTTCCCAATGATTTTATTAACATGTCTACATAATTTAGAGTTATCTACTAAAGTTTCATTATTATCTATTCTAAATTCGGCAAATCAACACGGAAAAGTCATCCGCGGATACAAGTGTTTAATTGTACAGAGCAGTTACGTTTAAAAGAAATAAAATGGCTCTATCAAAACGGAAAAACAAGAATTGAAAACAGCAATGAACAATACAAATACTGAGGCCAAAAATTGATTTGAAAATTAAGACAATATTACGTGGAAAAGCAATATCATTAAACATCGTAAGTCATTCTATAACAAAACGATTTAATTAAGATTCAACAAAGCTATTGTTGGAAGAGGATTTGAAGCAGGTAGTCTCGTCGTTCCACTTGACTATTGAGCCCAAGCAGAGCAGAGCAGCTGTAATAAAACCCAATGAATTATTCATTCAAATTTAATTAAAACACTGATTCACACTTAAATATCCTTTCCTTAATCTCTATCCTCATCTTTCTTCCATATATTATTTATTTATTTATTCCAGTTCCTTTTCTTCCTTCCCTCTTTGTTTTATTGTCTTTTTTCCCCTTACAAGAAATAAAATTTAAATACTGATATAATTTCATTCAAATAAATAATTATCAAATGATTAATTTTGTAAAAGCAAACTATGCCTTAAAAAACGAAGCTTTAAAGCCTCGTTTACACGTCGACATACTCTCACCATAAAACTAACATGTCAGTCACCTCAGCTTTTGCTCAGGTTGTTTGAACATCAGAGACCGAGAAAATATAATTATACAGAGTTGATTATACAAAATTATTAACAACATAAAGCGAAAAAGGGCTTCGTAGACTGAATTAGGAATAAAATACGCATTCCTCTTTCAATTCCGTACATTATGTTTCATCCTGTAGTACATTATATAAAGGTTAGGGTTTACCAATCTTAATTTCAATCAAATCGTCTAAAAAACTAACTTAGGATTCTTTTTAGATACTAAAACTTATGCTTTTTAAAAAATTAAAAAGTTTGTTTATTTTAAAACTCAGGTTTTGTTTAATGTATTCTAGTTTACCATGACACAAATTGTAGATTATTACAATTAAGGTCAACACGTTCATCGTTAGAAAAAAAGTGCAGCTAGTAATTGCAGCATTACATCATAGTAAATAGAAAAATAATAAATTGATTTATTCTGTCCTTTCACTAATTTTTTTTCGAACGTAAAAAACAAGTTGGTAATTTGATGTAATATTTAAATTACATAAGGAAAACATTATTTCAAAATAAATATTAAATAAAAACCTGTAATGTAAAAGGCATTATATTCAAGTAATATATTTATCAACATTAGTAATAGTTTTATATTTAAATTCCGTAATTTATTTTATAATATAGCTTGATTATATAATGGTGAATAAAATCAATAATAGTTCACTCGAATTACCCGCATAAATTACGGTTAGGTTTGGCGGGAACAGGCTCCCCTACACAGGCAATAGAAATGCCATGAGATTGGAATGCGTGTCTCGTACATATGGTGACATTTATACAAAGAGGTCCTCGAGTGTGTGAATACACAAGAGAATGATTGTACATGAAGCTACACAGTAAACAGGTTTTTGTGTGTACGTACTATACATACAGACTGATATACAAAACATGGTGTGGGCTTGTAAACAATCATATGACAGGAGATAAATACTAAATAAGGTAACTTGATATTAGAGAGAGGTCTGAGTTACCTGTATATTAGATTCTATAACTGTACATATAATTGAATATAAGATTTATTTGTGAATACGCAAATCGGCCTTCAAATATCCTTTCCCCGTGTACTGGGTCAGATGTATCAACATCGATCTCAAGGGAATTGGTCATGATGAGAATCATTTGCAACTATGACGAGGTCCATCCAGAAGATCTAAATTCATAAGACTCACCACAGAAACCTAAGCCATAGAATTAACATCAGTGGCGTAACTAAGAAATCCGGCGCCCCCCCCCCCCCCCCCCGCAACATTTGAAAATGCGCCCCTATAGCTTACAAAATTTACCCCACCCCTCCTCCTCATTTATTCCCCCTCTTTGTTAGTAATTTTGGGACAAATGGTGGGGACGATAAAATAATGTTCAATAAACTCATTGCTGCATTTTGTTTATTAAAACATTTAGGGTAATTAAAATCATATGTAATATAATATGATAATGGAATGCTCTATAATTTACTTTTACATGATGATTTTATCCTTTTTCAACAGATTTTATTTAATTTTTCCCCGTTCTTTTTAAATATGTCAATTATTTTATTTCTTACAAGAATTATAGTATCAATTTAGCAAAAATTAAAGAGCGCAGACGGTTGAAATTAATCTGGGATTATTTGCGGGTTAGTTTCTACAAACCAAACCATCCAAATTTCATAAAAATCAGATAACTACTTTTGAATATAATATATAAGTTAATTACTTAGCCCAGTGTTTTCCATTTATTAACTTTCGTGTTTTTGTAGGTACATTTAATAATTATTGAACATTTCATCAAAATGTATCATAAAAATAACTTCTCCTCGGCGGGAAATCGAACTCGCCCTCTCTCCGTCCGCCAAAAGCTATTTTCTCAGGAACTAGATTTTTCCCGGTAAAACGGTAGTGTAAGTGTAAATAAATTTATGTTTCTGCGCATGTGGGAGAAAAAGAGATGGGCGCAAAAAGTTAAACTTATATGGGACCAACAATGGGCTAATCATGACCCGCCATCCAAATTTTATTAAAATGGGACGAGTAGTTTTCAGCGACAGACAGACAGACATGTAAACAAAAATGTTTCCTGTTATCTGAAACGGATTATCGTCTTGGTATTTTTCAAATCTAAAACATAAAAATTGGTAGTTCTTCAGAACAATCACATAGCTTCCGATAGTTTCGGTAAACTCGGAAGCAAAAGAAAAAAAGTGTTTGCTGATGGAGGAGGAGGAAGATTTCGATAAAATATTTGAGACATTAACAGATCAGTCTGTTAATGTCTCAAATGTTAATGACGTCTAAAACATGAAAAATTCACTCACCATTTTAAATAAATGTTTCAGCAAAATAATTTAATGTTACGCACAAAATAACTGAACGTAGAATAACAATAAAAAAAATTGTAAGCTTTTTAGAGAATGGAAAGTTAAAATTCACAACAAAAGACATCACCATCTCGCACGAGAGCTATAACAGAACTGAGCACTGAACTGAGCTTGATACTCCTATTTGATTAATAGATAACAATTCTTAAATTAAGGAAAGGGTAGAAAAGATAACAACTCTATAATAAGGGAGGTAAAATTAGCTAGGTAAGAAAAGAGTTAGAAACTAAATAAAAAGTGGCGGCGATCAGGAAAAAGAAGTAAGGGGGATTAACAAAAAAAGAGAAATACATACACATATTATAGAAAAGACAATCGTAGAGATAGAAGTATGACGTTAAGTTTGGAACAGACTTCCTTATCTAGTACAGCTAAAACCAGATTGATAAGACAACTTTTAGTTCATTTGGATCTCCTAACAGTCCTAAATGAAAAAGGGAGAATCAGTCCGATTTACTTACACATAATATAATTATAGGTATAGTGACACTTAACTTGGAAACCTTCTCACCCTCATTTAAACTTTTTATTTGTTTCATTTATAATTTATTTTTATCTATCAAAAATAATTCCGCCCACAGAGGGTTCTTTTAATTTTTATTATTAATTATTATTGTTTATTAATTTTTCGGCGCCCCCCTAGAGCAGGAGCCCCCCCCCCCCCCGCACCGCGGGGTTGGCGGGGGCGCTATTTACGCCACTGATTAACATGGTTTACAATTTTAACAAAATACGTTAACAATCTAATTTTCAGTGATAATCTAAACATATGTTTGTAACCTTATTATAAGTCATAACCTCAACAATCTACGATTACAGTGGTAATGTAAACATTTAATTGTGTTGATAATATAAACTTATGTCCAGTGATAACCTTGGCATTCTGCGAAATTTTATAAGCTATGCACCGTGAGGGGGAGCCAAACCCAAAGGATCTGGTAAAAATTTCCAGCTCCTACACAAGTACCTAGACTATACAAGCACCAGGTTCTATACAAGTACCTGGACTATACAAGTACCAGGTTCTATACAAGTACCTGGACAATACAAGTACCAGGTTTTACACAAGTACCTGGACTAGATAAGTACCCAGACTATCAGACTATATTAGCACCAGGGAAATACAAGTACCAGCTCTTATACAAGTACCTGACATACAAAGCACCTACCAAGCATAGCTGAGCCCGCTGGCCGGCGCTTGCGCCTCTGACGAGACCAGCTAGTATAACCTAAATTGCATAACTCTAACATTTTGCTATGCTTACAACTCTAATCAAATGCCTAAATAAACACTTTCAGTGATTACAATGTAATCATTACATTTCCAGTTTGAAATTTCTATCAAACTTATAAACATTTATATATGTATATAAATGTAACATAACCTTATTTAAAGGTATAACCTAAAAAATCGTCGATGTAGTATAACTTAAAATGCAGTTTTAACACTTTTTCATGGTTATAACCTTAATCCGAGAGTAAATTAACTCTTAGCAAAAAGAGTGTAACTAATTTGTTTAACTATTTCCTTAAACTAAATACTATCTAGTGAATATACGAGGTTGCGAATTTGCAAACCAGCCTTCATACATTTCCCTATGTACTAGACGAATATAAGAATTCTTCAACCGTACTCAGATTAAAAACGACAAAATTGCCCATAAATGAAAATTAAAACATAGAGAATTAATGCCATAAAAGGTATTAAGATTAATTACACAATAATTACCGTACACGCGTTGGCGATTAAATGATAACTAAAGCTGTTTACAATTTAAAAGCTACTTGAACCCACCTGAAACAAAGGAAGAGTAAATATATTAATTAAAAATAACTGTAATTGTTATATTATTGTCAAGTAATAAAATATTAAATTATAAATTTAAATAATCACCAAAAAAAAAAATCCGGCATCATGATGTAAGTAGGTAAGTTTATATTTTGTACTGATGTTTCACAATCAGTACAAAAAACATTTCAAGCCCCCTATACGATATAAACTCTAAATGGACTAGGGGAATCTAATCCCCTATAGTTAACATTATTACTTTCTTGGACAATCCCATGGAGAAGTTTTTAATATTTAGTGTGAAAAGTCTGGATCTAAACCCATGAGACGCTTTAATCGCCGAAAGTTGAAAAAAGTGTAGAACATATAATATTTAAAGAAATAATTTAATTAGATTGCTGATATATAAGGAAACAAACGTGAAGCAGAGCCAAATCCAAATCCTTGGCAGTTGGCAATCACCAACGACCATCTTGAGAATGATCCATACCCAGGATGGATTCGAAACGCTGGTATTTACAATATCTCTGACGCGGTTTCCTTAGGAGGACCTAGATTTCTCTCCCAATTGGTATTTTAAGCCTATTTATCATTAATGAATAAAATATATAAAAACATCAAATAACTTTTAAATCTATTTTTAGTGTGATTAGAAAGAAATCCTGAAAAGGCATTGAATGTACAGAGGAAGATATAAACTACATGACGTATGATTGCATCTTTTCCCAGTGAAAGCAGTAAATAAATACTAAAGAATGCACTTAGATGCGGTAAGTCATAGAGGACATTAGGGAAGAGTGGCCTGGAACTATGGCCTGTTAACCTCTACATCGTGTAACCTTGATTATTTGGTATATCCTGCCCTGTTAAGAGAATTAGAAGGGAAAGAAACGCTATAAATATAGCTATATTATATACATTACTAATAGTAATAGAGAGCTATAGCTGTATATATACAATATACAGTAGTATATTGAGACAACAAGCTATAACAGGCAACGATAATTGCACTACAAATTGAAACATATAAACACAAACCATCTAAATTAAAGTTCTACCACCAATAAAAACCGACATATTATAGATTACAAGGATGTTCACAAAACAACACACAGGCACATTGAGTTATCTAGATAAGAACAAGAACTCTAGTTAACAAGGGTATAGCACGAAGGGTTCAATAAGATACCATCTATTAAAGCAATTATAGACATTACTACTGTCTTCTCAATTGCATTTATATTATTACATTAGAAAATGATTTAGGAACAGCTGTTTACGTAGGGCGGACGACGTAAAATAATAATTGTTATGAGTGACACGATAAAATTAAAAAGATATTGGATAAAACCAGTTAAGTCAATAATTCTAAAAGTTGGTTTTTCTTAACAAACGAAATAAGTTTGGAAATCTAAAATATAATAATAACAAAACACATTTTTAAAATTTGTGACGACACTGCAAGTGTGATAAGTTGATGTTAGCTTGCCACTTGATAGGTGACCTCTTTGATTTGGTGTAATATTTGAATAACTAACTTCCCAAATGACAAACTAACATCAACTTGATTTTCAGTCTACTAATTTTGTACTTGCAGGATCATAAAAATCGCATTGTGCACCATAATTGGTGAGACATGGCCGCTCTCCACCGGTTTGTTTTATTTTCAAATGCCTATTGCCAGGTTATGTCCCGCAGACGAACTTAGGCGACCACATATTCCTAAAAGGCACAAAAAATTTAATTGTACACAAAATTCTAGCTTTATGTTAGTCAGACACTTTTTTGCACGCTCTCTCCCGGACTAATAGAATAGCTATAGTGAACAAAAGTTTACAATAGCTATGTTCACAATCTAGTTTATTTCTGGTGATACCCTATTTATAATCAGAATAATTGACACTACGAAGCAAACTAGAGACATAAACAAATGCGGATCATAAGTGAAACTTTGGATTGCCCTT
Source organism: Gerris lacustris (assembly GCA_951217055.1). NCBI lineage: Eukaryota > Metazoa > Arthropoda > Insecta > Hemiptera > Gerridae > Gerris > Gerris lacustris. The sequence continues at coordinate 28,112,417 of OX578280.1, forward strand.
TAATACGTAAAAGGCGCCGTGAAGAGTTTCAAGAAACACTTTCACAACTTATAACCTTTATTAAAAGAGAGATGGCCAAAGGAAGATACCCTCACATAGGTCAGTGTTTTCAAAAACGAGACTTCAATAGCTGATAGGTTCCTGCGGTGATCTTCAGGCTTATCGTTCTAAGAACACAGCAGCCAAGAATATGCAAGGCTCTCAAGATAAGTATTCAGAGCCTTAGGCCTCTGAGATGAGAACTCTCTTCATCTCATCTTATTGAACATGAATTTCATACCCTACTATTATCCTTGATTACAAGTATTGGTAGCTTTTATATAATGTTGGGCGCATCTAAGATATCTATCCATCCTAATGACGTAACATTTTTGCTTTTCCTTAGGGTTTAAATGTAATGATAATGAAACATTTTTTATTATGGCGTTCCGAAGGCTTCCACCATTGTAAACATGATGAAATTCTAGATTTTTCGGTATTGACCAGTCCTTGATATAGATGTAATTCCCGTGGGAGTTCAGTGAACAACACCAGAAGTTCATCTCAAGCTGACGCACAATTTCAATTTCCCTAATAAGATGCTTTTAGAGAAACAAGAATTCCACTGCATCTCGTTCGGTTTATTCGCAAATTTTCCTTATACATACTAACTTTATTTACATAGTCCCTGTCTACTTACAACGTCCTTAAAAAAAATCTAATTTTACATACATCTCAAGCAAAAATACACATATATTTGACACATGAAATTTAAGTGCTTAGGCGAGTGTTTAACTAGTTTAGGGTCAGTTTAATAACTTTTTAGTAACATTGTAGCTTAAGCTTTCTCAATGTCAGAGAGAGTGTTCCCGCACAGGCATTTTTTCGCATCAAATTACCTTCTAAGCCGTCTAAAAAAAGGGACCACCCAGAAAAAAAAAACAATACTTCAAAAAAGTATCAGATATAAAATAAGGTAATCTTTCTTGCGCGAAGAAGGAAAAGGATCAAAGAGCAAACCAGTTGGAAATTGGGACACCAAATGCAAAGTGTTTTCGACTCAAACAAATAAATAAAAGCATGGCTGGGAAAGTGACAAGTGATTTTTGCGTACAAACATTAATTTAGCTGTCAAAAAAATGTAATCTGAAAATATCCAAAATAAAAGTGGCTTTGCTATATTAATTATCCTCGTGTAAACTTACACTTAACTTGCTTTTTATACATTTTATATAACTGTAAAATGTTGTTTTTTGCTCTTCATGTTAAGTTAGGCTAGTGATGTGAGTCCGAGAATATTCTCAAGAGAATATCCTCCGAGCACGAGCATATTCTGAGAATATTCTCCAACCTTTAAAAATCAAAGCATATTCCCAGCATTTTCTTTTTGGAAGTTCCTTATTAGAACGTTCTGGAGCCCGGGAGTGAATCCGAAAAAAACGACCAAAATTACCGTCACGCAAAATCCGTCACGAAATCTACAGATGACGATAACTTGAGTAAAAGCTCACCGAGTTAGATGAAATTTGGTACACATGTTCATTTTACCAATGCCCAGGCTGAGTTCGTCGGAAAACGTTATCCGCCCAAGCTTTCACACGCAACGCTCGCGTAAATGTAAGCTTTAAAAGACGGGAAAAAGTGTTATTAAGGAAGCCTGTTACTTGATTTGTTTTGATTATTTTTGTTATACATTGTAACGTGGTGAAGGTTAAGGCTGGGTAAATTTTATGATTAAGAAAAAAATATATTATTGTTGTTGGTTGATAATATGAATATGTAGAACTGCTTTTGTTTACATTGTTACAATCTGATTAATATTAATGTGAACTCTAAGGGTCGGAGTTCACCTGGCTGCGAGCTCCCAGTCAGTCTAGGTAAAAGTTTTGTCCCTTGCACTAGCTCCGTGTTCGAGTGCCGAATGCCTTGTGTCGCAGGCTGGACACGAATTTTTTTTATGATAATTATTTTGTTTTAATTTGTTTTAAAGAAGAGCTTAATATATGTTAATCGTGCTAATCGAGTTATTTTTGCATTAAAACCCGCCCTACCTCCACTGAGAACTGCCGATGGTTTGGACTATTTTCAACCCTCTGGAACTGTTTTTTTTTTTTTTTTTTATTTCTGCCTGACCAGGTAAAAGTTTGATACAATTTTTTATACTTTCGGCGGTTTAAAGAAATTCAGACAGGGATTTCCACCTCTCTGGCGCCCTTAATCCATATATTTTAAAGTTCCCCAAGCAAGACAATTTTGAGGGTTATAACATGTCAAAAATGTCACTGTTTTGTAAATAAGTAAAATATAATCATGTAAAATTTCACCCTGATACAAGTAGAAGCTGTAGAGTAGGGAAGAGATATATTTTATAATATTTTAAATTAATTGGCCGGGTAGGTAGAAAACAGTCCTATTTCAATCCGAACTCCTTTAACAAACATACTCTTTCACTATAAACTCATCATGATCAACTTTTTCTTATATTTAATATATATTTATAGTAAAGACGCTTGCTTTAATTATACAAATAATGATTTTCTTTTAATTTTGCCTTAACTCCGCCGTGTATACGTACCTACTTAGCAGTGTGATTTTGAAATTTATATTTAATGAAAAATGTAAGGAACTTCGCTCCTACCGGGTGTCCCGGGACACCACACGTATTTTTTTGCCTACTTTGTACATAATTTGAAAAGGAAACTATTTTATTTCTTTTGGAGTTGGAGAGAAAAAAGGATTCTCTACAGTTTAATGAAGAGTTTGACTGTGTCTTTCTTTATCATTATCCTGTGTGATATATAGGAACGTACAAAATAGGGTTCGCGTTTGAGGTACATAAACCTATAAAAACACATTTGTAAGATTATTTCAAAGTATATTTAGTAAAACTAAAAAAAATGAGTAGGTAGTAGTTATAGGCTTTCTGTACTTTATCCATCATAATTAGTTGATATTTAATCCATCATAATTATTATTATAAAAATTAATAAATAATATTTCTTCCTGTAATGAGTTTATTTTAAAAGAGGTTTTTTTTTTAAATATTCATACAGTGACTTCTTTCTCAATTCACACTTAGAAATTACGTTTGACAAATTCAAACTAAATTTCTTGTTCGGAGAGAAAATGCTCGCTTTGAAAGAATATTCTTGAGAACATTCTCCAAAAGATCATGCTCGAGCATTTTACATCACACTAAGTTAAGCTAATTTAGTTTAAAAAATAAGGCAATTTTAAGAAACGGAATCTAGTCCAGAAGGATCTAAAGAGGTCCTTCATATAAACTGCCCCGTCTTGCGTCTCTTGAAAAGAGAACAGGAGGGAGAAAATACACAACAAAAAATGTTAATACTCCAAGACGACATACTATTTCTCTTGGCATTATGCAGAGAAAAATGAAAAGAAAAAAATACAGTTATAGATTCATAGTGACACACAAACACTATTTTTCCGTATTGTATTTTTCAGACCACTTGAATCCAGGAATAGGGATAATATATGTTAACAGCTAGACAGTAGAGGAAATAAGCATACGTATAAGTTATCATCGGCTAGACACAGTTGCGATAGAATGTTCTAGACTTGCCAAGATCAAAAGAGGACACGAAATAAAGGACTTTTCAAGATGGAAGGATCAACACATCGTGATCCTTCTTTTAGAGGTCCTTAACCATCCATCTTGGATTTATTCTTTTTACACCAACAAAGGCAGAAAAAAGGAAACGAAACAATCGAACTCAACAAAGAAAACTCTAGCGGATATAAGATCAACTAACCACATCATAAAAAAAACTACGACCAATCAAAGAGAAAAAAATAAACTCTTCAATACAGATTCAACAGACCAATAACAATAGGATGGCACCAACCGAAATCCCAACCTGGATACACCTGACTATACTTCATTACTGACACAACTCAACTGTAATATTGGATTGAATAACAATAATACCTACCTGCTGTCGGTGCCCGTTCGATTTACAAAAAGAGCATCTCTATAGCGAAAATAATAACAAAATACAGTAATAATAATAACAATTGCCCTGATCTAAATATAAGCAGTGACATACCTAAAGATGTCTCAAAATAATAAATGAAATGATGGTAGAAAGGAGGGCACTAAAAAAGGTTAAATAGATTCGACACTTTACCTAGAAATCAATTTGTAACGCCAATTGATAGCCTTAACAATAAAAATATACGTGGTTCGAGGATATCTCGGCGGACATTGTGTGTTTGACATTGAGAGAGAGAATGTTCTGAAGTCTATTTTAGTTAAGCTTATTTGCTGCAGCGAATTTTGTTTTTTAAAAGTACATAAGTGGAGTTGAGTTGCAAGAACACTCTCAATTCAGGGGGTTGAAGAAAAAACAGACATAACTGCTTTTAGCTAAAACTTTACCTGAATGCGCAAATGCACAGGAAATTGGCAGAAAGTCTGTCTTTTTTAGAATCAATGGTGTACTTGGGACCACATTAAATATGTATAGAACAGAAGAAAAGAATATAAATGCAAAAAGAATAAACTTAAATTGTGGCGATTTCACAAGAGAATACCGTGAAACTTATCACCTGTTCAATAATAAAAGCGGGGACCTTCTTTATGCAGACTAAAAAGAACAGACATAACTATTTTTCAGGTAGCCTAACCTAAATGTTTCATCACACAGGAAAGGAAAGGCTGTGGAATACAGATAATTACTTCCCTAGAAATTTATCTTTGCTATTTTTACCAATGATGAGACGGCATATAGGAGTTGCATATGTTACATAGACAAGAGATGAGCAGAAATTATTCTTTCGCAGCCTTAACCTAACCTATATAGGGTTAGGTTATTATTTACGAGGCAACTCTGAGTCATAATACGCGTTTTTAAGGAGCGTCACACCTTCCAGTCCTCTTCCCTCGGTTTATATTTTTGTTTTCATTTTTCGAGTCTACATAGTAAACATTAATGTGAGATAACTCATTAGATGAGAGATACTGAATAAGAAGATGGTCAAATTTCATTTTCCACGAGTGTTGCTCCACTTAGAGTGGGAGAGAACCTCCTCCTTACAGTTTAGATTAGACCCCGAGGCTCCAAAGAAAAGAGAAACTAATTCCTGTGTCTACCTGTAAAAAATATTCAGATCTAGAGGGGTCTCGAACCTGTGACCTCCTGAACTTGAGACATATACCTCAGACCACGCGGCTTTTTATTTATTTTAAATCGACTAAAGTACTATTCTTGGATATATTTTAGAATAACAAACACTAAAAAAAAACCACTCAAAAATAAGCTTTAACGGAATTCAATATCACCGATGGAAAAAAATTATCGTTGTCACAAAGATTGAATCATACCATTTGGCGACTGTCAAGAATGATAATGCATTTGTGATTGCTATATAATCAATCCATCATTTTTCTAAACAGTTGACATTTTTCATGATTGTTTGGTGTTTCTCGTAGCTGTAGCAAGGTGGCAGATTATGTTACTAGGATGTAACTAAATAATTATCATGACTGAAGTTTTCCTTTTAAATTTCCTGGTTTGAAGGCAGACGTCACTCGTCCTGTAGGGTCTTTAATATGAATTTCAGTGGAGGTTGTTGTCAAGAGACCTAATAGCGGAAGTTATAAGCAGTTAAGCAAAGTTCTATTAGACCAGATTAAAAAGAATTCTAGTAAAGCTGCTTAGAAAACGAACCTGTGAAGGAGGTTTATTAGAAGATCAAGTTGTTTGTTAACAACGACTTTATTAGTGGTGGTTATTAAAAATTCTAGTAGAAGTGTTTCACCACAAAGTTCCAAACGATATGGTTAAAAAGAGGCCATAGCTAATAAGAACAGAAGTTATAGCTAATATGACATACATTAAGTAGTGGTGGTTAACACGAATTCAAGTAAAGGTGGTTAAAAGAGATCTAAAGTAGTGAAAGATGAGGTTAACAGGAATTCAAGTACTGTCAACTTGTAGCACCAAATAAATTATAAAAAAAGAAACAAAAATTTTACTGTTTCAAGCTCAGGAAAATTTAATTTAATTTAGAGAATTATTCAATTCGCTATTATGGTTATTTGAAACTTATTAACAAGCTGAATAATTCTTGATATAATAACAATAGTGAGGGTTAGAAACAGCCAGCTTTTAGTTTGTGAATCATAATAAGAGTAGGCAAAATTTTATTACTTTAAAAAATCTTGGACATAAAAAAAATAACTGATAGGCCCATCCAACGCTTATACTTAAAAATCTCAAATGAAAGCATTACTTATTCTTTTCTTCAATCGGATTTGTCGGTGAAAATCCTAAGGAGTTTGATGGAGTCAAGAGGTCCATATAACTTAAGACGAATAAGGAATCATGACTCAGTTAGAGGATGACCTTGTCTAAACTCAGTCCAACTAATGTGAGCTAATGGATGGGATTTATTACTTCTTAACAAAATAGGATGGCAGGCTGAGATAAAGAAACAACTATATGGTTTCATTTATTTTAAACTATAAAGTTTATGCTAATACAATTTACTCTGTGTTCTTTCAACTAGTTTTAAATGTATTTAAACTTATTTATTCCAAAGATTTAAGCTTCGACGTTAATGCAAGATTTATTATAGAAACTTAGTAATATATTAGACAAATAAGATGTAAATTTCCTTGTGAATGAGATTTACTCTCAAAATGAATTCAACATTATGCCATAGTACATTATGCCATAGTTCAGTGTTGACTGTAGACTACAGAAACCTAAGAGATGAATTGATCTCATAAGCAATCAATGATACGTCATAGACACAGTTTGAACTACATGAGTATCATCAACCCAAAATATCTTTTACCTATGAAGAAGTAGAAAAACAAAAGAGATGAACATATCTCACAAGTAATAATGATCCGTCATAAGTCATAGGATATTTAGTTTGAACTACATTATCAACCCAAAATATCTCTTATCAATTAAGAAGTAGAGACCTAAGAGATGAATTGCTGTCAAGATTTATAGATCAAAGTAAAATGTAACATCGGCTGTGTTAAATTTAACTAAATCTTCAACTCAGCACCACTTATCGCTAAAGAAGTAGAGTAGAAACCTAAGAGATGAAGTGATGATCTCTGCAGGTCGACCAAGAAGTTTATGGCACTCAGGAAAAACTGAAAAAATAACTTAGTTCAACTTTAAAAAGAGTTTCAGCGCCTCTAAAGCTCTAACGATAACTGGATATAAATTTTATTCTCAACTATAAATTAAAAAACAAACTCACGAATTCTGATATTAGTTTAATCAATCATCTATATAGGATTGATAAAACACCACGAATGAAACTATGAAGGAAATACGCGATTCTAAGAAAGGCGAGGTCGTAAAACAAGTTTAGAATTTATTCAAGTATATTCTAGCTTTAAAAAAAAATACATTTATATCGCTGGAAAAAAAGTAGAAGGTACTCACATAATAATAAATAACATTCATAGAACAAGAAACTGTTATTTATCGACTCCATACCGGCTTGTACCGAGTTCACTGAACTTACATATTTATTTTGCTATTATTTTTTTTTCAATAGTCAATAGTCGACTTGACTATTGAAAGAGTCGAAGAAAATACAAGATTATAGATTTTATGTTTTTCTTCCTCAGTTTTTCTTCATTATAAGCATGATAATTCAATAGAAAATTGCTTCAATAAAAACGTAAAAAGAAAAAGAACAGATAAAATCGTATTGTCTGGTCTGACAGCCACCAAGAATCGAAACCATCCAAAATTCTTAAGTATCAGAAGAGTAGTAAGATATGGTGGTTCGCAAAACTGTTCACCGACTGACACGAGACCAACAATTTCCCTCAATGGCTAAAACGGATTTCTATCAAGGAATTTTAGAATTCGGAGACGTAAAAAAATGAAGGAGTCACATGTTCTTCAGAATGATAGCAGTATTTCCGTTGCCTTCGATAAGTTCAAAATAAACATAGATTGTGTACGAGAGAAATCGCCCAAGCACAAATTCGACCGAACAAATTGCTTGGACCGACAAATTTCTTGTTCTTCTGTTACAAAACAATAATAAGTCAGGTGTCCTCATATTAATATCAGTCTCCTCTGTCTAAGAGCGTTTTTGGTGTCATATATTTCTAATAGATCTAAAAAATAGAAGCTGAGAGAGTGAGAATCAATATTATTTTAAAGATAGATCTTTCTAGATAAATTTCTAGGCAATAATATCTATATTTCTTTTTAGAAAGATAGATCTTTCTAGTCACTCATCAGATCTCCATCTATAATCGTTGAGAGAAATATTTCTAGATCTATCTCTAGTCACACATCAGATTTGCATCTATATTCTTCAACCTAGATTTATGTCAAGACTCAAACATTCATCACACTTCCATCTATATTCTTGTAGATGGCAGTGTGATGTTATAAAGATGAAGCTTGGTGTACGGTTTAATGTGAGGCCAAGGTCTACTATATAGAAGCCAAATCTTTCTGTTCCCTTCTAGACCGCAAAACAACACTCTTATTTCTCATTTTTCTTCGGCAATTACTCTTTGTCTTTTTTTTTTTCATTGAATGTTCTGTCTCGTTTTCTCTTCCACAATCCTTAACTCAGTCTCATAGTGAAGTCACGTAGAAACGAACAGTAAAAACCGCAAAGTCCTGGTTAACTCGAACTAACTTAACATATCGCTTCTCTTTCTTAAGATTGCTGAGATAAACAAAGAGATTCTTATGTAGCCTGGCATAACAACTATTCTGCATTGAGTTATTTCTTTTAAGTTTAAATTTATAAGAGCTTTGTGCGGATAAATAAAACATTTGAGTGTAAGAGTGCATACCTACAATCTTCTCAAATCTTTAGAAGGAAATGTTTGTACAAGAACATGTTATGCATTAAATTTACTAACTGTAGTGAGTAAATTTTATGCGTAACTGTAAAAGACACTGTTACATTTAACACATTATACCACATTGTTTTCCTTATACGGTGATATTATACCTGGATCTACCACAATATTTATTTAATCTAAAGTGCATTTTTAACAATCGGCGATTATCTTGCTTAGGTACAGTTGTTAAATCAGAACACTTCTTGAAGCAACATCCGACTTTCTAAATTTGTGCATACTCCCGAAAAGATCTAAAAGCTGAAGACAGGACGGGCAATTTTACACATCTTCTCGATGTTAAAATCAAGATTATGGTGAAAACCAGTTTGTCATTTACATATCGTTTTGACAGAATGTTAAATTTTTGTGTGTTTAGTTATTAAAGGTTGTTTCTAACGATCCAACAAAGCGCGGGATCCAGCTTGGGATCCTCATGAGCATGCGCAGCGCATTGGTGAAAGTAATTTGCACATGTCTTTTATGCATTGCGCAGGCCCGTGAAGAAAGTTCCTAGCTTGGTTGGAATAACCCTTATATTATTATTATCATTATTATGGTTTTAATTCGGAGACATAAAAAAATGCAGGAGACACATGTTCTTTAGAGTTATCACAATGTTCATTGCCTTCGGTAAGCTCATATACGTATTCCTTGTTAAACGAATGATATCGAACATTGCAAGATTGTTTTCAATAGAGTTGTTCTTGTTTGGCTTAGTTATAAAACCTCAGCAAACACTTTTGTGTGGTTATACATGATCCTATTTGTTTGTGCGTGTTTGTGTTTACTTGTTAACTGCTAATTCAACTTTAGATGTGCAGTAAATCATTTTTTAAACAAAAAAATTACAACAAAACATATTTTTGAAGCACGAACGGCTCCTATGAAGGGTATATTAGTGAAAACTATGTAAATGTTTACTACGAACGTATGTTACAAAGTAACATAATTGTTTAACTTTTTTAAGAAAAAGTGTTTTAAAACGATATGCAAAAGGCATGCAATATTTTGTTTTACACTGTATAAATATGCAAATTAATGTACTGCTAATGGAAACGAAAGTATAGGTAAATGCAATTACAGGATAATCCGGCTCGAATCTGTTCTAATCAAGAATACATCTTCACACTCATTTGCATACCCTGACCTAATCTAAATTATTGCTTCATATCTAATAATAGTAAGCTTACATGGATAATATACAATGTAAAGATAATTATACACCAGGAATACATAACAACTTTTCAACGCAAACGTAATTTATTTGCAATTATTGTTTTATGCCTTCCAGCTTACAGAAGTTAACGGAAGCATTGTGATTGTTCTGAAGAAAGAAATATTTTTATCTCTCCGAAAATAAGGCAAAATTATAAGGCAGAAATCTGTTTCAGACACCGCAGGGAACATATTTGATCACGTGACTGTATGAGGTTCAACAATTTTGCGAACCAACATATCATATCTTTAAAACAACTCTCGTCCTTTTTTTCAACATTTGAATGCAATTTAGATGGTTGGTCATAATTAGCCAATTGTTGATCCCATATAATTTTCAACCTTGCTGTGGCCATTGGTTTTTATTCAACATGCGCCAAAAACTTTTATCTCCAGTAGGGAAAAAAAGTTATGATTTTGAATTAGTTTAGAGGGACTAAAACAGGTCTTTTCATCCCTGAACTCAAAAAGTAGGGAGAAAAAGTAAAAGTAGGGCGAAAAAGTAAAGTAGGGCAAAAAAGTAAAGATTGCAACTTAATTATTTTATAAATAGTAGAAAATGTATGGCTAATGTAATGAAGTTGTTGAAACCAGGTTGGCGGCACTGCGCTTTTTTGACCATGTCTATCTTTGTTTACAACATTATAACCTGCATCTAAATAACCTTCTATTTGAGTTTAATTCCAATTCTTATTTGTTTTTGTTGAAAATTTATTTTCTTGTTTTTCTATTGGCTACTGTTAGAATATTCAAAATAATAAAATTGTTTTACTTGAGAAATCATAGTTATGCGTTTTACTCTGTAATATCAGATTACAACAGGTTATGGACCGTCGCGTCTAACTGAAGATAAATCGGTAAGATTACTTAAAATTATTATGAACGGATTTTACAACATCGAAAAATTATCTCGGACAAATTATGATACGTGGAAACTCCAAATGCACATGGTCTTGGTGCATCAAGAGCTATGGAGCTACGTCAATGGATTGACTCCTAAACTAGCTGAGCCGGCTGAGCTAGCTATATGGTCAAACAAGGACAGTAAAGCTTTAGCGACTATAATCCTAGGAGTAACCCCGAGTGAGTTGGGACCGTTGAAAACTTGCAAAACCTCTGAGGAAGCATGGAAGAAGCTAGAAGACATCTACACTCCAAAAGCATCAAGCAGAAAGGTAACTTTAGCAAGGCAATTAATGAAACTTAAAAAACAATTTAATCAAACAATGACAGATCACGTAAACAATTTAAATGACATTGTTGAAAAACTTAAAGAAATTAATTTTAAAGTTCCAGAAGAATTTCTTGTTGTTTTGATGTTATGTTCCTTGCCTGACGAGTACGAGAATTTCCGTTGTGCGATGGAGTCACGAGACGAACTTCCGAAACTCGAGACCCTTCAAATAAAACTAAAAGAAGAGGAAAATCGGCGATTAGAACTTCAATCTGAAAAAAAGAAGTAAGCAGTCAAGATGCACTTCTACTTCAGAAGAAAAAAACATAGAAGTCGACAGAACAACTACCTGTCAATCCAACTACCTATCAGCAATTGACAGGTTCTCTCCTATACCTGGCGACATACCACTACTTCAAGCAAGAGTATAAGGATGGAATCATCCAAATGGAATACATGCCAACCGACCGAATGCCTGCAGACATGCTGACGAAGGGACTACCCAGACCCAGGGTCAATGCTGAGAAGTTTAGAAGACTTATGGGAGTCAACGACTTCGACACAGTTCCCAGTGAGGGGAAATGTTGAAAATTTATTTTCTTGTTTTTCTACTGGCTACTGTCAGAATATTCAAAATAATTATTATTGAAAAAATAATAAAATTGTCTTACTTGAGAAATCATAGTTATGCGTTTTACTCTGTAATATCAGATTACAACAGTTTTTAATATTGAATCTCTTATATCTGCTATTAAAAGTTCTAATAATTATTGTTATTTATTAAAATAATAAATAAAAACTGTGCCATGGACTAAAATGTGTATTTTCTTCCTACTGGAGATAAAAACTTTTTATTATTAAAACTATTTTCTTTAAAAGTACTCATCTGATTTTTAAGAAATTTGGATGGTTTGTTGAAAGTAGCTCGCAGATCGTCCCATGTTAATTTCAACCGTCAGTGCCAAATTTGATACAGCACAAAAAAATATGACCACACTGGGAATCGAAATAGATCCTAAGCTCAAATGACCATTCCCCAGTAACAGGACTCGAAAAAGCTATGTGCCAAACAAATTGACAGACCATTTTAATTTCCCATATGGTTTCTAAATAAATAAATATACATGTACTAATATGAGCTAATTATAACCTAACATAAAGTAGGACAAAAATACTCCAAGAAAAGTAGCAAAAATAAAAATATGCTTCATGAGAAAAAAAAAAATCAATTATAAAGTTGGATTATTTTTTTTCGTTTAGAACTCTAATAACTATTAACTTTATTGTTATAGAGAACAAACATTAAAATAAAACAAAACAAAACAAACAAATAATTAAAATAAACAATGGGAATACAAATGATACGGAACGGAACAATAGTTCATAGTAAGAATTCCCTCAAAGTCATTGATAAATTATTTCTCATTTCTAATAACACAGAGATATATGAACATTTTATTAGAATTAGACAGATATATCATTCTAGGAAATATATTTAATTAAATCTAGTTATCCTTATCGCTTTTTTTAAAAAAAATATTATGAAATAGTGCAAAAATAATCATATATCAATTAGAGTTACGAGGAAGAAGATAAAATAAACTAGTAATCTAATATCATAAATAAAAACATATGTAAACTTACTCTTAGAATTGAATACTCTTAAGTCTAAAGAATGCATTGTATATATATAGTATCATGGAAAACTGCAATGACTTTTATGGATTAAAACAGATGAAACAATCGCGAGTAAAATCGGTAGGTAGTAAGAAGAACTAAGTAAAATTAATGTTACTAAACTAAAGTTTGTTGTACAGGAAAACTATAGAAAAACATTTTTATAAAAAATACTAGATTCAACAATTATATGCATTAATGAAACGGCATATTTACCAAACGTACACGTAAAAAAAAATCCACTGGAACTCACCTAAAACAAACATATAAAATTAAATGAATTAATGAAAATCAAGTAAATTAAAAAATAAATCTTTATTTAATAATTTTAATAAAAATACAACTAAATGAATTAACTAATGATTGATTATTGTATTGTCGTCTTAAATACGTAATCTATGGAAGTTTCAGCTTTCTAGGTAGTCTGAAAGTGGGTCAAATTTAGGTATCTAGATTTGAAAACAAACAAATTAATTAATTAATAGTTCATTAATTAATTAACTATTGACTGTTTATTGTATAGTCATAGGAAATAAAAAAAACCCGCAAGTTTCAGCTTTCTAGATAGGAGCTTTCAAGGAAGTGGGTCAAATTTAGGTTACAAGATTTGAAACAAACTATCGGAACAACAAATTTATTTTAAATCGGATGAGGTCTTTTTGTCGCTACAATGACTTGACCCTATTTAGAGTTTAGAGTAATATAATTCGTTTATTTACAGAGATCTTACAATCCCTTAATTCTTCATTGGCATCTCGAAAGCGACTCCGGTTACCGTGGTGCCGGTGTTTTTTCACAAAAACAAATTAAACTAAATATATTACATCAATACATTCGGCACCTACGGTTCTGAACATCCTCCCCCTTTTTGAAGACGGGGCTCTTCAAGAAATTAATAACGTAGGGGCCGTCGAATCCTTCGTCCATGTCTTGAGAAGAGAAGTGGTTCCGACGACTCCTGTGGTTCTTCCAGGTAAAGCTCCTCCTGGGGCTTTTCTCTGTCGAACTTTTCCTTCCACACCGCTTGCTCAAGCGGGTGTAATCACGCAAGTGGGCGAAGCAACTGTCCAGAGGATGTTCTTAGACGAACTAACCGTACCTCTTCGTCCTGTCACGGTCGCCACAATGACTTGACCGTCAATACATCCGGCACCTACTGTTCCGAAAACTTTTAGAGACATAGTTCTCAATAATTTTCAATATGGTTATGTGCATGCAAAAGGAAGAAATAGGTTTATGTAGAAGGGTGAACTTAATATGGGACCAAAAGTGGGCTAAAATTATAACCTACCATCCAAATTTCATTAAAAGCAAAACATAGTTTTTAGGATATGGTGGACCACAATATTGTTGATAGACATACCGACAAACAGACACGAGTACTAAATTGTTCTTTGATACGTATTTCTGTCTAGAATTGTTTTAAATCGGGGATGTAAAAAAAATGTCTATTCAGAACCATTACAACGCTTCTGTAACCTTCATTAAGCTCGAAAGAAAAATCCTAAAATATTTATTTAATTTGCGATGCATATTGGCTGCATTTTTGGTCTTGAATTTTAAGACAAACTTTGAACTTAGAAGTTGCAGTGTTTTTAAAATGGTAAACATAGCACATCGTTTAAAAGGAAAAAACAAATTCTTAAATATAAGAAAATTAATAAATTAATTCTGATACAAGATTTCCTATATTACAATTCATTTTCTTTTCTTGCATTCATTTGGATGCATTATATAAAATAAATTAAAGTAACAAACAATTGAAATACATATACATTTTTTAAAAAAATGTAGACATTAATTTAAAATACAAAGGACGGCTCCAGTAACTGATACCTCGTCTGCATAATAATAACTAAACTAAAACAAGAACGCAAAACTTCCTTTTTCGAGAACTATTACACCATAACTATATTATAATTGATTTAAGTATAAAAAAAAGATTCATTAACCTTTAAAAAAAGTATTTAATTTTCTTTTGTTTCCGTTAAAAAATCTTTAGGACCATTTACTAAGCATATTACATTTTTAAAACAGTGAGAGAAAACATGCAAACTTAAAAAAACCAAAACTTAATGCTCCTTCAGGTTTGCTTGGGTCATTGTTTCCCTTTTACAGAAAAAAATAAATGTCTAAACATAGATTTTTTAAAAAAAAAAAAAAAAATATATTATATACATTTTTTATTTGATGGGAGAAAACAATTGGCAAACCTGGAACAAATGAAAGTGTTTTTTTGTTTGTTGGATACGATGATGTTTTCTTTTTATTGAGCTCTGTAATGTAAAACACAGGAAACTTTGGCTCTTTCGGGAGAAGCTCTGATCGCGCTTCATAGGATGTGGGAGAAATGGGAACTAATGTGCAGTTAATGTAAAGAAGTTTTCTCACGCTGACGAGTTGTGTCTTTTGAGTGGAGATCTCATTTGCGTTTTTTTTTCGACTGAATAATAATTTTTTTTTTAATGCAAATTCTGCTCAAAGAAAGCGAAAACATAAAGTTAATTGTAATATGGGAATGAAGGTTAGGCACTATAATTATATTCTGTCATAATAATAATAGTTTCATTAAAAATTCCAAACGCCTAGTGGTCATTGGCAGAACTAAAACCTTAATTATAAGCACTTAACAATACAATTAAAAGTGTATGAAGAACTTCCACTATACTCTGGAAGGACATAATAAGTGCGTAGGAATTCGAATTTAATTAGTCAAGAGGTCAAACACAACAATTGCTCTAATTAAAATATACTGTTACATTTTCTAAACCTTTATTTATATTGTAATTATCTATACTCATAAAGAGACAGTCTATCTGTTTGAACACGACTTTTAGTTTTTACATACATTCCGACAAGAAAAGCTATGTGCCGCTTTTCCGTAATGCTTAAATTAAATACAGAAAAAAAAAGTGTTACGTTTATTTTAATTTTTACTACGTTTTTATTAGCTTGCTTTCTTGTTTGTTTGTTTTTTGTTTGTTTGTTTGTTTGTTTGTCCGGTACAAATCTGGCAATCGATTTCTAACTAACTTCCCGAATAGCTAGACATTTGAAACTTTTAGCATAGCTCAAAACACGATGACAATGCATTATTTTAATACTATATTAGCCATCTTTCAGCAGAATTTAATTCGTTTTCAGCAAATTTTGCCGTATGGAAAGTTAGTTCGGAAAAAATCCGCCAGTTATTTTATTTGTTTTGCCATATCCCATATTTACAATCTTCATTTTGACGGCTTTCAAATTTGTGATTTTTGTAAATAAGATATAAACATTGAATGACAGCAAAATAGTAAATACATCGATTATATTATTTATCGATTATATTATTTATATTATTTCAAATATATCGATGGCCCGGTTTAGATTTGGTGTTGGGGAGATCCGTTGTACAGAGATTTGTCCTTTTACATAGGTTTAAGATCAGCTCTCTAGATGGTTGTCATTTATGTGAAGTAAATAAATTTGAAACTACTTTTTTCCACTCACATTATATATTATATAACAATAACAATTATATTATCAACATTACATACGATTCAACAGAAAACTTAAAAACGTAGTATATAAAAAGTTCTTTTTATCTTGAAATTATTTGTTTCTGTATTTAATTTAAGCATTACGGAAAAGCGACAGGACACAACGTTGTACAACAAAAAGAACTAATTTACTTAGTTACCCATCTATAGGTGGGTGACCAAGTAAATTAGGTGTCATTTGGCAAACATTAACTTGTTACTCACCAACATTTTTTACCACTAATAATTAAATATTTGCCTAATTTACTATAAAGGCAAAAGGATATTTAGTCCAAATAGTTCAGGCAAATTGGCAGAAAACCCAGCCCCCCCCCCCCTCCCACCTCCTTAAAGTCCAAAATTAATTTCAACCGTCTGCGCTCTTTGCATTTGTTAAATTGGTTCCCTGTCAGTCTGTCTGTCGATCAATTTTTAGTCAGCCATTATGAATTAAAGTATCAATTTAGCAAAATATAAAGAGCGCAGACAGTTGAAATTAATGTGGGGCTATCTTCTGGCTACTTTCGTCTAACCGTCCAAATTTCATAATAATTAGTTGAGTACTTTTGAAGATATAGGTGTAAATAAATGTGTTTGTGCGCTGTGCGCAAGTGGAAGATAAAAAAAAAATAGGCGCAGAAGGTTGGGACCAACAATGGGCTAATGATGACCTACCATTCAAATTTCATTAAAATCGGAAGAGTAGTTTTTAAGATATGTTGAAAATGCTTTACGTGCAGCAGTGTCAACTATTACACCAAGGTTTAATTTGTCAAACAAAAAACATTTTTTATATAAATCTACATATATATTTTTCAACAAAAAATTAAGTGATCTATTTATTTCATACTAAATACCTGTGGACGTGAAAAATTCCGTGATGCAAAATTGTGCCGCGAAAGAAAAATGTGTAAGAAGCACTGGTCTAACCAATGTGGTCGGACACCTGCGTGCATTCCTCTAACCACCCCTTATTACCTCAAACCAGTGTGCATTATACACTGCCCATTAGGCAATTAACTGATTTTTTCCTTTTCGTTTTCCTCTATGAGATTATATTATTTACTAAGATAATCTTTAACTATATATATGTACATAAATTTATCCATCTTCGGCGGATTACATAAAGTAAACTAGAAAATCCCACCACTTCCACCCTCAATGAACAAATTTTGAAAATAAATGAGTTGAAAATGTGTATAAATAAATTATGCGTTTTATTGGAAAAAATTAGTCAACGATGATTATATTACTCAGGTACAGTTATCATCAATAATAAGGAATTGATTTTACACTAAAATTTCAGTTATAAATTTTGTTTTAAGATTGAGATAATTACATTTCTAGTAAAAATAGAGATTAATTCTAGAGGTTTTTTTGAATTAAGTAAAAGTCTTCTGTTAAAGTTTCTTTACAGAACTTCATATGCATAACTTTCATCATTAACTTGAATTATGAGGTTGGTAATTTTTTTCCTTCTTTAGTTTTCAAGCCGACTATGAGGTAGTTTCGTCATTAAATCCGTTCTCTTTGCTTTCCATCTTGTCTGTCTGTGGTTTTTAATAGCTTGCTGAACGAGAAAGTCATTTTTTAGTACGAAATTATTCATTGCAGCTCGACTTCATCCGACGTGAATTGCATACAAAAATTGTGAATACGAACTGTTGAGAAATTACTAGCCGTCTATTTTCTTTTAGTACATCTTTAAAGATGCTTTCGTAAAAGCCATAATTAGTGTTGACTTTTTTTTTTCTTTTTTTAAATCGTCTCTACGTTCACTTTTATTCTTCTTTCCCAACGTATTTAGCCATTCATTTCTCTGAAACTTCGACAGAGTACTTCAATAGAGTACTTCAGTAGATCATTTTATGCAGCCTTGTATAAAAGAAATAATAGAATAATTGACAACTTAAAAGCAACAACAAGAAATATTTCACTGAATTTAATACTAATCAACACAAAATAAATCTTTTCACATCAGAATTGAGAAAAATAATCTGTGTGCGCATGCGTCCTTTGTATTTAAGACGCTTGCGCAGTTAATATAAACTGCTTTATGAAAGTACTAATAGCAACATTAAGGTAGCCACAGACGTCGTTTTTTTTGGTACTTTTAACCACACAGGTAAAACTGTACGGGTTAAAACGGTCGGTGTGTGGCTAAAACCCGTTCTTTAGAAAGTTAAATCTACTGAGTATTTTGATAGAGATAAAACAAATAAAGCTTAAGAAGACATGACAATAAAATTATAAGAAGTAAAAGTTTCGCAACGAAAGATTCTGTTAAAAAGAAAATCGAATCTCTACGAAAAACTGAACGAAACAACACCTAGTCTGTGGATATGGTCGTTGCTCGTGTATACCCGTACAGTTTTAACCGTGCGGTTAAAACTGCCAAAAAAGAACGACGCGGCTACCGAATGTGTGGCTACCTTTACACATTACGTGCCTTAAAAATTCAAATAAATCACTTAAAATAAATAATTTAAAACGCAGACGTACTTCTTAGTCTGTTGGTCGCAGTAAACACACGTAAACTGTTTCTTCATATTTTAATAACAGCATTTAATCATCAATAACCGTAAATATAACGAACAATTCACTCTAAAATAAAATTTAACAAGAAAGGTAGCATCCGAAGGCGCATTTTATAGTCGATTATAGTCTCTAACCACCTCTAACCGTAGATACAACGAACAATTCACTCTAAAATAAAATTGAACAAGAAAGGTAGCATCCGAAGGAACATTTTATAGTCGATTAAACGCAAGCGAAATATAACCTAAGTATGAGAGAATTGTAAATTTTTGAAACATAACTTGTTAATAACTCAGCGTTGTATACAACAAAAATAAAATTAAAATTTACAATTATACGAAATTCTAAATGCAATCTTAAAATTTATAAATGTTTGATGAGTGGAGATGCAATGGTATTTAATGTGCATGGTAACATTAGAATGAAAGGATGTAAAACAGTTAATTGCTCTAAACAATTATGAGAAACTTAACAATTGCATTCATTTCTCACCATACTCTTGTTTCAACCGTTAGCATTTCTTTGCACTATAAGTTTTTAACAAATTTCACTGCATTTTAATTTAAAGAAATAATTATAAATCTAAACACTCCATTATCAGTCTCCCGATTGACCATCTTTCTCGCTTAACCTTCAGGTATCACCTGCCGAGCGCACCCTCCTTTCTTCGATTTCGCATGTTCCTCCGCCCCCATCCAGGCGTGTGAACATAAAGGCAATACCTGCTTATTATTATGCTCAAAAAAGTTCTTGGATGAGCCAAAATATTTTAAACTCTTGGATTGACGATGATTTTGCGTATCAAGTCAAAAATAAAAATAACCTGACACATTTTACTCTACAATATTTCCCCTTTCTCGCTTAATCGTCTTTTCAAATAACCATCAAGGTTCTGGTCCCGTGCGTGACGAGTAATCAGGATTCTACTGTAATAATCATCAATACTAGAGGCAACTTTTTATAAAATAAATTAAGACTTTTTCGTGTCAAACTTATGCTCTTTAAAATTGTTACCAGGACATTAGTTATTTTCCAGAAAAAAATAGAAAAGAGTTTTTGTAATGGTAATGGAGGATTCACTTCCATTACAAAAACATTAAGATTACAATCTGTAGATGGGATTTTACATTGGCAATTTTACATTGTCGGTACCAAGTAACGAGCTAATTGTGACATATCTTCTAAATGTTATGGTGGTTCACAAGATGTTAGAACGATAGACTGTCAAACAGACACAGGACGAAAAATGCTTACTGAAGTTTGAAAGAATTTTTGTCTAGGAATTTTTTAATTCGGAGACACCAAAAATAATGCTTCCACTTCTTCGGTATTATATTAAGTGTAAAATTTACAAACGAATGTAATAATTAAGAGTAAACTACAGTTGTCGCAAATGTTGAGATTTAACCTGTGTGCCAAATTTCGTTTAAATCGATCCATTTTCGCCCAGTTATCGTTAGACAATAGCACTAACAAACAAAAACACAAACTTTTTAAATCTTAAATGAAGAACTCACCACGCACGTTCAATTAGAATAAATAATATTGGTTAGCACACAACACTGAAAAAAATGTAAATTTTATAAATTTGTTTTATATAGTTCCTCACACGGTCTTGTGATTAATAGCGTTCTAATTTTTTCCAGGATGAAATGGAAGTTGAAGGTTACCTGAAAGATTCCAATTTAAAATTTCTGGATTTCACATTTTCGACCATATATTTCAGTGGGATTCGGAAACAATTGCAGTACTCCTAAAAATACACAGGTTATGTCCTATGCAATTTTGTCATTGAATGCTTTCTTTTCGATCTAACAATGCTTGAAGCACTAAAAAAAAAATCACCATGTAGCATTGTTTTATGACTTTGATTGATGCTAATAACTTATTCATTTTTTAAAAATTATATTGATAAGTGTAATATTTTTTTAATAAACGAGCCTTTTCCGTAGATTTTATTGTGAAATATTTTTGTATCTATTCTTACATGTCTAAGTTATTAAAAAAAAAAAAAAAAATGTAATGACTGACTGCCATTTTTTAAAAAGTAATATCAATTATGAATATTATTTTTTTTTAAATTTGTGTCTAATGTGTAATATTTATGTATCTTGTTTTACATGCCACTATTTAATAACCCACACCGTCTATTGCATTGTTTTGGTATTATTGAACAATTATATTTTATAATTATAATATTTTTGTTAATAAACGCACATTTTGAAAGAGACTACTTATTTGTAACATTCCTTTTTAGTATTAAAGTGTGGTATTAATTTTGTGAGATTTCCTTCTATTATATATATGTATACAAATGTTTGTCATGGCATTTATTATATGTCATAATTTGATAACTGTGGAAAGATACTTTTTTTTCTTTTCAAACTCATAAGTGATATTGCATTAGAAAGAAATCTAACAAAAAAGTCACAATTTACCTTGCACTACGGTAAAAGGTAAGGGATGGGGATGGGGGATAATATCACCATACTGACGTAAATTATTTACCATATTTTTAGTAAAATAAATTTCATTTTACTAAAAAATCTGGCACTCTCTACCATTTGTCAAGTAATTATTCTTGTAAGTTTTTACCAAATCGGTTTGGTTGAAATAATCAAGTGGTGTACTAGTTTTTTAAACTGGGCGGTTGGTAAATTTTTTTACCAAACCATAAAGTTAAAAAATAACTTTACTCAAGTAAAATAACGAGAACTCATTTTACCAGAAAATTAATGTACAAATTACTTTTTCTCTGGAAGTCACTATTCGAGCCAAAAATTCTGGTAAAAAAAACAACAAATTCTGGTATTTTTTTTTTCAGTGAAGGAAGGAAGAACCTATAAAACAATTGTCACTTAAATCTCCTTCTATACATATTAATAAGTTTTGAAAGATAATAAAAGTTTATATTTAGAGGTGGCTAATTGAAAATAAAACTGGTTTTAACAGTAAAGATAAACGAAGGAAACAGATTCACATTAATTGTTCTCTAACTGAATTGACCGCCTTGTTGCGCTATCAGTTTTTTTGTTATTTTAATCAAATGGAAAAGGGTATATGTAAATAAATGAATACAGAGATAAAAACAATCTATGAAAAGGTAATTTATTACCAGTTATAACAAAGATTTACATTTGATCGAGGAGCTATTCTCCATCAGTAGTACACTTTATTAGCTGCATTTAATTAAGGGGAGTATAACAAAAGAATTTGAGTTAAAATTGCACGCCACTTAAGTAAATGCTATAGCAATAGAAGTATTTTAACTTTCTCATACCTGGTTCATAGAGATGAAGAGAGTATGTGATAGCGCGAAAATCTGATTCTAAGATTTTAATGAACGTTTTAAGGTCCCGATTTAAATTATCTTATGTAAGTCCAAAAAAGTGTTTTTTAAAAAAATTGTGCACACGCGTGAGGCTAAACTAAAGGGTCGATTTCGATGTAATTTGGCATACATGTTCAAAAAAATCATACCCCGAGGGGAATTCTTGAAATTAATTTTAGAACAACATTTGGGAGCAATAATCTCTAATAAGTGAATAAATTTCTTAAAAAAGGTTCCAACGATTAGGATTTAAAAAAGTCTAAAATTTAGTCCATATATCGAATCCTGTGTCCATTGTTCCATGTTGTTTGGTAAATTTTAATACAATGTTTAATAATAATTAATAGTAAACGCTAAAACTCGAAGCAACTAACAAATGGAATAAACTGGACCAAGTAATTCTGGGCTCGTTATAAGAATATTTAGTCCAAGTTAATAGAAAAAAATCATTTTTGCTAGTTTGTTGCAGTGGCACGATGTTCTCTTTAAACTAATATTATTAGAAGAAAAGACGTATTGTTGTTTCTATAATTTAAAATACCACATCAAATGAAGTCATTGCAGATGTTGGTTGATTCATAAACTTCCCTGGGATTTATTATCTAATAGTCTAATAACACTCCTTTGAGTTTTATGCAATACGAGTAAGTACAATAAAAAATCAGAATTGCTGTATGGATGTGAGACGGGGCTTGTATCAACCGAAGGCACAGCAAAGTTACAGGTCTTTATCAATAGGTGCGCCTCCGCAGAATACATAAAATACGGTGGACAGACCGATGGATTACAAACGTAGAACTTCTGCGCAGAAGCCACCAAAGACCCATTGAAATCGAGATCCGAGAGAGAAAATTGAGATGTCTTGGACATACCCTGCGCAAAAGGATGCTCATGACTTAATTAGGCAAGCCCTCGACTGGAATCCTCAAGGATGCTGGCGAAGAGGAAGACCTAGAGGCACCTCGGAACGCAGCCATCACACCGAAGTTAGCAACGCCAATCAGCAGCTTACGTGGGGACAAGTGAAGGACTTGGCTAGAAACTGGAAAGAGTGGAAAACCTTCACTATGGCATTGTGCGCCCTAGATTCGGCGAGATAGCAACTGTAAGATAGTAAGTAGTAACAGTAAGTAAGTAAGTACAATAAAATTGTGATAGAAACCTACAGTTTCTTTTTGAAAATAAAAATAAATGGAATAGCCTTGCTCCCTTAACCTGGATGTTTTGTTTTCTTATTGACTTAGTCGTTCGTATGTCAACCCAAAAAGAAATATATTCTTATTTTATCGACAGTTAAATTGATTTCTAATTTATCATTATTTATATGCTTGGGTGTACCCTATAATGGATCCCCCATAACATGTTTCATACTACTGATCACATCACATAAATGTCTATTGTAGCTGTAGCCAATTTCTCTATCAGTAATGCATCAAGATTGTGATAATCAGGATACAAAACAAGATCTACTGTTTTAATTAATGAAAATAAATAGTAAATAAAACAATAATAACCATAATAATAATTAATGAAAAGAAATAATAAATGAAACAATAATAATCAAGGATTTATAAGAATCAAAACATTATAATCCAGGTACAATAAAATAGGTATATATACTTTTTTAAATTATTATTTTTTACATATTTCACGCAAACCACGCTTCTAACAATGGTGGAAAAATTATATTTTTTATACGTATATGAATATAATGATAATAACTATATTTTATGGGGGCACTAGAATAATCTATCTTTAGAGATAGATTAAAAGAGATTATTTTTCTGACGTCTATTAATAATAATATGAATTATCTTATTGTTCTAATAAGAGGTACAAGGTGTTATAATGACATGGGAAGCAGTGAAAAGGCGATGTTTTTAAAGATGGTACTTTTCTTTGTGAGTAAGACTTTCTCGAGCGTGTCATGTGATAAAAGATGATACAGAGGATATGTTTGGCCTGGTTAAGGCGCCTGTTTGTAAGGAAGTGGCGCCCATCCGGGCCCATGTCTTTGCCTACCTCCGACACACTCTGAATCGCGAAAACACCCGATTTCACGCCACTTTACCTTCCCACACTTGTAGCGGGTATCATAAAAAAGTATTTATTTTAATAAAGTGTTATCTAACAGCAAAAAAGACTTGAAAAGAATCTTGTTATTGCACTGTTTGATTTACTTTCAGTGGGTTAAAAACCAAAAATATTAACCACATAGGTGGGGTCTTTTCAAAAGGAAAAATTACCGGGTTACTTTCCTGCAAATTCATAATAGGTTAATAAAGGACGGGGGATCAACCACTTCCCACATTCACTTTATGAGATCACCAAAGTGAAAATGTCACTTCTCTACGGTGTTCAAACCCATTACCCCACCATCGTTATTTGTTCGGGTTATGTCTCTATTTAAAGTTAATACAGGAACAGGGTTTGACTATGCATCTTAATTCGTCTCGTTGTGATAATCGTGTTTAAAAATGTCTCTCCTCTCCCGGGTTTGAAACATCACTAGATACATCGGCATTTGACCTTAGTTTCAGACGAGTTGTCAGTACGCTAACCACTAACTACCAGCAGATGTGGTTTTAAAGAATAGAATGACAATAGGCGCCACATTAAGGTCACGTCTACAGAATACTAATATCCTAAGAATGTATTTACAACTTTCATCACCATCATCACTTTAGTTTAAGTTATTGCGAGGACGATAACCACTCTACTATGTCAATTCGATTCCCGACTGAAAAAAATATATATTTACTAATATTTGATAAAAATTATTTGATAATTACTAATATTTGATAAAACTTGATAAAATAACATCATATTAAAATTCTTAATACTAACTCCGATTATGTTTATTTGTTTGTATCTGGCTCTGGCTGTCGTATGTCATCAAAATCTTTCTTGACAAAAGAAAGTAAAAGGTGAATATTTTTATTACATCAATTGTACATTCAACTTTGAACTTGTAATCTGTCATTAAGTTCTGACAATGATCAGTTTCTTAAATCATATTATACATGCTACACTGTAAAAATAATATCGCACTAATATGTTTTAAAATATATTTTTTAGTTTGAATAAAAAAACAAAAAAAAAACAACAGAATTTAATAATGTGTTGTTTTTATGTAAAAATGTGCAATGGAATTAATAAAATATAAATCCAGGTTAAATTATATTGTATAATAAATGAGAGGTTAAAAGAGCGTGAAATGTTTAATCTTCCGCAATTATGCTTAAGAAAAACAAAACATTTACTCACGATTATAACTATTCACGATGTTACATTGCTTTGACCTGGGGTCAAATACTTAATCGTTTTTAATGTATATCTTCAGCAAATCGAAAAATAATAACTAGATATATAGAAACGAAGCGAGAAACAAGAAAATAAATAACTTAAATAATGCGTTAGATTATTATTTATGGTTTATATTATTTTGAGTATTAGTTTAAAAGTAAATCAAAGTTTAACTTTATTATAAAGTGTATTTAATATAATACACAATAATTAAAATAATAACGATCAAAATAACTCATTTTGATATTTTTATTAGTCTATAAATGTCTAATATTAAGACGTCTAATCGGTACATTAAATATAATTCGAGGTCAGATTTTGTGACCTGAGGGATAATTTTGTATCGCCATCCTTCCGGTTAACAGATATCCTTTTGACTTCCCCCGAAACTCTGTATCTTTAATATTGATTAATAACTTTTAATATTGTATTATTATCATCATCAATAGTAGATGTAACTTTAAACTTGTAATCACCATTAAGTTCTGCCAATAACTAGTTTCTTAAATCATGTTTATCAAACTATAAAGTTCCACACTTTATCTCACTAATGTATGTTACAATAGATTTTGTAATTTTAATAAACGAATTAAATTTAATTAGTTTTTAATTTTTGACTCAAGTATCTTTAGGTGAAACTCATGTCATCGACAAACTTCCTTCACCAAATTCGTTTTTCTTTATTCTTAATCGATTGCTTCATAAAAAGTGGAATTACCAATTTCTGCAATACAATAGAATACGAATGTGTTGGTGCAGTAATTACCATATAATGATAAATATGAATTGATGCTAGGAAAAATAGTATCTTAAAGGTGCTCAGGAAAGTTTAAAAATTTAAAGACGACCTGAAGTAACTCTACAATTAACAAGACTTATTTGAATAGAAGCTAAAACAAATTAAATGCGTCAGACTTCTTGCAGGATAAAAAAAATCGGTCCAATTACTCGAGAAAAATGTTCTCGTATATTTGTTGTACGATAAATTCAGTATATCAGATTGTACGTAGTAAGTCTGAATTTTAAAAACCCAAAGTGTCTAAAAACGATATTAAAAAAGTAATGTGACATCGCTAAGAAAATTGAGACAAGATAGTAATAATCATGGACTTCGATTTTCAGCAATGTCACATTTATTTTAATATAAAAAAATGATTATACTATCTTAGAAACTTGATTTTTACCAGCCCTGGGGCTAATGACCAAATTTTATTTGTAGTGTGTTTAATTAGTATTTAAATTTGACGCTGGGTTTCTTAAAACGTGTGTAAATCCATCAAAGTCTAAAAAAAAGCGAAGGAGAGATAAAGAGAAAGGGGGGAAAATAGCAATGAACTGCCAAATAAAGTTCAGCAGTTAATTCGATCTTTTGTCAAAAAACACATCTAATCGCCTCGGGCGAAGAAACTATACTTGACTCGTTTCACTTTTCAAATCAAATGAAGGATTAGCCCTGGATAAAAGTAGCTGTCCACAATTGATAGGCTATTAGTTATAAAGTTATAAAAGAAATCGCTAACAATAATCCTTGTAAAGAGTAAATTTCAGTCTTTACATCGGAAAACAAAAGAACCCTATTTGTCTCAAGGCAAAGTCTTAAAGTTAAGTTAAACAAAAGGCAAAAAACGCGAATTTAAACCTAAGGCTATAAATCACAACAATCACTCCTATTCCATAAGAACAACCTCCCATTTTAATACTTTCTATTATGAAATAAAGTAAAAAAAAAAGTATTATGGATAAGACAAGTGCAGACCTTGAGCTACATTTTAAATTAAAAATAAGTAAGCTAAGTATACGAGTTACTAATCTTAGAATACAAGTATAACTAAGATTGGTATGCAAGTTTCTAAGCTTAGTGAACAAGTTACTAAGCTTAGTATACAAGTTATTAAAATTTTCTTAATGAACTAGCTAATTGATAATGATTTAATTTATGTAAACTATGTAAAACTTACCGAACTAAAAAGAGGAAGAAATTATAAATCTTAAATGTTATAAAACATCATACATAATAGCATTTATGTTCAAGTTCAACAGAATAATCACTATCCTTCCTGTTCTTCCTTCCTAAACCATCTTTAAGCTCGAAGGGCCTTCTTAAAAATCTTTTAATAGAACCTTATTATACATTGATAAACTAAAAGTTCAATTTAATTTATATTTTTATTTTAAATCAAATTATAATTATTATTAACAAAGGGAGACAGACAGAGAAAAATAGACTCCAGCACCGGGACTTGAACCACGAGCCTTTATATTTCCAGTATAGCGCTCTACCAACTTTCTTCTTCTTTCTGTTTGTTAATAATAATTTTAATTTGATTTAAATTAAAATTTAAACTTTCCGTAGTATGAATACTACCTAAAACTTAAAAATAAAATTTATTTTTTTATTAAATGTAGATCTTTCGGATGAAATCGCGACAGAGATTTTTGTGAATTCCCACGTTACGAACCCCCTTACAACTCAGAGTCAGTTGCAAATAACTCTCATCATGAGCAAATCCCTTGAGAATGATCCCTGTAAAGGGTTGGAAACGTCGGAACTCATAAAACCATGAGGTCTCCTCTAGAAGATCTAGATGCAGACTAAAGACTCTGGCTGCGGGAACCATCGCTATAGAATAAGCTTTTTATTAGTCATTTCATTATTACCAGGGGCCATTAGTGTCATTACCTAAGTAGTTCTGATAGGTGAGCGTCTTTGTGAATTTCGACGTTTCGAACCAATACAGAGATCATTCTCAGGGAAGGCTTACCCTGTTTCGAACCCTGTCCTATCAATTAAGTTAAGCAGCATCGGGCATGGTCACCATTTGGATGGGAGACAACAGATCTGGGTTTACTTTCCGGACCGGACAACCGCGATGGGTTTTCACCCATCATCGCCTATAAATGAGTAGCTGCTTACGCTAAGTAGCGACTGGTTGTGAATGCCAATTATAAGGTTTATACAAATGATTACGCAGCCCACTAACCCCGTGTCATCTATTATAGTTATATAGTTAACATAACATAGTTAACACAATATAGTTAGGCCCAATGCACACAGAAGAGGCGAGAGGCGGAGGCGCGGCGCGGGCGAGGTGCAGGTGCGGCGTGGAACAGGCGTGTGTAAACGGTCCAATGCACACAGAAGAGGCGAGAGGCGGATGCGCGGCGCGGGCGAGGTGTGCAGGAGGCACGCTTCTTCAAAATGAATGAAGAGGTGAAGAAGAGGCGTCGAGGAGGCGTCGAGGAGGCGAGAAAGCGGCGCCTTCTCTGTGTGCATTGGGCTATATGTTTACATGGAGGAGGCGTGTTTCACGCCGCGCCTGCACCTCGCCCGCGCCGCGCCTCCGCCTCTCGTCTGCTCTGTGTGCATTAGGCCTTATATAAGCCTTTTGGTGTAGGCCTAGACGATCCATGAGCTCATTTCATTATATTTATGTTGATCTTTTAGAAACCATTATTGAATTATGATTTAATTTCAATCCAAATATCAATCTTATATTATTACCATATCATTTTATTTTCTAGATCTAATTTTAATAAACAAATATTATTGAATGTACATTTAATTTTTCGTTAAGAATGTTTGTTTGCAAAAAAAAACTTAAGAGTCAGCAGATACGCGTCTGGTTTTGTATTTTATATGCAGATTCAAGCAGAAAGTAACGTCCGCCAAGGACTCTAAATAACACGACAAATAAAGTACAACCAATTGTTTACTCGACCTAAACTAATTTTATTTGAGATAAACAATAATTAAATATAAATAATATAATATTACAACTAAGCTTGTAAACAGTATTTTCCCAAAGGCTTGATAAGCATTTCTAAAGGCAGAATGATATGTTTTAGTAATTGAGCTAACTTCTGTTTTTAACCCAAATGCGTGATTTTAATTCCAAAAAGTATAAATAACTTATTTTATGATCCAAATTTATAGTTATCATTCCTATGGAATAAATTTATCTCTAGAGAGGTAACTCCATATTACATATGAGCGGTTTTTAAAATCTGTAACTTGCATAAGAATTGCTATTTTCCCTTACAATTTTTATTCTTAACTCTATTGCGACAACTGCTCGATTAAGCGGTATTTTCTCAAATGCGATGTTCAGTAGCGTAACTATGGGCCCGCGTGGGCCCGCATTGCTGGAGGGCCCCCAAAGCAACGTCGAAGGGGGCCCCCCAGGTCTAAATGCTAGAGGTTTTTTTTTTTTTTGCTCATCAATTTTGTTTGGCGAGGGACCCCCAAAAAGTTCTTGCGGGGGGCCCCCAATGCCCTAGCTACGCCACTGGCGATGTTACAAATTTCTAACGGTGTTGAATATCTACCAATGTAAATATAGATGACTAGACTCTAACTAATCATAATTTATAACCAATCATTTTTTATTTTATATTGATTGTCAAAACAGGAATGTCATGTGACGTTTTGACAGAATGTCACGTGATGAGGCGTTAGTAGCTTTTAAAATGCCTAGAGCCGTGTACACAAGTGTTTACTATATTCAATGAAGGTGACAATAAAAGATGGGCTGCATATGTCAATATTTGACATTCTTTTCCAAACAATACACACTCCGATACAACAGCTACCTTTATCGATAGGTATTCTCAATTCTACGGTAAAGGTCCCACGGAATACCTGACATTATAATTAAATCAATAACACAAAGATGTGGCATAATAACGTATAGATCATATTCTCTACAACATCGTAGAGAAATGAGTTTAATAATGCTTTTGAATCGCTACATAACAATAGTACATTAAGCATCTAGTGCGGAAAGTAGCACTTTGCATGCGAGTGTGGAGTTTGCACCCGAGCGACAGCGAGAGTAGTAAAACCACACGAGCAAAGCAAAATGCAGTTTTCGCACGAGTTGCGCACCGTACTTTATCTACGATTGTGGATTTTAATAATAAATACAGAAAAATCAAAAATTTAATAAACATCCTGTTTGTAAGTACGTATTTCTCTTTTGATAAAGATGACATTAATTCATTAGTTGTATTTTGTGCCGAAATAAACAGTTGCGAAAAAACAGTTGCTTTAATTAAACAAATAGCAAATTAGAATGTAAACAAACTCGCTAATCGTGCGTTAAGGTGAAGAATTCCTCTTTTTTTCTGACCCAGGGCGGAAAAAAGAGGAATTCTTCACCTTATTATGAACGCGCATGCGCAATGAATACAGCTACGAAAAAAATCACTTTCTATGCATCTAAACAGAGATATAATGTTTATATTTCGTATCAATCGTAGATAAAAGAAATGTTGCATATGTAAATAAATAGTTTATCCCGATTTGTATAAAACAAAAACATTCTTAATAGTCTAAAATATATGTAATGTAATAATTTTAATAACAGGCATTCCTGTTAACATACGTTTTTAGGTTAGAATTATCTATTATCATGCAGGCCATGCTAACCTCCTATAGGTTATCAAGAAAAAATGTAAAACTTCAAAGGTTCTCACATCTAGCGGATCGACGCGCGTATCGGGATATATATATATAGATAGCAATATATTCATGAAGCCGTGAAGACGCCAAAAATATCCCTAAGATACTTTCCCTTGGACGAAAAGTAAAAAAATGAACAAAACAGTTATCATATATCACAGTAGATAGAAATATATATTTGAAAAAAAAAAAAAATAATAATAATAAACAATGTATGTATTATTACATTACATTAATTAATTTTTAAAATGAAAAATATAAAAAAAAGAAGGTACGGGAAGGTTTTATTCAGGATTGGAAGCGGCGCGGCGTCGCGAAAAAGATTGTATGGAACTAACTTTTTCGCTAAGAGGGCCATAGATTAATTGGGTCGCACGTCGATCAGCTAGCTGTGAACTATGTGAACCCACCTTATCACAGATAGATAAAATAATACTTTTTTGTACTTACTTAGATTATTTATTGATTTACAATAATTGAGATTATAATTATCTGTTATCATGAAGGCTGTGCTGATATACATCTAAGTTTAAAAGTTTAAAAAATGGAATTTTAAAAAATAAAAATTACAGCTTATAATATCCTCTTCTTTCTTTAAATGATACTTAAACCATTACATTTAAAATTAAAATTGAAGTTGTAACATCAATATAAATATTTAAAGAGATATTTCTGTATGGAATATTATGTTTATAGCATTTGCATACTAAACATATAAGGGAAGGGTAATGTTACTTTAATTTTAATGATTTTTAAATAACATGAATAAAAAATTAGATTACGTTTACTTTAAAAAGAAGTCGGTAGAAAGCCCTTTTTGAAAATTTCACTTGTTTATCTGGGCTTAAGTATATTTACATCCTTCTTGAGCAGACAGTAAGTAAACAAGAACATTCAGTTTATTTAAGTATTTATTTATTTGTTTTTTAAAACGTAAAATCTTTTCTACAATTTTAGAATGTTGTATGAAATAAGGCTGTTTCCTTTAAAAGTATAATACATTGCAATGTACAAAAATGTATGTAGGTGAGGATCAAGATGAGTAGAATATACTATATTCTATATTATATATTCTACTCTATATACTATATTGTATTTATTATTATTATTTATTATTTATTATTATTATTATTTATTATTTATTATTTATTATTTATTATTATTATTTATTATTTATTATTATTTATTATTATTTATTTATTACCCCCAGCACAATTCCAGGTGAAGAGGTTTTTTTCTTTTGATACTCTATACAGCAAGTAAGCTGTTTTGCTAAGTTTACTTAATTTTACGGTTTTAACATATTCAATATACAATTAATGAATTAATAAATAATTAATTATTTTATATTGAATTAGTTTATACTTAATTAATGTAATTATTTAATTAATTACTATACATGAGATGTCAGATGGCTGATAAGGTGTATATTTAATAAGCAAACCGTTATTTCATTAATAGAAACGTTAATTTTCTTATTAAATTTTTATTTAAATTAATTTTTATTCATCTTATTTAAATTTTGTTATTAAATATACACCTTATGAAACATCTGACCTCTCATGAATTAAACCATAAAGGTGTATTAAAATAATTAATAAATGAGTATTAATTTAATTTGTATTAATTATTATGTTAATTATACATTAATTAATTTTATAATGAATATGTTTAAGCCGAATAAATTGAGTAACCTTAACAAAACAGCTTATTTGAAGTAATAGCTAGATTATATGTATAGTATTTAGAAGTAAGCTATTCCTTGTAAACATGGCCCTGCCCTAGTTCCCTACAAGAGTTGTATACTGTATATAAAATCATTTTTGTTAAAACTAACTTGATTAATTGCGACCTTGGAGTTACTTATTGTCTTTTAAATAATACCTAGTTTATTTAGTTTAATTTTTATAAAATCACATCACATATTTAACTGTTTTATAATGGCTCTGATATTGCAGTATAACTCAGGGACCTTAAAACCTATTAAAATCTTATTGGAGAAAATCAGTTGATAGAATTCGAGAAAAAATAATAGATTGAAAAGGCTTACCAGAGATAGCACAAATAATGTTATTTAGTTCTTATAAGACATATTCCTTTTATAGCTGGTCTCACCTGTAACAAAAATAAACAATAAATGTTAATAAAAAAAAATATAGACAAGACAAAAAATATCCCCTGATGTCTGAAACTGATTTTTGTCTTGAGCTGGTTCCACAGTCCACACAAATAAAAATTTGCTTTTTGTAGGCTATGTGTGTTGAAATTGGTGAGTGTGCGTGGAAAAGGTGACGTTTTAGCACAAAATTTATTGATTGTTAGTGGTATTTTTTTGTGGTAAAATATTTTAAATATTTTCGCCGCACAGAAAATTCAACACACACACTGCGGACATAAAAAAAAGTTTCGTTTTCAGACCTCAATGCTTCAGCTAACTTTGATAAGCTCGGAAGCAATATATTTATAGAATGTATATATATTTAAAAAAATTAAATTCATTGACTCCAGACAGCAAAAATATTCAAATTTTGGTTATTTGTTATCAACTATACACATACCAATATATATATAAATAGATATACTCATATACTATGGATTTTGAAAATAAAATAAAATTCTTAAAACTCTAGAAATGTTTATAACTGTATATATTTATTTTTAAAGGAAATTAAGTAAACATTAAACAAAAGAATCAGTGAGTTAGAGCTACTCTAATATTATCTACACAAATATCCCCATAAAACATTTTAAAAAGGAATTTATCAAAAAGAAAACAACAACGAAATACTAAAGAGTATTTATTGGACTTCTACTGTAAACAGGAATCAATTAGACAAGATATATGTGTATTTATTTATATTACAAACAAAAGGGAAGTGAAATTTAGAACAGAAAGGGAAAGTTACGTGATGGGAAACAGGCCAAAAATGAACTGCCACTCAGAGCGGCGACGGTTTCCCCTAAAAAGAAACGACAAGACATGACAGACAAGGCGGACTGAGTGTAAATGTTGTAGCAACACCTGTCGCTCTTGACTAGTGGATTTCCAACACTGTCTTGGGTTGGTTCCTTGTCATTTTCTTGTAGATAGAAAATACACTAGAAGAGAAAAGAAAGAATGCTTTTAATAGAAGTTCGAAGCTAGGTTTGGAAGAATTAAGAGTGTCTGAGACAAAAGATGTCTACGATATTGATTAAGCGTGGAATTATAACGGAAACGTCACATATAGAGCACTGGAGTTTGTCGATGTTGGTATGCGGTTACCCAGAAAATTGAGCCCAAAAATATAATTCAAAAGGTTAAAAGCTTTTAGAGGTTTAAGTTCAATATTAGAAGTGTGGAGTGTGGTATCAACAAATCAATGAAAATATAGTATTCAAGTTTTCAAGAACAATTCCTATATTTAGTTACTTCTACTGATATGAAAAGTAAAGTGAAGGAAATTGGCCAGTTTATTAACAATAACCAATATTTTATACAGATCTTTTTCATAAACAACGTCTTCGAAGACCGCGAGACGTTACAGCACGGAGAGTTGTCCAGCCTAAATCAGTAATTAAAAACGATCAAACCAATGGAAATACGTTTACTAATAATGATTTCCCCTCGCTCAACGCAGCAAATGACAACAGAGAATCTACTGAACAACATGATGAACCCCAAACAGCTCAACCTCCTCAGACTCCCAGAAACTACGCCGGCGCAGTCCGTGGCCATAATACTAGAAACAATATTCCTCCTCCTACTTCCTCAGATGACCTCAACTCACTCTTCGCTTCTCTAAGTAACTTATTTATTGAAGTAAAAAAAATCATAACCCCGTTAATACCGATACTTAAAACCCTGCTATCTACCTTTCTTCCTGCGTTCATCCCTGCACAATGACCCAGAATAATTTCCTGTCTGTCCTTTTGTGGAATGCCGACGGCTTGAATCAGTTCTCTCACAGGGACGAATTAGACATTCTCTTACACGACAAACGCATAGACATAGCACTCATCACAGAAACTCATTATACAACACGTTCACATGCACACATTACTGACTACACTGTTTACAGGACAGATCATCCAGACAACACAGCACATGGAGGTACCGCAATCTTCATTAGAAACAAAATTTCTCATTACCAAATCCCCACCCAACCAACTGATTCCCTTATGTCCACAGTAGTTAAAATAAACACTACACATTTTAATTTTTCCGTAGCCGCCGTATACTGCCCTCCCAACAAAGTAGTTTCCCAACTCCAACTTAAAACCTATTTTTCCTCTCTTGGACCCATATTCCTTGCCGGTGGTGACTGGAACGCGAAGCATCAGCAGTGGGGCTGTAGAGCGGGAAATCAGCGGGGACCGGTGCTGCTCGATACCGTCTCAACCTCTAACCTCACAGTAATCACACCTAATCAATATACCTACTGGCCATACGATAACACTAAACTTCCAGATCTCCTAGATTTCTTTGTTTCCTCCCGTCTCTCTCACTTCAATTATCAAACTACTGTTCTGAATGACCTTTCCTCCGATCACCTTCCTATTATCCTTACACTTGACGTACAACCCGTTCCTAAAAATACTAAACCTTCCCTTATAACTGGACCTTTAGACTGGGACAAATTCAAATACTTACTGGACAGTAAAATCGACTTAAAAATTCCTTTAAAAACGCCACAACAGATTGACAAAGCAGTTGAATTTCTGACAGTTAGTATACAGCAATCAGTTAAAGACTCGACCGGCCCTGAACTACGTACGGACAGAAAATCAAATTTACCCCCAAAAATTAAGACACTAATAACAGATAAAAGACGTGCTAGAGCTAGATGGCAAATTACAAGAACTATGGCAGACAAACTTACTTACAATAGACTCAACAGACAACTGACATCCTTATTAAAACAATACAGAGCAGATAAATTTGACGCATATACGGAATCACTGACTACTGAAAATAAATCACTATGGACCGCGACAAAAAGAATCCTTTCCTATAAACCAATATCCCCTCCTCTTCGTCTTGACAATGGATCATGGGCCCTGTCTGACGAGGACAAAGCTTCCTCTTTTGCTCAACACCTCTCCTCAGTCTTTACTCCTCACCTTGACGTATCTGATCCTAACCATGATAGCTTAATAGAAAGTGAACTCGCCTCTCCTCTTCAGTTATCTCTTCCTCCTCCAGCTTACCATCCCTCCGATGTGACCCATATCATAAAAAATCTCCCAATTAATAAAGCACCTGGGTCCGATTTAATAACTGCTAAAGTTCTTAAAAATCTACCTAAGAAAGCCCTCCTGTTTCTAACCTATATTTTTAACTCAGTCCTTCGTACCACCTACTTCCCGTCCCAATGGAAACAATCCCTGATTATCATGATTCCCAAACCTAATAAGCCCACTCACCTTCCTTCGTCCTACCGTCCTATTAGTCTCCTCCCTGTAATGAGTAAAATTCTCGAGAAACTCTTACTTCGTCGTATATTTCCTATCCTAGAATCCCACAATGTACTTCCAGATCACCAATTCGGTTTTCGAGCAGCACACTCAACTATTCACCAGTGCCATCGCGTTGCAGACACTATCGCTTCCGCTCTTGAGAAAAAGCAGTATGTTTCTGCTGCCTTTCTTGACGAAGTACAAGCCTTCGATCGAGTCTGGCACCGGGGGCTGCTGTGGAAACTCAAGAGAATCCTTCCCCCAACCTATTATCTAATCTTATCCTCTTATTTGAAAGACAGATCCTTTAAAGTCTCTCAAGGATCCTCTGCCTCCCATTCCTTTCCCATCCTTGCAGGCGTGCCTCAAGGTAGCATTCTAGCTCCTTTCCTATATTCCCTTTACACAGCTGATATCCCGCTTCACCCCAATACCTTCCTAGCTTCCTTCGCCGATGATAAGGCCATCCTCTCAACCAATTCCGACCACCAATTAGCATCCCAATACCTTCAAACCCACCTTTTAATAGTTGAAAAGTGGGCTCAAAAATTGAAAATCAAATTTAACGCCGAAAAAAGTGTACATGTTACGTTTACCCTAAGAAGAGCAACCTGTCCTCCCGTTTTCTTGAACGGTTCCCTTCTTCCTGTTTCTAATGAAGTGCGATACTTAGGACTCTACCTAGACAGAAGACTCACCTGGAACTCACACACACGACACAAACGAACTGACATGAAACGACGCTATAAATTACTCTTACCACTTCTTGACTCTAGATCAAAACTTACATTACAGAACAAACTAACTATCTATAACACTATTATAAAACCTATCTGGACCTACGGACTTGAACTGTGGGGAACTACCAAGCCGTCTAACTCCTACAAAATCCAATCCCTCCAATCAATAATCCTCCGCAAAATCACCAACGCCCCATTTTATGTATCAAACCTCACAATCCATAATGACCTGAATGTTCCTTTTGTCCAAGACCTCGCATCCTCTCGCTATAAATCCTTTCACTCCAAGTTTTCCGTTCATCCTAATCCTTTAGTTCGAAACCTAGCCTCAATCACTCTGCCAGATAACCCACACAGGCGCCTTAAGCGTAAGTGGCCACGTGACCTTTTGTAACTCTATTACCCTTCCAACTTTTATTATTAAAAAATTAATAATAAAAAACAAATAAAATAAAAACTGTCATTTAGCTGAGTGTCACTACTGAGTGAATTATCTCACATCATGTGAGCCATGTTCTCTTTATTTATTATTATTATTATTATTATTATTATTATTATTATTATTATTATTATTATTATTAACATTATTATTATTATTCTTACTATTATTATTGTATATTATTATTATTTGTTATTATATTACTATTAGTGTTATTACTATTATATTACTATTACTGTTATTATAATTAATAGCATTATTGCTCTCAGTCGCTTGTTACAAGTTGTATGGAAAAATTGTAGTTGTGACTTAAAAATAAAGAAAAAAAAAAAAAAAAAAAAAAAGATCTTTTTCGTTAACTTGAGTTGGTCATCATTAAATTAATAATTATTATCCAGTTCACATGAAATACGACTTATGTCGTGTTTTTCACAGTATCAACGTTTTTCTTCGAATTTTATTCATTGTGAGTAACTTCCACAAACTCTCTTCGAAATGACGGAAAAAAAAATGTTTACATCTAAACAAATTTTAAGAGCACTTTCATTTTTTAATCTGTAGAGAACGTTAAATTTAAGCATAAAGAAACAAGCAGAAAGTATTTTGATGAATGTTAAGCATCAAGATATTAATTTTCAGTGTAAGGTGACCATATATTTTGGGACATGGCAAAATATCTAACAAAAGCACCTGGAAATTAGAAACATGGTAGACGCAATCTTGTGGAAAAACTTTAATTGTTAGATTATATCTAAGACTTATGTCGGTAAATTTATTAGTGAGAAGAAGTGTAAATGGGCTATATAATCAGTGCCAAAGATGACTGAAAAGCAAATTATGGGATAGTCAAAGGATAGATGCGGCTTAACACTTTATGCTTCTTGGCTACTATAGATTCCTATGCAAGCTTACAGTATCTATTTTCGCACCGATCACCGCGATGATACGGCCTCGTCCACACAGCCTATTTTAATGTGTCGGGCAAATACTGACTTAAGGTGGGAGCACTTGTGTTCTGACCTTTATATCATTTTGACTCAAGTTTGATACAGTAAAAATACAACGTATCGATTCACATATTTGATAAAACCTAGATGAGTAGCATTAAAAGAAAAATATAAATAAAGTCTCTCCACGAAAACGTATTCATATTTATGAGAATTTAAAAAAGCTAAATAGACCAGATTATTACAAAAAAAAGGTTAACACCAGTTTTCGTACATTAAAAACTATTCCGCCTTTTTGATCAAATATGTTTACTTTGAATTTGGTAAACTACGATTTCACTATGATGACCATGATCATCAATGCAGGAGTAAAAACTAACTAATTTAAAAACTAAGAGAACTACGTGAAAATAATTTAATATAAAAAAATTGAGTTTAGTGTGGTGTTTAAGATTTAATAATTTATTTCGTAAAAATATTTTAAGATGCGCAAATTAGTTATCGTATTACAATTTTAATTAGATAAGAAAAATAAGTTATATCCGATAAAATAATAATAATTAGTATCGACCGATGGTGTATATAAAAGTGTAGATTTCCTGTTATCAGCAACTTAATATTGCTCCTATTTATTTCCTTCTCCTATAGAATCTATTGATAACAAGTAAAACGATACTAGGAAGCAGCCTTTAATAGAGTAAATATCTAGTTATGTAATGCAGGAAATGAAATATCTTTACAAACTTATCGATAGAGCGTTCAAGTAGTAATCGAACACTAAGCAGATAAGGCTCAAAGAACAAGAAAAATGTGTGACTTACAACTCGTAGGATGAATCATAATTATTATCTATACCTAGATATATATATATGCCTATATGACTAATTTATGGATTATATGCGCGATATATTTATTATCCCTCAACTAGACAACATATTATAAAAAATCGGTCCGATAAATTGAGCGAAACTTACTCATATTGATAGTGTATTTAAATTCCTTAATATATCATTTAATTTATTCATTTTTAAAGATATTTAAAAAGTGTTCAATAGGTGTCCGTAATTGAGGAGCTAAAATTCATTTCACGATTTCACCTCGGGGTATGATTATTCTGAACATGTATGCCAAATTTCATCGAAAGCGGCTCACTACTTCAGACTACACGCGTCTGCACATTCTATAGGCGATAGACATTTTAAACAAAACATTTAACTGAAGGGACCTTAAAATGTGTAAATCCATCAAAATACAAATTTTTGACCCAACACAATACTTTCTCTCTCTCTATATAGGTGCTTTATATGAGAAAATAAATAGTGAATATTCTTATTATATCAATTGTACATTCAACATTGAACTTGAAATTGTCATTAAGTTCTGACAATGGTGAGTTTATTAAATCATATCATACATGCTGTTAAAATAATGTTGCAAAGGGAAGTCTTCTACGGAGGATAAAGGCGACATTATTAAGTAAAAAAAAATAGATTTAAGTCAAAGCTACAACTACTTTTTATGGGTAGACTTCTTCCGATAAAAGAGTCCAGCGAGATTTCTTATTTTTCTGTTACAGACATTATTATGGATTGACAGAGTAAAAACACAGTAAAAAGAGGGTGTGGACCAAATTTTTCTAATCACCTCAAACCAACACTTTGGTTTAAAATAGGTATTAATGTTATTCATATCTAGATCAAAATGTTCATAAATGAGATTCATTAAGAGTGTGAGAGAAAAAATACGAGAAGAAAGTGTATCAATCTTGAAGCTGGTCTAGTTTAATCTGAACAGTTAGTCTTACTGAAGCTAGTCTAACTATCCTTTCTTAAGTTTATCTTAACATAATGTTAACTAATCTCCATCGTATTTATTACTACGTTTTTATAAGCTTGCTTTCTTGTTTGTTTGTTTGTCCAGTATAAATCTTGCAATCGATTTTTAACTAACTTCCCGAGTAGCTAGACATTTGAAACTTGCAACTGATGACATTGCATTATTTTAATACTTTTAGCAATCTTTCAGCAGAATTTAATTCGTTTTCAGCAAATTTTGCTGTATGGAAGTTAGTTCGGAAAAAATCCGCAAGTTATTTTATTTGTTTTGACATGAGCCATGTTTACGATCTTCATTTTGACGGGTTTCAAATTTATGATTTATGACAGAAAATTTAAAAACGTAGTATATAAAAAGTTCTTTTTATGTTGTAATTATTTATTAATGTATCTCTAGTTTTTCCCTTATAAAGACTGGAAAGTGTTTCAATAAATAAGTATTATTTTCCGTGGAGAGATTGTTTCTTTGAATCCATGAAACTTAAAAAATGTGGGAAAAATGGAAATGTTTTCTTTAATTTGGACAATTTGTTTTATGTTATTTTATGATAACAGAGGATATTATAACGTATCTCTCTTTGACAATGACCGCATTAATTCTAAAGTTTTGCTGACACCCAATAAAAATAATCTACATATATGTCAGTTAATTTGATCTAGTTAGTATTAATAAATAGTTAAGTTTCGATTCGTAGTTTGCCAAAAATATAAAGAAGTTCTATGTCTATGAACCAGACAGATTATTTCAAGCGTTCCCAATTAGATCATCATATATATTTATCGTACGTACTCATACAGATGACATTAATAGATCCTCAAAGAGTTTCACTCTGAAGTCTAATTACATTTAATTTTCAAGCATATACATAAAACTATAAATATAAAAATCGGTCAGAATATCACTTCACTTCTCAATTTAGATTTGGGTATAATTTTTCTGAATAGACCATCATGGAAATCAGGTCAGACTCCACGCAGCTGGTGATAGACCATAGTCGACAAAACATAGTCTATGCACTTTTTCAAAAAAAAAAAATCACATTTGTTGGATCAAAGGATCTTATAGCAATTCTATCTCTATCCAAATTTTCCCTATAGCTTAATTCATTCTCTCAATAAAAATTACACAAGAAAGTAAAAATGTATCTCATTAAAAGGTCCAATCAGTTTTATTCTTTAATATTTCAACAATAAATTAAAACCTGTAAAATGACAACAAAGTTAAGCATTGATAAGCAAGCACGTGATTTTAATTATAATCAAACGTATTTAACTGCAACCTAAGCGATCATACTTTGTAATTCATAGTGAATCATAAGTTCCAATTGGGAAAATGAGTTTAACTATTAATCATTTGATATTTTTGTTTCAGCAATTATTGATTTTTGTCATCATAACAATTGATAACGTCAGCTACAATTGATTCAGAAAAGTGATAACAAGTTTTCAGAATGAGCAATGTCCAGAATAATTGCAGCATTAAAAAGTAATATTATACAAGTACATACATAATTGAAGTATATACGTAACACATAAATCATCGAGAAGACACAGGACTAATTAAGCAACATTTTCAGATCTTTCAACTTTTTTATACATGTTCTTCTATTACATAAAATGCCAGCGTAAAGCAGTGTTGCCATTTTTTTTTTTTTTATATTATTGATAACAAGTTGTGGTCGGCACATCAACTACTTATTAAATTATGTAATGTGTATCAAGATTCATGCCATAAGACTTATATTTTATAATTAACTTAATTCTTCTATTTTCTAATTTATTATAATATACAATTAAAGCAATAGTATCTATTTAATAGTTAAAGTCGATAATGAGCAACTATTAATATTCCAATAAGGAGCGTTATTGATACAATAAAACTGAATATTATTAGCATAGTTTCGCGTGAAACTATTGTGCCCAACATCTCTTCATGTTAGTTGTCATTTCCTCAATCTTTTAATGACGACATTTAACTTATTATTAGCAATATATAGCTTTAATTTTAAGCGACATAATAAGGAGATATATGTTAAATCTCCCTGGTGGTTCGATCCCGCATAG
Organism: Gerris lacustris; assembly: GCA_951217055.1. NCBI lineage: Eukaryota > Metazoa > Arthropoda > Insecta > Hemiptera > Gerridae > Gerris > Gerris lacustris. The sequence goes on from OX578280.1 coordinate 28,154,955, forward strand.
TAGTGGGATTAAAATGATCGGATTTAAGCAATCTGAGACACGTTATCATTCCAAAGGTCGAGAGTTATTAAGATTTACTTTCTCCCTGTATAAGTGTGAAAGAAAATTGCTGAACATCCTAAACGGGGTTCTTCAATAAAAATTAAGTATTATTCTCTACCAATAAAAACTAATTCCTATACTTACTCCATGACTATTTGACTCTATAGGTAAAGGACATTTATTTCTTAAAAAGGAATTTTGCGCATCTTAAAGATGCAGTATATTATTACTACACATATGTTAATATAAATTGAATGTTATTCATTCACAAACGTTCTTCCATTGTAATTAGTTATTATCATAATGCAGTAAAATTTCGTTTTTGTCTCCGACTTTTCTTATTGTCGGAATAATTAGTTTTAAGACTCTAAAAAATAGTTATTGCACAATTCATTCATTCACATGATGAACCGCACTTATATAAATAACCCTTTTTGTTTATTTTAGCCAGACAGCTCCATTGCACACGAGTGTAATTCAAACTCAGAGACTGTCGGCTTTTGTTCTCTTTAAAGTGCTAAAAAGCACGAACAGTTATTATTCGAAAAGGAAAATACTTTAAGTGTTAATTGATACTAAAAGAAAGAGACAAGTGTCACTATGTTTAAACTACCTGCTTGAGTGTTTTCTGTAATATATTCTAATACTTATATAGACAAGACACTTGACGTTAAGCTTTCATTTTTAACTGAAATTTATTTGTGACAATGACTCACTTCGACTATTAGTCAAACCAGATAAGAAGCAGTGGAAAACACTAATTAATTTTACGTTTTATCAACAATTCATTAATTAAAATTACTGAAATAAGTATACTAACTATACACTTTAAAATATATATTTAAATTACATATTGTATTCAATATAAATAAAATTGCCAAGTATGTTCTTTCAGTACATACAAAGGGTCGGAAGTATTTGTTAACCAGCATAATCGACCCAGACGTTCACAAGATGACGAATATTTAAAAGTCGGTTTTCGTTATAACTTCTTAACCATATAACTAGGTGAAAAAAACACTTTGAAATACATTTTTATTCTCCGAACGCAATGAAACTACTCCAAAGTCTCCCAAAATATTACATTTATTTGGGAAGGGGGTCTTAACTTTATTGATTTATTTTGTTTCAAATAATATATTAATATGTACTACAGGGCGTCCCCCTCATTCACTTATAACCCCCACGATGTATTTCCGTTAAAAAAATATCAACTCCTTTGGTTTTGAGGGATGATTTTTCGAGGCTTCTCTATGTTTTTTTTTTTTTTTTTTTTTTTTTTTTTTCATTTATAACTGAAAATTTAAAAAAAATGCGGTAGGCCCGTAAAATTAGTAAGACGGTAAAAAATAAAATAGAACTTAAAGTAAAGTACTTAACGGTTTGATAAGGCATGTTAAAGACAGTTATTACTCGGATAAATTTAAAGAGAATTCGGGAAATATTAAACATTTCTGGAAGATTTTAAACGAAGCAACTGACACAGACGTAACGCAACAAAGCAACATCGAACAAATCAGAAAACACGATGGCACAGGAACAGTCAGCGAAACCTCTGATATAGCCGAAGAATTTAACAAATACTTTTCAAGCATAGGTAAAGAATTAGCTAACAAGATAACTGATAGAGGAAAAACTTACCGTTCTAAAATGAAAGCACCTTCTAACTCAATATTTTTCAGGCCTATGACTAAAAATGAAATTATTAAAATCGCAATGGAACTAAAAGCTAATGCTGCTCCTGGTATCGATGGAATCAGTCCAACTCTAATAAAAAATACCATCCACTTAACTGCCAACCCACTCACATATTGTTTTAATTTATGTTTCACTGAAGGAAGTTTTCCCAATGAGCTTAAAAAAGCTGTTGTTATACCATTGTTCAAAGACGGAAAAAAGAAGAAATAAATAATTATCGACCCATTTCTCTTTTACCTACTCCATCAAAAATTTTTAGACTAGTTAGCTAGACTAGTTAGCTTCTTAGAAAGCTCGAAACTTATAGCCGACCATCATTTTGGATTCAGACATGGACTAAGTACTGATGATGCCATATACACGGTTACTAAATCAGTTATAGAGGCATTAGATAATGGTAAAAAAACTATAGGCATATTCCTGGATTTAAAAAAGGCATTCGATACAGTCGACCATGGTATATTACTCTGCAAACTACAAAAATTAGGTATTTGAGGAACACCATTTAATTTATTCAAATCATATCTTAGTAACAGGATCCAACAAGTAAAAATAAAATCAGTACTAAGTAATCATATACTTTTAAGCATTGGAGTACCCCAAGGGACTTGTTTGGGACCTATTCTATTTCTGATTTATGTAAATGATCTCCTACTTATCAACAATACGGATTTTAAAGGTAGTATCGTAGCGTTTGCTGATGACTCGGTTGCTTTATTTCAAGATGTCTCTTGGCCTTCAGTTTTCCATAAAGCTTCAAAGGGTATAGAAACCATAAAAAATTGGCTGAACTATAATAAACTGTCGTTAAACATTGCGAAAACGAAATTTATTACGTTTTCTTTAACTAAAGCAGGAAATATCGAGCAAGAGTTGAAGGATAAACCGTTGGATGTACAGATGCACGATAAACAATGCGCAAAGAGTTTAATGAAGCCTAACTGCCTGGGTCCAAAGCTATTACGAACTGATAAAATTAAGTACTTGGGAGTTATAATCGACCAGAACTTGAAATGGAAACCTCACGTGCAATATCTTTGTTTGAGACTGAGGAAAGTAATTTACAAGTTCAAAAATTTGTGCTCGCTATCGTCTATTTCAAATTTAAGATGGGTTTATCATGCTCTGTGTCAATCCGTGCTACAATATGGGATCCTTGGGTGGGGTGGAGTTAACCTGACAGTTGAGTGTCTTCAAGTTGTCCAAAAGAGGCTAATCAAAATCTGTTTGAGGAAACCGACTAGATATGCTGCAGAGAAAATATTTAAGGAGTTTAGAGTAGAAAGAATCGATACTTTATATAAAATAAAACAAATATTAATGGTGAGGAAGAATTTAGCAAACTACAGCTATATAAATCATTCTTATCCAACCCGAAGACAAGAGACCAAGAAACTTAAGGAACCAACTTGCCGCACAGTAGCTGCAACAAACCATGCATCTTTCACAGCACCTAGACTATACAACTTACTGCCTGTCGCCATAACTCAAATCATCTCTCCCAAACATTTCAAAATCACACTCAATAAGATAATGAAGATTAATAATTTTTTTTTTTTTTTTTTTTTTTTTTTTTTTTTTTTTTTTTAAAACTATTTGGCTTAATTTTAAATTATACATTTTTCTTTACATGTTAGATTATCTGGTTAATAGATTATCTTTATTTGTTACTTATTTATTTTTTAAACTGTTATTTCACATTGTTAATTTTATTCATTAGTCTGTATTTATATTTTAGTCTATTTATAAATTTGATATTATTATATAATTATTTAAATTTTAGTTATAGCGATACATACATATGGAGAATAATTTAACCTATATAATTATGTAGCATGATCACTGAAGGCCGCACTCAAGCTATTGCTTTTGCGGTTACCTAGATTGTAAGAAAATAGTTACGAAATGTAAATTTAAATAAATTAAATTAAAGTAAATTATTTCAGAGATACAGGTGCAGTAAAGAAAAAAAATCCAGATAATAACTTCAAACGGCACTCAAATATTCAGCCCCGCGACATGCCGAAGATTCAAGATTCATGACCACAGAATTAGCCAGGACTCAAACCAGCGACAATGAATTCGGACAAACAATCTGCGACAGTGAATCCGGACAAATAATTTGCGACAATAAATCTAAACAAATAATCAGCAACAGTGAATCTACACATGTGTGTGTACACAGAATGTGCGATACTGAATCTGTCTCTGTTCAAGATTCAGCGACACAGACTTAGCCGGGACTCAACCCTGCGACAAGGTATTCGGACAAACAATTTGCGACAATGAATACGGACAAATAATCTGAACAAGGAATCTGTGACAGTGAATCTGAACAAAGAATCTGCGACAGTGAATCTGAACAAAGAATCTTCGGCACTGAATCTGAACAAAGAACTGCGTCAGTGGATCTGAACAAAGAATCTTCGACACTGAATCTTAACAAAGAACTGAGCAAAGAATCTGAGACAGTAAATCTGAATAAAGAATCCCAGTGTATACTAAGCTTAAGAATCTTAGTGGTTATTTGTTAAGCTAATTCCTCAAAACTTTGTTTTTCTGTAGTTCATTAAAATAAGAACTTACTAGTTTTAAAAATGAACATATATATGAACTTAACTTTGAATGCAGCTCACGGTTAGGAGAATAAACTCGATAGTCGATTTTTAATAAAGACCACTTTATTTAATTTAATTCTCCTCCCTCCCTTAGGACTTAGCCAGGACTCAAACCAGCGACAATGAATTCGGACAAACAATCTGCGACAGTGAATCCGGACAAATAATTTGCGACAATAAATCTAAACAAATAATCAGCAACAGTGAATCTACACATGTGTGTGTACACAGAATGTGCGATACTGAATCTGTCTCTGTTCAAGATTCAGTGACACAGACTTAGCCGGGATAGATATTAGATATTTTATATATATATATATATATATATATATATATATATATATATATATATATATATATATATATATATATATATATATATATATATATATATATATATATATATATATATATATAAAATATCTAATATCTATTTCATTTACAGACACCCACAAAAGCATTAAGTTCAATCTATTTATCTATTTCTATTTAAAGATATAGGATATATATATATATTGTTGCTAGAAGGAAGTCATTATAACAAAGCATCACTGCTCGAGGGCTCCTAAAAACAACTATTTTCCCATTAGCTCTGTATTTGTACTAAGGGTTCACAGAATGTAACTAAAAATAAAACAACATTGATACCAACCTCAAGCCATATAGGTTTGCTTACTAAACAAAGGTCTACTTTTATGAGTTCCGGCTGTAAAAACAAAATAAAAAACCTTTGAAGATACCACTAATTGGATATTTGAAACGATACTAAAAAAAGTACCATAGTCTTTTTGAAATGCCGAAAATAAAAACTATAAATATTATATAATACCAATATTTAAAATTAAAAATGTTTATTCAATTTAATACAAAATAAAGGGTAATAATTAATGTTGTTTAGCATTTTCTTTTTAAGTATAGGGATATATTGTTAAAAACGTACGTGGAATGTCAAAGCTTAAATGATATAAAGAAATATGTTTCCTTACTAAAAGTAACTTTATTGTAAAAAAGCTTGCTTTCAACCACGAATAGTGACAAAAAAACAAGTAGACTAATAAATAAGTGAAGGAGAAAAAATCATAGAAAGGAATTGAGACAGATTTAAATCTGACACCAAAGATTAAAGATATTTAAGTTCCATGAAGTTACTTCGTTGGAAATAAGTTCCTTTCTAGAAATTAATAAGAGACCAGCAAGAAAATATATTCTGCCATTTAGTGTGGCACATGGCTTCCTCGCGTCCTATCGCGTACTTTAATGTTTTTCTTTTACACTTCATTATTGTTTAGTATATTTAATTCTCATCCCTCCCCTTTATAAATCTGGTTTTTTTTTTTCATGAATAAATTTATTAATAATGTATTAATTTAGCAATATTTAATGTGCTTAGACAGTTGACATTAATAAGAGACACTCTGTGGGCTACTATCGACATATCATCCAAATTTCATCAAAATAATCGATGCATACTTCTAAACAGGAAGGTGTATATAAATTTGAAGTTTCTAAATATTTTTTCTTTTGGTGGCATAAATGATAAAGGACCAACAATGGGCTAATTATGACCTACCATCCAAATTTTATTCAAATGTTGTTGACAAAATGGACGAGGAGTCTTCGAAGATATATCGGTTCGCAAAAATGTTTAACGATAGACAGATGCAATACCAAAAACTGCAAAGTACAAATGCAATATAAAACAAAAGTAGAAATTAAAAGCAGAATTTAACTTTTAACTAAATTAATCCGGATTAAAGATAAATAATAGGCAACTTTAGTTCTCTACATTATTTTAGTCTCACATTTTCTTATAAAATTCTTTATAATATATATATATGCTACATTAAGTGCCCTAATATAATTAATAAAAGTTAAAACAATTAACCAAAAAAAATAGTTGACTGGAATAAGACTAACCACTAAAGATAACCAACCTTAAATTGATAGTTTATTTAATTAATTTAAGTTATATTTGTGAATTTAGAACCTTGAATAATTATGTAACTCAATGATGTAATATGTAATTTTATTATACGGCATTTATATTATTACGGAATGAATACTATTTTATGCATTGAAAAATAAACAATAAAAACCAACACCTTATTGTAGAACAAAAGTCGAAAATATTTATTTTACATAATGAAATATTACAGAAATTATAGAGAAACATTGAATAAACTGCCAGTTAAATCAGTTTTTCCTCTTCTCTATACAACAGGTGGTATACCTTATTTTAATGGGTGTCCCTAATTCAATATCATTACGCACAAGACAATGGAAAAGCGTAAATGATAACAATAATTCATACGATTCGCCATTGTTACAAACAAAAACCATTACGTAGTTCATAAAATCGTTTTATCCGTTCATAATAGTATTAGCAGATATGAATCTAATAGCTGTACCTTTATTAATTATATACGAAAGACTTCAACTTAAAAGAGCATTCATCTCTTTAGCCGTCAGTATGAAATATCGTTGATTTAATGTAAAATCCCAATCTAGCTGATATTTAGAACTTTTCATCCATAAACTGTGTCGTATCGCCAAATTTCACGTGTTAAAGAATGCTAAATCCGACAATTTATTGCTGAGAGCACCATCAGATGTGTTTAGTACCTACATGATCTAGAAATTCAATTTTTGTTTTTCGCTTCGAGTCAAACATATTGAACTCTTGAATTATATTGAAAAAAAAAAAAAAAAAAAAAAAAAAACCACTTTAAAACACTCTGAATAAAACCTTTCGCCCTTTAAGACTACAGTGGATGCCGGAGCTTATTCAGACGAAAACTATTCGGATCTATTTGACCGAACAACTAGGTACCACGAAGTTGATCGTTCAAATTACAACCCTTTATGGAATTTATAATATTCCTAATTGTTTTTTGGACTATGTAAGTGTCATGGATATCGAAACATTAATCAGTATGGTTTTTAGTAATAACTGTTGGTGGAACATGAAAAACAAAGATTACCAGAATAGAGATTTTTCTGCTGGTGCCATTCTAAAATACCTACACATAAAACTTTTTTTGAATTCCTTGAAAGGTTCGGTAGTCTTCTTTTGTAGCAAACACTTCACATGTTCTATTTTTTACCTTTTAACAATATTAACTTTAATAGAGGAAAAGAAAAGAAAAAATGGCGTCCATCTTCAATCTTCGATGGTAGACAGAAGCAAACTGGTTGTCAGAAAGCGCACTGTAGCCACTATTCATTCTAACGACTGAATCGGAGCTAATTCGTCCGAATACGCATCCACTGCAACCTTAGTCTATAAGAAGCGCATAACAACTACCCAAACCGATTAATAGAAATGAGTATGAATATTGTAAATTAAGAATAAACTTTAAGAATAGAGCAGATTGAAAACATGTTTCACGAAACATGAGGAGGTACAAAATACATTCCCTAAATAACTTAACTATTAATAATACTTCGTGGCGCAACAGCCCGTGGAGGACTAAGGAAGGCCTGCCAAAGGGCTTATACTTCTACATATTAAGTAAAGGATGACACGTAGTTGACGTGTCGTTCATCAGCTGTATAAACCGATTTACCGACATTAACTAAGCTTCTATAATAAATAGAATATAAAGAGCACATTTAAAATTAAGTTTAAACAGGGATATGCACAACCATAACAACATTTAAGATCTTATGACTGGACCAGAATCAACAGATTTAATTTTTTAGCAGTTTCCTCTCCTGGCGAAATCCTTAGCAGATCGTTTAAGGATATGTCTTATGTCCAAGCCATCACCCTATTTTCCTACTTTTATTTCAACCTCAACTTGTACCTGTTTGGCTCTTCTCCGTAGGTTTCCAATAGTGATTAACATCAAGCCAAAATGAAATTAATAATATTCTATTAATGCATCTATGATTGTTGAATATTTATATAATAGCATAATATCTTAAAACAAGCTGTGTTAGTTTGTTTAATTATGTTATTTTGAGTGTGCACAATCATTCCGAGTAATTTGCATCCATTTTGTTAATCGACATAATCAAAGTCTCTATATTATTGATATTTAAGATAACGATCAACATCCGACAATCTACACATACATGATCTAGACGTGGACCATAATTCTCTCAAACCAGCAGTAATAAGCCCAATAAGTAAATCTTCCTGACCTTTGGAGGAGACTGTCTAGATAACTTAATAGGTATAACTCTAATAAACCAGATGCTATAACACTAAAGAAAAATCCAAATGAGAACGCCAAACGCTGAATTCATCAAAAAGCTATCTATAACATTTAGTTGGAAAATATATCTGTTTTTAGTTTGTTATTTATGTCTTTAAAGGTTTAAAAATGGATATATCCTAAATATAGCTAACTTAGATTAGAAGGCAAATAGGGTTCTACCGGCATCTACCCAAAGGACGTCAAAACGAGGCCGTAAGATTAAATCAAGTTTAAGATTTCATTGGCGTGTATTTAATACGAAGTGAAATCCATTCGTATGGTTCATATTAAGCGCGATGATTATCGACCCACAAGCATATATACTGTTGCACTTAAACTAAGTTCTGCATGGGACTTAATCTCTTCGTAGGTTTGAGGAATGTGGAATGCCTGGTTCTCGTTTCTTCGCCTTGTTGCTTCGTTCATTTCCAAATCGCTTTCGATTTTTTTCTTCTTGTTTCTGGTCGATTTTTTAATAAGGGGTTTGTTAGTTGGAGTAGAGTAGGGATTCTAATCACTGTGAGATCCTCGTCCAGTCTGGTTTCCATTTTCTCCTTTCCCTCTCACCCTCTATATCACGATTTATCTCACTCATTCTTTTACTGGTTTCATACTGAATTTCTCTCTTTACTTCTGCGGTTAAAATTTTATGAAAATTAGTTAGATATTTACCAAGCGACTGAAACTACAAATAACCAATGATTTTTCTTCCTTTTTACCTAGGTAAAATTGTTTTTTTAAGACTTATACTTTAAGCGAAGGACCAATTTGTCGAGATTAATCATGTCTTAAATATTTTAAAATATATCGATACATTTGTCAACGACTTCAAGGTAAGTGGATTTGTAAAAAACTTCGCATAAGAATTGTAATAACAACGACTGTTAAGGTGTTAAATGAAAGACAAATACAGGTGTTTATTGATCTAATACAGGGGCGGGGAAAATGCGGCTCTTAGTTAAGTTAGGTGCATCTTCCATTCAAAATTTATATCTTTTATAGGTTTGAAAATTTGTAAAGTTCAAAATCAACATTTTCATATTTTGTAAACCAGTTATTTGTGATATAACTGAAGATAAATTTCCAATTTTAGAAATAATACTTGTTGAAAAATTGGCTAAGAAATTTGTGGCATTAGAGGTGAAAGAGGATCAAGCACCGTGGTATTTAAAACAATGAGCCGACAGTAAAATAAAACGAAAGCAACAATGTATAATAAATATTTAAAAACATAAAGAAAATCAAATATTATAATAGGTTTTTTGTTTAATGATAATGCAATATTGTAGTTTCGCACTAGTGATATATTAACTATTAATATATAGATATATTAACTAGTGATATTTATAAACAACTTAATAAACTTATTTGTAACTCGATTTGTACGAAATTTCTCGAAAAAGTCCATGATCATCTCAAATTGAAAATTTGCTTTTTCCGTGGTAGGCTGTGAAATAGTAACTTTAGAGCCTAAAAAACATAGCTAAAATCCATTTTTTCATTACGTGGACTTAAAAAATCTTTTCATTACTCCTAGCTGTAAAGAAAAAATCTTTTACGTCCTAGGCACTAAAAGATTTTTTCTTTACGGCGGGTAGTTGTCAAAACTTCCGTTAGTAGTGCTGCAGTCTTTGTAGAAATGCTTCTAGTACGATAAAAATCCGCTAGATGTCAATGCGTTTTATTTATCTTTTTTTATAGTGTAACCTCATTTTAAGGTTTCTTACTTAAGTCTTAAGTATGCACTAATATTTGTTATTATTATATATAGATTAGTGATTAATATTTAATGTTTTTTCATTGTCTGCTACCTCGGAAAAAATAGCATATGCTACGCGACTTTGAAGTGTTTTTTCTTTACCTTGGCAATATTAACTGTCTCGCTTCGCTCGACAGTAAATGTAATTGCCGCGGTAAAGAAAAAACTCACTTCACAGCCTTGTAACATAATATACTATTCTCTAAGAAGGTATAAATTGTAGTGCGATAATGGAACTACTCGTGGTGAGGTTCTTATCAAGGAGCATTTTACTTGTCATTTCAACATTTTACGGAAATGTGAGGCTGGTAATAATGGTCGGATACAGTGCTCAAAATCCAGAAACATTTTTGGCAATACGTTCGTTAGGCCCAAATAATATATCCGTTAGTCTGTCAATATGGTCAATATCCCAAGTAGCACACTTACATCCAATGGATATCCCTGGGCTATAAAGCCTTGGACATTGACATCTCCCATAGATATCCAGATTTTGTGTCTGGATATCTATGGGAGATGTTAATGTCCGGCCAAAAGATGCTTTTTATACATCCACAGGATATCTATCTGGATCACATTTGGACAATGTCAGGATCTCCTCTGGATGTCTAATTAAGGATATCCAGGGGATGTATTCTTTGGACATATATAGGATGATTGTATATCCTCAGGATATCTGTGGGATACTGTAGGGATATCATATGGACATGGACCCGCCATTTTAGACCTTGACCGGTGGCGCTATTAAGCGGCTGCCCCAGGTACTAAAATAGTACGTAACCCTACGCTAGGTGGCACCACATGTCATTTTTTATTGCATTTTTTTCATACCACTTAGAAAAATAAATGTTAATTTATTTTTTCAAAGAATGTTACTTTTTTCAGAGACGAATTTATACAAAGAAACCAAGTAACAAAATTTGAAGAATATAAAATAACATTTATTTTAACAGAAATATCAAATCTTGAGTTATTTATGTACTGTATTAATACCTAATCCAATACATCAGAGTGTAAATACTGCTAATCTTTTAATAAAAATAATAATGTTGAATGCTTTATAAAAACTATTTTATTTTGTCACTGATGAGGTACTTTCCTGAAGTAAAAGATGTGTTGGATGGGTCATTATATGGGTTATTAAAAAAACAAAAATGTAGAAGTAAGGATTATTTATTAACACAAGAAAAAAGTAAACACAACATTAAAAATAGAGAAGGATTTTATATTTTAAATAGTTTTATTTAATATAATAGTAGACATAAGTATATATTTAAATTTGTCAATTTTCATATATATAATCATCATATATTGATAAATAAAATAGATTAAAAAATACAGGAATTTTAATTACAACTACCTATTATAATTAAATGTTATTTACATTAGAAAAATGTCTGTTTTTTGCTAGCAAGCAAACAACAGCTTTTTAATTAAAGCTTTGAGAAACTAAACGGACTTTTAAGATTTATTTGTGCATTATTAAGGGTCTACGTCCTGCTTGGTGCAGAAACAATTACACTTTTTTTTAATGAAGAAAAACGGTTCAAAACAACGTATCGAAAATCTAAAAAGTAGGGTGTGTTCTAAATTTTATTCTGCACAATTTGAGACTAAAATTGGTTATAGTACATTATTTATAGTATAATATGTACATTATTTAATAGTAGTAGATCAGTATATTTACATTTTTCAAATTTGTCAATTTTCATACATAAAATTGTTAAATGAAATAAATTAAAAAATACAGAGATTTTAATTACAACTAACAATTATAATTACATTTTATTTACATTAAAAAAATTCTGTTTTTTGCTAGCAAGCAAACAACAGCTTTTTAATTAAAGCTTTTAGAAACTAAACAGACTTTTAAGATTTATTTGTGCATTATTAAGGGCCCTAAGTCCCGCTGGTAAGAAACAATATTTTTTTTTTAACGAAGAAAAACGGTTCAAAACAACATATCAAAAATCTAAAAAGTAGGGTGTGTTTTAAATTTTACTCAGCACAATTTGCGACTAAAACTCTCTAGAGTTAATATAATGACACCAAAATGTGAGGAAGTAAATTTCAAAATGTTTTAACTTACTTGCCCGTATTCTGACCTCATTATTAACTCCAAGAGTTAAAATTGGTCTGATACTTGGCAGCAAACATTTAGAAGCCACTTACTTTTTAGATTTTTGATATTTTGCTTAGAGCTGATATTATTCATAAAAGAACTTGGTTTTTACAACAGAAGCATGGTGTATCTGATACGGAAGACAAAGAGGCTCCTACAAATATAAGTAAATATTTTAAAAATTTGCCATTTCACAAAACACCTATGTTTCATGTATAAAATGCTTTTCCCAAAGGTTTTAATGGTAGGTTAACCTTAGAAGCTTACAAAATAATAAAATAAAATTAATAAATAAATAAAAATACCAATCTAAAAAAAATTAAACAAATAATCTAAATAAAAATACTTCCTTGGAATTATTTATTTTTTATAACACTTATTTGTATCTACTCATTTGAATGTGGAGGTAGTCCCCTCATCGTAGATTCTGCCCACCAATGAAGGCCTTTGTCATTGGCAAAAACCATAAAATCCGCATCTTTAATAAATAAGATGGTTTTCAAAAAATCCACGCCTGAATCTAATTGCACCATTCACCAAATTAGGATATTAGATGCTGATTACAGGGAATGGCATTTTTTAATTTGCACATTTTATGTGTTATTATTTCTATAATGATTGATAATGATTAAAGATAAGCTCTCTTTTCCCTTGTTTATTAATAATTTATTTTTAGCACAAACAATGTTTTTTTTCTGCCAGACTACCAAAAGGCTTAAGATAAATGTGGCAGAGCGCAAGTTACATCTGATTTAAATTCTAACTCTGAAGTAACTGGTACAAAAAGGGTTGCAAACAGAAAATATGTATCTGATATGGAAGATGAAGAGGCTCCCAAAACTAAGATCCTAAATAAGACTAGGCATCGCGTGGCTCTATCATTGAAGCGAGCGTATTGCAATAAAATACTGAATATTGAAATTTGTTAATCATGATGAATGTCATAGTTGAAGATAAGTGGAAGAGGGTAGTAAGGGGTAGAGTGGGGGTACTCGGTACAAAGCTTTACTTCATAAGAATCTTAACCACCCGTAATAGCTTTTAAAGTATCACTTCATTACTCAAATACTACTGCTTGTTGGTATCACGTTGAAATTTTACATACTTGTTTCATTTGTACTTTAGACGATGTACATGAAGTTTTATTAAGATCGTTACGTTAGAAAGTAAGATATCGGTAAAAAGGTTTTTTTCTCTATTTTAAACGTTTAGGTCCGCTTTAATAGTTTTAGCGATCTTTATTAATTCATAGCAGTGTCGTTGTTGGTTTTACTAAAAAATGTTATTTGAAAAAAATGTTCGTCTCATCGAGTAGGCGATGATAGAATTTTTTCCCGTCCTGAAATGCCAATTTAATTTTTGAACCTCTCGTTTACGCGAGCCTTGCGCGCGAACTCTTGGACGGATCACGCTGTCCAACGAACTTAGCCTGAGTATTAGTAAAAGGAAGATGTATACCAAATTTCAACTAAATCGGTCAACTTTTACTCAAGTTATCGTCACACGCGTAAACGTTACTGACAGACAGACAGACAGACAAGATGCATATTTCGTTGAATGTAAGAAGCTCGCTTGCGCTCGCTTCAATTAAACTTTTTCCCAAAACTCTTATGATTCATTTAGAAAATGCTTCTTCCAACAGTTTTAATGGTAGGTTAATGATCTTGTCAAATAAAAATACTTCATCTCCAATAGGGACGAAAAGTAACTTTTCAGGGCTAGTTTATAGGTAATAATGTTGGTCTTTTCATCCCCGTTCTTAAAAACGGGGAAATAATGTGAAAACAGGGAAATAATGTAAAAACGGGATTATAATCCACGTTCGCCAACCTAATTATTTTGTAAATAGTAGAGATTGAATGGCAAATATAGTGAATTGATTGAAATCAGGCTGGCAACTTTTGTTTAGCCTTCGTTGAACTTCTTTTTTTTATTACTTTAAAAGTGATTATTAATTGTTTTAAATAATTTATATTGTTTTATTTTTGTATTTAATTCGTTTAATAAAGAAATACAAATGTTTTCTTTATCGATTAAATCTTATACAGCGCATTTTCTGGAGATAAAATTTTGTATGTACCTCGAGAATAATGCATTATTATTCCCTTGTTGTAATTATCTCCCTTGGCTACGCTTCGGGAGCTAATTGACAGTAATCCCTTGGCTTCGCCTCGGGAATTAAGATACCTAATACCCTCGGCTTCGCCTCGGGATTTAGTTGCCTTGATTCCTGAGGCAAAGCCGAAGGAATCAAGTTGGTTCCTTCGGCTTTGCCTCAGGAATCAACTCAGTCAGGCGGGAATTAATATGTTACATTATTCCCTAGGTGCATAAATAACTATTCTTAGTCCATTGAAGCTTGGTGATTTTTTAAGGCCGCAGCAACTCTTGCGGCAGAATGCCTCAGCCAATTTTTTATGTAATCTTCAACTTCTTTCAGAGTAGCTGAAAAAGTTTCCTGGATTGATCCTACAAACAATTCACAATTGGATTGATTAACAAATAACTCAACAAGATTATATAATTTAATCAATTATTTATTGCAGTCAAATAATTTAACCAATATATATGAAACAAATTAAAATGTGCACCATTATATGGCACTTACTTGTAATAGCTCTTGTTATCAATAGTGTGGAGAAGCATAATTTATGGTGTGATTTCCCAAGCCAGTTAAAGGAGCAGGCCAGATCGTTGCTTAAAGTTATCGTTAGAATTCTGGAGCACATGTTTTTGGCATTGCTCCCCCCAACAGACTTGAAATATTGAACCTAAAAATAAAGAAATTACAAAATTTCATGAACAAATTTTACAGCAAGAATGCAGCTAATATGCATGGTTACTGAAGAACCTTACTCTACAACGTAAGGTAGGATTTGTTGTAATTGATTACCAAACTAAGATATATAAATTTAAATAGGTTACAATAATAAGAATTTGTAGGTCTCTCCCACACCTTCTTGAGCCAGCCCTAATTATATCATTAAGAGAAGAGAGTAATTTTAAACTCATACAACTTTATGACTCAAAAAATTGACAGAATTTTTCTCAGCCTAGTTAGTTTCACTAACTTAAAAAGTTAGTGATTATAAGAAGAATTGGGGTACAGGGGCTGCAATGTCAGAAACAATATGTCTTAATTAAATACGAGAAAAATATGTTAAATCTGAAGAAATGAAGTCTCTACTCAAATGTTTGAATAAAGGATACATGAAAAGAGAAAAAAAGCAATATAATAATTACCAAGCTTTTGAAATCTCCTTCATTTCTAAGAAGGGTTTCAATTATGTCCAGCTCCACTTGACTTTTTATTGGAAAGCAGGAGGTATCGAATCTCTGCTCTTCACTATTTTCACTGCTGCGGTGAGCAGACGTCAAGAGCAAACTTTTAATATCCTCAAGATGCCCCATGACGCATTGTTGAAAGAGCTTAATGGATTTAAGCTCTTTCATAACATTATTCTGGAACTCTGAAATTAAAACAATCATTACATTACTACACCAAATGAGGAAAAAATGAAGCAGTGGCAGTTTTAACAAAAGGTTATGGTAGAAATCTGTGATGGGTAAAGAATATAATCAACCTTGGGTCTGCTCTTGCTGAGAAATGTCATCAAAATCATTCAACAGCTCAAAACTCTCAAGTAGAAGTAAAGAGAATTTTTAATCTTTAAGTATTGGCTCTGATGTCACATTCAAAATAATTTAGAATATATCTCAACATTTAAACATTGAATATATATTACTGACCTTTATATTCCCCCTTCCTATACACCAGTGGTTCTTAACCGGGGGGCCTCAAAAGGTATTTAGGTACTTTATATATTATATTGGGAGATTTTTAGGGGACCGTGGTTACCGAAAGGTTAAGAACCACTGTTATACACCTTACAAACTCTTTAGGATTCAATTCAGATTACTTATTACTGATATAAAAATAAGTAATATTTTTTTTTTATTTATTTCTCAAATATTACATAAATCATAAAATTAAAATGCTGACAAAGTCTTACCTATGTTATTTGAATGGTTGCAAACTACAGGCGTTATTATTGGTGATTTATCTTGACGAACAATATCTTCAACAACATATTCACACTCATCAACAACATATTCAGAATCTGAAATGCAAATCATTAAAGCAATTATAATACTGTATCACTGACCCTCTTGATAATATTGCATTAAATGCTATGTACCTACTGGGTAATAATCCAAATCTTTTGTTATTAATTACCATTACAAAACTATTTATCTATTTGTGGCTAACTAAATTTTCTTTACTTTTTTATTTTTTAATCATCATATTTATGACATGCTCTGAAATTAAATGTTTAATCGTACTAATGGAATTGCTCTTAGGGAAATAAGAAATGAATGATTTTATATGTTCATATCTAGGGTTTACTCTAGCAAGGTTTTGTAAATGCTATTTAATGTAGTTCAAAAGAGTGTTCTAAAAAATAAGTACTTCCAAGAAAGTATTTTTATTTATTTATTAATTTTATTTTATTCTTTTTTAAGCTGATAAGATCATTAACCTACCATTAAAACTGTTGGATGAAGCATTTCCTAAATGAATTATAGGAGTTTCGGGAAAAGGTTTTATCTTTTTTTGTTTAATTTTATGAGTGGGAGCCTCTTCGTCTTCCGTATCATATAAATATCGTTTGTTTGCCACCCTTTTCCTGACGGTTTCAGATTCAGAATTTAAATCTGATGTGTCCTGGGCTTTGCCACATTTATCCTGGGCCTTTTGGAAATCCGCTGAAACAAAAAAAAATAATAATAATAATAATAATCTGTACTATAAATAAATATTAAAGACATAGTGTAGGGAAAGTGGGCTTGGATCATTATCAACTATTATTAATAAAACATAAAATATGCAAATTAAAAAAATGTCACTCACTGTAATCAGCACCTAATATCCTGATTTGGTGAGTGGCCCAACAAGATTCAGGTAGGTATTTTTTGTATACCATTTTATAAATTAATGAGGCAGACTTGATGTTGGGCCAATGACAAAGGCCTTTATTTTCGGGCAGAATCCACGATGAGGGGACCACCTCCACATTATCCTCATCGCAGAACAGGACAACACTCCACATAATAAAGACTGAAACAATAAAATAAAATTTAAAAAAAAAATCAAATTCTATTGGCATTCATATTTTTCCTTTGAGAGCATATGTATTGAACATTCCAATAAATTAAGTAAATATTAGATTCATTTTATGACATTGTGGAAGGAAATTCTGTAAATACAGGTGAACTTCAATACAGACAATAATAATAAAACAAAACGGGACACCTACATATACGAATAGGGTTTTAAATTAAAAAATAAAATAAATAAATAATGTAATAGTTTAGGTTGTACAAATAATTTTTGCAACTAAAAAAAAATTAAACATAAAAAATAACAGATAATTTCTTAATTTATTGTATGGATCAGAGGTAAAACTGCAAAACCGTTCTTGAAAGATAGGCTCACTAATTTACATTTAACTTGACTTAGTAAATACGAGATTTTGGGAGAACTAGAAGATGATTCTACCATATAAATATTAAGAAAAGAACTTGAACAGGGCTCTTCAAAGAAACATTTCTTATTCCATACATGACCAACTATGTTAATTTCATTGCTATTACTTTTAAAAATAGAGTTTACTTCCACAATATCTCCTTTTTTAGTCATAAAAAAATTATCAGGAGGTAGACAACCTAAACAATAATCTTTAAATTGAACATATTTAAACTCTTGCACATTTGATTTGCTAGGAAGGCTCACTTTTAATAAAGGAAAATTGCTATCTGCTTTAGAAATTATTTCAGAAGGAAATAAAGTTTCCTCTTGCCACCTTTTAACTATTTGCTGCAGAGGTAAACTTTTACTTTTGAGCTTAGATTTTAAAACGTGCATATAATTTTCAAATGGAAAAGCACTGCAATTTTGAATATTTAAAAAAGTATCAACATCGTCTGCAATATGCAGTAGAGCATGAACATTATGGGAAACATAATCTTTGCCGTACAAGGTAGCAAATGAATCGACAAAGTGACTCATTAGAGAAGATGAATAGCTTTTAAGTTCAACTGCTCTGTCAGACAACAAGATGGATGTAGCAACAGTTAAGGTAAGGAAATGATTGTATTTATCAGGTGTTAAATTATTAGCTAGAGCAACAGGACCAATATAAAGTAAAAATTGTCTAAATTCAGTGGCCTTCCATCTTGGAAATTCATTAATAGATCTAGGTTGTCTTACAAATTCTTTTGGAAGTTTAAAAGATAAAATATTAGCATTAATATTGGCAATAACTTTAGATGGAAGCCTGTGTGGTAAATCTCCTTTCAACCATGTATTAATAAGCTTTTTGACAACCCCAAGACAAATTAAGTGCATGTAGTCTAGGGGAACATTTTTAATTACATTAAATTCAGGCAAGACAATCAAAACAGAACTTCCAACGTGGTGTTCTTCCTGTTCTTGCAAAACAAAGGATTCATGACTCCTTAGATTTCCACTTTCAGTAGGAAAGGACACACGTCTCGAACCATAACTTCCTTCAACATCACATCTTGTGCAGGAATAAAATCCTGTATGGCCCTTAATTTGTAGGATGAAAGACTTAGCAGGAGCATCACAAACAAAACCAATTATTGAAAGAGAAACGATTTTATTATGAATCGTTAAACCACCACAGATTAATTCAACAAGTTCCTCCACTAAATCATTTAAGAATGCATTTGCATTATCAGGTTTAGAGTAACCGTGATACAACCCAACTAAAACTGTTGGAAAAGAATTGCAAAATGGCCTAGCCAAAATAGGATAGAATTGGCTGCCAGAACTTTTAGAGATAGGAAGACCATCAATACCAATTAATAAATCTAACTTTGGCGGAACTTCCTCCATTTTGGAGAGTTCATAAAGTAAACAATTTTTTAGGCCAAAGTGAAAGTACTCACCAGGTGACATTTGAACCAGATCCACTTTAGATCTAGAGGTATTTAGTAAAGTTCTACAATCTGAAGGAAGATTTTCTAGTTCCTCTGAACAGGGCTTATTAGATTTTAAAAGTTTAAGCAGAGAATTTACAGCAATACGGGGTATTTTATTAGATGAAGCCCATTCAGCTAATTGCAAAGAAAAACTCTTTGGCATACTATCTGGTTGTTGACACACACTCAATGGCAACTCAGAAATATTTGATAAAGTGGTGGTATCAGTTGAAGGAAGAGTGAGGGAAAGCATATCATCTTCAGAATCAGAAGATTTAACAGAAGACATATCATTTGAATCAAGAGAAGAGAAGGACATCACATCATCTTCAGTCCCAGTAAGTGGGACCATGCCAACACCAGAATCAAATATTAAATTATGAGCATGACCATCATCACATTGGCCACCCTCAGGATACTTATTATCTTTGTTAGATGAGCTATCAATGTCCTGTCCTGAACTGCTCCCATAATTTAGTCCTGATGTAGATGCAACAGGATCATCATGTGCTGGCAAACCTTGCTGAGAAGGTTGCACACGTCTCCTGGCAGTTCGATCGCAAATTAAGTGACTGCTCTTCTTTTTACGAAACATTTTAACCTAAAAAGTGACCAAGAATACATTAAGTATATACATTTAAATGTAGTATCTAAATAACATGGTTACAAAGCCATTACAATAAGTTAGATATCACTATACTGAACATTACTCAAAACAGAGACGTACACTAAGTTCGGATAGATAGGAAAGCGCAAACTTGGCTTCATCTAATCACAATTTTGGTAGGTTCTATCATGGGTAGTTGAGCATTTGATAACTACACACTTATTACTTGTAATAAAGACTTCAATCCAGATATTTTTAAATACTTAAACAGTCCTATAAACAGATTGATACAATTTTAAGTTACAAGTCTGATATTAAATTTAGTATCTAAATAACTTGGTTACCAAGATATTACTTACAATAAGTTAGAAATCACTAGGTTAATCATAACACAAGACAGAGAGACATACACTAAGTTCGGATAGATACTAAGCACTAACTTGCGGCCTGATCTAATCACAACTCTGGTATGTTCTATCATAGTTATAGAGTTAAGCATTCGATATCTGTACACTTATTGTTTTGTAATAATAATGCCTTCAGACCAAGGATTATTAAATACTAAAACAGCCCTATCAACAGATTTCAAGTTACAAGTCTGATATTAAATTTAGTATCTAAATAACTTGGTTACAAAGCTATTACTTACAATAAGTTAGAAATCACTAGGTTAATCATAACACAAGACAGAGAGACATACACTAAGTTCGGATAGATACTAAGCACTAACTTGCGGCTTGATCTAATCACAACTCTGGTATGTTCTATCATAGTTATAGAGTTAAGCATTCGATATCTGTACACTTATTGTTTTGTAATAATAATGCCTTCAGACCAAGGATTATTAAATACTAAAACAGCCCTATCAACAGATTTCAAGTTACAAGTCTGATATTAAATTTAGTATCTAAATAACTTGGTTACAAAGCTATTACTTACAATAAGTTAGAAATCACTAGGTTAATCATAACACAAGACAGAGAGACATACACTAAGTTCGGATAGATACTAAGCACTAACTTGCGGCTTGATCTAATCACAACTCTGGTATGTTCTATCATAGTTATAGAGTTAAGCATTCGATATCTGTACACTTATTGTTTTGTAATAATAATGCCTTCAGACCAAGGATTATTAAATACTAAAACAGCCCTATCAACAGATTTCAAGTTACAAGTCTGATATTAAATTTAGTATCTAAATAACTTGGTTACAAAGCTATTACTTACAATAAGTTAGAAATCACTAGGTTAATCATAACACAAGACAGAGAGACATACACTAAGTTCGGATAGATACTAAGCACTAACTTGCGGCCTGATCTAATCACAACTCTGGTATGTTCTATCATAGTTATAGAGTTAAGCATTCGATATCTGTACACTTATTGCTTTGTAATAATAATGCCTTCAGACCAAGGATTATTAAATACTAAAACAGCCCTATCAACAGATTTCAAGTTACAAGTTACAAGATTACAAGTCCGTTAATAAATGTAGGATGTATATTATAACTTTGTTACAAAACAATTAAAACAGTCCTATAAACATATTCTTAATTACGCAAGTCCGATATTTAAATGTAGTACATAAATAACTTGGTTTAAAGCCATCACAATAAGTCAGAAATCACTAGATTAATCATAACTTAAGATAGAGACGTACACTAAGTAAGGATAGATATAAAAGCGCTAACTAGGCTTTATCTAAACACGTTTGGTACGTTCTATCATGGTTAGTTAAGCATTTGATAACTATGAAGTTATTAATTGTAATAATGACCTCAAACCAGGTATTTTTTAATACTAAGTCAGTCCTATAAACAAATTTTAAGTTACGAAGACCTTGCGAGACATTACATTAAAAATAAGTTCTACCAAAATATTACTTACCTTTGACAACAGCAAAACACTTTATTTAAGACGAATGTCCTATAAATAGATAATATATATACATATGTATTAAGAAATTTACTTACTTTTTTGAAGTTGATAAACTTGACGTGAAAATAAATAACTTGTACAGTTAGTTGTTTGCACTTAAACTTTTTCACGTGGGAAACGAAACGAAAACAAAAGACAAATAAAACTATAAAACAAGCGGTGCTCAGGAACACCAACATTCTTATTGAAATAAAAGAAGAATAAAAACTAAAAGAAGATCTTTGAATCCCTCTAATTTATGTTATCCTATGGATGTCCCCAGGATGTTTGAAAAGCACATCCAGGGGTTATCAACGATTGGATATCCAAGGGATATATATTTGTTGGATATCTTTTTAAGGATATCCTGGGGATGTCTCTGAGATAATAAGGGAAGAACCATCCAAGCCGAATATCCTACAGACATCCATCAGAGATATCAAAATGGATTGGATGGTTTTTGGATAAACTGACATCCAGAGGACGTATTTTGGACATTGTGTGCTACTTGGGATGGTATTGCAAGACAACTACAGGCCGGTGTTTTGCCGGTGATATCAGTCACAGGGCGAAAATATCATATATATAATCATTGCTTTATCTGAATATTAATTGTTACTATGTATAAAACGGAAAATAAAGAATTTACTATTATTATTATTGCCCGGCCATGTTAGTTCCCTGTTCTGAGTTCAAAGAAGGTAGTTAAGTGGTTTATGTATCTTATCTGTTATTAGTTCTCATCTTTTTCCGTCTTTATTTGTATCATTTTGTGTTTAAGCTCAAAATAATTTATGATTTTTATGGTTCAGTTAGTTTTCATTATAAATAACCTGACAAAGTGGACAAATAAGAAAACGATTGACCTAATAAATGAAATTCCTTTAAATTCAGATCCATGGGAGTTAAAAAAATTTTAAATTTAGGAAACTACTTCTCACGTGTACACGGCAAAATTCTGTGGCCGAAATATTGCCGGACAATAAGTTTCAGAAATATTTCCCGAAATTTTACGTCTTTGTTGCTCGTTTAGGGCCCCCTTTAGAAGTAGGTAAACGTATTTTCTTGATTCTGGGGAACGACTTCATATAGTATAATATCTATAAAAAATCCAAACTTGCGAGGAAAAACCTTTGTGCTTGTGATTATTTTGAGAGTCAGCAGCTGTTAAAAGCCTATGCATCAAATTATTTCAAACCAGTTACGAACTTTTACCAACTAGGTAAAAATTCGAAAAACTGACACAGTTTCTTTAATTTAATTATTATTCTTAAATATTTAACACCCACTATTGTGACTTTTTCCCTCCTCAATTACCCACCATCTTCATTACATATTCAGAATCACCTGATTTCCATTCCACATTACTTTCTCCTAAACGTCTTCAACTTCTCATTTTTATCTCACATCCTAGCTCCCCCATTCTCTATCATAAAAAAATAATAAAAATAAAAAACGAAACAAATAATTATGCAAATTTTTATATTTTTAAAAAAGATTTCACCCATTTAAATTCCAGTCTTTTTCCCCAAAAATATTTTAATATATTTTATATTTAGAATCCTCTTGAAACCTAAATTCTTTTATACTATATATTATGTATATCTATATGTGTATATAAAATGTCTGTGTGTATTAAAAATCCGATATTTTAAAACAAGAAGAAAAAAATAAAAAAATTGCCATAAAACGAGATTTCGTTGTTTTACTCACAAATGTGATTGTAATTTCCCTTTAAAACTTTTTTTTTTCAGAAGAAAGCAAACGACCATAAATATTATTTTTTTATGTTAATTTGTATTATAAGAAGCTTAATACTTACATAAAGGTACACGTTTTGCACAAAATTGTCTACTTAAATTAAGTACGTATAAGAATATTTATGTTCATCTGTGTCAACTTTTTTGTAAGATAAAAATTATTTTAAATTTTTTTACTTACATTTCCAGGTTTTACTAATATAAAAAAAGAAAGTATGTTTTGTTTTCAAAAATAAAAATAAATTGTTAACCAGTTTTTTTCTGTATCTTTGAAAATTAACTTGACTATAAAAGGTCCCGAAATTTAAAGGATTTTTTTTTTTTTAAGAATTATAAAGGGAGATTATAAAATCTTGCTTTTACATACGTGACATGAGGCGAACGATGAAAGTTGTTGATATTTACAAAGATCTAAAAGAAAAAGTAAATTATATTTAGCGAGTATGAAAAGGTGATACAATATTAGTATCAGCGATCATAGAATCCTTAAACGGAAAGATTTCCAACTCCCCTCTTTATCTACCTGTGTTAGACTACTAGAGCTCCACGGGAATTCCGGTTAATATTGTAACTAAATCTTTTACACCATTCAAAAGATATAGAGCTTCTTAATTCAAAGAAATAAATTAATAAATTAATTTGTCAATTTACTAGATTCGAACCCGGGAACTTACTCATTCTGAGCTATCGCGCATCTCATTCGGCCACCGAGGCTGTTTATTTTATTGTATTGTTTATTTACAAAATAGTACAAATGTCAAAAGATCATAAGTAGTTTACAATTTTAACCGCCATATTCTCGTGGAGCGCTAGTGCTCTTACACCTCTAGAATACTGGAGTTGGATACCCCTGATTAGTATAATATACTGTCAAAGTATCCATAGTGGGCAACACTGATTGCACGAGAAGGTAAATTTAATATCGCGAATATTTCTGTGAAGTAAGATTATAGTCAAATAACAAGAATACAAGAGCAGGCTATAGTAATCGTTTTTATTAACCGTATAAGTTTTCGTTTCGTTTTTAGCAATTTTTTCCAATGAAAATTAGCCTAGTGTCATGCTATTATTATCAATATTCGTTTTTGTAAGATTGATTTGAACAGTTTTTTTTGCGTCCTATTAAGAAAATGGAATAAGGCCTACTAGCAGTAGAGAAGGATGAGAGCTCCTTCACCAGTTTTTTGAGTTTTGCAAAGGATTTCTCCAAATTTCAATCGTGTCTTGTCTATTTAGTTCCGCCACTATTCAGTAAATCTGCCAAATTTAAAACTTGTATTAGCCTTTTCTTTAACGAAGTAATATATTAACTTATTTTTATATTATTGTGTTATTTATTACTTAATTTTTTTTACATGTATACTCGGATTCCAAATTCCTTGCCATAGACAGGGGGAAAAATGGCGTAATGGAAACAATCTGATTAGTTTATTAAGCAAAATAGTATTATGGGTAACAAATAATAGGTTGTTTTGACTGAGATTTTGTGGTACCACTCCATAATTATGACTAGAGAGGTTAATAAAAGTAACACTATAATATTGTCACCACAATTTTATATTTTTAAACAGAGGCGTTTCGACATTTATATCATCTTCAGTGTGTTAACATAGTAAGTGAAAGACTACTAATACTAAGCTACATATTTTACATAGTCATAAAAGTTTATAAAATATGTAGCTTAGTATTAGAAGTCTTTCACTTACTATGTTAACACACTGAAGATGATATAAATGGCGAAACGCGTCTGTTTAAAAATATAAAATTATGGTGACAATATTGTAGTGTTACTTTTATTATGGGTAACAGTTAAAAATCAATCGCATTATTTATCTTAACAGATTTTTCTGTCCCGTCAACAGCAAATAAATTTTAGTCTGAGTTTAATTTTCCCAAATATGTGTTATCTTGGGTTTATATTATAAAGAACCAAGTGAAATTTCAATAAATAAGACTGTTATATTTTCTTGAATTGCAGTATTATTATTATAACTTATAAAAACCTAGTGCCTTATTATATTAAAAGACTTGAAACTTCTACACTGGTTGTTTTTATATAATTTTATTTATTTCTTCATTAGTTTTTATTATTTTATATATCAGGTTTATTTATTATATATTTATTTATTTAAACATCCAATTCGATACATTCATTGTAAAAAAGAAACCCATTCGACGTTCAACTACCTTCCGGCACAATAATTTTGCAATGTTTAGCTTCTCGTCTGATTTGAACAACATTTTGGTTTTGGATACAGTACTAGCGGGGATCATGCCACAGAGGATGTAAAGCCCGACATTTCCTTTTCACTCCTAGAAGCTTTTTCAGGAAGCTAATGTTACATTCAAGCCGATATTATATCTTTTATAATGGCTAAGTTAGTCAGTATTAAATACTAGCTCATCATATAGTTCTGGAGAACATTGTTCATTTTCAGTTCAGCCATCAATCTGATCTGTATAAAATAATAGAAGCAAAAAACTCAATATGGCTCATTGAAACTTCATTAGTACATATTATAATATGACATATTTTGCCATTATAAGAAGATGAAGAAGATAAACAAGTGTCAAGTTTAAACATTAAAACCTTCAAGCTAAGGGGGATTATCTAGCTGTTATACTTTACTAAAATGTTAAGTTAAATAGTAAAATTTAATAAAATAATATTATGGGGGCTTAATTACTCTTAATTCACCCCTTAATCGGACCTCACACGGTCAATATATTGACTCAATATTTGATTTCTGTCAATATATTGACTGTGTGAGGGGTTTATTGAAGAAATATTTGTCGTTGTCAATATATTGACGGACCTTCAATAAAAATGAAACTTATTTGGTTTTTATTGAAGCTTCGTCAATATTTGGTCGTATTGTAGCGCTGACAGTGGCAACTCATGAAAACTTTTTCCAAAACAAACCTTTAAGCGGACCTCACACGGTCAATATAATTTCCTTCAATATATTGACTCAATATATTGAAGGAAATTACTTTGACAGTGCCCCTCACACCACGTCAATATATTGAACAATAAAATTATGTCAGTCGCTTGGCAAACCTCGCACTGTGAAGACTGAGTATTTTGTGTAGGTATATTTTTTCGAGGTTGTGTTTAATTTTATTATGGATGACTTCAATACATCGACGAAGAAACAGTCTGTCTTCTTGTTTGTCCTCTGCAGATAACTTTTTTCTATTAGTATTTTTGTTCTTTTCACTCATATTTGTAAAATAATATTTGAAGAAGTAAATTTATATAATATAATACGATATATATAATTATATTTATATATAATATAATGTTTAAAAAAGTAACGAGACAAAATTGAACACAGAAAAGGTTTCAATTTTGAAGGTTTTAAAGGTTTGTTTTGGAAAAAGTTTTCACGAGTTGCCACTGACAGCGCTACAATACGACAAAAATATTGATGGAGCTTCAATAAAAACCAAATAAGTTTGATTTTTATTGAAGGTCCGTCAATATATTGACAACGACGAATATTTCTTCAATAAACCCCTCACACGGTCAATATATTGACAGAAATGAAATATTGAGTCAATATATTGACCGTGTGAGGTCCGCCTTATACATAAAATTTAGGAAAATCCTTATTTATGGACTGATTACAACAAAAGAAGAAGATTTTTAAATGTAACTTCACATTTTTGTGAGATATAGGTACTGATTTTGTTACCAATATTTATTCCACTTTCCTACAACATAGAAAGCTGAAATTTTCACAGATTATGTATATCCAAGGACAATGCAAGTGCCATAAAGATAGTTTTTTTTTAAGACACATTGAGGATTAATACCGCAAGTTAGCAACTTATGATACGAAGAGATACTTACCGCCGATACTTGCTCGATCTGAGGATCACTGGACTGGTTTCGGCTATACGCCATCATCGGCAGAAGAATATAGAGTGACACTCTCTCATGTAGACTTCCTTTCTTCATTTCGACTCTCTGAGTTCTATCTTATTTTGTTGATGATGACGTATAGCCGAAACCTCAGATCGAGCAAGTATCAACGGTAAGTAATTCTTTATATCATAGTTTTTTAAATATAAAATCATTATTATTTATGTGAAAAAATACATCAACCAATCAAGTTCTTTTTACATAGTAAAGTTTTTGTTTTTATTTTTAATTTCTAAAGAAGGGTTTTGGAACCTTCTCTATTTTATATACATATCTATGTAAAAATATCCACCACCTCGTTATATATAGATGGTATGTATAGATGGTAAAACAAGTTTCACCATCTTACCAACGAAATATACTAATAATTAATATAGATATCCTTGATTTGACATAAAAAAAAACTGAGGCAGTATTACAGTGCCAGAATAAGTCCTTATTGAGAGAAAGGCGAGGCGAAGTAGTGGAATGCCCGGTACTTTGCAGGCACTGCCTCCAGCAAACCAGGCACTAATACCTCGAGTATACTTATATACCAACTTGCCCCTTATACAAGTCCAATCCAGAAAATGTCAAGACCATCCTGATTCTGAAATAATTCAACTCTTTCACTTTAGCTTTTTTGGCACACATTCATTTTATCCAAATACATTCTCAACATGGCGAAGCACATTTAAAAAATGTTTTCTATTTTTTTGTCATTTTATTCTCATATTCGTAGAATATATTATAGAGATAAATTATTGTGATGCAACCATTTGAATTAAATGGATTAATAAGTTTTAAGACCCATAAAAAATATATCTATGGTTTATGCAGAAGTGTGGAACCTTAACTGCTAAACCGATTGATGAAATTATGTATATTTATTCAGTCCAATGAGATATGTGTCATATCTGATGTGCCACAATAAATGGCACACCTTTTAATAGGAGAAGTACTGGGTTCCGGAATATTGTTTGTTATTAATTTAGACAAAGGAAGAAATAAGAACTCTTATTCGGCCGCAAGATAATATTTATTGAAAAGAAAATGGCGAAGAAGGGTGCCTGGTAATATAATTTAGCTCAGTCAAAGTTACGTAAGAAATAGCGCTAACTACATAAGAAGTTGTATATATATATATATATATATATTTTTTTTTTTGTTTTATCATGTACTTAGATGATGGTCAGTATTTACGTATGATTTTCCCCAAAAATACGAGTCACAAAAACAAAATATTCAGGGACAAAGTTCAACCCATCCTACTTTTCTACATTTTATGGATATCAATACAGGTGGGTAACAAAGTAAAAAGGGCGTATAGGAGCGCCTCTTTTACTTTGTTACACACCATTTTCTTTTTGTCATGGTGGGTAACAAAGTAAAAGAGTACCGCCTTATTATTATCACATGCATGTTAACATGATAATGTCAACACTGGATCTTAATATAGATAAAATTCATTAAGTAAGAAAAAAAAATTAAAGTAATTTTCTAAATTACTAATGACGAATCTTAAGTTCTCTGACAAAAAGCTCTGATGTTTTTTTTAAACATTTTAAAAAATCTCAAACTTTTTTCACACTTAACCTTCAAGTAACAACTAATATAAAATTATATTTTTTGTTTTCACTACTTATCCTAAACTTGACATCTGTCACAGTAATTTGATTGACATATGCTAAGAAAGTGTTTTATACTAATGGCTACAATTTCTTTCTTCTTGAATAAAAAGAAAAGGTGAAAGTACAATTCTTTATTGCATATTTAATACTAGTATTCTGTACATTATGAGAAAGAAGTATCGAATATTAACTTAACTTTTTCTTGTGTACGTTTTAAATGTAACTTCAAATGATTTATTAGATTACTTCAATAATTGTTACGCACATTACTGTAGTATTTCTCATAGTTTTTTATATTCATTCTTTTAATAATGGTGTTTATATTGGTTCTACCTTAATGTTTATCTTTAATACACGTAAATACTTAAAAATAGTGAAAGAAACTTTCTCCAACTTTTACTTTATTTAAATATAATATATCCTTTTATCTAATGTTTGTTGAAATCTTTAAGACATTTACGGTGTGTTATTCTGTTCTATGTATCGAATGTGGTTTTAAACAAAAGTTGACGAAGTTAGTGTTTAAACTTTAGTTATTGTCAATTTATTTTTAAACCTTCCTTCCTTGATAATAATGTAAGGTCGTGGATTAATCTCAAAATGACTCTACTTAACTCTCATGTATATTATTATCTTGTATCATATATATATATTTAGGTAATTATTAGTGAAAGTATAAGATCATTTAACCTATTATAATATGTATTTATACGTAATATTACCTTAGTTTTTCGTTAAAGCGGAAAATCCATTATTATTATTATACATTTTTATAGATATTTTTTCCTCTAATAAGCTTTTCTTTACCTAAATACACCTTATCTGTTATACCTACACCTAAATGTTTTGGCGCTTCTTTAGATTGTTACTCCCCTTATAAATAAAACAGAGGGAGTAACAATCAAAATAAGGTATACGGAATGTTCTTCATTAGACTGTTACTCCCCTTATAAATAAAACAGAGGGAGTAACAATCAAAATAAGGTATACGGAATGTTCTTCATTAGACTGTTACTCCCCTTATAAAAACAGAAGTGTGATATTCCTTTGTCCCAAAGTACATTGGACTAAATACCCCTTTGTCTTAATTGTTATTTAGTCAGTCATTTACATTCTAAAAAATCATAGGGGAGGAAAGAAGTACCATTTTTTTCCTCTATAAAAACAAAATTAACTAAAAGCCATTAATATTGTGTTCCCGACATTCAATCATCCAAATAGGCTTCCACCAAACTATTTGCCAAACAAGCGTTTAAAGAATTTTCTAAACATTAATTTGTTTGGGGAACGACAAAACGTTCATTAAACTTATTCTGCAAGTTAAAAAAAAATGCAATTAATGCTAAAGATTTAAATAATTATTTGTCGTAGCTTAGCAGATAGAGAGTTGCACCGGACATGCAATGATCCTGACGATACCTTTTCCTTTTTAACTAATCTACATTATGTTTAGGTATTATTGACAATAATAATATTGAGAATCGAAATAACCAAATAGTTAGCGTACAAGCAACTCCCCTGAAACTGAAACCAAGGTCTAAATACAGACAATGCTGGTGTGAGTTTGAACACCAAAAAGTTAGGGCACGTCGAACACTGATTCACATTCATTCATCGCTATGATCACGTCTAGTAGATGTAGATGTGTAAAGTGGCTGCGATCCCCCTTACTATGTGTAAAGTGGCTGCGATCCCCCTTACTATGAGTAAAGAGGCTGCGATCAGCACTTCATAAGGATGTGTTTATCGGTACGAAAAAAATGATAATAATAATAATGTTTCAACAGTATTGTAAACTGAGCATCGTGTGGTTTCCTTGTAAAGTAAAGAATTCATTCTTAGTTAAAGTAAAATAAAAATAAATCTGCTTGTAAGAAGGACGCTGACGAGAATGGTAGTTTTGGGACAAGGATAATTTGACTGCCTCGGTCAATGATGGATGTTATAGTATTTGCGGCTTGTTACTCTCCCGGTCTGATTGACGTTCTAGTACTAGCCTCTCGGTCTATGGTTGACGTTCTAGTACTAGTCTTACGGTCTATGATTGATGTTCTAGTACTAGTCTTGCGGTCTATGGTTAACGTTCTAGTACGAGTCTTACGGTCTATGACAGGGCCGTCCCTAGGGGGGGTCAACCAGGTCAAGCTGACCCGGGCGCCACGTCTAGGGGGGGCGTCGCCAGGCCCCCGTCTTAAAATACTAGGTGAATTTGGTAATAAAGGGGGCGCCACATGTGCTTTTGACCCGGGCGCCTAAACCCCTAGGGACGGCCCTGAGTCTATGATTGATGTTCTAGTACTACACTTGTTTGCCTACTCATTATACTTTCTCGGTCTACGACTTACGTTCTAGATAATACTAGAAGTCTAGTGGCTTGCTTGTTAGCTTATTTCTCCCATGGTCTATGATTGACGTTCAAGTAGGTACTAGGCTTGCTTGCTTACTTAGTATTCCCTCGATCTATGACTGTGTTATGCGTAAACCGTACATCCCTCATTTCAGCTTAACTATTTATGCTTTAAATTTTAAAGCATATTTTTCAACCTATTGATATAAGACCATTGATGTATTAGAGAAAAAAAATCTAAAGAACATAATAAAATAAATCATAATACAACATGACACTATTTATTCAAGAATAAACATAGATTTATAGATAAGATATCGAATACTAAGTGAGATGGTACAACTGAACTGCTCAACATTGTTGAGAAGACAACATTGGTTGTATCATGGGTTAAAATGTTTGTTAGTAACTTTTCGATTTCGTTTAGCTCATTCTGAAGTGCCAGATAACAGTACACCGACTGTAATCAGAGTTTTATCCACAATAAAATTTATGGTCCACTCCTACATTTTACTGTGGCAAAGGAGTTGATAAACTTATAATATCCTTCTAGAAAGTCCCCATAATAGCCCTACATATAATAGCCCTAGAAAGTCACTTTCTAGGGTCATGATATCTAAATAGTCATATCAACTCTAGGTAATGGAGTCACGCACACCTAAGACCTAGGTTATCACCGCAGTGCCATAACATTTTAATCTACAACCCATCAATGATTTTTATATTTATTTATCCAGGAAGATATATAATCGAAATTATTTGTAAAATGTCGGTGGAAAATTTCAAGCACACGAACTAGACATCACACAGTAAGACAGACGTCTATCTTATATTTCCTAGACTTAAGTATCAGACATGATATGCAAATTAAATAATTTGTTGTCCATCACCTACTCATCCTTTACTAATTTTTTTTCTCAGAATCATAAAAAAAAAATCATAATCTGAAGCGTAGTATTATTTGATCTCTGAAGTCTCATTACTGTCATTAGATCGAGAAAAGTAAAGCTCTTATTGGGGTAGAAAGTAAATCGGCAGAGCGTGATGATTGCTTGCTACCTGGATTGATAATGATTGATACAGTAATAACATTTTATTGCATAGTTGAGTCGTCAATCAAACACCTTCTAGATGTTGAAGAAAGTTGATTTTACTTTACTTGCTTCTTGCTTGCAATACTAGTTATCGCTGTGTCGAAATATTATACAAGGTGTCAGAAAAAACTTAGCACGCTATTCAGAATAGGGCTCTAAATGTGAAAATTAGTCGGAAATGCCCATTAACTTATTTTTCGATTTCGGCTTAGTTTAGCCGTAATCCGTTATTTTGTATTTCTTTAGAAAAAAAAATTTACTTCAAAAACCATTCTAGATATTTTTATGAAACTTTACAGATGCCTTACTAACCCCGGACGTTTCAAATACATCATATTTCAAAATGGAGTTTTTGAATATTGGTTAAAGGGACGCAATTTCCCCCTTTTAATGCCTCTATAATTCTAATAACTACCCAGCTGGAGCTGGATAATTATACTGACTGGGGCAAGTGCCAATAGTTTGATTCAAGGCGCTAATAATATGTGCACTTTGAAACCTGAAACCTTCCACAATATTTTATACTGCTAGCTAGTCCATTCAAGTGGTCACAGTTTGAAACTGCAGATTGTTTAGTTTAGTTAATGGAGCTTAGGTAACTCATATAGCTAGCTCTCCTACCAATAAAGCAACATCGAGCATGGTCAATACTTGGAATAGTGGCACTGAACTGGGTTGATTCCCCCCCCCCCCCCTCCCGTCTAGGGGAAAATTCAGCTACCTGGTTTATGCACAGATCCTGGTTTTATTCCTTGCAGGATATATTTTATTTTACCACCTTCCTTTCATCTTACTGATTAATCTTAATGAATTGAATATCTATAGGATGACTTAATTTTAACCTCTTATCGTGAAAAAAACGTTAAAATCGATGTTTCTATATCAATTAACAAACAAGCAATTCGTAAGCACAATTTGATTATTTCTAGCCACAAAGTGCGCTCAGGCATTAATCGTGGATATATGTACATATTTTATATTTTTATGCTAACAACTATATATTTTCTAAAAAAAACAAACAATAATTTAATAGTGGATCTTCCATCCATAAACCCAAGTGCGTGTTGATCGAAAAGAGATGATTAAAAATAATAATAATAGAACCTAAAACCAGTCTGTATCAAAACAATTACTTTTGCAATTTTACAATGAAATAGTCGCTTATTAATTTTTCTCGATTCACTTTACAATAATGTAAATTTTAAAAAAATCTCTTTTAAAGCAACAAATTTACGAAGCAATACTTCTCACATTATCTAAAACATCTTCTTAAATAGTAATTTGAATGATATAATAATCTTTAACTTTCTTACATTTCGTTAAAGTTTACAGGATATTACAATCTTTAAGAAAGTTTAGAGCACTAATACCAGTTAAATAAACTCAAAATTAACTAAGTTTTACTCATGTAACTCTCATTAATATAAAAGTAGAGAAAAGGAAGTAAACAAAGTTAGTGTAAGTTAAAGTTTGAAAGCTAACTTTATTATTTAACACAAACTGAACAACCAAGATTGGGGTCTTAAGTTTTGCTCGTTACTTCCACTCTGAAAAGTGTGCAGTGAGCCGCTTAATAGGCACGTGCCTAGAGTTCCCTTACGAATTTGCCCCAGTAATCTATTCAATGGAATAAAAGAAAATACGGAAACACTGTGAAGAAGTAAACATATTAACTTTCCAATAATCAAAGTTAAAAGTTTATAAACCCCCACTGCGATAATTCCAAAAACAAAAAGTCTTACAAATTAAAAAGTTCATTTTTTTACCCAGACCCAGAGTATATTCATTCAGTTTCTTTATATATCAATAATCAATTTATTGCTTATGAACATAAAACATTGAAGGGAGGGGGGAAAAAAGGAAAGGTTCTTTTTCAAGCTTGTTGGACAACCTGTCGAAAAAAATATAGTGAAATTCTTTTAAAATTAATATACTTTACTGTATAGTGACAACACCCAATGCCTTTTTACAAATAAGCAATATAAAATTTGTTTTTGGCCTCTTGGTCATAACTATTACCAAATGCATCGGTCCGGGTCAACTCAGGTGCAAATTCTCCACTTATTGTGGCCGCCAGTGACCTACCATTAACATACATATTTTACCATTAACATACCGTATTTTCTTATTTATTGAGATAACCCCCATTCTTAATAGCTGTGGTCTTGATAAATCACTTTAAAACTTAGAGAAAAAAAAGTATTTCTCCTCGGGATTTGACCTTATTGAATAGAATAAATATACTGAATTTCAGAAACTTTCTACTTAATAATATAGACAGAATAACTCACTTAATTAAGACTATACGAGTAAACTTACAACAATCACTATAGCACTGATGATGGACCTTGATAGGTTTAAAGCGCTTTGTAACAATAAATTATCAGTGAAGAGACTTTGTATTTCTTTGATTGGTGGTTTAGTGGATTTCATTAAAAAATATAATCATTTTTGTTAATTTAAATATAGTTATTTAAAGGCCCGCCCAAACTAACAATACCCCCCCCCCCCCCCCCCCGTCAATCCCAAATATGAGTGTTTGCCTAAACCATATCCACCTTCTTTTGAGTATTTTTTCTTACTTTAAATCTATTTACATAAATAAAAGTAGACTGCTGTCGTTAAACATAATATAGTGTGTCCCAAGATAGAGTATCCGATAGGAAAATTTTTCTTATTTTTGGGGTTTTGAAAAAAAGTATTCTTTATAAAAATTCCTGCTTATTCTTAAACCTCTAAAAATGACAAAATTTTCTTCATTTTTTGTACAGGATGTTCTGTTTTTTTAAAACTTTAAAATATGACCAAGAGTAAACTACCCTTAATTTTGATGGTATCGAAAAATATTATTTATAAAAGTGGTTCAGAATTGCAAACAACGTATAAATATTAAATATTAATTTATTTTAAGAATTATTAAATCGCTCTTCTTGTGACTCTGAGATTACTGTTCTGATGGTCATATTCTTCATCAGAAGTCTCTTCGTGAAAACGTTTTCTTGTCGCCTCCTTCTTCTCAGAAAACTGTTTCTGTTGGCATTTAGCGTTGGCTACAAGTTTAGCTTCTTCAATTATGGAACTAAATTTGCTTCTTAAACTAATAATTTCTTCCATAAGGTTGTCAATATAAGAAACTTCTTTGTCTAGAGTCACTTCTCTTAGTTGCAATACTTTGTTACGGTGGCCTGAGTTTTTGGTCTGGGCCCCTGGGCATTTGCCCCCCCCCCCCCCCCCCCCGGGCGGACCTGGTTATTTAGACAAAGAACATTTATACAGAGTAGCATATATTCCTTAGCCTACATTACTAATAAGACGAAGGGATAGTTATTCCAAAGTACCTTGGGTCATAGAAATATCACACTTATGTCTATAATTGTGATCATATCCCTTAAAAATAAAACTGCCAACTGCCCCAGGAGCCCCAATGTCTTGGGGATACAAACACAAATCTTTGAGACTTTTGTAGGCCAGACTATTGTTTAGAACCAAGGGTGCTACAGTAAAAAAGTGCCGACACGGGAGTGAAATTAATTGAAGTGGTAATAAAACAACCAATGTTAAGTCACTAATGCAATGACAACCACTTTCAAATCATCATTGCGGGTATGGGCTCTGATGATTGCCACTTTAATTATTCTTCGTTAGAGTTCTTATTCACCGGTATCGTGTAAGAGAGTGATAGCGAGTTGACAGTAAATACTAATTAAGTTTTAAAATTAACTGATTGCGTTCACACATTATTTAATGAGAGCAAATACCTTATACAATAGGATAAAAATTAAGTAACTGGTTTTGTCTAAAATATAACAGTTGTTTAGCATATATTATTATAAAGAACTATTGAAATTAATGTTGATATTAAGGTAAACAACCTAAATGCTAACAGAAAACCACAATTTTTTATCTGTACTATTAAAGGATAAGAATATCAATATTTTTTGGGGGTTAATTACAAACTGTAATGATAATGGTAAAATCAAAACTAATTTACCTGTATAGTAAGCAGTTTGGTTGTGAATCCGACTCTGCTGATGAATCTTCAACTGTCTACACTTCAAAGTTCAAACAAGAAAAAAGACGTTACAAAACCGATCAAAAAATATTTTAACGTTTTTAGCACATCTTATTTGTTTACGAAAATTCAAAAGTGATAACAAATAAACCGTTATCCCTTGAATAATAACACCCCCGTTTAATCGATTTACAACTATCGATCAGCAATAATATGTTTTTAATTATTGAGATAATAAAACAGAAATAGTTATTTTATAAAAAAAAAGTTCGATATCGGAAGGTTGATTTTTTTCGGTTAAAAATCGCGTACGGTCCTCATTGAAGGGTGGCCGGTAAGCAACTGAAGACTGAAGAGTCGGTTGAAGAGGAGAAAGTGAGAGGCAAACAGGTTGTGGAGGGAGCTTCTAAAGAGTGGGGGTGGCCACCCTGGCTCACCGGTGCAGGCATGCACTCCTGCAACAGCCCTACCTAGTCAGTACCTACACTACCTAGGCTTTCTACAATGTACTTTATATTATACTTTACTATATTAACATTATCTGCCTTCTTATTAATAAACTACACGAGCATTAGCAAGATAAAGTTAAGTTACATCCGATTATCTGGTAACTTTAACTTTAGCAAATCTGATCAAAAGATTCCATTTTGTTTGAGCAACTACTGTTTTCTACCGTTAGAAAGAAGAATACGAAGGCAAAGGGAGGATAAGTTTTCCCGAAAAGTCAATTGATCTAAATCAGGCTGTCCAACATACGGCCCAAAACCAAAACATTATTTTAATTTCAAATCAACTAAATTAAAAACATCGCGTCACCTAATTTAACCAAATAAAAATTCAAAGAAGAAAAAGAGATGAGATAAGAATAGATTTAATAAAATATCTAATACGATAAATAATAAATTACGTACCTGCATCTAAAAATATATAAAAGTCAAGTAGGTAGGTGTATGTTAATTATAGGCTCAAATGCTACTATTATTATATATTAAACCAAAACAATAGGCAAAATCAAATACCATTAATAACTATGCAGTTTTTCCGAAAGATGTATAAAAATTTAATGAAACATTAAATTTTAACTCACAAAACATTTATAAACACTGTAATAATGCTTTTGAATGCATTTTTCAATTAAAAAGAGAATGAATTGAAAAATTGAACGGAAATTAATTTATAACAATACGCGTATTAAACCAAGATGGCTGTTGCACTAAGAGCCAGCTGTAGTTTTTTGCTGATTCACTACTACCAACCCCAAAAAAGGAAATAATCCAAAATTAATAATAATTATAAATTATTATTTATTATACATGGTAAATATAAGATTTAAATATTCTTGAGTTTATATATTATTTTCTTTTGAGTTTTATTCAAAAGTAGCTAAGAACCCGGCGGATGAGGGTGTTTTTTGGTGGGTGGTGAACTAGTGAATAAATCAAGCGAAATTGTGCCGCCAAACGATTCTTGATTGTATGGATTATAACTATAACTGCAGATTAGCCGAGCTGGTAATAAAATTGTAGATTTGAATAAAAGACAAGCCCACATAGAGACTCTTCTTTATAATAGAGCCGGCCAATCTAGGTTGAAAAGAACTCCATAAAAAAAACAAGCTAGAAACTAAAATTTCGAGTAATTTACACATTCTTATAGTTTTCCATACTTTATAGAGCAAGTAAAATCAACAAAATTTGCCGAAATGCCTAAACATTTACATAAAAAGTTTATCAAACAATTGCTTTCATTTTTAACAGATTTGAAAAAATTACATTGTATCCGTCTAACAGACGGATATTACCAAGAGTGGCCAAAAAAATCATGTTACCAACAGAGGGTTAAGTAAACAAATATATTTCTTCATTTGAAATGAGTAGGTTTACGTTAATTGTTTTGAGCAGAGCATAATGTACATCAAACATATCTAAAATTTGCTTGTTTGGTCTTCAAATTTGTATCACGTTTCGTTTTACAAATTAACTAATTATCATAATCAATTACAATTACAAACATTATCAACTGATTTTAACTTGATTACTGGTCCCCTTTATATTAAACCTATGTCACAGGTAACATTTTTCGTGAATAAAGAAATGAACAATGATTGATTATTCTGAAGTATCCCAATAAGCAAGACTTTTAAACTCTCACGTACAACTTACGAATTCTGTAACTTATTCTCTGACAATGAGAACAGTTCATTAGTAGGTCTAGAGAGGTACATAGCATCACAATTGTCCAAAATTACATACAGAATACAGAACAAGATGTAATCAATCTCTTGTTTTCACACACAACAAAACTAAAGACCCATAGAACTGATAATTATTTTGCCTCAAGTCTCAGCGACATTTTAGAACCATTTTAACTGGAGTATTGATAAAATTATTGTTTGTAGGACACATCGTCATATAACCTACCTCTCAATTATTGTATCAAGATTGTTGTGTAATACTGACCCGATTTTCTTTTTTTCTTCAATAGAATGCTCAGAGATATCTCAGTGCGTTGCATATTACGTTTTGACAAAAGATGATCAGATCAGATAATAGATAATGTAATCTTTGATAAAGGATAAATGGTGTTTTTAGAATGTCGCGTATAGGCCGATAGGTAATATAAGGTCTCACGTCTGACTATTATATAGTTAACCTTTTTGCGAACAACCATACCTCAAAAACTACTTGTCTGAATTAATGAAAATTGGATGGTACGTCAAAATTATCCAACAGAAAGTCCCATATTAATTCAACCCCCCCCCCCCCTCATTATTTAGGGTGCACATATTAAGGGGGTTATTCCTTAGACTATTGTAATTACACCTTAAACCAAGAACGGCTCCAGAGTTTAATTTCGGGGGGGGGGGGGCATACCGGGGGCAGGGCCGTACCTAGGTGCCCCTGCGTACATGGCAAACCCGTAAAAGTGCGCCCCACCGGGGGGTCTGGAATACCCCCCAGGGGAGAGGGGGATCCGGGGGCCCCCTCCGGAAATTTTTTGGAATTTTAACGTCAGTAAAACAAATGTTTCAGCAATTCTGGCTCTAAAAGTTAA
The DNA here is from genome assembly GCA_951217055.1 of Gerris lacustris. NCBI lineage: Eukaryota > Metazoa > Arthropoda > Insecta > Hemiptera > Gerridae > Gerris > Gerris lacustris. Next base: position 28,194,737 of record OX578280.1, read on the forward strand.
AGTAATTTTTTAGTTTTTGCTACTAGAAAGTACTATTTAACACGTAAAAATAGTACCATTTAAGTATTATTTAAAAAAAAGTACTATTTAACACCTTGCTACACTATAATAACTCCTTTTTCGGTTCAAGGTTAAATGGTTGATATAAAAAGTTTATTTAGATAAAACATCAACTGTCATTTCACTTTTCACCACAGCAAATATGAAATTATAATTTAATTAAGTACAATACTGAACGGAAACATATTTACTATGTTACAAAAAGTAAGTTGATATTTACAATATTGACATCTTAACTTTATTTCTTAAGTAAAAAATACTTTTTACACAATGAGTACTTTAAAAATATAATAAATAGAATTACATTTTTTTAGGGCATTTATATAAATATATTGTATTGTTATTCATAAACGTTGTTACTGAATACATACAAATGTAATTACAATTTTCAAAAAAGAATATTCCATACCTTTTTAATCATTTTATTTAAAAAAAAAAATTCAACACTTGTTGGTTGTGAACCCTTTATTTGATTATTTTTTATATGTAAAAACTATTAAACGTTTTATTTCTTTCGTATTTTCGATATCATAAGTGTTCTTACTGTTCAAATAATTTAAGATGGTGTTAATAAATTGAGTAATTTTCGATATGGGTGAGTGCATTGAGTTTATTATTTACATGTTTTTTCACACTTTACTTGTTTAAACTAGTATTAAGAAATAAGGGTGCCGCGAGAAACAATTAACCAAGTTGGGGTGCCACCATTAGAAAAAGGTTGAAAAACACTGCCCTAGCCGCTAGGGGGTGGGGCGGATGCGCCTCGCGGCAACGCTAGGCCCTAGCGTTGCCATTATAAACATGAATCGCACGCCACCGCGCTAAGCGCAATGTCACAATGTGATTAATGTTCATCATAAAAACACGATTTGACAGCTCACACAACCGAAATTATACCTAAGTATAAAGTTTTCATTTTGACCAATCTTACCAATCAAAAAATGTTTTTCCTCTTCTCCATTTTGCGCCCTTCTCAAACCTGCGCCCTTGGCAAGGGCCACATTCGCCACAGCCTCGGTACGGCCCTGACCGGGGGGATGGAATACCCTAATCTTACAGGGGGTCCCGGGCAAAAATGTTAAAATTTGAATTCTGAAAACGTGTTTTAAGCTGTTTTAAGATATTTTTTACTCCTAATCCTAACGTTTGTGCTATATAATATATTTAATAGTGAAATACAAAAAAAACAACATCAGTTTAACATTTTCAAAACCTTCACACTTGATTAAATATTGGCTTTAGCTGTAGCTGACTTGTTATAAAATTATAGTAGCAATCAATAAGGTAAAAATTATATAGTAACCATGGTTAACCAAGTCCTAGTACCAGATCTAACGATGATTAACTAATATTTTAAATCTAGAAAATTATAATTATTATTGATAATTATACGTCCAGTAAATAATTACTTAATTTAGTTAAAAGAAAATGTTTACTTTTAAAAACATTGCAACATTTCATAAAAAAATTAATTTAAAAATCAAGCCACTTTTTTCCTTTCGCGAATCGGTCAATAACTTTTTCAATATAAATGACCAAATGTTTGTGGACATGTAGTAAACACAACCCCGTGAGCCGATCTTCACTCATCCTGGAACGATGCCGCGTCTTAAATCGACGTAATGAGTACTTACGAGAATGATCATTCAGCAGAGACGTTGCTTACTGGTAGAGTAGCGAGAATTTCAGCAATGACTTGATAATTGGGAACAAGTCTCCATCAGAGAAATTGATTTACTCAATAGGTTTGTCTGGGACTTCAGATTTTCCTAGTCCTCAACGTAGACCTTTGAAAGAAACCCAACAAACTTCACTTGCCCTTTCTGTCACTTGCCGTTTTATTTTTCTGTCAGCTGGCACTACGTGCATAGTTTTTTATCTACAATTTTTATGACCACGGCTTTGATGTTACCTGTAATTCTTTTTTTGGAAAGTGGAGAGTGGCGGTAAATATCGTTGAGATAGAAATACATATTATTAAAATACTGTGAAAATAATGGGCGTTAAACACAAAACTACTGAAACTGTCGAGTAACAATAAATAAATCTTGTAACGGAAAAAATCTCGGTGGTGGAGGCATGGCCCCCTCTCTGCCTTGGACGATTTTTCGAAAATCGTTTCAATCTGAAGATACAGGGCTATCTAACAAACAGTTATTTTCAATTTTACCCCAATAAAAATAACAAGATTACAAAATAATGCATGACAACATTTTCAACTATATACATCATAATAGGTTCCATAAATCTGGGTACACAAAATAATAACAGGCATTAATTAAATAAACCCAAAACGAAATATATATACATATACATATACATATATATATATATATATATATATATATATATATATATATATATATATATATATATATATATATATATATATATATATAATGATACATCTACATATAAAGACAAGTTCTCAGGCCTACAGATTTATCTAGATACATTTTATCTAATAATCAACTTATTGAGAAAGTGTTACCTCAAACAAACGTACATTTAGGCATCCCTGCTGTTCAAAGCAATATTCCAGGTGATACGACACCAGAATTAGTTAATGCCAGCGCTATTTGGCAAATAGAAACCGAAATATACATCGGTATAAAAAGTCCGATTTTCTGTATTCTTATGATTCCATTGCTGATATAACAGGGTGGAAATGCGGAGTAATTCTATTTAAACTCCAACGCAGTATGTATAATACTGAGACATTCAATGGGTTCTAATATGAACGAAATACCAACAAGACAAACAAAATAATGTAATAGTACATTACGCGTTGAGTGTGGAAAGAAGCATTTTGCATGGGAGTGTGGAGTTTGCACCCGAGCGACAGCGAGGGTAATAAAACCACACGAGCAATGCCAAATGCCGTTTTCCCAGAGTTGCGTACCGTACTTTATCAAAGATTGTTAGATTTAAATAATAAATACAGAAAAAAATTAACTTGCTGTATGTAAGTTCGTATCTCTTCTCTTGATAAAGATGGCATTAATCTTGAGTTGTATTTTTTGCCAAATTAATTATTTCTGGAGGAGTATTATTCTCCACATTTTCGTCAAAGTCACTTGATTCACTCATTGTTTTTCACTAAAAACTCGATATAAACAGTTACTTCAATGAAAGAACAGCAAATTAGTTTTGTTAAATGTAAACAAACTCGCTAATCGTGCGTAAAGCTGAAGAATTCCTCTTCTTTACCGCCCTAGGGTGGTAAAGAAGAGGAATTCTTCAGAAGTATGAGACGCGCATGCGCAATGAATACAAGTACGTAAAGAATCACTTTCTACGCATTTAAACAGAGATACAATATTTATATTTCGTAACAATCGTAGATAAAATAAATTTATGTATATTTTGTAAAATATTTACATTTTTTTTATTTTAATGAACTGTTGTACTGATATGATGTGAAACACACTCGATCTGTCAGAAATCACCGGAGCAGAGAAAGGCACCGAAGTTCATCAGGTCAATAAGAGATCTGTCAAGAATCTCAAAAATATAACATTGTGCCATAGGGCCCACATCAAATATGATGAGCTGAGCAGCTCAGATTAGTACTGCCTGCTGGGATCGTTGGTGATGTTCCAGACAGCAGTGTAGTATCCGAGATCAAGGGGAAGCCGGAAACTGTGGAAGTCCTGAATGCTCGATAAAATGTTTATAAAAGGACTGATAAGTAATACCGTCAAACACAGCACCCAGAGGTTTTTGTCAGAAAACGACACCAGCACTCCCTTTCTCTTCGTCGTGTAATGTTCAAGACATCCCTCTCTTGTTAACCCAGAGGAGAAGCGTTAACGTTCTGGAGAGAACCGCCCCACACCGCGCACCTCCTAATAAGATATTTACAGAGGTATTTAATTACGAGATGAGTAGATGCAAGCTCTAAATTTATGTCATCTGCACAAATGGTTTGCCTGAACCATGATTGCCAATCAGAAAAACAATGTGAGTATGAGGAAAACCCCATATTTGTTATTGTACAAGGCATGAAAATCTAATGCTTCTAAAGGGGCTAAATGCAGAACATTGTAAAAAAAAAACCCTCTTCATAGCATCACTTTTTTCTACCTTTCTCTTGTACGAAAAGTCATGCTCCACAGTAAGAGCATTTTTAAATGTCTTCCCACCCATAAACTTGTTAGCGTCAGTCTAAATGCATCGATATTACTAAGCATTTTGCCACTCCAATATGCCATAGGGCCGTGATCACAATCTTTCATGCCAGTAAAGGTGATAAATGCCTCATTACAATTGTGGAAGGACCATGATAGAAACCTGCATAAAAATCAAAACAAATGGATTAGTAGACATTATAATTCGTCCCCCTTATGCGAGAACCATGAATGTGCAAATTCCAAATTGTTGGGAAATGGCGTTTTAAAGTTTATCATCTATATTCAGCATTCTATTCCATAATTCAGCTATACTATTTTGATTATTTCTTTTTTATGTACAGCAACACGGTATTGGGCTTATTAGTCAGACAATTTATTTTGGCCCTAGCATCCCCCCTCTTCCTGAAAATGCACATTTATTGTTTCAGTATTTCACAATCATCAAACTGCCATAGCCAATAACAGCTGATACAATGCACACACGAATTTGGGGTTCTGGCACAACATCTATATGTATAAAAATGGATGTGTGTTTGTCTGTTTGTGATTTATAGACTCCGACACCGTTTGACCGATCGCCATGAAATTTGGCACATACGTGTACTTTTTCATGGAGAAGGATCATATGATTTCAAAATTTAAATTTTGGTACACAGGGGTACAGGGTACGGGGTACAAAAGTCAAAATAGTATATACCCTTCATGATGCATGTCGTTGGAAAGCTCTTTAAGATTAAAGTAATTGTTGTTATGTACACTTGTCATATTTTTACATAAGAGGGGGGTAAAAAGGAAAATACAGGAAAATAAATTATAAAAAAAAGAAATATTGCTATTTTTTAATCCGATTTGAATGAAAATTAGTATATGTGCTTTATTAGATGCCAGGAACTCGATTATAAAACAATTTGTGTACATTTAGTACTTTGGGGAACAAATGGTACCTTATGTATTTTTTCTGCTCAGGTTTAGATGATAAAAAAAAGTATTTGTTTTGTTCAATACTTTTTGTCATGGAGAAGATTTTTATTATTTCCAAATGAAAAACGAAATTTAAATTAAAATAATTTAAATTTTGTACTCAGGGGTACGAGGTACAAAAGCCAAAATAATAATATACCCTTTATGATGTATGTCATTGGAAAGCTCTTTAAGAGTACAGCAATTGCTGTTATGTACACTTTTGTCATATTTTCATGCAAGAGGGGGGTAAAATGAAAAAGCATCGGAAAAATGTTTAATTAAAAATTAGAATCCATGTTTTTCGTATGGTCAAGAATATGTTGCTTGCTCCAGAGGAGGCACTCCTCCAAAAACTCTAAAAACTCTGGTGGTATCTATGCGTTTTGCTAATAATTAGCATTAGTTTAATTTATTTTAAGTTTAATTATGTAGCGGATGGAATAGTAAATAAAACTGTTCATTCACGTGAATTATTAATAAAAAAATGTATATAGTTAGATAAACTGCCTTGACAGTCTTGATTGGCCCACGGGCCGAGGTTTGGTGACCAGTATCCTACGCTAGGCATATGGCATATATATATAAATATGTATAATGCGTAATCTATATATGTATATAAAAATGGATGTCTGTTTGTAATTTATAGACTTTGACACCATTTGACCGATCTCAATGAAAGTTGGCACATAAATGAATTTTTTCATGGAGAAGGATTATATGATTTCAAAATTTAAATTTTACGTAAACAGGGGTACAGGGTATGGGGTACAAAAGACAAAATAGTATATACCCTGTTGCCCTGCATGATGCAAGTTGTTGGAAAGCTCTTTAAGAGTGAAGTAAGTGTTGTTTCACATAAGAGGGGGGTAAAAAGGAGAAATAGGAAAATAAATTATTTTTAATTAAAAATTAGAAATATTAATAAATTTGATAAGATTTGAATGAAAATTGGTATACGTGCTTTATATGATGCCAGGAACTCGCTTATAAAATAATTTGTGAACATTTAGTACTTTTGGGTGCAAATGGTACCTAATGTTGTTTAGACTCAAGTTCAAGTGGTAAGAAAATGTATTTGTTTTGTTTAATACATTTTTTTCATAGAGATGGATTTCATGATTTCGAAATGTAAATTAAAATAGTTTAAATTTCGTACACAGGGGTACAGGGTATGGAGTACAAAAGTCGAAATAGTAGGTATATACCCTGCATGATGCATGTCGTTGGAAAGCATTTTGAGAGTACAGTAATTGTTGTTAATATACACTTTTGTCATATTTTGACATAAGAGTGGGATAAGACGGGAAAACAGGAAAAAAAATCAATTAAATATGTGAAATATTACTATTTTTGATCAGATTTGAATGAAAATTGGTATACGTGTTTTATTTGAGGCCAGGAACTCGATTATAAAATAATTTGTGTACATTTATTACTTTTTGGTTCACAGGGTACCTAAAAGTACATTTTTTTTATATTTTCATATTTGAAGGAGGTAAAATGGAAAAGCAGGGGAAAAAGTGTTATTTAAATAAAAATTAGAATACATGTTTTTCGCATGGTCAACTATATTATGTTGCTTATTCCAGAGTAGGAACTCCGTAGTACCTACATCTATACACCAAATCGTTTATCCACTCGTGTTACCCTAATAATTAGCATTAGTTTTATTTATTTTATGTCTAATTATATAGATATAGAGAATGGAATAGTGAATAATATTGCTCATTCACGTGAATTAAAAATTAAAAAAATGTATATATAGTTAATTATCTATTTATACCAATAAAAATCATGGACTCTCATCAGTATAAGCCATCTTTCATTATTCTAAAACGAATATAGATTCTAGATTACATACATATCACTCATATTTAAATATACAGAGGTAAATAATTATACATTGGCAGGACAGCGTCTGCCGGGTTGTGCTAGTAGATTATAAAACAAGTCCAAATAGCTAATAAACCCAGAATATGAAAATTTGCACATACATAAGGGGGACGAATATAATGTTAAATTAAGTGTTTTATTCAGTATCTTATATTTTCCTTCAAGCCTACAACGAAACAGTTTAGATTTAAATTTTAACCCAACAGTTGATTTTTAACAATTCAAGGATTATAGTACCAAATACAAATGTCAATAGTACCATGAAGGATGTTTTTAAAATCTAATATTAATGCTGAGGCCACACTGAAAGCTACGCTATGTATGTTTTGTACGCTATGTTCACTATTTGCTTTGGCCACACAGAATGCTATGCTATGCATTATATTGTCACTCAACAAAAACAATATTGCAATGGCATTCGAGATGTTCTTGTGTAAGTTGCGTTAGGAGAGTGATGACAGTGATATGAGGCTTTGTTATTACTTACCTTACATAATAATAACAATAACAAAAGAAAAAGGAAATGAATCCTCACTTGTGGATTCATTCATGTGGAACGAAATAATTTTAGTGAATTTCATCATCTCCTAAAACAGTAACATGAAAATGAGCTAGGAAAAGAGCAGAATGTATGAATAGAACCCAACAGATAGGCTCTACAGTGATAACTAGTTTAGTTAGATAGAATCTATTAGAAAAAAAATAGATAGAAGTGCAGTACAGTAGGGAGGTAGAGAGAGCACGTTTCCGGAATGTTGCCCACCCCAATGACACCATTACATGACCATAATAGTCTTCCTAAAGTGTATACTTTAATGCTTTTACAACCCATTACTGTCATGTTTATTTATAGTCTAAGATTCAGTACAAGAAATTAATATACACCCTCATCTGTTATTAAGAGTGATTGCAATTTAAAGTGCAATTTTCATGTCCTAGATGAATAACTGGAGCGTTTTTCACATAATTGACAGGATTTTTCTTCATGGTAACTCAGTTAAGCTTACAAAACTACAACCAAGCAAAAAAATAATGTGCCGCTTAATTTTAATCACAACAAAAAATTTCAAAAGGTGATGTAGCAACAACCGTGGCTGTCCTTAAGTCAGTTGTTCTTATTCACTTCACTCTAGCTCATACATTAATCATTTTATTCAAAAACTTATTGGATAATTTTGAAGTAGGGTCCTACCAGGATTAAAATATGTGTTAGTTATTAAAAATAATAAATTATTACTAAACGGAACTTATAGTTAAAGTTTGTCCTTTAAAAAAATGTAATTACAGTGGCATTATATAAATGTGAACCTACTCTGGTTGTGGCAGGGAGATTTTAAGTGGCGAGAGATTTTTGCAATGCCGCAACACAGGTTTTCTAGCAACAGTTGATAGGGGATGAGCTGAATCCTTCAGTTGGGAGCTAGCGCTAATTCCGATTGTTCTTCCAATTACGTACCCTTTTAAACGTAATTACCGTGCATGTTATTAAAGTCTATTTTCAAAAACTTTTTAGGTTAAGTTATAGTTCATTTTTTAGGCTTTTAAAGGCTCGGCCACACAGAAAGCTACGCTACGTGAGCTAGCTATGTTTGAAAATTTCCGTTCTATAATAATGAATGGAGGTGGCCACACAGAATGCGATGCTATGCTAGCTAGCTACGCTACGTCAGCGACGCATCTTAGCTATGTTTTGGAATTTCCATTTGAACGGATTTTCTCGGCGACGCCCACAGCGACGGACAACCCCTTCCACCTCTACCCGCCCTTCTCTGCTCGTTCTACATCTCCTTATCCTACACGCATTTTAGCGTTTTGATGTGTTTTATAGTAAGTAGTGTCCCCCCGTGTAAAAATGTTCCCCCTACACCGTTTACAAAAAAAAAAAAAACAATTTTGTGTGTATCTAATAATTGAGGGATCGATTTAAATGTCCCGTTGTGTATTGAAAGTTATATTCTATTTTGTGACAGTATGAAAAGTAATAGGGGAAACCTTACCCTCAACCCTCCTCCAACCAGAAAATTAACAATAATGATGTTTAAAATTATAAGTAGATTAAATTTGGATATTTAAATAATAATTATTCATGAATCATAAATAATAGATCTATTTCTTTTAAATAGATATTTTTATAAGGAAAAAAAGAATACTTTTTCTTGAAAGTCAAAATTTGACCCAGTTTCCTCTTATGTTAATATTTATTAGAAAATTGTACTCTTCATTTTGAACAAGCAGGAGTGAAGAAGTGACTTCTTCTAAAAGTGCAATAATGTCATTACTCATTACTCATTACACATACTGGCAACCTGATCTGGGGACACCCTATATATAAAAATTGTGATAAAAAAACCTTTTATAATGTAAATAGATCTTAATTCGCATATAATAAATTATTTTTCTTAATAATTGTTGATATTATTCTTTTCTAAATATTCCATTTGTATGAAATTAAAGACAAAATTACGAATATAAAGTTTAAATACCTCAAACATACAGCAAGGCGTTCTTCAGGTGATAGTTGCTCTGTAGTTTAATCGATTTTTTTGTATATCACTGTGAAGAAGATTGACAAGAAATTTGAAGTCACTTCTTGTCATCCTAAAGTATTCTCTGAACTTCTCATCATCTTTTTTAAATCCTTTATATTAACTTCACTTTTGTGCCTGGGGGAGTGCCTGGGTGCCTGGCGTCAACATTTTTGGAAGGCTAGTTAACCCTCTTCTACTTATCCGATCGAGCTGAAACTTGGCACATAGACTCTCTACCAATACAAAAACATTTGAACAAATTAATTAATTAATTAAATTTAATTAATTAATTAATAAATTACTTTTTCAATTTAATTAATTTTTTTTTAAAAAAAGAATGGATTAAATAAATTTTAAAAAATTAAGTATTAAAGTAAAATAAAAAATTAATTAATTAATTAATTGGTTGGTATATAAAATCTTTGGAAGGCTAGTTAACCCTCTTCTACTTTTCCGATCGAGCTGAAACTTGGCACATAGACTCTCTACCAATACAAAAACATTTTAACAAATTAATTAATTAATTTAATTAAATTAATTAATTAATAAATTAATTTTTCAATTTAATTAATTTTTTTTAAAAAAGGAATGGATTAAATAAATTTTAAAAAATTAAGTATTAAAAGTAAAATAAAAAATTAATTAATTAATTAATTAATTGGTTGGTATATAAAATCTTTGGAAGGCTAGTTAACCCTCTTTTACTTATCCGATCGAGCTGAAATTTGGCACATAGACTCTCTACCAATACAAAAACATTTTAACAAATTAATTAATTAATTAAATTTAATTAATTATTTAATTTCTCAATTTAATTAATTATCTTTTTAAAAATGAATGGATTAATTAATATTTAAAAATTAAGTAATAAAAATGTATTTAATTAATTAATTAATTGGTAGGTATATATAAAATCTTTATAGGGCTAGTTAACCCTCTTCCAGTCGTCCAATCGAGCTAAAACTTAGCACATAGACTCTCTACCAATACTTCCCCCTCACAACCAAAATGCAAAAATATAAAGGATTTATAATAAAAACTTGGTTTTTATGGGCTGGTATTATTAAGATCATCCATCAAGTCATGAAATTTCCCAAATTGATTCCTTTTAGTGTTCACTGCATGAACCCACTTTCTTTTCTTTTTTTCCTCACATAATGAAAATAAAAGATATTGCTCTTCATCAGAGCTGCTGTAGTCCTTCCAACTCAACATAATATCGAACGAGACTAAAAAACATCGCTTAAAAACATAGCTTTCTGTGTGGCCCGCCTAAATATAGCTAGCGTAGCTCGCATAGCTAGACGTAGCATAGCCAGCTCGCGTAGCGTAACTTTCTGTGTGGCCGAGCCTTAAGAGTGCTATTTAATGGTGTATTAAAATTGAATTTTTATTTTAAACTACTGACCAAAATATTTTCTTAAAGTGTGAAATGTAACAACCGTGCACGAAAATGTGTAATTCACGTGGCTTGATTACTATGTTTTAAATAAACTTATAAAAATGTAAAAAATTATTTCCTATCTGTCCCGCATGCTGCAATATATCTGAAATTAGTCCGAGAACATTCCATAATTTTTCCTGAATTTTTTTAAAAAGTCAAAATTTTCAGTGTAAGTCCAATTTTATATTCCAAAATAGCACTTTAAATTAGATTCACCCTTAAATGATTATAAAGAATATATGCTAGATAATATATACATTGATACATCGTAAATAGGTTGCCTAGCTAAATCGCATACCGATGATTTTAAATAATAACATTTTTTCGACCAACTTCCCCGATGTGTTATTTATGAAAATCGAGCATTACCTGATAGAATATATCCCAAGGAAATGAAAAAATAAAGGTTGCCTACATTCTCCTCACCACAACCATGGAGTTGTCTGGTATAAACAGGTGAGTAAGCGGTATTAATATACCCTCATCAGTTATTTAATCGAATTACATATCAAATAAAAGGTTATTTTATTCCCAATCCAACTGTATTGTCTTATCAAAAAGTTGATTAAATCAATGGTTCCCTAGATTATAGATGTAAAATTTTTAGCACGAGCGTTGAGATTGACAGAGAAGCATTGCACGAGCAACTCCATACGACAGACAAAGATGCAACGAGTTCTTTTTAACCCATTCAATGTGGGTGGATCCATGCCGTGCTAACACGCCTGGCGGGTGGATCCAAGCCCTCCATTTCAGCCCTCTGTAGCTCTTTTATCCGTGCCTCGAGTAGAACCATCTTGCAAGGCTCCGTCACGACGTTTGTATCCAGAGGATCCAAACTTTTTTTTTTATTTTTTATTTATTTTTAAATTAACTTTTAAAATCGTTTAGATATAAACAGTAACTAAGGTAGGTTCATGAATTGGATTACGCATTGAATGGGTTAAAGAAGACTTTTCCTATAGTATAAGAACGTTCCATTTATCAAATACTGGATTTAAGTCAGATTAAATATTAACAAATATATCAATTTTTTTCACTCACATTTATTTATTAGCGACTATACATAATTATGAAATATTAGGTTTTTCTGTTCAAAATATAATAATAATAATAATATCCATTTATTACATATTTACACAGACATATACAAAAAGAAAAACACCAAGATATTACTTTGGTAAACAAAAGAATATAGTACTACTTGTAGACGAAAATAAAATAAAATTAAAGAAAAGATATGATATCAACTTATTATTAATTTATTGTTTTTATTATTATTTTTTGTTAATAAGTGTAAATATGTAACTTGGCTGCAAGCCTTGGAGCCAACACTGAGGCTTGAGTTGGTCTGTTAGATTCAGTTAATTGAACCGCTCAATTGAAATTTGTGCAATTTTAGTGATTTATTTTATGTTAAGACTTATAATATTATTTGGTCCTAAAAAGTCAATAAGTCATTGAAGTTTCTAATTTATTGTATTCCTAATTAATTTTAAATATTTAATCCCAATTATATTATTTTTTATTTTATTTATTTATTTTTTAAGTGGGTATGTTTACTTATCTTTGTAGGGCCAAACATCAGAGTATACTTGGGCCAATCCTACCCATTCATTTCTGTCCCAAGCCACTCTTTGCCAAGATTGTCCTCCACATGCCCTTTTCATTTCTTCGTCTCAGCTAGCAGGTGGTCTTCCTTTTCTCCGTTTTAGCTCCCTAGGATACCACTGGATTAATTTCTTTGTCCACCTCTCGTCCTGAGTTCCGGAAATGTGGCCGGCCCATCTCCACTTCTTCTGACAGACAAGTTTGCCAATATCCTCCAGACCAGTTTGGGCTCTAACCCATCTGTTGGACTTCCTTTCTCTCCTACTGATCCTGAGCATAATCCGCTCCATATTTCTCTAGAGCTACTCTTAGTTTCTAAACATACTTTTTATTGAGAATCCATGTTTCTGAAGCGTAAATTATTATTGGCAAAACACACAAATTCCATAGCTTCCTTTTTAAGTGCATCTCGATGTCAGCCTTGAGTAGATGTCTGTACTTATTGAAGCACATCCACCCTGTTCAAAATATACATCTTTCAAATCTTTCGTGGATTAAATACTGATGAAAGTCTGATAAAATACCACATAATTATACCAACATTTTTTATTCATACATAAATTTACCAATAGCAAAATATCAAAGTAAAAATTTGTATGTCAAAATCTAATTCTTCATCGTTTTCTTTTTGTTTTGAGTATATCCTCACTTGTAAGGATGGATACATTGTTCGTTGAGTCCCCTACGAACAATGTAGGCTTCAAATAGCCATCCAAAAACCAACCACTAGTTTGACGCAGCATGCATCAATTGCATGAAGCCACATTGAATTTACCTAGATTGGGCATACAATTATCTGTTTGAGTGAGATCCAGCATGGTGAAATCAATCTGATTGGAGTCGATGCAAATAATAATCTTCTCAAAAATAATTTAATCTACTTCATAAAATGATCTGTGTCTGTTGTTGTTGTCTTGTTTATTGCAAATGTTTTTTGGAACAGCTGATATCTAGAGTCATTGTTGTTATAACATTGCTTGATCCCATAAAGAAGGGCAGTAAACTCCTGAACACGTTGAATTTTTTCTTCGACGAGTACTGGGTCTGTCAATGTTGTGAATATTTCCTGGAAATCCATTCGTCTTGAAAATATTGTAAAAGGCTTGAGTTTCCCTTTCTTATAAAGTGCAGCTGCATAATCACAGCCCGTAAATGCGTGGAAAGCAGGCAGACGCCAGCATAATCGCAAGCTCAGTACAGTTAATACAATCAAGACCCCTTTCTTTATGTTTTCTTTGATGATGAATCCGTCTACCAAAATTGAGTATTTGGATACGGGTCCACACCTGCCTCGTTTTACATTTTTGTCAACTTTTTGATATGGCATCCTAATAAGGTTGGATTGGGAATAAAATAACCTTTCATTTGATAAGTAATTTGATTAAATAACTGATGAGGGTATATTAATAACGCTTACTCACCTGTTTATACCAGACAACTCCATGGTTGTGAAGAGAAGTAGTAGTAGTAGTAAGGGCGGGGAGGCCTAGCCTAGCAAACTGACCATCTGTTTGCTCATGCAGAGGAGAAAGTAGGCAACCTTTATTTTTTCAATTCCTTGGGGTATATGCTATCAGCTAATGCTCAATTTTCATAAATAACCCATCGGGAAAGATGAACAAAAAAAAAGGTATTATTTAACATCATCGGTACGCGATTTAGCTAGGCAACCTATTTGTGATGTATCAATGCAGGTATATATTATCTAGCATATATTTTTATTATCATTAAATACCAGATGAGGGTATATATTTCTTATACCGGATCTCGCACTATTAATTTATCATCCTCTTTTTTTTCAAATATGTCTACATTGTTTTAATTTTTTCTTTAAAAAAGTGTCAATTAGCAATTTCCTATTTAAAGAGGGCAAATGGTTGAAGTTATTATAGGACGATCTAGGGTACTTACATACTTCTACCTTACGCTACTTTGGTCCAAATTTCCTCAATATCGGGCAAGTGGTTTATAAGATATGTTGGTTCGCAAAAATTGTGGACAGACCTAAGACAGACACAAGATCAAAAATGTTCCCCCGATGTCCGAAACGAATTTCTATCCACGAATTTTAGAAATCGGAGACAAAAATATTTCGCTCTTCAAAACTATCACAATGCTTCTGTTACCTTAGGTAAGCTCGGAAGCGATAATATAAATTAAGAATTACTAACCAGTATTCTTCTTATCAGATCGCAGAAGACTGTTGCAGAAGCTTACTTATAAAGTTCTTCCCAGATATCATAAGAAGGCTTCTACTGCACCATCAACTTCAACTATCGCAGCAACTAGCAAGGAAAAAGATCAAATAGTACATTACATAGCACATCATTTTCTATCTCCATGACTGCTTCAATTATTAATTAGAAAGTAAAGAGAAATATTGATAGTACATTGTAAGCATACTACATACAATATTGTAAATTTTAAGCAGAGAGTCAGAGTTGGTTCGGCTCCCATCAGCATCAGGACATTTTCGAACATAGTTTTTTCCAAACTAATAGAAATTAAAAAAAAAAAACTATTGAAATACTATTAATATCTGGTGCATATGACCAAGTTGTCGAACACCATTACAAAACAATTATACATTTTTTTTATACAATTAATATACTATTAAATTAAATACAAACCTAAACCTAAACGTAGTTCTTGTTTGTTTACATAGGAGTTATCAGAGAAACTAGAACTAGAAACTGTCATCTCACTGCCTGCTTCTAGAACATCCTACTACACACTTCACAGTCTTGCTTCACACTACACACTACACAGAGACCGCAATCTTTTATTTAGAATGATTTGGGGGTTGATGGTGAATAGTGATGCAAAAAAGTAGTTCAAAGGTCTAATAATTTAAGCTCTTTGGTTTGTGAGGTCAGATTATCTAAAGTTTTGACCTTTGACAGCGCGGGAAAATCCGTGGGGAGCCAATGAGAAGTCAGGATTTTGAATTCTAGAAGGTCAGGCCAACTAGGCAAACAAAAATGTCACCGGCCCCACCCCTCCCACAGACCTAGTGGCTTTATTTTTTTATCATTTAGGTTGGCCAATCTGAGTGTCAAAACTAATAGATAATCTGACTGTAGTTTGTGGTCGTTCTTTGACAATAACGATAAAACGGAATAATACTATGTATGTAGCGGAAAAATAATGGATGTAGCCGTTAGGGTTGGGACATCGATGTCGATGTATCGAAAACATCGATGTATCGGACTTTAAAAAATCGATGTTTAACATCGATGTTGATCTTTCGATGTATCGGTCAACATCGATGTTTTCCTGAAACATCGAAAAGACCGATGTTATCGATGCACCGCAGCCTAAAAAACGGACGACAACGAAAATCAGGGACGAAATGGAGAGATTTTTTGAAAGTGGTGACCTTTTTTTTTTTTTTTTTTTGCTCTTCACCTTGGAGGGCCGATGTCGATGTATCGAAAACATCGATGTTTTCTTTCGATGTTTTGGCTAACATCGATGTTTGTTCTTTCGATGTCGATGTATCGAAAACATCGATGTTTGCCTATCGATGTCCCAACCCTAGTAGCCGTAGCCAGAGATATGGGATGTAATGTAGCTGTAGCGCTGTAGCTATCGGAGTCGGGGGGCGGGGGGTCGGGATCCACCTTCACCTTTATCAGGTTAAATCAGCGACCTGGATCTCTGTTTAATTACGAACAGATCTTAAGCGAACGGTGAAGCTTTTTGTTTTTTGCGGTTTAAAATATTTTAACGATGTAAATTCTATGATTAATTCATTTCTGTAATACATATTGTTGATGTCGTGTGGGGGGGGGGGGGGATATCTTGAGAGATGAACGAAGAAAAACAGAACGATTTGGAAGGATAGTTGGAAAACGTGGCCCCGTAGAAGGGGGGAGGGGATGAAAGGATAAAATTCTGAAAAAAAGAAAACTATGCAGGGGGAAAATACCCGAACTTTGATGACTGCTAATCCTTTATCACTAGACCGTAGTCTATAGTCTATTTCCTATACTTCACAAAATAATTGTATACTGGAAACTAGAAATAGGAACCGGTTATTGATAAGAACTAATTACAGTTTTTTTTAAAAATCATATGGGTGAAGGCGCTAAACCTTCAAAAGCCAAACATTCATAGAATTTTTTTTTGTGTCAAATTATTTTTAACGATGTAAATTCTAAAAAAAAAAAAATATATTTTCATGATTAATCCATTTTTTTACATCGTTGTTGGCCAAAATTTACATATTTCAATATATTATATATCAACAAAATCTCAGCTGGGCTGGAAGTTCCGTGACCTTGATATTCATATTTCATATCCATTCAGGTCACCGCGTAATTCGAACTCTGGCGGATTAGTGCTCTTAAACACCTAATTTTCAGTGATTTGTTTCTTCATATCGTTATTGTTTAAGTTTAATTGTTTTAAATTAGACCAAATTAAGCATTAACAACATGGTGTTATAAATTG
Organism: Gerris lacustris; assembly: GCA_951217055.1. Taxonomy (NCBI): domain Eukaryota; kingdom Metazoa; phylum Arthropoda; class Insecta; order Hemiptera; family Gerridae; genus Gerris; species Gerris lacustris. The sequence continues at coordinate 28,211,824 of OX578280.1, forward strand.
TGACGTTTATTTCGTTTAACCTTGGAGACCACCGCCATACGCCATATCTATAACCGAGCTAAAGGTTTTATCAGTTTTACGAGATTCGAAATTTATTGAAAGTTGTTTATTTTTTTAGTGTTATTAATTGTTATGCGGCTATACTTGGTAGTTGACGAAAGTGGTTGATGTTTGTTGGTTAAGTATATAGTCGAGATGTCTCAAGGAGATAGTAAGCTGGCTGTTAGCGGGAGTTTCCCAAACGACGAGTTAAAGCGTGAAGCCGAGAGATCTAACAAACTCAAGTTGGTTTTGGCTAAATTACTCTCACCCGAATTCAAACTCTCCGATGATACCCTCGTCGAGAAACTTTTCACAATTCTACAGAACCAGTTCAACGAGAGAAGTAAGTAATTGACTTTGCGGCACTAGTTTAACTTGTTTCACCGAATCCAATAATAATTGAAAAGGTGAGTGAAAGAAGGTGTCATGTCACTTTTTTGTTATTTCGAAGTGGCATTACAAGTAGCTACTATATAGGTTTCACTAGAAATTACGTTTCTCATTCATGAATATATTTAAATGTAAACAAATTCTTCATTCACTAACCTCTTTAATTTTAGCCGAAGACCCAAATCCTACATGAATAAAGGTCACAAGTAACATATTGATTTAAACTAATGTAAATATGATGTTTATAGACATGTTAACAATTATTCAAAGGCATGACATGATTTAGTTGTCGGGGTCCTCCTCATATAAAGGAGTGAGGTTTATCTTTATGTAAAATTACCATATTATATTCTTAAGACCCATAACATTCATGATTTTTTGGTGTGGACGAAACCACACTCATTCTACTAGCTCAAATGTTTTTTTGTGTTCTCCGATGCTCCAGGTGAGGTCTATACATCTAAATGGATTCGTCACTTTTTGTATTCAGTGTGGACGGTTTACAATCCTTCAGAGTTTGGTAAACATGCCAGTATTTCAATTGATTTTCAGTGGGGCCATTTTGAAAGTGAGGAAAATTATCCAGAAAAAAAATGGAAACAAGGCCATACATTCATGAAAAACTGTTCGTTCACAAATATTTGGGAGGTGTGGGCGGCAAATTTCCAATGGTTTGCAAAAGTTAGTGATTCCTGTTTGTTAATGCATACTTGGTATGTACCCAGCTTTACATGGTGCCAATTTGTTATTTCAAATGGTATCTGAATTGATATTATCTTTAAATATTATTGTATAGTTTGATTTAATAGTGACCCTTGTAAGTTCATAGTTTTAGAGTCACGTGCGCACACTATTCAAAACCATACTTCCAATCTTAATTTTACTTTTCCTGCTTTCTTTGAACATCTGTTGTTTAGTTTTTCATAAAAACTTTTGTTGAAACCCAGACAGCTCAAGAATATTTAAACTCAGTTGGTTAAACGAAAGTATTAAAATAAATCTAATACTAAAAAATTTAGGTCCTCAGGGGTATTAAAAAAGTGAAAACTACTTCATTAAGTTTTTTAAGGTGATATTTCGTCCCTAACTTGGGACATCTTCCAACCTGTAATGTATTTAACCATTAATAACAATAATCTTTACAATATGGTTAAATACATTACAGGTTGGAAGATGTCCCAAGTTAGGGACGAAATATCACCTTAAAAAACTTAATGAAGTAGTTTTCACTTTTTTAATACCCCTGAGGACCTAAATTTTTTAATATTATACATAATAAGGGGACTACAAACATTATATATTATATATAAAATGGAAATCTAATACTCGTCCCCCTTATGCCAGAACTATGAATGTGCAAGTTCCACATTGTTGGGAAATAGCGTTTTAAAGTTTATTATCTTACCATAATTCAGCTACTCTATTTAGATTTTAGATGCTATAGACAATAACAGCTGCTAAAAGGCAGGCACAAATTCTGGGTTTTGGCACAACTTAAAACAACAAGAACGAATAAACGACAACAACGAACGATTAACAAGAACGATTATAAAACAACAAGTCCAAATTGCTAATAAACCCAGAATATGAATATTTGCACATTCATGGTTCTGGCATAAGGGGACGACATATAATACTAGGGGTTACAAAAAAAAAAAAAGAATTGGTTTCTGTAGACAAGAAGGCTGCCCTATTCCGCTAAGTACATTTACTAGACACTTCCTGCTCAATTAGCCAAGTAGTGTTCATGAGAAATCATTGTGGCAGACAGAATGATTGTTTTCTTTAGCCCCTCCTAATGTTCTCAGGGATTTTGCAATAGCAAACTTTTAGGAGCAACAAGCCAATATCAAATTCTTTTTCCTGTTAAACAAAATAGCGGCAGAAACAACTTATGGAGAGGAAGCTTTAAGCCAGCCAAGAATTTACAACAGCACAAGTGGTGTGCACTTGGTGTTTACAAGTGGTTTGCTCAGTTCAGAAATGGCCAAATGTCATTTATTGATTACCCCCCTCAACATCTAGATCAGAAGAAATTGCTCAACAAGTGCGGATTGGGGAACTGGGACATCATGACACTGCACCTGACCACTCAGCATTGAAAATCATCCAGTTTTTTAGGGGGAAAAACGGCATGACAACAGTTTCTTATTCCCTTATTCACACAACTTGCCCCCTGTGAACTCTTCTTATTCCCATGAATAAAGAGAAAAACCTAAAGGGGAAGCATTTTCAGTAAGTTGATGAGATTATGAAAATAATTTGGAGGCACTTAACGTTATTATTTCTTAAGAATATAAAAAATGCTTTGAGTGGTAGAAAACCCGTGGGACAAGCGGACTTGTGCATAATTATTATCTAATGGATAGTCTTTTGAAGGGTATTAATGTATAAAAGATATCAAAGATGTTGCTTTCTCTAAAAGTCCATTTCACAAAATTACTTTACACTAAGTGTTAAATTACTCAAAATGTCACAATTTTTAATGTTTAACCTGCAACATGTAACCTTCCTTTTCCAAATAAATTGCTTGATGCTCAGAGTAAGGAAGGGGTAGAGGGAAAAATCCAATTTGAAAAGTTGTTTATTCTCTCCTCCTATACTAAACCTCTCTTGCCATCTTAGCCCAAACTAAAGTGACAGTGTTTATAAAATATATATAAAATCTTTCATTTGCAGCACTTACCTACTACTTATTGTAGTATTAACTCATCTGAAATCATTTTGAATTAAAATTAAAAAAAAAAAAAAATTTAAAATATTAAATATGCAAGAGCCAAATCAGATGTGACTGCTTTAGAAGACGATTTTGTTTTGTACAAGATTTATTTTTGTTGTCTAGGAATTGTAAAATGTTTATTAATGGCGTTATTGCCGATATATAATTAAAGTAATAAGGTGGCTAATTCATGTTGCACGTGCCAGAGAAATTTCCTGAAGGCTGGTTAAAGGTGGTAAGGGGTAGATTAAGGAACAACTGGAAAGCCTCTCCACAGAATAATGTTTATTAACAAAACTATATAGCTTTCAGCCTCTCGGCCATCATCATTGCCGGTTAAAGGTAAAGGAAGAACCCAACGTGGAGTAACTTGAAAGACAAAAAACGGACTCAAGTGGTAAAGGGGGGGTTAGAGGTTGCTCTAAATATTGGCCTGGCACTTACAATATGAATTTACCAATGAGGTTAACAACAAAAATTAAAGTAGATATAAAAAAAAAAAAATAAAGAATAATTTAGATAATATTTATAGATAATAGTTGTCCGCCTTATGCCAGAACCATGAATGTGCAAATTCCACATTGTTGGGAAATGGCGTTTTAAAGTTTATGACCTTACCATAATTTGGCTATTCTATTTTTATTATTATTATTATTTTTTTTTACTTACATCAACAGTATTGGGCTAATTTGTCAGACAATTTTTTATGACCCTCACGTCCCCCCTCTTCCTGAAAATGCACATTCATGTTTTTTAGGCAAACATGTATCATAACAATTAATTTATTAATGACGTGTTTAAAATATATTTTAAAAATCAACCTACATTAGACTAAGAGCAAAAGTATTACATTTTTAATAAAAAAACAACAAAATTTAGGTATATCATAAACAAATTAAAATAAAATTTAAATAAATTATTATTATAAAATTTAAATTAAATTAAATTAAATAAAATAAAATAAAAAAAACATTTTTATAAAAAATCATATCACAAATAAAACTTTTGTTTTTCATCAAAAGAAATAAGATTATTATTATTAGATTTTCTTTTTCTTATAAATCTTTAGGGATGAAAATGTTAAATAAAAAATCTTTTTAATTCATAAATTGACTATATTTCGCCCATACCTTGGCACCTTTTTAAAAATGTTAAATTATAATAATTAGCAACAATGTGAACCTCGATTTTCAATTCAAGGCCTGAAGGTGCCCAGGTATGGGTGAAATATAGTCAATTTATGAATTAAAAATAATTTTTTTTTAATATTTTCATTCCTAAAGATCTATAAGAAAAAAAAAATCTAATGTAAGGGATCAACTGAAGAAAATAGCCAATTATCATCATTAATTTATCTTCTATAATACGAAGTTAGATTCTTGCGAATCATGGGGTTCTGGTAGTGCATAAAAATTTTTAATGTTTTATAATAGGTGTGTTAAATTATGCCCATATTGCACATTTTAAGGAGGTCTTTTTGTTTAGCCATTTCTATGAGTAAGGATTCAGCATATGCTCGGCTAGAAGAGACTGACGAAGCTCGTCACCCCCTTATTTTAGGAATATCTGCTACCATGAAATCCCGATCACAAAAATTTTGCTTGTAGAATACTTTGTTGGCTTCCTCCTTGACATAACGTAGCCAACAGATACTTTGCAAGGGGAGTTTATGGCTCGTTGACCTGTGCTAAAGTTAAGGAAATTGTTGTACTGAAGAACATGCACTTTGAAGGGCTTAGGAGAGTTCCTTGCTCCTCTTATAATCTGACCCCATCCTTCAGGCACGTACACTTAAAAAACAATTAGTATTTCTATTCAACACGAGAAAGTTAAGATAAAAAGAGGTGCAGGAGTAAAACAATGCCGCACTGAGGGACAGTTTTGTGTAGAATTGTCCTTCGCCCATGGATACTGTTCCACTCAGAGTCCCCCACAGCCAAAGGGTTAAAAATGATAATTCTTGATTGACTGATGACTATTTGGGGTTCAGAATTTAGTTTTAACATTATTGGTTTTTGATTTTTTTTTAGATGATAAGTGGAAAGCCTCAGACCTGGGTATGTATGTACCTTGGATGCTTACAGCAGCAAAGCGATGGAGTAGTCTGCGCAGGTGTGTCAAGGTACTTACTCTCAGGTTGGCTGGCCTGGCTTCATCCTTACGCCCTGGACTCAAAGCACTGTTTGAGACTGGTCTCTTTGCAAACCTCAGATCCATGGTTAAGTCTGATTATCCAGATTGGTCGGTACTCCTTGGTTACTGTGAATGTCTCTATGCAGTTCTCATTAATGATACTTCCTGCCATTATGTCTTGGATCTTGGTAATTTGTTTTAATTATTGATTTTTATTATTAAACTTAATTTTTAAATATTCCAATTAGTTTGTAGGATACCATCTGAAGAGGAGTGGCTAGATTCCAAACTCAGTTTCCTGCTACAGGGAAGATATTATAAACAATTTATTACTTACTGATGTGAACATCTTTATTAAACATGTGACCTGATGATTAGTCTTATACCTTGAATTGCCAATTTTTTAAAATCTTTATATAAATGGTTTCCAGTTTCCTTTGCCTTTAATGAAAATGAAATATATGTTGTTGTATTAGGTTTATGGAGAGATATGCTAGAGATAGCTATGCACAGTGGAAGCCTATACACAGTAAGGAAGGGACTACAATGTGTTGCATACTTATCTGGAGTCCTTACCAATCGTTTTAGCGTAGATAATACTCACCTTGTACTGCTAGATGCTTGCTTCGTATACCTGAGACATGGGAAACATATCATTGAAGTTAAGTCGACACCTTCCCATGAGCCTGTCTTCCACACCGGACCACCTCCTGCAGATTCCAGCAATCTTATATCTGCCATTGTTTTGGCGAGAGAGATATTCTCTGAGATGCTTGATCAAAAAATATCGATGGAAAAAGTTTCAGAACTTGTAGCCCACTATGGTATCAAAGAATGGTGCTGGAATATCATCACTGAAGAGAGTGAAAATGTTGAGGTTAGTCACTCCCTTCAAAGCCTTAGTTTGTTATTTCTTTGAATAGTAATAATACTTATAGTTTTATTTTATTATTTTTTCTATTTAATAGAAGAGTAGAAACTCTAGGAAATTGATTGCTAAAACTAAAATTAAGTGAAGCATTGTTTGACAAATTGAATGGAGTAAAAAATAAAGTCTGCCAATTGGCAGTCAAGATAAAGACTGCCAGTGTGGCATAGTTTCCTTGCATCCTATCGTGTAATTTAATGATGTTTTGCTTTTACGACCTATTATTGTCAAATTTATTCAATTGTTTCCCCCATTTTATTTAAATCTGTCACAATTTTATGTAAAAGTTACTTTTTGAAGAGACCTCTTATACAAAGAGTTCTTAAAATATTAAACAAAATGTTAAATAAAATTTTATGATTTTGTTATTTTCAGGTTATTAATGGTTGCTCAAGACTACTGGCAGTAGCCAATGCTACAAGCATTGTGAAAAATGAGAAAGGTGAAGTGGAATACCGGGTTATGAGATCACTTACTCTCGATGCTCTAAGTCAATTGAACCTGACTGCTCAAAAACATATGTTCACTCTCATACTCGATATTTGCCTTGACTACCAGAAACTGTGGGCTAAACATGGTGGCAAGGTTATTTACACTGAGGACGATTTGCAGCAAGACACATGGGATCTTGAAAACAATCTTATCATAACTCAGGTAATGTACTTCTCTTCTATCTTCAAAATTTAGTTAGTTCTGGAACTTAATTCTAAATCAGATCCTTTCATCGTTATTGATTTTTTTTTTTTTTTTTTTTTTTTTTTTTTTTTTTTTTTTTGCCGAACCCTTTTTTAATTTGTCTGTAGCAATTGATAATAATAATCCGTGGCTCAACAGCTAGTGGAGGACTTATGCCTCCCTACTTATATAATAGATGACACAGGGTTAGTGAGTCCCTCCAACTGCTGTAAATTCTACCATTAACATTTGCAACAGGATAGTAAATTTATGGTAAGGAATGTAAACATTATTTATGTTTATTTTTTCAGTGTATGCCTCTATACATATGTATGAAGGTGACTCGTGTAATGGAATCAGATGTTATGGACATGTTTGCTAATAAGGTTAGTGTGTATTATATCTTACTAATTAATATAATTATTTAATATTTTATTTTACCTTAGTTACCTCTAAAAAGGAAATAAAAGGCTGCAACACCTTATGCAATTTTAAGAAACACATGAAGTAGTTAAATGGAATACAGACATAGAAGACATTACCTTTAGTAGGATTATAATTTTGATTTAATTCTAACAGTGTAGGAAAATAAGTAAAAATAGAAGGGGAGAGTCAATGGGAGCTCGAGATTAATCTAAAAGGTCGGGGCAACAAGGCAAACAAAAATGTCACTGGCAGAGGAGTGTGGCCCCAGGAGCTTTTAACAACAGATTCTTAATAAGATAGTCTCTACTGAGATTTTGTACAACTTGTTCAGAAAGCAAAATTGATTGGTTAATTCTAAAAGTACCACTCTAGCTTATACTTAAGCCTCATTTACACAGTGATAGTACTCTCAGTCAGTCACTGCAATAGTACTATTGTGTAGGTGTACAGTCTATACTCATTTTTAAGATGAGTGTTGACAGTTGTCAAAATTTAACAAAAAGTATGTCAAAACAATTTGTTTTGCAAACTGAATATTTAGATTGTAGTAAACAACAAAATATGATGTATACAATATGGAGCAAGCTAGCACACTTGTTGCTTCCTAGATTTATTTTCATATGATACTTGTCACGATAGTTCTTGTGACTGCCTCAAGAGTACTCCGATGCCCTGATAGTACTCTCAACTATTAAATTAGATGAGATAGTTTGATAGTTGATTATGTGTTAAGACAGTATCTATCACGTCTACACAGTGATAGTTTTCCGTGTTAATGTGAATTTAATACACAGTCAGTGATTTAATGAATATATTTACTATTCATTTGTTTAGTTTTATTTATTATTACATTTAATGTCTTACATTTAATAATAATGCGATTACTGTAAAATAGTGATAATTATATAAGGAATGTTTGTGGATTGTAGGTATTTACTCTGTCATGCAAGGAAACACAGCGAGTGTGCTACATGTATAGAGATTGCCTGAGAGAAGCACCAGATCGTTCCCTAGAAGCTCTTTGTCTTCATGCTATACGCTCCTTTTTAAGGATACCATCCTGTTATACGAAAAGGGTAACATATTTATTCTTTATTTTGTTAATAATCCTTGGAAAAAAGCTAACCCTAGAAATATCATAAATTCAATTTATTATTTTAAGTTAAATCATGATAATGTTAATTTACATGTAGATCGTGCTTTAATGTTACATAAATAGGTTTAAATGGTCAGAAATTCATGAACTAAATACAAACCATTAGTTGGACTCATAATACAGATAAATAAAGTTTTGCAACTTTATTTTACATAGGCTGGTAAACACTAGGCCAGTAGTTTAGTCTAGTGGTGAGTGATTCGGTAACTAAATGCATTTTGTCAAAATTATTTGGGCTCAATCCAGTAAAATGAAAAGTAGATGGTCGAATAGTATCCCCCTCCTACCTCACTTACCCCTAGCACTCTACTAAAGAGGTCTGTTTTGTGTGGTAGTACATTATCAGTGGATCAGAAACATGGCTTGATAAGAGATAATAGGACGGTCAAAATTGTTACTGCTTCTTTTAGACATTCTCAGTGTGGAAAAGTATTCCTTGGGTCTTCAATTGCGAGTTCTTTAAGGAGCACAGTCACCTGGTTCACAGGCTCCCGGCAAATCTTTATGACCAATCCATTTTTGTACCTGTTTTCTTATTTTTAATCTCTTCCTGGATAAACCTTGCTCCAATATTTATTTTTTAATTCACCATTGCTCTCCGAATCATCTTGCAGTCCAGCAGTCGATACTTAAACCTAAGTGATATGTGCAACAACTCATTCTTCCTGTTTTATTGTTTAGCACTAAATTAATGGCACTCACCATTGCACTAATATATTGGCCTTAATTTGATCCAACCTTATGTGATAAAAGTAGTCTCCGAGCCAGAGGTAGTAGTTATCGCCGGAGTTATCCCTATCGACCTCCTGGCTAAAGAACGAAAAGCGATGTTCCTGAGGTGAGGAAAACCGAGGTAGGCAAAGAAGCTGCGTCTCGGGAAACAAGGGCCCTTACCATGGAGCGGTGGCAACAGACGTGGGAAGCAGGGACAAGAGGACGCTGGACATCAAAGCTCATAAGGAACCTGAATCATTGGGTAGACCGGAGCCATGGTGAGGTCGACTATTACCTTACCCAGTTCCTTAGCGGACATGGATTCTTTAGATCGTACCTTAAAAAGATGGGGAAGGTACCTCTGGCCAGCTGTCTATACTGCTCGGAGATGTTCGATAATGCGGAACACACCTTCTTTGCCTGTGACAGATGGACACAGCATAGAATGGCTCTAACCGCAGAAATCTGAGATTTTACCCCAGATACAGTGGTAGAAAAAATGCTGGAGAGTGTAAGCTCCTGGGACCATGTGGTGAGCTATGTAAAGGACTAAGAAGACCGGTCTGGTCCAACAGAATTAATCAGTTAAAAAAAGAGAAGTGAGCCCATAGGGGTGCAAGTTATAGAGCCTAGCCTGAAGTAATGTGCGAAACGGTCCCGGGCTATGGCTCTAAGTGACAAGGGGGGTGGTTTAGTCGGTAGTTCCATTAGATGGGGAGTCCGACACTCTGAACACAGCTCACGTGTACAGGTTAGTGTGTAAATGCATTCCACCTCCCTTCAAAAAAAAAAAAAAAAAAAAAAAAAAAGTGACAAAAGTAGAGGGTTAAATTGCAAGTAAAGCTTGAAAATGCAAGAGTAATCTACCTTAACTAATTTACTTTAACTAATATACTTTAACTAAGTTTCTAGTATCAAATACTTGTTTTGTTAATTTATACTATTATTGAAATGCTATGTTATATGAGATATCAGAATAATTAGTAACAGGGAGGTAGCTATTTTTGACAACTGAAGTTGTTACAAAGATATCTACCTTTTTTTGTGTTTGCCATTTTGTAACATTACTTATCTTGATCTTGATGCAGGAGCAAGCAGTGATGAGTTTCCAGTGTATGATGCACACATTGAAAGAGTTTGTGCCTGAAGAAGTGAATGAAATCTCAGCAGACTGCATTGTATCTAAGAAAACCAACGAAAATCTGGTTACTCGATTCCCCAATATCTTATCAGCAATATTAGATGGGCTCAGCCAATTCATCACTACATTCAAGATTACCTGGCAGGATAGTCTTGAGACTGTCTGCATTCTTTCCTTCATTCAGACCCTCGCTGAGAAGAAGGACATCTCTCCTATGGTATAGTGTTTTACTTATATCAATTATCTCTATCCTTCTCTAAGGAAATGATTGTGTATTTTACTATCATCATCATATGCATAATCTCTCTTCAATGTAAACAGTCATTAATTTGGCCTTAGATATAAATATTAGTCCTCAACTACCCTTGATTCAAATTCAATCACTAACAAGAAAGTCTAATAGTGATCTCTGTTTAATTTTTAGAAGGTCTCGGTCAAAACTGGTCTATAAAAGATAAGTTTGACAACATACTGATATATTTACTCCAAGAGTTTAATAATTCACTTTAAAGATCCTCTTAGTTCATACAGTTAACTTAATTTGTGTTTTGTTTGTTTGTTTTAGCTGTGTGCCAAAGCGCTGCAGCTAGCCAAGCATGTTATCAGTCAGTTCATACCACCGAACCTTGCACTCTTGGTAGACACACTAAAGGGCTCAAGTATGGAGAGCTTGGGTGGTCTTATATTGAGGAAAATGGCAGATATACACTGGGAAGTGAGGGACTCAGCCTTAGAGCTACTTTTAGCAGTCACACACATTGCCAAAGCCAGTGAGTATTGTTAACATCTTACTTCTTAGTGATCCATTGACATTTTGTGTTTGCCATTGAGTATGGTTGAACTCCTTATGACAATTGATTTTGGTTGTATCTTGTATTGGTTAGACACATTTTATTAGTCTTAAAATGGTCTCAATATGGCAAATATTCACCATTCTCCAATTCATTAATGGAATTGAATAGTAGAGTAAATCATTGGGCAATAAAAATGGAGCTTCTCAACTGACATCAATCAGCAGTAAAGAAGAGAAAAATAGTCTAGTCAATAAGTGTGGCACACAGCTTCCTCACCTCCTATCCCATAATTTATGACGTTAAGCTTTTTCGACTCATTATTGTCTAATTTATGTAATTGTTCCCCCCTTTTTATTAAATCTGTTAAAATTGTTTTTTTACATTAATAAAAGTATCAATTTAGCAATATTTTATGTGTGCTGGGGGTTGGAATTAATCTGGGGCTATCTGCCGGCTAGTTTCGACAATACATCCAATTTTATTAAAAATCAGATAGGTACTTTTGAAGAGTAGATGTAAATAAATGTATATTTCTGCCCATTCGGAAGAGAAACAAATAGACACAGAAGGTTGAAACTTATATGGGACCAACAATTGGTTAATTATGGGCTGCCATCCAAATTACAATAAAATCAGTTAAGTAGTTTTTAAGATAGGTTGGTTCGTAAAATTGAGTGACATATACTGATACAGACACAGCACCAAAAATGTTTCTTGAAGTCTGAAACGGATTACTAGTCTTGGAATTTTTGAAATCGGAGACAAAATGTTTGTTCTTCAGAACAATCTCAAACCTTCTGTTACCTTTGGTAAGCTCGGAAGCAATATAAGTGTGGGATATATAGTTGAGACGAAAATAGAATCAGATCTAATGATTTCTATTCCTAAAAAGGATTGTTAGTACTGGTTCCCAAAAATACTTAAATCTGTTGGCTCCATCTGTTGTGCTCCATTCACTACTTAGTAGTAGTAGTAGTCTAGTACTTTCTACTAGGACGGGTAGGACGAACCACTTGTTCGAACCTTGCAATTAGGCCATCACTTAGGCCCTTTTTACGCCCCGCGGTGGAGAGTTCCAGCCACTTCACACATCATACCTCTGTACATAGTACCGCCAAAGCGAGTATGATGTGATCAATAGTGAGCCATATAAATCAGAGTGTCACGGCGAGGAATCGAACCCCGGCTCGTTCCACTCGAGATTCAGTGATGGCCGAGCAGACGTGGTTTAACTCACACGGCTACGCTAGCTCCCTGCCATTCACTACTTAGTCACTCACTCTACTATATGATATCTTTTTTATTTCTATCTTCTTTCTGCTTTCTTTTTTAATATGAAAATGTGCTTACAACTCTATTTGGCATCGAGTTAAAATTTCTATTTTTTTTTTTTTTTATTCATTCAAAAATAAATTGACTAGTAAAATCATTCTACCTCTTCTGATGTTATTTGTAACTTTTTTTTAAAAAAAAATAAAAATTTGTGTGTTTTAGAGTTCCCTGCTTTTCAAAGCTTGTTGGTGGAGAAGGAATTGGCCAGCTTAGTTGTGTCTCTTGCATCATCAGATCCTAGTTCTTATGTTAGGGTTTCTGCTCTTACCTGTCTCACTCATATGGTTAAAATACAGCATGTTTGGGACACGGCACTCTTTGATAAGAGACTCATCGTAAGCACACACTTTGATTTTAAAATTACAAATTTATACAGTGAACTTAAGTAGAATATATGTAGTTTCTTATTCCCTGGTTTGAGATGGCTATTTCAATCAAAACTGCTGTGAGAAGGACATGATCTAAGCATGCTAATAGCCCCTTTTGTATTATAATAATATTTTTTGATTACACGTATTCATAAATTCCCTGGCACTAATTACCTCAACAACATATCTATGCATCTGACAGAGGCTAAGTTAGTAAGGCCTGAGTCACCTATAGTGAACTCCTTTATCAAATGCATGTTAATAACTTACTATCTCTACAATACATTCCTATGGCTTATCATCTACCGTAATGAACTCAACTTGAGGGAGATTGTCTCCTAACATTTTTCTGTTCTCTGATTTACGTCACCTTCCAGACTTGAATTAAGTTTTTAAGCTTTTTTGTTTCCAACCCTAAATATAATACTACTAATCTAAAGCCTTACTTTTATATCTTCTCTGCAAGCATTATTGTTAATAAAATGGCATAACATTTAAATTCAACTGGAAAGTTTTACTCATGTTCATCCACGTTTATTGTTCTATACAGGATGTTTCACTGCGTACTCTTATGCAAGATACAGAAGGAATAGTTCGTAGTGAAGCTGCTCTACTTATTAATCAAATCTATTTTAACCAACACATACCGTAAGTGTTAATATGTTTATCTTTAAGTACAACTGAATACAACCTATTATTGTTTCATTATTTATAAGTTCTGGTTATAAAGGGTTTATTTTAATCTTACAAAAAAACTGCTTTATTGCAATCATGTGTAATTCTTGGGTAATAATGAAATAAAAGGCAGATGGTTATTAAGTCTTTAACTATTTAAAGATGCAATTATTTAGTGGTGAGATTGAATACTATCCATCTAGCATGGAATAGAGGGCGATGAACTGGCAGATCAGCTGGACAGGCTGGACTCCAATATAACTCCTTCTATAATAATAATAAAAAAAAATAAATAAATAAATTAATTATAAAATGTTTACTCCAAAATTATCCAATATACCCACCCTTCCACAAATGTAATTCAAAAGCTCCAATCCTGTACAAAATATCAAAAAAATTATGAAAGGCACAAACTATCCTCACTCAAAATAACATTATGGCTCCGGTATACACAAAAATGTTTTGTTACTTATGCCAATAAATAACTTGTTTAAAAAAAAAAAAAAATCCTTCTATTCCCAAACAGTGTTAAGTTTTTGTTTTTTTAAGGAATTTTCAAAGGATCGGCCATATTGCTCCCAGAATGAGATAGTCTGTTGTTCAGGACCCTGTAATAAATTTATAAGTACAATATTGACCCTTTAACTGGTCCTCTTGTCATCTCATGACAATATTTGAAACTGGTCATTTCATTAGATATTTGCAGCTGCTAGGTTTGGTTGAAAGACGTACCAGTTGGCTGTGTGGAGATGAGAACAAAACTCCTATTTATCTGCTTGGCTTTTTGACAGTGTTAGCACGCTATAAATGAAAAACTTTTGAAATGCCTTTCCTTGTGAATAGTTTTACCAATTACCTCTGAGCAAGCTTTTGATGATTTTAGTCTGCTTTGGGAGTAGAAATATTTGGGAGAAAATCCTTCACTTTGCCTGGGTTTGATCAATAAATCTACCTATTCGGTCTATATCTTTGAGTATTTAACCCTCTGGAAAGAACAAGGGCTTCAGAGGAGTAGTGAGTTACTGTCTCACAAAGGACACAGGGTTCATTTTTTCCCCCCCTTTCTACTTTAATAATAGTGTGTGATAAATAATAAGTTTTTCCTAAATATATTTTAATAGCATATTTCTTTAATTCAAAATAGATTGTACCCTTTGTAATATTATAATTAATTTGTGGATCCTTTTAGGGTAATAAAAAATCATGCTACATCTGACATGGCAACGTTTCGGCACTATTTGCCATTCTCAAGCCTACAACAATAATACTTTTAACGAACACCAGCAACAATATTACTTTTAATAAACACAGTAACAATAAGAACAACCAGCATAATCTTACTGATGTTGAACAATACATTCTTAAAGCTATTGTGAGAATCATTAGTTGTGGATAAAAAAGCAAAATTTCAATACATCACATTGCTCCATCGTCAAAGTAATAAGATGGAACAATAAGATGTTTTCAAAGTTTTACTTTTTTGTACACAATTAATGATTCTCACAATAGCTATTGTTCAACATCACTAAGATTATGCTGGTTGTTCTTATTGTTACAATGTTTATTTTCTATGTAAAATATTATTGTTGTATGCTTGAGAATGGCAGGTAGTCCTGAAACGTTGCCACTTAAAATCTAGCAAGATTTTTTATTACCCTAAAAGGATCCACAAATTAATTATAATATTTCTTTAAGTTATTAAAGCGTTAAGTATAATTTTCTAAAATAAGATAAATGTATATGAATAAGATATTGTGTTGTGTTAATAAGATTTCATTTGATTGTTTACATTTTTTTATTTTTTTTTTAGGAATAGTCAAAATGAGAGGTTGTTTGATGTAATGTCACATGTAAGTCAGAAGGATCTTTACGGAGATACAAGACTTGCATGCCTAGAGTTCTGGGCAACTGTCATAGAGAAGACAAAGTCTCGGCAGGGTATGATGGATGGAGAGTTTCCGACTATCATCTTTTCTGCTCAGGTAACTCTTTTATTTCTTTTCCTTCCTTATGTAACTTAAAAAATTTACAACCGCTTTGAGATGATTAATAAAATACGAGTTAGACTGTAAGACCCTATGTAAGTGTATGAAAAGTCAAGCAATTCGATGTATTTTGTAAATTTTGATTACTTTTGAATAAAAGCTGTGTTCTACTTTAAAAAGAAGATGTGGAAGAAATTAAAGTTAATGCCATGACAATTCTTCATAGTTCATTCTTTCATTGACTGGTTGAAAAACACTGCAAGGTGCTGTTGGATTCAGTAAAATTAATATTTCTCTTATCAGCATCTTTAACATCATAATGTAAACAAATGTCACTTAACCAATTCTTCCACTCTTCCCATCAATTGATCTGGTAATATATAGGTGAACTTTATAGACTTCTCAAACAAAATCCTAGTGTTTAATTAACTTCGGTGAGCTACTTGAAACATTTTCATACAGAAAAACAATTACTTAATATAGTAGCTTGAACAGTATTCTGTTGGGTCTATTTTACATTTTTAGTTTTATTTGAATAATATAATTTTTATCTAGGCTGATATAATGTTTTATTTGTAGAAAAAGAAGATCATTACCCTCGATCGAAGTGAAATCAGGACAAGGCTTGGACAACTTCTTAACGATCTATCATCGACTACTTGCCTACAGGTATGTCCATTAGATATGAATATTATTTTTAGAAATAATGTACCACAACTTAGTTTTGTAGGAAATTAGTTTTAGTTAAAGATTTTTAATTTTTTATTTTTAAAGGAGCTTTCCACCTGTCATTATCAGTGCTGGAGATAATATTAATTGGGAGTTACATTTAAACTAATTAGAGTAAAGCAAGTCTACCAATGGAGTAGACTTCTATTTTTTAATGCCTTTATGTTAACCTCCACCAACATTGGGTACACACCAATGTGAGTGGGCAACACTCCTATTTATGACACATGTTAGTTCCTACTGGATTTTGTTGAACTTGTAGAGATTAAAAACTCAATGAGTTTGAAAATGACCACTTGTGGTTGAAAGCTGGATTTTTACCATAAAGTGGAGAATGAATTTTTTATTTATTTCTAAATTGAACTGTTTTTTTTTTAAAAGAACCCACTATAGGTAATATTATATTTAATACAGACCGTTTATGATAAACTAAGAGATCTTTATTGTATTTAAATTAATTTAAAAAGATAACTTAGCTCATTTAACATTCTTAACAATCATGAATTTGAGGAAAGCATTCTTAATATTTTGTGTATTTGTGATCTAGGTTCTGTGGACAAGTGTTAATGATGACTGTGACCTTAATGTAGCACTCAAAGGTAAAGCAATGGTAGAGAAACTTGTACAGCTGTTAGACAAGTATGATGCTATTGGTCACTTGACTAAGATGAAACACATACATGAGTTATATGATAAACCTGCTGATGTGAAAATAACATTCATACAACCACCATCTAAAGAACCACAGGTAGTCGATTTAGTGTATCAATAATTTTAATTGTGATTAAAAAATAATGCAGTTGCATACTGGAATTTAAATTATAATAAAAAAGAACCCTTGCTGCCTGGAGTAAAACTACAGATCCCCTCATTGCTCTAACTAGCTATAGAGCAATTGTTTCTATCTATATATTGATATTATAGCATTATTTTTTATTTTATTTTATTAACATAAAATTACATGGTTATTAATGTGAGTATGTGGTTTATAGGATGGTGAGAAAACAAATTTTGTCCATTTAGAATGCCTTTAGTGGTTATAGGACTGATTCCTACTGGGGTTCCACATTGTCGTGTTTGGGATCCCTCAAAAATCTGGTTATATAGAGAGAAAAAAGACACTTTATAACCTAAATACGTTCAAAGAGGTCCGGATATCCACCGAATAATGTCATCATAGAGAGATGTTATCACTTAATTTTAAAGTTGCCATCAATTATTTTTTTGTCTACCCTCCTTAGAATAGTATTTTATACTAACAATGTATGTATAATGTTTTAACTGAAAATAAAAGTGAATGCCATCCTAGCAGTAGTACTAGATGGGGAGAACAAACCACTTGTTCAACCCTAGCAATTAGACCATATTTAGGCCCATTTTACAACCCCATGGTAGAGAGTTCGAGCCACGTCACACATCCATTATAATACTGCTGAAGTGAGTATGGTTTGGTCATTAGTAAGCCATTTAAATCAGAGCACCAAGTTGTAGGGTTATATCATTGTAACGCTTATGACTAACAGATATAAATCAGAGCTCCACAGTTTGGGATCCCTTTAAGAGGTTCACTTCACCTTGTCATAGATGTTAATCTGTACCATGGTGTGTCATCGAACCAATAACCTTGTGTTGCCCTTAATTCATCGATAGTCGAGCCGAAGGGACAGGTGCCTTTAGCCCATGGTCACTCTGGATCCGAATGCCATCCTTTACTTATTACTTAAAAAATTGAAGAGTAAATGGAACAAAAATATTTCTTCATTGATAAATAAAACCTACTTTACTACATCTATGTAGTTTTCATATATTGTTAATTCCTTGTTGCATACTGCGGACTCTATACTAAAAATCAACCTGAGAAACTAACATTGAAATAAGCTAACATAAAAACTAAGAAACTAAAAACTAAACATACAAAAAACAAGTAAACAGACAACATTCAAAGAAATAGAATATAATATTAATACATCATAATAAAATTGAATTATAGATAACTAATCTATGTTTAAATTATTGTTGTTTTGTATAGAATGAAGATGAATCTGAGAAGAGGTGTGGAGATGTAGATCAGGCTATTGAGGAGATAGTGCAATGTGGAGACGTTGAACTGGTTGAGAGGCTTGCTCACTGTGAGGTAAAGGAAACTTTGGAGCCTCCACCTCGCTCGGTTCTGCCTCCGTTAGAATTTCTCAACAGGGTTCTGACAGTAGATCTAGGAGAGACAGAGAAACGTGCTCTATGGATCAGGCGTACTCATACATCTCTCGACTCACTTCTAGAGGATATACTCTGCACCAATACCACAACCAATCTCATTGATTGCTACTGAACCACTTGCCACTCAAGCAATTTTTTACCCCCTCTAGCTCAAATTACTGCGGTAAGTCCTTACTCCTCAGCACACAGTCCAGTGGTTGTCCAGATATACCACAGTTCTATCTCAAATTGCTTAGGTATGTCCTGTGATTACTTCAGTAATCAAGGAGAAAGCTTGTATAAGATTAAATAAATTCTTGAAATAAGCGTTTAAAAAATTGTTGGGTTTCAGCTAAGACCTCATTTTGAATATTGTAAATCCTAAATGGACAGCACAGGATCATTCAGGAATGGTAGTCTGTCTAAACAGTCAGGTCATTCCTAATTTTAATCACGAGGTTCCTTACTCTTATCAGTCAAACTGACAGTTAGAATGAAGTAATTTAAACTCAGGTTAACAAAAAGGTGTACAGATATATTCAATGCCTAGTAATAAAGTAAAGGCTTCTTTGGCCATTATTTTGGCACTCGGCAGCAAGAGAAGAGTGTACATGATGTGACAAAGATTGCTAAATCTATTAAATCTACGTTTGAAAATAGAAAATACATTTTTAACAATAAGACTGACAGTTGCCACTACACCATCATTCTGTATGATGGTGTATTTTCCGGAAAATTTTTGGAAATTTAACGTCAGTGAAACAAATTTTTAAGCTATTCTGGCTCTAAAAGTTAAGTAATTTTTTAGTTTTCGCTACTAGAAAGTACTATTATTATTTAACACGTAAAAAAAGTACCATTTAAGTATTATTTAAAAAAAAGGGTACTATTTAACACCTTGCTACACTATAATAACTCCTTTTTCGGTTCAAGGTTAAATGGTTGATATAAAAAGTTTATTTAGATAAAACAACAATCAACTGTCATTTCACTTTTCACCACAGCAAATATGAAACTATAATTTAATTAAGTACAATACTGAACGGAAAAATATTTACAATGTTACAAAAAGTAAGTTGATATTTACAATATTGACATCTTAACTTTATTTCTTAAGTAAAAAATACTTTTTACACAATGAGTACTTTAAAAATATAATAAGTAGAATTACATTTTTTTAGGGCATTTATATAATTATATTGTATTGTTATTCATAAATGTTGTTATTGAATACATACAAATGTAATTACAATTTTCAAAAAAGAATATTCCATACCTTTTTAATCATTTATTTGATTATTTTTTATATGTAAAAACTATTTAACGCTTGATTTCTTTCGTATTTTCGATATCATAAGTGTTCTTACTGTTTAAATAATTTAAGATGGTGTTAATAAATTGAGTAATTTTCGATATGGGTGAGTGCATTGAGTTTATTAGTTACATGTTTTTTCACACTTTACTTGTTTAAACTAGTATTAAGAAATAAGGGTGCCGCGAGAAACAATTAACCAAGTTGGGGTGCCACCATTAGAAAAAGGTTGAAAAACACTGCCCTAGCCGCTAGGGGGGGGGGGGGGGGGGGGGGGGGGGGGGTTGGCAGATGCGTCTCGCGGCAACGCTAATATAAACATGAATCGCACGCCACCGCGCTAAGCGCAATGTCACAATGTGATTAATGTTCATCATAAAAACACGAATTGACAGCTCACACAACCGAAATTATACCTAAGTATAAAGTTTTCATTTTGACCAATCTTACCAATCAAAAAATGTTTTTCCTCTTCTCCATTTTGCGCCCTTCTCAAACCTGCGCCCTTGGCAAGGGCCACCTTCGCCACAGCCTCGGTACGGCCCTGTTCATCTCAATACTAATCGTATTGAGAAAATTAATGATCCTGACATTCAATTTGAGATGTAGGGAAAATATCCCAATTAAGAAATGCTTAAGAGAAAGTGTTTTTAGATGCAAATGAATTAGACTCCTCTGTTAACACTTTGATTATTATTGTTTCATATTACATAACCCATGTAGAGGTATTCATTTTTATTATAAATATTTCAAAAATAAATTTCTTGTAGTGGAAACAAAAAATAACTTTCTTAAAATAGTAGTGGGTAAAAGAGATGCTCACTACTTGCTCCTTTAATTTCCTCTTAAAGGAACAATTTGTCTGTCTATTCACTTATTTAAGAAGAGATTCAAAGTAGGGAAGAAAATCTTTAAAAAGAGATTGTAAACGGTGCTTTCTTTCCTTCTGTTTATAAATTAATAACAAAAAAATAGGTTCTCTACCTATAGTTGTTACTAGTGTGCTGGGTTTATCAAAGTTTGTGAGGCTTAGTAGTTTTTACTTTCTCAAAATGTTTCTGACAATTTTTATTTTAAACTTTATAAATGTATGCTATTTAACCAATGAAAAATAATTTTCTGAGATAATAGCGCATAAAGATATAGAATGGGGAAGATCACAATAAAAAAATGTTTATGAGACATTATTTATGTGTTGCCTAAGACTAATCGATTTTTATATCCTTGCTAATGAGGTGTATGACACTGGTTCATACAATTGTTTATCAAAAAAATCTGGGTAGAAAAATGGGACTTATACTTCTAAAAAAAGTTTAGGACGTCTGAAATTTAAGGCTTATTTTACTGTGCTGTGACTTAAGGTTAAAAGTTATTGTGTTAAAATAGACAATTCTTTTAAACATAATTTTTGAGGTAATGAGTGTGAAGTTATTTATGGAGAAATTAAATTTAAGGCATATTTTACTGTGCTGTCACGTAAGGTTAAAAGTTACTGTGGTAAAATAGACTCTTCTTTTAAACCTAATTTTTGAGGTAATGAGTGTGAAGTTATTTATGGAGAAATTAAATTTAAGGCATATTTTACTGTGCTGTCACGTAAGGTTAAAAGTTACTGTGGTAAAATAGACTCTTCTTTTAAACCTAATTTTTGAGGTAATAAGTGTGATATTATTTATGGAGAAATTAAATTTAAGGCATATTTTTCCCCTTCTTTACATTCTTTGGATGATGTTTGTTTGTTATTTGTGTTGAAGCAATTTACAATTTTATCTTCTGTGTTATTCATATTAGTTTTTTTGTATTACAGGACACTTTTGCGGTACATTTTCAAAGGAGTGTTTCATCTATGTGTCCTCGGTTTGGATCTGTGATATTTATTAATATGTAAGTTCTAATTTTAGATGTAACTTTCAAGGTAATGACTATATTAAGTATTCACTTAATTATTGTATATACAGATACCTATGTTTATTCTTCTAATGAATTATTAAGCTCTCGTTGTGATTTTATTATTAATTTTATTATTACTCATAAATATAAATGCTATCTTCTATCTTAATTTATTTAAGTTCTTTACAAATTCCCAACCTATTCATTTCCTTTATTTTCTTGTATTTAACGATGATAAACAAATCCTAATTTAGACTGTATCAATAAAATGAGGTAGTATTAAGTTTTTAAAAGGGTCAACCTTCAAAAATGTAGGCAAATAAGTTGCCGACCCCTGGTCTAAAGCATTTCTATGTATAATAATATAAGGACACCTCCTTAAGAAAACAATATGAGTGAGTTAACAGCTTTACACATCTTATTTCTTTGATTTTGATTGCCAATCATGGTTAAAAGTTATTGTGGTAAATAGACTTCTTTTAAACATAATTTTTGAGGTAATGAGTAAGATGTTATTTATGGAGAAGTGTTATTTTTTTGTGATAATAGAAGTCTAATAAACTACAGTAAATTAATAACATACCAAGTTATTTAGTCTTATAGTAAGAGAGCCGGCGGAATAAATTATTTACCACGACTGCCCGGCCATCACTGAATCAAGAGCGGTATGAGGATGTGGATTCAATCCCTCACCGTGATGCTCTGATTTATATGGCTCACTAATGATCACATCATACTCGCTTCGGCGGTACAATGTACAGAGGTATGATGTGTAAAGTGGCTGGAACTCTCTACTACGGGGATAGAAAAATGGGCCTAAAAGATGGCCTGCTAGGTTCGAACAAGTGGTTCGTTCTACTCGTCTAGTACTAGCTAGGACCTTACTACTTCTAGTCTCATAGTGAAAACAAATTAATAATTTTGACTAGAGAGATTAGTAAACTAAGTAACGATTCAAAATTGTCACCACGATTTTATACTGAAATATTAACAATTGTAACGAATCATTTAAAGCACTTGTTTAAAGAAATAAAACACTGTAATTGTAAAATCTAAATATAATAGTAAATATACTAAATTAAAAAATTGTGGTAGACCAATAAACTTATATTTTATTATTTTAGTGTTTTATATTATGTTTTGTTTTTATGATTACCAAAAAATCTCAGTCAAAGCAACAAACTTATTAACAATAGTGTTTCGAAATTACATCATCGTCAGTGTTTATACTAGTATGAGTAAGATCTCTACTAACTACAATTAACAAACTTTACAAGCTTAAAACCTGGCTGTGATTAAGTAAAGCAAACAATTGTTGGTGGCAATATTGTAGTGTTACTTGTTTTAGTAAGCTTTCTAGTCATAATTATGAAGTGGTAACAAAAGATCTCAGTCAAATCAATCATTTGAATAAAACTTTTTTATTTTATTTTATTTACTATGTTCTGCAAATTCTTGGTAGAAACAATTAATATTGTATTCAGTATTATAATCACATTATCGCAACATGTTTTAAGTGCAATAGAATTGACAAGTCCTCACTCATAGCTCAAGGAACTTAAACTTATAAACAAATTGAAAATGTAATAGTTTTCAAGTGTTTTATGGTCTATAAATTATTTATTTACTAACTCCGTTCACTGTAAACTTCACAATCGGCACACGCAACATGCAACCAGTTTGTCTCTACTTCAGATAAGCAGCTATCCGCTTGACTTAAGCTGTTAACTTTATAGATGGGAGAGCCTCTATAAGAGTCTCTATCTGAGATACTGAGACACCAAAACTTATTTATTTTGTGTATATTAATTTTTTTAAATATGATTATTGTTGGTCTGTAAATATATTTCATTGTGGTACAGCCAATAAATGTTCAGCTAGATTTTTAATTAATTTTATAGACCAAATCTCAAATCTGTTAAAATAGTCAAAAGCAGAAAGTAAACATACCAGAGCACTTTTATGCTGAAAAAAATATTTTATTTGTATGATTCTTCAGGCTGCCTACTGCTTTGTTCGAATGTTTTTGAAATGATTATGATTTTTCTATACATCTTTTTACTAAAATAAATAAATGATTTTTATCTCCAGTAAGGAGAAAAAGTTATGATTTTGGATTAGTTTAGAGGGACTTAAGTAAGTCTTTTCTTCCCTGAACTTATGGCTTACTTTACTCCCTAGGTGCATAAATAACTATATATTGTCTATTTTTTAAATTAAAAAATATCTCTTTTATCAAAGCCCATAACTGGGCAATTCCTTCAAGCTCTCAACTATTGTGTGAAATAATTCTTCAATAAAAAAAATAGAGATATAATGCATTGTCCATGAAACAATTATCAAGAGAATGAACACAGAAGACAGTATTATAAATCCTTCTTAAAACTAATTTATCACCTGTGGGACCAGAGGTTGCACTGTGTGCAAAAGGTCTGTGGTTGTATACCCTGCTGTGGAGTGAATTTTTATCTGTCTTTCTTAAATAATAAATAAATCATTTGATTACACTAGCATGGTTTAAGATTAAGTTGTTTTAATTAATTGAATGTTTCTATTTCTTGTGAACTGCGTATACAAAATTTTACTCACCATATAAGCTTTGGCTCTACTAATCAGATTTTTAAGTTTCTAGTGGAAGAAAGAGTACTTAAACATTTTTATGATGAGTGTTTCAGGAGTAAGTTACACTAATTTTTTAAATCTGTGTGGTAGGAGGGAAAATTCCAGGACGCATAGGGAACATTTGTCAAAGTGCAGTGGCAGCACTGAAATATTCCAGTGAACTTCTCATCACCCTACGTGCCTTCGTGAAGTTTGTGCTATTATTTGTTTTTGACGGCAAAAAAAAAAAAAAAAAAAAAAAAAAAAAAATGCGACTGAAATTCATCGTGGATTGTGCAGTGTATATGACATTATGTTGCGGCATTGGGTTTCACTTTGGCATCAATAACTTATTATCACTGGACCCCTAATACGAAAATTCAGAGTATGGTGTGAAAGAGAAAAGCAGAGCTAGCACCACAAGAAGCCAAAGTTTTGGAAAAAGTGTTAAACATTTTTGGTAATGGTACTTGACATTGTTAAAAAATGTTTAATATTGACCCGGTGGATGGTCTAACAAAGGGCTGGAACCATCATAATAATCTAGGGTTTTACACAGAAGCTTACTTAAAGGATATAATATAAAGGATTGGAAGCTCTCAGTTATGTCAAGCCTTGCGATGCAATTACAATGCAGGAACAAAATTTAAGAGTATTAATGTAAGTTTGTTTGTTCTCTCAAATTAACATTACAATGAACAAGTTCCCAAAGATGTGTTAGCAGTAGAATAAAAAATGTCTTAGACTACATATTCTTCCATATACAATTTTTAATAAAACCAACTTTATATATTGTATAAGATTTGTCATTAATATCTCAGAAGTAAACTATTTATCTACTATAAGAAAACTAATAAAAAAACACACTGGTTCATAATTAGACAAATATTTATATTTTGTACACATATATACAATTATTTAAAAATATAAAAATGTAATATAATCTATTACAAAGTTTAATTTAATTGGTTTAAACATTATAAACAGATTTTCTTTTTCATAGAAAACTGGAAGTGTTATGTCTCCTAAACAAGAGTACATATTTATAATGGTTTGTAACAAAAACAAAACGAAAGAGAAAACCAACAACAAAGAAAATAGCTTTGTAGCATATTTTTTTTTTTTTTTTTTTTTTTTTTTTGGGATTGCCATGTTTTCTTTATTACTAAAGAACTAGATTTTTTATGTAGGCAATTTAAATAAAATTACCAAAAATAAAAACTCAAAACAAACAAGTTAAAAAATAATCTTTAACACAAAAAGGCTCATTAATTATTCATGAGGCTGTAATTTTAACACATTTATATGTAAATAGTACAGGGAAAGAAACATATCCATGGGCACTGGTATAGTTTTGTATAAAAAAACTAAATTTTCTTAAACTTGTATAAATTGCGAGATAAATCAAGTTTCCAATACAATTATTAAAACAGATTTGAAAGAGTCAAAAGCATTAGCAGCTAAATGTCTATCTTTAGAAAAAGGAAAACTGGATATTTGTCGTTGTCTCTCTGTACCCTTATTAAAAATTATAGGATTTTGAATTATTATTTCCAAAATGTGTGAATAGTAGAATATCATTAAAAAAGTTAAAATAATCGAAAACATTGCCTCTCAATTCAACTCATTAATATTACTACTGAAGGAGGAGAGCAGTAAAAATCAAAAATAGAACCCATTATGGGAAACCCCAAAACCCTTGATCGTGCCTGAGCCTTCTACACACTGATAAAGGTACAAAGAATAATTTCTGTTAGGTAGTTCAGTGATAAGTGAACTTCAAATTTAGTTAGAATTCTGTTTTTGTCTTTAGTAGACATTAAAATATCATTGGCAGGCAACAGTTTTGTTCAATGTTCTGGCCAAGACCAATCATACGATTTAAGACAATTTTGGCACTGATACAGGCTTAACCTTCTGAGTACATAAAATAGATTTATGAGGTGCTTACAGCAGGGAATTTCCTACTAGTAAAGATAAAATAGCAATAGTTAATCAAATGAAAGAGGTTGGTAAAGACTAGTGTGAGAGTTGGAGATAGCTAGCTAAAGGATTGTTTGTGTCTCCAGTCAACGAATTCGTCTAAATCCTCCTCTCCTGAGGAATCTGATGGTTCTTCTTTCTTGATGTTTAGCTGTGTTGTAAGCTTTGTCTCGAGGTTTTCTTTTTTCTTTTCTAAATCTACAACACGGGACCAATTCTTAAGTTGTTCGTCTACTTCAACTATCTGTCTTTCAACAGTAGCCGTTTCACTCTCATCTTCCATTAGTCTCGTAGACAGACTCACCTCCTCCTTCATTTCTTTCTGAAACCTTTCCCATTCTTCCTCTATTGGGTCCTTATACTCGACGTTTCTGGCTTTAGCATCGAGTAAAGGATTGTCAAAAAATCCTTCAGGGAGGTCGTTGGCAGAAACAGCCAACTCAGTGGTAGAGGTTCCTGGCACTATAGTTGCATCGGTTTCCATCTCAGTAACTTTGTTTTCTTCCTCCTTTGGCGAAGGTTCAGGTTTCTCCAGTATGACAGGCTCTGGTGGAGCAATGCTATTTTTTAATATACTTTTTAATTTCTTGGGAGGAGGATACTCGTGATCGGTAGGTCTTTTTAAAGAAACATCACCATTATCGTCTTGTAGAGAAGTTATAACCTGCTCGGGATGTGAGACCGGTGGTTCTACCGATGCCGAAATAGCAGCTAGTTTTCTCCTAGCTATGTTGTCCTTATGGATCTTGGCGTTAATATGAACCGTCCATAAAGCCTCGTTTCGTATTCCGCTGTCACACAAAATACACTTGATGGTACCGTCTCCCATATATTTCGCGAGTGGAGATTCGATCTTTTTAACCACATCCGATGCCTTCTGTTTATGCTGGGACATAAATCTCCGCAAATCATTTTGACTTATCTTATTTTTAGCCATGTGACATAAATTTACGCAATACTTAAAAGATATAATTAAAATAAATATAAACTAAAAAAAATAAGTACGCTCTTAAAGAACAATTAATGTATCTTAAGGAGATGGAAACGTCTGGATATTGTAAGTTCACCTTGAAAATATAGAATTCCAAAAACTACAAACGAAGCAATTCAATTTACACTACAAATTTAAAAAATATATATACATATATATATTTTTATAAAAGGAATAACGAATTTTCTAATATGAACTTTTGTAAACAAATAAATTCCATATGTTTTTTCGGCAGAACTGTAAACACTACTCTCTTATCAGTCTTTACGAAGAAAAAAATAAAACTAAATAAAGACCTATGACTTTTTATTTAATATTTTCTTCGCCCTAAAAAATTGATGTGGTGTTATGAAGTTTTTTATTAGTTTTATAAATATTATTGAGATTTAAAAAAGTTATTAGGTGTTATATATAATTAAAAATATTGATGAGAGTTTATTTAAACGTATTTTCTTGGTATATGTTTAGTTTTTTTGGCTGTAGAAATTTTTGGGGCTCAGTGTTTGGGGTCGGACGAGTTAGACAGGCCCGGTACGAGGGCGCCCTCTAGTCCGGGGACGGTGAGTTCGGTGTAGTGTTTTGTTTTGACACAGTCGGATTGCCCCCAACGTCACGTGGTTTATTTTCTTGCAACACCCACGTTTGTTATTTGTCGGTAAACAAATCGGGTCGTTTGTCCGGTATCGTTTTTCACGGTGCGGTCGATCGAAACGATCCGTTACTGGTGCGTTTCAGTGCGTAATGTCTTTGTCCCGGTCTCAGGAGAGCGATGCATGGGCACTACTGGCCCTGAAATCGGCTCCTGCCAGCCCGACCAAGATACAATGGAGCCCCGACGTCAAAGGAACACCGATAGCGAGGTTAGAGGGCAGGGACTTCGAGTACATGGTCAGACAGAAGAGGACCGTCATCGGGAGGAACAGTTCCCGCGGCGAAGTCGACGTGAATATGGGACACTCGAGTTTCATTTCGCGCAGGCACCTGGAACTGTTTTTCGAGCACCCCAACTTCTTCATGGTCTGCAACGGAAAAAACGGGGTGTTCGTAGACGGAGTGTTTATGAGGAAAGGATCGCCATCCCTGAGTTTCCAGTTACCAAAAACGTAAGTTTGCTCTTGTATATCGGGTTCGAACGGGGGTTGGGAGATGTTTGTCTTGTCGACGGCAATTTGAAGGCCATCCTCCACCTGACCTTTGCCTCTCGGTTTACTCCTCTGTTTTTAGTTAATCTCTGTTTACCAGCACCTCCCGCCGACTCCTCACTCCGATTATTTGTTATTGCCAGCCACTCTGTGTAAATAAACAACGCTCTAGATTCCCCTCTTCATATGAAACAGAAACACACCCGTCCACGTTTTCTTCAAAACTCGGTTTCTATTTTAGTCTTTAAATTATGATAACGGTGCATTATTACACTAGGGGAGCAGTATTATAATGGGAAGGAAGTATTAATTTCCTGTCTGAAGCCGAGGAAGCAATGTTACTCTATCAAAGTTGCTTATCAGTAGTAGTAAGAGGTTGCTAAACAGCTTTGTTGACATCTCCACTCTTATGATGGCATTGGAATATCATGTGCAAACCTCTTTTATAACTCCAATATTTACCTTTGCCCAGGTAAACATGTTTAGTGTCAAAAATTAACATTTAAAGACTCCATTGATCAAATTAACTTTGCAAATAAAGCTTTATTAGGGAAAAGTCCATAAGTACAATGTAATAATTAGAAAAAACGTCTTCAATCAACAATTATGCAAAGAAGAATTCATATCTATATTTATCCTAAATGCCAGGGCTAGTTGTTTCTTATTCTGCATTGTTATTGATATTATGTTCATGCCTTTATATATAATGATTAGGAGAAAACAAATCATTAAACAGCAATTTTTTTTAAATAAATAAATCTGCATTGTTAATCTTTTAAGTTTACTATAAATTCTAATTTTAGTTAACAATAAAAGAGTAAATTTGTTAAACAGTAAGATATAAGTTTTTAAAGAAAACTAAAATAGAACTTCATCCATGAAAAAAAAAAAAAATAAAAATAATAATATAAAATAAAAATTTTACTTTTAATGTACATATATATTTTTTTCTTAACTACATATCAATTAAAGAAAAACTTTTTGAGGCAGTGAAAATACTATATCAGCTGATCCAATCACCCTTTGTTTCAGTTATCAATAATTTTCCATGACCAAAAACAATCCAAAATGGGCCATTTATACAGTCAAATTGGTTTTTCTTAACCACATTTTTACATCAACTATATTTTATTATTGCAATAAAAATAATTTAAAAAATAATTGGATAATCAATTAAATTTTTTTTTCCATTATTATTTAGTCAATGTTTTTTTATTTAATTTTTAATTCTGGCTTTTAATAAAATGTGACAGTAAAGGTTCAGCAGTATAGATTTACATGTTTTAATTAATGTTTTTTTTTTTTTTATAATTTGTATTATTAAAATAATTAAAACCTAACTTAATATCATAGAATATTTTTCACATGTGTAGTATTTATTTGTTTTTTTAATCTTATCACGTTTAAAGTGCAGACATATTATTTTATCACTGGGGATTAATGGGGAACCATGAAAAACTCATTAACTGGGTCATTTTATTAATAAAGAAAACTCAAGTTTGGGTTTTAAAAAAGAAATTTAGAGATATTGTTTATAAGCTCTTAATTTTGTTGTTATTTATTTTATGGGAAGAGAGTGTTATTGACAGTATTTTTGTTGTTGTTTTCTGACGTTACAAGCTTTTAGTCTGTAATAAGATGTTTGTTAACATCTTTCATTCTCTTTGAGTCTTTATGGTTTGATGTAGGCTTCAAACAGGACCATATCTTCGTTAAATATGAAGATAGAATTGGTTTAAAAAAATGATCATGGTCTTAAAAAACAAGTGTTATGTTTAGAGATTTTTTAACCAGACTTAAGTGATTAAGTTATTTTCTTATGTTCTTAATTATGTAGTTAATCTTTATAGTTTTCAAATAGAAGAATATTGAAACTTATTATAGAGTTAAATTGTGCTATCTTCAGGTATGAAGACTTGATCTTTGACAATACAGAATTATGACTAGACATCATGGAGACATGCCCCTTGATACATGGAAATATTATTCCAGACTGCATGGAGACATGTGTCTCACCCCTCCCCTCTTAGATTGGTAACATGGTTGCAAACAATTTTGCCACCACTCAACTATTGAGCTGCTTTTGCAATAGAGATATGTCTCTAGACAGCATTGAGGCATGTCTGTGGATAACATAAAGACATTTTTTCTAGACGTTAGGATACATGTTGGAAAAATGCCTCTACTTACAATTGTGGTAATTGGTTTTGTCTTTCTGTAAATAACCTCTGTCTATCTTTTGCTTAAGGTTTTTAGAGGATGTTTAACTTACTAGCACAATTGACTTGGAGCTCTCAGTCATTTTGCTGTAACCATTTCTGTTATTTAAAACTAAACAATTTTCTTCTTGATGGTAGAAAATTATTTATATCTACTTACTACTTTTACTCAAGATAGAGTTTTCCAATATATATTTATAAATACATACCAGTATATATTTGTATATACTGGAAATTGCTTGTCTTGTAACAACCTTTAAGGAGGAAAGAGAACTATGCTGGTATATCCAATCTTTGTTATAACCGGTGTCGTAATAAACAATTTCAAGTGTACCATGAATCACATTGCTAAATTAGGTTGCTTTAACTGATATAGTTACAAGTGCTAATGCTGATAATTATTATAGTGCTTCTCTGTTAATAATGTAATTAATTTATAACTAATATTGAAATATTGGTGTTTCAGGTGTACTATAAGGTTTCCTAGCACTACAATCAGGCTGGTTTTCGAGAGTTTGGTAGATGAGAGTGCGCCACCTGTGCAGGTAAAGCAGAGAACACCTCTGCCTCCTCTCAGGATATCCGTACCTGAACCAGATACTATCTATACTAGTCCCTTCCCCTCACCCACCGGCACTCTAAGGTAACTTTTTTATTATTGAATTAAAAAAAAGTGTACCTGCATCTGGAACTTAAAGCCAGAAATTTATATGTCCAAGAGCTCACCAGTTCACTGTATATAGACAGTTGTTATGCAGTGGCGTATCTAGGGCATTGGGCCCCCCATCCCCCTTGCAGGATCTTTTGGGGGCCCCATGCCAAAAAAATTGATGAGCAAAATAAAAAGGCCCTTCTGACACGGGTTTAGAAATATGATTCCATGTAGTTAGATTTTATTATGCTTTAAAGGGGCCCCCAACGACATTGGTACATTAGATTTGGGGGCCCCCTGGCACCAGGGGCCCACAGTTATGCCACTGTTGTTATGGATCTCAATTAAGTGCGGGTTGCTTCTACCATTGCTTGAATGCTAGCTTATTGGTCTTTATTATACCTCCATCTAGGACTCCCACTCAGATCTTTCTTTGTCTAAAGATTGAAGTTGGCCTGTTATTCTACATTTGATATCAACTTCATAATAGTAGGGACATTTAGCAGGAGCATCTATTGCTTCAATGTCAGTGTGTGGGATTGAACAGTAGTAGCTTAATATAAGTGAAGTGATTGATATCACTTAATTCTGAGATAAAACATCAATAGTTAAGCCGGTTTAACGTTACTTAAAATTACCTTTGAGCTTCAAACTATTGATATCCTTTGTGTGTTGCACCCCATGATCTTACCAGGGAGTAAACTTTTCTAACAGCTGATCTGACAAGATTCTACTTATCTTTAGTACATTATACATTATTGCTTTTGTTGCGGTTAAGATTGGGAATAACGATTGGGGGCATATTTTTATTTTAATTTTGTAAATTATATAAGTAAAGAAATATTCATTTGGACTGTTTGTGGCAATAAGTATTGGAGGCTATTGAAACTATTATCAATTACCTAGAGGGCTGGAACCATTACCAATGTTTTTTTTAAGCCTTGTTTGATTAAGGTACATTGAGTCAAAAGCTTGAGATCTCATTGAATCCTCTCAAATTTTGTTTGCCCTATCAAGTCAATTATTTTCTATCCAGTAATGGAGTAGACATTTCTAATTTAAATTACATTTGGTACATATTATTGTACCCTTATGGCTGAATGTTTTTTGCCTTACACTTGTAGTAATTATTCAATTTCTTCTAAATGGATTTTACTTCATGATGATTCAAATACTAGGACAAATTTACCCATAATGATGGTAAGAATAATATCTCCATTTATTTCAAATGAATGTTCATTAAAACTAGTACAGTAGCAGGAGGACTCTGCTATGTAGTTCTAAATTTTTAGGAAATATTTATTAATCTATCATTATTTTCTTCTATTAATTGTGTTCCTTTTTTTTAAGTGCTGCCAACTCATGTCCTACAAGTCCTAGGAGCGGTCAACATGGTCAAAGTAGGCAAACTGATTTGCAGATGGTTGCTGCATATGCAGCTGCTCACTGCACCCCTCACAACTCTTCACACGATGATAGGTTTGTAATAATACTACATGTAAGTATATAATGTTGCATGATTAACTCCGGGTACTCGTTTTGTGTATATTAATAGAACAATACAGGATTCTATTTTGTTATCAAATATTAACCCCTTCACTTTTATGAACTAGTTAATTCGTTATGCTGAAGTGGACTATAAATAGATATTTTGTCTAGGCAAATAAATATTTTGTTCAGTCAATTAGTGGCAGGGAGGTTATTAAAGAATACACTCATCAGCCTGCCTATACTTGAATTATTTTATATTTTCAGTGTACCATGCTCTGACCACATAGAGCTCTCATGCTAGTAAAAATTGGGCTGCCATCATACCAAGTTTTTCCTTTGTTATATCTTAACAGCGAGAAGGTTGTATTATAAATAACCATTGCAATAGGCCATAAAGTAATGTTGATATATTTCTGTGAAAATCTCATTAAGAAAAACATTAAAAAAAGTTTAAATACCGGCTGATATATATACTCTTTAATAATCTCCTGTCACTAATTGCCTGAACAAAATATCTCGTTTATAGTCTCCTTAGTACTTAGCAAAAATGAATCGGTAATGGTTGTATGTTTCTACAAAAAGCATATTGAGAAACAGATAATTGATATGATACTGCAGATCTTTGAATCACACTAGCCTTTTTGTATTTATAATTACTCAAATGCATGATCTGAGCTTACAGCAAGAAAGTGTTGTTCAGGGTCAAGTGTTGTTTTTCCACTCTTAGGCCGAGCGGCCACCAGAAGAGGAACAGAGCGGAGTGGAGTTGAGTGTAGTTGAGCGAAGCTGAGTGTATTTGTGTCCAAGGCTATGGCAACCGAAAGCCGAGCGGAGTCAAGCTGACTGTAGCGGAGTCTGGCTGACTCCTCTCTGTTTTTGGTTGCGTGAACTAAGCTAGCCCCCCCAAAATGTCGACCCAACGAAAGCTATTCTATTTGTGTTTACGTTTAGAATCCCCAGATTGTGAAACCCAGTTTTCCCTTGCAACTTGTGTCGCTTCACCAGCTTATAGGGCAAAGTGGGATAGTCTCTATCTTAGAAAAATGGGTAGTTTCGGGGAATTTCACACCCTCTTTCATGATCTAAACCACGAATAGTTTAAAGACTATTTCCGTATGAATCGTTCTCAGTTTAGTGACCTTCTAAATAAGATAAGATATTATTTCGCTGGGTAGTAGGGGAAGCATAGTCAGCTTTCAAAACTGACCGACAAACGGAGTCGAGATGTCCTGCTAGGCTCAGCTCATCTGCTCCGCAACCGGTGGCCACCCTTCCTTTTAAAACAATGGGATTCAATTTCACAAGCGGAGTCAACTCAACTCCACTCAGCTTTTGGTGGCCCCTCGGCCTTATAATGAAAAAAATCTAAAATGATTGGAATATAAACTTTCCAAAGGAAATTTGTATTAATTAATAACTGGTTTACAAACTTGGCTTTGCTTTTGCTTCGAAGGGTGTGAATCAGGTTTTTTCAAGATTCCTTGACACACATCAATCATTAAAATTATTTTACTCTCTTCTACAATTTGTAGTACTCCACTGAATCAAGTCAGTGCTTTTTGCATTTATCTATCTATAGCTTTCGGTTATCTATGACCTCACAGTTAGGCCTTGCTGGGTTTTTGCTTACTCAAAGAAGTATAATGATTCTGATGACTCGCACTTCAGAGGCCTGGTTATTTAATACTGGTTACTAATACTAAAATCAGGATTTAATGGGTATACTTAAGGAATAAAATATGAAAATGTCATTTTCAAAATTGAAACCTTGCAGCTTGTTCACGTATTTATTATATCAGCTTTGGTAAAATTTGAGTGTATAGGTGGAAGAGATTTGCAAGTATAAGAGTCCAGCTTTGGCTCAGTCCCATAGGGGAAACTGAAGTAAAGATTGGCTTTTAAACTAAATGAAGACAATTTTTCAAAGCATTTTAGAAATTTGTCACTTGGAGGAACTTTTGGAGTATATTTATTTCTTCACCATTAATTATTTTAAATTAAGAAAATGTTGTAAAATCTTCAGTTGCTATGTTTATATTTCATATTTATTATTATTATTCCTGCAGACATTGTTTATAAAAATATATGCATTTTTTCCAGGGATCTGTTCGACGCTGGAGAAGGAAGTAGCACATCAGATAGTAAACTATATAGGAATAGCAATGGCTTGCAGCAAAATGATTATAGTCCACCTAAGGTAATTAATTTTATTTTACTTTTTGAATGAGCCAACTTGAGCTTAGATAATAAGTAAATAAAGCTCAGATGAAATAATCTGACAATTTTAATACAAAATTCACAATAGCTTCAAATATTAACTATTGCATTTTTTCCCCATTTTTTATTTTTTTACAATAAATTAATTATTTGCCTTTTATTTATTGTGAGTAACCACAAATCTTGGTATAAATTACCAACTTAATATTTATTTATATACATTTTTTTGAGTGGTTGGGTCAAAAATGGCCCATTTTGGCACTCTGCAACCCATCCTGTGAACATTCTCATTTAATGAGATTATATTTTATTGTGTGGTCTTAATATGGTAAGTTAATTTTTCAAAATTTTATTATTTTTGTTATTTCTTCTTTTTTAGGTAATGTTGTGAAATATTTTCTAATTTTCGCTATTTTATTTCTGACATACTTTGCAAAAGCGAGCCTTTCAGTAACTAACCATGAATTGAAAACTGCAAGAAACAATTTTTTAAATTTCATTCTTTAATTTTGAAGTTTTTCATAATTTAGTAGATAAATTAATTTTTTTAGTTTTAATTATTTTATCTACTTAGCCATCAAATTTAATTATACATTTATGATTGAATAGTTTATGTTCAGGAAACAAGGTCAAGTTATCTATGGGGTTAAAGCTCTCATTGGAAGATAATTAAATGTGGTTGAGAAAAAAGAATATATATGCAGTATTAAATTAAATATTAAAGAAATATTTTTAAGACTGTTTATAATTGGTAAACTTTTATTGAGTTGTTTTAAGAAGCTTAAGTAAGTTTTAAGTGTTTTTTATCTTATCAATTTTAATGTCAAAGTTAGATGTGGAATCAAAATACACATTTAATGAAGCTCTATGTTCAAGTGCTATTTATTTTTTTTTATTTTTTTAATCAATTTCTTTATTGGCAAAAGTTAGCAATAAAGTGCTAATTTTAATTTTGAATGTTTTATGCAATATCTAGATTCTGTCATAAAAGCTTTTTATATTTTTCTTGAAGAACGAAAAAAGTCATAATAATAGATATTGACTCTTTTAGAATTTTACTGGAAATTAATTATTTGGTTTATGTGTTTTTTAGGATGATTCTAAGCCGCCATATTCATACGCTCAGCTGATCGTTCAGGCTGTAGCATCAGCTCCTGATAAGCAGCTTACATTGAGTGGTATCTACTCGTACATCACAAAGAACTACCCGTACTACAGGACAGCTGATAAAGGCTGGCAGGTAAACAGTTTTTTGGCTTTTATTAGTAAGTAGGAATTTGGTATGGGAGTTTTCACAAAATATGAAGAGCCTTTCTCAAAAATTATAACAAACAAGTTTAAAATCCACAAGTCCATTTACTCTTTGTACATGGTCCATTTATTTTATACTATAGTAGACGCCGCTTAATGTGATCACTTTGGGACCTTGACAAAGTGATAACATTAACCGACTAATAATAATAAGTAAATGAGCTCATAATAATAACCCTGGTAGAAGTAAAACAAAACAAAAATTATAAACAACATTGTGTTTATTACGTATACTGAGTGATGTGATAAGTGATAACACATTAGAAAAGAAAATGAAGGGACAAAACTAGTACATACATATATTATGTATATAAATAAACGTACATGATCACGGCATTTTGAAGGGCTCATTCTTCGCTTCAGACTACAGTCCTTTGTAGTAATGGGGAAAGGTGAGGTAAGGTTTATTTTATGAAAAAAGGATGTTCACCAAAACACTAGTGCCACAGCTCTAGTAGTTTCCCTGAAAATTATAAATTAAAATCAACGATCTCAACTTGATCACAATAAATGGAAAAATGTTAATGTATTGATGTTGGCTGGGCCTGTTCCAAGCTATTTTGATCACACTAAGTGTTTTATAACATTGACCGCGATTACTCCAAGAGGCGTCCACTGTACTTGTTAAAACTTGTGTTGTTGGCTGATCAAAACTAGCAAATTAGAGTTATTTATTTGGAGTAGAAAACCAGAAACCATAAAATTGAACAGCTATGACTGAAGTGAAGAATTTAAGTTTATTTGCTCTTTACAGTTTACTTAAACTTTGATAAACCTTCCACTTAGTTGCTTATCTTGAAGTTGCTTACTTGAAGTTGTAGAGAAACACTGTGGGATTGTAGAAAAGCCAAATTATTGAGATGTACAGTTGAAAATTCTTCACCAATGGAAGATGTGAATTCTTGCAGAATGTGTTACCCTAAACTCTGCTGCAAATAATTTTTGAGATGAAGTTTTTATAGTAAAAAATTGACTTTTTTTCATATCTTTATAATAGCGTTAGGCAGTTTTGGCTAAGCTATTACTATATTTTGAGTTGTTTTTAAAAATATTCTGAAGTCTTGTATTTATGCAGCTGTTATTGTTCTGATACTTAAATTTGTTTGTTCTGATTACATAAACTTTGTTAAATATTATTACTTTTGATGGACTGATAATTGCTTTGGTTTGTTTCAGAACTCAATTAGGCACAACCTGAGTTTAAACCGTTATT
Organism: Gerris lacustris; assembly: GCA_951217055.1. Lineage (NCBI taxonomy): Eukaryota > Metazoa > Arthropoda > Insecta > Hemiptera > Gerridae > Gerris > Gerris lacustris. The sequence goes on from OX578280.1 coordinate 28,249,249, forward strand.
TCATTAAAGTGCCTCGATCACAGGAAGAGCCAGGTAAAGGTTCTTTCTGGAGGATAGATCCTATGTCTGAATCTAAGCTCATAGAGCAGGCGTTTAGGAGAAGAAGACAGCGAGGGGTCCCTTGCTTTAGGGTACCTTTTGGACTCTCCTCTAGGTATAGTATTACTCTTTGCTTGATTTCTAGAGTTTAAGTCTCAAAATATTCAACTTTATCAACGATTATCATAACATTATTGGTTGATTACTCTTTCAATTCAAAACCTTTGTACCTTCTTCATTAATTAAAACTGTAAATTTAATTTCTACCTTGTAAACTTGTTTTTTATATAATTCTGCTGATGGAGTATTATTACATGAATTAAAACATTGACAATTAAATAAAATGTAGTAATCCATTAGCTGCAGCTGTCATCTGTACAAAAGATAGATTTTATCTAATGCAGGTGTCCTCACGTGATTTTTAAAATATACTATCATGCCGGAATTCCTTATTGGCAATTTTTTTTTTTTTTTTTAGCTCTGTGCACGTTTTTTATATTTTATCACTTTATTTTATTTATTTATCTCAAATCAAGAGTTTAAGGTTATTTCACGGTAGACACTTATTCCTCGGCAAGTGGAGCAATGAATATCATGAATATATAATCATGGTTAAGGAGTTTAGAAAATTTTTCCTTTGTGACTTATTCCTTTAACTTTGCCTTAATGTTGATAAAATGCTGTAGAATCTATTAAATAAGCCTGAACGAGTTAATTCAAACCACATTTGATCTTTTGGATTTTTTTTTTTAAATTGCATTTGCTTTTTAGTTATATTATAAGTATAGATAATTCGGGATATGTTATTACATGTTTTAATTTAAAAAAGATTTCTTTTTCTTTTTTTTTTTAATAAAGGTTTGGTGATTTTCAGGTTTAAAATGTAAATGTTTTATGTTTAGACCAAGAATTAAGAATATCAGATATTTACAGTATTAAAATTACCAGGGTGTTAAGATTTTCTCTTTCCTCCTTCCTTTGTGTCTGTGAAACAATTGAGTACTACATGCAGATTCATAGATTCCAATGTGGGCATCACCCTTCTTCACAAAAAACTGGCAGTGTTGGACTGGCAGCTTTCTGGGCCCTCTGCAAAATTTAGTTGCCTAGGCAAAATTTAGTCGTGAACCCTCTCCCATGTTTTAATTTTTATACTGAATATACATCATAGTAATTTTGTAGAGGATTAATTATCGAATATTAACTATGTTGTCATACACCCTACTTAGGCCACAATGAATTTTTGTATTATTATTATTTTTTTTTTTTTAGAATATAAAAAATATAATATAAGAATCTAAATTTAAAACATTATGTCTATGTATAATAAACGAATAATCAAACTTGATTTGAAGAAAATTACTTTGAAGAAGCAATAAAGTAGGCTTACATAATACAATGAAACTGATTGTGCTTGAAATAGATATTTTAAAAATTTTCTTGATATTGTTAAAATATGATTCAAATGGAATAACTAGAATCACATCATCAGTTTTTTCTTAAGTTTGTCCTTGTACATGCATTTTATCATCTACTATTGCACGTTTGTTAATATTTTTGTTTTTAGTCCCTTTCACAGTTCATTAGCATTAAATAACTTATGAGATAATACCTTAGGCTGATTGAGAAGACTCATCAGGCAGTACAGTAAATGCACATGATAAACATTGGAAACACACATTAAGATTAATTCTACCCATTGGCACAAGCTACGTTATTGTCACTTGAACCTTTCTTCATCATGAACAAGATCATCAATTCATTCTCTTTCCAGGAAGAGCTTGAAAACAACTTACTGGGTGGCAAATTGCTTCAGCTCAATAATAGATCTGATCTGCTAATGTTTGTTAAATTGGACTCAGTTGGTTAACGAAATCGTAAACCATTAACAAAAATTCATGACAGGTGACTTTTTAAAAAGTTTTTGGGATCCAAATTAGGACAATCTTTGAATAAACCCTAATTTAAAAGATCCAATGCTTCAATGCTTCTCATATCACAGTCCAAAATGTTAAAATACGATCCCTCAAATTTTTGGAAAGCACAGGATGAGGTGAATCACCTCATCCTGTGCATGTTCTCCTGGCATTACCTTTTTTTTGGCTATTTCTTTTTTCAGAAACAGGTGAAGTTACTTCAAATAAATCCAAAATGATAAAAGCAGTAAATAAATTTTCAAATTTAGTCCATTGAATAAAGGCTGAAATACACACGCTAGTTACTCGCACAGAAATATACGAGTAGCTCGCAGAGGAGAGCTACTGGCCTGTGTATACATCAAATAGCATGCGAGTGAAAAGCATGCGAGTAAATCGCACAAGGTTTGATTTTTGTCTTGCCAGTGGCACAAGTCTAGGGGTGGGGGTACTGATAAGGCACGTGTGAACAGGCCTGCCAGCCCAATGTAGCTTGCTAGTAGCTAGCAGGTAGCACGAGTCTCTCTCAGCCATTCGGCCCTTCAATCTTCCTTCGCGGGTTCTTTTCTTGTTTGTTTGAACCACATTTCATTTAGTAGACACTTACTCCCTCCATGTAATTCTCTTCTAGCTATCCAATCTTCCACACTATTTTGCAAATGCTTTAAAACACAGTTCCTTGCAAGTTACAGAACAACCTGATTAATTTCATTCCGCACTGATACATTCATAATGCACATTGAAACACAAATAATAAAACTATCAAAATGAATTAAATAAAATAAAATGATTTCACATTTTATTCCGGCCAAGAGAAGGCAAGAAACCTACTTTTGCCTGTTTCAAAAGTAGAACTGTGACTGGAGTATGTGTATTGCCTTGTGCTTAGAGCTCGCACAAGACCGATCATCCGGACGATACTAGCATGCTGTTTCACTGGCAAATGTACACAGCGTCTGCAGTATGCCAGCTACTGACGTGCTAGTAACTCGCAACTGGCATGCTTTTTTACTAGCATGTGTATTTCCGCCGTAATGAGTGTTGGAGCTGTGAACTTGGTTTTGCAATCAAAGTTTCCTTATGAAATATCTAATAATACAAGAAACAGATTCACCAACTTCCGAGAATTGTCGGTGCAGTCAAAATCATCTGAAAATGATTCAAAGTCAATTATTGAACTAAATGCTGTTTGCCCGCATTATCATCTATTAATGCCAATTTTTTTGCAGAATGTTTAGTTTTTCTTGATGGCTGTTTGTGTTTTATTTCTTGTGTAGAATCAATTATCAAACTGCAGATAAATCTTTTAAAATCACTTTCTTCTTAATGTTGCCTATTGTATTTATTAATTTATTGATAAAAGTTTTAGACAAAAATGTTATAAGTGATCCTCTCCCAAAATGTTTCTTCTTACTCCCCGGTAATTCTAGCTTCTTTAGTTCTGTCATTTTTTTCTTCTTACTATCTTTTATACACTGTTCAACGTGAGAGAATCAACCAATTACTGCCTACTCTACTGTCTCGACTCAAGACTGACGACAGTCGGCCACTCGTCATTTATAAGTTGCCATAGGATTGCTGGAATGGGGAACAGATTACACTCACTTTCTTTCTATCAAATTATATCGATATTTCACACACTTTCACGTCACTTCCATCCGTGTTCTAGTTCCATTCCATTTATTCATTACTGTACGTTGATGGTTTTGGCAATTGTCATACTACACCACTAAACGTATGTACTTTAATATTTATGCTTATTTATTTCAATTGAATAAATATTTCGGCATTGTAGTAAAATTTTAAAAATGATGATTTTTAATATGTCTAATAATAATGTTAAGAATGGAAGACAGATTTCTGGATATGACTTAAACGACTTTATATTTAAAATAATACGAAACAATTTCTAGTGTAGCTCTTGCGGTGTCTTCTAGATAACTACTTTTTCTGTCTGACATCGACTTTCACTTGCTGTAAAGTTGAAACGATAAATAAATACCACTGAAATCTGACAAATAATAAGCAAATGAGCTGATAATAATACCATCGGAGGAAGTAAAACTAAAAAAATAACGATGATTTTTTTTAACTGGGGCCCCTTGTGCCCGTGGGCCCTCGGCAAATGCCAACTTTCCGACCTAGCCAGTCTGACCCTGAAAACAGGGTCTAATAACTCCAGTTTGTGTTCATTCTTTATCCTTAAGGCTCTACCGCTCTTTGAGGTTAGAAAAATCATTAAATTGAAAATTTTATTGGTTCTAAGCAAGATATCCAAAATCTAATCACTGGCTTCATTCCTAATTTTAATTCTGCACAATTTGAGCCATATTTCAACTTCCTATGATAAATACAGGCACCATTTCAATACAACGATAAAACTCGTATTAAAATGGCGCCTGTACTATTTATCATAGGAAGTTGAAATAGGGCTAAAATTGTGCAGAATTAAAATTAGGAATGAAGCCTATGATTAGATTTTTGATGTCTTGCTTAGAACCAGTGTAATTTTAACTTTACTGTTTTTCCTAACCTCTAAGGGCGGTAGAGCCTTAATAGTATGAACTAAGGAATTAGAGAGAACTTCTTATTGAGTCTATTGTTTTGCTTCTTTATCATTGGGTGTTGTTCTTAAAACACAAATTTATATTTAATTTAAAATGTATGTTTATATTGGTATAAATTCGTCTATATCTTTTTTTAAAAGCATTTAGTTACTGTGAGCACTTTACTGCTTAGTTTTTGTTTATAAATATAACCAGTGCTTGATGGTGGATTGACCTTGTGGTCCAAAAGTTAAAAATTTTTACTTTTTAAAACATTATTTTAGTAACGCTTTTCTCAGCATTTTAAAGTGTGAACACAAGATTTGTACTCACACTTGGTAAGAAATAAACAAAAAAAAAAAAAAAAAAAAAAAAAAACATTGGTAAAAAATAAAACTCCCATGTGCTCCAACAATCTTTCGATAGAGGTACCGGTACAGCGTGCTTGAGTGTACCCTCACAAATCAAGCACTGATTTTAACATTTTGAATAACAATAAGTTTTAACTTTGTAATCTGTTAAAGGCTTTTCATGTAAGTTGAACTGTGATTAAGCTTGTATGGTTGATGTTTTAGGAGTGCTCCGGCAAGTCCAAGTCACATGGGTGGAGGAGCAGGTGGAGGGCTGATGACACCTGAGAGTTTGTCAAGAGAAGGGTCACCAGAGGGAGGGGGTGGCACCAGCCCTGCACCATACTCATCTGCTCCCGTCTCTCCTAGGCAGACAACAATACACATAAACAATCAAGGTGAAACCTCACATCCTTTGTCTTCCTATATTTTCATTTTGATAAAACTAAATGAGTTTACTACTAAATACATGTAGTTAGCTTACAGTAGTTGTAATGGACATGTTACTTTTCCTTTTCTAATTGTCTCTATTCTATATTAATCTAAATTTATGGTTGTCGTTAAAGGTGTATTAAGAAAATCATCTACTTCTCAAATCAGCTGTATTTCCACCAAACCTGGTCATCATCCGGTCTAGATTGAGATCATTTATGTTGACAGAACTATTTTTATTTAATTATATCATTATTGTTTGGTTCATCATTTTTAAATTGTCAACTTTATGCATTGCTTTATAAAATTAATTAACAAATAACATTTAAAACACAACAAGTGATTTGGAGCATGGTAAACATTTGTGGTAACCTACTGGCTTACCTACTAGGCCTGATGATAACCAAGTTTGGTCAAAATATAGCCGATTTGAGAAGTTCATTCGTTTTTTAATACATCCTAAACAACTTAACCACAAATTTATATGTGCATATGTTAGTTTTAAGTTAATGTTTTTTTTTATTCTTAAGCCTTCTAGGCACAGAGCTACTAACACTCAATCACAAGGGTTAACAAGTGTTACCAAAATTTAATTCCTAAGGGAGTTATCAATCGGTGTTGGCAATGTGATTAACTAACTAAGTTATGGTGCAATAGCACATGGAAGGTCTAGACCTGCCGAAGCGTTTACACAACTATATAATTTAATGAATAACATATTTCCTCCTTTATTTTCAATGCGTTTTTACATATATTTAACACCGTTTCTACAGGGTTGGCGATTTCAGAGGTTATATCGGGTCCTCTGAAAACCAGGTTTTTTTTCTTAATAGTATTTTCAAGATATTCCAGTTTTTTTAACATTTCCACATCTGAGGTCTTAAGAACCTGGATATCGTGCTTGATTACAGTATTCTCCTCTTTGAGATTTATTATTTTACCTTCTAATGATTTAAAATCTTCTTTTGTAGCTAGCTCACTTAGTTTTCTGTTAAAAAGGTCTTCTAAAAGATCTAGTAGGTTTTGCTGGTCCATATTTTACCAAATATATACCAAAATTGAATTCCTAAGGGAGTTATCAATCGGTGCTGGCAATGTGATTAACTAACTAAATTATGGTGCAATAGCACATGGAAGGTCTAGACCTGCCGAAGCGTTTATACAACTATATAATTTAATGAATAACCCGGGGTTAGTGTGTTTCTCCTTCAGCTTTATATACCTTGCATTGGCATACATAAGCAGCTACCAATTTATATAGCAATGCTGGGGGAACACCAAGGGGGGGGGGGAGTGTCTGGGGCATTAAATCCAGATCTGTGGTCACCCATCCAAGTTATTACCACGCCATATGCCATTTAACTTTATTGATAGGAGAGCCAACTGCCCCCCTACACAAGCTACCAAGGCCCCCTAGCAATATGTTGAGTGCTCTTTAATGTGCCAGTAGTTATCTACTAGTAACTTACTGTGAGAGTAACTAAATTATATTGATCCTTTATAAACGATGGTTCTTTTTGTATAGATGAAGTATGCGAACACGTTTCCTATGCATGGATTGTGTACTTCCTATGTCTAAGGATCAAGTTTGCTCCTCAGTTACAGGAAGTGTGAATGTTACAATATTGATTACATTTTTTTTTTAAAGAAAAAGAAATAATTATCCACTTAGTATTCAAGACGAGTGTATTGAATATTCCTTCGTCTGCTCTGCTGTATTCAAAATCTTATATATCATGAAGTATATATAAATACATATTATGTATATAAATATATAGCATTGTGGTGGCACTTACATTTTTCTAATCGATTTAAGGTCTCCTGAGTTGAAAAATAGTTTTACGAAATGTCTGTCTGTGGTCTGTTTTATTTTTCTCAAATACATAAAATGTCTTCTTTCCAAGATAATAGTGCACAAATATGGAGATTGAAATGGAAATAATATATAAAATAATTATTTTCATGTTGTCCAATTTTCTTTATCAAGTTTTACTGACTTTTGTTGTTCTAAATACAGTAACATTTTTTATGTTTTCTCCTTCTGATAATAAACACATTTATTGTTATTATAAATTTATAATTGATAAAATCTTAGACAAAACACAAGCCAAAAATGCACCCCTCGAATGTCAGTTACCAGCAGTCATTTACTAGCAGGTTTCACTGACTTTTTATGTTCTAAATGTAGCAGCAAATCTTTTTTCTATTTTCTCCTTCTATCTAATATACCATATTATATTGTAATATAAATTTGTACGTTATTAAGAAAATTCTTGACAAAATACGTGCAAAAAACACACCACTTGAAATCAGGAACTAGCTGTAATTTGTCTCTTTGGCTGTAGTAGTAAATATTCGCTGCTGATTTATACTATCTATTGCAAACCAAAAAGTAATTTGCATTGCTAACAAGTCCCTGTCACTTTAATGGTAGCTCTGTATTTGGATGTCCTTATTTAAAACAATACAATTGTCGCTGATACTAACTTGTTTGTAGATTTGTATGTTTCAGAGAAGTACATGGTTACCCAGAACTGTGCAAATAATATAGTTATACAGGAAGATGTAAATGATGAAGTGCCCACGTTCTCCCACGCTCCCGTCATAGTCCAAGCCAATTTCAATAATTTTAGGTAACTATTATACATGTAATTAGTTGTATACTTGCTTAGCTTTATTTACTTGTGTTTTTCCTTAGATTCTATTTGTTATTTCATGATATTTTTATATCAAATTTACTCTGTTTGATTAACAAGTTAAGTTAGTTGTTTCCATTGATTATATGGGATTTACTCTTTGGGTTACTTATAAAAATTCAAAGAGCAAACTTGATGAGTTAATTGAAAAATCAAAACACAATAGGTAATGGTTAATACAGGTTTGTGTTTAACCACTTTAATAGATCACTAATGTAGAGAGTGGTAATAAATTATTTTTTGAACAAAATTCATATGTCACTGAAAACATATAATAAACTCAAGAATAGAAAACTGCAAGCAACTATTTTTAATGTTTGTTAATTTGTGTGTTTACAGCAATAGTTACAATATTAGTGAAGACGGAACTGAAACGGTGGTAACAATAAAGCGATGCCTTGAGGAAGAGGACGAAGAGGATGAGGAGGAAGATATGGAACAAGTAGAAGAAGATAATTTAACTACCAAGAAGCCTCGAATAGACTCAGAACAACCTTGAACTTCTCACGGTAAGTAAACCACTTGCATTTTGTCTTCCTTTATTTTAAGTTAATGAATGATATAAGGAGAATTAAATTCGAACTTGGGAAATCAATTGAAAGGTCTTTGCTTATGAAGAAAGAGTAAAATAATTGTTGGAATAAAATGCTGCAACATTAATGTGGGGGGAATAAATAATTGGCGCGGGTATAATCAATAAAGCAACTATATTAATTAAAACACAAAGATAGGGAAAAGTACACAAACACATAAGTACATAAAGTTACATAAAACACGAGTGTCTTCCCTCCCAAAAGGTTACACTCCAGGTTACAACCAAATCAAATACAATCATGTTAAATCTAAACATAGATCTACTACATTAATATAATGTAATATTATATCCCTGGATTTGGTGAGTGTAATAATAGTAAACTGGTTAGGCGTTGTATGATATTTATTGGGATGATTATATGTGCTTATTAAGGTTTTATGAGGTTGTGAGGCTGGTGGGGGGAAAGCACCACTAGATACAAATTTGAGCCTTTGCTCATAATTGCATTAACAGGACCCAAATGGTGGATAATCAACTTTACCCTGTCTGTTTGTTTTAATAATTTGTACAAATCTCTTTATCATTACAAATAAAAACTATCTTCAGTCCAAAAAGCACAATTAAAATAAAAAATGTAAGATACCCTAATATCTACACTGCTATACTAGAATATTCTAGTCGGCTATATCAATACAATAACAAGCTTGAGAGGTTGCCTATAATAAATTAAATTATAATAAATTGTCTTGATAAAAAATATTATTATATTCCTTTTCCTAGACCAATCATATAAAACCAGTCATATAAAAACATAAGAACAAGCTCTAAACTAGTTTTGAGACCTTATGTCCATGTCTAGTGATTTTATCTATTCAAATAATGTAAACAATCTAATATTAATCCAATTTGATGGACTTCCTACATTAGCATCACCTTGCAAACCTTCTTTGCTAAATTGAAAATGTTATAAGATCCACTTCTTATTTGTTATGATTATTAGGGACATGATATCCCTTCTCCTTAACGCATGCCAAGCACTTAAAGTTGTACAGGAAACCAACAATAATTTAATGATGTCTATTGGGCTGCCAGGTGTCTCATGGCTGAAGTCGCCTTTGATGACCAAGGCATAGGATAAAAAGAATAAAATTTATGATTATTGCTGTGGAAATCAGTACATTTGAAATAATTATAAAAATTAAATTACTTACAAACTTAACTGGAAATATTATAAGCTTTAAAAAAGTTAGATATATTTTTTCAAACGAACGTTAGTTTTCAAATTGATTCGTAGTTTCAAAGATCTGCAAGATAGAGGGAAGGCTGTCAAACAGACTGCTTTCTATAGTAGAATTAAGGATCTGCATATTATAGTGTCAACACTTTAATATGCTCAAGTAAATAAATAAATATGCCTCTGTGATATGAAAGTGAGATTTTAAGCATATTGATTTTGTAAACAACTTGATTGATATTATAGAAAAAGATCTGTCTATCACTAAGTTTATGATTTTTCTTGCTTCATTGTTGTCTTTGTCCTTTTTATTCTTCCAAATAATGTCACTTCATATGCATCAGGTTGACATATTTTTATTATTTGTGATTCATGATTCTTTCTGTGATTGTCTAAAGGTGTGTTTAGACCAGAGTCTTCCAAACTGTGTGCCGCGGTATCTAGAATAAAAAAAAAAAATCCAAACTAGTCAGAACAAAATAATGCCTGCCTGTATAAGTACAATAGATTAAAACAAAATAGTTTTATTTTTCCTAATGGAAGAAGTATATTATTTATTATGTGAGTATGCTTTTAGGTAAAATGACGCTCCACATCTTAAAGCACCCCCTCCCCTAACCCCAGCCCCCTGTGTCTGGCACCTATTTCTAGTAATTTAAGTTAAAAAATAAAAATAATTAAATAGAAAAGTAACAATGGCTCTCGGTGGCCCTGCATAAAGTGTAGGTGTGCCGGGGCTATTAGTTATTTTTATATTGTGTGCCGCTGGCTAAAACAATTTGGGAAACACTGGTTTAGATGGTTCAATTTCATTGCTCCATGAGATTGAACCATGATTAAATCAATGAAATTGAAATTTATAAACACTAATTCAATGAAATTGCTCATTGCCAATGCCGATGGAACATAATTTTAACTATTCGACTATTTTAGCAATCTCACATTTTAGCACACATCAATTTTTGTACATATCATTGAATGGCTCTATGGAAATATCAAACTGAACTGTGTAATCAGCTTGTTTTCTTTTTAAAGAATGGAAGGTTTCAGCTGCAAAGGTTATGTTTATGTTTTTAGCTAGTTTTTTTCCACTATTGATTCAATTTGATTGCTTCGTCTAATCAGTATAGAGGCTTCCAATAAGACTGAAAGTGTGCTGTTCAATTATAAGGAGCAATGAAATTGAACCGTCTAAACGCACCTTTATCCTTATTCTTTGTGATTATTGATACTTGATTGGCATCATTAGTTGGCTTGTTATTTGCCATTCATGATATTTTATGTACATCTTCAGTTCTAGCAATAAATCTATTAGCCAAACAATTTTTACTTTTTTTATTATACTATCAATTTGTAATCTATCTCACTTTATACTTTTTCAATATCTTGCCTATTGTAAAAACCTATGTTTTACTCTTTGTTATGAAAAAAAAAAACTACTCAAATAAAAAAAAAAATTGTATGGGTCTGAACAAAATTAATACAATCATTAGTTTAACTGCAATTGAACACTCACAGCTAAAAAAGGATTTACACAGTAATAGAGTTTCAGAATTAGTTTGAGGCTAAGGTTGACTAAAATTGACTTGATTTATCTTGGAATTAGTAAGCAGCCTTAAAATGTTAAGGTTCAAAATTACATCCTGTGACAGCCCTTTCTCATAATTGCATTAACAGGACCCAAATCGTGGATACTCAACTTTACCCTGTCTGTTTGTTTTAATAATTTGTACAAATCTCTTTATCATTACAAATCAAAACTATCTTCAGTCCAAAAAACACAATTAAAATAAAAAATGTAAGATTAAAGTTAATTCTTTTTAACTCTAATTAAATAAAAATCTAGGGAATGTGTAGTAGGGTGCTAGAAATCTTGAAGTGAGTTAGATATAAAGTAATAGGGTGTGACACTGTGTCACATGGCTAGAGTTAAATAGTGTTTTTGTCTTCTTCTGCTGGTGGCCCTTAAAAGCTTTGTTTGAAATAGACATTAAATTTATCGTGTATGTATTATAATGGAATGTTTGTTTGTGGTTTATTTCAGGTGTTGCCAATTCAAGTTTCCACCGAAAGGATTGTCGGGAAAGGATATCGTAACAAATTTTAGTTAAAAAAATAAAATTATAAAGAGTTGTTATATATGTATTTATATATATTTGTCTATATGTATACATACATATATGATATGTATATTAATATATTTGTTTTTGTTTGATGAAAGCAAAAAAAGAAGTAAATAAATAAATAAATTTAAAGTATATATATGTAATCCTGAAGTTTTTTTTCTTTGTTCATATTTTTTAAGAAAAATTGTGAACTAGAAGAATATATCTGCTTTTTTTTTTTTTTTATTGATGTACAAAACACCGTTCTTTGTAGATTGGTGTAATTGTCATTGTCAGTCCTTAACAATTTTGGGCAAGATTTAAGGTAAAAGAAATGAAAACTTCATTTTAAAATAAATTTTGAGGTATTGACCGATCAAATTTTGACATTTACACTTATTAGAATAATAGGTCTGGTGGATTAAGGCACTTAGGTCCAACCGTGGACTCTAAATTTATCATACTATGCTAATCATAAACATTTCAAATTTTATATTTGTTATACAAACATGAAGGCAAAATTGAATGTAATTTTAATTTTTCATTTTAAATATCACATCTAGAAATTCAATATAATTATTCTTTGTCCAGGTAATAGACCTGTATCTTTATAGTTACAAGTATATGAAAAACCTGTAAATTCAGAGTTATTGACCAATAAATTACAAAACCGTTAAATTATGGCTTGTTGTTGACTCTAATGGGGGGAAAAACATGTGTATAACCTTAAATTACATAGACAATTTATGCTAGATACGGGAGCGTCTGAGGAGGCCATCTTAAAGGAATAATACAAACTGCCTCTCCACATAAATTTAAAAAAAAATTGAATGCCAAAGCAGCTTTCAGCCTTCAAAAGGCCATCATTCTTCCGCAATAGGCACTGATGATGGCCTTTTGAAGGCTGAAAGCTGCTTTGGCATTAAAGTTTTTTTTTTTAATTTACGTGGAGAGACAGTTTGTGTTATTCCTTTTAGACAATTTATAGTTATAAAAACATTTGTGGCAAACTTTTTACTAAAACTAAATTAGATATACATGGTTTATCTACTAATACAGTAATAAACATAGATCAGGTTTTCTCATTTAAAGTAAGTACCTCTTAATAGTGGCTACAATTTAAACTACATAATTGGTCAAATTGAGGATTATTACCTCAAGTTAGTAATTTATAAAGAGAAAAGTTATTAATCGGGAATACTTGCTTGATCTGATGCTCAAGCAAGTATGCATAAGCTACATTATAAACGGCTTTTATTTATTACATTCAAGATAATTTTGACAATATACAACTTTAGCAAAAGTGTTCTGATTAATCCACCAATAAACCTAAAATTTGACTTAATGTTACTATGAATCGATATAAAACATTGTTTATTGTTTTGTTTTATTATCTCTTTAGTTTAAAAAATGAAATGTACAATATTCCTATTACTTATTTTTCCTATTGAACATCGAAGCAATTTTTTTTTTTTTTTTTTTTTATTGAACGTCAAATAGTTGTAGAAGTGAGACTCCTTATAACAAAGGCATGTTCTTCTCCTCAAGCACTACATTTCATAGGGTGTTCAACATCTTGAGTAATAATACGACTGATTCTACTATTCTTTTTTTTAAGTTCACTTGTTAATTTTTTTTCAATTTTGCAGTTATATATTCATTTGCGCTCAATGCATGCACGGATATTTGTGCAATGTTAAACTATTTTTAATAAAACAATCAAATTTGTAGTTTTTTTTTTTATTCCTTAAAGTTTGCACTCATAATAATTGAGGGTAATTGATTTTTTTAAAAAAAGAAAAAAAAATTCTATTAATTACGTTTTATTATTATTATTTTTTTTTTTTTACGATGCAAACATATATTAAAATAATAACTTTTAATAGTAACTGATGATGCTGATCCTTTAATTGCTGTAACGACCTTATATTATACTCAGGCGATTAATTCCAGGATATTTCTTATGTTTGTTGTTGGATATTGCACCTACTATTTTTGATCTTATTAAAAAAAACTAACTTTTTTTTCCACATGTTATGAAATACATATTTATTTTACTATTGATAAAAATTAATTAGCGACATTAAGCTGTATGGTTTTAAAATAATATTCACTGAGTTTTCTATTTGAATAAGTTTGCTATTTGTACATTTGGACTTAATATAGTAAAAGCAAAAGTCAACACAAGGATTATTTCCCCAATTAAAACAGTTTGCAAGTGCTTACTGTTGAAACTTGTGACAATCGTTTAGGTAAGGCCCAATGGACACAGAAGAGGCAAGAGGCGGAGGCACGGCGCGGGCGAGGTGCAGGCGTGGCATGGAACAGGCGTGTGTAAACAGTCCAATGCACACAGAAGAGGCGGAGGCACGGCGCGGGAGAGTCACCCTTCTTATAAAATGAGTGAAGAGGTGAGGAAGAGGCGTGGAGGAGGGCGAGAAAGCGGTGCCTACTCTGTGTGCATTGGGCTATATGTTTACATGGCGGAGGCGTGATTCACACCACGCCTGCGCCGTGCCTCCGCCTCTCGCCTGCTCTGTGTGCATTGGGCCATATGTTTACATGGATGAGGCGGGTGTCACGCTCCACCGCGCCTCCGCCTCTCGCCTGCTATGTGTGCATTGGGCTATATATTTATATGGAGGAGGCGTGTTTCACGCCGCGCCTGCACCTCGCCTCCGCCTCTCGCCTGTTCTGTGTGCATTGGGCCTAATTAAATTGAAATAAACCTGAAACAACCTACTTAACCTTTAGGTAGTCATGACTTCATGAATGATCAAGTGTAGAGATCTATGTGGAGTTACCAGAAAAATTAGACCCTCCTGCTACTAAAAAGCTAGCTATTCTCTCACATCATACATTCTTTTAGCATTCTGTTGCGAAGTGTCTATCATGGGTCAATCACAGTGATTAAATGGCAGAGCGGAGTAAACACCGCCATTATAACACACCATTATCGTATTCTAGTCAAGAGATTTAATGGTTACTGGTTTAATCATTTAAGTTTTTTTTACTTATTCTTCAGTTAATCCCTTAATTTTCAAATAATTTATTTCTTCTTGGGTTCTAGGGATGATTGTAACACTTTTTATGTTGTTTTTTTTTATCCCCCCTTAATGATTTTATTGTTCTTAATAAAATCAAGGGTGGATTGTAAAATAAGTCTAACTTTAGGTTTAGGATAGTTTAATTATTATCATTGTATCATTAGGTCTAGGTTTAGCTTTATTTTTTCTTGACTTTTTTTTGGGGTAACCCTGTGGAGGGGGTTACAACAGCTAGGAGAGTTTTTGTTGAGTCAGAAGGACAGTGAGTTGTGTCTAAGAGCTGGAGGCAAGGAACTACCTTCTTGCTAAGTTTTTGAAAGTTTAAGTTTAGGGTTGTTCACACTCACAGTGGATTAAGAAGGAGCCAAACTTCTCGGATTGCGGAAACCATCAACGTTTTGTAGGTCTCTGCTATTGCTACCCTAAAACAACACAGTGCAGTCAACTGAAGGTTAAGCTAGAGTGCTACAATTGGCCGTCATCAACTCCATTTGAGGTTGGCTAAAATTATATTTCTCTCTTACCTCTGATTCATTCCCTCTTCTTCTGCAAGTAACCTGAGTAGGCAGAAAGTTTAACTAGCTTCTGGCTTGATCCCCTTCACTCTAGGCATCCTGGGAACTATCCTGAAACCCCCTTCATATTTAAGTATTATTATATTACTTGTAAAGTTTTATTTTATTTTGTGAAATTTAATTATTTGGTGTTCAACCGAGTTACTTAATAAAGTAGGCCGGTGGATGACCACCGCAAGGAGTTTTAATACTATAGAGTTATATACTAGAGGGGCTCTAGCACTTCCTATGGGGCATAGGAAGTGCTAACAAAAATGTATATACCTATATTTATCATTTAATGACGCAATCACACATAAATTTTATGGTTGAACTGAGATACACTGTGCGGTCGAGAATCGCTTGGCAGCAAGAGATTATATCCCTTTGTCAAACTGTACATTTGTATGATTTATATATTTGAGTGATTATATATGAATGATTTGTACATAGGAGAGTTGATATCCCTTTGTCAAAATAATACATTCCAGTAAGGCCTGCACACTTTTCTAACCTCACAGCACCGTATTCCTCAGTTTTACCAATTTTATTTACTTGTTAATTTTTTTTTTTTTTTAACATTGATCATCCCTAGAGCCCTAGAAGAAAAAGAATAATTTAAAGTTTTTTGTTTAAGGTGTTTCCTATATGTTTTATCAATTAATTCCTCAATATATTCTACGGATAGGTAAAGAATTACCTAAAAAATAAGTATAATGTAAGTGCAGTGTAAACACCGCTGCTTGACCACCAACAGAATTCCAAAAGGCACGACCTTCTGAAGGTTAAAAAAGTACCAATTAATGAAACTAGAACATAAAGAATTGCCAGAAGTTATGAAATATTGCTGATGTAAGTAGATGGGTAGGGAAATATGGATGGTTTGCCCACAGATGGTCCCATAATAATCAGTGCTTATTAATTTTATCTTAATTTCACTTTTTAGGGTCCGTAGGCAAAACCAAGGACCCTTATATTTTCCTGCATGTGTCTGTCCGTCCGTCCTCTCGCGTGCTCTCACGGCTACACCTTTCGTCCGATCACTTTGAAATTTGGCATGTATGTGTCTTGGACCTGCCCACATATTTTAAAAATATAGCGACTTAAAAAAAAAAAATTTCAAAAAAATTAGGGTAAAAAAACTTAAGGGTTAACATTTTTTTTTTTTTTTTCGACACCATGAGGGGTATCATATGAAAGGGTACATCAAGCTGATTACAAAAATATATCATTCTTTGGTTATAACTTTGATAGGGCGAGCGTAGGCGAGTTTGAAGCGGGTTTTAACCCCCCCTCTATCTCGCTTATGTGAAGTGCAAAAAATCTGAAAAAATTCCTGAACATTCTTCGACCAAAAGTAAAGATACCACTTCTTGGAAATTTCGAAAAAAGTATTTTATTTTTTATTGACAAAATACGTTTTTTTAAAATTATGGTCTTTTCGATGTATTTATATGGTTGTAGTCCGGTTCAGTGGCAAAAAAATACTTTATCGGAGTGTGTTTTGAGAATATCAGACCCCTAAAATGGTTCAAAGTAAGCTTTTTAGCATTTTAAAAAACACTGTTTATACACTTTACCTTTACAGTTAAACGCTATATAGTGTGGCCTACGGACCCTCGCTGTGTGCTGACTAGCACACACTTGACCTGTTTATTTTTACATAATGCTTGTATTCAATTCATGTAAAAGAACTAAACAATTTTAATAGATCCAAAAAGTGGGGGGTTTCAATATGTTAGATAATAATGGGTTTTAAAAGCATAGCATCAGAAAAGTATGCAAGGAAGCTATGTGTATGAGTTAGAGTTTTTGGAGGGCAGCACCCCCAAATATTGGGTTCAAAATTAATTTCACCTTGAGGTAACCTTGATTTTTTTGAACATTTATACCAAAGTTTGCACAGACAAGACAACAGAAATTTATTAAAAACTACTTTTTGGACATTGCATTTTTACGCCATCACAATACTTTCTCTATATTATATTATATATACAGTCAATGCTTAAATTGTGAGTCCACCTATTTGTGAAAATGTATTTGTGACATACCCACCTTGCTTATTTGTGGATAACTATATTGAAATAAAATTGTCATTTGTAGGTCAATTAAGTGGTATATAGAAAATCAGGGTGGTAAACTTGAATTCTGGGAATATTTGACAAACCAGGAAGCTTTCTTCTCATTAATAAGTATCATCAACCACTTCATGTTATCTAGGAAGAAAGGAAACTACTCTTTATAAAACATTTCATTTTTGTTCTTACTGTCTTGCACTAAACATTGGTTCTCTACCCAGTAACTTTTGATGTTTTTGACATTTTCATGTTTAGGAATTGGCACATAACTCAAAAAGCGTTACCGTTACTAAAAGTAACGCTTAAAAACTCAGAAAAGTGTGACCGGCAGTTAGAAAGCTATAGGAGGTGTGCAATCCAGTCTACAGTTGTAGGACCTTCCCCTAACGTGCTTCGTAGAGCCGAAGAAAGTCGAAAAGAGTTCCACAGGTACCAGGAAAATAGATAGTTGCAGGAGCTAGTTCGTAGTTGCACTAGACGTTAGGGAGAGGAAGGTAACCGAGGACGCGACACGTAGCCCAGCCCTTTTGTACTACACTTACATTTAACATTAACAATCAAACTAGTTTTGATCTCCGAGTAGAGCACGTCTCAAAGCCTTCCTTATCTTTGTCACACTCTGTTTTTTCTCCCTCGTTCTTTATTCTCTCTTGGCTTCCTCATTATAATTAAAAAACAGAATACTTTTTTGAACTCTCTGCTTGATTCTTGGTGTTGATTGATTTAAACTTTATATTTTTGTATGGTATTGCTTCCGAGCTTACCGAAGGTAAAGGAAGCTTACCTTTGTGATCGTTCCGAAGAATGAAAAAATTTTAGGTCTCTGATTTCAAAGTTTTTGCGAACCACCATAACTTAAAAATTTTTAATGAGATTTTAATGAAATTTGGATGGTAGATCATGATATAAAATCAATAAAGTGCCACACCAATTGGCAGTCTATTATTGTTTGTGCTGGGTCTTTTTCTTACTTTTCGTTTCATTTATAGTTTAGAACCCTCTTTAAAATTTGTTTTATTTAGTTTAACTTACTAATCTATAAATATATATAATATTATACATATATCCGTATACATATTTAAATACATAATTAAAAAAGACAAGTTTTTCTAGAATTATACATATAATTTATTTTTTTGGTTATAGTTCATTTTGGTTTTTGATAATTATTTTTTACACTCACGCAAAATGACTATTCTCAGTAAATGTTGTAAGAAAATTTTACCAGAAATGGCATATTTACAAAAACACATAAGACATAAGGGTTCATGCGATTCAACAAAATGAATTTAACTGTCATCATTGCAATAAAAACATTATTGATGTGAGTAAAATTAGGAAAATTATTTAAATGTTTATAAAAAATATGGAAAATTGTAATTTTATTGTTTTTCTTTTTTTGGTTTTTGTTCTAAAACTTTTGGTGGAATAAATATTATTATTATTATAGTATGTTAAGAGATCTGGAAAAAAAAAAAAAAAAAAAAAAAAAAAAAAAAAAAAATAGGAAATACTGGAAAAAAATTGTTTCTATGTGAAGTCCATAATTCTCTCAAAGTACTTTTAAAATTCATAATTATAATAAAGAGACAATTTACAATTAAAAAGAAACAAAGAAAGTTCAGGTGTTGTCAAAAGCTCTTCAAATGGTAAATTCAATTTAATAAAATATTAGATCCACACTCATAATTATTTACTTTTTCGTATTATTTTTGTCAAGTTATTATATCACAATCAAGTCCAGGTCTCTTTTTCTAGTTCCTGTTATATATTGCATTTATTTAATTCAGATGTGACAATTCTTAGGTTAAAAAATATGGATTTATTCCAAGGTTTGTAATTTACAATTTGTGTGGTTCTAACGCTTATATAACATACAAATTAAGTTAAATGATTATAAATTAATCAATTAAGAAAATAATATTGTAATTTCATAATTATTACAATAATATGAAGTCATTTTTATAAATAACAACACAATAATATTAACAGGAGAAAGGTTCACCGGGATTAGACGATGGGGTAGAGTAAAAAAAAAAAAATTATATCATGTTAGTAGATAGATGTATAGAGGAAGTGACAGGACAGAATGGTGTGATGATAGGACGGACCCCAAGGTAGCCGATTTAGCTACCGCCTCTTCGGCTACCATCGGGTCCGTCCATTTCCTCTCCCTAACGTCTAGTAAAATATTACTTCTTAATAAACTGGATAAGAAGAAAAGTACTTTCTTTCTTCGTGCACAACATATGTTCGATTTAATTCCTATTATAAAAATGCAAAAATCTGTAATTTTTTGGACTAAAAAATCTGTAATCTTTTTGATTTTCATGTCTTTACTTAGGCACATAAACTCGAAAAGCGTTACATGAAAATGTCTCACTGTCTTGCAGACTCATATGCAAGCAATTTTTTTATTAAGTTTTGTGCCTGTTAATGTTCATATTTATGAATCAACGTTGCCTCCTAAATCTAGTAGTGAAAGTAGTTTGACGGCGAGGAGGATCCACTTGTTCGATCCTAGCAATTAGGCGCTTATTGGTCCAATGTTTACAATCCCCTTGGTAAAAAGTACTAGCCACTTCACCCATCATACTACACATTTATATCATATTACACTCCAGAATTATCCGCTAAAGGGAGTATGGTGTGATCATTAGTGAGTAGTGAGCCATGTAAATTAGAGCATTGTGATAAGCAGAGATGGGACGTTTATGACTTTTATTTTTCCATTTCATGACCTTTATTCTATGACTTTTATTATCCTGTTTTATGACGTTTATTTTGGAAAATCGGTTGTTTTATGACCTTTTAGCTCGTTTTTAGCTCCTTTTAGCGTATGACGTTTATTTTCTGTGAAAATTTAGCTTTTATGTGAAGCATTTCGTTATTTTGGAGGGAAACAGTTCAAAAAAGATTTCAATATTTCATAAATACAAAATTATATTTACAATATATGTAATAAATGATAAAAATTATCAGAATGCTTCAACATTGTAAAAAGTAATCATGTGTTGTTGTTCTATATTCTCCAGCGTTAAATTGGTTCTTTTGTCCGTCAGTAGAATTTTAAACTTGGAAAAAGACCTTTCAACGTTGGCAGATGAGGTGGGAGCAAATTTCATGCATGACACGTCATTTGCTTTTGCTTTTGCACGCCCTTCAACCGGGCAGCTATGAGATTCCTTGAGAGAACAGCAGTGAACTTTTCTTTCACCTTTCCCCCCACTCTTCCAACCCAATCGGTACCGCAAAGGGTCTTCATTTTTTTCGACGCCGTTTGGAAATAGCATAACCTGTTTTTGCTGACCTTCTATTATGTCAGGAAATGTCCCAAAGTTTTCATTGATGTAGTTCATGTGGGTTTCCAGTCCTGAAGCCTTTAGGGCTTCTTTTGCATTGCGAATTGACATCGCCTCTCCAGCATCCAATAAAGCTAAGACCTTGAAGACTTCAGATACAAAGTAGGTGTAGAACTTACCTGTTTATCACATGGCTTACAGAAGAATGTTTCACCTTCCAAAGTAAAGTCCACCTCCTCTGACACCCACTTACGCTTAAGCGCTAAGTTGTTTGCAGGAGTTTTCAGCATTCTGACACGAGTAGAATCAATCAAGAAACTAGTTACACGAGTAAAATTAATTATGAAACAAGTAACACGAGTTTCTTACTCGTGTTACTTGTCATCAAATGAGCAATTAAACATTCTACTCCCTTACCATTGATTTATACAAAGTCTTAATTATTGACCAGCCAATCAGGAGACTGCCTAATCCAATGGGTTTACTATTGGCTGATTGGAGAATCTATCTTGAACTGCCTGGATTCTAATTTAAGGAGTTGTTCCAAGAAGGAGCCGATCAGGAGCCCTAGTTTGGAATCAGGGATGACCGTCGGTGCCTCTCTGGTTGTAGGTATGCATAAGCATAAGCGCATAGTTAAGTCCGAAAGTGGTCAGGGAATTAAGAGTCCAGGCCATTCACTAAGCTGGTGTAAGGGTTTTTTGTTCAAACTATACTTTTACCTGGAACCGGACCACGAATGTTCAGTATAAAAATTTGCTTTAACAAAAACAAAACACCTTTTTACTAAACATTTGTTGGCAAAAAAGGCCTTTTTGCTTAAAAAGGCTTTTTGCTAAACATTTGTTGCTTGCTTAAAAAAGGCTTTAAAAAGGTTAAGGCTTTAAAAAGGCTTTTTGCTAAACATTTGTTGGCAAAAAAGGCCATTCTAATTCTATGACGTTTATTCCAAGAAACCCCATTTTATGATGTTTATGCGTAAAATGGCTATTTTATGACAAAATCATATGACTATGACGTTTATGACTTTTTCCCGTCTCTGGTGATGAGGGATCAAACCCACAACCTCATGATGTCCTCTATTCATTGATAGCTGAGGAGAGGTGACAAATGATAAAGGCTCCCTAAACGTATTCAAGGGGAACTACAGACTCATTAAATGGTCAAAAAAAAATATAAATAAATAAATAAAATCAATAAAGATTTTGTATAAACTAAGAGAAGACATATTAGCTTTATCAGTGGCGGAGAAATACGTCATTTTATTTATTGTTAGCTCAATTTTTTTTTCTTACTTCTACGATACAATTGCAAAGGTTAAGGCTCTACCGCACTTAAAAGTTAACAAAAAACATTAATTAATTATTGGTTCTAAGAAAGATATCAAAAATCTAAGTACAGGCTTCATTCCTAATTTTAATTCTGCACAATTTGAGCCCTATTTCAACTCCCTACTACAATAAATACTACAACTATTTCAATACGAGTTTTATCCCTGTATTGAAATGGGGCTTGTACTATTTATCATAGGAAGTTAAAATAGGGCTCAAATTGCGCAGAATTAAAATTAGGAATGAAGCCTGTACTTAGATTTTTGATATTTTGCTTAGAACCAATAAAATTTTCTTTTTAATGTTTTTTTAAATTTTAAGTGCTGTAGAAGAGCAATTCTCAACCTTTGGGTCACGACCCAAAAATGGGTTGCGGAAATTTTTTTTTGGGTCGCCAAGGAATTGGTAAAATAAAAATAAATAAAATGCATGTATAATAATAATAATACCATTTATTTGAAGTGAATATAGTACATGCGTTTTTCTTATAATAATAATTTTATCTTTCTATTCACATCGCTTCAGCCTAAGCTGTGGTGACCCTTAAGGTCTGAATTCGGAAAAATGTACAATAAATTTGAAGTGAAAACTAATTAGTTAATTAATTAATAAACATGCAATTTAAGAAAACAGCTAAACAAATTTCTTTTTGTTATATATCGTTAATGTTAAGGTTTAAGTACAACAAAAGGTAACAATTATTTGTGATAATAATCATTCAATAATATAAGTTGATTCATTAGAAAAATTGTTGATATAACTATTAACCAATTTCATATTATAATACTAACTAAAAAAACGTGTAATAAATAAACAGTATAAATAAATAAATAATTACTCAGTAACATACATTTTATAAAAAATTCTTATAACTAAATAACAATCCTATTATAAACTAATAATACATAACAAAACATAACAGACTTGGTAACAGTATTATAACAATTTGTTTAAGTTTATTCTGACTAGTTAGTTAGGATGCAACCATGCATCTTTGTAGATTTGCTCCATTCTTCTCCACTCATGTCGATCTAGGGCTACTCTTGGCCATGTTGGTCCACCACAGCATCTTCTCATTTCCATGTCCCAGTAAACTTTAGGCCTTCCTCTTTTCCTTTTGTACCCCAACGGTGTCCATTCAATTACTTTCTTGGCCCACCTTCCGTCGGATGTCCTGACTAAGTGTCCCGCCCATCTCCATTTTCTACCTATAATTTCTTTCCCTATATCATTAAATTTTGTTCGATCCCTTATCCATTCATTACTTTTATGTTCTCTTCTTCCAATTTTTAACATGCTCCGCTCCATCCTCCTAACTGCTACTCTTAGCCTGTCAATATTACCCTTTGTCAAGCACCAAGCCTCACATCCATACATTATAACTGGTTTCACCACGCAATTCCATAGTTTTGTTTTTATTTCCACCTCGACGTTTGACCTGAAGAGCTTTCTGTATCTATTATAACTTCTCCAGCCTAAACCAATTCTTCTCTTAATTTCCCTTGTAACCCAGTCACCCTTGGTTAACATCTGCCCCAAGTAAATAAATTCCTCAATTTCGTCGACCCTTTTTCCTTCTATAATGACCTCCGAATCGTCTCTATTATTTAGTGTGAATAATTTTGTCTTTGCCGCATTTATTTTCAATCCTACTTCCCTTGCTTTCAAAGATAGTTCTTCAGCCATCACTTCTATTTCAGTTTTATTTTTCCCGATGAGTACTACATCGTCAGCAAATTTCATAATATTTAGACGCTCTCCATTGATTAAGATGCCATATTCTTCCCATTTTAAATCCCTAAAAACTTCTTCTAATGTCGCACTGAATATTTTTGCCGAGGGGACGTCTCCCTGCCTTGTACCTCTCATCGGTTTTAGAGATTTTTCTTTTTTACCCAGTTTAATAAACATTTCAGCCCCTCTGTTAATGTTGTCAATTATATTGATATATTCTTGCTTGATGTTGTTTCTTTTCATAGCTCTTAGGATATCATCATGGTAAATACTATCGAAGGCTTTCTCGAAATCGACGAAAAGCAACGAGAGTGGAAACTGATACTCCTGGGCCTTTGTAATAAGTTGCTGAATAACCAAAATTGAGTCAATGGTGCTAAATTTTCTTTTGAAGCCTACTTGATCGATCGGGGAAAAGAAGTCAAATTGAGGTGTCATCCTTCTAGTAATGATGCTCATAAAAGTCTTATAAATTACTGAGAGCAGGTTTATTGGACGATATTTTTTTATGTCGCTTTTATCTCCTTTTTTATAAATAAGAATGAGCTGGGATTTGAACCAGTTGTCTGGTAGGTTACCCGTTACCAAGCATTGGTTATATAGATGGCATAATGCTTCTGTTAGCTTATTTCCTCCTGCTTTAAGCTGTTCATTTATGATGCCATCTCTGCCCCCAGCTCTTCCAGTTTTGAGGTTCCTAATTGCATACTCCACTTCACTAATTAGAATATTGTCAATGTCATGGTAACAGTTTTTCGATGTGTTTTCTCCAGTCCTCTCGGTTGTAAATCCTTTAGGTAAGCTATACAGTTCCTTGTAAAATTGACAAATTTCATCTAGTATATCTTCGTTCTTATGTCTGGAGTTTCCGTGCCTGTCTTTTATCGTAGTAAGGTTTGCTCTTCCTACGCTCTGCTGCTGCAAGCACTTCTTCAGGCTTGTTCCATTCCTTAAAGTTGTTTCAATTTCTTCAATTTCCTTTTTGTTAAGCCATTCTTTCAACTTTTGTCTTATTAATTTTGAAATTAGTATAAATTCAATTTTCTCTCTTCCTTTCCTTTTTAACTTCCTTCTCCGAGACATAAGGCTTTTTATTTCGTCAGGTATTGTTTTCTTGTATGAGCTGTCCGTATTTCTTTGATTTGCTTGCTTTGTTGCTTTAGTGAGTGCTTTTATTAAATTGTGTTCCAACTCGTTCACACTGCAGTTTTGTTTGCTATCAATCCTCCTATCGATTTCTTCGTTTAATAGTTGCTTATAGTTACTTGAGTTTAATTGACTCAAAGTTAATCTGCTTAGTTTACTGCTACCCCATTGTTTCCTCAAGCTTAAGTCAAGTGCAGCTTTTAATACCCTGTGGTCACTACCTGTGTTGATTTCATCCCATACATCCACGTCTTTAATTATCTTTTTTCTATTACTAACAAAGTAATCTATTTCATTCAAAGTCTTTCCATCCGGGCTTATCCATGTCCATTTTGAAGATTTCGGTTTTCTATAGAAAGTGTTCAAAATGTAGAGTTGATTGGATTCACAAAATTCGACCATTATGTTACCTCGTTCGTTTCTACCTCCTAATCCATGCTTTCCTACCGCTTCCTCTCCCCCTAGGGCTCCAACCTTGGCATTCCAATCTCCCATTAATATAGTATTAGAACATTTGTCCTCATCAAGAGCTATTTGTATATTATCATAAAATTGATTTAGTTCTTCTAAAGATGAATTGCTAGTGGGTGCGTAGAGTTGAATGATCTTGTACCTGCCATATTTTTTATTATTTCTCTTAGGTTTCCATATTATCTTTGAGACACGAGACGAATATGTTTTGAACGATATGACTTGATCCTTGGTGTGTTGGTTCAGTATGAAGCCAGTTCCTCCAGTACTCCCTGATCCATTATAGTAGAACCTCATTCCATTGCTTAGCTCATAAGATCCTTCCCCATCTCTTCTTACCTCCGCTAATCCAATCATTGCCCAATCTAGTTTCTCTAGTTCTTCGAGAAGTTCTGTAAGTCGGACATCGTCCCGGAGGCTGCGGCAGTTGTATGTCAATATGTTACATCTGGTGGTACTTGGTTCCTTTTTATCAATGTTCTCTTCAGTATATTTCTGTAGTTGCTATTGTGGATTTTTTTCGTTTTGTGTTTTTGACATCATTTCCTTTATGAGGTTTGTTAGATCAAGTTTTATTATTTCTTTAATCGCTGAGATTCCGTCTTTTTCATTGTGAACTAATCCATATCCATTCTTCCAAATAAATCGTTTATCGTTGACGTATAAGACGTCTCTGAATAGCTTTAGATTAATGTTTGCATCGTTCTTTCTTATTTCTTTTTTAATCTGATTTAAAAAATATCTTCTTCTTCTTGTTTGAAAGGATAGATCTTCCTGTACCGAATAGTCAGTGTCTTTCAGTTTCCAAGTTTTCTTTAGTAATTTTATTTTATCTGAGTGATTTCTAAACTCTACAAATATTAAATTGTTTGACCCCTTATTTCTTAAGGAGCGGGTATGGGCTATCTCTATGTTGTTCTCTTGCATGTATAAACAGGTACAAAATAAATATAAGAAAAGATCCTATAAATTAATTATTTTTCATTAGTCTGTAGAAGTATGACAATCGAAAGAGTAAAAATTAGCAAGAATTTGAGCGGAAGATAAAATAGCGCAGCAGTCTAGAGGTAGGCAATATTGAGTACTTTCGGTTTTTTAGAATTCACCGAGTACAGTGATACTGCGACTGTGGTGTCTGTCTGTACTGACACTGAAAACGACTTGTCAAGATGTTGTATTCGGTGGGGAGATAGTGAGATACATTAGAAAAAAGGCTGGCAAAATGATAATGGTGGGCCATAGTTTATGGTGGAGGGGGTCACTCTAATTAATGCTTGTGTGTGTTTATTTAATACCATATCCAGAAATTCCCAGATTTAATACTCATAGATTTGTTTAGTAACTGTTTGAACAATTCTTCTAAGTGTTTTGGTGTGTATTTATTTTTTGTCTAGTGTTTTGCCTAAGTTTTTAATTTTTACTTTAACTTAGATTGTGTAAATCTTAAATTTAATATCATAATCGTATTTTGTTTTTAGTAATGAGTACTTTTGATTAGGACTCATATTCATATTGCTTATTACGCTTCGCTTTAATTTCATTTATTAGATAACCTAGGTAAATGTGACTCTATTTTTACAGAAAACTTAAGGTTGTACTAAACCCACAAAACATACTTGGGTAAGCATTGGGCCGCGGAATGATTTCAAACAAATTTATTGGGTCGCAGATCAAAAAGGTTGAGAAACGCTGCTGTAAAGCCTTAAGGGTCGACTGTATACATAACTATATTCATAGGAAATTAGGATGTAAAGTAATACTAAACAAGCCACAAAATACATTGAAGCATTGAGGGTTTTCGTAAAGTACCTACATTATTTTTTATATATCATAATATAAATCCTAAATGTATATGACCATGACCAAGCAGTCCAACACCCTTAAAAAAACAAATAAATAAATATAAATCGTAAAAAATCTAAATAAAGAAAAATTTATTTATTTTCTTTTAGTTAATTTTAATTTATAGCTTGCTCTATCTTATTCTCTTTACAAAAATACCTTTAAATATGTATATTTGTACATGTAGAATATTAAAATTTATTTATTTATAAATACTGTAGAGTAAATAAGTATATTTTAAAGATAAAAAGTATAAATTTTATTATAAATCGCGTAAATTTAATATTTATATATATACATTTTATTTTATTAAAAATTATGATTAGGAGAAATAAGAAATTTATTCAATTTTTTTTTCGTAGGATGTTTTTACCCACACTCTACCATTTGTTTAAAAAGTATCATTATTTATTTTAATAAATAATATCTTGTAATTATATTCAGACGCTGATGACCTCAGTGTTTAAAACTACCGCTAAATCCAGTAATTACTAGTAGTTAATAAGCAAAAAAATGTAGTTTTATTAAGTTGCCGCTAGAATGTGTTGGCGTATTGAATTGTGGAGGCGAGTTGTGAAGGAAGGGGTGATGGCACGGGTTTGAAGTGGTGGGGATAGTCAGGTGATGTAGCAACTGGCAACGGCCACTTGAGTCTTGGATAAGAAATCTCTTTGACGGATCAGTTAAAGCTTCCCTGTTGTTCTGGAAGTGGAAATTCTACCTTTTGTCTGGAGAAGGAGTAGGAATATCGTAACGTCAGAGCTCCCTCCATCCCCTTCTATCTAGAATCTAGACAATTCCATAGCTCATCATTCGAGATTATAGACGCTGCATTGCGTATTTCCAACTCATTTAAAGCATTTTAAACAACTTAATAATATAGGCATTATTTTCACGAGCATTATCAATAAAACATTAGAATATTACAGATTAACCTCTAAAAATATATCTATCCGATTTTATAATTTAATTTGATTATTAATCATATTAGTGTGAAAAATGCCTCACTTCTCTATGTGTAGCTTGATGAAAAAAGGGAAGCAAATAGCTTTAATTATCTTTGAAATTACGATAATCGTTTTGGCGCAGTCTCCTAAAAATTATGAATAATCATGTAAACATGATTTTAGAATCGGGTCCAATACAATATCGCAATGTATAAATCGCTTTACCTATAATTACACCTAAATTAAACTTAGTATAATTATAATTAGTGATTGACAATCAGATATAGAATGAGAACTAACAATAAAAATATGTCCATAGGGAGGGAAACTGCTTAGTGTAGATTAATACGGTAAAAATATGATTTTGAGAAAGTTTTTTCGAGTTTTCTTTGACCTGAAGATTTTTGTTATAAAAAACTAAATCATAATAGATAACTTATTTCTAACTAAAAATAAGCTCTATTATAGCTATAATCTAATTAAATTGCTAAAAGAGCAACTAAATATTATAATATAATAGTAGATAGTCGAAGTCATAATAAATAATAGATAGAGATAATAAAATAAGATACTAAAAATATAATAGCAAGATACTCGAAGGCTTTGCTTTTAATAACAATGAAAGCACAATTTAACTTTAGAAATAAATATACTTTCTTCTTGGAGTGTTACATTGGTCACTGACGTAATGTAGAATCGCCTTTCTCTAATTATTTTATTAGTGTAACTCTAATGATTTTATTAGTAGAACTCTATTTCTTTTATAATATGCATTCAGCTTTGATGATGGCTTTGATGAAAGCGGCTCCTTTAAAATAAGGAAATATTTTACGTTAGAGAGAAAAAATTTTAGGAAATCGTTAAATTATTGAGGAAAGTTTACAGTTTTATAAAAGTATTTAGATCCTAGAACAATTGTTGTCAAACAAATAATTGATACACATTAAAAAAAAAGTTTTTAGGTCGATCTCTGCTTTAATGCTTAGGAGAGTTTGTGTCCAATCTAGAAGTATAGTATATAGGATGATCATTCTTGAGTAGTTGGGTCTAAAAGAAATTTCAAACCCAATTTCTTAAGCAATGAAAACTACTGAACAAATGATAGCAATAAAAACTACTAAACAAATAAAAGCAATGAAAACTGCTGAACAAATTTAACCAATGAAAACTACTGAACAAATGAGAACTAGTAGGAACAATTTACTAACTTTATTAGATTGATAAAGTTGCCTTTGAATCTTTCTAAATCAATTTAGGAGTGTAAAGTTCATTGCTCTTCCTGCTGACTATATTATCTGGTCTAAGGAAACGAGGTTGCTTCAGTAGTCAATGCAAGTTTTGACGTAAATAAATTTACTTTCTCTCCAGTCCAAACCCTCTTTTAATTTTACCCACACTTTGGTCTACTCTCTTAGCTTAGACTGATTAAAATATTACTAGATATTTTATAATCTGTCCTCTTTTTTTGTAAAATAGATTTGCATACGTCAAATTAATAGATAGAAGCTTACTTTGAATTTTTTCTTGTTTATTTTCTGTTTACGTTGGTGGTAATAGTTTTTTTTTTTTAAAGTAATTTAGTATTTCCTTTAGGTTTTAGTTTATAATTACGGTCGAGAATTTATTTTTATTCATCAGTGCATACATAAAAAAAAAAAAAAAAATCATATGGGCGCCATGAGTTTAATAGATTGGCTTCGCCTTTTGTTACTGAACTAATATTGAGTAATTTATGGCATAATCAAAGAATAATTATTCCGGAGCAACTTCTATCTTACACGAATTTTCTCAAATAAATATTTTTATTGTGATTATACCATTTTTTTAAAACTTTGTACGGCACTAGAGATGTACGATATGGATTTTTTCCGATAAATTGAACTTATATGGTTTCATTAGTAGGGTATTTAAATAAACTAATTATTATACATATTGTAAAATCGGAATCGTTTTTGTAAGAAACCAAAAAATTGAATAAAGACTTTATATAAAGAATAAAATAATAAAGAAAATATTATAAAGACTTCACTTTATTCAATTTTTATTATTTTTTATATTTTATTCTTTATTATATTTTTTACAACCGGGGGGGGGGGGGGATCTAGGTTTTTTTTTACCTCTCTTAGTTTTAAACGGGAAATAGTATTATCAAAAATTTTGTAGACTTTAGCCTATGAAAAACGTGTTTTGAAGCCCTATAAAAATCGAACTTCCAAGTTCAGTGTGGTAGATCAAAATATTAATTCTTAAAGTTTCCTTTGAATTTTTAAAATTTATTTAAGTGGAGTTTGATTCTTTACTACCGAGCAAGAACGGATACAGCTATAGCTCGCATTATGTTATTATGAAAATTAGACAGTGACAAATGTTAAAAGATAAATATTTTTTTAGTGCATCTATATAGGACGAATTGACAATTTTAATCTAATTTATATCGGTGTAAAATACGTTAACTACATTTTTATTTCTCTTTTTAATTTGTTTTTTCAATATCTGGTTCGGACCAGTTAGAGTGGTGTGATACTAAATTTGCAGCTTCGAAAAACCTATGCTAGCTACGTTATACGTGAAAAACTGAATAAAATTGACTTTTTTCAGTTTTTGCTATATAAATCGTAAACTGTTTTTTTTTTTTTTTTTTTAAATATTAGTCGTTATATTATTTTTAAAGTAGGTACAGTAAATTTGCAGCAGCATAAGCCTAACTGCAGCTCTGCACATATAATACTTTCCGTGATATGGCACGTCAAAAATAGTTTTTTTTTAAAAAGAATGAAAATTTTAAGGTTTGCTCTCGTTTCTGGTCGAATGAGAAAAAATGCAGGATAGTAGTTGTAGTAAATTTAGTTGGCTTTTATACTAGCACAAAACGAAGCCCGCAGACAAAATAGTTCTGTTGCAATAGTAAAAAAACATAAAACGAAAAAATTGTTTATTTTAAGAAATGAGCCTAAACCACTTCTATAATAACAAGTTGTGATCATTTGACTACAATCACAAGCTCTATTACAGTGCATAACAAACTATTTGACGTGGATTCATTCACTATCTTTTAAAAGTTGTGGAGTTCTAAGCGCAGTCTGACACAGAATTGATTCAAATTCGAAGTGGCCAATTGCTCAACAAGGAGGAGATCGGAGTCTTTCAATTATTGAAGAACATTTTTAATAAGAAGTTTATATAAATTTAATGATCCAATGCATTTCCTTTCATCAAATGCCCAAAATCTTAATGTTATACTTATGTGGTTTTGGGTAATTTCTTAAAAAATACATTTTTTGTTTCTTTTACGATAGCGACAGAACTATTTTATCTACAGGCTTCATTTTGTGCTTGCATAAAAGCCAATTAAACTTACAACAACTCCATTTCTTATGACTTTTCTCGTTCCAACATTCGGCCCGAAACAAGAGTAATAATAAAAAAGTAAATTTTTTAGAAAAAAATAGACAATTTTTGAAGTGTCATATCTCGGAAACTATTGGACGTACAGAGTTGCCGATGAACTTAAAGCAATTAAATTTACTACAACTTCATTCCGTATGACTTTTCTCGTAAGTTAACAGTTTTACGCCGATATTCGCCCCAAAACGAGAGCAATACTTAAAATTGATATTTTGTGAAAAAATCCAATTTTTAAATTATCATATCTCGGAAACTGTTAGACGTACAGAGTTGCCGTTGGACATAAATTGTTGTACATTTACAACAAATAACATCGCGAACGACGCGCAGTTTACGAGGTAAATAGGAAGAACTAAACATTTTTTTTTTTTTTCAGTTTTTCATGTATTACGCAGCTAGCACAAGTTTTTTGCAGCTGCAATCTTAAGATCACAATAGCCTAACTGGTCCGAACACAAGGGCGGATCCAGCCAATTTTGAAGGGGGGCTGGACGCCCTTTTAGGGGGGTCCGGGGGGTCCTCCCCCGGGAAAATGTTTGTAGTTTACATTACTTGAAAACGTCTTTTTAAACTATTCCAAGAGCATCTAAAATGTTACTTTCTACCAATAAATTGAAGTTTTTTGTGAACGTGACATGAAGACCTGGGTATTTTATTTAAACAAAATTATATTTGATAAATATTTTATTATTAAAAGTTGTACATTATATAAAAGATTAATGTTTTATTTTAGTACCGAGTAAAATAAATTGGTAATTTTAAAAATATTTTAGTTACGTGAATTAACAAAAAATTAAGTACGCCAAATGTTTTGAATTCAACAGAAATTAGCTGATAGTATTAGGTTAAACATTAAAATTAGGCTGTGGGGGGCTGCAGCCCCACAGTCCCCCCTCCCCCCTTCCATAATCCATTTTTGTGTTTTTACGATTGCAACAGAACTATTGAGCCTACAGACTTCGTTTTGTACTTAAAAAGAAACTAGTAAAATAAATTTACTACAACTTCATTTCGTATGTATTTTCTTGTAGGTGACCGGTTTTATACCGATATTCGGCCCAAAACGAGGGCAATACTAAATTTACCATTTTTGACTTGTCATAACTCAAAAAATATTAGATGTGCAGAGCTGCAGTTAGGCTTATGCAGCTGCAAATTTATTGTACCTTAAAAATAGTAACGACTATAGTTTACGAGTTATATGGCAAGAACTTAAAAAAGTCCGACTATTTTCAGTTTTTCACGTATTAAACTGCCAGGACAAATTTTTCAAAGCTGAAAACGCAGGTTCACACTACCCTAACTGGTCCGAACAACATATAAAAAAAATCAGAACTACATTTTTATTAATGCCTAATTTGACTGGCCTAATGCGTAGTAAAATAAATCTGTAAACACGGATTACTTTTAAAAAAAATGTTTATGAAGCAGAGGTTCTGAGCTAATTCTGATACAAACTAATCTACATAAATACACAAAATTAGTGTACGTTATATCAATACGTAAATCTCTTTCTTGAAAGCAAAACACCTGACTTTACTGCGGCAATATAAATTTTTGTTTTGATTTGTTGGTCTTTAAATAGATATAATATATAAATGCATTTACTTAGTTTTACTTTTTAATGGCCGCTTTACTTTACATAAAGGAAGGGATCTGATGCGAGATGGTTTTTAAAATATTAAGAAAAAAAGAAAATGATGTGTTCAAGGTCTGCTTCGATTTTACATGTAAAGCACAAGTTTGACTCAGCTTTGTATTTTATTTTTTTTTTTTAAATATATAAATTGCAAATACCATGTCTAGATCTAAATTTATTAATGGAAACTATATATATATATGGACTGTCTGTTGATCTATCCTTTGAACGAAGGCGTTGCTCTTACTGCCGATTATATTTTTTTAAAAACCCCACCAGACTGTGTGGCTTCTTGCCAGTGATTCCATATTTTCTTTGTTACTTAATCAATCTGCTGAATCAGTCTTTGCTGCCCATCAATCTGCCTGAAAATATCCCTCACTGGGACTTTATAATTAGATCCATGCAGAATAGTAAACTCATCATCCAAACAGCTTTGTTTTGCTAACAAGTCCATAGCTTTATTGGTTCCCATACCCGCGTGACCGTTTATCTAAACTAACATCACAGATACTTCTATTTTTTAAAATACTTATTACAATTATTGAGCACATAAGTCCTATGTTTTAATGTTTCGAGCGAACACATTTGTCAATATTAAATAGATTTTAGCCTTAAAGATTCGTATCAGTTCTGCAGAAACATTGAAACATACATTTTTTAATTAAAGATCGAAGTAAAGTGGGCCAGAATTGTGAAGGAACAGTGTGTAATGTTTATTGACAATAGTTTATAAACTAATTAAATAAAAAAATACTTTAAACATATAACATACTACGTAGCGAAATCACGGTAATCCAGCTAGTATATAACTAATAATTTTGCTAAAATGTCTGTTTTATTGTTCATTTGTAAAAACTGCATGTCACTTGGAATATCCCCCCCCCCCCAATCTCGGAAAAATACCCCTACATTGGATTCCCCCCAAAAGTTCTGATGGCATAAACTCCCCTGTGGGCACCCCTGGTAGGTATAGTCTTTATACTTAACCTTTCTTATATATGAACGAAATTTTTGGGGCCTTAAATTGTGGCTAAACTTTAAATTATCAGAATTAATTTTTTTTCTATCGCAAGACTTAGGACTTCGAGGATCTTATATATGCTTGACGAATGAAACAAAGATAAACCAGTAAGTAGTATAATAAAGACAACCTAAAGTTATTGAAAAGTAATGGTACAACCCTTATTAAATCATTAGGTCATATTATATTATAAAAATATTTTTGATTTATTGCTTGTGAATCTACATTTTTTATTGATTTCGTTTTAACGAGTCTTTATATTTAACCTTCCTTGAATGTGAAATTATTCATTGAACACATCTTATCTGTTGTAGTAGTTAAGTCGTATTTATATTTATCTTGTTTTTATAACCTGTTTGTCTGTATTTGTATTATTATTTCTATTTATTTTTTTAAAGTATTTCCCAACTTACGTTCAAAAAAAGAATTTAATACAAAACAACAATAACAAATATATAATCTCTATTTGTTTGCTATAAAGAACTACAATTATTCGTCTGAGTCTAAAGCTCAAAATGTTTTTTTAACTATTTCAAATAGTATTACTTTTAGAAAACAAAATACATCGCTTTCACTAGTAAATTGTTGATTTATTCCTTTATATGTCAAAGAGATATATTTACTGACTAAATATGCAGCCAAACTGCAGTTGGAACAATTTCAAAAAAAATAAAATTTCAACTCAAAACATATTCTAAAAAATAAATAAATACGATGTTTTACAGTGTTCCGGCAATTTTTCAACCTTCTTCAAATTTAAGTGAGAAGTGCGCATAATGAGTCATAAGCAAAGATGTTTTTAGAGGTCTTAAAGATTTGATTATCCCGGGTTTAATTCCACATTTTGCTTAAAAAATGCAGTTGATGTCCCACAATTCACTATAACTGGTTGATATATGTGTATTTGTCTGCCAATATCTTTCTAATACCTGTCCTCACTTTATATTGACTAAAACGTATAAAGCGTTGGCAAATGTAGGTAAAACTTCCCGAACATAGTTACTCGGAGAGTTCCTTTATCTTCGATACATTTGGGACATAACGGAATAACGGAATTAGAAACTGCACAGATAATTTATACATGTCTAGCCAAATTAGTGTAACTAGTAAATATCCAGCGAATAGTGTTTCTTTTAATATCTATCTAACCGCTAATATTTATACATAATTATAACGCTACATCTTCCGGAATGATCCACGACTATGATTGGATGATTGCTGATGTTACGAAAGTTGTGTTATTGTTTCTATGGCTTCGTACAAAGAAATTTTTATTTATTTTTGGCGTTTCATTGCAGAGGACCAAAAATTCGGTGTAGTATACAGAATCTAGCCGTGGAAAAGTGAAGGAAAGCAGAGCAAATGTATTTTTAATGCAGATGATAACTCTGTCGATAATATGGATAAGGCTCATCACTCAGACGAGAAGGTCTAAATTTGAAGGTAAGTCTGTGTGGTGACGACAATACAGTTTTACTTTGAATTGTATGCATGTATATTAATATACTAGCTGGATGTCCGTACTCTGCTAAGGAATGTGCTATTCTTAATGTACTTTTTTATTTTTAGAGTTTATAAACTACCGCCAAGAAACATTGAAGTTATTTTACTAAGCGAGAATCCCTCACTTCGGTATCTTATCGCATCCTTGGTTGAAAATTATCTTTAATTAATATATGCTTACATCCTTAAGAGAAGCCCTTTACCAAGTCTTAATTCCCTAACTTCAGAAAATCAGTCTGGGCTAAAATCCCCCTTTATTACTTTGCTCCCACTTCCCCTAAACGATCAAATTTCAGAAAATCCCATCTTAGCAGACATTAATATTACCTTATTAGCAAATACACACATAACCACAAACACTCTTCTTCTTTATGTTAATAGATAATATAATAATAATAATAATAAACATAGCATGTCACAAGGGGGTAGTACTAGTACAGCTTCCTACCAGTGAAAGAATTTTCATAATCGGATCAGTAGTTCTATAGATTACCTCCTATCAAATAATTTTACTTCTCTATTACATTATTAGTATAATTAATAATTGTAATTGTATTAATAAACAAATACTAGTTAATTTCAATGATTTGCGAGATAATAAACTTTCGAAAGTTGCTAATGATTCCCATCATGATAGTCCAGGGCGTACAAAAAAGTGTCTGACTAACATGAAGCTAGAATTTTGTGTATAAGTAAATCTTTTAGTGCCTTTTAAGAATATGTGGTCGGCTAAGTTCGTCTGCGGGACATAGCTTGGCAATAGGGGTTTGAAAAAAACAAACCGGTGGAGAGCGGCCAGGTCTCACCAATTATGGTGGACAATGTGATTTTCATGATCCTGAGTACAGAATTAGTTAGTAGACCGAAAAACGTCAAGTTGACGTTAGTTTGTCCCTTGACAGGTGACCACGTTGATTTTTAGTAATATTTGAATAACTAACCTATCAAGTGTGAAAATAACATCGACTTCATTTTTGGTCTACTAACTAATTCTGTACTCAGGATCATGGAAATCACATTGTCCACCACAATTGGTGAGACATGGCCAGTGGCTTAGCTAGGTCATTGGGGGCTCCTCCGCAAGAACTTTTTGGGGGCCCCTCGCGAAACAAAATAGATAAGTCTCTAGTGTTTAGAACTGGGGGCCCCCTCGTCGTTGATTTGGGGCCCCCTGACAGTGGGGGCCCTCCCCCAATGCGGGCCCACACGGGCCCATAGTTACGCCACTGGACATGGCCGCACTCCACCGGTTTGTTTTTTTCAAACGTCTAATGCCAAGCTATGTCCCGCAGACGAACTTAGCCGACCACATATTCTTAAAAGGCGCTAAAAGATTGACTTGTATACAAAATTCTAGCTTGATGTTAGTCAGAAACTTTTTTGCACGCTATCTCCTGGAGTAGAGAACATCTTAGAGAATAATTTTTTCAAATTGGTTTGAAACGTTAGAATTTGCACAATTATAGACGCGGTTTTCTTCGGAGAATATAGACTTTAGCCGTAGAACCCTATGATATAAAACCTGTTTAAACTTGTTACCTTTAATTGTTTAATGTTTTCTTAACGAGGTGAAACCCAAGTGGTATTTTGTTTTGTTGTCAATGTTTAGAGAAAACGGTTGGCAGGAGAAGTATTACACAAACAATGAATAGGTCCTTTTCAAGTTGTGAGAAAGGAAGGGCTTTACATGATTTAGAGACTCATGGCAAAGTAGATTCAAGTTATAAAATCAAGTCCTTCCCTCCTGCAGTAGGGTACTGAATACTGAGATTTTATTAGGTAACACCTTCCCCCTTGTACTTGAGTACTTGGTCTTCCGTTACAACTTTATTGTTGTGTTTGTCATGCTTAATTTGATTTTGCGTCTAATCTTTTACAAAATACTAATATTTCCTTGCAAAATATAAATACATATTATGTACAATGTTTGAATAATTTTTGTAAATTATTTAACATTACTGTTTAATGCATACATTTGACATTGATCGTGTTCTTTTTTTTTTACCTATAAGGGGCGCAATTTTTCCTGTCAATGATTATTACGATCTTCGGACACTTCACTTTCTCCACACTCCTTTGTGAATGAAACTCAAGTGATCCCTTTTGTTCCTTGAGTTATATTCACCTTTTGTATGAGCCTTAAAAATCACGGTAGAAACAACTTATGCTCTCTATTGCCGCCAAAAGTGGTATTTTGGGAAAAAGCTATTCTAGAGAGAGGTTGGCTTCCTCTAGAATGATGGCTAAGACATTTTTTGTAGGTGTGAAATAATTATACAATATTTTGTGCTTGTATTTTTTTATTAGTATTAAATTAAGCGTACGAACATTCTAGGTAATGCCATCTTTATTTTTAAGTTTATTGAGGCCCGTGGTTCGAGTCCCGGCGCTGGAGTCTATTTTTCTCTGTCTATCTCCCATTGTTAATAATAATTATTATTTGATTTAAAAAGAAAAAGGTAAAATTATCTTAACTTCACCCATTGCTTTTTACATTAAATTAGATAAAAATATAAAACACCGTTGGAAATCGAATAACGCACTATGCTATAAGTACACCTTACAGTTGTACCTTACTCCCGATTGAACAATTTATTTAACAAACGTAATCAAGTTCTTCATTTTACAAACTTGGGATTTTAAAAGGTTTTTTTGTGTACTAATAACTGGCGTAAATATTGAATGATTTGAACGAATTTGAAGAAATTCGGCACACAGGTACATATCAATACTTTAGATAATGCAGTAGGGATTTTCTCACTTTTTCAAGATGGCGGCCAAAAAATTTGTTTAGCCATCTTGACATGTCATATCCTTTTAATAGTCTTAATTATGTAACGAATATTACCTACAAATATATTACTCAAGTATGACTGAAATGAGGGAGTTGAAAAACAAGTTTATGCTGTTAGGGCATATTAAATCAATATTCTCTCTTTATAAAGCTCTTTTCAGATAGATTAGGAATATGTAAGATTTTCCCCGAAAAATATTTCCAGGTATTCATATTTAAAACAAATCTGGCCTGTATAAGAGCGAAATTCTACGCGTTCTTATTTATGAGGTGCATCACTAGCAAGTTTATAATTATATTGAACGAGCCATATAATAGTTTGCATGAATTATTCACTAAAATGTTAAAAAAAATATTTTTAAAGATCCCCAACTTTTAATTAGACGAAACAAATAGAAAGGAAGAAAACTTTCTTTTTTATAGTTGTTCTACTGAGTTTTAAATATATTTATGAATTTCGTGGAACATATTCTAATTCTAAAAAAATGAAAGATAATATTAACATCAGTTTTTCTATTGTTTGTTCATTTTATAACAAAAATTATATGTGTTTTCTTTGGTCAAAAATGTGAGTCTTCATTTAGAAATAAATATGTGGACATAGTAGGATCTAATGTAGTAACACTGCTTAGATAAAGTTTCCTGGAATCAACCATGAATTTAATGATTAGTAATCTCGGACTTTTCACTCGGATTAATTAATAATTAATGTATTAATTAGTATCTAATAAATTAATTAAACGGTTCGTATAGATTATGTACTACGTTTATCTTCGTAGTATATTAAGTTAATTAACAGTTAAATGTTGTTATATAGTGTTAGTAATAAAGATATTATTACTGTATAAAATAATATTATCTACATAAATAAGATAATTTGCAGACTTAAATACCTTTTTGTTCTGATTTAAGAATGTTTAATTTTAGTATTCTTGAATTTCTTTTAATTCTAATGTTAAATGTGAGATAACTATGAACTAATTAATATTAATATACTTCGAAAAAGTATTAAATGAAAATATAGGGAATGATGAAACATCTATACATTTTATCCGACTGAATATGTAGAGGTACGTACGCATTATTTATTTCATTATGCATGCTATTTTCTAAGCCAATAATATTTTTTATTACTATTAAGTATATACAGTTAAAAAAGCTTGGCCTAAAATTGACTAGATGGGCTACCGCACCAGTCAGTTTATTTTTACCTTAAATAATGAGTCAGAATTTATAAAAGAATTTACAAAATTACAAATTCGACGAAGTTCCTAAATATATAGTTAAAAAAATTGCTTTATCTTTTACTATAGAACATTACTGTCTTTAATATTGATAAATATACGTATCGATAAATATAAACTGTTATCACACCTCTTTTATGTACAGATGTGATTAGTACACTATTATTATCGTGTATCTTGTATATTATAAAATAAACAGGGAAAATATAGGTTAAAACCAAAATTAGTATACTCCAAACCTATTTAACTTTTAAACTAGTTTAGGTCTGAGTTTAGTTTAAACCAGGGGCCCAGATGGACCCCTTGGGGATCTATGGAAATGTGCAAGGGGTCTATAGTATTCCAGGGGTCTTTTAGGGGTTGTTATTAGATCAAAACTCGGTAGATGGCTAAATGCGTTCTTGATTTATCATATCCCTGAAACAATTTAGGGGTTTGATCAAATCTCTAAACTCGCAAAATGTTCTACAAGATAATAAAATAAGTGTCATAAACAGGTATTTTAGTAAATTATGTGGATTTGTTTCATCTCGAGAAACGCAGAACATTACTTTATTTACGGGCGCATCGATTTGAATTACCTTGAACTTTTGATTTTTCCATGGGAATACTTCTTGTATTACCGACTTCTAAACAAAGATAACTTGGCTATGATTTTCTTACAAAGTGGACTTAAATGAAGCGCTGAATCGAAAAATGTAGTAGTTAATATTTCGACAGAATTTCGAGGCAGACTTTTAGAACGCCAATTTAAATACCATTTTTGAAAGAATAATCTTTCTTACCTATAGGATATATTATTTGCAACTGTAGTGGGTGGTCCTTTATTTATCTTAGGCTCATCAAGTCTATATTTTAACCTAACTTCTCTAATTGAAGCGAGCGTAGCGAGCTTCCTACATTCAACGAAATATGCTCCGTGTCTGTCTGTCTGTCTGTCTGTCTGTCTGTCTGTCTGTCTGTCTGTCAGTAACGTTCACGCGTGTGACGATAACTTGAGTAAAAGTTGACCGATTTAGTTGAAATTTGGTATACATGATCCTCTTACTAATACTCAGGCTAAGTTCGTTGGACAGCGTGATCCGTCTAAGAGTTCGCGCGCAACGCTCGCGTAAACGAGAGGTTCAAAAATTAAATACGTTTAAAATTGAGAAAACAACCTTTTTACCGATATCTTACGTTCTAACGTGACGATTTTAATAAAACTTCATAGACACCATCTGATGCACAATTGAAACAGGCATGCAAAATTTCAATTTCATACATGCAGTAGTTTGTTTGTAGCAAAGAGATACAAATTATAAATATTGAAATAGAGATGTGTGGTTAGAGGAATAGTAAGAATGCGGGGTGGTTCCCTTACTAGCCGCTGCACTACTACCAGACCCATTATCTATCAACTCATCATGATTCACAATAATCTTTTTTTTCAATATTCAATACATATTTATTACTATACGCACGCTTCAATGATAGAGCCACGCGATGCCTAGTATGTTTCTTTCATATATTCGGTAGCTATTAAGGTCATTTGCTGAATTTTCTTTTTGAATTATGTTACTTTCTTCTTTTTCGCATTTATTATCATAGAATAAAACTTTACTTCTTCTTCTCCTACTGCCTCTCCACTTATTGAATGTACACAGTTTTTACAAGAATAACCTCAGCTTGTTTCTTTTCAACAAACAGAACTGAATATTTTTAATTAAAGAATACTTGAAGACTGAGGCTGTAGTCTATTTTATTTATGAAAGTCTATAGATTTGACCAAACCACTAGATTTGTATTCAGGGATATGATAAAACCAAAAACAGTTTTATTTAGAACCCTATTACGCTTATCAAATAACCAATTTAATCATAACCCTGCGGGATATTATGCTTCTAAGAGGTGACTTGTGGCTTGAGTTCTGACCACCTTGTATAGATTTATCTGTTTTCCCCCTCAACTTATCCTTTAGATTCATGTCTCTCATTCGTTAAGCCTTTATTATAGATGCATTCTCATAATTACTTATGAATATAATATTACTTGAGAAAATAATTTTTATGTCGCCTACTTATACTTGGCATTCTGAATTATATTTGATGTTAGAATATAGTTGTATCTATTCTTTTAATGGATCTATTTTTTTCTAAGATACGATTTGATTTATGATTTTAAAGGCATAGTATTAAAATAAAATGTTGCCCTAAAATCCTTATTCACATCGTATCTTCAGCGGTTATTACAAACAAGATATGCATCTTATGTTTATGATATAATATCCTTAATGAATTAGATTAAGAAATAAGTTAAAGATTAAATGGTTAATTTCAGTCTGATAAAAACAAATATATTTTTTCGATAAATGGATCCAATAGATTGAATGGGGAAAAAATTTCTGTTTTTATATTGCATGAATACTTCATTGCGCTTATATTTTTGCTTTCGACTTTCAAGTTCACTGAAGTATTTTGGTATAAAGAACAAGATTTGATTTTATGTCAGCGAATAAGAAAATGCCAAGACCCGTGTTTGGCAGTCGGTTTGTCGATTTCTGAACATTTTTGCGAACCAAAATATCTTAAAAACAACTCACTTCGGCGGGTCTATTGGTTTCTCTTCCGCATGCGCGCAAAGCTTTTCTTTATTAACACCTATATATCTTTAAAAGGTTCATGGTTTTGTCCAATGTAGCTTACAGATGGTACCATAATAATTTCAACTGTCAGTGCAAGTTAAAATTGTAACAAATCAAAACCATTTTGACAGATTTGATTAATGGGAGAAAAAATAAATAAATTAGACAATAATGGGTTTTAAAAGCAAAACATCATTAATGTACGCTAGGACGCTATGTACCTCACTGATTGGTAGACCATTTTTCTATGTTGCTTTTTTATTTAAGTCTCTTTTAACACAATCAATTTACACGCGTAGGACTAGTCGATCAAATATTTTGGATGTTAGGATGGCTATAAATATCCGAGTTCACGGTTGAATTGTTTATTTCTAGAAACTTTTTAGTCCACAGGCCACCATAAGAAGTGAGTCGCTGATTGATAAAGTTTTCTTACCTTATGGAATCGCTTATTTATGCCGTGTCCACCGATGAATTGGGTATATGGCAACTGGGCGCTGGGCCATTTCTTTTTTGTTGACATGCCAAACTTGCCCTTCTGCGGGAACATTGAAAAAAGATAAATAAAGTTTTGATTTTCACAGGATCGTTTAATTAAATGATTTCAAAAACAGTGGTAAAGGTGGCCACCGATACGAGTGGGCCGATTTCTTTTCAACGTCCCCGCAGAGCGATATGTTTGGAGCGGTGGCCACCCCAAACGGCCCACTTTTATCGGTGGCCACGTGTACCACAGTTTTTTAAATAATTTAATTAAACAATCCTATGAAAATCAAAACTTTATCTATCTCTTTTCAATGTTCCCGCAGAAGGGCAAGTTTGGCATGTCAACAAAAAAGAAATGGCCCAGCCCCCAGTTGCCATATACC
Organism: Gerris lacustris; assembly: GCA_951217055.1. Classification (NCBI taxonomy): domain Eukaryota; kingdom Metazoa; phylum Arthropoda; class Insecta; order Hemiptera; family Gerridae; genus Gerris; species Gerris lacustris. Next base: position 28,292,655 of record OX578280.1, read on the forward strand.
CAATTCATCGGTGGACACGGCATAAATAAGCGATTCCATAAGGTAAGAAAACTTTATCAATCAGCGACTCACTTCTTATGGTGGCCTGGGGACTATTTATATTTCTTGTGAATATGGTACTATTTACTAATTTATTTTTAACGATAAATTTCTTAGAGGTTAGTACCCAAGTCATATAAATAAATGTATTACAGCATGCCGATAAAAATATTCTAATATCAAAATGAACTCTTAAACAGTCCATTCACGCACTCTATTCACTTAAAAACTAAGACACAGGAGATTCTTCTTAGATGCATTGCAATGATGGTATATCTAAAAAGAATGTATTCGGAGGTTAATCAGTAATCAGTATAGGATAACTATCACTTTCAAAGAAGCAATGCAATGCAATGCCATGGCCCTGGGTTAAGTTGATTCCTGTGCTTCATACCAGCCTTCCTGTCACAAACATACTAATGAGGCTCTGCTGATTTTGCTGCAAGACAAGGCTGCATGCCTTTTGCGTTCGCTTAGTTCAACAGCCTCTAGATACGACCCTGCACTTTCCAAGTAGTTCCTGAACGTAACGTTGCACCGAATCTTTAATCATTTAAAAAAGATAGAAAGGACATTGGGTGTTATATGTAGTCGGCTAAATACACTTTTTATATACCTATAGTTACTTGTTATACATGCAGTTTTTTAGAGTCCGTAGGCAAAATAAGGACCCTTATACATTCCTGCGCTTATCTGTCCATCTGTAACGCACCTGACCCAAAAAACAGGAAAATTATAGGGAAATCATCCCTCAAAAACTAGGGGTTAAAGTTTAGGGCGTTGATTTTTTTCTTTTTCTTTTGTAACAAAATGCATTATTTGGGGTATTGATGAAAAAGGAGGACGCTCAGAGTACATAAATACAATTTGGATTTGTTTTTGTACAATTCGTCTTTGTACCATGTGTCCTTAAAAATTGCGTTTTACGTGTTCCCCCTTCTATTTATTTAACAAATAAACGAATAAATTAGAAAAAAATCATAGTTATTCTTTGCCAAAAAACAGAATACGTAGCATATTTTTGCGAGAAAAAAATGTTCCACCACCCCTCCCCCCCCCCCCCCCCCCCAAAAAAAAAATCTTAAAATGGATTTTGATTCCTGTCATTTATAAATTATAATAAATGGTTCAGAAGTTAAAGTTGAAACAAACTTTTAAATGGACGCCATCTTGACTCGGCTGGGACGATTATGCTGGTTAACGAACTCTCGTTCCATTTGTTAAATTGCCCCTTTGCGTGTCCTGATAGCACATACTTGGTCAATTTATTTATATTTTAATATAGTGTATTTTTGGATAATTCAAAACATTTGACAGGCTTAAAGAATAATTGTGGATAAACTAAACTTTTAAGTCGTTTGTGAAAAATTAACATCTTTAAGGTTATTATGCGTAGTTAATTAGTTACACAGTTAGTTGTTGGTTTGTAAAAAAATAATTTTTTATTTTAAAATAAATAAATTTACTAAAAAACACAATTTTTTACGATATGTAGAAAGCATGACAAGAAAATTTTATCAATAACATATATCATATAGCTGTTTTTTATGAGTATTAGTTGCCTTAGCCTAGTTATAAAAACCTTAAACCCTCATAATAAAATACATATATCCTTGAATTTATTTAATTTCAGTACACTCACTTAATCTGTAATCTATGAACATATAGCCATAAAACTCCTCAGGGGGTATGACCCTGAAGACCTCGCAGGTGGGGGCTTAGTATAGGGAGCGGCATCATTTGTGAATTCTCGTTTTGACTAACAAAATTCCAAGGCAGGAATGCGTTTCAGATATCAGGCAACATTTTTGGTCCCTTCTCTGTCTGTCGCTCAATATTTGCCAACTAACATATCTTAAAAACTATAATCGTCCGATTTGGTTTGTCGAAAGTATAACTCGCAGATAACTCAATTAATCTGGCGTAATCTGAAATTTGGGTGGTAGGTTAAATTAGCCCATTATTGGTCCCATGTAGTTTCAAACTTTTGCATTACGGGTTGTCATCTTGCGCACAAAGACAAAGCTGTTTTTAATTAACACTCACCTATCCCTTCAAAAGGTTCTTGGTTTGTCGATTGTAGCCCACATATGTTCCCAGATTAAGTTCAACCGTCCGCACACATTAAATATTTTTAAATTGATACTTCTATTCATGATAGAGGGAAACAGTTAAATAAATTAAACAATAATGGGGTTTGATTAATTTTAATAATATTGATAAAGTACGTGATAGGATGCGAGGAAGCTAAGTAGGGTAGGGCGGGGCTAGTTGAGCAATTTTTTATATAATCTATAATAACTCCTAAACGGTTCATCCGATTTACTTGATTCCTTCAGCGTTAGATGAGTAATTTATCCTTCTTTAAATGTATTCAGAAAATAAAACTATTTCAGATCTGGTTTAGAAAATATTATCATTAATGCGGGAAACCTCCTACTTGCTCAACTTGCCCCATAGTAGGGGTAAGTTGAGCAAGGGCATGGGGCAAGTTGGGCAATGGAAAGAATAGGTTAATAGTGATGTGGAAATTTCTCAAAACTACAATAAAACTTCATTTGATAATCAAATATATATTTGTTAAGTTCCATCTCTAATGTAGGTACAGAAACAACGACAAACAAACAACAAAAATATCTAAAGCAAATATAACACACTTTTACGACATAACTTATTATTTATCTTTGGATATTATTACACTCTTTGTAATTAAAATTATGTTTTATTATTCATTTTTAAGGATAAAAAAAATGTAAATATAAAAACAATATAAAAATTTGAGGTTAGTAGGTAATTTAGAGGTTAGTAAGGTAAAAATATTAATGCCGGGTTCCGGGTTTATCATCAGTCATCTTGTGAGAGTCATTCGTTTTACGTTAAATTCTTTTGCAGCTGCGTTCATGCTCTTGTACCCGGCCATCACAGATTTTGCAGCTTCACTTGACTGTTGACTCGTAGCAGAACCCCTTGACGTTTTTCTATTATATGTCCGCATCCTAAAATGAAATGCAAGACATTTAACTTTTTTTTTTTTTTTTTAATAATTTCAAAATATTATATTCAAAGTATTTATACAATTATTATACAAATTGTTATTACAAAGTATAAAAAGGCCTATTATAGCTGTCTGCCAGAGGCTGCTTTGTATTTTTAAAAATAAAAAATAAACCTTTAACTTTTTGTAGTAGTATAACAGTGGGGCAAGTTGAGCAAGCCTGCCCAACTAGCCCCGACTTGAATTATAGATAAAAAGTTAAGTTATGAAAAAAACGGGTAGACTTGGGACTAAATAACTAATTATTATCAAAAGTACAATAAATAAATAAAATATAAACACTTACGTGATTGTAGACGGTTGTTTTAGTACAAGTCTAGGAGAAAAATGGCGATTAACAATTTTTTTACTTTTTACTAAGAAAATTTAAAAAAGTGTCTGTTATTTTTCTCGATTGTCGTAGGGCAACTGAAGGTCGCGCGATGCGTTGTCCTTCCTTGTCCCCATCTTTCCATTATTTGAAGTATTTTTGTGACATGCGTAGTTTTAGAGATATTTAAATTGCCCAACTTGCCCCTATGCTCAACTAGCCCCGCCCTACCCTACCTCACTAATTAGCAAACTATTTTGTGGACATATAAAGCTTCAGTTACCTCCGGTCGGTAAGTTCGGAAGAAATAGAAAAAAATCGGTCTGAGACAACTCAGACTAACTTTCTCATGTAATCTTGGCCCCAGATCCCAGAAAACATGAATATATTGTTATCTATACAGACGGATACGCGTGTCGGTTTGCTAGTTGTGACTGTGACGTGAAACCAACTTAAGGAGTAATATAGAACCTTTCAATTCAAGTGAAGTGAGAGGCCACACAGCACTACCGCCTACTCCAATCATCATTTTAAACTATAATAATCCTTAAACTATTATAATCCTAATAAACTCATTATGATTGACTATTAATTTGCTTAATATTAAATATTGATTGCATTAAGCTCGCTTCAATGATACCCACGCGATGCTTAGTTAATATATATTATTTAAAATGCATTCAACAGGTGGTTGTTTAATTGTTGTTTTCGATTTTCAACAAAATCATATTTATTTTCATCAAAATCTCGAGAACTGAATTTTTCCCGGGAAAACGGCTTATATCGTTAGATTCGTATTTAAATGGACTACATTTAAGAATTTTTTAATCAAAATCGCCGGAACCGTTTTCGAGAAATATTTTTTTTCACGTTTTTTTAGAGTTTTTGAGGGGTAGCGCCCCCCAAATTTGGGCTAAAATTAATTTCTCGATTTCGCCTAGGGGTATGATTTTTCTGAACATGTATACCAAATTTCGTCAAAATCGGCCCAGTATATAGTTTAAGCTCCACGCGTCTGCACAGACGACATACGATAGACGACAGACAGACATTTTTTAAAAACCACTTTTTTGGATTCTGGAGACTTCAAAACGTATAAAACCATCTAAATCTCAAAATCGAATTTTCTCGCCATCACAATACTTTCTCGTTATATAAGAAAGTAAAAAGTAGGAAAATTAGTGGGGCTCGTAGCTTCCTCGCGTCCTATTTCGTGTACTTTAATGATTTCATGACTTTGAAAACCGATGTACAGACTTTTGAAAATAAAGGAGTAAATAAATATATGTTTGTGTTCATGTGGAAGAGAAACAAATGGGCCCTGGCAATGGGGCTTAAAAGGGACAAAAATGGGCTAATATTATTACTTAAAATCCAAATTTCATTACTAAATCGGACCAGTATAGTTGAGTGACAGACCGATATACAGACACGGAACCAAAAATGTTCCCTGCTGTCTGAAACGGATTTCGGTCTTGGAATTTTTGGAATGGAGACAAAACATTTTACATCTTTATTTCGGAACGATCACATGCTTCCGTTACCTTCAGTAAGCTCAGAAGCAAAAATGGAATTTAGTATCTAACCGCTCCCTATATATGATCATGTTTACTGTTTCAAAATATTATAGCTTGGTATACGCTTTGGGTTAGCGCACCAAAGTTAAGAATTCGCTGACAATCAAAATTTGACAATCAATTCTGAATGAGAAGGTTAATAATAATGACCAACTGAATCTATAATACCAAAATGACATCAAAGATTAAAGTTAATGTCTACAGCAGCCTTCACTTCATGCAACTGCGCTCTAGTTCATTGATCTGTGACCGTATTTGTTTTCAACTGATTCACACGTTTGAAGCAACTTTAGTTTATTCTCTTTGATATGAGTTTATCATTAGTTATGAATTTGAAGTTCAAGAGCAATAGATACCAGCTAGATAATCAGAAAGATAATATACTTGAAGATCAGTCATTAAACTCATATCAGGGTTGTATATTAAAATTTTAATATTTATATTAATGCATAAATTATTATAGTAGATTTATTAATAACTTTTTTATCAATAATAATATGCGCTGAGATATTAGATTTTACACACACTTATACATTATATAAATTACTTTTCAAAACATAGATTACTTTTTTTTGTATGTTGAATAATTAGCTTTTTACAGTAAAATTTATTTTATTACTAAATTCAATTTAAAAGTTTATATGCGTACATGGTGAAAATGTAGTATGTTCGTTGTTTTTACTTTTTCTGAAAGATAATTAAATGTATTTCTATTGATTTTTGAAAATGATTAAACATTTTCAAACATTGAAAATGATTTTCAAACATTGAAAATGATTAAACATTTTCAAACATTGAAAATGATGAACATTTTCAAACATTGAAAATGATTAAACATTTTCAAAAAAGGGGTTCAAAATAGCTGCCTGTTCTTTGTAGACGCATGGAGCCTAAAACTACTGGCATACATGTTCAAAAATATTATACCCTTAAGTGAAATTGAGAAATTTATTTTAGGGCTATAATTGGGGGGTCCTATCCCTATACAAACTCTGAAAAAGCGTGACAATAATAATTATTTCTCAAAAACATTTGAGACAATTTTGGTTTAAAATAGACTGCCAATTGGTGTGGCACATAGCTTCTTCGCATCCTATCACGTACTTTATTGATTTTATGCTTTTACAAACTATTATTGTATATTTTAAAATTGTTTCTCCCGTTTTTTAATTTGTCAATTTCTTTTAATTGTTTATAAGAATTTAAGAATAAAATTAGCAAAAGTTAAATAGCCTGGTCGGTTTAAATTAATCTGGGGCTGTCTGCGGGTTACTTTCGATAAACTATAAAAGTTTCATACGAATCAGATAAGTATACTTTTGAAGCTATAGATGTAAATCAATGTATATTTGTGAGCTTGTGGAAGAGAAACAAATGAGTGCAGAAGGTTTAAACTTATATATATATATATGTCCAACAATGAGCTAATTATGACCTACCATACGAATTTCATTAAAATTGGACATGCAGTTTTTAAGATAATATGTGGTTCGCAAAAATTGAGTGACAGACCGACAGACCAACAGACAGACACGGAACCAAAAATGTTCCCTGATGTCTGAAACGGATTTCTGTCTTGGAATTTTTGAAAGCGGAGACATATAATACTTTCGTTCTTCAGAACGATAACAGCTTCCGCTACCTTAGTTAAGCGCGGAAGCAAAATCTAAAATGGAGTTCATTGATATACGACTCTAACCAATTAAAAGGTTTTTCGGGGAAAAATCTAGTTCCTAAGAATATACTAATATCTGCAAAGGGGGAAGGTCGGCTTCGATCGAGAAAGAGTTATTTTTATGGTAAATTTTGATGAATGTTTCAATAATAATTAAATGAAACCATGAAAATCCAAATTGACAACATTAGACCAAGTAATTAAATAATCTTATTTGAAAAAGTTTAGTACAAGTTGTATTGGATGTTACCCAATGGCTTAGTATTGAATAATGGAAATGAAATAAAGACTTCAAAATTAATTTGCAAAGATTATTAAATTTGAAGTATTTTATTCGTTGCTTCCATGGCACAATTTTAATTAAGCAGCTTACGGTGGTAAGTGCTTCTGAGTATTCACTGGCAGAAAGTGGAAAAACAATTTCAGTGAACAATTCAGAGAAAATAAAATCAGGCTGCAATATAAAGTTGGGTTTAAAATTAAACACAAATATTTTCAAAAAATCACTTTTGTATGAAAAATAATAAATTCATTATTATTACAATTAATTAATTAAAGAAATCAAGTATTTTATAATACTGAATAAACCATGAATAATTCGATACGATACAATTATTTAACAGTCCTATGTATAGATAATTTAAAAATAAAATAATTTTATAGATTACCTCTCCCCAACATTATCTATATAAATATATAAGGAAGAGTGTATGTATGTCTTTTATGCGAATCTTAAGTTTTATTCCGATATTGATTTGCTCACTTTGCAACTCCAAAACAAGGGGAAGGTCACTGTAGACATGAGATTTCGAAATTTAAATTTTAGTACACTGAGGTACGGGATACAAAAGTCAAAGTAATATTCTTCCTTCTTGATGCATATCGTTGAAAATCTCTTAAAGAGATTTTATTTTAAAGAGAGTGTATTTGTAATTACACTTTTGTCTTATTTTTTTAAGAGGGGGGTAAAACGGAAAAATAGGAAAAAATGCTTTTTAATTTAAAAAAATACCAGTATTACTATTTTTGATCCGATTATTAACTCAGAATTGGTTTGCATGCCTTATTTGATACCAGGAACACAATTATAAATTAATTTGTGTACATTTAATACTTTGTTGTCTAATGCATATTCTAAGCTCAGCTATACCTGCTAAAGTCTTTCAATATATATATATTTTTTTTAAAAAAATATTATTTTGGTATCTACATATAACGGCCACTCGGGTACAAAGATAAAAATATCCGAAAAACCTATCACGATCACGATGTATATACTTGAAATGCTCTTAAAGAATAAAGTAATTGTTTTTATATACAATTTGGTCATATTTTTATTTTAGAGAGGAATCAAAAATCAATCCCTAATTACAACGCTGTATTTTAGATTGGGGAGACAGTTTCGCATCAATGGTTACATTTTATTTTAATACTGAATCTGGAGTAGATCGTCATAGTCATATAGAGCTCCCTCTTATCCTTTTATTTAAAATTGTAAAAAATTGTGTTTATAAGTTATTTTTCGATGAAATGTGTCATTAAGAATTATGGGTTGTTTGGTGAAGTTATTCGTAAAATAAGAAGCGAAGTTATGGATATTTAAATACGTATAATAATAATTTACAATTTAATGTATTTTCCCTAGACACTCCGTTGCAAATCACTGGTATTCAGCTAGTAATAAATAAAACCACCTAAAAAGATTTTATCTACAGTAGGGAGAAAAAGTTATGATTTTGAATTAGTTTAAAGGGACTAAAACAGGTCTTTTCATCCCTGAATTCAAAAAGTAGGGAGAAAAAGTAAAAGTAGGGCGAAAAAGTAAAGTAGGGCAAAAAAGTAAAGATTGCAACTTAATTATTTCATAAATAGTAGAAAATGAATGGCTAATGTTAATGTGTCAATTGGTGTGGCATATAGCTTCTTCGCATCCTATCACGTACTTTATTGATTTTATGCTTTTAAAAGCCATTATTGTCTCATTTGTTTAATTGTTTCCTCCGTTATTTTAATTTTTCAAAAGTTTTTTGATTTTTTACAAGAATTAATATATACATTTAGCAAAAGTTAAAGAGCGCAGATGGTTCAAATTAATTTTGGGCTATCTGCGGGTTACTTTCGATAAACTATAGTTTCATATAAATCAGATAAGCACTTTTGAATCTTGATGTAAATATAGTTATATTTGTGCGCATGTGGAAGAAAAACAAATGAGCGCAGAAGGTTTAAACTTACATGGGACCAACAATGGGCTAATTATGACCTACCATCCAAATTTCATTAAAATTGGACGTGTAGTTTTTAGGATATGGTGGTTCGCAAAAATTGAACGACAGACCGACAGACCGACTGACAGACACGGAATCAAAATGTTCCCTGATGTCTGAAACGGATTTCTGTCTTGGAATTTTTGAAAGCGGGGGCATATAATACTTTCGTTCTTCAGAACGATCACATAGCTTCCGTTACCTTCGTTAAGCGTGGAAGCAAAATCTAAAATGAAGTTCATTGAAATACGACTCTAACCAATTAAAAGCTTTAGAAAAACTTTGGGAAAAATCTAGTTCCTAAGAATAGAGTAATATCTGCAAAGGGGGAAGGTCGGCTTCGATCGAGGAAGAGTTATTTTTATGGTAAATTTTGATGAATGTTTCAATAATAATTAAATAAAACCATATTTTCTCTAGACACTCCGTTGCGAATCACTGGTATTCAGCTAGAAATAAATAAAAACACCTAAAAAGATTTTGTAATGTTTTGATAAAAAAAAATGTTAAAGATATATCATAAAAGTCGCTATTCCTGCGCAATAATAATATATACATTTGTTTATCAAAAGAGTTTGTAGGTACATGCTTACATTCTTGTTTACTTTGCATGACGAATATACAAGACTGAAGACTGACGTACTGATGTTGCTAACTTCTGTCTAAATGAATAATTTTTATCGTTTGTAGCTAATTAATCAGGAACTAGATTTTCCTGGGAAATCTATGTATATGGGTTCAATTCGTATTTAGATGGACTACATCTCTCACATTTATAATCAAAATCGTCGGAATCATTTTCTATTTTCTAGAAATACTTATTATTTCGTCATTGCTTCGCTGGAGAGCACTAATCAATAGTTGTATGAATAAACTGTGAAACAGTATACACAACACAATGTAAGGTTTTGTTTGGTTGTGATCTGACCTTAAACAGTCTTGGTTTCGGTTAGTTATGTTTTTTTGGCTGGCGAGCCATGTTTCCTTTGGCATTTTTTCTGGTTCACTGGACGCTTTTGAGACCCTGGTCTAGAGTTTTGGATTGTGTGCCAAAGGTTAGTCTGTGCAATGCGTAGTTTAGTGTTTAGAGACGCAGTAAGGTTAGAAGGCTCCAGTATCGTGCTTGGCACCACGTAGCAACTCTGGCTAGTAGAGGCACCGCCCTAAGCCGGCTAGTCGCTAGCCAACCAGTCCCACAGCATTTCATTCATAACAATCCTTTCTCCATACTGCGTACTACTTTGTCTTTCCCGCGCACGTTACTATGGTTACGTTTACACACTCACAACGCTACATCCATTCATTACCTGAAGGTTATTATATACGGTGGAAAAGAAAGTGTTTTAGATAACTTCGCAGTTACTTTTACCTCATCCTATATCGTGGGAAGGAATCACACTAATCCTTCTATATTCATTAACTAAATATCACCTCAAATATGTTGTATTTTTTTAAATAAAAAAATATTCTGGATAGTTCCACACAACTCAGTGTATATTATAAAAATGTTTTTATTAAATTTTTTACTTCTGTTATAAATTCAATAAAATTTAATCAACTACACTATAAAAAATAATTAGGGGGGCAAAAAACAGGATAGAAGAGTTCGACGACTGTACAGAACTTAATTTGTTTTAGGTAATTAGGCATGTTATTCACACATTTATTTACTAGTACCGTTGGTAATATTCAACATGTTTTCAATTATTATTATTATTTTAATTTGGAGTAATTTCAGTGGAAAAATTTATATATTGGAATTAATTTTTATTATAACGGCAGATTGTTGATAGCCAGACCTTTACATTTTTTTTATATTTTAATTTTGATTCAGTCTATCGTTATATATAACATATATATTTGGGGGATTTTTTGTTTTTACCACATTATATTCAAGTTAATTTTGATGGTTGCCGAAGTAGTGCACCTTGATGACCCCCCCCCCAAAGCAGAGACGTTTTGTTCGTGCTCGTAGCGGCGCGGCGTCTTTGGGCGTCAGGCTAGACATCCATTAACTTTTATTCCATCCTAATGGCTGTTTTAAGTTATAATCAACTATATCCAGCTAATGCTGTTCTCAAAAATCTTTGAAGGGATTTTTTACCTTGTTATCCATAAGTGTGTGGTTACTAGTATTTTGTAATAAGTTAGTGTAGATATTTTAATTGGGTTATTTTTATTTATTTATTATTTTAATTTAAAGCGTAATTTAATCGTTGAATCGATAATATCCACTTTCTCATAGCGATAATTTCATGCTTAGACCATACATTCTCCTCCCCTCTTCAGTCATGACTTCGACTTTTAGCAGACTGGCTTCCAGTCCCTAGAACCAAAACATTATCCTGGGTGCTACGGATCATATTACAAATGTTTATTTTTTAATAAGCTAGAACTGGCGAAAGAAATTAAAATAAATGAAGTAATCTACCGTTGTTATCCTAATGTAATTTGTTTCTATCTGTCTTTATCCTAATGTAATTTGTTTATTCGTGAGCAAAATCACAACAATATATTCGTAGTCTATCCAACCATTTTTTACTTTCTCATACAAAGAGAAAGTATTGTGATGGCACGAAAATTCTTTTTTGAGATTTTGATGGATTTACACGTTTTAAGGTCCCCTTAGTCCAAAAAAGTGGTTTTTAAAAAAATGCGTCTGTCTGTTTTCTCTGCAGTCGCCTGGAGCCTAAACTACTTGGCCGATTTTGACGAAATTTGGCATACACGTTCAGAAAAATCATATCCCGAGGTGAAATCGAGAAATGAATTTTATCTCAAAATTTGGGGGCGCTACCCCCTAAAAACTCTGAAAAAACGTTAAACAAAATTATTTCTCGAAAACGGTTCCGACGATTTTGATAAAAAAATTCTAAACTGTAGTCCATTTAAATATGAATCTAACGATATTAGCCGTTTGCCCGGGAAAATTTTAGTTCAGGAGAAAATATCTTTAAACGCGGTCGGAGAGAGACTGGGTTCGATTCCCCGCCGAGGAGAAGTTATTTTTATGATAAATTTGGATGAAATGTGCAATAATAATAAATTGTACCTGCGAAAACTAATAAATGGGCTTATGTCGATTGGAAAGGAAAAAAAATGTAATAATACGGATGCGGGTGACTGGAAGGGTGAAACCTTTTCCTTACCAAATTCCTTTTAATTCCAAAATGATGGCATATATACAGACATAAATGTGATGTATGCACCATCCTAAAAATGCTAACCCTTGAGGGCACACTCGAGTTTAGGGAAGAGCATATAGAACCTGTTCCAAATGGCCAAACAGGCAAATTGGGGGATAAAAATAAATTGCGTCCATATCGGCCGCCTCAGCAAAGTTTTAAGACGCCTGCACGGCTGCTCTCTTTACTTGGGTGTAAACAAATGCAGAACAAACTTTGCACACACCTTCCCCACGGATCATGCATGAATACTGTAAACAGTGCCTGCAACAATAGTGAGTTCACCTTGGACGTTTTGATGCTTGTTCGTCAGACGTAAAACAGCCCTCGAACACTGTTCACAATTTCATCGCATCAGATGGCCACTGGTCTGCCGGCACAAGGATTGTCTTCCAAGGTCTCACGACAATTCTTAAAATGCCAAGATCATTATCACACTTTGCTTTGATTGAGATAAACCAGACTCTTATCTCTTAAGCGTTATAAACCTTGGCAGTTGGAAGCCAGTTCCGTCTTAATGAAGCTATTTGTGGATGTGGATAGACGGTTTTTACAACTTAATAAAATTGGAATCATTAGGCTTACTGGTTTTTATTATTGCTTCTAAAAGCTGCAGAAATACTACTCATTGAATAAATAGGATAGCGAGGATTACCATTCTTGTTTATACCTTGAACAATAAAGTACATATTTTGTACTGATTCTCAAAACCCTTTGTTGCCATTCTCCAGTCGATATGATGATCAATATTCACCTCGTACTATTTGACTTTTTTATCGAAGAATTTAAGACAACTTTTTCTTTCACATTAAATAACTAGTGAATATTAATAAATAGATAATTAATACTTCGGAGTTATTGGTTCTTTAATTTAATGGTAAATGGTATTTGAAGAGCACTTAGAATAAAATATCACAGTTATAAAAACAAATTATTTGAAAGTAGAGGACTCTAGTTGACTTTTATCATACTTATTGATAATAGTGGAGGGGTCGGCACAGTGAATAATGCCATGGTACCCTAGTTATAAGGATTAATGTCTCCTGTTTGAAAGATTTAAATTACTTTCCGCTCTCTTTCCCTTGTTCGAAATTAATAAACCGCTATAATTTGTTTAGAGACTCTTTTTATAAAGTATAAATATTCCTCAAACATAGTTCTATGGAACCATAGCAATCTTTGAAATGTACTTACTGCTTTTGGAAGTTACGACATTTGTCATCTTATAGTGCCATATACACACACACACACATATATATATATATATTCGTATTTATATATAATTAAAAATAATGTGCCAATTACTGTGCTACATAGTCTCCTCGCGTCCTATAGCAGTTTAATGTTGTTTTGCTATTACAGCCCATTATTGTCTAATTTATTTCATTTTTCCCTCCTTTTTTTCAAATCTGTCAATGTTGATTTGTTTTTTACACTAGTAAAAGTATTAATTTTGCAATATTTAATGTGCTCAGACGTTCGAAATTAATATGGGACCATCTCTGGGCTACTTTCGACAAACCGTCAAATAACTTAATAATCGGATAAGTACTTTTAAGATATAGGCGTTAATAAAAAAAAAATGTTTCGGCGCATATGAAAAAGAATGACCCGAGCGTACTTCGGTAAGCTCGGGAGCAAAAGCTTCTATCTTATACGTCAATTTTATAAGATCTTAGGTGGTATAGTCTTAATTATGAATAATATTCCTGTTTGTGCTTGTGGTTCTTATTTATTTTTAGAACTGACTAAATGCTCTTGTGTCATATTTTTTCAATATTACTTTGAAATAGTTTATTGACTCTTATTTATTTATTTTTTAAATGGAGTTTTACGTAATAAAGAAATATATGTTTGTGTTTAAAATGTACATTTCAAGGTTAAGTATTCGTTGATGCATAGCAGAAACATTGTCATTATTTTCTGACCTGATTTATAGTGATAGACGTAGATATTTCTAAAATCTTTTAGTGGGTAGATTAAAATAGTGAAATCAATGATGTTGAAATAATTCTAAAATTATGTTTTATTTGTCACAAAATCTCTCTTTTGTTAGAAGGCAGATAGTGTTAAAATGTATGTCCCCCCTCATCATTTTAATAGTGGCCAAAACTTTCAGGCCGTAAAAGTAGAGATCGTCGCCCCCGTCTAAACCCTTGACCCGGATCTGCGTTTGATATTACACTCTACGCCTACGTATCAAATTTATGTCCATTTAATAATATTCCGTAAAAAGTGAAGATGTTTAGAAATCTCCTGAATTCAATGGCGTAGCTAGAATATTGAGCCTCCCCCCCCCCCGCACGAACTTTTTGGGGGCCTCTCGCCAAAGAAAAAAAAATGCGTTCAGAGCTGAATGGCCCCCCTAGCAATAGTATAGAAGTATGATTCCAAGTAGTTAGATTTAGTTATGCTCTAAAGGGGCCCCATCGACATTGGATTTGGGGGGCCCGCCCGCAATTCGGGCCCACAGTATCGCCACTGCCTGAATTTTCATTTTAATGTTTAATATTGACCTAATCACACTTATTAGACATGGACCTTAAGTTTATAGACAATTACTCATGTAGGGTGTAGACCCAACAATAAATTTATGCATGTAACCACCGCCTGTTTAAACCAACCCCTCCCTTCTATCCAGTAGTTTAATTTTGGGCCCTACATTTAATATTTAAGGGGTTCAGCCCCCTTGTTAAACATAATAATAGCTTCTAGCCTTGATTCCATATTAATTATTCTATCATTCAAGTGACAGATATACCCTCTGAACCTGAAGGGGAAGGGAAAGGAAAACTAAACCTGAAACATCTGTTGGTGAATGAACCTCAAAGAGCCAAATCAGTTCTTGATCAGTTTAATGTCAAAAACTAAAGTTTAATGCTATCACTATAAAGTTTACCTACTATTACTATAAAGTTTAATGCTGATCGTGTTTAACCACTGATAATGTTTATCAGTTTTGAAGTGATGAAGATCATGTGAAGTTATAATTTTAAAAATGAAAACACCAAACAATAATATATTCTTTACAGATTGGATAGAATAGATTATCTTTACTAAAGTATTAGATTAATATATCTTATTCTAGAAATAATTTATTTATTAAGACAAACTTATTTATCTTTTTAAATAACATTACTATTTCCAATTCCAACTTTTCTATGTTGTAGACAGAATAAATTATGTACAGTAATTTACGAGAGAATAAAGAGAGGGAAGTATTTTATATAGTCATTAGTAACATGAGTTAAATAACTCAACTTTTATTTAAAACATTCATTAACAAATAAACTTATTAGTATTAATAAATATTGTAATAAACTCGTCATCTTTGAATTTTATCTGCTATAACTCCCAACGCACAACTGTTTCATATTTGACCTGCTTGACCTTCAAAGCTTTTGTCCGCACCTGAATGTAAACAGTAGCTATGATCTTCAACAGCTACTGCGTAATAACAATCATACTTGAATTCAAGCAGGTGAATGTATTCAATCCTTGGTCTAATTTTAGAGCCAGACTAGTCTAAAAATAAATATTAGGCTCAGAGATAGTATGATGGTAGCTCGTCAACAATTAAAAATACTGGAAAACTGTATACAATGCAACTTATAACAAATATAAAATAGTATAATATGATTTTCAACGTTGAATAAATCAGTACGAAATGAAGGTATTAAAAAAAGAAATGAAATCAACAGATTGAGTAGGTTGTGCCATTTTAGAAAAAACGACAAACAATAATAAATTAACTGAAATTCAGGGAAAAAATTGTCAATAATTTTCTGCAAAATATGTATGACGATATCTCCTGAACGAATTGCTCTAGAATCTTGAAGCGAATTTGAAGACAATTTCTTTGAAACGGTAAAATAAAATCATTGTATTTAGTACCTATGATGTCTGCTGAGAAAAGGTTTTTTGAAAATAATATTTTTTAATGTTTTTGTGAATATTTCGAAAACGAAGCTGTTCCGGATCCATGTTTATAGGAACTTTTTTGTTCAGCGTCAAATTTCCTACAAGAACTCGAATTATTACAGTTTCGTTAGAGGGAAAACTTTTTTGCTTTTGTACAAAAATTGGTTGAGATCCTGTTCGAATAATTCCACGCCTGGTAACATTTTTAATCCTCCATAATTCAAAAACTAGTCTGTTGATCTTAAACTTTAATTATACCATTCGAAAGCTTATGAAAAGAAGAAGTTTTTCCTTAATTCGCCTCACTTGTAACATCCCTCAATTAAGAGAACAAAGTTCTGGAATTTCGTGGTCAAATTAAAAAAAAATCAAAATGATTAAATTCAACAGGACTTAAAAGATGCTTAGCAGCTGATAATTTGAAAATCAATGAGTGATTCTGAAAGTTTTTTTTATGCTCTTTAGAAGTGTCCCTTAGCCCAATTTCTCTATCTCATTTAGTTTTCGAGATATTATGCAATTTTTGTAAATTTTCGTGAACCACTCTGAAAAAAGAAATAAATTAATATCTCGAGAACTATTGAGAAATGGGCATATACTTACTCGAAATTTTTTGTTGAAGTCCCATAGAATCCACCAGTTTCGTTATGACATTTTATCGTGGATCACTCTGTATAAATAAAGGATAATTCCTATTTCAACCAAGTGACTGATTGGAAATTAACTTATTCTGTCGGAATCATTAGTAAACAGAATTTTTGCAAATTATTTTATCCAAAGAGGAAAAGGAATATAGAAATATAGGGGAAGGTATTTAGGAAACTGTGGCAATTAGATATTCTTGCATAATAAAATAACTTTAATATTTTCTTGCAGTAGTTTAATAAACCTATCAAATTAAAAAAAAAAAAATACAATATATTATATATGTACATATATCCTCTTTGAATAAAATAACCGGTTATGTATTCATAAATATAAAATGCATATCAAGTTTGTACAATAAGAACATACCTGTTCCTTTTGTATAATTATTTTATTTATTTATTTTGTTTTTATAATGAGAGATCCTGCTTTTTATAGCCTTGAGATATTTGATTCATGTATACTGTCCTAATTAAATGAATTTCAACCTCGCTCGTATTATGCCTTTATTGTTACTTTCCTTACTATAATAACAATGTTTATAATAATAATTACATCTATTAATAATAAATCAATTAACTCAACATTATGTGTGATATCGGAAATCTTCTTATGACTATATTCAATGATTTAATAACGTTAAAATAATTCTTCTTGAATATCAGAACTTAGAAACTTTATATATGGTTTCAAATTTACATTTATTTTAGGAGGAGTGGTTTACGCTGACATATTCATTAATTTGCAATAGATTAATTATTAACAATCTCCCAGTTAATCAAATTTAATAACAATCCTACTGACTAATTTTTATAATGTAGTATTCATTATTTTCGATCATTGTATGCCCCATTATCTTTCGATTTTCCAGGGAATATAACTAAATACGGGTTCTTTGGTTTTTATAAAGGACTACTATTAAGAAAAACGATTGTTTACGATTTATCATAATTTTTAGAAATACAAATACCAAATTTAAGTTACAATTTATATCTTGGTACCGCCTTGTTCGCATTGGCTTCATTAATTTAGTTTGCACAATAGAGTGCAGACGACAATCGGATATTATTGAATGCCTTAAAATCAGAAAACTTTATAACACTTAAGTTGATCACAATACTTTTTCTTCATGAATACGCTATTTGTAAGGATTTCTCCTTATACTGCATCACTGGGATAACCAGTGTAAAACCTTCATATTATTAATGTGTTGTGTTTGTTTATATTATTTATTTATTGACTGTAGTGATTAATATTGTTATATCTGTTTTACTTATTGTATTGGAATTTACGTTTAGTTTAATTCTTATGTAGAATAAAATCACTTTAACGATCTTAGATGTATAATGAGAAAGTGAAAAATTGGTTAGACATGAAGATATACACACATGTTATTATTGAAGTCTTCACCAATTTTTGTTACCCTGATTATGGAACATAGTCAACCAGACATGTTCAAAGAGAATATATTTCTTTATGTTAGCTTAGAAAACACCTGGACATCATTTTTTGGGGGGGGGGGGGGGGGGGAGATTTACCCAATCAGACTTCATATTCAGAGTATTTTTATGGTTTGTTTTTGTTACTTCCGGGGGCACCTGCACCTGGCTTGGCCAGGTAAATTGTATGGAGGGTTAGCCAATCAGTCTTAATTTTAAAAGGGTGTGAACAAAAAATGGTTTGTTGGCCACGCATGGTATTTTTAGTGTTTCTGCAATAGTTCCTTTTGGCTGTAGTATTGCTACGACCATAGTTCTTGCTAAATTTCGGAACATTTAATCGCGATTGCTTAAAAAGTTACTATTATCATTTCTTTTTTTTTGTTTTAATATGCTAAAAGAAATAAAAATAAAAGAATCTGAATAAATAAAGTGGAAACCTTGTCTTTTATAAGCACGACCCCTGAGGTTAGTCGTGTTTCACACTACTGATACCATCGAGTAAAGGTCCTAACATGACTTATGTTTATGCTAATTCAGACGTAAAATAAATCGGTCAAGTATATACACTCAAAATGACTGGGTCACCTACATAAATATGGATCGAGAGTAACCTGCGTTGACTCCTTTGAGCGTAGTTGAAACAACAATTGTAATTGAGTGCGAACCGTGCCCGAACTGAATGAATCGCCCAATCGCAATCTTCGATCAAGAAGATAATAATTAATACTCAACTTTTCTCTTTATTAGATATATTATTGTTTTGAGTGAGCATCGTGATACTTCTGATATATGTTCCGGCAGTGGCTTTCGGTATTAGGCTCAAAACTCTGTTTTCCCAACTAATGTTTGTAAAGCCTTAGATTGTTTTGTCCTAGATTTTTATAGTTCGTTTATCAAATTTTTGACTTGTCCTTTGCACTATTCTAACATGTTTGTATACTTTAGAGCAAATATTTGTTTGAAATATCTTTGATTTTTCGGTGAAATATGCGTCTCGAAGGGTTTAAAGTCTGACGTTTCGCTTCCTGATTGAAACCCAGTTTTAATTAAGAATTTAATTTATTTTTGTGCGTGTGTAGTATATGCACAGAGTTACACTTGATAATTGCGTTATTAATCTCTTAATATTCAAATCAACTATAACAAAATGTTTTAAAACAATCCTTTTTTTTTTTTTTAAATGTAATCAATTCATTGATGAGGATGAATTGAAGTTATTAAAACCAATCAATAGTAAACAATATGCTATTGTGTTTTGACAACAAATTGGTAATGTTTAGTCTTAAATTTTTAATAAGTCTTAATGATTTTCTTTTTGAAGTTGTTATTTGTTATCCATTCTTAACGGTTTTTAATAGAAACTTAGGTAGCGTGTAACATATACATCCTTTTTTGTGTTAAGAAGTTGTCAGATTGTTAAGACGTGTGTCGGTTTGACGTGTGCCTTGGTAAACTATAGAGAACCCTCTGGAAAAAGCCCCTGGCCTTACCTAGCATTGTGAAACTAGTGAGAGGGGATCTATTCAAAGAAAAGTACAATGGAACTAGAGGGAGAGCTGTACACTATACGCTGTACTCCGCCCTTCTATCCCTGCTTCACGTAACTCTAAAACATCTGCTTCCTTCTACGTCTTACATTTCTTATTTTTAATTAATTTAAATTAAATTCTATACGTGTCGTTTTAAACTGCAAGTTTCTTTCAAATAAACTGCACGCACTTAAGTCAATTTAGTAATCAAACAATCAAAAATGCTTTTTCCTTTATTGTTAAGAGTTTAAGAGATATTATTAGTGAATGGAATCTATATAGTTACAAGAATTCCCTTTTCAAAGTCCTTAAGATTATTCCAGTTTGTCACTTTGTCAATGACGATTTTAGCTATGATTAATTATTATTTAAGATCCCACCAGGTAAATATAGGTTACCTGGTATTAATAACTTTAATAACTTTAACTCCTATTTACCTTGGACAGTTTTGAGTTATGTACATGTGGAACTTTGCTTCCAGTAAAATTCCATTGAGAGAGCAAATTCTTTTCTCTCACTCTACTTGTCAGAGCGATATCTGGCAGCACTATTTTGACATCCTTCATTCCTCCCCTCTTCACCAGCTATCACATCAGTAATAGTCGATTTTTCCTGGTTAGGGAACCTTCCTATTAAATTAAATTATGTAAAAAGATTTTTAAACTTTAAAAAAAATATATTACTTTAAATTTATATCCATTCTCAACTTATTGTAGGTAGTGGAAGCTTGTAGAACTTTGGCATAATAGCTAAGAGAGGCTGCAAAATTATTTATTGAATTGTTTTTTTTTTAAAGAAAATCATAAAAGTATAAAAGGTGTATTAAATCACGATACGTCAAAAATCGTTACACAATAAACCATTCCTCTTCTATATTACAGATACAATTGTGTGTCAATTATATACAAGATCTCCCCCTGCATTTTGTTTTGGAGACCTACCCCTCTTCCAAAAAATAAAAAAAAGAATATGTGGTGGTCTAGTTTTTCCACTTGGTTCTTGGTTCTACACACTTCTCCTTTTTAGACGAAAAACATGTCCCTTTAAAAATTTCTCTAAGGGTTTCTTTTTAACTGCCCTTTCAATGGCATCAATGCGTAAATCAAAACTGAACCAAAGTTCCAATCTAAATCTAGAATTTAAGTATGAGAAAGAAGAAAAAACTATTATTATAACGTTTGTTTTAATATTCTAAAGCTAAATTAATTTCGGATTAAGTATACCACAAGAAACCCAATTAATAACAAATTATAATAAACCCTTACATCAATAATTTTCTTCTTTTCTTTTTTTCTTGTAAGACCAAATCAAATTAACATCGACGTATTAAATGTACGAGTATGAAATTGTTTTTTTGCTTCCGAGCTTACCGAAGGTAACGGAAGCTATGTGGTCGTTCTGAAGAACGAAAAAATTTTAGGTCTCCGATTTCAAAAATTCATGGACAGAAATCCGTTTCAGACATCAGGGAACATTTTTGGTTCCGTGTCTGTCTGTCGGTCTGTCGTTCAATTTTTGCGAACCACCATATCATAAAAACTACACGTCCAATTTTAATGAAATTTAGGTGGTAGGTCATAAGTAGCCCATTGTTGGTCCCATATAAGTTCCAACCTTCTGCTCATATTTGTTTGTCATCCACATGATCACAAACATACATTTATTTACTGCCATATCTTTATAAGTAATCATCTGATTTTTATGAAATTTTTATGGTTTGTCGAAAGTAGCCTGCAGATAACACCTGCTTAATTTCAACCTTCTGCGCACTTTAAAACGTGCTAAATTAATATGTCTTATACTATAAAGCCGCATGGCTAACTGACTCACTGACTGACATTAATGTTTACCCACTTCCAGAAGAGCTAGAGACTTGTGGTTTCGCCATTCGACGCGCAACGTCCATATTGTGAACAAAAATAAATATACAAAGTTCACTTTTCCCCCTTCTTCTCCCCTTAAAAAAATGAAAATGGGTGACTTGATTTTTAAGCTGGTTTGGGGGCTTATTGCGGCTAAACGGCTTTTGATATTAGGTTTTATTTATATGTATTTATTAGTTAAATGAATGCCCTTTTGAATTGTTTGTATTTTAAAAATATAATTTTGGTACCTCAGAGTACAAGGGTACAAATGTTAAAGTTAATCTTTTATAATATTGTGTATATCGTTGAAAAGCTCTTGTGTAGTAGATTATTTTTTTGTATATTCTATTTTGTGTTATTTTTAGTTTTGAGGGGGGTAAAATAAAAAAAACTGTTTACACAGCGGTTTCTACGATTTGGTTCCAGTTTTATATTTGTTTATTAAATTAATTATATGTGCGCTAACTTTTGGTGCTTGTTGGAGGCTTTGTTTCTTCAACAAATGTTTAAATTTCTTCAACTTTATTAAATATTTACTGGAACAGTGCCGCGCCGATCCAACTTTTTAATCATGTGTATCGAGGTATTTTTTACTTAATTTGGTCTTTTCTTTGCGAGGAAGCTATGTGCCACATTAATTGGCAGAGTATTTTAAACAATTATCAGATATTTAGTTCTTGTAATGTTATTAACTACTTTTAGTATGTTCCTCATAATCTCAATAACTTTACAGTCTAATTCGATCAGATAAATGATTTTATTTTCTTAATTTGTTGTCCGGTCAGTCGATAAACCAGTTATTCAGTTCTTCCATTTTGTTATACGTTTACGTTCTGAAGTTATAATTAAATAAACTGTTTTAATTATTTTTCTTTCAGAATCTTAATATGGAGTTAATGTATAATACTATTAAGTTTTATCTTCCTTCTTAAAACTCTCTTATTGTTTAGCAATAACATTTAAATTCTAAAACACTAAATCCCTATGTGGGCTGTTATAGCACTAACTGGTGGGATTCACTCGAGTAGGTTTAATGTTTTAATTTTGCCTTCCCTCTACAAACTCTTTGATTAAATAAAAATAACTCCTCTGTAAAATTACAAACCTCATTTTTTGTATTAGGAAGTTTTTACATCAAAAATAAATTTTTACCAATAGAACTTGTTGAACCGGTCTATTTCCACAATTGTGGTTTTCAATAAAGTTATCATTAAAATTCTTTTTAAATTTATTCCCTAAAAGTAAATTCTATTTCATACTCTAAACTCTATCGATAACACTCACTTTGTTTTTATAGCTGCTTTTCTCATTCAGAAAGTTTGTGGAGACTCAAAAAATTAACATTATCATTAAAGAAAAATATAAAAATGTATCTCCCACCGCTGGGAAAAATCTGGATGGATTTTTATGCCTTAGTACTGCAAGTACTTTTACTACTTGGAGACTGTTGATAGTCTACTAATGTAAAGTAGAAATCAAACTAAATTTTTTAATACAGATGAAAACCTGTCCTTCACCACTATAGGAAAAGCATAAACTATAACATAACGGAGATATAACATAGGAGATCGACGGATCGTATCGGTTTAAATCCACTCCACCAAAAATACGTGATCGGAACGGGGGATCGAATTCAAAACGCTCGTATATGAACAGGTCGAGGAGGGGATCGAGATATCAGGTTATTTTACTCTTTTCCACTTTTAAGTTCTTTGTTTTCGTGAGCTTCCGTTTCTTTTTTTTAAACTGCAAAAACGTTTTTAAACAAAAGTTAATACTATAAAGAACCTCTAAAAACATTTAATAACTTGTAAATAAAATGTAAAAATTCGCGGACATATTAGGTAACAAGAAAGAAGGTTTTACTCGTGACGTCACCGTTATAAGATATTGAAAACAAATATTTCGATCACCTGTTTTTTTAATGTGTGAACGCGCATCGTTTTGAAAACGAATTGAATCCGAAACGCTTTCAAAACGATGTGTGAACGTAGTAATATTTATGCATCTATCTATGATTTAAGAGTATCCATAAACCTACAAATTCTACCACTCTAAGCTATTTCTGCTTGCCACTTCAAACAACTTTCCTTCGAATGTCCATGAATGTTTAAATCAATATTAATTACCTTTGTTAATGCCTGGACAACACGCTTTCTAACCTGCCTCTAGGTTAAACAGGTGTTGGCCACGAGATCTTTTAACACGATTTAAACATAAAGATAAAGATGTTATAATACAACCTTAGGTAGTCTATCCACTGAAAACAAATGAATCCACGAATCAAAACACGATAAAGTAGTTTATAGTGTTTTTAGTTTAGATTATCATTTTTACGTGCATAAAGAAATCTCGTAGAAAAAATTGCATTTTGCTCTAAATATGACATATTTGTTTTCAATATTGCTTACAGGAAACATTTTTCAAAAATAGACTTACATATTCTTAATCCGCCTGAAAAGAGCTTTATAATATGATGTGTAACATGCAATTTAAGCCTAACATTTTTTTTCAACACCCACACTTTGTTAAATTTTGTTTTCAAATTGCAGGCAGAGAGACTTAGACTTGCTTTCATGCTAATTTTATAGTCTCTAGCATAATTTAATTGTCAAAGGCTAGTTCTCGGGTTGGATACAACCTTGGTTGTTCATTTTTATTGACGTTAAATAGTCCTCTAAAATAGTATATATATATATAAAATAGGTTGTTTTCTTTTAACATCTTTAAAATTTTTTTATCAGTCATATTTCAGGATTTATTTGCTTAATGAACACGAAACGTTTACCTTAGGTAAGGTTATAATATAGTCTATAAAATAATTGTAAGCATATGTGAAACAAGGACTGCTGATTTACTTCTGCTGATTTCAAATTAACTTGTTTACTTGTGTACATTTTTAGGGGCTGTATAAAAAATTAAACTTAATTACTATTTATATTGAAGTATCTCATTAATATAATCTACGAATTAATAATTGTTTAGTCGAGAATATGCGGGAAATACCTACCAATTGTGCCGAATTAGTTCTTGTTACAAAACAGTATGTTGTCGTTTCCGGGTTTAATACTTTTAGCGTAGAACTAAAATAAATCCTTTGCTGACGGTGAATGTGTATAATAAGTTGCAAGATTCAGACAATTTATTATTTACACTTTCATATTTTTAATTAATTGTCTTATTTGTTTTTATTTTAAAAACATTAACAACATCCGGCTCATCTATCCATTTTTCTAAAATACTTTTTTAATTAACTATATATTTTTTTTTTTTTTTTTAAGTACCACGATACTGTTAACTTATTAGCTCATTAAAAACCAAATTGATTTTTTTCTTTTATATGAGTAATTAGGCTGCCTCTATTGTTTTTCCTGGTCTGAAATGTTGTGTTTTACATGAAATTTCTAAATTAAGAACTTATATTTAACTTGTTTAGTTGGGAGCGATCTTTTTTTCTTCCCTTTGATATATTAATTTCTTAAAATAGATAAAGCAATCCCATTGTTATTGGTTTAGATTAGTATGGTCTTTATTTGTTATATTGCTGAAGTTATTGTGAAGTATTGTGTAGAATGAGAAGTCTTTGTCTTAGCTGTAGATAACAACACGTTGAACTCGCACTCCCTGCAACAGAAATAAAACATTATGAATCTCTGCCAGGACCGAACTACCACTACCACATCAGCCAACACGTTTATACCTTTCACACAGACACATCTTTAGTATAAATAAACACCTTCATTTGATACTACAGATATCATTATCACACCTCCTTTGTTTACTTTAGACTCCAAATCGGATTATTATTTTAAAGAAATGTTCGAAGACACGGAAATAATGGTCTGCCAATTTGTGTGGCACATAACTTCCTCGAGTCATATTTGTTTCTGTTTCGATTCCTAGTAGGGTCAAACTTATTTTAAATTTGTGGGCAACTTTCGACAAACCATCAAAATGTATTTAAAATTACATGAGTACTTTTAAAGATATACCTATGCGTTAATAAAAATAGGTGTGCACATACAGAAGAGAAAGGAATGGATGCAGAAGAGAAAGGAATGGACACAGAAAGTTATAATGATTATTGGATTAATAATTGGCTAATGACTAATGACCTACCCTATAAATTTTATCAAAATCTTTATGGAATTTCGCAAAAGATGTGGTGGTTCGCAAAAAATGTTGAACGACATTGGCAAACTTGTAAGCAATATAAAAATAACTATATATACGTCAATTCAGCGTAGAATGTAAAGATTTAAAATTGTCATATTGAGATTAGTGTGTCGAAGAACCTAAAGCAATAATTCTCTACCTTGAACAAAACATTGACAATAATTTTTGTTCGATTCCCGGAGAAGGTGATAAATGTTTCAACTATTATTAACTAAACACTGAAGTGCAGTTCATATTTACAGAACAGTGTGTCGAGAGACTCAGCGTTAATGCACCCCTGAAACCAAAGCCTAAATAAACATCGACAATAGCCTGGGTTTGATTGCCAAACAAGATCAGAAATGTTAAACACAGATAGGAGAAAGATTCTCTCATAGAAAACCAAGCTCAAACAGTAACATTTATCTGCTTTCAATTTTAAATCTACATGCTCACACGCGATAAATTTAAAAATTCGAAATTTGCCTAGTTTACGTAGGGCAAACCGAGGTCCCTCTTAATTTCCTAGGGTCATTTGTCGCCCACCAGATCTCCGAAAGTGCCCAAGCCTCAACATTTAGATAGTCGGGAATTGGGTCGAATCTAAGTTATAAAATTTGTTCCGGACAAACATCTGAAGTTAATTAAACGTGTGTAAAAATTAAAAACATGGTATATTTTCCGTTGTTTGCCTTCCAATGAGCAAATTAACGTCTTGTTACGAAAGTTCATCTTGTTTCGAGTTAACACTTATATTCTTTATTACCACCTTTAAATACTTCAACGTTTGGATCAAAATTTTGGGTATTAAATCTTTCAAAATAAGTGGATTGATCCGAAAAAAAAAAAAAATATTTTACAAAATAGAATTTTGAATCAAATTGCTGCACATTTGGTATTCGGTCCAAATTAAAAACGGAATAGTTTATAGGGGTTGGTTTACATTCCGTACGTTATTTACAAGTTACTAATAATTTAAGTTTGACGTTTAATTTATTGAGATTTTTTTTTATACACATAAGACATAAGTATATATTTTTAATGGAATATTAAGCAAAATAATAACCTAACCCTAATCTGATCTGTATGTTGAAAGTTACGGCTATAATTTGATCACCTCGGGCTATATATGTGCTACAGGTTAAATAAATAGTGGTGAGTAGCGTCGGCCGACTTTCCACATTACTCTGTCTGTGATAAACTTAAAAATAACATTAAGCCAGTGTTAATGATAGTATGCTCTTATGTTTGTTTAGTAAGAGAGAAGGGGAAACATAACTTATATGAAGCTTTGCGAATTTGTGCTTGATTTGTTCGGTAACTCTTTTGATAAACCCTTCAATTTATCCTTCAGTCCTTTATCAAAATTGATGTCTATATCATAGCACTCATCATCCAGGTAAGAAATAACAGGGGACAGTTTTTTGGTTCCTCTTTGGCATCCATTAACTAATATTCTTATACATTTCCCGTATACCTCACCTTTCTAACTATCTCTGTGGTGCAGCAGCCTATCAAGGGCCTAGGCCTAGAAAAGGTCTTATACAACTATAATATACAATGGATGTCACGGGGTTAGCGTGTCGCCCCATCAGATATATAAACCTTATAATTAGCATACACAACCAGTTAGTTACATCTTTATATAAGTTGCTACCCATTTATATGGAGTGCATGAGGGAGGGGAGCAGTCCGGGAATTGAACCCTGATCTGCGGTTGCATCTAAAATGTGACCTCCCCCGATGCTGCTTAACTTTATTGATAGGATAGCCAACAGCTCTCCTATATGAGCCAAGAGCTACCAGTGCTACCACGCCCATTTCACTTTACCTTTATTGGATCTTAACTTTTAAACTTCTGGGATTAATAATTTGTGTCAAGATGGCTTAACTTTCTTACCAATGTTAATAATTGTTAAAAGAAGGTAACAAATACTTTAATTTGCGCATGGCCTATAGTCAAAATTGTTATTAACTCAAAATATGTCGGGAATATGTATTTCAACCTTCATTGGGATTAAAATCTGTTATAAAACAATCCTATTTGAAGAATGTCCTGAGATGGAGGGTTTAAGTTGGTCATGCGGGACATTCTATAGCTGATACAGTGGGCATCCTAGTTTGAATTTTTCATTCCCTTCGTCTGGAATCAGCCGTCACCTTTTGATCTCTAGGTAGCAACGTTGGTGAATAAAACTTTAAGTGGAAACATTATTTGATTAATTGTTAACAAATACAGTTTGCTTTCGATCACGTTAGTTGGTGATCGTAAGTGAAATTACTAACTAAAGTGGCTGAACTGGCTATTGTAGTAATTTATTTAACAATGAACTGATCAATATTTGTCTTTGAATTTTATTCACTATGATCGAGTTCATAAACACCAAAAAGTCTCTGCAGCAACAACTAATTTTATACAAATCACTACATCGTAGGACGTTCCCTTTATCTTCTTAATCTTAACAGATCATAGATCTATCATTTCCTATATAGATACCGACCCTGCCAATGTCAATTATCGGCGGTTATTCCGCCATTTGGTGTCCATGGTGACGGTCCATTTTGATTGCTTATTCCTCAGATTTTTAGTATATTATAGAGTGTTGTCAATAAGAGCAGACCAGTTTTCTTTCACGGCTAAAAGTGTTATATTTCTTATAAAGGTCAAAGTATTTTAACAAGTTCTTCTATATAATATTTTCCATTATAAAAATATTCACCTAGACTTTTCTGATAATAATTGGATTGAAGTTAATAATTTGTTCTCATTTTATTTTGGATGAAAGTTAAGAAGGTGGTTGAAATGGTTTAATTATAAGGAGGGAAGGGAATTCACGTCAAGGGATTACAAGGAATTAGAAGAACAGAGAATGTTCCTTAGCCTAAGGCTGTCTCATCCTCTATCACAGACACCCTCTCTAAATTATATTATGGAATTAGCCTCTTATTCATTCCATTGAGACTATAATGAGAAACTTAATCAGATCTTAACGAGACGACAAGATAAAAATCGCAGATCAACTTGTTAATTGTAAGGGACTAACTGACGTAAAAAAATCTGACAAGTAAATCGATCCAGAATCTACACTTAATTTCTATAATGACTTAATCCGGAGTGAGTCAAATATTTATTTTTAAATAAGATAGAATTCCCTAATACAAAACAAATTTAAAGCTTTTCATGACTTTTGCAGCATAGTCAAGTGAAACGTTTATTGATATAATGTACTCTTCTCTGAAAAGTACATAAGCCTCATGGAAGGGTATCGTGCTCTGATTGCATACTACTGAGTAGAACCATATCAAATAATAAGAAGAGGTGGACAAATAAAGTTACTCGTTATTAAGTTAAAACGTAGTCTCTTCTCTACAAACGATATATTTTATAGACATTACCTGTAAACATAGGAAAACGAAAAAGAAAACAGTACTTAGTGACGTCTGAGACAGATTCCCAACTCTGTTAATACACATTGCTGCGTATAACTTCTAATCTAGCGCTGATGATGGACAATTTTCGATTGTAAACTGACTTTGACAAATATAGATTTATTAGATTAGTATTCTTAAATTTTATGATGATTAGCTCTATTGCTCCGTACCATCATGTTATCAGACACGTCATTCAACTACGTAAAAGTTTCGAATCAGTCCACACCGTTCTACCAATTAGTGTGGCATAGAGCTTCCTCGCGCCCTCATATTATCCCACTGAGACATGAAAGTGTGGTTGTTTGGATTTCCTGAAAGGTCACTTTTAGTTTTATTCATTATTAAATGTGGGCAAACAGTTATTAATATGGGACCATCTGTGGGCTACTTTTAACAAACCAACCATATTTATTAAAAATCAGATGAGTGCCTTTAAATATATAGTTGTTAGTAAAAACTAGTTTGTGACAATGCGGAAGGAAGCAACGGCTACAAACAGCTGAATGTAATATGGCATGTTCGTGTGCATGTGGAAGGGAAACAAATGGGCACAGAAGGTCGA
Organism: Gerris lacustris; assembly: GCA_951217055.1. NCBI lineage: Eukaryota > Metazoa > Arthropoda > Insecta > Hemiptera > Gerridae > Gerris > Gerris lacustris. The sequence goes on from OX578280.1 coordinate 28,322,314, forward strand.
ATTTTATATAGGACCAACAATGGGCAAATTTTGACCTACCATCTAAATTTCAATAAATCGCACAAGTAGCTTTTAAGTTATGGTGGTTTTCAAAAATGTTAACGGACAGATCGACATGAGACCAAAAATGTTCCCTGATGTCTGAAACGAATTTCAGTCTAGGAATTTTCGAATTCCGTTACCTTCGGTAAGCTCGGAATTAAAATAAAAAATAATATCACGTGATTTTTGGCTTCGTAATAGATAGACATTCACTCGAATATAATATACCTCACAACAACAAATTCACTGACACGAGATGATACATGATGCAATATAACTAATACCTGTATATGATTCGTATATTTTTACGAATTTTTTGTATATGTATGTGTGATTTTAGCTTTAAGTGTGCTTTGTTTAGTTTTATTTGTGTGGGTAGGATTGTGTGTAAATACGAGGGCTATAGGCTATAGTAGTATAAAGATGTCACGATGTAACATACTTAGCGACTATTATGGCTTCCAAAAAAGCCTGCTGGTAACTCAGCTGCAATCGATTCTTAAAATTAAACCACCTTTAACTATTACTAATTAAGTAATTACAATATTTATTATTTAACATAAAATTTGGCCCTATGTCATTCTTTTTTGCGTAGCGTTTAATTTTCCGGTGAGGAAGGATTTAAAAATTGTATGTACGACTTTAAAAGATGTTGATACTGAGGAAACTTTTGGTGGATAGGCTAAACGTTATTGGTAGGTGTGGCTCAGCCAAGGATCAAGGATGCGAGTTGGATAAAAACTAAAATAGTGGGTTTACACATAATATGTAGTCTACTTTCGCCAAACCAGCCCAATTTCTTGGAAATCGTACTTTTAATTACATAGGTGTTGATAAGAAAAGGTTTGTGCGCCTGAGAAAGAAATACCATTTGGCGCAACCGGTTGAAATTAATATGGGACCGTTAATGGCCTAATTGTGACTTACCATCCAAATTGAATCGATTATTTTTTAAGATAATGTTGCTTCGTGATAATATTGAACGACAGACAGACACGAGAGCCGCAAGGTTTCCTGATGTATGAAACGGATTTCTGTCCATAATATTTTTAATTCGGAGACCTCAAAAAAATTCGTTTTTCAGAAAGGTCACAATGATTCTGTACCCTCGGTAAACACGGTAGCAAAATTTGTAAATGTATAGTTATTTAGATATTTCAATACTAATGAATCATATAGGTCACTATCTAACAAAAATATAGTTTCAGAGATAATGGCGCTTCACGATTGGGAATAGGGAACTATTGCACCATCAATATGTTTATTTATTTATTTATTCATTGCCTTATCTTATAACTTATAAGGGTGTTCGACCAATACATGATTTTTGGGAAAGAAAGCTGCGGAACCGGAACCCAATCCCCAATCCACATTAATTTACATGCCTTTGAGGAATTTCTCTAATATTTCTCGGACAGATTTTTTTTTAACTAATTACAATGTGTCTCGGAATCTATTTGAAACAAATCTATTTTCCTTCAAAAAATGGTTTGTACGATTTCAATTAAAATACTAATTAAACCATATTCATTTCATGAATTATACAATGGTACAGAAATATATGATAAATCACAAAGAAATATTAATATAATGAAATACATTTATAATATAAGGTTTCTTAGACTTTAAAGTTAGTTTGTTGATTCTTGAGTACTACTCATAATATATTGCTTATACTGCGTAGATTTCTATGCATACTTGCCAAAGTTTAAACACCAAGTGTATACTCGTATGTATAACAATTAGTACTGACGTATACTTTCAGATCCATATTGGTTTAATTACCAAATAACTGTCTGACAACTAATCATAACTGGTCTAAAATTGCTCAGCTCGGACATCCTTTAAGACCCTGTAAACACACGTGCACACAATTTATGAAATATATATATTATATATTCATAAAGGATCTACAATATGACACATAAAAAATAATGGCATCAAGTTATGAAATATGTATGAAGTTGGCATCATAAATTAATATAGTTCACTGATTCACCTCTTCAATTCTGATTCATTTTGAACTAAGATGCTTCTATAGATTTCTTACGATGTTCATATTGACCACGAGTCATTCTTATCCACGGTTATTTTTTTTAAAATTTCAATTGCTTAATTGTTTCTTTATTTTTACATTCACATAGTATATTTCATTCACACTATATATTTCATTGTGTACATTAAGTAAATTATTTCCTTAAAACCATTTCCAAAGATTTTATAATATTTGTAGATATATCCATTTTAATGCGGTTATTACTACTAGTTAGTATTAATAAGGTCCAATACGGTTACAGGTATTTGGATATACGAAATTAACTGACGCATCACAATATGTCTGGAACCACTGGACCTAGGACCATAAACATTTTGCAGGTAGGTTCCTCTTCACCATCTGAATTTAAGATAGTGCGGCCATTTATGTGCTGTGCGTCAAATTTGTCATGACGATATCTACGGAACCAATTGCGCTAGAATCATGAAATTTCTATTAAGCTTTCTGTTATGACAAAAACAACTTTAGTGATGTGTTTTTCCATCAATTGGCCACTTTTCTCCAAAATGGTGGCCATATGTGTATATATATATATACATATGGCCACCATTTTGGAGAAAAGTGGATATATATATATGTATATATATATATATATATATATATATATATATATATATATATATATATATATATATATATATATATATATATATATATATATATATATATATATATATATATATATATATATATATATATGTGCCACGCAAGCGTGACCCATAGGAACTGTTCCAACATCAGACATTGCGTCATTAAGATGTTGGCTCGGTATTACGCCATGTCCTGCATCGTTTCGTCGCGTCCGACTCATCAGGGGCCCGACGATGCCCACCCAACTCTGGACCCATACTAGATCAAAAAGATCAGATATAGGACTAATCAGAGACGAGCGTGTTCTCATACCGCCATTCTTGCTTGGCTGGCAAAACACATCAGCAATGTAATACCGTGTTTGCCAGCCAATACTGTGTATATATAGCTGTGTTTTGCCAGCCAAGCAAGATTGGCGGTATGAGAGCACGCTCGTCTCTGATAAGTCCTATATCTGATCTTCTTGATCTAGTATAGGTCCAGAGTTGGGTGGGCATCGTCGGGCCCCTGATGAGTCGGACGCGACGAAACGATGCAGGACATGGCTTAATGCCGAGCCAACATCTTAATGACGTTATGTCTGATGTTGGAACAGTTCCTATGTGTCACGCTTGCGTGGCACATCCCTTGGTGTCTCTCGCAAATTGTGTAGCCTATTGCAGTGTGCAAAAACACGGTATTACTCTGCTGATATATATATATATATATATATATATATATATATATATATATATATATATATATATATATATATATATATATATATATATATATATATATATCAACAAAAACACTAGTGAAAAAAAAATAAGCCAAGTCTCGCGTAATAAGTTGTGAGATCATAGGTTTAGCCAAGTCTCCCCCTGTCGGAGTAAGTTCTACTATAGGTCTAATTTATCCAGTGCAAATAGATGATGTTTGTCTATCCCTCTCTCTATTCTCTTTCCCAAATCACTCTTAACGTTTAAATTAAAAAACATTTTCTGACACACAATTTTCTGACTTGGCAAATACACACCACAAACTTAAATCAAATATTTTTTTTCTTCATTTGAGCGTCGCAGCACAAGGATTCAAATTTGGATACGACACTGCATTTAATTTTAGCCTCTTTGTGGTGTGTATTTGCCAAGTCAGAAAATGTTTTTAAATTTAAACGTTAAGAGTGATTTGGGAAAGAGAATAGATAGAGAGACAGACAAACATCATCTATTTGCACTGGATAAATTAGACCTAGTAGAACTTACTCGGACAGTGGGAGACTTGGGTAAACCTATGATCTCACAACTTTTTACGCGAGACTTGGCTTATTTTTTTACACTAGTGTTTTTGTTGGGATTTAACTTCTTTTTGTAAGTAATTTTTCATTGCCCCAAAAAATTTTCGTTTTTATTTCTTTGTTCTTGTTTGATTATTCTTGGGTCTTTTCTTTCTTTGTTTGTCAATCTTTCGTGTAACTTCTTTGTCGGTGGGTGTTCAAATTTAACTAAATAAAATTATCTGGAGTAAAATATGTTGGCTCTCAAAGATAACTGTCAATCCTAATTGTCAAATCAACAAACGTTCTCAATATCACTTTTAAGTTTTAAAGTTCTCCACTAGGTAGCTCTAGTGGCGCTGTTTACAATTTTTAATTTCTTTTTACAATATTTTGAATAGGTGGTTTTTCTATTAGCCTTTAAAGGGACAAAGAACCAGATTCTTTCGGATTTTTCATTTTTCCTTTATTTGTACAATAAACTCTACCTACTTACATACAAAATTTCAAGTTTCTAGGATTGATAGAATTGCCTTATAGAATTATGATGAGGGAGTTAGTCAGTCAGTGACGAAATAACAAAACTTTAGGCTCATATACCTTATGAACTACTATGGCTAGAGGTGTGAAATTTTTATTCCTCGTTCAGTTTGTAGTGAACTTTAAATTAAAATTAATTTTATACATCTAAGTATCTTCAATAGGATAATAGAGGGGGGTCCAAATTGCCATGAATTGGTTCCTAAAGGATGGTACGGCTGTGCTCGACTTGGCGGGGGCACTGCCGTGCCCACAGATATATATATATATATACGAAACCAGGTACTCTATTTGGGGGGCCTGGGTAGATCGTAGGGAAGAACGGTTGGCTCAGAAATGATCAACAATATACTGAATACACATATCAGGGATAAATTCTAGTACCCCCTTTCACTCAATGTCCACTCTGCATTGCTATGAGAAATGGAGGGCATTTCGGAAGAGGTAGCGCTACCAGGGTTTTGGTCGATGGACCCACCACACAAGTGTCTTCGAGTTACAATATAAGAAATATAATTGTAATATAAACATTACAAGGGGGGTGGGGGGGGGGGGGGGACGTTTCAAACCCGCTTCAAACTCGCCTACGCTCGCTCTATCAAAGTTATAAAATAAGAATAATATATATATTTTTGTAATCAGCTCGACGTACCCTTTCATATGATACCCCTCACGGTGTAAAAAAAATAAAAAAATTTTAACCCTTAAGTTTTTTTACCCCAATTTTTTTGAAAAAGATTTTTTTTAAGTCGCTATATTTTTAAAATATGTGGGCAGGTACAAGACACATACATGCCAAATTTCAAAGTGATCGGACAAAAGGTGTAGCCGTGAGAGCACGCGAGAGGACGGGCGGACAGACACACGCAGGAAAATATAAGGGTCCTTGGTTTTGCCTACGGACCCTAAAAATGCTTCTCTTTCAACTGGCATCAGTTACTAATTAGAGAGTTTTATAATAACATTTCATCCACGGGAGGTATCTAACTACACTCGCTTAGCAATATAATTATATTGCTTCTTGACGGTTTTTTGTAAATCTAATAAAATAAATATCCGGTTATCATAATTACAATAATAACCGGAGAAACGAGGATCCAGCTAGTACGCAATATATATATATATATATATATATATATATATATATATATATATATATATATATATATATATATAATATATATATATATATATATATATATATATATATATATATATATATATATATATATATATATATATATATATATATATATATATATATATATATATATGAAGATGATTAAATTGTGACCCCAAACTTTCAATGTTGATCAGTAAAGTGACGATGAACTGCCAATGTATGAAATGAAACCTATGAACTGTTCGCATGCATCAATGGAATGCTATCTTGTATAATATGTTTTTAAACAAACTAGATTACCAACCGACTTTTTTTTCTGAAATAAGTGCTAATTATCTTGAGCTGTAAATATATAAATATTTATGTATAAACATTATGCCTGACTTTATGGAATATAGGTAGAAGACGAGTTGCTGGTAGCCGGGTAAGAAGACCCCCTAGTGCTATTCCGGGCCACTTCACAGAATTAATATTCTTGCCAATATTCTGCGCATGCTTCAAATATTTAGCACCAACCTTTGAATCCTTATAGAAAAGAAATTAAGTTCGAATCAATATCTTTATAAGGTTTTTCATTTTTCGGTAATATTTACTCGTTTAAATCATTCGTATTTATATACTTACCTTATCTTTAATTTTTTAAGAGGAAACTCGATCAGTTTATTTTTAATAAAACACAATATTGAATGTTCAATAAAGAACGGGTTGGCCAGCAATAGATGGTCTAAAGCAGTTTTGGATTTTGGAGAATGAATCGATGAATTTAATTAATTTAATTTAATAATGGCTATATTCCGAAAAAATCTCGGTAACGTCAATACTTGTATTTTTTTCCTTTTCCTCACTCGATCAATGCTCTTTCTGTAACTAATGGAATTATTTTGTAGGGTTTAGATTCAATGATCTACTATATAAAAATAGGAGTTTGTCTTATTCATGTCATCTAAAAATATTTTTTTTAAAAAATTGATTAACCTCTGTGATCAAATAGAGCGGGTGCGGGATGCCAATCATTTCACCGTCCTCGTATTCCCATTTCGTCCCCCGTTGTAATAAATAAGAAATGCAGAGCTAACTGCGTTGTTGCATTCCATGCGTGAAGGAATCCTACGACTACCGACCACATCCCCCACGCATCCTTTTAGTTCCATATTTAGACGTCAACACCTGAAATAAAATTGAATTAAAAACGACATCGAGTCATAAATGAAGAAAAAGGTTTAGTTGTGTTGTGGCAATAAGCCAAAGGTCGAGCTCACACCCCAGTCGTACATAGCGAGTACAATTAGCCGACATTTGCAAGGCTGGCAACACTGAACAGTGCATAGTGGCTTGGCACTCTGACAGTTCTGGCAACCTGCCCGCTCTCTGTCACTTGTTTACACTGTAGCCCTGACACAAGTATATTCAACTTGTACCTCTAAGACCGTAGAGGCATTGTAATGATTTAGACTCAGTTTACATGAGATTATAAAGATGGACAACACCTGAGTTTCAATCACTTCCTAGACCTTATTGTAACTGAACGGAACAAAGTTGGAATGTGCTACCGCTCCCGTCATTGACCTTGTTTCTAGTGTTGACATAGTAAAGAAGAGCTTACTAAGTTCAAAAGGTAAACAGAATTGGTTAAACTCCACGCGAGGATGGTCCTCCATATTGTAGAGTTTATAGTCCCATTTATTGAGTTTATTAGTCCCATTTTAAAACCGGTAGTTACGTTTACTGCCAAAAACAACCTAATAGTTAGGATGCGCACAAGCAAAGACAATGTTTTAATAAACACGAGCCTGGTGAAACCAGTAAAACTAGACAATGATATCCCACAAGCATAAAAATAACATATATACTCTTTCGATGTCAGGGAGAGAGAATCCTAGTGTGATTAAAAGTGATTATGGGGAAGTGGGCACTTCCAGTTATCCCCTATGAGATCGGAGCTAACCCTCCATTACGGGTCTGTGGTTTACTCTCTGTCTCTCTGACAGAATCACTGTACTTAACCATCCTTCTATACGGACATCAAAAGCACAAACAGACTCCGTAATTGCAGGACGGGTATTAAACCTTCTGATATCCTGTAGAACTGCATTCGACCAGAACATTCTCCTAGTTCGTCTAGTCATACTAAGATGCTTAAAGAGTGACAAGGTCTTAAGATTATCTCTGGACTTGTGCGTGACTTAGAAATCTTGAAATTCCGAAATTATCGTGCATGCTATTTTAACCAGCTAAACACGTTTTTTTTTAGCTCTAAGACGAATTCAAGGAGTAAGATAGGGTTAGTAGATGTAATTTTAAAGGTAAAAACAGTAATTAAACTATAGAATTATGCAAATGACCTCATGTTGTTTTGAATTGTCGTTTAAATAGCAGAAGGTAAGACATTAAAATTATAGACTAGATTTAGAAGAACAAAATCTCACATCTTTATTCATCTAACGTATACCTCGCGATACGTCTGCTCTCTTTAATGAACCCTCACTTTCTAATATATATTCTTTATCCCAAGTGGGTTACATAATTTAAACTAGGTATTTCCATCTCTGAACACGGAATTTGACTCTTCGCAATTTGATAAGCGAATCTTTGAAAAAATAACATCATTAGACTGATCATAGACAACATTTTAAACTTCATTATTGATAATCTAACATGACTTGTTATCTAACAATACAGAAGACCTAATCAAACAATAGCAGTACGGAATGCTATTCAGAAAAAAATAAATAAAAGGCACACCAATTTTTATTTAAATTAATAGAAAAAGGCACTATAAATATTTATATATAAATAAAATACGATAGTAGCTGAGCTAAGCTCAAGCTTCTGCTTTTACGTCTAGTAAGCAATATATTTGTGATGTGTTTTAAATCGTACTTTAACAACATATTTTTTTTTTTTTTGAGCAACCGTAAAGAAAATTGAGATTTAAAAAGGCTACAAATCAGAATGCTTCCCTATATGGTTAATGGTTATCTTATATTCTATTCGATTCTATAAGAAGATCTGACAGAAAGAAATGATTTACTCAAAACATAGATTAAATAAATGTATACCTCCATAGATGTATTACCTATCTCTATTTTTCATTTATTCTAGGTCTTAATATTTATCATATATATGGGGTTTTCCTCTTTCCATTTATACAGTAAAATAGTAGGTACTTCCTGACATTCATTATGCTATCAGAGTGGGTTATTTATCATTTTACAACTTCTAAAATGTTACATATCCTTTTTTTTCTAATATTGATATTCGTTGGCGAGAATATTGTCATATCCTGTGTTTTATTAGCAGTTCAAAACGTTTAAATCAGTTGGAGTTGGATGGATTTATAAATGTGTTTTTAATGAATTTATGTACATATTTTGGTTTTGCAAAATTTAAATCAGTGCAGTAGGTTTTTGCACATTCAACTATTCGACGTTATCATAAAGATGGTTGGTACATTCAACCACTCAGCTACACCGATTCCCTGTGATAACAATCTGGGTTTAGTTCATAAACTGAAGATATCTTTTGTGTTCCACAACCCCCACATGTCCATAATCAACAATCTGGTTTTTTTTTTTGTTTAATCTTCGAGAGTGCATTCACATCAACAGTATTTCTGGTGTTCTTCCCAATTCATCCTAATGAATTAACCAATCAGTTTAACAATTCTTGCAATCCAGGTATTCATTGAGGGAAAAAGAATTTCAATTGTTTTTTTTTGTTTTTTTATGGATTTACTTTCTATTAAGGTTATTAAGGTCCTAGTAAGTCAAAAAAGTCTGAGGAAAAGTGAGCAGCCTAATCTACTAAACTGATTTAAGTTAAATTTTTCCTTCGTAGGTCATAAATCAAATAGAAATCAAAACATCAATTTTAGATTCAAACGCATATTAAACACTTGTTAAAAAAGTAACCTTGATTTGATTTATCCGATATCAAAATTAATACGTGAAAGGCAGTACGAATGCAAATAAGAATATTTTTCACTTTTTTCCCATATACATACGATGTAAATATAGAGTGATATATGACTATCGTTCCATTTTAAAGTTAACTTGCCAAACGGACAACAATTTGAATCTGCTCATTTACCGTAGAGACATACATTTTAATACGGATATAACATTAGTAGAATATTTGAATTTGGCGCTCTTATTCGTATTTGAATTTGGCAATATAAATAAACTACCTGTTGCATAATCGGATAGCCATATTTTGATTTCATTTCACTTCTTTTTATAAATTCATTTCCGTCGAATTTTTCAGTAAATTCACTTCTCACTTTAAAATACGTGTTATGGAATGGTTTATACTCTTATACACATTTTTTGTAAATATATTGCACTGTTATTTTGCGAGTGAAGCTAAGCATATCTACATCTTGTTTTTCGTTGTTTTCTCTCTCGGCTATCTTCACAGCTCAGATCTATATAGTCCAGTTTTTACCATCTTTCATCTTGAATTTACCAAAGTTCCCATGACAATTGTCTTTGATTATGCAGCAATAGCGAATCTCTACTTTAGTTTGTTTTATGTAGTATAGCTACTCGTACGCCGTACGCATTAAAAATGTAAAAAAGTCCGCAAGTTTGACAAAGAATCAAAAATATGTTTTTAATCTAAAGTTAGAAGTGTGTGCCCTCAACAACTATAAAAATACCTTCAATGTTGTTTTTTTCGTCGATTTTACTTTTTTTAATAGTATATAGAGATTGATCATTAAAATACTAATGAAATAATAAATTGATTTACTCAGGAAACGTCTAGATTCTGGTATAATAGCTAAAAATATAGATAATTGAAATCAAATTGTATATGAGGAAGTTAGTTGAATTGACTGAAAAGATTTTTAACTTGAACACAATTTTCGAGGAAATTTTATTTTCATTGCAAAACTTATATTTTCAGATTTTTAATTTTACCCCATTATCTTAATAAATATAAAGAGGCTCTTGACGTGTCAACTTATTATTAGATCAACTAAATTTATATAATATGATATACTTTCAAAAAAAAAAAAAAATAAAATACATTTTCACTGCATATAAAACGAACAAAATTTATAATAAAATCCTTTTAAAAAATATATGTGTGGGAAGAAGAGAAAATATGGTGTGATGTTTGGAAAATGTGATTTTTTTTTATTTATTTAACATTTGACAGCGTGATCCAATTGACAGCAACAATCGGCATCTCATGCATCTCCCCCTTCCCCTTCACTCACCAGACGGAGAGATAAAAATAATTCAGGTGACGCGATGGTTCGAGACGCAAAAAAATGCGAAAAATGAAAAGAATCTTATAAACATTTACAAATAAATTAAAAAAATATATATATCTCATTTTATTTATACAATTGATAAAGAACGTGACATTTTCAACTATTCTTGGAAAATATCTTAATTTGTTTTAGTAACTTCACATTCTTTACCACATATTATACGTTGTAGAAATTATTTATGGATATAATCATTACCAAAAGAGGAATTATATTTGCATATGATACTAGCATTTGCCTGATAGGTCCCCAAATATTGCTAATGAAATTTATTTAAATTTTAGGATCAGCAATGTAAAAAGGTTTAGCATTCATATACAAATTGCCGTCCATTAAACCCGACATATCTGGTTCGAATTATGCAATCATTGTGTGCTAAACAGTTTAAACGTATATATAAATAAAGTTTGTCTATGTTGACACTTGAATGTGAAGGTGTTGAATTAATATTTGCGAAATTATGTGTTATATTAAATAATGTAAATAAAAATGTAAATATAAGATCTGCGATATCTATTAAGAGATATTTTAGAGGTGTATTCCAAAATTTGTAATAGTACTTGAAAAATAATTTGAGTATTCCACTTCACAACATGAAAATTATCAATCCTCATTAAAAAAAACCTTTATATTTTTCTCTTTATCCGTCTATTTATATTATTCTAATTTGTTGAGTTCTTGTTATTTGCATTTACAAAAAAATCTTATTCAGTTTTGTTAAATAAGCTTTAAGAAAAGTAATAAGAAGAAAAGAACAAACAACGAAATAAACAAAACAAACTAATTAGCGCATATTATCAATAGATTTGTAATTATGGAAATAAGAGAACCAATCGATTAGAGATGTAATGAGCTCAATAATAAATGCTTGTTAAAAAGAAGAATGATATATTTATAGACGTATGCAAATATAATGATATAATAACGTAGAAGTTTTATGATATAGGGACGTTCACCAGTAATATTTAGAGTGACAGAAGATGACAGAGTTGCAACCAAATTATGTATTATTGTTTAACAATAAAAGGGGATAAGGTGATTAAATTTTTAAAATGCCTTCGTAAAAAACAGCATCCGCACAAATTTGAAAATACTCTGCGGTCGAGTTTAACAGACTTGTCGTATGCAATATTATAACAATATTATCACATATGCATATCTTATAATCAACTAAACGCTAATGTACACAGTGAAATCGTAGTGGAAGAGGAAAGAAGATGTGCGTGCTATCCCTATCACATATCTATTTGTGAAAATATAACTACCTGCGTGAATTATTAGTTTCTAACAACATTTCTTCTTTAAGAGTAAGGCCAGAGAGCACGCTGATTCCAGTTCAGACTGAGATTCCTTAAACATCCAGGCACGTATTGTTTCGGCTTTTGGAAAGCAGGTGATTCGTAAACAAAAATTTGTCTTCAGAAGTGTTCGTTTATTTACCACAGAAAGTGTTCACGTGAAATTTTAACAAGGAAGAATTATTGTACACGACAAAGTTATAAGAAGCAAGCGTGGTGAATATCACCACTTGTATGGTCTTACCGCTAACCTTTAACATACAATTTTATCTGCAATAAATATTCAATGTTATTAATTAATATCAAATATATAAAATATTCCAATGAGAGTGATTCTTTAATTTTTTATTTCATATTGAATGATTAAAAAACCCTTCAGCGATCAGAAGAATAGCCTAAACATTCCGGTAAACTATCTGACTCCGAAAACTGGTGCAATCAGTTCCCTGCTTCCACAAAGGTTATCCCTTTGTTTAATTCTCGTGCCTCTTTTTGGAACCAGCATTACCCAGAGCATCGGCGAAAGGGAACAAACATTCGTACGCGTTGGTCGTACTCCCAACATACTCTATTCGTTCTCGCGTTGATCGTACTCCAGGCCATTCACACCATAAACTATAAACCATTGTCTTCGTACTCGGTTACGAATGTTATGCGCGATGGGTGTGTCCTTTGCTTTACATTACTCTGAATATGATTAGTTTCTCCACAATAAGGCTACACCGTATATACAGGGTGATTGGCGATATATGTACAAAAATAAATAGGGTGATTCTAAACATCATTGGCTACAAAAAACGTCATATAAACCATGGGTCTATTCTCAACCGTTTTCCCACAAGGTCAATTTTTATGATTTTTTTTTTAGATCGCATGCCTTTGCTTATAAAAACACTTATTGCTCTAAAAGTATAAAAGGTAGAACAATATTTTTGGGGTCGTTGTAAAGCTGACAAAATTTTCTAAAAGACAAGTGTAATTTTAATTTTCATAACTTCAAATTACACGACGAAACATTTATACAAATATAATTTTTAAGAAAAAAAATTAAAAAAATATTTTTTTATTGGTTCCATAACTTGGCAAAGAACCAAGCTTAAACAAGGCGGACTTCAGGAAAAACTTCCTAATTTACTAACGTTTCGATCAATATTAATATTATTACCTGTTCATATGGTGGAAAGTTTAGTAAACTTCCCTGAAAGTAAAAAAGAAACGTGTTTATTGCTGTTATTGTTGACATGTAGATGAGTATACTAAACCAATCTTGCTTATTTTAATGTGATTTTAATTATTTACTCACCTGTAAGTCAAAAATAGCAACAATAAACTTGTATCTTTTTACTACGTTTTTATTAGCTTGCATTCTTGTTTGTTTGTTTGTCCGGTACAAATGTGGCAATCGATTTCTAACTAACTTCCCGAATAGCTAGACATTTGAAACTTTTAGCATAGCTCAGAACACGATGACAATGCATTATTTTAATACTTTTAGCCATCTTTCAGCAGAATTTAATTAGTTTTCAGCAAATTTTGCTGTGCAGAAAGTTAGTTCAGAAAAAATCCGCAAGTTATTTTATTTGTTTTGCCATATCCAATATTTACGCAATCTTCATTTTGACGGGTCTCAAATTTGTGATAGATAAACATTGAATGACAGCAAAACAGAAATATCGATTATATTATTTATCGATTATATTATTTCAAATATATCGATGGCATGCTTTAGATTTGGTGTTGGGGAGATCCGTTGACAAAGATTTATACTTTTATAGGTTTAAGATCAGCTCTCTAGGTGGTTGTCATTTATGTGAAGTAAATAAATTCGGAACTATTTTTTTTTCACTAACATTATATATTATATAACAATAAAAATTATATTTTCAACATTACATACGATTCAACAGAAAATTTAAAAACGTAGTATATAAAAAGTTCTTTTTATCTTGAAATTATTTACTTTCAGGGATGTTTACTGAAATTTCCACCATATGAATGGGTAATAATATTAATATTGATCGAAACGTTAGTAAATTTGGAAGTTTTTCCTGAAGTCCGCCTTGTTTAAGCTTGGTTCTTTGCCAAGTTATGGAACCAATAAAAAATTAATTTTTTAATTTTTTTCTTAAAAATTATATTTGTATAAATGTTTCGTCATGTAATTTGAAGTTATGAAAATTAAAATTACATTTGTCTTGTAGACAATTTTGTCAGCTTTACAACGACCCCAAAAATATTGTTCTACCTTTTATACTTTTAGAGCAATAAGTGTTTTTATAAGCAAAGGTATGCGATCTAAAAAAGATCATAAAATTTGACCTTGTGGGAAAACGCTTGAGAATAGACCCATGGTTTATATGACGTTTTTTGTAGCCAATGATGTTTAGAATCACCCTATTTATTTTTGTACATATATCGCCAATCATCCTGTATATGAAATAACAATAACTTGAATGTTACTTAGTCAAGAAAGTTAATCAAAGTATATGATATTATTTTACTTCATCAATGGAAATGCTCTTCATGAAACAGAATGAAATTATATATTTCATAGCATTAAGAGAAGTAAGTTTTTAACTGTTGACTTGCTAAACACAGTTGTTCAATTAATTTCGAAGTTTGTTGAAAGTTATTTAATTCCAATGCATCTGTCAGTTTCAGGAACTTGTTTAAATAACAAAAGAGAGTCTATTATAAATTGTATAGTCAATAGTCGATTAGATGTTAGAACGTTAGGACAATAAGTTTGTTTACCTTTATAAGGTCTTTCCACCAATTCTCATTTCAATTTTGTATTGAGTGCAGTTTTGTTTAAATCTTCTTGTTTCATTAAGTGTGCTTATCACATCATTTGAATGACCCACAATGGCTTTAGAACTACGTCACTATACGTGAAATCGTTAAAATTACGTATTTATGCACTTATATGGCACACAATGATTTATGAATGACGTCAGTTATCAGTATTAATTGAGTTTTGCTTCCGAGATTATCCAAGGAAGCAGAAGCATCGTGATCGTTCTAAAAACGATTTTTTTTGTGTCTCCGATTTCATAAAATTCCAAGACAGAAATCCGTTTCTCTGAACCCCGATATCTTATCGGGGAACAGTTTTGGTTCCGTGTCTGTCTGTCTGTCGGTCTGCGCTCAAGTTTTGAGAACCAACATTTCTTAGAAACAACTCGTCCGATTTTAATGACATTTAGATGGTGGTCATAACTAGCCCATTGTTGGTCCCTTATAAAATTCGACCTTCAGCGCCTATTTTTTTCCCTTCCACATGCACACGAACATACATTTATTTTTACTTTCCTCTTCAAAAGTAGTCATATGTTTCTTAAGAAATTTGGATGGTATGCCGAGCAGTCCGCAGAACGCTCCAGATTAATTTCATCCGTCTGCGCTCTTTAAATTTTGCTTATTCTATACTTACAATTTTGACACGGATTTCTGTTATGGAATTTTTAAAACCGGATACATAAAATATTTCCGTTCTTCAGAACGATCACGTAGCTTCTGTTACCTTCGTAAGCTCTGAAGCAATATAAATAATCAAAGTGGGACAAAGATAGTTTGAAACATTAGGATAACGAGAATTTAATCTGCTAATTTACATTTTATTACTGAACTTACCGCAGGTAATTGCGTCAATAAAGATGGACGATAATACAGAGGATTTACGAACAACACTAAATTTAAACAACCACCGCATTCAAAGGTAAAAGTGTATAACAATTTAAACCACTTTACCAATCATCAAACTAACAACTGATGATTATAATAGCATGAGTAAATTCTACTGTGAGAAATCGATTTAAACAATTTACTTTTGTAATAAAAGATTTAAAAATATACACAACAAACTAGATTAAATTGACACTTTATTGTTCTTCTGTTATTCATGTTCCGAGTATCTTAGCGCTAACCTCCATCTACTCTAACTGCCAAACGAATGTTAAATTGAAAAGAACAAATAAAATTAGATTATAATTTAATTAAACCAGAACAGGGTGGTGTGCGGAACATGGTCAAATATCGGATTTGAAGCTTGAGTTGGATGTTGGATTGGAAGCACGTATACATTTCCTTCCCTACCCTACCTCCCGAAAACAATTTTGTCCACTCTGGTAATTTTAGAGACTCCTCCTAACACTGAAATAATATATATATATATATGTGGGTGTGTGTGATATACTTTTCAAAATTAATTTCTATTTTTTGTTTATTGTTACAGATTGTCCTGCGAAACTTTACTGCATTAAGAATGGAGAAGAGAAATTGTAATTTCATCAATGAATGATCTTCTTCGCTAATAACAGGTACAGACTTCATTCATACCTTTTTGCTTATATCCATATTGTCTATTAAGGGGATACAAATTTTTTTATTATATCTACCTATTATATTTTATAGAAATCTAAAGCTAAATTATACAATTTACTCTATACCATGATATTTTCATGGTTTAGGATTGGCTAGAAACATTTTACTTTCGATATAACTTTAAACCAGTGAAGTTTAATTAGTGAAAACAAATAATTCCGAAGGGATCCTGGTTGTTTATTGCCATTATTGCTGACCTGGACCTCCCAGGTTCGAGTTCGATTCCTCACTTCCTAGACTCTGGCACAGGGTGTCGCTCTGTGTTCACCGAGCATCATAAAATCAATGAGTAGCTACTTAAGTGAAGTGGTGTCTATCCAGTTGTGAATGCCAATTACACGGTTAATACAGCTAATTGAGTTACACGCTAACCCCATGTCTAACATTACCTAATAATATAATATAGTTGTATATGTATAGGTCCATTAACAGGTCTAAGCCTATACCACGGGCTGTTAGAGCATATTATAATTAATTAAATAAATTAGTTACTAATCTATAACTCGAAAACTCATGATATTAATATTCATTATCTACATAACATATTTATTTATTTTGAATGTTGAACTACAAAAAAATAAATACACAATGTTTAAGCTTATTCAAAATACTGTTAAAATTTAAATATCTTTGTTAGCGCCTGTGTTTTGTAAGTAAAGTATCAGTTTAGTTATTTCTGTCTGGTTGTCAGTAAAAACGTCAGCTAAAATCTCAGGTAAGTCATGTGTTTTCTCAGTTGCTCTTGTTGGCACTCAGTCAATAAATGTTCTACTCAAAGTATCGCCACATAGTCTACCTACAGTCTACACCTTGGTCTTTCCTTATCTCTAGTAAACAAGAAGCTGAGTTAGTCTAGTATTTCCTTATTTTCAGTCTACAGAGTACCATCTCTTCCCGTCTTTTTTCCCTATATAACGAGTTTCAGTTGGCTTAGAAGTTTTGTGCGTCTCAGTTTTGTTGCGTTGACATACTATGCATATTTATATAATAATTGGTTAAATTTGTCTTGTTTTTTAACATCCTATTGCTTGACTTCAGTGTGACCGAGAAATCTCAGTACCTATAAAAAGGTTTATTCAATAATTTAATCTAGGTTTGTTTTTTTATCTTTGTATCGACTTGTTATAAGTTTCTATGTACTCGTATTTTAAGTACCAAAATTGAAATTAGCAATTTCCATTCATAGATAAAAATAATCATAATTGTATATATTCGTGGTTTATTTTTTCCATTTTTTGCCACAATATCGTCCTGATTTTAATTGATAGTTCTTCATAAGTAGTGTTTGATAAGTTTTCTACTAATTTCATATCGTCCTGATTTTAATTGATAGTTCTTCATAAGTAGTGCTTGATAAGTTTTCTACTAATTTCAAGTTTACTGCATTGGTAGAAAGAGAGGCAATTACGCTAAAATGTGCTTCTATATTTGGATCATATTATTGGATCGATATAGGTCGGTTTATGTTACTTAGTGGTTCTCCTAATGATGCATTCTGCCTTGAATATTACAAGCGACAATCCTTCCAGAACACATCTCTTTCACCTACTTATATTATATTAATAGAAATAAATTCAGTCGCAGCTCTTATTCATGTTTATATTTTTAGAATTATTTTCTTTTTTTATATTAAACAATCTAAAAAAAACTTTAATAACATCAAAATATGTTTTATTTAAAGACTTTAGTTAAAGTGCCTTCTCGTTAAAATTAATGATATTGACTTAAAAGTATTTATAATTTGTTTATGCATAATAGATAATTTTTGTATAAAGTTCTTAAATATTGCTGGCTGATTTCCATTTTTTCAGCCCAAATTTATAGGTGAAATTAAGCCATGATTGTTTTTAACATAAATATACCAAATTTCATCGAAATTTGCTTCAGTAGTTCAGGTTTCACGAGTCTTCTCAGGAGGCAAACAAACATTATTTTAATACCCCTTTTTACTCTCTCATATAAGCAGTAAATATATAAAGAAAAAATACTTATTCTTAAAATAAAATTCGGTTTTGAGATTTCGATGGGTTTACACTTTTTGAAGTCTCAGGTTCAAAAAAGTGGTTTTTAAAACATGTCAGTCTGTGTCTGTATGCTGTGCAAACGTGTGGATCCTAAACTACAGGCTTAACTCGATGAAATTTGGAATATGTTTATAAATTTCCGAGGAATATTTCTTAAAAATGGTTCCGACGATATTGATTAAACAGTTCTAAAGTATAGTCTATTATCGATTCTCCGCTGGGAAGGAGTTATTTATATGATTGAATTTTAATACAATGTTAATAATTAATAAATGTAACTTCGAACACTCGAAACAACGAATCAATAGAAAACACTCGTATATGAGAAAGTTTGTTACAAGCTGTATTAGACAAAATGTTTGAATTCTAAACACCTTAAAACGTTTAAATTTATTAAAATCGATTTTTCGAGTCATCATAATACTGTCATCATTTATTACACTTTTTGATTTCACACAAATGCTTAGGATTACGAAAAAATGTTTTTATCTAATTAAAATAATTATTTAAGATTTTTTTCATTCAATTATAAAATTGCTACATCTGATTTTTTCCTCGTGCTAGAGTAGATACAGCACGCGAGCTCTTCCTTAGATTGGCTCTGTCCGATGACCTCAGTCTATCCATTGATAGTAGTAACTCTTTTTTTTTGCAAAATAGGTTTATTTTATACAGTAAACTAATCTTCGAACAATATTTGGAAGCATGCTAAATTTCCGCGTTGAACCCATGGTATTCTAACTTTCGAAAAGTAAAAAAAAGAAAGAAAAAAAAAAAAAAAAAAAAAGACTTATTTTGTATCAATTATTACACTTTTATTTTTTATACAAATATGCTTAAATCTTTATACAAAGTACAAATTTAAAAGATTAAAACATATTTTGCTACAACGTACTACAAGTAAAACCCTATTATTATCTTTTAACAAATTCTATACTACAAGAAGATATTTTAAATTAATCTAGTCACTTATAATATACCCAATTACATAGGTCATAATTACAAAATTCATAGTTCATAGCTACCAAATATCCTCTTGTTTCTAGTTTATAGTTGGTCCATACCTATCCCAGCAATATTTCTAGAACAACTTCTTGAAAGTCTAAGTCTAGAGTTTTAGTTGATACTGGTTTCCCTTACATCAATTATTTGACTTCAATAATAAACAAATGCTCTACATTGTTCCTTATTTCCTCAAGGCCAAGGCATAAAAAAAGCTTGAACTTTGTTTTTGTTATAATTATGTAAAGTTTCTAACTTATATAAATATCATTATTTTGATCATAATGATATTATTAATAAAGATTTATTTATTTATCAGGTAATTATTTACGCGTAAATAACTTATTTATTTCGATAAGTACCTTGTGTAAAATATTTTCATGTGTGCCTGTACATAACTCTACATCAGAGAGTTAATTTTTGTTTCTTTTAATATTACTCCCTATTTTTATAATCAAGATGACCATGTGGCGAAGACAAATCTATCCGAATACAACTCTTATACTCTCTCATGTTATACAAGTACATAATTGCGTGTCCAGTGTTTTCCATATATTCGTTGTTTCGAGCTTTCGAAGTTACATTTAACTATTATTGAACACATTGCCAAAATGTACCATAAAAATAACTTCTTCCCGGAGGGGAATCGAACCTGGTCCTACACCATTCGCGTTTAAATAGTTATTTTCTCAGCAACTAGATTGTTCCTGGTTAGATTTGTTTTTAAATGCATTACATTTGAATCAAAATCGAAATAAGCTTTATCGAGAAATAATTTTTTTCCATGTATTTTCATATCATTTCTTTGGGAGGGGAGGGCACACAAAAATTTAGAGTTAAAAATTCATTTCTATATGAATCAATATTATATTTTATATTATTACTTTTCTGAACATAAATGCCAAATCTCGTCGAAATCGGCCATTTATTTTAGACCATGTGTCTGCACAGACGTTAGACTACAGACATTGCTTTCTATTTATTATTTACATACAATTATGTCAGAGGCTAAGATACGGTATCGAGACTAACATATGTTTATGAGCAAGTCTTTCTTCTAATTTTCTTGAATTTCTTCATTACCAAATTTGATACACAAATTTAAAGCTTATTCTAGCTTCTGTATAGTTTGATTGAACTTCTTCACTGTTTCAACGGAATCAGTTTGTCTCTTAACATTGGTGTAATTTTAATACATTATTCCCTCTTTTATCAAAATTCTGTCATTCCAACTTTTTACTTTCTCATAAAAAGAAAAAGTATTGTGATGGTGCGAAAATTAGATTTTGAGATTTAGATGGATTTACACGTTTTGAGGTCCCCTGAGTCCAAAAATGTCTGCATGTCGTCTGTCAGTGCAAATCCTGGAGCCTAAACTACTTGGCTGATTTTGACGAAATGTGGCATACATGTTCAGAAAAATCATACCCCGAGGTGAAATCGAGAAATTAATGTTATCTCCAAATTGGGGGGCGCTACCCCCCAAAGCTCTAAAATAATTCCTCGAAAACGGTTCCGAAAAATTCTAAAATGTAGTCCATTTAAGTTTGAACCTACCAATATGAGCCGTTTCCCTGGGAAAAATCTAGTTCCTGAGAAAATAGCTTTAAACGCGGACGGAGAGAGGCCGGGTTCGATTCCCCCCCGAGGAGAAGTAATTAATACAAAAACTAATAAATGGAAAACACAAGGCTAAGTAATTGTGGACTCGTGTATGAGAAAGTTTGTCTGAGTTGTCTTGGACCAATTTCTTAAAGTTCTAATTCGTAAAAGTTTTATAACTATTTTATATACATTTTGATAGAATATTTCTGGGTTTTTTCGTTGAAAAAGTTATAAAGAAGGTATAGAAGTTGATATAGAGGCCTGGTGCCTGGACAGGGGAAGGTAGTATTAGTGTTTATTGTATAGTATAGCGGATGAAACCTTGACCCCGTTACTAGTTGGCAGGTCACTCAACTTTGTCCAACAGATCTCTATTTCACTCCTGTATTAATAACACCTATATCTCCTTCAGCTCGTCCCACATTCGCAAAACATCTCCTTATCAGCTATTAACAATCCCATTGTTTAATCAATATTTTAAATCAATAAACTAAATATATAATCCTATATTTTGTTAAATTCATATAATTAAAAATCGGTTGGAAAATCTTTCTCGCATATTATTTCTATTTTAATAGACTCTATTGTTTATCTGTGTATTTTTTTATTTCGAAAACTAGATTTTTCCCGGTGTAGCGACTTGTATGGTTTTAAAGTGAATCTCAAAACGTTATCTGTCCTATTAGCTAACGAATTGAAACACAATTAAGGCTTTTAATTAATACAAGAAAAGCTTATGTTAAGGAATGAATCATTTTTACGATAGAACTACTTATTGATATTAAATTGGCTACATTTAGACTTTTTTAAAAAACAAACATCGTCACAACGGTCCCTGTCGAATTTTGGTGCTATCACAATATTAAATATTTTCACACCATAAAGAGTATATTTAACAGACAAAAATCTAATTTTATTAAAAATATAAAAATAAATAAAATCTTGCACATGATTAGATGAGAGTAAAATGAAAGTGTATCAAAAAGTTTCTCTTACCCATAAATATCTTTATTGCATACATTTTATAATTTTGATTTATGAGCTACAAACATTTTTAATTCCACTTTCTTCTGTAAATCATTTTTTCCTTTTAAGACAGATTGAATTTTGCTTCCGAGCTTGCCTTTGGTAATGGAAGTACTGCAACCAAAATGTGTTTTAGGCATCAAGAATTATATATGGTCTCCTTTTTGCCATGGTCACATCTTTGTTTTGTAAACGCCCTTATTTTAAAAACTACTCCTCCGATTTGTATTAATTTTTTCAGTTGTATAAAACACTGATAATTCCATTTAATTTAGTATTTTACTACTGTTTCTGGTTTCTTCGTACTTGTACGCAAACTTTTGTTTCATTGACTTTTTTATTTTATAAAACTCTTTGAAATCTGTACAGTGTGTGTGAGAATTAGCCAACAGATGGTTTCACATTAATTTCATCCTTCCGCGCACGTAGCCTCCTATTCTATTGTTTAACTTTTCTTATTTAAATTTATATTTTTTCTTAAGTAATTATTCGTCCAAAAACTCTGTGCTATTGTAATTGGCATTTTTAGGGTCCACAAAGTAAAACAAGGGCCCCTTATACATTAATACATTCCTGCGCTTGTCTATCTGTCTTTAAGATTTGTAGTTATGCTATGTATAACCCGAACCCAGAAAAGTTATAGGGAAGTTCAAAAACTAAGAGTTTAAGGGGTTGCAAAATTTTTTTGACGGATATGCGTCATATATGAGGCTATTAAATGAAAGAGGAAGTCGGCCTGAATACAAATATATATATATTTGGTTTTATTGGTTTCGTTTTTGTACCAATTCATCTTTGCTCAAATGTCGTTGAAAATTGAAAATAAACGAATAAAACTAGGTAGGTTTCAACCTAGGTCACCTTAAGTTACCATATGATTTTAATTTTAATCTGTGATAAATTAGTTAATGTATTTTATTTTAATTATAGTGTTAACTTGTATATTTAATATGGAAAACAGTAGGAGAGTTATTCTGTCGACGAATCTAATGAAATTAGAAGATCTGACACTTTTTAATAAAATTTTAAAAAAATGTAAATTATCGTCGCAATCCCGGTATTAAAGTTGTATAGAATAGACAAGTTGTTGCACTGTTAATGTTTGAATTCTCGGGTTGGAAAAAAGTCACGTTATTTTCCCCACTAGAGTGCAGGCCTACCAGTATGGGAGCTTTTTTTCGACCAATTATTCTATTACTGCAAATATAAATGAAAAAATGTATTTGTGTAGCAAAGAAGCCCCCATACACACTGCACTGTTGCGTGGTGGACAACCGTAAACTAAATACACCAAACTAAAGATAACGCTCCAGTCCAACAATTTGTCTATTCTAGTTAACTTTACCCGGTATGTTTCTGTTTTCTTTATATTGCTCATATTATTTATTTACCTGATACTCAAGGTTTAATGTTGCCCATCAAACTAGTATTGATTCATATTTTACGATTTTGGTAGTATTCATACTACGGAAAGATTAAATTTTAATTTAAATCAAATTATAATTATTATTAACTACGGGAAACAGAGAGAGAAAAATACACTCCAGCACCGGGATTTGAACCACGGGCCTCTATATTTCCAGTATAGCGCTCTACCAACTGATTTAAATTAAAATTTAATTTTTCCGTAGTATGAATACTACCAAAATCGTAAAACATGAATTTCTAATTGATTGTACTAGGTACAGGTACTAATTGGGTAGGTACTTTATAATTATAAGCGTTATTTCTCGGTCTAGTTCTATGTCATTAATGTTGACTTCTAAGATTTGTGGAAAATTGAAAGCTTAAATTCGGGACAAGGTATCATTAACGTCAGAGAAACTCATTCTCCTGCGTAGCTTAGTTGGTAGAGAGTAGAGATACTGGAAATATAGAGGCCCGTGGTTCAAATCCCGGCGCTGGAGTGTATTTTTCTCTGTTTGTTTCCGGAAGTTAATAATAATTATAATTTGATTTAAACTAATATTAATGTAAAAATTATATTTTCAGGCACGTTTATGCCTTGGAGAGAGGCGAAATAAAGCCAATTTTACAAAATTGCAAAAGTATAAATACATTTATTCAACCCTTTAACGACCTCACTTATACTACGAATAAATCTTTAATAAATGTCAAAAACAGAAAACGGGTTATAAGAAATAACACAATATTTTGAAATAACACAATATCAATATTTTGTGAGAAGTAATGTTCCCCCAAAATCTTGGTTAAGGGCTAGGCACTTCGGAGTAGTTTTATTTCATTTGGATAATAAAAATGCATATTATAAAGACGTTACGTGCATAAAAGTTTGTTTCACGTCATTATAATAAAAATAAATGGTTCAAAAGTTATACCTAAAAACAAAATTGTAATTGGCCGCCATGCTGGGCAGATTATGCTGGTTAAAGAACTCGTCCTATTTTTTAATTTGCCTACAAACCCCTTGTGTGCTGAAAGCACATACTAGGCAAATTGATTTATTATTATTTATTCATATTTGACCAATTTTTTACGAATATGAATATGTAGGATTGTAAAAGATTAAACATTTTATTTAAATAAGTGTAAGAAAAACAATCAATCAGAAGTTAATATTTGATAAGACAAATCAAATTTACTTTTTATTAGTTATGTTCTTTGATTTTGAATGAAAGCTTGTTTAATTTAAAATTATCTTTTTCTTGCCGTTTAAATTTCCTTAACTTAGATAATATTCTTAATTTTCCTTTGGTTTATTCAAAATATTAAACTTTGAAGCTAAACACGAATAATAATTATGTTTTAGAGCTATTTTTTTTTTTTTTTTTCATACATAAATATTTAGTATATTTTAAAGCAGTTACAATGCGCGTAAATAATGAAACAAAAACAAATAAAAATGAAATTTTACTCTGTGGATTAACATATTTTCATAGCTTAACGAGGCGATAAATAAAGCTAAAGTGTATTTTGTTACATTTTAATGGATGTAAGGTAATAGAGGTTTTTTAGTTATCAAGTTTTATCACAAAGGCTTGTAGGAGAAAGGGAATAGATGTAATCTTTTAATAATTACCTCTTAAATATTGAGGAATATTACCTCTTTTTTTTCAACTTTTCCCTAAAAATTAACTAGAAAAAAAACTCAATTTTAATCTTTACATACTTAAGTCTTTATATAATAGTAATTTAGTGATTAAATAAAGTACAAAGGTAAAAAACAGATTTATTTTATAATTAATTTCTTTTCATACTCTCTTATAATCATCAGCACTATACATATATATATGTATTTATTCTATAAGCGTAAATTTAAAGCTTAATTATTACGTAGCTTTTCTTCGTATACAAGTATTATATTTATTTAATTAAATTGGTTTGACACACTCGAACCAAACTTTCTTATTTACATAGCAGATCTAAATTTAAAACCATGGTTGTTGTTACATTTTTTTTTTATCAATATCTCGGTAACTATAATTTCCCCAGAAAAAAAAACAAATTAAATGCTAAATTCGTATTTAATTGGACAACATTGTAGTCCATATTGGTTTTTCACGCTTAAATTTGTTTATTACACAAAATCTTAAGAAAATGTATTATGAAAATAATTCCTCCATGGCGGGGAATTGAACTCTTCGACCTCTTAGCAATTAATTTTTTATTTATTAATATTCTCTAGAAAAACAACATATATGGTTAGATTCGTATTTAACTGGACTAAATTTTAGTATTTTTAATAAAAATCGAAGAACTGTTATTGAGAAAAAAATCATCACTGGCGATTTTAGGGTTACGTAGTTAAGCATATATGTTATTATATTCTGAAATAACATTTTATTTTTTCCTCCATCCCACCAAAAAATAAAAACAAGGAGTTGTGTAGGGGTCCCTGGTTCGATCCTCCGAGGGGTCACAATGTTTTTTATCGGTAATACGACAAGGTATTAAATATTTTTCCGGAAAATTTCATCGCCTCACCATTAGGTATTAGCTTGAATTATTTTATAATTTGGACTATCCGTTATAGGGTAGTTGGGGGTGGAGCATTTTTTGGGGCACATTTTGACTCTTAAATTGCAACAAAAAATGCAACTTTTAAAAATGTTTATATGTAGATATATTTGTAATCTAATTATCAGTATAGCTTTCATTTGATACTCCACTCAAAATTTAAATTTGGCTCACACTGCATGTGCACACACAAAAATTGCAATTTATAAAAAGTGTGAATTTTCATCGCCCTATCATAAGATATTATTAGCATGAATAATTCTGAAATTTAAGGACTAGCCGTTATAGAGTGGTAGAGGGGGGGGGGGCATTTCTTTGGGTGAAATGTAGACTCTGAAAACGTAATATTGGTGGTAATATGCACAGTAATCATAAAATGTTTATATGTTTTAATCTACTCTTCAGGATTTCACTCTTCACCATTCATTTATTACCCCTCTCGAAAATTTAAGGAAAAAAAAAAAAAATAGAGCTTAGCACATTTGTAAGCATTACGCATGCGCATATTAAATATTTAACTTCTCTATATTTTTCTTTTGTGTGGGTAAAAAAGATGCGCCAATATTTAAAATGTCAACTCTCTAACGTGAACGCTTCGGGTTCGGAAGATATGATCCAAAGTACGGACGGACAGATACATCACCCTCGGCATAAGGGTGACCTATGAAACCCTAATAAACTTCATGATTTTTTAAACTTGTTCGGGGGTAGCAACCCCAAAGTTTATTATTATTTTCTCGATTTCACCTGGGGGTATGATTTATGTAAATGCCAAATTTCAACGTTTATCGACCCAGTAGTTTAGGCTCCGAAATAATAATACTAGAAAACGTATGTTATTTTAATATCGCTTCATAAAATATTTAGGGATTTTTTATTACTAATACCTGATTATTAAGCTTTCTAAATTGTATCTATATTATTGAATGCGGCACATAGTCAAAAAATAAAGTAGGCCGTTTGTATAATGGCCATGCACGATGCACAGATTTAAAGAAATAGGGTGTGAAAAGAATAGGGCATGTTTGTGATGTGTGTTTAAACCATAGCGAGAAGAGAGAAAGGGCTAACGTCTCAAATTATTTAGAAGGCTATCTGTTTTAACTTCTCACTTCCCCCTCTCCATCCATTCCCTTCACCCAAACTTATTCATGAAATTAAACTTGACTAACCTCGAGCCAAATTTAAAGTTACAATGTTCAGTTTACAGTGTTACAACGTTTCCATGATATTTATTTAAATACGGACTAAAATCGGATTGAATTCAGTTTTTGGATCCAAAGGGCCCGCATGGAAACCTAGATTCAATATGGATTGAATACAATTTAGATCTAGAAGCAATACACTAAATTCTGGGATCTATCTGGATCAACTTTCATAGAAACACCTGTACTCAACCCTGACATGCGCAGAGTGTGAATGTGAGCGCCCCTAGCGTGTTTCTATAGGAACTGTAGTCAAATCTGTCAAAGAAACGTAACCTTTATTTTTTATTACTACTTTTTTATTAGCTTGCATTCTCGTTTCTTTGTTTGTTTGTTTGTCCGGTGCAAATCTGGCAATCGATTTCTAACTAACTTCCCGAATAGCTAGACATTTGAAACTTTTAGCATAGCTCAGAACACGATGACAGTGCATTATTTTAATACTTTTAGCCATCTTTCAGCAGAATTTAATTAGTTTTCAGCAAATTTTGCTGTGCGGAAAGTTAGTTCGGAAAAAATCCGCAAGTTATTTTATTTGTTTTGCCATATCCAATATTTACGCAATCTTCATTTTGACGGGTCTCAAATTTGTGATAGATAAACATTGAATGACAGCAAAACAGGAAATATCGATTATATTATTTATCGATTATATTATTTCATATATATCGATGGCATGCTTTAGATTTGGAGTTGGGGAGATCCGTTGTACAAAGATTTATCCTTTTATAGGTTTAAGGTGAGCTTTCTGGATGGTTGTCATTTATGTGAAGTAAATAAATTCGGAACTATTTTTTTTTCACTAACATTATATATTATATAACAATAACAATTATATTATCAACATTACATACGATTCAACAGAAAATTTAAAAACGTAGTATATAATAAGTTCTTTTTATCTTGAAATTATTCATTTTCAATTTTGCTTTTTAAAACACTTAAAAAGAACCACACAAAAAACATGGTTATTAAAGGTGATGGTTAAAAAATTATTTATAACCTTTATCAAATAGTATTAAGGTCCTAGTGCAAGTCCTAGACAGGAAGGACGAACCTAGGAATTAGGCCATCTTCTAGGCCCATTTTACTAGCCCCGTGGTAGAGAGTTCCAGCCACTTCACACATCATACCTCTGTACATTGTACCGCGTACCGCCGAAGCGAGTATGATGTGACCATTAGTGAGCCATATAAATGAGAGCATCAACCCACGAAATACGAGGGACCGAACCCACGACCTCGTACCGCCCTTGATACAGAGATGACCGAGCACATACACGGCCACGCCTATGCTCTCTAACCTTTATCAATGTAACCTAATAAAATATTTTTATTTTTTTTCGGCTAATGGGTGTATTGAATACGGATTCAATACCGCTCATGGAAACTCTTATCTTGTTTAATACCAAATCAGGATTCAATCCGTATTGAAACATCTTGGAAACGTAGTAATTTACTCCAAAAATACTTATTTTTTTAACATTGCTTCAAACCATGGCTCAAAATAGTCATATTGTATCTAATTATAAAATTGCCTTCATTTCTTTGACATAGTTTATTGTGACACTCTACCAACTTTTTTTTCTAAGTATCTAACTTAGCTAATGATATGACTGTTAGATTGATGGCTAGATAGATAGATATAGATTGATATTAGACCAGAACGTTATAAGAAGATCATCTATTAATACTTCTTAGAGAGGTTTCTTTATATTCCTCTTATGTAGGCTTGAGTGTTGTCACACTTGCTGCAATTATAATGCAATTATATATTTAATTTTTTTTTAACAAACAAAATTTTTGAGGATTTTTTTGTTAAATAACACACCTGCATAAAAATTATAATGTTATTAGTGTTACTTATACATGATTTTTTAGACAGTAGATTGCATGATAAGGAGCCTCTTCTTTTAGAGTGAGAAAAAAATAATTTTAAAGTTTTGATGGATTTATACTATAGTTCTGAGGTGAAATTTATTTTAGCTCTAAATTTGAGGGCACTTCCCCCCAAAAATTCTGTCGTTTTTTCGAAGATTTTGATAAGAAAATTTTACAATGTGGTCCATTAAAATATAAATCTAGCCATTAAAGTAATTTCTTGGGAAAACGTTAATTCCTGAAAAAATAGCTTTAAACCCGGGCGTTGAGAGGCCGCGTTCAATTCCCCACCAGGGCAAATATAATATAATAATATATTTAATAATAACTAATAAATGGAAAAAATGGACCAAGTAATTATGTACTCGCATAAGAGAAAGTTAGTACGACTTGTATTGGATAGATTTTTTATATTTTTAATATTATTTTGGGTTTTTGTGCATTTTAAGGCCCCGTTCTAGTCATATAACTCGCTTTTAGTAGAAAAAACAGTTGAGAATCTTGCGTTTAGTCAACCAATGGTTAATTGATTTGTGTTTGAGCTTTTAAGGTTTTAATGCAATTTGGATGTTTATAGTATTAAATTAAAAATTTTCTTTTTAAGAAGGTGTATCACCTTTAATTCACAGTGGTTTTCAACATACTTATGTTTTTAGAAATTTTAAATTCTACTTTACGGGATTAGATTATTGGCTAATCTATGCACATAAGCAAATTAATCAAATAAATTAAAATAATACTTCTACAATATATGTATACATATGTTGTAGAAGCTTAATATTAAATTGCTTAATATTCAATTTTCTTGTTTATTCTTTGATAAAATTCTATCCTATTACGGTCCTCTTTCAGTTGAGTATTGCCCTTAAAAGGGGGTACAAAAGTAAGGTAGGAGAAAACACAGTCGAGGATCTTAAGGTAGGAGACATGAGGCAAAACTTTAGTTGAGTACACCCCCCCCCCCCCCCAAACTTTCTTAACTCTTCTATTTGGTACAATTGTTTTTTTCACTTGAGATCGATAGTACAGATATTTCTAGTTGATTGAGATTGAGGTGTTATTCATATTGCTTCCAAGCTTACCGAAGGTAATAAAAGCTGTGTGTTCGTTCTGAAGAACGAAAAGTCTTTATGTCTCCGATTTCAAAAATTGCAAGATAGTAATCCACCTCAGACTTTTTTTTTTTCCCCGTGTCTGTCAGTCAGTGTGTCGCTCAATTTTTGCAAACCAAGGGTCATAAATAGCCATTGTCGGTCCCATTTAACTTTGAACCTTCTACACCCAATTGTGCACAACATATATATTTCTTCATGCATACAACATACATTTATTTTGAAAAGAACTCATCTGATTTTTATGAAATTTGGATGGTAGCCCGAATCGGAAGTAGCTCGCTGATAGCCTCAGTTTAATTTCAACCGTCTGCGCTCTTTAAATCTTGCTAAATTGGTGCTTTAATTCATGTAAAATACCAAAACTATTATGACACATTTAAAATCGGGGGTAAAATTAAATAAATTTGAATGGTTTGTAAAGGATAAAATCATTAAAGTATA
Organism: Gerris lacustris; assembly: GCA_951217055.1. Lineage (NCBI taxonomy): Eukaryota > Metazoa > Arthropoda > Insecta > Hemiptera > Gerridae > Gerris > Gerris lacustris. The sequence goes on from OX578280.1 coordinate 28,353,156, forward strand.
AGAAATAGGACGCGAGCAAGATATGTGCTTCACTAGTTGGCAGACTATATTCTTTTTTAAGACGTCAATATTAAGAATATATTAACCCTATTCAAATCGCGGCTGTTGTCAAGAGAAACCAAACTAAGACTTTACAGGACACTTGTACAGCCTGTAGTGACGTATGGTGCTGGTCTTGGACCCTGACAACAGCCGATGAAAGAGCACTTGAGTTTTTGAGCACAAAATTGTACGACGGATCTGATGACCAATATGGGAAATGATGAGCGGAGGATCCGTATAATTTTAGAGATCGATCGTATCTTAAAGAGTGAAGATATTGTAAGATTTATCAAATATCTTAGATTGGGATGGAATATGGCAGGATGCCAAAAAAGATTCTACATGCACAAGTCTATGGGGATCGACGAAGAGGAAGACCCCGGTTACGTTGGATCGACGAAGTAGAAGAGGATTTAAAAGGCTACAGATAAGAGGATGGAGATCAGTGATCAGTAGCGAAGAAAAGGAATGATTGGAGACAAATCATGAGACAAGCCATAGCCCACACCGGGCTGTAGAGCTACGCTAAGTAAGTAAGTAAAGTATTAAGAATATATAATAATGGCTGTCGAAGAGATTTTATGTGTTACAGCTACCGAAAATATAAACTGATATGTGTACTAGCTGACCCCGCAAACGTTGGTCTGCCATATAAATTATTTCAAATGAATATTTTGGTATTTAAATAAAAAATAACTAACTTATTGTAAGTGTGTGGGATTATGGTCTATGACTAAAAGAGGAATGGAGCGCTGTGGACGATGACGGTCTTATTAAAATAACAAAACACCGACTATTTATTTAATTCATTGTACTTTATTAACTTAAGTAATATATTTAAAAATGTATCTCTTAAAAGTTATATATACATAATAAATTGTATCCATATTTGCTATCACTAATTGTGACAATTGAAAAAAACAAAAACAATATTAATCTCTAAGTGCAATTAAGTGTGACAGCTACGATCGATGCACAAACAATAATAACGGCCAAAAACTGTGTTTGGAGTCAGAGAAAGCTTATTGTGTGAGAAAGACAGGAGACCGGCTTCGTTCTCATCTCTACTCCGTGCTGTTTGCTGGTTGAGAAGTGACACCGGTAGACGCCTGGCGGGGATAACTGGTCGATTGATAATTGATCAATTTATTAGTTACAATGGGAGTTGAAATTTATTACAGTTCTAATATCGCTATAAAAAAATTGGGTTGGTGGTAAAAGGGTGAAAAAAGTATTTTTAATGCCAAATCATTAAAAAAATAAAATTAAGAAATGTCCAAAAAATCAAAAAAAAATTGGGGGGGGGGGGGGGGGGGAGAGAGAGGGGGCATCCTTATTACTTAGGGGTATAAAAAATAGTTTACGACCTATTCTCAGACTTACCGAATATACACAATATAGAGATATACAATATAGAAATATATAAAGATTAACGTGTTATTATCCCATCCTTATCTCCCCACCCTTTATTCCAACATTTCACGTAAGAGCGAAAGTGTACTTTTTCGAAATTGCGTCAGGTTAAAAGTTGTTAAAAATGTAATAAGGAAATTAAAAAGAAAAAAGAAGTTAATCGGACTGTTAGAAATAGGAGGGATACTAAATGCATATTTACCTTTTTTACTCTACAGGAAAGTTTACATTCCTTTGTTTAATTTTCATACCCAACCAATTCATGTAAAATTTGCAATAAAATACCAAATTAAAAGTTCCTACTAGATTAAATATACTTATACTCCTAAATTGCTAAAATAAAATGTACTTTAAAAATATGTTTTCCTGTCTCCCTATTTCCATACAATACTATCATTTAATAAAAAATAAATAAAAGAAAAATGTAGCTATATCTGATGGTAGTAAAGTATTATCCTATTATGACCTCTGACCTAATAAAATTTTCTCTCAAATAAGCTCAGAATTTATAGGTTAAAGTTGAAACTATATTCGGGGAGGAAAGTTGGGCATTGCAGTCTTACTAAAGCAGTCTTCCTTCAGCTTACATCTATAAGATAAATATATACATCACAGGAAGATGGTGTGTGTATATATATATATATATATATATATATATATATATATATATATATATATATATATATATATATATATATATATATATATATATATATATATATATATATATATATATATATATATATATATATATATATATATATATATGGTTTTGAATATTGAATGATGCACGTGGTTTTTCCTAGCATACTTATAAATGTACTATATAAATATTCATCACGTTGGAAACGTTACACATAGAAGGTTATGCTTAATAAATAAATTTAATTTATGTGAACTACATTTAAATAATACTTTTCAGAGATAACATCTGTATTCTAAATATCCTAGATTATGTTCATAAAATAATCAGGATCTTTCGAAAAATGTGCTTCTTAATTAAAAAAAACAACAATCAATCCCATAAATCATGATACTGTATTTAATTCCAAATTATCTCCTTTAATTTATTTATATTTAAACATGCTTAAAAGGTGTTCAACAGGTGGTTGTTTAATTTTTTTCGATTTTCAACAAAATTAGATTTATTTTTATCATTATCCCGATACTTGTGTTTGAGAACTTGGTAACTTCGTTACCAACTACCTTTGGTTTGATTAATTCGGACTCTGAAGATATTAGTTTGATCTATTTATATGACATATTTACATTTATAAACGATTTACCTTCTGCATATTACTTTTGAAAGGAATCCAAAAGTTAATTAGCTATAAAAAAGAGACTGCACATGTATAACTTTATTACATATTAGATAATCTAAGAAGAATCGACTTCATCAACGATTTCCTATTGACCTCTAAGCCTCTTACTAGTTGCACAATATAAGGAGCTAAATCTGTCTCTATGAATCTTCAACTTTTTATTATTAGATAAAGACTTCTTTATTTACTATCTACAGCAAAACTAATTCATAAACCAGAAATAAATAATTTGAAATTTTTCATAATAGCATTAAGATTTGTTTTAATGAATGATTATTCCGTTTTGAAGACAAATAGGTAATGAATTACATTAAGTAGCAAAATAAATAAAAAGGGTATTTTACTAGGTCCTAATTTAAGAAAACTCATTGTCCATCAAAAAAGATGTTCTATCAGAGACTGTTCTAAAGATTTTGATTAACTTCTTAGGGTTTCGTAGATCCTTCTCGAAACCCTTATGCCGTGGGTGGTGTGTCTGTCCGTCCGTCGCTCTTTGGTTCATTTCTCCTGAGCTGTTTAAGCTCAAAAGTAGAAATTTGAAATACTGGCGTAACTTTTTGATCTACGTATAGGAAAAATGTAGAGAAGATAAAAATTTAATGTGTGCATGCGCAATTCGCAAAAAATGTGGTAAACTCAAATATTTTTATTTTTTTAAATTTTCGAGTAGGATGTCAAATGGAAGCTGCTGATGAGTAGGTTACAAATATATATCTTTTTTTTAAATTTTGCATTCTTTATTGCTGTAATGAGTTAAAATATGCACCCCAAAAATACCTTAAAAATCTCTCCTAAAATTTTGAAATAATTCATGCAAATACCTTATTATAGGGTGATGATAATAACGGGGGGAAAATTCCAAATTTTAATAAATTGCACATGAGCAGTGGGCTTACATAATATGCTTGTTTAAATTTTGCATTCCTTATTGTTTTTTAATTAAAATATTTCCCCAAAAAATTGTCCCTCCCCTCAATCACTCTATAACGGCTAGTCCTAAAATTTTGAAATAATTCATGGAAATACCTAATGTCCCGAAAAAATGTAATTTAACTTGTTGTCATTACTGATAAAAATCATTTTGAAAATTATTTTTTCCGCCATCTTGAACCCAGTTTGCTAAGTTAGCAAAATTAAAAAAAAATTCAGGACAACTCGGTCCTTATCGAGTTGAAATTTGGCACGAATGTACCTCTCTGTATGACAAACAAGCCCACCAAATTTCATTTTGATATTGGCCGCCATTTTGAAGTTATCAATTTTTGAATTTTGAAACTTTGACGGTTAATAATACCGAAAGTATAAATACGTTAACATATATAGCATATCGGTGGAACCGGAAATAATTAAGGAACAAATATAAAAAAAAAACGATGAAATTCCAATAATTAGTTTAAAAGTTATAAGCGAATATAATTATTTATTAGTGCAATAATATTGATGACGTCAAAGTTTGTTTACATACCTGTCAAAATACCGCCAAAATTCAAATAATTGAATAAATGAAAAAAATAAAAATAAAAATAATGTACATATAAATATTATTTAAAGAGGCCACTTCAGTGGACTCCGAAATAAGGAAAAGTTCCGAGATACCCCGTACCCGATTTTTTTATTTTCATAAAAAGCAGGTGCAGGATGGGGAAATAAAGAAATGTTACTTTATAAAATCCTGAAAAGTACTTGTTTGAATGCAATTACTTCTCTGAGTTTTTTTTTTTTTTAAATTGCAGTCCATTATACTAATTTTAAAAACAGCTATACCGAAACAATGGTAGAAGTTAAATAATAATTAACTTGATCCCGCTGATAATAATCGAAAACTATTAATTTAAACAATTACCTTTCAATTTCTAGAGGGAGTAAATTGTAAGGGATAATTGTTAATAATAAAATAATTTAAATTCAGAATCAATATGGTTGATGAGAAGGTTCTGTTTTTGGTGTCTAAAAGAAACTTGGGGGACCATAAAATGTGCAAATCCAATAAAATCAAACTTTTACACCATCTTTTCTGTATACTCTATCTTTATAAATGCTATATATGTATAAGAGTAAAATGATACTGTGAGAAATCATATTATCAAACTTGACAAAAAATAAAAACTGTTGAATCTATGAAGGAGTTTTATTAATAAAGTTGATTAAGTTGGAGTTATTTCGTTACAACATGCAGTATTTTTTAAATTAGCATGTAACAATTTCCTAAAATTAAATTGTCTTGCTTTATTTGTTTTGTTCGAAAACAAGTTATCTTCTAGAAAAAAAAAAATTAAAAATAAACTTTTAAATTGAATTGAATGTTTAGCCTGAAGGGAAGTTAAATTTCGCAATTTAAAAGACTAGTTTATTTTTTTATGATTACTTTGGCCCTAAGTTCGCAATCAGCTGTATGATTTAATATGATCACATTTCAAATCCTGGTGGCCAGTATCTAAATTTTTTAAGACAAGGTTAAAATCTACCCAGATAACTCAGTGATCACTTAACGGAACTAGAACTTAATAATCAATTATCTTTATTATTAATAATTATAATATTTAAAAAAGAATTGTGATTTATTGATCGAATAAAGCATAAAATATACTTACAATCAAATTGATATTAAAGAGGAAGGGGTAAAGACATGTTAAAAAGCCACGTTGTCTGCATTTTCTAGAACGGCGCTCCTATTACCAGTAGAGTGGATTAGTTTTGATATGCCCAAATCAATATCCAAATGCCAAATGCCTATTTATTAGCGTGATAAATTTCTACGATATCTAAAGGGCAGAAAATGATAGGAACAGAAAAATATCTAATCTACCTGGGACTGATGATTGACGAGAGGCCGAAAACTAGTTATGTGAAATAAACATTCATTATGTGGAGAGGCTTTCCGTTTTATTATTAACACGTTGAGGACGGGCGGACGCGCCAGCGCGTCCAGTGTGCAAAGCCAAAAGGACGGGCGGACGCGCCAGCGCGTCCAGTGTGCAAAGCCAAAAGGACGGGTGGACGCGCCAGCGCGTCCGAAATCCTTGTATGTATGTATCATTAGGGTGGGGGTAGAGGCTCTTGGAAACGTTCTATCAATGTCTCTCTAGCTTCTTAAGAGTGTACATGTACCTACTGTGACCTTCGGCTCCGGTTTTTTTATATAAACTTTTCGAGTAAATCGCCCCTGAAATTCCCCTACACACCTCCCGCTAATATTGGATTTTACGTCTTTTTCAAGGTAAGATAATGCATAATTATAATACTTTTTCTGATATACTGTTATATAAAAAGGGAAAAAAGTTTTAACAATATCTTTATGAAGTTGTAATAAATTTTTTTGGGGCAAAAACATGAATATACACATTATATATATATATATATATATATATATATATATATATATATATATATATATATATATATATATATATATATAAGACAGTGTTGTGCATTAAAAAAAAAGCTATAACTAACATAAATATATATGACTAATAGATACAATATAAAAGGAAACATGAAATTAGTTATGTAGCTAATACTACAAAAAAAACTATCTAAAATAAAGAGTAACAAAAATATATATCTAAACTATAAAAAAAGAAAATTTATATTAGGTAACATGGTAATTAAAACAAAAATCTATAACTAACTTTAAATTATGAAACTAATAAATACAACAAAAAATACGCTAAATTTTTAATTTTTTAGCTAATACTATAACAATATATATATATATATATATATATATATATATATATATATATATATATATATATATATATATATATATATATATATATATATATGTATATATACATATATATAAATTGAAAATGTTAGATATTAGTAAGAATATATTATAAACACATGTTATTTTTCCATACACACACACATATATATATATATATATATATATATATATATATATATATATATAATGTGTATATTCATGTTTTTGCCCCAAAAAAATTTATTACAACTTCATAAAGATATTGTTAAAACTTTTTTCCCTTTTTATATAACAGTATATCAGAAAAAGTATTATAATTATGCATTATCTTACCTTGAAAAAGACGTAAAATCCAATATTAGCGGGAGGTGTGTAGGGGAATTTCAGGGGCGATTTACTCGTATATATATATATATATATATATATATATATATATATATATATATATATATATATATATATATATATATATATATATATATATATATATATATATATATATATAACAAATTATAGTGCATAAATATTTACGAGAATACTTGTTGTTTTTTTATATTATACAGTTATACATAAGAAACAAAGTTGTTTTTTTTTTTTAAACCTCAGGTCTTTGTAAATTTTTAAGAGTATAATAATAAGAGTTATAATGGTTTTTGATTCTTCAAAGCTAAATAGATTTTTTTTAAAAAGAAAACATCTAAATATTAAGATATTTAATCTGGTGCTTGTTAAAAAATGCAATGCCAAAAGGACGGCAGGACTCGATAACGCGTCCGTTTTAATTGTGAGTCAAGCTAAAGGCCGGGGAGGACGCGCCGGCGCGTCCAATCAGTACGGCCCATGCATATACCTCCGTCCTACTGAATAAACCAGCGTTTTTACCTCCGTACTCAATGTGTAAACCAACGTTTTACCTCCGTCCTCAATGTGTTATCTATTGACATTAACTTCACTTGCGCTCTTGATATACAGCTAGAATATTATTCAAAGTTGCGGTTTACGCGTTTTTAAATTAAGAAATGTAATATTAATGGTTTTTGGCCATCTAAAGTCTTAAGGATTCGATTGAGTTTTTGAGGCCAAGTTCGATTTCTGGCGGTGGATCAAAGTTTTATCTTCTTACTACCCCTTTCAGCTTTATAAATTTTTTTGATTATTAAATGTTTAGTTAGTTTTAACTTTCCATATACTTAATAAAATTACACTGTGTTGGCGAAACATAAATAAATTACATTGGAAATTAATAGTCAATGAGGCACCTAAATAGGCATTTGAAGGAATCAGACAGGCCTTGTATTTTGATGAAACTTTTCATTATCTTTTTTACGCTATAAATCAAAGTCTATAAATTATTTCCCCGGGGTTTAACATTTTATTGCTATTAGGTCAAATTGTCTAAAGCAACCTTACGTACATATACGAATGTTTGTGCTTTATCATATTTTTACGTTTTTCTTATAAAATTAAACCTACCTATTTTCCATCATTTTGCATTTTTTAGTATTTTGATCTTAAATTCATAATCAGCCACCTAAAACCCCTTTTGATAACATGTGTGTATATAATTTCCACCTTTTAAATTTATATTATTTCACGCAAAATTTAAGCTATTATACCCGCCATTTTTGTACTATTACCTTTAAATTTGTAATTAGTTAAAAAGAAACAAATTTATTTATTTTTTAAATTACTTTATTGATCGAGTTGTCCGTGGGAGGGGGAAATGAATTGCGGCAAAAAAGGTGAACTTTGATTTACACTGTAAAAGAAAGATAATGCATAATAATTTATCAACATCTAATGCGAAAAAATCAATACTTGTTTTATTATTAAACTTTCCCTTAATCTCAATCAATACTTCTAAATTCAAAGAGAACTTATTTATCTTTGATTCTTGTAATTATAATAGCTACATAGAAAAATAGATTCTAAAAATATTTAAATCATAAATTTAGGTGATACCCGACAACTTAACAAGCTTTTGTGAAATACTTTTCTATACTTCATATTTATAAGAACCATTCTAATACATAAGATCTTAAAATTAAAAACAAAATTGCAATTTCAACTTCTATTAAAGAGTTAGAAGTAAATATTATCATTTATATAGTCGAGTAGTGTCCCGACGTTCATCTCAAAATGATTTGTTATTGCTAAGCTAGGGCAACCACAATTATTCCACTATACATAAATGTTTGTTTTCATTTGTTGGTCTTCAAATAAATATAATAACTTAATCTAAATAGATATCTAAATTAATTTACTTAATTTTACTTTTCTTTCTAAATATAAAATTAAGCACGCTGCCACGGGGTTAACGGCTCGTATTAAGTAATTTAAAGATAAATTGTTTCCTTAATAATTTACTAATGTAAGTAATATTTAGTCGACTTCCTTTCTAAAACAACTCTATTTTTTAATAATATTACATAAATTATGAACTAGTATGAATGCACTGTAGTATGTTTACGAGGGGAAATTATACGATAGCAAAATATATAATAGATTAGAAAGCTAATCTATGAAAGGAAGCCAAGTTAAAGTTAATTGAAAAGTTCTTTCTATATATGAGCGAAATTTATTTATACAATTTTAGCTAGTCCTTTTTCTTAGCTTATTTTTGATTTTTTCTTTCTTTTTTAACTGTTCTTTTTAGCCCTTTGGTGTCTTTTTCGAGTTCTTTACTTCAAGCCTGTCGCCTTCAAACAGTATTGAAAAGATCGACCCAAGTAAAGGGGGTGGGAGTTACAAGGAGTGGGAGAGAAACTACCAGCACTGTAAACTCAAACTCCTCAGTAGTGGCCGAGACACGGTCAGGTTCGGATTATTTCGTTCTCTCTCGTGGTTATTCGGTTTTCTATTAAAACTCCGAATAACATCGAGAACAGGAAACGTCTTTTACCGAACTGAGCCGAACTCGTGACGATGTTTCACGATCTCTCTGCTTTTTTTTATATAAACAAAAAACCTTCCCTTCTCCTACCATCCTACTATTGCTCGGCTACTTTCGCAATCTTGTTTTCGGGTATCATCGTCAAGCGTTTCGTATTTTTTTTTTTTATCCTCTGAAAAGTTTTGTGTTACGAGTTTCCGACTCAACGACCTTCAAGCAAGAAAATAAATGTTTTCTTTATTTTGTTTTGCCTAAAGATGGATTTAAATCTCTATGCATTTTTTTTAACTGAATAATAATCCTATAAAATAGAATAAGAAAATAAACGGTTTTTTTCAACCATTTGACAAAGATAAAATAAAGTGAATTTCTAAATGCCTTTCTTCAATTTTATCCCATCTGACTGGAAATGTTTTATTCAACGACCCAGTCTATTTTAACTTCTATCTAAACAAAATATAATGCTCCAATAAATAAAATAAACATATATACGTTTAAATATATCTATAACTGATACTTTTTTTCAACTCGTGTATTCAATATTGTTTCTTTTTTTATAATTAATGTATTTTTCTTTCTTGATAACATTTATCAACTAGGTACTTAGTAATTTTTTATTCACCTTTAAAGTCATTGTTGTACAGTAATTTACAAACGATAATTTGTTCATATAAATTAGGTCTGAATACATATTTTATTACCACTATTATATTGATCATTACGAAGTGGCTACTTAAATATTCGGGTATTATACAACGAAAGAATAGCTAATAAAACAAGAACTGAATAGTAGATTAGAAAAATTAAATGAATTATCTATATATATAAGTAGGTATATAATAACGAAAACCCTCACTCATCACTTATTCTCCTCCTTCCCCTTCCTGAAAAGGTAAAGGGTTGAAATTTGTAAGGGTTTATTCAGTTAATTGACAAAAAATATTACTAAATAATTTTGAATTTCGACTCCTTGACGAGATAAAATTGTCTCCCAAGTTTTGTGGCACATTGCTTCCTCGTTCCCTATCTATTAGACGAATGGTCAATTGGTATCTGCTTCGATTACCAGAGGCATCATATTTATTTGTATGTATGTATTATCAAAATTGTGCTGATGGTTGAAGCTACTTTCGACAAACCATAATAATTTCTTTAAAATCAGATGGGTACGGGAGACCGGGGTTTTTTGGCATAGATTTTGATTTTTCTATTTTTTTTAGCGATCCTTAGAGAGATTCTGGTAAATTTTGCCGATTGCTTAATTCCTTAGCTATACGAAATCACGTAGGACCCATTAATTAAAACCATTTTAAGGCACCCATATAACATGTTTTTTATAGACTTATAACTATGCCAACATAACCCGTGTTGCGGGGTTGGTTGACATACCCCTAGGGGTAAGTTGGCATAGTGTGATAGGGATAGACGTAAGTTGGCAGAACACAATAATATTCAAGAAAAAAAAGTTTATTTAATCATGAATCATAACATTATCTGACAATATGTAAAAAATACAAGTATCGACTAAAATAACTGATATATTATGTAAAAAAATTCAATCATTTATCCCAAATTACGTCATAATATAAAGGCGCGGGGTAAGTTGGCATAAGCCACATTGTCTATGCCAACTAGCCCCACATACATTTTCTGGACAAGATGGCTACTACCCAATCCTACACTCAAGAAACAAAAAAATAACTGTAAATGAAAGCAACCACAGTTAACTACTCTGTTCCAAACAGCCATTTGTAACGCCTCAATTTATTCTGCTAAATCACCAGAACAAAAAAACATTTGATAAAAAAATCTACATAACTATAAGAAAACAATAAAATGCGTGTCGTCTTCCGTCAATGCTTTCAAACGAACTGACGATAAAATGGATGGTGGACCACAACAAGCTCCCTTTCCTAAACGACAGCACTATAACTCTACTATGGTGACAAATAGAAACAGTATGCCAACTTACCCCTTATTCCAACTAACCCCGGTCTCCCATACTTTTAAAGATGTGATGGTTTGCAAATATGTTGAAAGACAGACAGACAACAGACCAAAAATGTTCTCTGTTGTCTAAAACGGATTTCTGTCTTGAAATTTTTCAATTTGGAGACTATCAATAAATGTCGTTCTTCTGAATGATCATAATGCTTTCGTTACCTTTGGTAAACTTGGAAGAAAATTTGACTACTTGCTAGAAAGTTAAATTTTGGGAAGGGCTTCTTTTTAGTACGTGTTTATCCACTAATAAGGTAATTTTCAAAATCCTATTCGCTGCAAGGTGTGGGGTAGGAACAAAAAAAAAAATTACCTTTAGGGGAGTTTAACCCATTGGCGTAGCTAGAGGGGCCTAACAGGGGCGTCCCAAGTTAAAAGATATCCGGTTGTAGTAGCAGTAAGTTAAAGCACTAGATATTATGTGGGATTATAATAGTCACCCCTTCAAGGTATAGCTCCTGTAGAATATTTGCCAGAACACGCCAATGAGTTAAAGTAACGGTTAAAAGAGTTCTTGATGTATAATATGAAAGATGGAGGTTTTAAGATTAAGAGCGCAAGTGGAGTCGATATCAATAGAATAATGAAAAACGGAAAGCCTCTCCACACAAAATGAATGTTTATTCCACATAACTAGTTCTTGGCTCTCGGCCATCATCAGTGCCAGAGAGACGAAAAACGGATTTTTTTGTCTCTCAAGTGACTCAACGCCCGGTTTTTCCATTACCATTTAACGACAATGATGATTGCCGAGAGGCCGAAAACTAGTTATGTGGAATAAACATTCATTTTGTGTGGAGAGGCTTTCCGTTTTTCATTATTCTTTGGAGGTGTTACTATACCTATACTATATATAAGAAATTATGAATTAAAATGGCTGTCCAACTAAATAATAGTTAATAAGTAGAACAAATATTATAATATTCATCATTAGTTGAATAATATTATACATTAAATTAGAATAAATGTGAGAACTTTATTTGTCTTTCGCGTATCCAGTAAAAATGTCACTGTCCCACTTCATCTTTCTTCCCCTAAATATACTGCTAAAATGCATCTATATCCAATTTGCCTTGAGAGCCGATTAAAGGATATGATAACAGATGACAGGCTATTTTGAATATGTAAATCGACGAAAACTAAAAATCATAAACTGTTGGCCTTTAATAACGCTAAAAGTGTTATCTTCAACTATATGGCCTAGCTTTTAAGAATTGCCTGTAGCCTGCAAATTTAATAGGTTCGTTTCATCAAAGTTAGTCATAAAACAACCTATGGTCCATTCAAAAGGGTTTTGTTTCATCGTTCAGGTTACCTGTGTATAATATACTCCACAAGAACAGGTTTTTAGGTACCTGGGTTTCAGATGGGAAGCCATATTAAGTGACTACAAAAAACAGACAAGCACGAGCCAAGGAAAGGAGACGGAAAGAATAATGACTATGATTTAAAAACATATTTTGCTGCATAATTACTACTTTTCTTATTAACGTTGATATAGGGCAGTTGTAATGATTCGCTAATTGTTTGTAGCCATAGTCATATTTTTAGATTTATTATAATATATGCCTTAATAGAGAGGTGCAAAGTTGTTCATTTAATCAAATAGGTCATAAAAGAACTAAACAATAAAATTATTCAGTCAACTATATCGTACATTTTACCGTTCCGTTCTTTTTTCAGCTCAATAGCTTCGGTTCCCCTTCCCCCCGGTACAATTGATTCCGAGCTAACCGAAGGTAACGGAAACTTTGCAATAGTTCTGAAGAAAAAACTTTATTATGTCTCCGAATTTAAAAATTCTCTAAAAATGTATCTTATCTGTCAGTCTATGGTCATTTTTGCGAACCAACATATCTTAAAGACTATTCGTTCGATTATAATGAAATTTAGATAGTACTTCATAATTATAGTCCTTTGTTGGACCCACATAATTTTCAACCTTATGTGCCCATAGGACTTCACACAAGCATGAACTAATTTTTATAAAACCATTACAGTATACGTGATATGACACGAGGAAGCTATAGGTATATTACACATCAATTGGCAGACCATTTTTGTGGCAAGAAGGAGAAATACGATATATCCATTTCACACATTGAGTTTTCACTCTACCTTGCAGCTCTCAGCGAGATCTAGAAGGTGGAAAACACTACAACACTGTCTTAGGACTTACAGTTCCAGAGATGCGCGAGATGAGATATAAGTCTGATTTTATATTATAATGCCTACAATATTTCTTAAAATATAGGCAGATGATGGCAAAATATGATATTTATACTTATCTAATAATAAACAGATCATTAAAATTCATTGAATATATCATAAATGCTATATAAATTAATTGCTCTGGGTTCATTTGTTTTCTAAAAAAAACTTTTCTTTCTGCCACCTTTCTTAATAATTGTCGTTAGTAGTGGGCAAAATATGATAAGTCCGAAAAATGGGAAAACTTTGAAGACAATCTGGCCAATATAAAAACTACATTTTCCTTAGTGGTAAATAGAAAACAAATGCTAAGTATTAAAAGCAAGTATGTTGTCATCTAGATTTTTTCACAGAAAAACAAATTTTAAAATTCTCTTCTTAAAAGATATGTAAATTCGGACATATCATATTTTGCCGTCTTGTTACTGATTTTTGTTATTATACATTATTAAATTTGATTAATTAATTAATAGAAAGGACAATTCAAACTATTTTACTACGTTTTTATTAGCTTGCTTTCTTGTTTGTTTATCCGGTACAAATCTGGCAATCGATTTCTAACTAACTTCCCGAATAGCTAGACATTTGAAACTTTTAGCATAGCTCAGAACACGATGACAATGCATTATTTCAATACTTTTAGCCATCTTTCAGCAGAATTTAATTGGTTTTCAGAAAATTTTGCTGTATGGAAAGTTAGTTCGGAAAAAATCCGTAAGTTATTTTATTTGTTTTGCTCTATCCCATATTTACAATCTTCATTTTGACGGGTTTCAAATTTGTGATTTTTATAAATAAGAGATAAACATTGAATGACAGCAAAACAGGGAATATATCGATTATATAATTTATCGATTATATTATTTATATTATTTCAAATATATCGATGGCACGGTTTAGATTCGGTGTTGGGGAGATCCGTTGTACAAAGATTTGTCCTTTTAAAGGTTTAAGATCAGCTCTCTAGATGGTTGTCATTTATGTGAAGTAAATAAATTTGGAACTATTTTTTTTTTCACTAACATTATACAGGGTGGTCCAAAAGTCTCCCCCCCCCCCTTTTTAACTTTTGAACGGTTTGAGATAAATTAATGAAACTTGGGGGATCTCTACCATGCATAGGGAAGTTTGTTTTCATGCAATCACCCACTAGGGGCGACCACCCACTTTGCCCCCAGGCCACCCAACTTCAAAATTTCAAATTGGAGTGTATATTTTTGATATCATATTTGGATTCTACAGTGAAAAATAATAAACTTTTACTTGAAACTATTATTTCTATCTTCAATATGTTGCCCCCTATTGGTGGGCAAAGATAGCAAAATAACCCTTCCGAAATAGTAAAAAAATAACACTTAAATCGTTATAAAATTTCAACGGTTTGAAATAAAGTAATGGAACTTGGGGGATCTGTACCATGTAAAGGGAAGTTTAATTTCATCCACTCGCGTTCTAGGGGCAACCACAATTTTGCCCCCAGGCGCTGAAATCTACGATTTTTACACCTTTGCCCCCCTATAGGGGGCAAAATATTGGAGATATAAAAAAAAGTTTGAAGTAAAATATTTTTATTTTTTGCCGTAGAATCTAAACCTGCTATCAAAAATATACATTCCAGGTCAAAATTTTGAAGTTAGGTGGTCTGGGGGCAAAATGGGAGGTAGCCCCTAGTGGGTGATTGCATGAAAACAAACTTCCCTTTGCATGGTAGAGATCCCCCAAGTTTCATTAATTTATCTCTAACCGTTTAGATTTTACAAAGTATTATCGGAAGGGTAATTTTGCTTACTTTGCCTACCCATAGGGGGCAAAATATTGAAGATAGAAAAAAAAGTTTCAAGTAAAAGTTTATTATTTTTCACTTTAGAATCCAAATATGCTATCAAAAATATACACTCCAATTTGAAATTTTAATTATATAAGTTAGGTGGCCTGGGGGCAAAGTGGGTGGTTGCCCCTTGTGGGTGATTGAATGAAAACAAACTTCCCTTTGCATGGTAGAGATCCCCCAAGTTTCATTAATTTATCTCAATCCGTTCAAAAGTTAAAAGGGGGGGGGGGGGAGACTTTTGGACCACCCTGTATATTATAATAACAATAACAATTATATTATAAAAATTACATACGATTAAACAGAAAATTTAAAAACGTAGTATATAAAAAGTTCTTTTTATCTTGAAATTATTATGTAATAAAGTGATAGTGATATGATGACCGTAGTCACATTGTTAGAAATTAGATGTAAAGAAAGACTTATAAAAGTAGTCAGCTTCCTACCACAAAGGTCATCTTGAGAGAAGAGACAAACAGGAAAGAAAAAGAACAAGAAAGAGAAAGAGTGGAAGTTTTAAAGCTGGTGTAGGAGTTGAGGTTGAGACAGAGTTTTACAAATCTGACTCAACACGTTGTCAGCTTCAAACTTCAAACCTCTGTCTTAACTTCAACACTGATTCTTTCCTATTCATTCTTCCTTTTCTCTTATTCTGTGGTTGAAAGCAGGTTTTATGTATTTTAGTGGAAAGTTATCTACCCTTATAATATATCCTTATAACACAAAATTTCCGACGCCATATATCTTTTTTCTTACCTGTTAAATTGACAAAGTTCACTCTTTACTTATTAGGTATTTAGTTTATAGTTATATAGTAACCCTATATTTTTCCCCTTATTAGGTATTTAGTTTACAGTTATATAGTAACTAGTAACCCTGAATTTTTCTTCGAACTTAATTAATTTATAGTTACTGCTACGATTTCTTATTATTTATTCTATAGTTAAAGCATCGTTTATTCTTTACTTTTACATATTTAATAGTTACTGCAATCTACAACGTTTGCTCTTTCTTATATTTATTTTATAGTTAAAGCATATTTTGTTTACCCTTTACTTTTACTAATTTTATAGTTAATGCATCTTTTATTCTTTGCTTTTACTACTTTTATAGTTATTGCCTACTATGTTTACACAAGTCTTATTTTGTAGTTGCTCCATATTTTCTCTATAATAACTCATATTAACTGTACCGGTTACATATTATTAAATACTGGTTACATATATTTAGGTATACTTTTCGATTACTCATTACTTATTTTGTGGTTACAGCATGATTCTCTTTAATTTATTTTACAGCAAATTTATCGTTTACAATTTACTAATTTTGTCGTTATCATCCTTCAATTTTCACTAATTAAAGAGTTACGGCTCTTAACTATTTTAACCGCAACGTTCCTTTATAATTATTTTATAGATACTGCACCTTTTTTTTTATTTCTGTTATAGCTACCGTATACTTTACTCTTTACTGATTTACTCTCACTATAACGAATGTGGTAAACATTTGTTTTATGTTTTTTTTAAGGGGTCATTCAGTTTTATTGGGACTCTTTCACTAAAATAAACCACTCAAATATCTTTCCGAACCAAATAAAAGTGGAAAAAAAGGGACACCACCGCAATATAGCGTCGTAATTCTACGATTCATAATTTTAAGGCATAATGTACACACACACCTTTCTCAAATTCATATCTTTAAGTAAATATTTTTTTTATAATCGGCACTGATGATGGCTTTTGATTGGTCGAGAATAAAGAAAAATGTATAAAGAGGTTTTAATAAGTAAATACTTAATGAGACATTTTTTAAATAAAAAATGTATGACCACCAACACTCCAATTTATTATTTAAGTAAATTTGGATTTAAAAAACAAGTATTATAAGAAGAAAAACAAAATTTGCATACGAGTCTGCAAGACAGTGAGGCATTTTTCATGTCTTCGCTCCGCGTAAGCTACCGACATGAAATTGTCGCCAGGTTCGCTTCGCTTTATTTATTTAATATTTTGACAGTTTAACGCGTTTTTGTGTCGTTACAGTGTAACGCTTTTTGGTAACGCTTTTCGAGTTTGTTTATGTGCCAAAGTATAAAGACATAAAAATGTCAATAAGTAAAAAGTGAATATAAATAGTTTTATTGTTTGTTAGTTCAAATTTAATTCACAACAAATGAAAGAGTATCAGAAGATTTATTGAATGTTACCGGAAATATATGATATACAAACTATTATAGAAGATTAATTTCCTTGAAGAATAATTGAAATAATAATGATAATAATTTGATGACTAAAATAAAGCAATGTACTTCATTGTATAATTTAATTGGATAGAAGGAGAAAAAGCAGAAATGGCGCTTTTAATACACCAGTTTAACTATGAATAAATTTATACTCTTATTAATTAAAGGGGGATACTTAGAGATGGTTCCTAATAGATTAGGTTTTGAATAATCAATCTGGGTTGTTGCCAGCACTTTTAGAGCTTAGGGAACATGAATGGTATTATAAAACTCTGATTGCTGATGCGGAGGCGGAGAGACTATTGAAATATCTCTTTCATTTTTTTCTTTTTTAACTTAGTGCTGAGATGACAAGATGGGGAGCATTGAAGATAAGTGACCCGATTCTCCCCTAGCCATTTTATTGAAGCACGACCAATATCTCAATATATTTTCTTTGTCCGCAGGGACTTTTTAAGATTCTCTATTCTCTCATCCATCTCTTTTAATTTTACATATGACATTAAAACCCTTCTGACCTAATCCAAATTTTTCGATCAGTTGATATTTATTTTTATTTTCTTGTAAGTATTAAAATAATACCGAACGCCTCAGCTAAATTAATTTTAATTTTCAAATCCATCTTCTGTTCTCTCCTCTATTATCAGTGCCTACATTGAACAACATGTATTATTAAGTAGTAGTGGTAGTTGAGTACAATAGCATAAAAAGGTCCAAAAAAGTAAAAAATGTGTTAAAACTAAAAAGAAAAAGAATACTATAGTACCTCTGTACTATAGTACAGTTGGTTTAACTATTTTTATCTACGATTGATACGAAATATAAACATTGTATCTCTGTTTATAGATGCGTAGAAAGTGATTCTTTACGTACTTGTATTCATTGCGCATGCGCGTTTCATAATTCCTCTTTTTTACGCCCTAGTGCGCTAAAAAAGAAGAATTCTTCACCTTAACGCACGATTAGCGAGTTTAATCAAAACTTATATTCAAATTTATATCAATCAAATTTATATCAAATTTATATCGACAGGATGAATTTGGCACACAAATGGCCGCCATCATACCTTAATGGGGTGAAATGTAAAAACAAATTCTGTTTGAGGACCTTGGTGTTTAGGAAGACCTACCAACAAAATTTTATGAACAATTTTTTTTTTTTTTTTTTTTTACAGTCCACCATATTAAGGCAAGATTGTGGCCATTTGTGTGTCGAATTCGTCCTGTCGATATCTCCGGAAGCAATTGCACCAAAACCTTGAAATTTTAGAGTTAGCTTGCTTGTTAGACTAGTGGTTTTAAAGAAATCGTGACGACTCGTTGGGTCTATGGTATTTAAATTTTATATTTATAGATTGATATGAACTCCACATGTGCTATTTTTTCAGATGTATTGTTCACTTTCTAGCCTTACAGGGTAGACCATTCGCTAAGTTCCAAATAAGATGTATATAATCCTGTGTTTTGCATTTTTCTTTGACAGAATATGGAGTTTAGAGATGTGGTGATACCTCTATTTCTTTAGATTTCTAAAAGTGAAAAATCTTAAAGAAATTAATAATTTTAAGACGATGTATTTTTACATTGGACTATGTGTCTAAGAACCGTATAGGTACTACATACATTTTGATCAGTCTATAGATAAATATATTACAAAATCAAACAGTCATATCTGAGGAGTAATGAACAGGTGAATAGTCGTAGGGTTTAAAATGACTACACTTGACGTCTCTCCCTTATGATGGTTTGTTTAGATTTTCTCCTCTCAGCCTTCTCTTCTATTAATAATTAATTTTAGTTAAAGGTATATTTTCCAGGGGATACACATCTTAGTTTCTCAACTCGTTCTATAGGTTATAAAGGCGACTTTGACGCCCTCCTACAATGGATTCGTCTCTAAATAGATTCTATAAATTTAGATTCTATCTATTTGATTTGAGAACTACTGAACCAATTTTCAGAAAATTAATTTATAAGTTCGACAATTACTTCATTATTTTATCAAGTTCCTATTAGTAGGTACTCCCTAAATTTAAAATTAAAATTATTTTTCCAATTTCATCTCATAGATTAATTTATCTAAACATTAAAACAAAATTGCGTAGAAATTTCGTTCATTACTTAAGGATCTTCGAAGCATTGCCACAGGAGACAAACACCATTCTTTTTGGTATATGGTGAACTTTATCGTTTAAAGCCATCAAAATCTTAAAATCAGATTTTCGACTCATCATAATATCTTCTCTCTGTATTCCGCATATAAGGGGAAAGTAAAAATAGATATTTTACTGTTAGATTTCACACGAATGCTTAGAAATACTAAATTTCATTGTAATTGGTTCAGTAGATTATCTCGTCGCGACTGCACGGACGACACAGATTTTTTATAAAATATCTTTGGTGGACCCACAAATCGCATGTAAATACATAAAAATTGCAATTCAATCTTTCTTTTATATATATTCTATTTTTTATATAGATTCTATTTTTTTTATATAGATTCTATTTTTTATATAGGATGTATATAGGGGTAAGTAAAAATTATTTTCTTTTACTCAAAAATTAAATCGTTTTATTACCCGCTAATGAGCTAACTATTAGCAGCTAATGGGAGGCAAAAGCTTTTCTCAAAGCACAATAAAAACGAATTAGTTTATATAGTAATAATATTCATCATGCAAACATTATTTATTTATTTCTCCCGAAAAAAAAATTAATTTTGCTCTTATTACGTTTGTACTGTTGACTAACAACCTTTCCAAAATCCAAACCCTCCATGATAGCAATAAAATTGAATTTATACTTGATTTTATTCAAAGATTAAGCAGAAGTTTTGTATCAAAATGTGAAAACAGTTCAAATTCCCTCGTAAATAGTTATAAATTCAAACATTTTGGTATACAAGTAGTAGGTTTTTAAATATATTTTTTTCTACTAATTATAAACATTGCAAATAAATCCATGTAAATAATAATTATAAGTAGGGGATAAAGTACTAACAACTACCTCATAACTTTCGACATAATAACTTGTGTACAATTTTGCAATAAAATATTTTATCTATCTATTTATCCTATAACAATGTTTATATTTACCTTGCTTTCTATTATTATAAATAATTATATTAACATCGATATGAAGGAGATTCAATAATTGCAATATATTGTTATCCTGTCAGAGATATTCTGAGAATAAAAAAGAAATTGTGACATTTTATGTATACTTACGCATTTCTCAATTAAACAGTTCGATAAATTATTTATACTAATAAACTAGCCAATATTTCAGCAATTATCATTTCAATGTCAATTCGGCCTTCATTAATCAACAAATATATAAATTAAATTATAGTTTATATTTTATTGTTTTATCGTATAAAATAAGGTGTAAACCCTATAATAATTTATTAATGTCAAGTCGATGACATTTTTGTTTCTTTATGTGAAAAAAAGAATAAAAATTGCCTTGCATTTTTTAGGTTTTTTGCTTATTGTTGTTTGGTGTATGTTTTGTGTTTATTCTCTCTTCCTTTAGTTAATTGCTGATATGGTTGTTTTCATAACGGTAGCCAGCATGAGCTCGAGGAGACTCTGCCACTCTGTAATTATAGAGATAGTAGTGACCTTCCTTCGACATTTTCTCTTCTGCACGCCGCGCCGCTTGTCTCAGTGCAGAAAAATTAAGTAGAACATTCAGTCATTCAACAGTATCAAGGACGTTTAAATTGATTCTTTAATAACTAAATTTATTCAGAGGAGGACTAAATAGCTCTGTGGGTCATAGATATAATGATTATGACTTGTTATAAACTATTTGTAAGCTAAGTATTTTGAACAAAGGAGGAAGTCGTTAGAGGGGAAATAATCGGTCGTTCCGAGACAAGATAAAAGCAACTTTCTCATTTACATAATATTTTTATTGTTATGGTCCCCCAATCTACCATTGGGTTTCATTAGTCCCATCTTTGTGCTCATTGGATAAAGATTTTTGCTTCCGAGCTTACGGAAGCATTGTGAACATTCCGAAAAACAATTTATTTTTTTTAATTTCCGAAATTACAAAATCCATTGACAGAAATACGTTTCAGACTTCAGATCTCGTGTTTGTCTGTCAACGTTTTTGCGAACCACCTCACCGAATCTTTAAAACTACTCGTACTATTTGATGAAATTTAGATGGTATAGGGAATAATTAGCCCTTTGTTGGTTCCAAATTAATTTTAACCTTCTTCATTGCTTTCTCTTCCACATGCGGCATGCACTCAAACTATTGCTTCGGAAAAAAAAATCTAATCAATTTTGACATATTAAAAAAACGGGGGAAT
The DNA here is from genome assembly GCA_951217055.1 of Gerris lacustris. Taxonomy (NCBI): domain Eukaryota; kingdom Metazoa; phylum Arthropoda; class Insecta; order Hemiptera; family Gerridae; genus Gerris; species Gerris lacustris. Next base: position 28,375,143 of record OX578280.1, read on the forward strand.
AAAATTAAATGCATTAGACAATAATAGCTTTTAAAAACATAAAATCAATAAAGTACGTGCTAGGATGCGAGGAAGGTATGTGCCACACTAATTGACAGTCTATTTTGAAGGTCTTCAAAGACCTTTTACTTTTGTATTTCATAAAGGAGAACCAGAACCAACTTAACATTCGACTAGAAAATCCTTATTTTTGTTTTCCTCCAGGCTTGCAGGGATCGCAATATTGGGCGGAGTTGTGCAATGAAGACACCCTTAGCTTTCCTTATCCTTTGGATTCTGCGTCTTCATCTGTTCCACTCCTTTTGAAATTATACTGTTCTGCTCGATTTTGAAATTGACCTACCACCAATTTTTGAGTTTAGTTTCATCTCTTTTGTTTTCTCAACATTGATCTTTAGGCCCACTTTGCACCCTCCAATGGTAAGTTCTTCCGGGGGGTTTCCTTCCATATATGATGGTTTAGTGAGTTTAGACACCTAATATATATATATATATATATATATATATATATATATATATATATATATATATATATATATATATATATATATATATATATATATATATATATATATATATATATATATATATATATATGTGTATATATATATATATATATATGTATATATATATATATATATATATATATATATATATATATATATATATATATATATATATATATATATATATATATATATATATATATATATATATATATATATATATATATATATATATATATATATATATATATATATATATATATATATATATATATATATATATATATATATATATATATATATATATATATAATTTGTGAGAGACACCAAGGGATGTGCCACGCAAGCGTGACATATATATATTGCTAATAATATCGGGATTTGATGTATGTATCAAGTAGGACAGTTAAAAATTATTCTTGTGTCGTAGATCTGTGGTTAAAGCGCTGCAGCATAAACGCAAAGATCCGTGGATCGATACCCGTCGTCGGGGCACAATTTAAGGTATCTTTATCACTTCCTTATTTAATAATAATAATTTTTATGTTTTATATTTTTTGTAATCCAAGTTAAATTAAGCTTTAGAATTAAGGGGGCTTAGAATTAACTTTGGGCTATAAACATTAACTTTTAATCAGACGGTTTTGTTTAATATTGAAGTAATTTTCCTTGAATACTAGATTAAATCTTATTACCTTTCTCCCTAACCTCTGTGATTCTCTTAAACTATATTTAAAAATCTACAGTTCTCTTTCAAATTAGAATATATTAATTAATACATCTATGCATCTAGGTAACTGAAGCTGGGTTTACTTAATATTAAAAGTCTTGTTCAACGAGCAAAGCAGAATAGACTAATTTCAATTCTAATGATTAAATTAATGCAGCCAATTAATTCTTAATAACTTATGTAATAAGATTATTCCTTTTTTCTTTTTAATTAACTTAAAACTTTATTAAAAAATAAATTGGAGAAATAAATTTTATTTTTCCTCTTTGAAGTTTTTAATTATCAACTTTAAAAATACCTTTCATTGGAATCGTAAAGTAAATGAAAATAAATATTTTCTAAATTTTTTTAACTAGAATAAAAAGTAGAGTTTTTTTCTCTAGAACAAAAGTCAAAGGATAAAATTTAATTTTAACAACTTAGGTTAAAATAGAATAAAAAACAAAGTTTTAATATAAATATATTATATTAACAGTAAAATTTGATAGAATGTGGGATGGAACAGAGTCAATGTGCCAAGTTTTAGCTTCTATTGGATGACTGGAACAAGGTAATTAGCTCTACAAAGATTTTAACGATAGCCAGCCATTCTAAAACAAACAAAATCGAATGTAATATACATCATTTAAAAATGCAAAAGGCTATATTACAGCCAGGTTTAGACTAATTGTTACAATAATTTGGCAGAAAGGATCTGCATTTAAATAATTATACAAATAATATAAAAAAAATAAAAACAGGTCAAGTGTGTGCTAGTCAGCACACAGCGAGGGTCCATAGGCCACACTATATAGTGTTTAACTGTAAAGTGTATAAACAGTGTTTTTTTAAAATGCTAAAAAGCTTACTTTGAACCATTCTAAGGGTCTGATATTCTCAAAACACACTCTGATAAAGTATTTTTTTGCCACTGAACCGGACTACAACCATATAAATACATCGAAAAGACCATAATTATAAAGAAACGTATTTTGTCAATAAAAAATAAAATAATATTTTTTTCGAAATTTCCAAAAAGTGGTATCTTTACTTTTGGTCGAAGAATGTTCAGGAATTTTTTCAGATTTTTTGCACTTCACATAAGCGAGAAAGAGGGGGGGGGGGACACGTTTCACACCCACTTCAAACTTGCCTACGCTCGCCCTATCAAAGTTATATCCAAAGAATTATATATTTTTGTAATCAGCTCGACGTACCCTTTCATATGATACCCCTCACGGTGTCGAAAAAAAAAAAAATGTTTAACCCTTAAGTTTTTTTACCCTAATTTTTTTGAAAAATATTTTTTTTAAGTCGCTATATTTTTAAAATATGTGGGCAGGTACAAGACACATACATGCCAAATTTCAAAGTGATCGGACGAATGGTGTGGCCGTGAGAGCACGCGAGAGGACGGACGGACAACACGCAGGAAAATATAAGGGTCCTTGGTTTTGCCTACGGACCCAAAAAATTATATTTTATTTTCATTAATAAGTTTTACTTCTACCCGTTTATTTTAAACGAGCCATTAAGCCTGAGAAAAGGGCTTAATTTTATATATAGAAAAAAAGTAAAATAATTTAGATATCTATTTAGATAAGTTATTATCAAGGGCGGCTCCAGAGTTGACTTTCGGGGTCGGGGGCCATACAGAGGAAGGGGGGGGGAGGGGGGTTGAAATACCAAACTTTGAGGGAGTGGGGGGGGGGGGGGTGGATCCCGGCAAAAAGTTTTAAAATTTGAATGCTGAAAACGTGTTTTAAGCTTTAAGATATTTTTTATTCCTTACGTTTGAGCTATATATACAGGGTGACTGGCGTTATATGTGAAAAAATGAAATAGGTTGTTCTACGTCTAATGGGCCACAAAAAACGCTATATAAGCCATGGGTCAAATCTTAACCGTTTTCCCGCAAGTCAAATTTTATGATTTTTTTTTAAGATCGCATACCTTTTCTTATAAAAACACTTATTGCTCCAAAAGTATAAAAGCTAGAACAAAATAATTGGTATCGTTGTAAAGCTGACAAATTTGCCAATAAGAAAAGTGTAATTTTAATTTTCATGCCCTCAAATTACATGACAAACAATGTATACAAATTTTATACTTAACAAAAAAAAAAAAAAAAAAAAAAAAAAAAATCAATTGCTTTGCGGTTTTATAACTTGGTAAAGAACCGAGCTTAAACTTTTCGGATTTCAGGAAAAACTTCCTTATTTAACGTTTCGATCGATATCAATATTATTTACCCATTCATTGAGCGGAATTTTTATTAAACTTCACTGAAAGTAAAAAAGAAGCGTGTTTATTGTTGCAATTCTTGACTTACAGGTGAGTAAATAATTAAAAACAAGCAAGGTTATTAGAGGTCGACCAAGAAGTCATGGAAATGAGAGGAGTGCGCTAGTGCCGTCATGTACAGTCAGTTTTTGATATAATAGACCACGGTCAAAAAACACAGTGTTGTTCTTCTGTTATTAATAATTTTATTTTTGATAACTTCTATATTTTTTGCAACAGGCAACACTGTACCTGATCAGAAATCACTAATAATATACGATAATATCTTTACATTATTATTTATTGATTATTCATAATAATATTCTTTAAATCTAAATCGATATTCTTTTTCCTTAATCTATTTTTTTTTTCTTCCTCTTTATTTCTGAGTTTGATTTGGATTTAGAACAGTTGTGACTATAGTTCGTGCTGTATAAAAACAAACAAAACAGGAAACCTAACAGATTGGAAACCTTCCTGTTGTTATTCGTGAGATTTGACATAACTGGGCATGTCATACAAACTAGGAATGGTTATTGTCTTAGCACCCGACTGTACTGACTTCGGCACTACTCGGAAGTTCCGATTTTAAACGAAGTTAAGCTTTCCGTTTCTCCCGTGTTCATGGCAGTGGCGGATTAAGGGTGTCATCTAGGGGGTGGCGATCTGACCCTCCAATGGGTTTCGGGAGTATGGAAAGCCCTAAGGAAAGGGGGGGGGGGGGGGGGGAGCTCTCAGGATTCCTCCCCCCCGACTGCAGTAAAATATCTTAACCGTAAGTCATAGGTGTCGTTAGCAGTTAATTATTGTAGGGTCCATATAGCGGGGGGTCCGGGGGTCCTCCCCCGGAAAAATTTGAAAATATGACCTCTCAAAACAGCGCTTAAATGCATTTCTGAGGTAAAATTTGATTTTAATACTTAGTCACAAAAGGGTAATTTTTGGCTCGATTATATGGTGTAGTTTGTTGGAAAACAAGTATGAACATGAACACAAGTACATTTTAAAAAAAAATATAATATAAACTTAAAAGTATAGTTATTGTAACACAATAAAAGTTGTGCACCTAATCATTCCCTTTGTCTAAAATACCTAAAAAAAATTTCGTTCTTGGGAACGAAAATTTATCACAGTTTGTTACCTTCGGTAAGCTCGGAAGCTAAAGGGGGATTTTTAATATTTTCGTTTTATACATCTACGGAGCCGTTAAGCCCATGACAACGGACCAAATTTTATATTTAGAAAAAAATAGTTAAATTAAGTAAATTAATTTAGATAAGTTATTATATCTATTCGAAAATTATCGAATCAAAGCAAATACTCGTACTTTTCGACCCGAAAAGTGTTTTCGGGAGACAAGTTCGGGGTTTAAATTCCAAAAACGGGACAACTCCGGGACGCCTGGCGTCGTCAGAAGTTTATTATTGGGGGTGGGGGGGGAGGGGGAGGATATATTGCGGGGCCGGGGGTCCTCCCTCGGAAAATTTTGAAAATATTACCTCTCAAAACAGCGCTTTTATGCATTTCTGATATGAAATTTGGTAGGCGTTGGAAAAAAGTATAATCAAGGGGGGGGCGGTCGCCACCCCCGCCCCCCCCTTTAATCCGCCACTGGTTCATGGCTTCTTGGTCGACCTCTAGTATACTCATCTTTGTGTCAACAATAGCAATAATAAACATGATTCTTTTTCACTTTCAACGAAGTTTACTAAAAAATCCGTCTTATGAATGGGTAATAATATCAATATTAATCGAAATGTTAGCCAATAAGGAAGTTTTTCCTGAAGTACGAAAAGTTTGAGCTCGGTTCTTTACCAAGATATGGGACCTCAAAAATAATATTTTTAAAATGTTTTTCTTAAAAATAAAATTTGTATAAGATTTTTGTCATATAATTTGAAAGCTTGAAAATTAAAATTACATTTTTCTTATAGGAAATTTTTGTCAGCTTTACAACGGTGCCAAACATTTTATTCTAGCTTTATATTCTTAGTGCAATAAGCATTTTTATGAGCAAAGGTATGTAATCTTAAAAGAATCATGAAATTTGATTTTATGGGAGAACGGTTAAGTCTTGACCCATGGCTTATATAGTGTTTTTTGTAGCCCTTGAGGCGTAGAACAACCCTTGTTCAAATATTTATTCTGTTATATTACACATGAAATTATTGATTTTAATCTTGATTTACCGGACAACAACACCGTGCAATATTTCTATTTTATTTCATATCGATTTGTAGTATTTATGACTTTCACACAGCTGTAAAGACTGAATACTATTAAAACTTTTGATTACAAACTCAAGTTGTCGACCTTGTGGTCTAGCTTATCTTGTTTTTTAGTTTTCTCTTGCACATATTTTATCAGAATAATGTATTGTTTGGAATAAACATATTTACGGCTGCGTTTACTGTAAAGCGATTGTAGCAAGTGAGTTATTTTAAAGTATGGGCTACATGGAAATGTTCTTTATAATTAGTTATAGAAGAAAAGTCGTGGTTTCCATTCTCGGTTATTAAATATCGAAATGTGACGCATGGGTAACGACTAAAGACTTCGGACAAATGTGAAGGCTTTCCACAATATCTGGTTAGAAACAGAAACAAATACTTATTCATTAAGTCCTTCACAAAAATGATTAAGACGTGAAAAAAGACGGATTTTAGGCAACATAGTTCATGTTACTAAGATCCATGTGACCTCTCGGAAATAATTACCTTCTTCACTTACCATTTAACAATCCCCCCCCCCCACCATAAAAAACAACCTTTAGGATAAAGAAAAAATACTCTGCCAATGAATGTGGCACATAGCATCCTCGCAAAGAAATGACCGAATTAAGAAAAATACCTCGATAAAAATAATCAAAAAGATGGAACGGCGTGGCACTGTTCCATTAAATATTTAATAAAGTTGAAGAAATTTAAACATTTGTTGGAGAAACAAAGCCTCCAACAAGCACCAAAAGTTAGCGCACATATAATTATTTTATTAAACAAATATAAAACTGCAACCAAATCGTTGAAACCCCTGTATAAAAAGTTTTTTTTATTTTACCCAACATTTTTAAAAAATCAACAAATAAAATAGCTTTAATGTACATATCAAGGCCTTTAAAATGATATACGACACAATATTAAAAACCAAAAAAAGTGGTCACTTGACACAGCACATGGGAAAAAGTTTACTCTCATGTTCTCGCCAAGTAGGATGAACTAATGAAATAAAATATACTCAATTTAAAGAGCATTAGTGTGATTCAATCGCCGCAATCAGAAATAAAATTGGCTAACTATTATAGAATCTGTGGCCATTCAAAGACAAAAATGGAAAAAAATAAAACCAAAAAATAACAAAAATTATCACCATCTAAGGTACCGATGATGAGGACTAAAGTTGTAGATCTTTTAAAATCAGTTACCACTTTTGCTATCCATTTTCTAATACGACTTACCGTTTAGCCGCAATAAGCCCCCAAACCAGCTTAAAAATCAAGTCGCCCATTATTTTTTTTTAAGAGTGGAATAAGGGATAAAAGTGAACTTATTATAGTTATTTTTGTTCATAATATGCACGTTGCGCGTCGAATGGCGCAAACCGCAAGTCTCTAGCTCTTCTGGAAGTGGGTAAACATTAATGTCAGTCAGTGAGTCAGTTAGCCATGCGGCTTTATAGTATAAGACTCACCGGTCTTGGCTGGCCTGCGGTCAGCCTTTGCCCGTCGAGTGGCCAGGCACTTGTATAGTAGTAGTTGGTACTTGTAAGATCTGGTAATGTTTTAGTAGGTGGGTTAATAATACAGTTATAATTATTCGCAGTCGAAAAATGAAGTAAACTAACAGTACAAAGTAAGAAAGCGATTGACTGTGGAGTTATAGAGTGGATTGAGTAATGTGGGATGACAGGAGTGACGGGAGGGAATGGGAAGGTCGGACATAATTTAATAAACAAATAACACAGCAAACAACACGTAAAAACCGCTATATAACAGTTTTTCAATTTTACCCCCCCCCCCCCCCCCGGTACCAAGCGCTGTTCTTCTGCATTGCAATTTTTGCTAGTTTGTAAGGGAGTCTATGCTCTTCCATTTTTAACACTTTAATAATAAATTTTATATGAATCTTCAGAGTATAGACGAATAGCGATAATCGTATCTGTTTCGATTTGTAGTAAGTATCCTGGAGTGTATTGAGGCAGGGACAGAAGCTTTTTTAAGAACCACCTTTGTACTTTTTCTAGTTGATTAAACTGCCAGTAGCCCCACACCTGAGCATCGTAGCAAAGCACACTACGAACAACAGCGTCGAATATCAGTTTTTTTGAATAGGGTACATCTTTACACAGCAAAATCGATTTCCACGATACGTTTACACACAATTTTGAGGCCGTAATTTTTTCAACAAAATGCTTGTCGAAGCTAAGTTTCGGTGTTAGTATCAAGCCGAGGTATTTGTAGCTGCTGACTATTTCCAGCTTTTTGTTACCGTAGTACCATTTCTCTTTATTTTTTATCTTACCTCCGTTCCTGAACACGAGAATTTGAGACTTCTGAATGTTGAGGTGCAGTGACCATAGTACACAGTATTCCTCAAGTTTGTCGATCATCTGTTGCATTATTAATATGTTATCTGAGATAAGAACTAGATCGTCAGCATAGGCTAGCACACGTACAGTTACATCACCGATCTTGATGCCACCTCCTACGAACTCAAATATGTCATTAAGGAAAAGCGAAAAGAGTAAGGGGCTTAAGGGACAACCTTGTCTTACTCCTGAGTTAGTTGAGAAGAAGTCCGAAACACCACCTTGACACCATACTGCCGCACTCGTCTTTTTTTTACTGGTCTTATATTACTTTGCTTTGTAAGTTTCATCGCACATTTCCGTTTCCCCAATTTTGAACAACTTCCCGTAATTCAATCTTCCTCAAATTTTGCACATAGATACAACTAAGGTGAAGAATACAGAAACCAAAAATTAAAAAATTAAAAAAAAAAATGGCGTCAAATTTATTTGGTTTTCAAGTTTCATCGCACACCTATTACCCCAATTTTGAACCACTTACCGTCATTCAATCTTTCCCAAATTTTGCACATAGATACAACTAAGGTGAAGAATACAGAAACCAAAAATTAAAAAATTAAAAAAAAAATGGCGTCAAATTTATTTGGTTTTCAAGTTTCATCGCACACCTATTACCCCAATTTTGAACCACTTACCGTCATTCAATCTTTCCCAAATTTTGCACATAGATTCAACTAAGGTGAAGAATACAGAAACCAAAAATTAAAAAATTAAAAAAAAAATGGCGTCAAATTTATTTGGTTTTCAAGTTTCATCGCACACCTATTACCCCAATTTTGAACCACTTACCGCCATTTAATCTTCCCTAACTTTTGCACATAGATACAACTAAGGTGAAGAATACAGAAACCCAAAAAAAAAAAAAAAAAAAAAATGGCGTCAAATTTATTTGCTTTCCAAGTTTCATCGCACACCTATTACCCCAATGTTGAACCACTTACCTTCATTCAATCTTCCACAAATTTTGCACATAGATACAACTAAGGTGAACAATACAGAGAAAAAAAAAAAAAAAAAAAAAAAAAAATTGAAAATAAGACCAGTTTTGAAAAATGGCATTTTTATATTAATTATTATATAAAGATCGTAAAACGTTCACTAACTTGCTTGAAACACCTAGAGAACGATATAAGGAGTTAACTCTTTTAAATTGATTATCGTAATCTCAGCCATAACGAGCAGGAAGAAATGGGAATCAATGAATGTAGACTAACATACTAGCATAGAGAGAATACAACCAGAAACAAGGAAATGGTTACAACAGGGTGAACTCTTTTTTTACTTTCATATAGGGCGGGATAAGGAAATTTCCATATTCTTATCGCCCAAGTAATGTTTGTTAATCAAGTCTACTTACCAAGTTTTGTCTTAATAAACGTCCCTAATTAAATTAGGTCTAAGCTAAATGCAGAATTGTAGTTTAGTAGGCTTTCGCGGTTCGAATATAATAACATTCTATATGTCTTCATTAAGTCTCATTTTTGGCTTTTACTATTAGAATCATCATTAGAGGATGCTCTTCAAAGCAAGCTGATAGCTGAAAGTAAGATTTTATCTAAACATTACTTTCGTATTGACCTGTATACCTAATAAAATCTCGTTAAATTTAAATCTATTGACGTCATTTAATTTAATTTTAATTTCAATTAATAATTATAATTAAAGACTAAAGTTATCTACGTTACACATGTGTTCCTGATAAGTGTGGATTCACTAATGATCCAAGTGCTCTACTTCTATTTTCCTTTAACTCACGTTTATTGTATCACTAATGACAACCGATATAACTAATCATTTCATCAATCGCTCACTACATTTTTAATCAATTGTACCAAATCCAGAGCTGTAAATGCTTCCAAAATATGTTGTTTTTACACTTTTTTAATAAAATTTACATGTTTGTCCGGGACAAATCTTGTAACCTAAATTTGACCCACTTCCCGACTACCTACAAAATTGAAACTTGCACAGATTATGTATTTCCGATAACAATACAATAAAGAGTAATTATTTTTACCAAATAATAAGTATTAATCAATAAATTTCTGTGACAATTTAGTAGTAAAATTTAAAATTAACTGTTAACAAACACTTACTACCAGTGGCAGGTAAGAGAGTTTATTTCCGTTTAAATCATCTAATTTTGAAACGGCAAAGCTCGATTGGAACCCTGTTAAATTCGCTTTGGACACTGGATACCCACTGTATGCCTCAGTGCTAATTGCCGCTATACTCATTGAAACGTTCACCTGCTGTAGAAATGGACAGGCATTGCAGTACTTTAGATGAGGAAGGGGAGTAAATAATAAAAATAATGTTCTTAAAATTGAGATACTTCTTATCACATGTAGGTAAGTAATTCAAACATAGGGAATAACATAACCTTTTTTAATCATATTAGGTTAATTTGAACTGCATAAATCCCGCAGGGTTAATCGATATGTTAATTCGTCTACTTTATTTAATTATTTCCTCTTATTCTACAATAAACTCGATAGGCACTTAACATGCAATTAATAGTTAAACATTTTTAATTGATTTGATGATTTTCAAATATTAATTAAATTCTTATACATTTTTTTTTTAACTATTTAAGGAGGTAGATTAGTTTTATTAAGAATTATAGCTATTGCTTAATATACTGACCGGGTAATATATTAACAATTCAAACTACAGATATTTGTTCAAGATTTTGTTGAGGTAATCTTACAACATGTAAAACTATCAAAATACTTCCTTTATTTATATACGATAAATACGAGGTGTAAGAATGCAAAGTAGAATGGACGTTCTTAGCGGGTATGAACTGAACTTAAATAACATAAAATGAAGTCAGATTGATTAATTTCACTGATTTATAATGTGTTTTTCCTCTGTGTATAGTTAGGCATTCACCTTATTTTTATTTCACTCTTACATTTGTTTAACCTTTTAAAATAAACATTTAGTTTAATTAAAAATAATATCTAAAGTTGTAATTCCTTTTAACCAAGAGTATAAACAACTTTTTTTTAAAATGTCAGGTTGGATACCGTGAGAAATGGCTTATTTTACGTAGCCTACGGGACATCTCAAACGGTTATTTCGATCGTGTCAACGCGTGAGGTGCTATTCCGTGCATCTATTTTCTTTCGAGCTATTGTTTTCTTTTTCTCTTCATAAGCTAATTCGAACTGGGGATTAAGGTTACCACTGCATGTAAAAGTTGAAAGATTAATAATACGATTTAAGGCAGCTGAAATATTAAAGCTTAACTACAATTTTTTTTTTTTTTTTTTTACTTCAGAACTTACCGAAGGAGACCAAAGGATTGTGATCATCCTGAAGAACTATTTTTTTTAACGTCTCCGAATTTAAAAATTCCTTGACAAATAATCCGTTTGTGACGTCATGAAACATTTTTCGTGTCAGTCCCCATGTCTGTCGCTCAACATTTTTACGATCCATCTTAAAGACTACTCGTCAAATTTTGATGAAATTTGGGTGGTATGCTACTACTAGCCCATATTAATTTCAACAACTTTTTATGCCTGTTCCTTTCTTTTCCCCTTCAGGGTTTCGTTGGTAAAACCACCTCAAAAAGAATCCCTCATACATAGTTTCGTTCCTGTGCCTGTGACTGTCTGTCTGTCACTCTGTACGGTTCCAATAACTTTTGATCAAAAGAGATACAAACATGAAACTTTGTATTAAATCGAAGCGCTGTATTAAAGATCAAAACGATCTTTAATACAGCGCTTCGATAAAGATCGCTTTGATCTTTAGTGGGCGATTTGCGCACACAGGTAAAATATAGCTAATTAAAAATTATTAACTGTTCAAATCCAAAATGTCGGATAATTCATGTCACGCATTTTTTTAAACATTTACAATGGGGTATTAAATGAAGGGTATTGAAGAGTAGATTACAAAAATATATATCACTAGTGGAAAGTGGTTAATTTTTAATGCCATTATGTTTAAAAACATCAACATTTTGCAGGGCGTGAAATATATTATTTGACAATAGTGGGTCGTAAAAGCAAAACATCATTAAAGCACATGATATGACGCTAGGATTCTAGGATTCTAGGAATTGGCAGACTATTTATATTACGTCCTGATCAACACAACATCATTATATTTATCTTTATTCGATGTGACCGCATCAGCATGAAAAATATCTAGCCTCTCTTTGATTTAAACGATCGTCGGTGTTTGAAGCCGGTGATTGAACTATGGCTTTGGACAAGGAGCTGCAGTACGCTTACTACGTAGCTTTAATCGATCCCCGGCTAAACTATTAAACAGAGTTTTTTCAAATTCTCTTATTGAATTCTGTCTTCTTCAAATCCATATAATCTTTCAATATCCAGTTGAAAGAAAGTCAGTTATTATGCATAACTGACGAGCGAAGTTTAAATAAAACGTATAATAATGGAGTCTCTTAATTTTTCCCTACAATATCCTTTTTTCTATTTAAGCTAAAATAATTATAAAAAAATTTTCCTCCAACTAATGTTGCCCCTAGACTCATCAAATCTATCAGTTGACGAATGGTGACATAAAGATGAAATAAAGTAAAGTAAGATAAACTTAAAGATTCAAGAAATTAATGCTAAAAAAATTGATTTGTGCGCATGATCGAGAGGAAAGAACTTGCGCACAAGAAATTAATATGGTTCTATCTCTATCTGTGGGCTACTTTTGACATAACATCATGCAAATTTAGCAACATTGAACAATTAGTATATATATTATTAGAATATAAGCAGATGTTTGCAAAAAAATCGGAGGCTATCAAATTTGAATGGATAAAAATATTGCAGAATACGGACGGACTCAATAAAAATTTGTAAATGTGATTTTTTTTAAAAAAAAGATCAAGTATGGTAATGGTTTTCTCAACAAATTATAATGGAGTTTTTTTTACTTCTAATTGAGTAATATTAACAAAAAAAGTCAATAAAAAGATGTATCACGTGTAATTATCTATAAATATATGCAGTTATTAAACACGAAATATTACAACAACTCAGCATCAGAATTAACAATAAGTATTAACTTAAAAAAACCCTTAAATCAAGTTTAATTGTTAAAACGCTGAAAAAAACAAAAACAAAATTTAGCTTTCTAATTTCATTGAACTATAGCAAATTCTTATATCGTTATTGGATTTCCCATTTCGGCTTTTTAAAGTATGCTTTAAAAGTTTCTAATATTTTATAGCGTGCATTTTCATTGTTGATTTCTTTAAATGAGTAAAATGTTTTCTTTATTTTTCTCATTATCAATAGAAACAATGGTTTTATAGCAGACTGTAGACACAATGAATCAGTCGAAGAATTCTTTAAAGTAAATATTTATTTTGTAAATTTTTAGTTTTTCTTTAATTAATTTAAAGATATAATAAGTTTTATTAAAATAAACCCATCAAAGGTTTTTAATTTTTAATATGTATTTATATTTTTTCGTATTTCACGTTTACTTTGACGTCCTTCAGGACGTAAGTTAAACAGATTGACCTATTTATACAAAAGAGAAGCTGAAAAACTCCCTTGTTTCGATCTAATCCGTTGCAAACAGCTGGAGCTCCAGCCGCGCACTGAAACTACGATGCACTCAAAATAACAAAAAATAAGGGGGGACTCTTCGCGTGAGTTCGGTTAAACTCGGGTGTATTCGTGTAAGGTCGTTTCTTGACTCGGCTATGTTCGTTTTCTGAGGTTTTCTTTTTTTAATTTTCCATTTCATTCTATCTTATTGTCTTTTTGTGAGTGAGGTGATTAGATCTCTCTTTTTTTCTATTTCTATACTTTTTTTTATATCGAGATGATTTTTTTTATATTATAGTTTTAAAGTGAGTTAGAGGATTATCTTTATCTCTTTTCGCTCAATATAGAGTTGTATCTAAGCACTCTGTTGTTCCTGTGTAGATTCGTGTGTCGACTTATACTTACAATGATTTCTGTGGTAGTACTGGTAAGGCCTTCCCTCTTGGTTGTATACAGAGCCTGTAGAATGCACTAAGCTCAAAGCAAGCACACACACGAAAACAACCTCCCCTTTACAACCACACGACACACAGTACAACTACACACGCACTCTATATAGAAGAGAAGTCCGTACCGGTCTGGTTAGCTGAAGTTCCAAAGCACATACAAGACTCACACTAACTTAACAAAACTATGAAGCCCGCTTAGGACTTTGCCATATTTAGCTTCAAATCAACTATAGCACTTCGTATACCAAGTATTATCTTGCAGACTGTTCCGACGTATAACGATCTTCTGCTAAATTGACTTTAAGCAAATTCTTAAACAGTTTTAATTTGTTATAAAGGTATTAGCAATGTAAATTGATATAAATGTTGATAAATAAAAAATATCTCTGTTACTTAGCGTTATTATCACAAAAAGAACATTTTAGAATTAGTTAGAAATTTTGCCACTAAAAAGGACCTCAAAAGAGGAATCATGAGGGCAGCTGTATGTGAAACTTTGAAGAAGGTAGTTTTTGTAAAATATAGTTTTTCTAAATCACATCGAATATTACAAAATTTCAAGGGTTTTACATCTTTCTTCTTTATTTATCTTTGACTTCTAGGAACATCCATGCAAAACCTGAATAAAATCTAACAACGCGTTTGGTCGTGACTGCGTAAGAAACAAATTTACAGACAGATATCTGAAATGCCAAACGGTCAAGGGTCGAGTTAAAACAGAGACCTACGCTCGGTCAATAATAGTTAGATCCTCTATTTTGGATCTTGATTTATTTATTTATTAATAAGACATACAACTTGTTTAAAGCGAAGTCACTTAAGTTGATAGAACGGAATCAACAAAACTAATTATACAATTGGGTTCCTATCAATAGACATTACCTTGAAATAATTCTGCCGTATTGAGAAACAAGAATTTGTTTTATCTATTTTTAACAAGAAATAAACACTTATAAAAGTATTAAAGAGACAGACTTAATTTTTATTATAAATAAAATGAACAAGTGTAAGAATAGCTATATTTCATTATAGCCAATACTGTACTATCAATGCACACATTCCGATTAATAGATAAATAATAGCATAGAAAGATAGCATCTTTATAACCAACATTACTAAACACATCCACTTATTATTATGTATAATGTGTCATAAATGTAAAACATGTCTCACTTCTCTCGGAATTGAACAATATATAATGATGATTGGACAGTTGTTTGAGGTGAATGCGATCTGACTTGGCTACTAATGTCATTATTGATTAACTGCCATCAGCGTAGTTTTATAAACTAGAGAGAGAAAAAGAACATCATCAAAAAGTAATTAAAAGGTTGGTTATAGAGACAAATCGGAAAATGTTTCTCATATGGACAGTGTTATTGTGATAATCCTCTACGTTTAGATGACAATCTAGACTTCAACTAGAGCGTTGTATCGGAAACTAGTTATTACCCAGGACACCGTTTCATTACAATTGAAATTATTATGTAGCATTTTTGTTTTTGTTAAGAGTGCAGATCCTCAAATTTTCGCTTCAATGTATATTTTTTCCTTAATTATACAAAAGTACAAAAGTCAAAATAGTATTTACCCTTCAAGATGCAAGTCGTTGGAAAGCTCTTTATACAGTAATTGTTGTTATGTACACTTTTGTCATATTTTTATATAAGAGGGGGGTAAAATGGAAAAAACAAGTTTTATGCTATTTTTGACCCTCAATTGTCAAAATTTGACCCCTTCTTAATGAACTCCAAAAATTCTGGCCAACGAACTCATCCTTTCTTTTGATATTATTGACATTTTAAAATTTGTTTGGATTTTTTAAAACCTAGGGTGAGATATCGTCTGCAGTGACACATACATACATACATAAATAGACTGCCAATTAGTGTGGCACATAGCTTCCTCGCATCCTATCATGTACTTTATTGTGTAAAAACGATTAATAGTTTTTAGCGATCTTTAACACTTCATATAGAGGTGTCGCAGTTGGTTTTACTAAAAAATTGTATTTGTAAGAAATGTTTGTCTCATTGAATAGATGAAGTTTTTTTTCCCGACCTAAAATTACAATTTTAAATTTGAAGTTCTCGTTTACGCGAGCGCTGCACGTGAACGCTTGGACGGATAACGTTGTCCAACGAACTCGTCCTGGTCATTGGTAAAATGAAGATGTCTACCGAATTTCATCAAAATCGGTCGACATTTACTCAAGTTATCGTCACACGTTTCAAGGATTCGCGGACACACAGACCGACAGACAGACACGGAACCAAAACTGTTCCCTGATGTCTCAAACGGATTTCTGTCTTGGAATTTTTAAAATCGGAGATATAACACATTTTCGTTCTCTAAAGTGAACACAATGCTTCCGTTACCTTTGGTAAGCTCGGAAGCAATAATACATGCAAATAATAATTAAGTTGCAAGTAGCAAATCAAATGGCAGATTGTAAGCCCATTTTAAAATTCTATTTACTTATTATGTTAGTTTATTTATTTTTAATGGGAAATAAAAATGTATCCCACTTATTCCAGTTTAATATAGAGGACACGGTCAAAAACCTTAATAAAGATTTGAAATGTTTTTTTCTGACAGAGACGTGACATAAGGTCACGAAGTTTTGAAAACATCCAACTCGTTATTCCAATTGGATAACATTTATTTCACTGCTTTCCTCCCCCACAAAATTTATTGTTCAATTCTATTTTTAGATTAACTTGTATAAACATAATGAGCTACAAGCCTTTGATTACCCCAGATAATTAAGGATTAAAATCAATTCAATAATGTCTCAAATCCGTAGTACATTATGCAGAGATTGCATTAAGAAGAAAATTAAATAGAGATTTTGTTGGATTAACGTTTTAAGATTTACGGCATCCTTGTGGTAATGTGGTTATTTTAAAATGTATGTCTGTCGTCCATAAAATTACTGATAAATTATTAAGGAAGACCATTATTCAGTGGAAATTAATGCTGGAAAGGTAAAAAAAAACCATCGCTATCATTCAAACATGACCTATAATGAAAATTGATTATGTTGAGCTGATTCAGATAAAGTGTATAAAATGCAATGAATAATTATGTTTTCTTGTTTTGTGTAAATTATCGTTTTAGCTTCGTAAGTTTTTTGTTTTCTAAAAAGACCATGTACGTGTACTACATTTTCGTTTCCTGTTAAGCCAAGGTAATAGAAGAATTGTGATCATTCTGAAGAACGAAATTTTTTTTTATGTCTCCGCATTCAAAACTTATTAGACAGACCTGCGTTTCAGACATCAAGGAACATGTTTGTTCTCTTGTCTGTCTGTCGTGGATATTTTTTTGGAAAAAAAAGAAGAAAAAAAAAAATAATAATAAGTTAGTCTCGTCGAATAGATGAAGTTAGAATTTTGTCCCGTCCTACAATTCCAATTTAAAATATTCTTGGGAGCGATGCGCGTGATCGCTTGGGCGGGTAACGTTGTCCATCGGACACGTCCGGGCATTGGTAAAATAAATATGTGTACCGAATTTAACCAGTCGGTCAAATTTTACTCAATTTATCGTCCCATGTTTCCAACACACAGACAGGATGCATACTTTGTTGAATGTAAGAAGCTCGCTAACGCTTGCTTTAATTAATACCAATATCTTTAGAAGCACTCTCTTCAAAAAGTAATTTAGTTGGTTTGTCATAAATAGCCTATTTCTGATCCCATATAAGTTTCAATATTCTGCGCCCATTTATTTCGGAGTTGGATATTTGGATGGTTTGTCGAAAGCAGCCCTTTAGATAGCCCTACTAGATTAATTCCAACTGTCTGCGCTCTTTAAATGTTGCTCAATTGATACATTAATTCGTGTAAAAAATCTAAACCATTATGACAGATTTAAAAAAATCGGTCCGAGACAACTCAGACAAACTTTCTCATATATGAGTTTATAATTACTTAGCCCAGTGTTTCCATTTATTAGTTTTCAAATGTACATTTAAATATTATTGAACATTTCATCAAAATTTATCATAAAAATAACTTCTCCTGGTCGGGGAATCGAACCCGGGCTCTCTCCGTCCGCGTTTTAAGCTAATATCTCAGGAACTAGATTTTTCCCGGGAAAACGGCTTATATCGTTGGATTCGTATTCAAATGGACTACATTTTAGAATTTTTTAATCAAAATCGTCGGAACCGTTTTCGAGAAATAATTTTTTTTCATGTTTTTTCAGAGTTTTTGGGGGGTAGCGCCCCCCAATTTAGAGCTAAAATTCATTTCTCGATTTCGCCTCGGGGTATGATTTTTCTGAACATGTATGGCAAATTTCGTCAAAATCGGCCCAGTAGTTTGGGCTCCAGGCGTCTGCACAGACGACAGACAGACGACAGACGACAGACGACAGACAGACATTTTTTAAAAACCACTTTTTTGGACTCAGGGGACCTCAAAACGTGTAAATCCATCAAAATCTCAAAATCGAATTTTCGCGCCATCACAATACTTTCTCTTTATATGAGAAAGTAAAAAGGGGAAAAATTAAATAAATTTGGCAATAATAGTTTGTAAAAGCATAAAAGCATTGAAGTTCTCGAAATAGTACGCGAGGAAGCTTTGTGCCGCACTAATTGGCAGGCTATTCTGATGTGAATCAGCAAACGAGTTCTTTAGGAATAAATCAACCGAAGATTGCAGTTCTATTTAAATTTGTATCCGAATTTATCCAATTGTATTCTGTAAGTCAGTAAACGAGTTATTTACTAATAAAAATACCTAATAAATTGCAGTACCATTTGAATGTATATCCGATTTTATCTAATTATATACTATTAGAATTAGAAAACGAGTTCCTCACTAATCAATAAACCAAAGATTGCAGTTCTATTTGAATTTATATACGAATTTATTCAATTTTAATCTGAATAATCAGCGAATGAGTCTAGTCCTACAGCTCTCTGTTCTTAAAATGCGATTGATTTTTAAAACAACCAATTTTGTTCGTCCACTTTAATTTAATAATGATATTCGCAATTCGCAGCCTTACCGTACCAACGAAATCCTGAACTAAATCTCGAAGGCATCTCTGCTTTTCAAATAAACTACTAATTGAAAAGCAGTGGAAAGTTTTTAACAATGAAACTTTTTTTACGTTTTGCACTAAAGCAATGAGAATACTAAAGGGCATTTATAAAAGGATAAACATAAAAGATAAAGACTTCTTATTTAGTATTGTTTTATTTAAAAGCTCAGTTACGTTCCTTGAACTGAAGGTCAAAATCTGATTTCATACAACTTAATATTACAGACTTAAATTATATTGTTTTTAGAAAGATCTTGGTAGTGAGAGACTACATGCGGTAATGGGTAATTCAAGTGGTAAAAGAAGGGAAGTTAAAATTGGAAATGCGGCCTTTCAATGATTTATTTATTTAAAACTAATAGTGCAATAAACAGAACCTGTATTCAGGTGATATGACGAGAATCACAACGACAACAGAATTTTCATCGTTCAAAAAAATTTTTTTAATAACACTTAACAGTCAGCTTTAGAATGATCCAAGGTGGGGGTCGAAATATTGCAAAAGTGAGGCTATTATAATTATTCAAAACCCCAAGGAACACATTATACTAATTTATTTAAATTATATGGAGAGTACTTTTATTATATTATCTTTAACCATGGAATAATCGCACAAGCCTTTTCTTTATTATATCTTAAACAATATTTTGATACCTATACGATTGAGACCGCGAAGCTCACTATGACCAAATTTATGAAAGTAGGTAAACATTTATCTTGGGACTCCATACTCCATTTTTATTACAAAATTCACTCAAAACAATGTGGAACTAAATTCTAGAGTTGCACCAAATGCTCATGGAGGGTCTACTCGTATTTCATCACAATTTAATTGCATATAATTCACGAAGGCTTTCATCCCATTTGTCAAAGATACTTTGGAAGATCATCAATTCCAATCCACGACGATCGAAAATTCCTTCGTACTCGATATCGCATCAGACCACTACACTCAATTCCATGAAATCGTAAATCATGATGAA
This sequence comes from Gerris lacustris, assembly GCA_951217055.1. Lineage (NCBI taxonomy): Eukaryota > Metazoa > Arthropoda > Insecta > Hemiptera > Gerridae > Gerris > Gerris lacustris. Next base: position 28,395,249 of record OX578280.1, read on the forward strand.
GATTATGGTGGTATTACATTTACTCGATAGTCTCAACAAACAATAAATCACGTTTAATGGTTATCTTTATTATTTCAAAAGACATACATTTAATGAAATTTTATTCGCCAGTACTATATAACTTTAAATTTCGATTGTTTCTTTACTTATAATTTTTATTGTGTAAGATATTTTATCAAAACAAATTGATACTTACTGTCTGCAAGGGTTTTGGGGGAATAGTGGCCGTCGGACACTCGTTTTGTCCGCATATGTTACTTATTAATCTTCATATATATTAAACTTAAACAGCACGAGGGACGAGGGCCATTAGTGGTAAATAATCTTCATATTTTCATATTATTATTAATTAAGTAGTTATTAAGTTCTTTTTTTTGAAGACACCAAAGTAATTTATAACATTTCAATAGTTATGGGATGTTATACATAACGTGTGTTATTTAATATTGTATATATGTATACAATACATTATATAATTAATGTTTGTTAAAGTAATAACATAATCTATTCTAGTTTAACGAATCCAATTAAGTTCTAAGTTTAAAGAGTATGAGCTGAAAAATAACTTTAATATTAGAGAATTCCTTTATCTTTGTAGCCTCACTAGGAAACAAAAAGTTTAAAACAACTGGGCATGCGCTATGTTAACTGTTCCCACTTCTCATTACCGTATTCAGAAATATGTTTAACTCTTCCGATTACCTTCTTTAACAAATACCGGGACTAATCGGCAACTCTTAACGAAATTATTACAACTTGTTCATTTATTATATTATTGCTTTTTTAATGACTCCTCGTATAATGTATTCTGACGTCTATATACGCGTGTGTGCTGCGTAACCCAGTGAATAATAGACTTCAATAATATTTGGTATACACGTTCAGAAAAATACGAAATTGAAAGAAAAATTTTGATTTTAAATTTAGGGGCACCTTTGTCCAAAATGTTTGAAATCGTGATTTTATTTCTCATAAACTATCTGATTATTAGGGAATTCTATCTGTATAAATACCATTGAGTCTATATACAACTTATTTTTCCCAGAGAAATATATTTTTTGACGATAATTCCCGCACAAAGGATAAGGGGAAAGAACACCGCTAAATAGAGACCACCAAAATGCAAATATTTATATAAAAAATTGGTCTTGACCGATTATTCCGCAATTATACAACATTAATTTGGTTGTGACATCCCTGCTTCTCTTATCAATTATGCATCTGATAACTTGCAATCTTGATATCTTATCGAATCATATATTGTTGCTGGATCATATGCATATAATATATAGTATGAGTTGTATAACAGTTCCATGTTAAGACTTCAGATGTTAAGACTGTCTTGCTTAAAATCTTTGTCCCATACCTATTATCTACTCTTTAGGAATATGAACCTCCATCTTAAGAATCTTCTAGAAGTTCCAAGATGTCTTTAAGCAGAAGTTGTGTATATTAGAGTGTATATTAGAGGGGTATTAGAGATGGATGGGCCTTTTCAAGAGCCCATCCATCACCTATGTCATGGATGGGCTTTTTTTTGTCAAACTTACAAACCAATTTTTCCTCAATATTTTTATATTAAAGGGATATGTATATAATTTTCAAACGAACTTAATTAATCCTGGAGAAAATGGCTTCCCAATTTTAAAATTTAAGGTTTATGACCGGAATCTTTTTTATAACAATACACTGAAATAATATTTTTCGGGTAGTACATTTGTTTGATAAAACAATAGAAGCGTTCGACCGTACATCTAAAAAAAAGTTAGTAATAACATAAAAGAAGTAAAATCAAAGGCATTATTTAACCGGATGAAAAAATATGTTTGAAATAATCTGCTTGACGAGGCACGCAACTTTTTTCTTTTAACCCTACAATTTGTTTTGACTCTATTGTACCACAACCATAATATTGCCCTCTTTACAAAAAGAGCCACGCAATGGCTTATAATTATATTGGGTTGAAGTTATATTAAAATAATTATAATATAGGAAAAGAATAATTGTTATCAATCAATATTTTATTAGTTATAATTATTGGTAATATTAAAGATAAAAAAAATGATAAAGAGAACAAAAAACAAGTTAACCACAGTGTATTGTATTTCGTTTATCAGTTGTTTTTATTGTGGTTATCAGTAAAGCTAGACTGGTTGATATAGAAGTTCATAGTTTGCTTATCTATACTGCGGTCTCTATGTATGTCATTTTATCTCCAGTGCACTAGTGACTAGGTGGGCAATTATTTTTAACCATGTGTTGGTTTTTTTTAAGGAGAATAAAATTGTAGCGAAGCTAAAGTAATAAAATTAACAAAACAAAGAAAAATGATTTCATAACAATTTTATTAGTTATTTTTGTGATAACAATGTCATTTTGCTATTTGCTTTTCTTAACTTATAGATAAAATAACAGGAATATTTGATCGGATTTTATTAAATAGTAGTCCAGTCAAATGGTGCATGAAATGAGCTCAAAGTGGAAAGTTCTGGTGTAATTGTTGTTAGTGGCTTACTTTATGTTTTTTGGGGTGCTGAACACGAATCTGAAGTTGTCCAACAAAATTTCCCTCGGCAAATATGAGAAATCATCGAAAAACTACAAAACAAAATGTTTTTTATTGGTTTTCAGCTTATAACTTGCAAAGCAATCTACTCAAGCAAAAAATGGTCTAGTAGTAAAATAAAAAAGAGAAAATAATCTACAATTTATGTCTATAACATTTATTTGTACGTCGTATGGTTTTCACGCAAATGGGAGTTGAAATATTGGGAAGAGGTGGCTGGTGGAGGGTACAGGCTGAAGGGTAAACGGTTGGTGGCCAGACTGCGCTGGCAGTTAATTTTATGTTTTTGGGTGTGCTGAACACGAATCTAAAATTGTCCAACAGAAATTTTACACACAAATATGAGAAATCATCATAAAACCACTTTTTCCTTTATTTTTTTAGTGGATTTCGCCTTAAACTTACAAAGCAAGCTATTTACGCAAAAAGTGGAAGAGTAGTAAAATAAAGAAGAGAAAATAACCTACAAATTATTTCTTTACCATTTTTTTGTAAGTCGAATGGTTTCTATGCAAAAGAGGGTTTGAAATATCCAATAACAATGTTTACCTACAAGAAATAAAGAATAAATATTAATGGTGTTACTTGTTGTTTTTCAAAAATTACTGATTTCCCGGTTAAGTCTGGCCACCAACCGTTTACCCTTCAGCCTGTACCCTCCACCAGCCACCTCTTCCCAATATTTCAACTCCCATTTGCGTGAAAACCATACGACGTACAAATAAATGTTATAGACATAAATTGTAGATTATTTTCTCTTTTTTATTTTACTACTAGACCATTTTTTGCTTGAGTAGATTGCTTTGCAAGTTATAAGCTGAAAACCAATAAAAAACATTTTGTTTTGTAGTTTTTCGATGATTTCTCATATTTGCCGAGGGAAATTTTGTTGGACAACTTCAGATTCGTGTTCAGCACCCCAAAAAACATAAAGTAAGCCACTAACAACAATTACACCAGAACTTTCCACTTCAAACTACCATTTGACTGGACTAATAGAAGTAGTTTATTAAATCAATTATTGTTATGCTATTTGCAATGATTTTTCTTGAGTTAAGATAATGAAGGCAGGGCTACTTGATCGGCTTTTATTAAGTAGTATAAGTAGTAGTAACAGGTATATTTAATCAATTATTGTTACGGTATTTGTAAATGAAGTGATGATTCTTAAGTTAAGATAATATAAGCAGTAATGTTTGATCTGCTTTCATTTAGTCGAAATAGTTAATTCGATAAATTATATTGTTATACTATTTGTATTTGCAAAGAAAGTCATGTTTCTTAAGTTAAGATAATGAAGGCAGGGCTGCTTTATCGGATTTTATGAAGAAGTATATTCAATCAATTATATTGTTACGGTATTTGTAAATGAAGCGATGTTTCTTAAGTTAAGATAATATAAACAGTAATATTTTTTGATCGGCTTTTATGAAGATGTATGTTCAATCAATTATTGTTATGATATTTTTAAATGGAGCAATGTTTCTTAGAGCTAAGATAATAAAGGCAGGAGAACTTCATTTCAAAAATTGCTGAATTAAAAATGCGTTTTAGACATCACGAATTATTTTTGGTCTCGTGTCAGTCTATTCCTATTTCAGTCGAGCCAATATTTTGCCCAAAATAAATTTCATAGGCTAAGCATAGCAAAACTAAGAAACATATATATCTTAATCTACACCGGATCTACCAACGCTTATTCAAACAACTTTTCAAATCTGATCTCCGCCTATGAACTCGACCTATCCCTCAGAAAAAATACAAACCTTTTTTGGAGAGAAGTAAAGACGATGCAAGGATCTAATCAATGAACTTCCTTCTGCCTCGCCACCGCCGATGGAATCATATCCGACCCTCCTGCTGTGTCTAAGGCGTTCGCTCAACACTTCGCCTCCGTCTTTCCTCATTCACCGACTATTTCTAAATCAGTTACTGGACCAATATCCCCATTTTCTCTCTCCACAAATCAGGATCCTCAGTATATCCATATTCCCGTCATTACTTCCACACACGTCCTTGAATCTATATATCCACCTTAAAATCATCCTATTCTTCTGGCTGTGACAATATTCCAAGTTTTTTAGTAAAAAAGTTCCAATCCGTATTCGCCCCAGTTCTCGCTTCTACATTTAATTGTTGTCTTGGTTCTTCGACTTTTCCTTCCCTCTGGAATCAAGCACTTATTGTCCCGATATTTAAATCAGGTGATCGCTCCGATGTTAAAAACTACAGACCCATATCGATTTGTAATGTTTTTTCTAAAGTCTTCGAACTCCATTCCTATTTATCCTCCTTAATCTACCCTCTTCTTAATCATCGCCAACATGGCTTTGTTCCAAATAAATCTACTACCAGCAACTTGCTATCTTTCTTATCTTATCTCGGTCCAACTGTTTCTAAAGGTTCCCAGGTAGATGCAGTTTTCTTTGATTTCAGTAAAGCTTTTGACCTTGTTAACCATTCCATCCTTATTATCAAACTTACGTCTCTTTCTTTTCATCCCCAATTAGTATCTTTTTTTAGCAGCTATTTATCAAACAGAACTTGTCAAGTCAAAATAAGCAGCCACCTTTCAAAATCTTACTACGCTTATTCAGGAGTCCATCAAGGATCAATTCTAGGCCCGTTGCTGTTTCTTGTTTTCATTAATGACTTAAGCGAAGTTATTAAATGTCCCTTCCTATTGTTTGCGGATGACTTAAAAATATTTTTAAAGGTTGATTCTCTTTCCTCTTGTCAAATTCTTCAGAATGAAATCGATGTCATATCTTCGTGGTGTAAAACAAATAAAATGATTATCAATACCTATAAAACATCTTTCATATCGTTCTCACGACGTCGACACCCTTTGCAATACAAATATATTCTTGATGGAACCATTCTCACCCGCTCCGGTTCTGTTTGTGATCTTGGTATTATATTAGATTCAAGACTTAAGTTCAATCTGTATATAAACTCAATAGTTACTAAAGCTTCTCAGCGTCTTGGTCTTATCCGTAAAATCAGTTACCATCTTTCACTAGAGTGCTTCCGTTGTCTTTATGTTTCTCTTGTCAGGCCTCTCCTTGCATATGCTGTGCCGGTTTGGAATAATTTCGCTTTGATCCACTCGGATCAAATCGAGAGAGTCCAGCGGCTTTTTGTGCGGATCTGCTATCTTCGATATTTCTTCAGGAGAGTCTACTACTCATATGAGCATTTATCTGAGAGACTAGAACTCTCGCCTTTGCGCCAGAGGAGAAAAGCCTATGAAATATTGTATCTCTCGAAGGCCCTGAATGGTTAGTTGCGCTGTGAGGAAGTTGCCTCTCAAGTTGTGGTTCTACCTGTTGGACCTCGAGCTAGCAGGTTTGCGTATATCAAGCAGATATCTGACATGTGTCCTTTAGTCCGTTCCGTCCATGGTCTGAATTCCCTGTGCCGTACTAACAGTAATGTCCAAGTTTCTACCTTATCTAAACTAAAATCCATTCTATCCCTCCTTTCCCATGGCCAGTAATATTTACTAATTAAGTAAACTTCTTGAGCGCTTATCTCGTGGCTGTATGGCTGCATAAGGCTCATTAAAAAAAAAAAAAAAAAAAAAAAAATTCAACCTTTTGCCTACACTACTACTTCTTATTTTTTTCTATAAAAATAATAATTGTTCTATTACCCATTTTTCCTTTTTATTAACTTGCATTTTATGCTCGTGTGACCATTTGTCTATCGGACTGTTTGACGTGAGGAAGCAATGTTTTTTCTTTAATAATTATGTTTGAAATATTTGGTGTGTAATAAAAATTTCTAATATTATTTATTTTTATAAATTAATGCTGGAAGATGTTCAAAGAAATTTCTTGTTACATTTTTAGTTTCCATGATGTATAAAGTATTATTAATACTGCAATTCTGTTCAATGAACTGATAATAATTCAATATTATTTATATATATATATCTGACGATTTGCCTTCTTTTAATTTAGGGGTTTGTAATTCCATTTCGCTAGGGAAAGTCTAAATCACAAACATCGAAGCCGAAAGCGCACTGTGGAAACATTAGTTGATTTTTCGAATATTTTACAAAATCTGAGTAGCACCTGGTTTAGTCACATTTCAATATAAAATATAAAATTGAAATGAAATTCCAATTAAAAATATCCAGTTAATTAATACTCTTGAAAATACTAACAAGCTGCACCTTTGCTTATTATTATCTGTGCTTGGTAAAATTAATTACACGTTGAATGGCATGTTCAGAAAAATACCTGAGGTGATATCGAGAAATTAATTTTAACTCCAAAATAAGGGGTGCTTCCCCCAAAAACTGTGAAACAACGTGGAAAAAAATAATTTCTTGAAAACGGTTCCAACGCGATGTTGATAAAAAAAATTCTAGAATATAGTAAATTAGAATACTAAGCTAACGGTATAAGCCGCTTTCCGGGGAAAAATCTATTTTTTGAGAAAATGGCTTTAATCGTGGATGGTAAGAGGCCGGGTTCGATTCCCTTCCTCCAATCAAATCACCTCCTACTCCCCTCGTCTATCTCCCTCCCCTCGTTCTCTCTAGTAAAACTATTAATAGTTTTAGCCATCTCTAACACTTCATAGCGGTCTCGCTGTTGGTTTTATAAAAAAATCCCGACCTAAAATTCCAATTTTAAATTGACGTTCACGTTTGGGTGGATAACGTTGTCCAACGAACTCGTCCTGGGGCCATTGCGTAAAATGAACAATGAACATGTCTACCAAATTTTATCAAAATCGGTCTAATTTTACTCAAGTTATCACACGTTTCAGGCAGGGGGTCGTGGACATACAATTTTTTCGTTCTCAAAAGTGAACACAATGTTTCCGTTACCTTCGGTAAGCTCGGAAGCAAAATGGAGAACACTGGACCAAGTAATTATAAACTCGTATAGGTTGCTTCAAGTAATAAACTCCATAAACTGTTTTGAAGAAACCACAAATTGAACAAACTCACAGATTGTGGTTGATTAAAGGGATTAGTACTGCTCAGTTTGTGTTTGATTAAAAATATTGGTACTGGTACTGTTCAGTTTGTGGATGATTCCAATACATTACCAGTTTGTTCAGTTTGTAGTGTTTATTACGTGAAACAACAAAAAATAAATGTTAATGAAATAAAATTTTCGTTTCGCGGGGATCAATCAAAAGTAAATAACAAAGTATATTGGATTTACCGATGTTTCGAAAAATAATCGTATATTTCCTCCTCCAAGGTATTATAAAAGAATGAATCTTTAATAATCATAAATCAGGTATAATAAATCATTTTTATATTATAACTTGAAGAAGGTGTAAATCTAAACCTTTCTTTTTAGATTTTGCTATCCTCAAATTCTATTTAATTTACAGTAAATATCTCATATCTATCATTATAATTTTTCGACATGCTTAATTCTCGAAAATGAGATTTTAATTAGCACACTTTGTCGTGCTTATTACCTCATATAACAACAAAACTTAAGGACTAACATTAGTTCACTTTGTGGTCGCTTCAAGACATTAGTAATTTGTTCAGTTCGTGGTTGCTTCATGAAATTAATAATTATTATGGATTTTGAAGTCTTCCGGAGGAAACCGAGTCATATTGGATGGATTTTCTGCCTCTGCCGTTACTTCTCCTATTCTGGAGGCATCTTCAGGGGTATGCATGTTGCTCTAAGACGTGAAGAGAGACAACGTAGACTAGGTTGCATCAAGACATTAGAAACTAATTCAGTTTGTAGTTACTTCAAGACGCATTAGTCAATATTTCAATTTCTTGTTGCTTCAAGATATTAGTAACTTGTTCAGTTTTTATTGTTCATTGAAATGATTATTACCTATATGTGTACTCCATGTACAAAATAGCTGATAATTAGATCTAATATTAATTTATTCTCAAAAGAACCTACTTACTTACAACTTACGGGAATATAAAAAAATGTTCTTTATCCATATTAAAATGAACTAATTTAATTTCATTGCACAAACAACTTGCATATATCGAAGGGAACCTTCTTGTCTTTCTTCATGAGCAAAGGTCAATCCATATTTTATACTGATATTTTCCATTACAATTTTTTTTTTTTTATATATATAACCTTTTATAATTTTCTTTTTTTTTATAGAGTCGAAGGCTGTAAAAAAAAAACTAGTTGAATTCCTTTCAGAAATAATACAATTAACTTAATACGTTAGGATGATCTAACAGTTTGTTGCGAACGATTCATACCATGAGCAAATCCTTTGAGAATGATCTTTTGGCGTTAAAAACGTCAGGTTTAACAAAATCTTAACGATATAGTCAATTTGTTTTATAGTCAATTCGTGTTAACAGTAAATTTCACTCTGTAACTTAAGCCAACCAACTTCAGTTGTTTTATTTATTTGGTTTAAGTTAATAGTATTTTGTTTAAGTACTTCAAATTAATATGAGTGACGTTATTTTGCAGGTGCTTCGGTTTTTTTCTAAGTCAATTGAGTTTGTAGTTGCTCTAAGTCAGTGTTTCCCAAAGTGTGGTACGCGTACCCCTGGGGGTACGGGAAAAGTTTGGTGGGGGTACGTGGTGCACAGAGCTTTGACTGCGCAGTCAATTTAATCCTGAGAAGGATAAAATTGTTTATGTTGAGGGAACAGTTCATCATAATTTGGTTCCCTGTTAATTTTGTTCTTAAATTGGATTTTTGTTTTCGTTGTGCACTAAATTTTTTTTATGCTCTGCGTCTGAATTAATTCTTTACCCTTCAACGACCCACATTAAAAATATTCGAACATTTTTTTTATTTATTTTTTATTATTGTTATTGATGTATGCGCATATTTTATTATATTTTTTTTTTATTTATTTATCCTATTTCTTGTTAGGTTTGTTCCATGACGACTAGAGTCGTGGGACAAATCCCAATGAGTGAAGTGACTCACATTATCAGACATAACTCCTTGGTTTTAGTTTTGGACAAATTACTTTTTAGGAGTAATAATTTGTAAATATTTGACAAATAGACAGTTTTTAATTTCCATTTTTAAAAAGGATTTAACCTAAAGGGTTGAAAATGTTCCAATATAAGCGGGAACGAATTATAACCGTTTTATAGAAAGGAAGTAGTTTATAATTATTTTATTTAAAAAAAAAAAAAAAACAATACCTCGATTGACACAATTAGAAAAAATTACAAGATAAAAAGAACTTTTTATATACCTACTATGTTTTTAAATTTTCTATTGACTAAATAAAAAATCAATATGAAACTTTTCAAAATGAAGATTGTAAAAATATGGGGCATATCAAAACCAATATAAAAACTTGCGGATTTTTTCCAAACTAACTTTCCATACAGCAAAACTTGCTGAAAACTAATTAAATTCTGCTGAAAGATGACTAAAAGTATTAAAATAAAGCATTGTCATCGTGTTCTGAGCAATTCTGAAAGTTTCAAATGTCTAGCTACTCAGGATGTTAGTTAAAATTCGATTGCAAGATTTGTACTGGACAAACAAGAAATCAAGCTAATAAAAACGTATTAAAATAGAATTAAATAATTAAAGACAACCAAAATAGAAATGCTTTTTTTTTAACGAGGGGTAATTAGTGTTACGAAAATTATAGAAAGGGTACACAGATGTTAAAAGTTTGGGAAACACTGCTCTAAGTAAACAGTTCTGTGTTCAGTTTTTTAGTTAATTCAAGTTTTCCCAATATATTATTATTATTGGACACCTAAAATTATGAGTCTAAACACCCCTTAGATTAGATTCTTTTAGTTTTAATGTTAGCCAAATCCTTCAAAACCGCACCACTAAAAAACAAATTTGTTACAAAAATGATCATTTCAAATTATTTAAAATATTATTAACTTCAAGTGAAGTTTAAAAGTGTTTAGAGACATTTACTACGTTCACACATCGTTTTGAATACGATCCGCTAGTTCAAAACACAGTATGAACGGAGAACGACGGATCGTATCGGTTTTAATCCGCTCCACCAAAAATACGTGATCGGAACGGGGGATCGAATTCAAAACGCTCGTATGAACAGGTCGTGGAGGTGATCGAGATACCAGGTTATTTTACTCGTTTCCACTTTTTAAGTTTTTTGTTTTCGTGAGCTTCCGTTTCTTTTTTTTAAACTGCAAAAACGTTTTTAAACAAAAGTTAATACTATAAAGAACCTGTAAAAACTTTTTAACTTGTAACTAAAATGTAAAAATTCGCAGACATATTAGGTAACAAGAAAGGTTTTACTTGTGACGTCATCGTTATGAAAAATCCGAAAACAAATATTTCGATCACCTGTAATGTGTGAACGGTCAACGGTGAACACGGATCGTTTTGAAAACGAATTGGATTCGGAACGCTTTCAAAACGATGTGTGAACGTAGTAATTGTCTACTGGTTTGGTTCAGTTGCCACTTGTCTAGATATCTAGAAGTAAGTTGCTAGGAAGATAAGCGAACAAGTGTAACCTGGGTATTTACTAGATAACATGTGTACCGTGTTTGTAATGCTCTGGAAGGGATAGAACCAGCCCTAGCTCAGCCTTGTATGTAGCAGTATCATCGGCTCAATGTAACTGCGCACTAACCAGACCTGTCTAACCGTCCTAAACACTCTCCTTCAAGCAATGAATAATACTACACCTTCGCCCTTTCAATTATACCACTGTCACCTCACTTACCACAGACGTAGTTAGACCTTTAACAAATTATATTCATACTATTTTCAGTTGCAGATGAAAATAGTTCTCTTTAACGTATAAATAAGTAGAATTCCCTAAAGACATCGAAGTAACAAACATGTCTAATTCATGCCTTACGACTCTAATAATTTAGAACTCTAATTTAGTTTGCCGAGTTTACACGAGCGTGTTCTACAACTCAGCTAAATTCCGCATCTCTAGCTCCAACAGTTTATATTCCTCTATATACGCTATTCACAGACGAACGGACATAACCCAATCAATATCATGCTGCTTCGTGAATAAAAGAAGACTTCGACATTACAATCCTCTCACATTGGCGTTGCACTTTACATCTCCTACTTCCAGCTTCTTGTTATATTCTATTATTCTGATGAAATATGAAACCATAATAAATATTATGTTTCCGTTGTTAATTAAAGTTTATTAAACTAGACAGTGTAGAGTCTTTAGTCCCTGCTATAAAATTTATTCTCTGTATAATTAAATTGCATCCAACTGCATTTATAGTGGCTTTTACTTTAACTGCTTTTTTGTACGAGTAAAAAAAGGTTATTGCACTTTAAAATGACTCCATTTTTTAAGGTAAATAAAATATGTAAAATAGTCTATCTATAGAGAGTGGCATATAGCTTTCCTGCGTCCTATCGCATACTTTGATGATGTTTTGCTTTTAATCCCCATTATTGTCTATTTTTTTAATCCCCCCCTTACTTTCTCATAATATACGTAGTATATATAAAGAAAAAGTATTGTAATAGCGTAAAAATTCGATTATGAGATTTTGATGGATTTACACGTTTTGAGGTCCTCTGGGTCCAAAAAAGGGGTGTTTAAAAAACATTGGTTTGTCGTTTGTTGTCTGTCGCCTGTAGTCTATACAGACGGGAGGAACCTGAAGTGGTCAAAAAAAGAATCTAACAAGATTCTTTTTGAAGAGAAACGTGAAAAGAAAAGTCTGCCAATTCGTGTGGCACATAGCTTCCTTGCGCCCTATTTTGTATTAATTAATGACTATACTTTTACAACCTATTGTTGTCTAATTTATTCAATTTCCTACCCGTTATTTAATCCTGTCAAAATTGTTTTTATTTTAACATGAATTTATCTTGTAAAATTTAAAGACGGTTAAATAAATGTATGTTGGGGCGCACGTGGAAGAGAAACAAATAGGCTTGAAGATTGAAACTTGTATGGGACCAACAATGGGATAATTATGACCTACCATCTAATTTTCAATAAAATCGGATGAGTAGTTTTTAAGGTATGTTGGTTCGCAAAAAATTGAGCGGCAGATCGACAGACAGACACGGAACCTAAATTCTCTGCCAATTAGTGTGCACATAGCTTCATCTCGATCTAGTACGCAAAGAAAAGATCAGCTTAAGAAATAAAAATACCTCAATAAAAATAATCAAACATTTGGTACGTGGAAAGAGAACATGAAAGAATGAGGATGTCATAGAAGAAAAAGTGCGTGTGATATATATATATATATATATATATATATATATATATATATATATATATATATATATATATATATATATATATATATATATATATATATATATATATATATATATATATATATATATATATTAATCAATTAGACAATAATCGGTCTTTACAGCAATAAATTTAATAAACAAACAACACAGCCACCAAATCGTAGAAACCGCTATATAAACAGTTTATTCAAAAATAACAAAAATAGAACATAACAAAAATTAATACAAACAATACAAAGGGGTATTTATTTAACTAATAAATAAGGGTTTAAAGAACAATTTAAAGGGTTTTAACCTACAACAAAATTATAAATCGGTAAAAAAGTAAGTGTACAGAATTTTTTAAAAAATAAACAAATAAAATAGCTTTAATGTACATATAATGGCCTTTTAAATTATATGCGACAAAATATTACAAACAAAAAAAAGTAGTAACGTGACTGTGACACGACACACGGGAAATATTTTACTCTCATGTTCTCAGCAAATAGGATCAACTATCGAAGTACAATATACTCAATTTAAAGAGCATTAGTTTGAGATTCAAGTGCCTCAATCATTAATAAAATCGGACAACAATTATAGAAACTATGGCCATTTAAAGACGAAAATGGAAAATAATTCCAAAATTATCACCATTTAAGGTACAACCGATGATGATACGACAAAAAGGCATAAGACCAAAGATGTAGATCTTTTAATAGTTATTTATGTAACTAGTCTGCAAAAAGGAATTTTGCTGACAAGTTTTTTAAGTTTTAGTTCCGAGCCGAAGGCGAGGATAGGCTAAACAAATTTACTGCAGAGGCGAAGCCGAGGCAGGGAATTTACTATTTTACTGACAAGGCGAAGCCGAGTCACAGTGTTAACAAACTATTTCCTACATCAAAATAATATGCTCATTAGAGTGTAGTAATAATAAACGCTTACAACTATTGAACTATTCAATTTATTTTAATTGGGCTTGTTGCATGTTATTCATGTTAAACAGTTTCTATCGATACATTTGTTAATATTTGCGAAATAGTCAGCATTTAAGTTTCAAAGTTTAAAAGTTGATATTTTCAAAATAGCAGAATGTTATCAAAACGAAATTCAGTGGATATGTTAGTCTTGGTGAATGACTGTGGTGAAATTGGTGAATGACGTCACACATTTATTCCAGGCAGCACAACTAAGCCTAATTTTTGTACCAAGTTGCAACTCTCTAGCTTAAAAACTGTGGGAGCTGTCACAGACCTCTGAAAAATGATCTTAATACATCTGAAACGGATAATTCTATTGAAATCTTGTATTTATGTATTTTAGGCCGGTCAAATAGTACACTAAAAATCGAAAAATCGCAAACAAACGGCTAGTTCTGATTTTTTAATATGTTTTTAGGAGCACTACCAGTAGTCTATATCCAATTTTGCAGCTTCGAAAGACCTGTGCTAGCTGCGTAGCACTCGAAAAACCACGCATTTTTCGCACTTTTTGCGGTTTTCTCACTATGTCACCTAAAATATGAGTTTTATCATGACACATGTTCTATACGTATTAAAAGTAGGATAAATTTGCTACAAGTTGAGGCTAAAATCATTTCCGTAGGTCCAATAGTTACCAAGGTACAGCTCTCCAAAAATTGGCAATTTTTTTCCCAAAAAATGAAATTTTAAGATATGGCCAACTTTAGACCACGAAATCGGGGAAAATACTCATTTAACGGGTAAAACCATAGGTGAGATGTTGTAGCAAATTTAATAAGCTTTAATTTCATTACAGAACAATGTCTGTAGGTGTGATAGTTTCCTCACAATTCTTAAAAATCCGACAAATGAAAGAACTGAATTTTTCGCAAAGTTGCCCTGTTGAGTTTCTCACGACGCGACGGTTTGAGGGGAATTTGTGATTGCAGCACCCGTGAATTTTTTTTAAATGTGTCTTCCGTTAGCTGACTGTGATTAAATATATATATATATACGCCTTCACTGGGTGCGACACTACCTCTGCCCTTTTCTGGTATGGGAAGAACAAACTGTGGAGCGCCATCCAGAAATACCCTAAACTCATCACTACAGCTGAAGTGTTCCTCCAACGTAATTCAACCCACCAAGCCATCGCAGATTCTGGAGCGAAGTGTCCAGTAGCTCTGTATGGAGGAGACTACACTGAGGATACCCTCTAGACTCTAGAGCCTTCGCTATAACATTTTTGTGAAAACAGCCACCCCCGCTAAGGTTCACCTCGCCCGTTTGCCTCCAACGGAAGATGGAGGAACATTTCACTCCTACCAAACTTACCACTAAGTTCAAAAGTGGTTGGGGAATAAGACGCAACTCAATGGGGATGGAAATAGGGAGATCCGGGACTCATTCCAATTGCGACCCCCTCCCTTCTTAAATTTCTACCATGCGGGTGCAAGTAAGGCTGTAGCGGAGGTGGCTGGACCTGCCTAAAAGCATGTCTCAAATAATCGGCACTTTGCAAATTTTGTTCCGGTGTCTCTTGCCAAAACGTCACCGTAAACCAGATGGCCGAAGAAGGAGAAGACGACGACGGCGATCCAGCTCCTATTTCTGAAGTGGAATCGGACTATTTCCAACAACCCCCGAAGCGGCCAACATGAAATATTCCAACCCAACAATATCTCATGTAAATCATTTGCGTAAAATAAAAATGTTAATTACATTGTTAATACAATAATATATTTCTTGTGGAACATGGCTTTTCCTTTGAAACTATTTTTAAACCATCGTAAGAACTCAACAGGGCAAATTTGCGAAAAGTTCAGTTCTTTCATTTGTCGGATTTTTAAGAATTGTGAGGAAACTATCACACATACAGACATTGTTTTGTGATGAAATTAAAGCTTATTAAATTTGCTACAACATCTCACCTTATGGTTTTACCCGTTAAATGAGTATTTTCCCCGATTTCGGGGTCTAAAGTTGGCCATATCTTAAAATTTCATTTTTTGGAAAAAAAATTGCCAATTTTTGGAGAGCTGTATCTTGGTAACTATTGGACCTACGGAAATGATTTTAGCCTCAACTTGTAGCAAATTTATCCTACTTTAAATACGTATAGAACATGTCTCATGATAAAACTCATACTTTAGGAGACATAGTGAGAAAACCACAAAAAGTGCGAAAAATGCGTGGTTTTTCGAGTGCTACGCAGCTAGCACAGGTCTTTCGAAGCTGCAAAATTGGATATAGACTACTGGTAGTGCTCCTAACAACATATTAAAAAATCAGAACTAGCCGTTTGTTTGCGATTTTAATGTACTATATGACTGGCCTATTTAGGGTGAAAACAAAAACAATATTTTTCCTTTATTACCTTCGTCGAAGGTAAGGTAAAGTAAAAAATTCAACATTCACCTGTTGAACACTCATTAAATACGTTGAAAGATAAATCAATAGCTTGAGAAATTATGGAATTTAAATATAGTACCGATACCTATATAAGAAAGTTTTGCTTGATTTATCGGACCGATCTTTCAAAATTGTTATGTTTTTCTACACGAATAATTGTGTCAATTTAGCAATGTTAAATGTGTGCAGAGGAATGAAATTAAAACAGGACCTTGACAAACCATTAAATTTATAGTTGTTAATTTGACAAACCATCTAAATTTCTAAAATGTCATAATATGTGTTCTGATAAAGAGAATGAGTTTGAGCCCATGTGGAAGGTTGAAATTAATGTTGGATCAATAATGGGCTATTGGCTATTCATGACCTATAATCCAAATTATATATTAATACAGGACGCAGAAATAATTGACGGATCTACAGAACGACAAACACGGGACAAAAAATGTCCCCTGTTTGTCTGAAACGGATTTCTGTCTTGGAATTTTTTTATTCAGAGACCATTATCTCAGATACTCGAGTTATAGTTGGGGGGGGGGGGGTATTTCTTGGTCCCAAGGAGCTCTTAAAAAACGTAAATCTATTGAATTTTAAAATCGAATTTTCGGACGATACTAATAATTTCTCATTACATACATATTGTGTACATGAAAATAAAAGTGAATGAAACTTAATTTTTAGTTCAAATATAAATTTCTTTGTGTGCTATAGACTTGATATTTTACTCTCCTAACTTTATTAGGACTTCAAATGGGGTAACGTCAGGTAAAAATATTTTTCAGAAGGCATTACCTTTTCTATTCAATATGTCATACTCGTCAACCCTTATTACATCAAATTCGATTTTCTACTTCCCTTTCAAAGTTTTTATTCGAATTCAATTTTTATTACTTTTCCCTACTATAGCAAACGTTATTTTATACATAATGAATAAAACATTAGATAAAAACACAACCTAATAATAAAAATAACTGCAAACCTTTTCATATATAACGTTTTTCACCTCACTAACAGGTTATTATTGGATTTATTTAGTATTATACAGCCACTAGCAGCCACTCTGAACCTTATTTATGGTTATGGCAAAAAGACTGTCAATTAGTGACACATAGCTTCCTCGGTCCTGTCACTATACTAATCATCATAAAAAGAATATAGATTTAAAAATTAAAGCAATTTGTGCCATGATTGAAAATAATATGAGACTATTTGTGGCTACATTTACCATACTATCCAAATTTATTCGGGATATATGTAGCAATCAAAATATGGTTGTTTGTAAAAATGTTGATATTAATGCATAGAGAAACAGATACGAGACTAAAACTGGTCCCTGATAAACACATTTTGGAAAGTCAAAAAAGCTAACAAATAAACTAATAATCAACATTTTATTGTAAACGTGCAAACAATAAAACAAAATAACGTGTAAACAAGGTAGCTAGTTAACTTATATACAACCGAACAAACTAAAATAATACTAAGTAATATAAACAAAATAACTAATAAAGTAGCTAACTGGGAAACAAAATAAAGGATCAACAATCAAACAAGTTAACGAGATAACTTTCGATGAAGCTAAACCTAACAAATATATTATTCAACTAATAAGTAGTAGAGTAAACTAATAAACTAAAACTAGTTAATAATAGTTAAAAAAAAAAAAAAAAGAAGAAAGCCGATCAAGACGACAAAGAAATGGAACAAAAGAGTATAATGAGTAAAAAGTATAAAAGTATAATAATTATAATATGTATAATAGTTTATTTTCAGTGTGTTAACTCCACTAATAGTTTGCAATGCTTGCATTGCTCTTAAATAATTGGTTTTATTTGCTAAAGTTTTAGATCTTTAAAAAAGGTTTTAAATAGTCGGGAATGTGAATTTTTATTTAGCTGTGTGTTATCGACTGAAACACGAGCCTTGGTTTGTGTTTAATATATATATACAATACATACATATAATTTTTAACAGTGTGTGAGTCTGTCACTGAACTTGACTTGAAAGCAGGTTACGCCATTGTTGAGTTCAAAGACTGCAGGTTCCTCCTGATTACGTTAACATTCTGTGTGTACAAGGTACAGGCTTATAAATGCGTAGCGGGGTACGCACGCTGTACAAAAACAAGACGTTGAGAAATCCTCAAACTATTGCGACTCAACTCAAAATCACATACCTCCCCAAAAAAAACAATCGACTCGTTTTACGCTAAGAAAAACCAACTGAATTGTAAATATTTTCATGGCATTTATTCAATAATCAATGAGATAAACGTATTACATTGTTTAAACACAAATATATACGAAATCAAGATTAGATTAATTATAATTGAATTTCTACTAATAGTGAGAATATATGTATTTAAAGGTCCGTATGTTCAATGAAACACTATTTCCTATTTATATTCTCTTCTACTATTTACGAAGTAAATGCGTAGTACGTAGTGTAAGAAATTTAAGAATGTATATATAACTTCTAGTTGCTGATAAAATGATAATATATTATAATGTACAAATTGACATATTTTTACATTTTGTTTAATATTCTACTATACATACCGTGGTTTATAATGATTGATTGTTCTGCATTGTAGTATTTTTTACCGTGATGTGTGGGAGTTTAGAGTTTAAATTATATGGCAGAGGTATGTTTGTTTTTATTTCATTTTTTTCTGCCAATGTGTGAAAAAATAAATTTAATAGAAAGATTTAAAATCTAAACCATTTCGACGGCTTCTTTTGTAAATAAATCGGCAGAGATTCAGTTAGAGTCCTGATTTAAATTCGTGGATTATGAAAAGAAGTTTAATATTTTTATTCTTTAAGTAAAACAAAATTTCAGTCAAAATAACTAACTCATTTGAATTGAAAAGATTAGAATTTCGTGCCTAAAAGTGGGTAAAATTTCGTCTTATAAGTGAGGTGCTTATGATGTGATAAAAACAATTGGCATCTGCCAAATCTCTGACGCGATTTCCTTCGGAAGATATAGATTTATAGGCCGCAGGAGCCTGAGCTGTAAACGAAGCGACTATAAGGTGTTTATGTTTACTCTATCTACGTCTAAACATAGACTAGGTTGTAAGGTTGCAACGACTATGAATATTCTGGCATAATAACTTGAGGACTGTTTATCTTAAAGAAATGGAATTTCGAATAATATTTTATCTTTATGAGATGATAAATTATTATAAGCTTATTTATAAATCAAAGTTATTTTTGTTTTGCTTTTTTTTGCGTTTCGAGTTTCGATCGATATTGGAAAAGGTATTAGACCATTTTAAACGAAATGAAACATCTACCAATCGTTAAACTTGATCAAATTTATAAGTCTACTTTACACAGCCATCGATCAAGTCATTAAGTTTGAAACTTACGGATATTTTGGTTTGATTCCATAATAGTTAAAAACTATTAATAAACCCTAGAATATCCTTGGTGTTTGGACTGTGGTGAAATTTAAACAAATAACGTAAAAGCAAAAAGCAGTTATATATGGGAGACATCAGTCTTTGCAAAGAAGATTGAATGAAGCTGAAAAGGATTTATGGACGCTTGATATCCGAAACTGCAAGATAGTTTGATAATGGTAGGTTAAAATATTCGAGTGGGAAGATTCCATTCATGTCTATTCATTGTAAAGCCTACATTACAGTGAAAGTAATATCTAATTGTTTTAAATGAGCGGTTACTTTTTACTCCTCAGGCATACTTATCCCAGTCTTGCCACAACACAATATATAATTTGTTTATTACTAGAACCATAACTTGATGATAAACACTGACCGGATTTGGAATTAAATTTAACAGGGTTGATTAACAATGCAAGAAGGTAAATTGATTAGATCAGGGTTTCTCAACCTGGGTGATCAGCCCTCTGGGGCACGTGAACAGAACATCCTATCAGGCTTCCATTATTATTTGTTTTATTTAGATATAATTATTTTTATATCAGAATTCTTAGATTATTTATGCCACAAACAATAAAAAAATGTGTGTGTGTGAAAAGAAGATAATATATATATGAATGTATATTCGAAGAGTGGTTAAAATTTATTGAAAAATGTATGCCTCAAAAAAAATAGAAGTTAATCTTTCTCATATAAAACTTGTAATAATAATTATTAGAAAAAAGTAAATAAAATGCCAATAAGAATTTATTCATTGAAATGAACTATATATAATATGAATGTATGAGTAAAAAAATTAAATTTATTTTTACTTTTATGCATAAATGTTAAGTATCGATCTTACTATAGAACGTATTATAATTTAGGGGTAACCTTAAACTCATACTATATTTTGGAATCACTAGAGTTGCAGACATTAATTATGAGCATCAAACTGTTAATAATACAGTTCTGGTTAATTTATTGATTAAAACAAAATCTATTATCCAAAAAATTGGAGAATAAAAATATATATTTATTTAAGCCAACTTCCCATTTCATGCGTGCGGTTTTTACTTTCTCATATAAAGAGAAACTATTGTGGTGGCGTGAAAATTCGATTTTGAGATTATGATGGATTTACACGTTTTGAGGTCCCCTCTGAATCCAAAAAACGGTTTTTAAAAAATTTCTGTCGTCTGTCTGTGCAGACGCCTGGAGCCTATACTACTTGGCCGATTTTGACGAAATTTTACATACATGTTCAAAAAATCATAACCCGAGGCAAAATCGAGAAATTAATTTTAGCTTCTAATTTGGATGTGCTCCTCCCCCCCCCCCCCCCCCCAAAAAAAAAAAACTGAAAAAACGTGAAAAAATTATTTCTCTAAAACGGTTCCGACAATTTTGATTTAAAAAAATCTAAAATGTCAATTAAAATACCAATCCAACGATACGAGCAGTTTTCTCGGGAAAAATCTAGTTCCCAAGAAAATAGCTTAAAACGCGGATGGAGAGGGCCCGGGTTCGATTCCCCGCCGAGGAGAAGTTATTTCTATAATAAATTTGTATAAAATGTTCAAAAATAATTAAATGTACCCAAGAAAACTAATAAATGGAAAACATTGGACTAAGTAATTTGAACTCGTATATGAGAAAGTTTGTTTGAGTTGTCTTGGACAGATTTTTTATTTATTTGATCAATCGGTGTCAGTCTACTGTAATTGTAAATACATTAGGACAGAAGAATGTCTTTGAGAGAAAGTATAAATAAGGTAATTGCTCGACGGAAATTTTGTGGGACTTAATTGAAATTAATAAAAAAAAAATAAGTTTATTGTCAACCCTTGTAGCGTAAGTATATAACTCACAGATTATCTCTCCCTTAAGACCTCCAGCAAACAACAATTTCTGGAAAATTAATTTTTCCTGCAAAAGTGCCTCATATTTTTCATTAGTACTTATTAATATAAACTACCTTTAGTGGCTTTTATTTAATAATTTAATTGACTTTGTAACAAATAAACCACTTATGATACATTGGTATTGGTATCTACATGAGAAATACAATATGTGATAGATATTATTTTATACAAATAATAAAACTATTGTTTATATGTATATATTAAGCACTATTGTAAAACAACTATAAATAACAAAAGTCATAAACACGAACTTTATCTTCCTCAATGTAAGACTAAAAGTTTGCTGTATTTTTATTACTTTGGCGTGTTAGTTTTCAATAAGATATGATACATATTAAGTTCTCTTAAGCTTGGTTGTAAAATAAGATGATAAATTACAAAAGTATTAAGTAGAAGAGTTTATCTCAATACTGAATGTAATAGGAGTTGTATTGTTGTAAGGGCCGTCGTATCTAATAGGCACAGTAGGCACTGTGCCTAGGGCCTACGAACCTACTTTAAATACTCCTGATATAGCAAAAACAAAATTGATTCTTTTTCATTTCATTTGTTTTTATTGTTATTAATCAAGTTAAAAAAAAATTAACAACATTTGGACACTTCGCCGCGTACCATCTTTGATAAGACTTTAAAAACTTACTTTGAAACTGACAACTTACTTTGAAACTGACTGACTTTGAAAATTACAACATGTAATGTTTCTCATACTAATGGGAACTCTTGTGTGCGACCAGAGAGGTGAAATGGGTTAGCTATGTTGAGCATTCGCCGAAAATGGATTTTTCGTTAAGAAGGGGCAAGTAGTGGAAGGTGCAGTTATGAAATTGGTATCTAACCATTCCAACTATTTTAAAAAATGTCTATTAATTGCATAGCAGGGTCCAAGTCAAATTTGGAATCTTTAAAGTAGGTTTTCAGCTGAATCGGTCAATGGAGTGTACAAGTAGTACGTAATCGCTTGGAAAGTAGATCTTTGGTTGCTTCGATAGGTTCTAGGTGGCTATGGTGGTGGCTCTTTAATTATAGAGATCTAAATATTAATATAAAAAACCGGAATGCACCTCTCATTGACCTCGTGCGTGATGTATTTATCAGGAATAAAGAAGGACAAGTCTCAATTCAAAGTGACTTTTATTGATAAATTATTATGTTATATTATGATCCGTCTACCCTGTCGCCACAGCGTTCTGCTGATTTGTTCGAATGCAAATACAAATAGTACCTATTACTTTTAATAATGAATTTTTTTATATCTCAATGTGTATTTGTATGATCAATAAATGGCTTATTTATATTTATTTATTTATTTATTATGATCCGTCTAGTTTTTAAATTCTTAAGTAATTGGGTCTATTAAGGAAATTATAAGGCTCACTTTTGCAATATTTCAATCTCTCGTTGGATCATTCTCAAGCTGTCAGACTAGAGGATTACTTTGTGATTGTTGTTATTAAATAATTATTGTTGTATTTGAATCGGTGTGATAATTTCACCCAAACATAATGAATATCAAGTATCAGGTACTCTGTAGCTCGAATACGAGAAGGGTGCGTTGTTTATCAATAAATTTAAGCTGCATCGGACGTGGACACCATTTGGTTGGGATGAGATAAGGATTATCCGTGAGATTTGACATAACTGCGCATGTCATACAAACTAGAAATGGGTATTGTCTTAGCACCCGACTATACTGACTTCGGCAATACTAAGAAGTTCCGACTTTAAACTAAGCTAAGCTTTCAGTTTCTCCCGTGTTCACGACTTCTTGGTTTACCTTTAAGGCTCTACCGCCCTTTGAGGTTAGAAAAATCATTAAAATGGAAATTGTATTGGTTCTAAGCAAGATATCAAAAATCGAAGTACATGCTTCATTCCTAATTTTAATTCTGCACAATTTGAGTCCTATTTCAATACGAGTTTTATCATTGTATTGAAATGGCGCCTGTACTATTTATTATAGGAAGTTGAAATAGGGCTCAAATTGTGCAGAATTAAAATTGGGAATGAAGCCTGTACTTAGATTTTTTATATCTTGCTTAGAACCAATACAATTTTAAATTTACTGTTTTTTTCTAACCTCAAAGGGCGGTGTAGAGCCTTAATAAAAACAAGCTTGTGCACACGCGTAAGGAAGCAATGGGCGCAGAAGATTAAAATGAATATGGGACCAACAATGGGCTGATATTAAAATCGGACGAGACATTTTTAAGATTTTATGATTGTTTGCAAAAATGTTGACGGATAGTCTAATCGACAGATAGATACGAGACCAAAAATATCTTTTAAAGGGATATTTTCCAGAGATTTTGGAAATAACTTCGTTCTTCAGAATGATCACAATGCTTTCGCTTGTGTTTCAGCAATATACTCATCTATATTTTAATAAGAATTATTAAGATCGTTATTTTTCCATTGCTTTTTATTGGTTATGTTACAAATATGCTTAAACATATAGATATAAAACTAAAAATATTTTACTTTTATTTTTAGAATAATCTATCCTTGAAATGTATGGAGTACATAATAGTAGCAATAAGATCATGTGACACCTAACATAGTGCGCATTGTGACTTAAGTATCATTTAAAAACAAAATATCATACATCATAAGGTTTGTTTTTGCATTATAGCTTTGTGCGGTATGCATGAGATTCTTATCTTAACAGCTGCTCACGAGATAAACAAACAAAAACCGCATCATGTTTCTTTCAAATGATTAGAGTTTATATTTAAATATTTTGTTTTATTCTTTTAAGTAGAATTAGATTTGGCCTTTATCTTTAAATATAAAGATAATTCTGGTAATACCAACGACGAAAAACAGAATAACTAGTCCAACGCTTCTCCAGTTTTAACTAAATGTTTTATGACTTCTTGCTGTTCTTACTCAAAGAGAGTGAACCAAAATGAGCCCCTACACTAATAATATATAACTTAACCATTTATATTATTAAGTAAAGAGAGAGGGAGAAAAAAAACATCAATCCTCCGGTAGTGGAACTACGGATCTGTGATTGCGTAGCATCGCCCTTCACACAGTGGTGTTTTATAACTGAATTTTGTCATGGAATCTCTAGAGCCAATCTTTGGAACCCCTTTCCCTTGGCGGGGATTTTGTTTCCGTTCTCTATACTCTATGGAACTTCCTTTGAATCCTACACACCTACATAAACTAGACTCGCGGGCCGTAAAAACGCTAGGCAGGCCGGATTATGGCCCGCAGGCCGTATGTTATCCTTTGCATTAGAAATGAAGAATTCATCGATATACCCAGCAAAGACAACTCCGCTCTGTAATGGGAAAAACACGTTTGTTGTAGAAGTCTTTACTGTGAAACAACTTTTCATATTCTCATATAAAAAAAGAATGCACTGTGATGACGCGAAAATTCGATTTTAAGATTTTATATGGATTTACACGTTTTGAGGTCCCCTGAGTCCAAAAAGTGGTTGTTTTTTTTTAATTTCGGTCTGTCGTCTGTCTGTTAAGCGTGGAGCTTAAATTACTGGGCCGATCATGACGAAATTTGTAATACATGAATTTTAGCTCCAAATTTGGGGTCCCTACTCCTCAAAAACTCTGAAAATACGTAAAAAATATATATATATTTCTCGAAAAATCTAGTTTTAGAGATTTGATGAAAATAAATCTGATTTTGTTGAAAATCGACAACACAAAGTAAACAACCACCTGTTGATCGCTTTTTACTTTCTCATATAAAGAGAAAGTATTGTGATGGCGCGAAAATTCGATTTTGAGATTTTGATGGATTTACACGGTTTGAGGACCCCTGAGTCCAAAAAAGTGGTTTTTAAAAAATGTCTGTCCGTCGTCTGTCGTCTGTCGTCTGTCGTCTGTGCAGACGCCTGGAGCCTTAACTACTGGGCCGATTTTGACGAAATTTGGCATACATGTTCAGAAAAATCATACCCCGAGGCGAAATCGAGAAATGAATTTGAGCTCTAAATTTGGGGGCGCTACCCCCCAAAAACTCTGGAAAAACATGAAAAAAAATTATTTCTCGAAAACGGTTCCGATGATTTTGATTAAAAAATTCAAAAATGTAGTCCATTTGAATACGAATCCAACGATATAAGCCGTTTTCCCGGGAAAAATCTAGTTCCTGAGAAATTAGCTTAAAACGCGGACGGAGAGAGCCCGGGTTCGATTCCCCACCCAGGAGAAGTTATTTTTATAATAAATTTTGATGAAAAGTTCAATAATATTTAAATGTACATTTGAAAACTAATAAATGGAAACACTGGGCTAAGTAATTATAAACTCGTATATGAGAAAGTTTGTCTGAGTTGTCTCGGACCGATTTTTTGAATATATACATGCACATTTTATTTTTAAATCAATTAAATGAGATAAAATGGAATTAAAATATAGTTTCAAAAATATGAGAAAGTTTGATTGAGTTGTCTCAGACCGCTTTTTATAATCTAGTTTTGCTAGAATAATGCTTCAGAACAGTTCCCAACCTTTTATGTCTGGGGACCCACTTTTGGTTGTTAAAATATTTTGCGAGACACGGTAGGTACAGTATACAGCATAACATTTCTTAAAATTATGTGATTAGAGGTGGTAAGAATAACGCAACATAGTAGACAAATAAGGAACTTTTATTTTACAATAAGTCTATGTGTAAAAAATTACACTATAAAAGATTTAGGCTTACATTTTACATTAACGCAATGTTTACAATTTACCCTTGACGTGATCGTTCACTTTTTCGTTCACTGCTCCTACCAGGTTGGGAAGGAACCACTGCTCCTACCAGGTTGGGGAAGGAACCACTGCTCCTACTAGGTTAGGGTAGGAACCACTGCTCCTACCAGGTTGGGAAGGAACCACTGCTCCTACCAGGTTGGGGAAGGAACCACTGCTCCTACTAGGTTGGGGAAGGAACCACTGCTCCTACTAGGTTGGGAACCACTACTTTAGGAAATGCTTTTAATTTATAGGGGAAGCAATAAGCTTACAAAATCAATTAAACATTGATTATAGACTTTCCCCTCTATCTTCGCAAGAAAGAGACAGTGTGAGAATCTACTGGGAATACTGTATCAAATTTTTATCTTATTATAAAATATTTTAAGAGTAAAACTTATTTTCTGTTTGTAATTAAAATTCTTTTGACAAGTACCTACATCTTCACCTTATTACTCTGGTGATAATATCCTTTTAGAAGGAAGGAGAAAATTGAAAACAGTTCTTCTATAAATCATGTTACAGCTTAACATGGATAGAAAATTAAAGTGAGGAAGTTTGAGAACTTATTCTTTCATTATCACTACACTACACCCTTTGTCTCCTTGACTCCTTCTTTAGTGTTTATCGTCTAAAGTCTAAAACTATCCTTGTAACCTGAGGATAAGGCCAGGTATAAACCTAGCAACCACGAACCCTCGGTAGTTGGACACATTTCTGTAAGGAAACCAAACTTTACTGTTGACTAAGTCCCTCTCTCCTTGGACCTGGGAGAGGGAGATCGATTTTAAGGGGGGGGGGGGTCTCTAAAGTGTCGTGATATACCTGAAGGCAAGCCCCCCTTTACTGTACTTTACCCAGCCTCGGAGAGAAAAGACGTAAAACATTTTATATAAACTACTACACAGGCTTAAATTACTTAAGCATAATGTACACAAGTACTCAGACTACCAACCTCTACACTTCCACGTTAAATATTAACAAATTTTAAACAGAGATCTATAATTAATGTATATACATCTCTCCAATTATCTCTTGGTTTAGATTCAATAAATTTCGAAATAATCTTATCACTTAAAAATTACAATCGAATTATGTCTATTTTTTCATTAAAAAATTACCGTTTAAAAAATTATTTAATTTCAAAAACAAAAATGGTCTATTTGCAGACTAAAATACTCTATAGCCCATCTAGCAGCCGAATTTGAAACGATTACACAAATAATAAATAATTACAAGATAAAAAGAACTTTTTATATACTAAGTTTTTAAATTTTCTGTCATAAATCATAAATTTAAAACCCGTCAAAATGAAGATTGTAAATATGGGACATGTCAAAACAAATAAAATAACTTGCCGATTTTTTCCGAACTAACTTTTCATACAGCAAAATTTGCTGAAAACTAATTTAATTCTGCTGAAAGATGGCTAAAAGTATTAAAATAATGCATTGTCGTCGTGTTCTGAGCTATTCTAAAAGTTTCAAATGTCTAGCTACTCTGGAAGTTAGTTAAAAATCGATTACAAGATTTGTACTGGACAAACAAACAAAGAAGAAAGCAAGCTAATAAAAACGTAGTAATAAAACTAGGACTAAATATTATCAGTTTGTTTGCTTTTGAATTAATCTTTAGTTAATTACAGCAAAAATGCGAATGTAACTACGATTATGACTACATTGAAATGTAGTACGATAACCGATAATATACCGTAGTCACTTATAATTATATACACACGGTATCACGATCCACACTATTCCATATTATTTTTCAAAATTTATTTTATTACGTAAATGGTAAAATAATTTTTTTGTCTCGTCAAAAGACAAGTATGATACTTCTTTACATTTTAAATCAGTACATTATAGTGAATTGATAACATTTTCTTAATCTTTTAAATTAGTTTCTTAATTTCAGTTTAATAACTCCAAAAAATAATTCTGTCAAACTATAATTTTACTGTCGACAAAAACTATAGTTATTATTTATTAAACTTTGATTAATTGCAGATTAATCAGATTAATGCGTGATCTGATGCTCAAAAAATATTTTTTTATATACTATACTGCTTGTATATGATAAAATCAAGGATGTGTTAAAAAAAAATTTGGTTTTGATCCACTAGGAGCTCTGTTATTATTGTATATAAAATTTTCAAAATATTTACTTCAGCGCTACAATTGGCGAATTATTGAACTAAAAAATGAAAGCCGAGCTACTTCCTGTTAGCTAATAACTTCCTAGTACTATATTAAAAAATATTACTTTAACGCTCCTATTGGTGAAATATAGTACTAAAATAGTAAAAACAGAGCTACCTCCTTCTAGCTCCTAACTTCCTGGTACTACATTTAAAAATAATCAAAATATTTTCCCCAGAGCCCAAAAAATGCATGTTAAAATAATAATGAGAGAAAAATTCCTAGCTCTGATTCTACT
Organism: Gerris lacustris; assembly: GCA_951217055.1. Classification (NCBI taxonomy): domain Eukaryota; kingdom Metazoa; phylum Arthropoda; class Insecta; order Hemiptera; family Gerridae; genus Gerris; species Gerris lacustris. Next base: position 28,423,835 of record OX578280.1, read on the forward strand.
ATATAGGTGACCAAAAATTAACAGGAATTTTCTTCGTCAAATGTATGTAAATTAGTTTGTTTACCTTTGTAAACTAGTTTAAGTAAGTGTTGTTTCTTGTGTAAACCTTTATGGAAGTGGATACGGTCGTACCAAAGGGCATAATCTGACCTACTTAAATACAATTACACCACGAACACACACTCAGACCACGTCTACAAAACTCCCCCTCACCCTCACAACTTCCTGTCAACCTAGTAGTCGTGTTCTAGTAGTGGTTAGCTCCCCCTCCCTTTCTATCCAAAGTCAAAGGTCAATTAATTTACATGATAACAGACAGGGAGAGGGAGAATTCAAAACTGTTATCATTAATCATTCAATAACTAAACTTGTTCATTTATTCATCTCTTTTTTAAGTTAATGCTAACTAAATATTTATACAATAACAAAAAACTCCAATATTTTATACGGTTACTAAACGCTAAACGATAGTGAATATTTTGCTAATTAGTGTGGCATAACTTCCTTGCGTCCTAATAATGAACGAATTGTCACATGAGCATAAACAAATGTGATCCCAAAGGTAATTAATAGTGTGGTTGTTTAGACCTGATTCGATTCTCAGTGGTCAGTGGGACCACATTTATTTGTATTCAATATTAAATGGGCGAAGGTGGTTAATCTTAATATGTATTAATCTCGATATCGAATTATTATTACTATATAGATTTTTTTTTTCCAAAATAAGATGAGCTCTTTTAAAGATAAAGGCGTTTATAAGAAAAAGTTTATTTGCATTTAGAAGAAAAAGCAGTAGGCGTAGTATGTTGAAATTAATGTGGGACCAACATTAGGCAAATTTAATCTACCATATAAATTTCAATATATGGTGGCTCCTATAGAACAGGGTGCAAAGCAGCTAGAATACCTTTAAGTTAAGCCTGAGCGCACGCTAAAGGTCTCTTTAATTCTTCAATAAGGGTAAAAAAAATTAAGAAGATAACTCTAATATATAGAGGAATATTTTAGAAATTTGAGAAATATTTAAGATAAGTGTTGGCAGCGTGGATAAAGGTAAATGAGGCTCACTTCTCAACTTATTGATTTTACCAGCAGAAATTATTTTTCATTTTAATTTAAAATATCACGTTCTATGGCAATATACAACACAACTTACTCCAAAAGACAATTAATTTAAATTAAACACTATGATGTTTAGTAAACTTTGAGGAGTTTAACTTTGCATACTTAATTTAGTAACCACATAAGATAATCAAAAACATTTAAGTTATTCGTTTTGATTCTTAATCGTTCATATTAATATGGGTGTTTTGCAAAACACCACATTTCTATAAATAGCCTCAATAGTGTCGTTTTACCGATTGGCTCTATACGTATCCGAACTTAACATTGAGTAATAAGTGTAATACATGAAAAATAAAATTAAATTGCATATTTAAAATAAATTATATATCAAACAAAGCTATATAGCATATATAATTTATAATATTAATATAAATGTAAAATTAAACATCAGAAACAGTATATTTTATTACCTTTTTCGAGAGTAAATAATAATTAAATACGTGATCTGACAGATGTATATCAAGTGTAATCCATCTACATATTAATATAATGGATTTATTATTACATAAATTAAAATTATACTTTATTAAAGTAATCAATGCTAAATAACATTTAATTATCTATTAAACAAATTGGTTATTTAAAATTATATTGAGGATTTATTAATTCTAAATAAAGTTTGATTAAAAGTGACGAGTTTTATTGTAAAAATGAAATAGCAAAAGGTTATTTCAGACCTATTTCGTCCAATGCTTAGCATTCATTTTCTCATTATAACTAAAGTAAGACGGATTTGTAAGTTGTCAGTCTAAACTAACAATTTAACAAGTAAAGTAAGAATACGTAATCATATCAGTTAGCTCTCAGTCGAAACTACTAATTTACTAAGTAAACTAAGAATACGTAATCATATCAGTAAGCTTTCAGTCGAAACTACTAATTTTCTAAGTAAACTAGGAATACGTACTCATATCAGTTAGCTCTCAGTCGAAACTACTAATTTACTAAGTAAACTAAGAATACGTAATCATATCAGTAAGCTCTCAGTCGAAACTACTAATTTACTAAGTAAACTAGGAATACGTAATCATATCAGTAAGCTCTCAGTCGAAACTACTAATTTACTAAGTAAACTAAGAATACGTAATCATATTAGCAAGCTCTCAGTCGAAACTCGAAACTACTAATTTACTAAGTAAACTAGGAATACGTAATCATATCAGTAAACTCTCAGTCGAAACTACTAATTTACTAGGTAAACTAAGAATACGTAATCATATCAGTAAGCTCTCAGTCGAAACTACTAATTTACTAAGTAAACTAGGAATACGTAATCATATCAGTAAGCTCTCAGTCTAAACTAACAATTTAACAAGTAAAGTAAGAATACGTAATCATATCAGTTAGCTCTCAGTCGAAACTACTAATTTACTAAGTAAACTAGGAATACGTAATCATTCAGTAAGCTCTCAGTCGAAACTACTAATTTACTAAGTAAACTAAGAATACGTAATCATATCAGTAAGCTTTCAGTCGAAACTACTAATTTTCTAAGTAAACTAGGAATACGTACTCATATCAGTTAGCTCTCAGTCGAAACTACTAATTTACTAAGTAAACTAAGAATACGTAATCATATCAGTAAGCTCTCAGTCGAAACTACTAATTTACTAAGTAAACTAGGAATACGTAATCATATCAGTAAGCTCTCAGTCGAAACTACTAATTTACTAAGTAAACTAAGAATACGTAATCATATAAGTGAGCTCTCGGTAGTTAAGCAAAATCATTTTAATCTAAGAATAACAGTGAATATTCTCATTTAATTTTGAGGCAGTCGCGAAGAAGCTTGACTCTTAACACTTTGAGATCCTTGACTAGTGAAGCATAGAATAGGAAGAGGGACTTTCGTTTCGGCCCTGGTAAGAAGGCTTTTGAAAATAGCACATTTTCGGGGTCAATCCATGCGCACTACCACTACACTCTAGTGATAATGATTCGTTGTATTAAGGGTGCGTTCGGAATCACTAACCAGAGCGACCGGTCGGTCGACCGGCGTTTGGTTGTGGTTAGTTTCATGGCGGCTTTAAATAATTCGAGCTTCCTAGGGGTCTTATGGAAGGCGACCAGATTATAAACATAAACTGGGTTTTGTTTATGCGTGAAGCTATTGCGAGTGCTCAAATTTAAAAACTTTATTATTTTATTATCTTAAGTTCCAGAACAGTACCAAAAAAAAAAAAAAAAAAAAAAAATCAAATGCAATGGCACACAATTACTTCACGATGAAGAAAACAATTCTTTCAACATTTAAATCAAGGGCTACGAAGTCATTGTTATGATATACTTAGTTAACCTACGGTTAACTAACCGGACTAAATATATTCTGTATACGGTCGCGGTCGCGACCGCTTCTGTCGACTGCTAAATCAACAGAAGGTTTACGATCGCGGTGGGTTGTTTAGTTTCGTCATTTTGGACACAGCGGTTACTTCTCGGTCGACCTGGTTAGTGATTCCGAACCCACCCTAAGATTTGGTTGCTACTCTAGTACAAGGATTTTGTATAATAATATACAATATCAATTATTACCGGCACACTACCACTACCTAATGATATACAATAGCTGAATATATTTAATACTCACAGAATAAATATACGTCCAGCACCACATTACCCTGGTTCATAAGAACGGTTGACGATTTTTTTTAACGAGAATGCCATTCATTTGCCTTACTTGCTAGGTGAATATCGAACATATATTTTCACATTTAAACATTTTCGAGGTGGGGGGGATACATTTTTCAGAATTTAGACTTCCTATTACCAATGCCGGCTACTTATCTTTACCCTACTCTTAATGTTTTCTATTTATTTTGGAGCTCCGATGACAAGACTCATTAATTATAAATTTAAGGAGCTGGCAGAGTATGAAGTTTGAAATAAATAATACACATTTTTTATTCGGCCGAAATAATAATCGATTGTATTGATACGATATTGAAGTCGATATTTTTACGTATAGTGATAGCACGATAAAAAGCATTGGAGTGTTTAACATTTCGATATTCTCGAAATTACCTTTTTCAAGAAATAATTAGATTAAACCTTGATATTATATAATCGCGAAAATGGTAACATCTAATAATTAAAGGCTATATGGGAATATACTATGTACTTTGAAAAAATGGTGGACTCAATGTGAAAGGAGATGTAGAGGTAACCAGGTAACTGATTATATTGAAACGTATAATGTTATCCATATAGATAATATAATTAGACAGAAGTGAATAAATGAAGTGAAAAATAATACAGTACCAGAGCCTGGTATCGCTCGGTGAAAGAGAACATTGACTCTATAAACCCTAGTTCTCTAATCAATCAGTTATTAAACACTTTATAAAATCAACTAGCTGTAATCCTGTGTCCTGTGCTTCGCTACGGATAATATTTTCTAAATTTCCATATTTTTTTAATTTGATCAGTTTATAAACTACCGCCAAGAAACATTAAATTTAGTTTACAAAGCGCGAATATGGAAGTGCTACGCAGTTTCCTAAATTCCCATCCGCCATTTGTATACTCCCTTACCCTTGGATAAATTAATTTCCTAAAATTCCTAATTAGTAGATAATTAATACCAACTCTTGTTGGAGACACAGTTTTAAAAGTCTTTGTATTTCCGGGAAAAACGGGAGGTATTTTCCTCCTCCTCCCCCCGGTGTCCTTTATGGTATCCCGGGGTTAAAATTGGAATTATCTTTTATTAATATTGATGCTTACATCCTAAATAGTGGTTTTCTCTCCTTTTTAGCAGATATAAATAATTATTACAATAATAATTATAGTGGAGCAAAATACGAAAATGCCACCTTAAATCAAAATGGCAGATTGGTAAATAATTTTAGATTTGAACCTTTGTGAAACTAATAAAATTACATAATATATTTATGATAATGTATTCTGTAAAACCAATAAAATGTCTCAGATTTTAAATTTATAATTTGGTTTAACGAGTAAAAGTATTTACAGGAATGAGATGTTAAATTGTATTTTTATACCAGTTTGACTAAAAATAAACAAGTGGGGCGCTCATTACTCATATTAAATTGTATTTTCCTTGGCATTAAAATATACTAAACACTAAACAAGCCGTTAAGCCCGTGGCAACGAGCTTAATTTTATATTTAGAAAAAAGTAATATTAAGTAAATTAATTTAGATAAGTTATTATAATATCTATTTGAAGACCAACAAATAAAAACAAAAATTTATTTTTATTGGATTAAATGTTGCTGCCTCAGCTTAGCAATAATAAATCATTTCGAGGTGAGTCGTCGTCGTCGGGACACAACTCTATTAATATAAATTATTTAACTTGAAGAATATACTTAATTACTTAACTATACATAGAGATTTTGAAACATATATTTGTTCGTGTTTCATTCAAAGTTTGTAAATGTGTTTGAATTGTGCGAAAATATAAAATATTTTGATTCAACTGTGAATTTAGTTGTGTAGATACTTCAATAAAATTAATTAGTTTTTCATCAAAGCTAATGATTAATTTAAACTAAAACTTTATTGATCGCTAGCTAGACTACCCCATGTTGCCGGACGGGGGGGGGGGGAGGGGCTTCGTAATCTTATGTCGACAGCGACCGTCCTCTTGTTATGAAGGTCAAGTGCGCAAAATTCCATCAAGCTCAGAATTAACCTGTAGATTTATGTATATAAAGAGCAAACAAAAAAATATGAAAAGTAAATCACGAAAATTTATCTGCTTTAAAATTTATAATAGCTTTACTATATTCTAATAGCTTTATTATTATATTAATATATTCTGATACTGTAAAATAAAAAATACGTGTGGTGTCGCGGGACCCCCGGTAGGAACGAAGTTCCTTACATTTTTCATTAAATATAAATTATAAAATCCCACTGCTAAGTACGTATACATTGCTAACTACTTATACATGGCGGAGTTAGAAAAGGTACAAAAGTAATAGTAACGAACTGTTAGTACCGAGCAAGAGTTAAGGGTAAATCATTATTTGTATCATTAAAGCAAGCGTCTTACTATAAATATATCTTACTTATAAATATATATTGAATATAAGAAAAACGTTGATAATGATGAGTTTATAGTTAAAGAGTATGTTTGTTAAAGGATGTTGGATTGAAATATGACTGTTTTCTACCTACCCGGCCTATTAATTTAAAATATTATAAAATATATCTTTTCCCTACTTGGGCGGATAACGTTTTCCAACGAACTCAGCCTGGGCATTGGTACAAGTCTACCAAATTTCAACTAACTCGGTGATCTTTTACTCAAGTTATCGTCATTGGTAGATTTTGTGACGGTGATTTTGTGACGGTGATTTTGTTCGATTTGTTTGGATTCACTCCTGGGCTCCAGAACGTGCCATAAGGAACTTTGTTCCAATAAAATAAAATACTTAACAATTGCTCTTGTGACATTTTGTTCCAATCTAACTTTAAGAATTATTATTAGAGTTATATATTACTAGCTGGGTACCCGTGCTTCGCTACGGAGTGTTATAATAATTAGATAAGTTTATAAACAACCATAATGAAACATTATAAATTATTTTACTATGCAAGAATATCTATAGATTCTACCTCTCCCACCTATTTCTATACCCCCTCCTCTTTGATAAGCAAATTTTTAAATATCCTAAATTCCCCCCCCCCCCCCTTAAGTAAAATATGACAAAACAATACATAAAAACTATTACTCTACTATTAAAGATCTTTTGCATCATCAATGGTATTCATTACATTGACCCCGTATTCATTTCTTGTACCATACCCCTGTGTACCAAATTTAAATTTCCAAAATTCATGTAGGCTGTCATTTTCCCCTTGCTTTGAAGTTCAAGAGGGCAAATTTTTATCGACATCGAACTAAAACTGTAGATTTGTATAAAGAACATACACCCACATACGTTGATTTTTATATATATATATAGCTATAAATTTCCATTTTACCCCTCCTAAATAAAATTGTACATAACAACGATTACTTTTCTCTTAAAGTGCTTTTCAACGATATGCATGATATGAAGGGAATCCATTACTTCGACATTTTTACACCGTACCCCTTTGTACCAAAATATAAATTTCGAAAATTCATGTAGACAGTGACCTACCCCTTGCTTTGAAGGGAAAGTGAGTAAATATTTATCAAATTAGGATAAAACTGTAGTATTTGTATAAAAGACATGTACCCTCATACAGACACTCTTCTTTTTTTATAAGATATAGCTATATTTTTCCATTTTACCCCCTCCTAAATGAAAATACATATGACAGAACTGTACATAACAACAATTAATGTAATCTTAAAGAGCTTTTCAACGATATGCATCATAAAGGGTATTCAGTCCTTTGACCCCGTATTCATTATTGTACCCTGTTCCCTGTGTACCAACATTTAAATTTCGAAAATTCATGTTGACACTGATTTTTTCTTCCTTTGAAGGTCAAGTGTGCATTTTTTGATCGAGATCAGACTAAAACTATGGATTGTATAAAGAACATACACACATACGTTGACTTTTAGATATATTTTCCATTTACCCCCCTAAATGCACGTAAAAACAATTATTGTACTCTTAAAGAGCTTTTCAACAGTATGCATGGGGGTTGCATCATGAAGGGTTTTCAACTTTGACATTTGTACCCCGTACCCCTGTGTACCAAAACTTAAATTTCGAACATTCATGTAGACAGAGATCTTCCCCTTGCTTTGAAGGTCAAGTGAAGAAATTTTCATCGAGATCGAATTAAAACTGTTGATTTGTATAAAGAAAATAAACACACTCACACATACGTTGACTTATATAGATATACATTTCCATTTTACCCCCCTCCTAAATGAAAATATGACAAAAACGTACTTAACAACAATTAATGTACTCTTAAAGAGCTTTTCAACGATATGCATCATGAAGGGTATGCATTACTTTGACATTTGTACCCCGTACCTCTGTGTACCAAAATTTTAATTTCGGAAAATCATGTAGGCAGTGACCTTCACCTTGTTTGGAAGAAAAAGAGTGTAAAAATGCATCAATTGGGGATAAAACTGTAGATTTGTATAAAAGACATTCTCTCATATAGATACTCTAATTCTTTTATTTATAGATATAGCTATATTTTCCATTTTACCCCCCTCCTAAATAAAAATATGACAAAACTATACATAACAACAATTACTGCACTCTTAAAGAGCTTTTCAACGATATGCGTCACGAAGGGTATTCATTACTTTGACCCCGTATTCATTACTTGTACCCCGTACCCCTGTGTACCAAAATTTGAATTTCGAAAATTCATGTAGACCTTGATTTTCCCCTTGCTTTGAAGATCAAGTGTGCAAATTTTCATCGAGATCGGACTAAAACTGTAGAGTTGTATAAAGAACAAACACACACACACACACATACGTTGACTTTTATATATATAGATTATTATTGTACAAAACTCCACAAATCGATAAAACAGTTTATTGAATGTTATTATTGCTTTTTTGTTAGAATAGGGATAAATTTTAAAAGTAAACGCTTTCTCTGAGAATTAACAGAGGACAAGTCTAGCGTTCAAGCGGGTCTGTCCAGAATCCACAATAAAAGTAGAGGTAGATAGTAAAAACTGTGTATAGAGGTTTTGATGGACGTAGCAAGTCGGCTAGGATGGAAGGCCAGGCCCGACTTCTACTCGTATATAGGCGCAGTGGGACCTTGGAATCCCCAATCAGAAAACTATTCTATTTCACTTGATAATATGACCCGGTGCACTCTTCCCTCGCTATGACGACGCGCCGCGCCTCCTACCCCGCCTATCTTATCTTTTTCTAATAATAAACTACTTCTAAATTCTATATTAAAAAAAAAAAAAAAAAAATTAATGCCTTTTTAATTTAATTTATACACGGTATATTAAATTATATTTAATTTTTTTTATTCATTAAAGTATTCCTATTTTGATCATTATTATCTTTATAAATCTATAATCCCCATATATTTTTTTTAAATTTTATTTTTATTGCATTGAATCTTTATTTCTTTTAATAAAATGGTGAAAAAATAAACCTTTTTCCCTAGGAAATATAATAATACAGAAAGATGTTTAACAGATATATTTGATATTTATCAGTGCATCTGAATAAGCTATTCAACTAAAAAAAAGGAATAGAACGTAATAAAACTGCATTGAGAGGAGGGGAGGTGTTAAATGAAACCATACAGCTAACATAACACGATGAACGATAAAATTGAATCGTTCATTTTAGTGTTTAATGTTTTTATAACCCCGTTTGATGAAATGAACGGCTTTGTTTATATCTAAAAAGTATAACCGATATATTGAGTATTTAACAATAAAGAAAGTTATAAAATAAGTTACTTTACAGGGTAAAAATCTAGTTTCCGAGATAATAGCGCACATGGGGGCAATCTCAATAAAAATATGTCATGGGGTTCGGATAATGCAGAATGGGGTCTACTTTTGAGATATCTTTGACCTTAATTAATTTCCCATACACTTAGTTTACCTATATTATGTACTAGCTTTCACCCCGCGCTCCGCGCGGGGCTCATGCTAGGTATTAGTGGCAATGTTTCCTATTATCATGTAGGCCTAGCAATTAAATTAAAGTCCTAAATAGTTTTGTTTCCAAAGCCTTCTAGGAATAAAATCAGGACTATATTACACATCATTAATTCCATTATTAAGAATATAATACTCTCCAAATCATAGTTTGGATTCTATCTATATATTTTAAAAATAGCCAGTAGAAACTAAGTAATATAGTAATAACTAACAATGCTAATTAGACTGGGACTGCTTGGACTGCTTTAATTAGACTGGGAAGTCATTGAACAATCATCAACAATGATGGTGCATTATTTAATGGTCTCTCAATACGGCAGTTGCACCAGCAAGTATTTAATAACCCTAGTTCTCAATTAATAAAATAATAAATACTCGATTTAAAGAGCATTAGAGTGAGGTTTAAGCACTCCAATCAGAAATAAAATCGGTCAACAATTGCGGACGCCATAAGCGCTCAAAGTGAAATTTCTTTTTAAAAAAAATAAAATTTAGCTCTATTTAAGGTAGAACCGATTAAATTACGACAAAAAGTAATAGGACCAAATTTGTAGATCTTTAAAAATTATTCACCGCTAGCGCAATCAGCTTGTCGATACAACTTACCGTTTAGCCACAATAAGCCTCTAAAAAAAACTTTAAAGTGCGTCCGCAATCTTTAATTTTTTAGGGGGGGGGGAATCATTTTTTTAACTTTTCGGCTTTTTTCAATGGGCTTAGGCCAATTTCCGACCAAACGCAAAAAACCGCAAGTCTCTAGGTGGTCTAAAAGTATATAATAATAGTAGTAAAGTAATAATATAATAGCGAGTCTGTGGGGTTTGTTTACGGCGAGTCAAACTATTTTTTTAGGTTATGTTTTATATACTTTTTTTTATAAAATTGTTAATAACTTTGGTTCTACTCAATATTTTTAGATGAAACCAAGCCTACAAATTGCGCAACATGTTTGCGCTCACCCCTGAAAAAAAATTAATCGATTTCATTTAGCCAGTTTTACGCCTATAAAGTCTGACTGGGGCGACAGACACACATACATACATACACGAAAAAAGTTAAGGCCGGATTCGGTTTTTAGAATGTCTAAAATGAAAAAGTATCCAAAAAATTTTCAATTCTGACCAATGTACAGACAAAACTTTAATTTTATATATATAGATTTTTATATATATAGACACTCGTAACTCGTAGAGAAAGTAGACCTGCTTTGACTGCTTTGAAAAGTTTGTGTGCGTTGTGCGTAAAAATTTATCGATTTGAACGAAATTTGGCACACAGGTGCATCTCATCATTTGTGACATTTATATAGGTTTTGGGAATACCTAACTAAATATTTTCAAGATGGCGACCAATATGGTGATGACTAAACAAACATTTTTTAGTCAGCAGTAGGACATGTTACATATCAATTTATAGATCTTAAAGTGTAGAAATGAATATGTAACTATTAAAATTTCACACTTAATATTTTCAAGATGGAGGTCAATATGGGTGGAAGTTGTACAACCGCGTATTTGGCACACAGGCGCATCTCATCATTTGTGACATTTGTATAGTTTTTGGAAATTCCACACTAAATATATTGATGACCAATATGGTGGACGACTAAACAAAAAATGTTTAGTCTGCAGGACATTCTATATATCAATTTAAAGGTCTTGAAGAGTAGGAAAGGAATACGTAACTAGTAACTATTACTACAAAATTTACATTCTCCGCCGGTATTTTGAAAACAAATATGGCTGAAATGGGGCTTTGCAAAAAAAGTTAATGGTTAATAGCATATCACATACCATTTTGAAGATCTTTTCAGGAAGATTAAGATCATATATAGGCCCCCATACACGGTCAAAATGTTTGATCACGAAGAAAATGTTGTTCTTAAATCGGCTATATTTATTTTTCAAACTTAAGGCCCCCATATACACGGTCAAAATGTTTGATCGTGTATATGGGGGCCTTAAGTTTGAAAAATAAATATAGCCGATTTAAGAACAACATTTTCTTCTTCTATGCGACTTGATTATGCACCGCATCATTAGTAATTAAATTAAATGACAAAATTCCGAAAGAACTTACAAATTGAAAACACCGGACGAAGAGATTGTGCACTCGTATGTGAGAAAGGTTAGTGCGAGAAGTATTGAACAGATTTCTTATTAATTTGATTTTGTTGTACAAATTTATATATATAATACTTGGTTTACGAAAGAGCCGTACGATGTGTTGTTTATAATTATAGTCTAAATAGTTAATGTTATTTGATATTATAAATTATATTATTGATCATCTTACTGATTTTTATTAGTTTCTATCTTGTTTAGTTATGAAATATAATATTTTATTTCAGATTATGAGAGATCCAAGGCCGGGCTTGAAATACCACGAAGACATCTTCCTTTCAGATCAAAACATCTAAGTTGTCAAGGTACACAACTTTAAAAATACTTATATAAACTCAGTAATTAGTTTAAGTCAACCTCACTATAAAATCTAAGTTTAACGGAGTCAAATTTATAAAGGTATCTAGAAAATGTAACTTTATTTATAAGTCTTCGAACTTTAACAAAGTTAAGTCTAATTAAAACTTAGTCTCGACTAAGGCTAATCTTATAAAGACTTAAACCTAGATAAAAGCAAAGTGATGATGTCACTCTTACTAATCCAACTTAATTTAATCTATAAGTTTAAAAAATTATCATAGAAATTATCATTACAATGTTGGGTCTTAAGCCAGGCGCACATTGAGACACCCTATCGCTTGTGGATCTAGCGTCTCAATTCGCAAGGTCCCGCATGTAATTCTGTGGTTGAAAAAACGGTTCTGACCTGCCCTGCATCGCCTGCGTCTCAATATGGACATTGCCCAACTTTTAGTTTTAATCTTAGCGACGTCACTCAAATGTGTATTTTGAAGTGAAACTACTTTAGGCACGTTAGAGTAAATTGGCTTGTATATGCAAAACGAAATTGCTTGTAACGAAGTTTGCGATTCGAGACTTTTATAGGTAAATCACTTGTCGACTTAAGCCGGCAAAAAATTTGTAAAAAATCTTTCTCTTGGACGGGTCTCGATCCACCAACCTCTTATTTCAGCAGGCTAATGTGCTAACTATTGCACAACGGAGGTAGATGATTTTTAAATACACAGAATTGGTATATATAGACGTAATACTACAGTCTACTCCCGATAAATTGAAATCTTGGGGACCTCAAGAAAAATTCGAATTAACGAGAGTTTTTAATTATCGGGTGTTTTATTTATCAAGAGGAGCCAAGGGAAAATTTAAAATTAACGACAGTTTAGAAAACGTACATTGTACAGTACATACATATTTACAGTACAATAACATATATTTGATATTAATAAAATGTATTATACATTTAAATAAAATGTAATAAATTTTAAATAATAAAATTTAAAGACGTATAATATTGTTCTCATCAACATCAACTTTATTCCGGTATTGTCTTGAAATTTTGGATGATACCCTGATCTAGTAGCAGTAACTTATTGTGTTCAGGGCAGGATTTCTAACAGCAGTTTAACATTGGTGAGAGGGGGAGGATTGTTATGGACTGTACTTTTGTCTGTGAAAACAAAAATGCTGAGTCCTTTCCTTTTCATATCACAATCGCACAAGGTCGCTCATCCCTCTTCCCTTCAAATTAACGGAAGGGCTCACATCTGACCTTCAATTTATAGCGTGTTACCGAGAAAAAGATCTCAGTTCCTACTTCAAATTACCGAGTGTATCTAAATAGACTGGTTTTCTTCAATTTACCGGGAGAATCTCAAGGGACCAGAGTATTTATTCAAATTACCGGGAGTTTCAATTTATCGAGTTTTAATTACAGGGAGTAGACTGTATATACATTATAATATAATATATATAAATGTTGTTTTCATTATTTTGTTCATTATTCACTAAAATCTTATGAAAATATTTTATTTTTCAATTAAATTCGACATATAATATAAACTAACTGTTTCTGGAACTTAAGATTCACTTCAATCATATGCGTGAGAGTCTCACACATAATACTTTTATTTCTTAATAAATGAGAAAGAGGTAAAATTATTTCGGTATTTCCGTATCGTGCTCACCTATTGCTTCCGAGCTTACCGAAGGTAACGGAAGCTATGCGATCATTCTGAAGAACGAAACATTTTTTTAAATTGTTTTATTTATATCGGGTTTATTATTATGATCAAAAGTAATTTTTTTTAAAATCAATTCATTTGATAAATTTTGTGTGTCAATATTAATTAACAAAACTCGTAAAAACTTGCATAAATATTTTTATTCTGATAGTCCCCAGTCCCCATAATTTCATCTTTGAGTGCTATCATAGCGGAAACTTCATTATTTTCTGGGGAAAGTGACTTATGTGGTTATATTGGTAATATAAAAAATGTATTTTTGCGATTTTTTTTTATTTTAAGAAAAAAATTCAAATAAATTAGGATGCTGAATTTAAATTCAGCATCCATACTTATTTAACAATTTTATCCTCAAACTTAATTAACAATGATCTCTCGCATTCCCAATTAGAATCTTTTATATAATTAATTTAATTATAAAAAAAACAAAAAAATTACCTGTTACATGCAATCAAGTGGTAGTATCCAAATTAAGTTTAATTTGGAATAAAAAATTTAAAATACATTATTAGAAATTAATAATAATTATTATCCATGTGTTAAAACTAATAAATTAATAATTATGGTAACTGTCATAACGTTAATTTATAAAGGTCCAGGTTAATTTAAAGATAATTATTGACTAAGGTGTATTGCTGGTTTTCTTTTGCTTTAATTTTTACTCAACTAACTTAACAATATAAGATCTTAAAGAAATGTTTAGACTAATTAAAATAAAACCCTTAATCCATGAAATAAATTAATTCTGTTTAGTTACAAATAATTTACAATATTGAACATAAATATACAAGAATGAAAAGATAAAAACACATCCATCCATATAACTATATAACACATTAAAACTAAATTATTTGTATCTAATTTTTTGGAAACTATTTTGCATCCGAGCTTACCGAAGGTAAGGGAAGCATTTTTAATTTATTTAATTTGTTTATTATCAAACACGAATAAAACTTGTTCAGGTCTTTAGAGTATGTTTCATGGTTCATGGTATTAGGGTGGAACGAGAATTGTGATGCTTCATTTATTAGGTTAAAGGAAGTATTTTTTTCTGGTAGAAAGGATGATTAGAGTGAAAATTTAAAAATTGATGTTTCATTTCTTTCTCAAACCATTTCGTGGCCATACTTCCATCGGTGTTGAGAATAACTGTCACATCTTGGTAATTTAAACTGTTATTTGTTTCTTCTTCCACTGTGAATATAATATTTTGGCTATATGAATTTTAAGATGAATGATTATCTGGTTACTATATTGTTTATTAAAACCGTTGAAATTAATTTAAAATTAAAACCGTTAAATTATTATATTGTTTATTAATAATTAAGAAAAGATCATCTACTTATACAGCTAAATCAGATATTTAAAACTTATATTTAGTAGTCCAGTAAAATTTGAATGTAATATAAGTCATTTTTCCAGAAAAAAATCTAGTTCCCGGGATATTAATAAATTCATCATTATCCCGGGAAAACGACTTAAATATTATATTCGAATTTTAATGGACTACAAAATATAAGTTTTTAATTAAAAAACGGTTGAAACAGTTATTTGTGAATTAATTTTTTAGATTTTTTTGGGGGAGCGGGAGCGCCCCCAAATTTAGAGCTATATTTCATTCCTTTTTGCGATTTCCCCTCGGTGTATGATTTCTCTAAAAGGGTATGTAAAATGTCATCGAAATCCGCCCAGAAGCTCCATGCGTCTGCACAGACGACCGATAAAACTATTTATTGGAAATAAATATGTTTTAAATATGTCTATACATACTCGTAATGTCATATTTAGTTTCAAAAACAGATGCAGTGACAAGTAGTCTAAATTGTATCCAGATTTCAAAGAACAGTCTAATATTAACATGTTATCATGTACCTTCATCTTCCTACAGTACCTACTTGTCATTATTTCCTCCAAAGGGTGTCACAGTGAGTTACCTGTCTTCTTTTATAAAAGAAGATGTTTGACTCTCTTTTAAGAAATAGAAGTGATGAAAGATCAAAGCAAGAGACAGCTTCTCATTGAGATTCTCAACTTGAGATATTTCCAGGTATACGCAGCAGGAAAACTTCAGATATTAAAAAAAAAAGAGGAATGGTAACGATGAAGAAAAATACTGAAGTTAAAACTGTGAAATACATAGGTCTTGTTAACATATGCACTTGTGTTAAAAAAATGCATTTTTGTGACTGTAGCAACGCACTTGAGTAACATAATTGCAAGAACACTTGATCACTATCTAGTGCACTTTTTCATTTCCCTTTTTAAAGTAACAACAAACACATTAACTCCTGTAACGTCACTTTGCTATTCTAACTTTATATATTATTTGCGAATAGAAGTGGAAGTGGTCTAGAATGTGCTTTTTAAGTGTTGTTTCATTGTGAGTAGTAAGTAATTCGTCTTGTGTTAAGTTTTGGGTCAAAATGTTTCCACTTGGAACTTTATTTTCACTTATGTTTCTTTTTTTAAGTTATGGAAAAAATACTATAGTTGAAGTTATAGGCAGGTAAATAGTATCAAGATGGCAAAAACGTTAGGCTCCCCAATTACTTGACAAGCGCAAGTCTAAATTTTTTTGAATTTAGTTTGTTTGAAAGCTTGAGCTACATAATGTAAATGTTAAATGTTTAAGATGAGGAATGTAAATTTCATCTTTACATCCATTTATTTTATTGCTTTCGAGCTTACCGAAGGTAACGGAAATTATGTGATCGTTCTGAAGAACGAAAAATTTTTAGGGATCCGATTTCAAAAATTCCAAGACAAAAATCCGTTTCAGACATCAGGGAACATTTTTGGTTCCGTGTCTGTCTGTCTGTCGCTCAATTTTTGCGAAGAACATATCTTAAAAACTACACATCCAATTTTAATGAAATTTGTAAGGTAGGTCATAATTAGCTCATTGTTGGTCCCATATAAGTTTCAACCTTCTGCACTCATATGTTTCTCTTCCACATCCGCACAAACATACATTTGTTTGCACCTTTAGCTTCGAAAGTACTTATCTGATTTGTTTGAAACTTTTATAGTTTATCGAAAGTAACCCGCAGATAGCCACCACTTAATTTGATCCGTCTGCCCTCTTTAACGTTTGCTAAATTGATACTTTAATTCATGTAAAAAATCAAAACAATTTTGACCCATTAAAAAACGGGGGAAACAATTAAACCAATTAGACAGCAATGGCCTGTAAAAGCATACAATTAATGTAGTACGTGATAGGATGCGAGGAAGCTATGTGCCACACCAATTGGGAGTCTATTTTTATTTATAACTATTTCTGCTTACTGAAGAATATATAGGGTTTTTTTTTACATTTTTTGTGTCTCTCCAAATTCAAAAATTCTTTGACAGAAATACGTTTCAGGTAAGAGGGAAAATGTTTGGTCTCATGTCTGTCTGTCCATTAACTTTTATAAAAGGCTTCGTAATTGGGCAAAGTATATTGCTTTTATAGCAAAAGGAATATACGAGTAATTGTTTGATAAATGGCAAGAAATAACACAATAATTACGGTGGAGAATAATAAAGTTTGAGCGGGTTACCGATTGCCTGGAAATGTAATCAATCTTTTATTACTTGTGAGATTAAGACTCGGCCAGGATTGCCACAAGTTCGATTATCCGATGTCTCCCTAAAAGCAAAGTTTCCACTCAGCAAACACCTAAGCTGGTTTCTAGGCGTATAAGCTCGTCTGTGAGTTCTAACCTCTACAACTCTAGAGTCTACAATAAAAATAAGTTAAACAGATGTTTCGACCGAGATTTTGTTGAAAACTCACTCAAAATTTAGAGATTAAATTTTTAATTAATTAATTAAAGTTAATCAAATATTTAATTCAGAATATTTTCGATTCGTCTAGTTTATTATTTATAGCGATTAATGATCTTAAAAGCTCACCGAACTTAGATGATCAATGCCGAATCTTTATTAAATATGTATAATTTGGTATAACTTTAACTCGGTATAACTAAACACGCAAAATGGTGATGTTTTTTGACAAAATGGCGCGGAAAATTAAACACTAACCACAAGCATTTCTACTGTTCAGTCTAATAGACTGTGTGGCCAGCAGACCGCACATTTTGCATATTCTTATATATTTTTAGTAACAGCAGAAATACAGTTATAGGGGGGGGGGGGAGCCAAAATGTTGATTTTTTTGACAAAATGGCGTTGAATATTAAACACTATCCACAGGTGTTATATTTTTTTGTAACTACTCTTCAAGGCCTTTATTTGATACCCCACACAAAATATTAAACAAATATTTTTTTCTCGTGACGTGAATTATCCGCCATTTTGAATTTGAACAGCTGATAATTTTGAGTTCGTTACATTTTATTAAAAATTTTTCATAACAATTGTGGTTATTATTTTTTTAGGGTTTCGATGGTGAAACCAAAAAAAGAAACCTTTAAAGCTTCGTTTCTGTGTCTGTATGTCTGTCACTCTGTACGGTTCCAATAAGTTTTGAATCAAAAGAGATAAAAACATGAAACTTTCCAGTATAAAGGTCGTTTTGACGCGCACACAGGAAAAACAGCGAACTCAAACGATTTTTTTTTTTTTAATTTTGAGTGGGGGTATCAAATTAAAGGTATTGGAGAGTAGATTACAAAAATATATAACACTTGAGTTAGTGTTTAATTTTCCGCGCCATTTTGTCAAAACTCCCCCCCCCCCCCTCCCTATACTAATTTCGTGTTCTCCATACATACCAACGAAACGCTTTTTAAGTGAGACTTCACGCTCAACCCAATATTTTAATATCAATATTTTTTTTTTTTAACTACTATTTTTTATCACTTGCATTGCTTATTTTTGCAGTACTTATAATATTGTCATACGAATACCATTTACCCTGTCATCAGATTGCATTTTTTCTAATCTTTTAATTAGAAGAATGTCTAAGCTATCTTAGTAACGCTTGAAGCGTCTAGGATTAACATTTTCAGTCGCAATTACTTTTTACGTTTTTAAAACTTGGATAAGAAAAAAGGGCAGGAAAGTTAATTGCACTTTGTGAGGAAATTACTGAATAAAAAGCCGTAGAATTCGTGTGACAGAGTTTCTTTCAGGCATTTTACAAAGGTAAAATGAAAGTCTAAAACATCTAACGTCATCTAAAGTGTAAAATTCAAGCAGTGATAATACAGAAGAATATTTGTATGGTAGCTTTTAATAGCTTAAATTACAAGCAAATTTAAAGTAACGTATAATTTATTTATTAAAAACAAATTATTATTATTTATATTTTAAATTTCACATTTAGATAAACCTACTAATTGTGTATTAGAGATATGCTTAAAAGAGTATGAAACACCCAGCAACGCATCACATATTAATAAAATATAAATAAACCCCTGGAGCAGATAAACTTATCATCCATGTGTGTACGCAGGCATCGAACAATTTTAATTCCACCCCAATCAATCAAATTATTTTATCTACATTAATGTCTATAAAAATCAAATAGCTTTAAGCATTGAAAGCCATATGCCATTTTGATGAGATAATATGTCCATGCTTGTTGCAGCGTCTGCTTGTCTGATAATAAGAATCAAATAATTAATCGTGTTAACATTGCCATTGCCATTCGCTATTTTGATATACTAATGTCCTTGTTTGTTTGTTGATTATGCTTCACAAGAATCAAATATCTGATCGTGATTATATTATGTTAACCCAGTGCTGCCCACAGAGGGTTTTGACGGCGCTACATGCGCTATCAGCATTTTTGGAGGGGAATTCCATTTTAGGGTATTTTTCAGAGATTAGGAGGATGTTTTAAAAATATTTCAAGTGATTCAGGCAAAGCCAATAGCTAATCATGTTTAGTATTATAACCCTACACTGTATTCAGTGGCGCATCCACTAGGAGGGGCAGAAGTACCCCCAGTGCTCACATTATTTGGTGATACATGATTATATTATGTTTTGCTATGCTGACTTCCCCCCTTTCACCAATCAGGACTTCTACTTTCAGCGGCTTGTGTTCCACCCCAAAAATGTGTTCCAGGGGCTCCACTGACAGTATTACTACTTGACTTTTATCATTACTTTGTTTTAATATCTATTGTTATTTAGTCTTAAGAATACAAAAAATAGCAAATGATACGTTTTATCCTCTTCTATAGTGGTATTCTAATTTCCAGAATGTTTTAGTACCTATTTGTCTATTGGTTTTTATAAGAATCAAAAATGGAAATCATTATGAGTTTCCCTCTGCAATGCGCACTGCATTGCTATTTGTTTTAAGAAATATAGAATATAATTAGATATATTATAGCATATTTTAGCTTTATAAATACAAAATTCATTTTCCATAATCACAAATTAATGATCTCACTATTCTAAAGAGTGTAATCCAATTAGAAAATAAATACATTTCTAAATAAAATATGAACAAAGATCTGCCATTCTATAAAGCACTATTCTAATATTCTAATGTCAAAGTTGTAGAAACATCTGTTCATTTATTAGTTATAAAAAATCATATAGCAAATCACGATAAGTTTCATTTTACATTGTATTGCTATTTCAATGTCAATTTAGTTCCTGTTTGTTTGTTAGTAAATTATGATAAGTGATAGTCTTCACTATTTTCCTTTACGGTCAAAATGCTTTTTAGTATCTGCTAGCTGTTTGTTTCTCTTTTTAAGAAATGAATAGCTTATCATGATAAGCTGGGTCTCGTTTTATTGTATTGATGTCCTTGAAAAACATTATAACGTTTACAATTTTATAATATAATGTTACCAGCATTCTAATTATCTCACTTAAATTTCACACATCCAGCGATTAAAAACAATTATTGTATGTATGTCGTTTGCAGTAGGACTTTTGTTTTGTTTTAATTCGTAATTTGTGTTAAATTTACGTATTCTAATCACGGTATACTTATTAAATGTAAATCATCTTCTATTTGAATTGTAAAGAAGATTTTACAGTGTGATTATCTTAAGAACAATAAATATTATAATAGATAACATAGAGAAATAAATATACAGGTAAATAGATATAGTTACAAATAATAAAACAAATGAAAATGCTAGAATAGATTATGCAAAATAATATTTACATTTAATTATAACAAATAAATATTTAATATGTTGTTTTTTTTTCAAAAATTTGTAACTAGTTTGTTTTCCAGCACGTGGCATTATCACTGTTGCAAGAATATATTATTTAAAATATATAATCTATGTGTATACACTGTTTCAAATTAATTTCCAATTTGAAAGGTGGCAACACTGTTTATTATCTTAATGTGAAGAAGCTATTAAGTCAATCTGCTATAACATATCTAAAGCCTAAAGTTTATTGCTTTTGGTCGTTGACAACGATGCTTCTTAATAAATATTATACTTTGTATATAAATGGTGGTTTAATATCTAAATTGCTCGTGACAAACATTCTTTTTACTTTCTTATGTATAAATACTATTGCGATAGCACGAAAATTCGATTTTTGATATTTTGATGGGTTTATAAGTTTTAAGGTCCCATGAGTCCAAGAAGTGATTTTCTGTCGTCTATAAAGACACTAACTACACACACACACACACACAACTACTACACGCACTAAACTAGTGGACCGATTTTGATGAAATACACAGAGTTGCAAACTTACACAAACTAAAGATATTCACATTTTCTAGATTCAAAAAATAAATTTGATCCTTTATTATTTACATAAATATTTCCGACTTTATATTAATTGTGAAATTGAGTTTTTTGGAATGAATCCCCATTCCAAGTATCAAAAAGTTGTTTTTGCTAATTTTGGAAATATTCATATAATTCCAACAAAGTTGAGTTAACAGTTATGTTAGTTGACAAAAATTATTCTTTGTCCACTGTAATTACGCAAATAATGGTAAGTTTAAAAAAAAAATATATAAAAATACATGTTGGTAACTCATTTAATCATTACCTTCATTTACCTATTGTTATCTTAATTTGTAATATTCATACATTAACTTATTTATTACAGCGGCAATATCATAGAGATAAAATTCAGAGATAATAAAAATTAGAGATGAAATTCAATTTCACTTTCCCACTTAAAGATTAGTCAGGCTTTAAACATATTAAAAGCTTCAAAGTCGTAGATTAAACACGGTTTTAAACACAAACACACACACTTATATATATTTATTTTATATATATATATTTATTGACCGAAACCCTGAGTTGAGAGGCGCTGACATATATACATATATATATATATATATATATATATATATATATATATATATATATATATATATATATATATATATATATATATATATATATATATATATATATATATATATATATATATATATATATATATATATATAAATGTATATATATGTATATGTATAAAATAAATATAAAGTACTGTAAAGTTATCATAATTACAGATAACCATTACAAATTATTACTTTTAAAATAATAAGTTGTCGGTAATTGACAATGACGTAAATTATGAAACTTTTGAGTGTCACGATGAATTGACGAAGGACAGGTTTATTTAAAATGACTATACTAAACTAAACAATTATATTTATTTAAGGCAAAAATTAAATTTAAAAGACTTCTATATCAAATATTAGTTGAAAACCAATAATTCATTTTTAACTTTTTAAAAATTAGGAATGTTTTGGAAACACTCTCATGAAACATTAGTGCATAATTAAAGTATAAATTTGTAAAACCGACAAATCTTTTTATCTGCGGTCGGTATGCATAATACTATAGTATTCCACTATTTAGTCAAATATTTTATTTTTTTTAGTTTATGTTTTTCACATATTAGGATGGTTATGTTACGAATTTTAATAATGATCGACGCACTTTCAACAGGCCACATCAATGTGGTTCCTTTACTGAATCCCTCCAGTTTTTAGTAGGCAAAAACGAGGGCCCTTATATGTATTGCCCTTGTATGTATGTACCCCATTTTGCCTTGTCACCTAATCTCCGAAAGTACCCAACTTATAATGGCGATCATTCCACGTTATAAATGGTTCAAAAATTATAGCTAATACAAACTTTTAAATGGAGGTCATGCTAGTTGACTAACTCCCTTATTTGTTAATTTTTCAAACCCTTTGTTTGTTCTAAAAGCATATTCTTGGCCAATATATTTTTTGTTTGTTTAGAATTTACTCGGCCTCGATACAGTATTCATTCATTAAAGAAATCTTGTCTTTTTAAACTGTAATATGTGACTGATAAAATTAATACAAAAGATCATATATATAATTATAAATTATATAATATATTATTATTAGATTTTTAATACTATAAAGATTATAATGGCTATACTATTTTTTTTGTTAGTAAATAAAGTGGATGTTGGTAAACAAAGAAGATACTATCTAAATATTTTTTGTACTGCTTAACTAAATGTTCTAGGTCACTGTCCACCTAGTACAGCTTCTCTTTTCCTAATAATATGTAAATATTTATTTTAAAAACCATGATTTATTCGTAATCTGTAAATTGTCAGTATCATGTGCTTGCACTCACTTGATTTATTAATCCATGGTTTAACCCCAATGATGAGATTTGTAAAATGTTCCTCTAATTGTGCTGTCATGCCATTGTTTCCATTTTTTTTGTTTGATTGAATATTAATTTGATGTCGTAGATCACTTTAGGGAACTTAATACTTAATGCCGTAATCAATCATCAATCGCTAATTTTACATCAAGGCTACTCTGCTTCACTAAACAAATTTTCTGTATTTCTCTCCAGTTCAGATAACCCACGGGAAGGTTATGCTTTTTTAGCGAATTTACATTAGCTGCATTCGTATATTAATAACAATAACAGAGAGATTTGTGTTAAAAATAGATCGTTGATGAAGTGAAGTGAACCAATTTTAAACGTGATGGTTTAAAATAAATTTAAATTATTTAAAATCATATTATGGTATAAAGGTTTTTTCTCATCACTGCATTTAAAATCTATTGCACTAAGGTTTAAAGTACTTTCCATCCTGTTCCAATGGTTTAAATACAGTCTTTTTTCTGAAAGGTATTAAAAATCAAAATAAATAAACTTAATAGTTTTACAAATAACCAAAATTGTTTTTAATGGTTAACGAAATAAACCTTCTGCCTTTCATTTTATCCTGTTTTAGTTTCTGTTTTAGCATCAGTTAAGGTGCGTTCGGAATCACAAACTGGTCGCCCTGCGGTTGGTAAGTGGTTAGTGTCATGGCGGTGGTTAGTGGGGATGTAAAAGTGTTACAAGTAGACAAGTAGTTATAACTAGGAGCCCATAAACAAACACTTGCTTAAATATAACAGGAACGAAGGGTTGAAACTATCCTCCTCTGCGGTGGCATAATGAATCTTGCCTGTAGGGGTGCCAAACTATAAAGCGTTATCCTGTCCTAGACTGACTAAAATGTACTTTTGTTCATTGGCCTAATCATATCACGCTATGGGATTTTGTTTTCCGATCTATTCAAAATATACCGAGATACATCAGCCCTGGGGCCCTGTGCTTAATAGCGGCGATGCAGTCTGTTAATTTCACCAATGCAGATATTATTTTGGTTTTCCTTGGATCAGTTTGAAATTTTACGTTACTTACATTTTATAGGCTCTTGCAAATTATAGACCCGTCTTTTCCTCGGGCTGTAATAGATCTCACTCGCCAATAAAATACTATACTTAACAAACGAGTTTGGTAATTTAATATTACACCATTATTAACTTACATTATGTACACATTTTGATAGCTTTCTTTCTGTATGTTACGATTCATTAGGGATGGTTTGGTATCAATCTTATATAGGGTTGCCAGATTTCCGATAGGCAAATACGGGACACATAGTCGGGGAGTGCCCTCCCCGTCTTCTTTGAATGCTTTTCGGCATTCTTTTTAATTTATCATTTTATTTATTTTTATTTTTGTTTAATTAATCAATATTGACTTTATAAACGTTTGAGTGTAAATATATATCTGTTAACAATAATTTTTAAAATATCTTTGATCTAAAAACTTTGTACGTAATTTCTCAAACTTGCTGAAAACCCTTGGCTTCAAGATTAAAGAAACAAGAAATTTTGAAAAAAGTTTAAAATTCACTCATATGATTCTTATAGATATAACCGTAGAAAAGTAACTCCTCTTTTTAAAGATAAAGATGATTTACTTCATGGTGATAACAGGCTAACACTGAAAAATTCAAACATTTTAATTTGCATGTTTATTCCATAAAGTTATTAAAAATAATGTTACCGCTGCTGTTATTTGTCATTCTTATAATTGAAAATGCGCTGTTGCTGTAAACAGAATAGAAAGGATAGTTTGTATTTTAAAAGATTCAAAATGTTCTATTTTCGATGTCTTCGTTGAAAACCGGGACATTTTGGCGTCCCGAAAAGTTTCTTTTGGACACCGGGATTCTATGTCCAAAACGGGGATGCGTGGCAACCCGTATCTTATATAAATTAATTAGTAAGAATAAGGTGAGTCTCCTTGTTTATCTGCTTATAAATACCATTATGTTACAAACTTGTTTCTGAACGTTAAGATTTAATACGCATAAAATGCACATCAATGTCATTTTTAACATTGAGCGTTGGTTTTATAGGCTCGTCAAATGGATTAGTTAATTAATTCTATGAAGCCTTACTATAATGAATGCAAATCTTTCAAACCCAGTGACGTTTATTAAAGACAATTATTACTATGTTGCATTGTCTACATGTTTGGGTTAGATAGTGGGGAGATAGTGATCCCAATCGGGAGTTTAGTCTGAGGCTGTGGGACGTGGCTACCCTGGGGGTAACACTGCTTCTAGTATAGGTTTCAGCCCATTACTTGACCTTGACTGAGAAACCATCGCCAACATGTTTAACAACAGGCCATATCTAGCCCATCCCACTCTATCCGCATCATTTATAACACCCAATAATAACATTCTTAGTGCCAAATGTAATCTACTAATAATAAACTTCCATTTAAAAAAAGCCAATCATTTCAAGAGTTAATATAATTACAGTCACCAATTAAAACAGTTTAAATCGGTGTGAGTCTATAATAAACACGTGTTTTTAATTTGTTTTTATGATAAACTTATCAAATTTTAGTTTATTAAGACTTTGTAATAATACAGGTGTTATGAATTATATGTTTATTGTAATTAAATAAATTTACCTAACAATTAACTTTTACTTAATAGTTATATGCATGTAATGGTATGTTTTCGCAGTATTAACTACTTGGCCTTTTTTGTTTATGAAAAAGCAAATTTTTACTTTACAAACCTAATTGGATAGCTACAACATTTGCATATAACAGGGTTGAAGATGTCCCTCATGGGACGAAATATAACCAAATTAATTAAATTGTCTTTAACACTTTTTCGACTCCTTCTTCACTTGTACATATAAGAGTACATATATGAGTTTTGTTCAGAAGTTGCACGCAGGAGCGTTAAGTTAAGAACGCTACGTAGCCGCCCGTAGCGTGCTACCTTAGCTGCATCAGTGTCCATGTTTCGCTTCTATATTTGGTGATATTATAAAGATGTGGTCGTTCTTCCCAAGGTAACCGTCGAAGATCACAGTAAATGAAGATTTTGACTATCTAGTCAGAAATAATGTTCGATGTAATAAATAATCTAGTATCTAATTATTCGTATCATGAAATATTTGCTTCTGTTGGTGAAAATGTGCGTCAAGGCTATCAATCGTAGTATTAGTGTGTCAGGAATTCTATAACCCAAATAGAAGAATCTTTCAAGAGACATGTAATACTGCTGTCCTTAGAGCAGCTTGTGCGGGAAAAGTCCATGAAAATTATGATTTATTCAGAGCTTCAACTCAGGATACTGAGCATTATCATAATTTTCAGGTGTCATGCGAAAAGTTTGAAAATTACCCTTCATCCATGGATTTTGGACCTTAATATCAAATCTAACCTTAAAATTGTTATTTTAGAATAGAATGACACTAATCGTATGCTTCCATGATTTTTGTTATTATGGAATGCTTGTTATTATGGAAATGCTTCCGGTGATGACTGCTTCACAGTGGGTGTAAAGTGAAGGTCTCGGATGTTTCATCTCCTATACTGGAAACATTCTCATAGGTTTGCATGCTGATCTAGCAAAGAGCAACATCGTAATACATTTTGTACACTTGGTTCTTCCTGTTTCCCGTTCTCTCGTATCAGATATGAAACGTGTAATGTATGGACTTAGACCTATTAAGACGCATCCAGTATCTATAAGATCGAGCACTTCGTGTTACCTAACACAGAAGTCTAGGCAATTTATTGGCCTAGGCATAATTTATTGTCAGAAGCTATTTCATTACGCCATCCTTCCCCTCTACATATACTATATACTACGTTTCCATGTGTTTAAATACGGATTGAATCCTAATTTGGGATTTAACAAGTTAGGTGTTTCCATTGAGTGGGATTGAATTCGTATTCAATACAAAATAAAAAAACAAAAACTTTTTCTTGGTTACTTTTGGTAAAGATTATAAATAATTTTGTAGCCTTCACCTTTTATAACCATGTTTTTTATTACGTATTTTGACAGATTTGACTACAGTTTCTACAGAAATACGCTAGGTGTGCTTACGCCCACGCTCTGCGCATGTCAGGATCGAGTTCAGGTGTTTCCATGTAACTCGAACCAGATACGATCCCAGAATTTAGTGTATCGTATCGGTATCGGGATCGGTTTCGAATTTAATCCGTATTGAATCTAGGTTTCCATGGACACTTTTGATCCAAAAACTGTATTCAATCCGTATTTAAACATCATGGAAACGCAGTAATTGTTATTTTTAATATTGTGTTGAAGTTAGTTAAATAAAAACTCAAAGAGCAAACATGGTCAGTTTATATTAAAGTGATTAGGTTTGATACAAAGAGTTATTATATATCAAACTTTTATTTTCCAATTTAATATCTACTTCTTTCTTCATTCATAAATCATTGTCTTCTGCAAACTCTGTTCTAATCTAGTTAATTCACTTATATTAGTATATTTAATTGTTATGTATATTTTATTGTTTGTACCTATATAATAAACACTTAACAAGGGTCTCTACGTTGGGATGAAAATCACACCATTCTAAAATTCTAAACCAAGAGAAAGATTCACGATGAAAGTACTGATGAGGAATATTAGAATCATTTAATTTAAAACGAAAAACATTAACGGGTAAGAAAGGAAAGGCAGGGAGCATAAATATTCATGAGGCCAGGCCTTCTCCAAACTATGTAACAAATAAGGATTTATTCATTTCCCAGTGTTTCTAGAGCTAAATTAAAATAAAAAAGTTTGTTCAAAGAAGCAATTCATCAGGTCAACGAGTGCAAAGATTACTCCGAGTGCAATGCCGTTAACAATTGGTAATGGTATAATTTTCATTTTATCATGCTATGAAGTCATATTGGAACTCGGCGTAAAAACACACCAATCGATTCCTGTATAACCTTCATAATGTATAATTTTCTTTAAAAACAATTCATATAGGTCACAATATAGACTGACACATTTGTATATTCATAATAAATAACTTTGTTTTATTAAAATAATATTAATGAATTATTTATCTATTAGAAAATTGTTTCCTTTAAGTTAGATAATAAATTATCGCTCTAATTCAAACATTGCTCTTCTAATAAAACGCCTTAACAGCAAAATATTTGAAAATTAGGGTGAGCACGTCACGTGTGTCCAAAAAATCTGATACATCAAATGGAATAACGTCTGAATGATGGCTTGCATCTTATTAAAGCACGAACACAATTTAGTCACCGTTTTTAAGCTCTATAGTAAAATTTCATTGTATGCGATTTCCTCGTAGTTTCACACCAGAAACAATATATTTTTTGATCTCATAAACACAATATCTATATTATATAAAAATATATTGCTTTTTCTAACATTTTTAAGTTCAAAATATTCCTTAAATATATATTATTATTCTTGGTAACCAGAGCGTATTATTAATTAACTCATGGCAGTAAATAATTTTGAAATTAATATTTTGTCGCATATTTGTCAGCTAATGTTATTGACCTTCCAACAAATTACAGGGTAACTACTTGAATTGGTTTTATTTAAACATTTATGTCTCGTGGCTGAGAATCGATCGGATTGTCAAATTACACGACGTGCAAACCACATCAAAGTAAACGAATTATTAAACTTTGACCCTCTAGGATTGTCTATATTCAAGGATGATCTATATAGCTAGATTTTAGTGAATTCAAATTTCGCATTCTACTTATTACAATAGGATAGAGATATTTTAAAAAGCTAAAACCGAACTAAAGTGGCATTCTACTTCGGTTTTGTTGCTATACAGGGTTGTGTTGATGTCCAGGACGTTAATAATGCATTATTAACGAATTTTATATGAAATTTTGTTTGATATAAGCCGGTTTCGGCACTCGTCAAAAGTGACCAAATAATTGTTTACTCGTCGAGAGGATATGATTCTGTTGTAATTAAATAAAAGTCACTAAATGAACGACTATTTTTGCTTCCGAGCTAATATAGCTCAGGAGATAGCGTGCAAAAAAGTGTGTGTGTGTGTGAATTTTGTGTATAAGTAAATTTTTTGGTGCCTTTTAAGAATATATGGTCGGCTACGATCCTCAGGCACTTAGATGAAGGCACTAGTAAGGCACCAAAAGATTTACTTATACACAAAATTCTAGCTTACTGTTAGTCAGAAACTTTTTGGCTCGCTATCCCCTGGATATTACCGAAGGTAACGGAAGCATTGTGATCATTCTGAAGCACATTTTTTAGAGAGATAGATTCAAATCTCATGTAACCATTTGTTCAATAATTCAACGCGAGGAAGTGCCACACAAATTGGCAGACTAATTTTTAATTGCATATTTATATTTTTTCTACGCAGCAATTCATTAATATTTTGATCAGGTTGTTGATTTCTTTGTTTGTTTTTTTTTAAAAAAAAAGTTATCTTTTTGCAAATTGCAGTAACGAGGTCGTTTCTTATTCCTTAGTGGGAGTTGAACCTTGATGGCGTGAGTCCATCCTTATATACGCATTAAATCCTCTTGCCTGCACACACGTATACATCTGGAAAATGAAGGTTGTTGTATTGTCTGCTGTAGAAGTTATTTTTTAAGGGTTTTATATTACTTGAGAAGTATTTTAAAACAAGTGAAACTTGAAGCCAAAAAAAAAAAATGTATATATATATTTTATATTTATATATAGTTTCGTTGATCTGAGATACATTACATTTTTAACAAGGTCAAACAAGACTTTATGACCTTTTTTTAGTATGATATAAAACTGATTTGTCTAGGTCAATTATTATTATTTATTAAAAAGATTTGCTCGAATGTTTTTTGCTTCCGAGCTTACCGAAGGTAACGGAAGCTATGAGATCAGCACTATCGATATATCGATAGTGCCGATACATCGATAGTACAGATATTTCGAGTTGATTGAGGTCATATTATTCATATTGCTTCCGAGCTTACTGAAGGTAATAGATGCCATGTGATCGTTCCGAAGAACGAACATTTTTTGAGGGGAGTAACAATCTAAAGAAGGTGTATGGAACGTTCTTCTTTAGACTGTTACTCCCCTTATAAAAACAGAAGTGTGATATTCCTTTGTCCCAAAGTAAATTGAACTGAACATCCTTTTTTCTTAGTAGTTGTTTAGTCAAAGTAATATATACTCCAGTGGCGGACGGCGGAATTTGAAAATATGACCTCTCAAAACAGCGCTTAAATGCATTTCTGAGGTAAAATTATTTTAATACTTAGTCACAAAAGGGTAATTTTTGGCTCGATTAAGTATATGGTGTAGTTTGTTGGAAAACAAGTATGAACATGAACACAAGTACATTTTTTTAAAAGAAATATAATACAAACTTAAAAGTATAGTTATTGTAACACAATAAAAGTTGTGCACCTAATCATTCCCTTTGTCTAAAATACCTAAAAAAATTCGTTCTTGAGAACGAAAATTTATCACAGTTTGTTACCTTCGGTAAGCTCGGAAGCTAAAGGGGGATTTTTAATATTTTCGTTTTATATATCTACAAGCCGTTAACCCTATGACAACGGACCTAATTTTATATTTAGAAAAAAAATAGTTAAATTAAGTAAATTAATTTAGATGTTATTATATCTATTTGAAGACCATCGAATCAAAGCAAATACTCGTACTTATTTTTATTGGAATAAATGCGGATGATTCAGATTGGCAATAACAAACATTTTGCTAAAACTACGCATCTATAAATTATTTTATAAAATAAATGATCAGAATATGTGGATTTGTTTAAACAAATTAATCTATTATTATCGGCGCCTCTATTGAAAACTAGGACATTTTGGCGCCCCGAAAAGTGTAATCGGGAGACAAGTTCGGGATTTAAAGTACAAAACCGGGACAACTCCGGGACGCCTGGCGTGGTCAGAAGTTTATTATTGGGGGAGAGGGAGGATATATTGCGGGGCCGGGGGTCCTCCCTCGGAAAATTTTGAAAACATTACCTCTCAAAACAATGCTTTTATGCATTTCTGATATGAAATTTGGTAGTCATTATAAAAAAATATAATCAAGGGGGGGGGACGGTCGTCCCACGGGGGACGGTTAGTCCCATGTAGGTGTCAACATTCTGCGCCCATTTGTTTCACACTCTACAAAAGTAATCATCTAATTTTATATCAAAATTGGATAGTTTGTCAAATGTAGCCCTGAAGTCTGTGCTCTTTAAATTTGCTAAATTTATACTTCAATTCATGTAATTAATCAAAACAATTTTGACAGATTTAAAAAACAGGGGAAAATTAAATCAATTTGACAATAATCGGTTGTAAAAGCATAAAATTATTAAAATATATGGAATAGGACGAGAGAAGGCTATTGTGCCATACCAATTGGAAGACTATTTTAATATATTATATATATATATGTATACGGTATACGAATAAAAAATATGAATAAATGCTGAGATATTACACTGCATTGAGTCGAGTGGAATTAGAAGGTATTTCGTTCGGTAATAAATAACCACATGACCTTTTCTAATCAAACACCGGATTCACTCACTTAAGGGCGTCTAATAAACATTTGTTATTTGCTGGTCACATCCGGTAAAGGTACATTTAAGGGCAAAACCTGAATTAAAAAAAAAAAAAATGATAAAATATAATATTGTTTCTCTATTATTCGTATATGTCATTGGACGGCTACTTTATATTAATATGGATGCTATCATTACTATATAAAAATACTATGTGTCATTTCTCCTAGAATCGAACGTATATTTTTCGAGGAGGGCAGGCCCGTCGAGAGCCGTAGCGGGCCCACGACTAGAGCTATAAGGGCCCCCTTTTTTTACTAGGGTTTTTCATTGTAGGACTTTACACTAATATGTATTGATCTTTTCAACTCTTATCCTTATAATAAGTTCTATTTTATATTTATTATAAGTGCATACCAATAAAAGGCCTATTACTGATAACTGCAGGCCTACTACTGATTAACAATATAGCGAACTCATTCTGAAGACTACAGCTATTTTACCGCAGTAATGTTAAAAACCCAATTATAACTTCAGTTAGTATGGTTATATGAGTCATAATTAGGGCCTAAAAATTAGACAAAATGGTTTTGAAAAGTTTATAATTTCTTAGTCCTCAACTAAAACACAATCTGGACTTAAATAAGTCCTATAACCATATAATGTTGTTTACGTTTTATACAATTTTATTTGTTACATTATTGTTAAATATTTTAATACAATATGTTTTTATAAAATTAAGAGTAGGCTAATAAAGATCAGCATTTCAATTCAATAAATAAAAAAATAAAAACTGAGTTAACACAACACAAACAAGACAACACGGGTTAGTTTTTTTAATTCAAAATTGGCTTTTCTTGCTTTTTTACTGCAACAATAATTTTTCAATCAAAACAATCAATAATTTTTTAAAATTCCAACTTTAGTGCAAGTTTGCTCTCAAATGCCAATACTCCCAGACCTGATAGTCATCCTTGAGTCATGGTTGACCGTTGCACATTTTTGACTCTTGCCAACAAGCTGAATGATCTTTCCGCCTCCGCAACATTTACTGGTAAAATGCAGAAAATACGTAATGCTATGCATACGTTAGGAAAGAGATTAGCAGTTCTCTGATCAGTAAGGGTATTAAGAAGTTCCGGAGGTTTTAAGTCGTCTTCAAAGTTCGCAGGTTGGATACATTTTATGTGACCCATTTCCAAAAGAAGTTCATTTGTGTTATATAGTTGAGACCATTTTTTGAACTATGTCCTGTATTTCATATTTTTTTCAACTTTGGATATGTGCCAGTAAAGCTGAACAAATCATAGATTTTGTTAACTGCTTGGTATCGATCACTCAAGTTTCCAACTTACACCGTCAATTAAAACAAAAAAAACTTCAACTTTGAAGCGATTTTATGGGTTCTCTGTGGATTTCTCTTGAGGACCCATCGGGATACAACTTTGAAATTTTTCGCTTCTCAGTCTCGGTAACGGAAAATTTTCTCTCAAACTTAATTACCACGCCTGGTTTACAACTTTAATATTAACTAATATTATTTTTAATTATTATTAATATTATTACGAGTATTATTATTTAATATATCAATAATAAATATTGGCGTAATTCGGTGTTCGGGGCTTGACCCCGAACACCTCCAGGCCCTCTCAGGCCTGGAGGTGGGTCATTCTTGAACGAACGGTTCAACTAAATGAAGTGGCGATCATCCGGTTCTATGATTAACTTAAAGTAGTTCTTATTCTGACCCTGGATACGACTTTTTAATTTTAATAACTCTTTTATTTAGAAGCCCTATCAAAACGGGAACATTCCTAACGCCCTAACTTCTTTATAACATATTACATAGAGTTAGATGATTAAATCTGAAGTACAGATGTCCCTTTAAACTTTGTTTACGCTGTCATTATGAGACATTATCAGTGAATCGATATCAATATAACCATTTTAAGTCACTATGTCACTATGTCAATATCATACACTTTTATGTGAATTGATGTCAGTATCATACCTTACAATATTAATTGATGTTAATTTCAGACATTATAAATAAATTTATGATAATATCAGACATTATATGTCATAAGTGAATTGATGTAAATATCAGTGAATAGGTATTATCAATTAATTTATGTTAATAACCAGTCATCAGAAGTCAGAAGTGAACTAATTAAAAAATGTCTATTTATTATAATATATAGAGTTCATTATATATTTACAATAACTAGAATACTCAGTATCATCCAATCTTTAGTATAAATTGTAAATCTTTAATCATCCAATTGCAAAATATACATTTTTTCAGTATTTCAACTCGTATTTTAGTTAAGGGTCCTTCACCTTTTAGATATATGTTATATATTATAAAAAATTGATTGCTTCTTGAAAATAAGTAGATTACTCTCATTACAGCAATATTTTAGTAGAGGAAAAATACATTTTCCAATTAAAATCCTTTTTATATAGCAATAAATGTATAAAGTATACAGTATATTGCAATATAAACTTTTTTAACTGAAGGTTTTTCTTCTTTTTTTTAATTTTATCATTATTCAGTTGGTTTTTTTTTTCGCTATTAAAATATTGCAAATGAGATATCCTGATGTAACGTAAGAATATTTGAAGAAAAACATAAATAAAATAACAAATAAAATAAACTTATTTAAACAATTTTATTCCATCTCTGTCTATATAATTATAAGTTTTAATATAACTTCAATGGAATTCAATTTGTTTAACGTGGAAAACAAAATTACAAGGACTGAAAGGGATAAATATGTATAACAGAATAATTTATTTTTGTATTTATAAAAATAAATGATTATGCAGAAAAATGTCAACAATGAGATGGATAAAACTTTTCCGTGAACATCCAATTAGCGTTAGTTAATTTTAATGCATTATATATATATATATATATATATATATATATATATATATATATATATATATATATATATATATATATATATATATATATATATATATATATATATATACTTTATTTTTTGTTGTTATTGAAATATATATAGACACCATTTTTTTTTTTTTAATAGGTACATTGTTATTATTAGGAGCTTGTAGCTTTTCTTTAATAAACAGCTACAAATAACGATCTGAATAAAAAAAAAAAATCAGGTAAATTTTATATATTTCATGAAAAAGGGTGTAGAGTTAAGGCCCTGCCGTTTTCTGCTACCTTGCGAGCGGCGAAAGTCATGGTAAAATTAAATGGAAAAGAAGCTCCAAATAATACATCAATATCTTAACGAAAATCAATACATTTATTTACTTAAAACTTGTTTTGAAATAATGAGGTATAGGTAATTATATACCTGGCTTGCCTTCTTCTTGCTTGATTTCTTTTTATAATGATTTATAGGGCTATAATTCACATATACTTTTTTTTTCGTTTTAGCTATTACTGTCAAATTATATTTTTTTTTTAAGTGGCAACACCAATGTATTTTTAAACTGTAAATAGAGCCACTTAACTTATCCAGTCGATCATGATCATATCAATATTAAATTTATTTATTTTTATATACTGTATATAAGTTAATGAACATTTACACATTATATAGGTAATGAACTTATATATACAGCTGAGTACGCACAATTTGCTTACAAGTGAGTACGCACAATTAAGTTGCAATGGTTATACAATGGATAATACATAATATAATATAATTTAAAATTTAATAATATACGTAAACGAGGTGATATTTCTGTTTAAATAAATCGATATAATGTCTAAACC
Source organism: Gerris lacustris (assembly GCA_951217055.1). NCBI lineage: Eukaryota > Metazoa > Arthropoda > Insecta > Hemiptera > Gerridae > Gerris > Gerris lacustris. The sequence goes on from OX578280.1 coordinate 28,459,528, forward strand.
TTAGATACAGCTAAAACTATAGATACAGAACTACTAGATGGCAGAACCTCTTACATTTTGATAATTTAAACATACCTAGCTGTTTAATATCTATGTTAATTAATAATAATAATATCTATTGAAAGAATTATCTAATAATAATAAACAATGGTTAATATATCAGTTGTAAAAATTATTACACACATTATCATTACTTTACATATTGCCTTGAACATTTACTTTAATAAAACATTTCCTATAAATATATGCATAATTCTTTTCCGTACCATTTCTTTGTACAGTTAATAATATTTGTTATATTAATATAGCTCTTGCCTCCCTGATTTCATTTACTTGATATTTCTTTCTCCTTTTCTTTATCCCCGTTTAGCATATTCATATTATTCATTTTTACATTTTTGTACACATTTAATATATTTGCTTAGTTTATTAATTTTATCATCTATCAATTTGAAACATGTTACACTCCTTAGGTTCATATCATTACAAATCAACAGGCATGTTTGTGTACAACAACATACATTGCAAGTAAGCTAACCACAGGGCTATTTAAAAATAGACTGCCAATTAATGTGGCACATAGTTTCCTCGCATCCAATCACGTACTTTATTGATGTTATGCTTTTACAACACATTATTATAATGTATTCAATATTCAACTGTTTCCCCTCTTTTTTATTTTTAAATTAAAAAGAAAAAGTTGATTATATAAAAATATTTTTAAAAACCAGCTTTTATTCGTATTCTTCTCAGCAAACCCTTTCATTTGATACCCATATCATGGGCGTGATAAAAAAAATAACTAGTCCGCCATCTTAGACTGCCCGCCACTAAGAATGACGTCTCTTAGCTAACCATGCATTGTCATCCAAACTAAACGTGTATACAAAATTTCAATTCAATCAGTTGAGGATAACTGCTTTAAAAGTCAGTTGCAAGATTTGACACGAACATACATACATATATATACAAACAAGCATTGCAAGTTAAATAAAAGCTTGTAAATGTTTTTGTTGATTTTTTACATTAATTCAAGTATCAGTTTTGCCATATTTAATGAGCGGAGTCGGATGAAATTAATCTTGGGCTATCAGCGTTCATCTTTCGACAAACCTTATAAATTTCATAAACATTAGATGAGTGCTTTTGAAGATATACTTATAAATAAATGTATGTTTGAGCACATGTGGAAGAAAAACTAATGGGCGCATAAGGTTAAAACTTATATGGCCATCAATATGGGCTAGTTATGACCCACTACCCTAATTTCATTAAAATAGGACGAGGTAGTTTTTAAGATTTGTAGGTCGCAAATATTGAACGACAGGTAAAAAGATACGGGACCAAAAATGTTCCCTGATGTCTGAAACGGATTTCTGTCTTGGAATTTTTTAAATTGGAGACATAAAAAAAATTCGTTCTTCTGAGCGATCATCATATTTCGTTACCTTCGGTAAGCTCGAAAGAAAAAATTGTTATGGTAAAATAATAGCTTAGTTAATTAATGACTAAAATGTTGTGTTTATATTTGTGTATAGCGCTATGGACGTACTTTTCTAGTATAACTTTGTGTATAACGCTATGTAAGTTCTAGTATAACTTCTATTATTATTTTACAGTATGTTAGTTGAAAAACTTGTTTTGTTTTCACGCAACGAGAGCGCTAAAAATTGGTGCAGTTCCATAGAAGAGGAAGCTTGACGGGGGAGTGGGAGGGGAGATAAGGCATCAGCAATCTCTCTTGCTGTCAGCAGCCTCACAACTTCCGAGGATATATCTCTCTGAAAATTTTGAGCTGGTAAATCTAATTCCTTTTATAAAAGCTCAACATCTCACTGAAGATATTTTTGTGTAATAAAAACAATTAGAGAGTAAAAAGTTTATTGTTAAAAATAACAGTAGCTAATATCTTATTAATAATAATAGCTGAAAGCTAACTATGTATAATATGTATAGAGACAATTTGGCACTTCTTTAGATTGTTACTCTCCTTATAAAGAAAATAGAGGGGAGTAACAATCTAAAAAAGGTGCACTGAATGTTCTTCTTTAGACTGTTACTCCCCTTATAAAAACAGTGTGATATTCCTTTGTCCCAACCCAAAGGACATTGGACTAAACATCCCTTTGTTAATAGTTATTTAGTCAGTCATTTATAGTCTAAATAAACATAGGGGAGCAACAATCTTAAGAAGTACCAACAATTTTATCCAAACTATTTTTTAGATTGACGGAAAATAATGTATTATTTTAATTTATTTTATCAAATGTTCGTCCAAGTGAGAAACTGAAGGAGTTGAAATTTTATGATATAGCTTTTTAACAGTTAAGCCCCCCGTAATTAAAGCATACTAACATGGCCCTTTTGCAACCCGATTTACATTACATGATGTTTCAAAGTGCTCACCCTTCTTTTAAAACCAAGAATTTGCTTAAAAAAATGTTTGGAACCCTAGAGTTCCCTAAAACACCAATTAAGAATCGCTAGATAGAAAAAAGATGCGCAGTATTTTTTTCTTTTTTCTTTGCCATTTTACTAAAATTGTAGTCCTGCCGTCACCTACCTAAACCTGAAACCAATACATTACATTCATTTTAGCTATAAGGAAAAATAATGATAAAACTTCGAGAATGAGGCTCTTGTTTTCTCTTTTCTTTATTATATCTATAAACTTGAAATATCTAATTCTATAGGCTGTCGTCTAAGTAGACGCGTGGAGCCTAAACTACTAGGCCAATCTTGAAAAAATTTGGCATACATTTTCAGAAAAACCACACCCCGTAGCGAAATCTAGAACAGATTTTAGCTCCAAATTTGGGTGACGCTACGCCCCCAAAACTCTGAAAAAACGTTAAAAAAAAAAATTTAACGAAAACGGTTTTGTCGATTTTGATCGATAAAATTCTAAAACATAGTCCATTCAAATACGAATCTAACAAATATGCTAGTTCCTGAGAAAATAGCTTTAAACGTGGACGAAGAGAGGCCAGGTTCGATCCCACACCGAGGGAAGTTATTATTATGATACATTTTGATAAAAAGTTCAAAAATAATTAAATGTACATACGAAAACACAAAACTAATAAATGGAAAACACTGGGCTAAGTAATTATGAACTCGTATATGAAATGTTTACGTGTCTTGATTCTTGACGGTATACAATCTTATCAAACAACCCATGAAGTATCCTTTAAGCTTTAACATGAAGTGAAAGCTTTAAATAAAGAACTTATAATACTCTTAGAATACATCATGGTGAGGTGTTCGTGGTGGAAATGAGTAAGCATAACAAAAACCAAGTACCATGAGTTATGAGACTCAAAAAAATTATTTCAACCAACTTAAAAGGGTGAAACTGTAATCTATGTGGGAGAAACTCAAGGGCTCTTCAGGAACCCTTAATATTTTAATTGGGCAAAAATATAATAATGCTCGTATTTCTTATTGTATCATTAATAATAATCCTTTTCATGTTGTCTAAACAGCATAAATCTATATTTATTTATCTATCTACATAAAATTTGTTGATTCTACATGAAGAATTTATATATGTATCTATTAACCTGTCTATTTAGCTGTTTATCTACATATTTTTATATCTGCCTCTGCCTATATCTTTATGAATCAGTAATTTCTAAAGAAAGAACTGGTCCCCTTACTGACAAAATGTTGTGTTGTTTTTTTACTAAAAAAGAACTGCTTACAATGGTAAGAATAAAAATGTTTTGACAACTTGGGTTCATCATCATTAAACTAATAATTAAATAATTTTTTAAAATATCTATTGTTCAAGATCGTTTGAAAACTTAATAAAATAAAAGTCTTGATCCACCTCTCCCTACATTGTTCGCTTGTTCTACTAACTAAAACTAAACCCTCTCTACAGACTACCCAGCCTCATTCAGACAGACTAGTCCTGCCATCATCTGAAGGGACCCACCTAAGTCTCTGTTCAGACGATATATAAATCTCTACTCTGCTGGAAGAATTGCCGAAAATTTAAATATTCAAATTATTATGAGACCAAAATTTAGAGGGAAGATTTGAAGATACGATAAAATAAGTGTGTGTGTGTAGTGATGGAGTTGCAATCTGCGGTTTCTTTTTCTGAACATATTAAAATAGATAGTAATCCTGCACCCATGTAATAAACTGTTTATGGTATTCAGCCTTGGTGATCTGTCCAAAAAATAAATTCCTCTTACATTACTTTTTAGCTTACCTACCACCTACCTACTACCTGCTCCAGGTACTCCAACTTTTTCATTCAATTCAAGCATATGAATTAAATAATTATTTGGCTATTTATGACCTTATTATTTACTTGGCCATCCTTATTGCAATGTTCATGGTGTTTATATAATCAAAATATACAGTCCACTAAACATGTTTCTATTATTTCTTTTATATTATTGTATATTCAATTTTGCTTGATACCTCCCTCCTGGTTCGATTATCGATTATGTATATATTTTTTCCATGTATCTGATTATTAAACAAACATTTTATTAACTGGATTTATTATGTAATTAAATTTGTTTACATTAAGTATTAGATATTGAGTTTTTTGGCATTGAACTGATTTTTTTTCTCTTAAATTAGTGTTACTTTTTGCATGGTTTTTTTATATTTAAATGTTTGCGTCTTTGGCAGACAATAAACAATAATTTTTTCTTGCCTGGATTACAGTCTGATAAACACGATTCGGCAGGCCTGTCAATTTAGACTGAACAGTCAGTTGGATTGCCGGTCGTCTGACCGCATGTATGATAAATATGTATGTATGTATGCGCATGTATGTTTGCGCGACTGATTGATCAGTTGAAATTGTCAAAAACAACTCAGTTATTTTGTCACGACTTAAAAAAATCTACCCACTCAATACTTCCTTGTATATTGTATATGTACTTAAAAAAGTCTTCTCTATCCAAGTGTATCTAACAGATGAAGAGTTGAAGTTTTCCAGACAAATTAGCTGTAGAGTGCCCTTTGTCTGTGTTATTTTCTTCTGAAGCATGTCTGCGATTCCAATTAGGTTGTTTTAAGCTTGGGCCTACGGAGATAAAAATGATGATAGCGGATTTTAAAAAAAAAGTTGTTCGGTAGGGTGAGCTCTTTCAGTTTAGTGGGAAGAACTTCACTTGATCCTCTCTCTCTCCCCTTCTAAAGGGGATACAAATATGACGGATCAGGTTGAAGGGAAGTGGGAGGTATTCGCGACTACTTTTGAAGTAGGGGATCCTGACTGTTGCAAGCAAAACTGCTTGTTCCTGATTTATTAGAGCCTTTCAAAGCAAAACTAAAGCCCGGGGAAACCATATTTGTTGGGTCTGATGTCTGTCCGTCTGCCGGTTTGTCTTATTTTCTTAATGTTAGATAATTTTACAACCACTAAAACAAAAATGAAATGCATATATGTAAATAAATACATAAATAAAATGTTGTATACATGTTCACTATCCCATGAGATTGACAACATTACTTATTCAGCCCGGTCAAATTAGCAGTTTACTGCTGCTCCTAAACTGCTTATTGATAAAACTAATTAAATGGTTATTGCTTCCGAACTTACCTAAGGTAACGGAAGCATTATTGTGTTCACTTTTGAGAACGAAAAACTTTTATGCCTCCGATTTTAAAAATTCCAAGACAGAAATCCGTTTCAGACATCAGGGAACATTTTTGGTCTCGTGTCTGTCGGTCTGTGTGTCCGCGAATTATGAAACGTGCGACGATAACTTGAGTAAATGTCGACCGATTTTGATAAAATTTGGTAGACATTTTTATTTTACCAATGCCCAGGACGAGTTCGTTGCAACGCTCGCGTAAACGTGAACTTCAAACTTAAAATTGGCATTTTAGGTCGGGAAAAAAATCTAACTGCATCTATTCAATGAGACAAACATTTTTTTCAAATACAATTTTTTAGTAAAACCAACAGCGACACCGCTAAGAAGTGTTAAAGATCGCTAAAAGCTATTAATAGTTTTTATCTACGATTGATACGAAATATAAACATTATACCTCTGTTTAGATGCGTAGAAAGTGATTATTTACGTACTTGTATTAATGCGCATGCGCGTCTCATAGTTCTGAAGAATTCCTCTTCTTTACCACGCTAGCGCGGTAAAGAAGAGGAATTCTTCAGCTTTACGCACGATTAGCGAGTTTGTTTACATTTAACAAAACTAATTTGCTATTCTTTTATTAAAGTAACTGTTTATATCGAGTTTTTAGTGAAAAACAATGAATGAATCAAGTGGCTTTGACGAAAATGTAGAGAATAATACTCCTCCAGAAATACTTAATTCGGCAAAAAATACAACTCAAGATTAATGCCATCTTTATCAAGAGAAGAGATACGAACTTACATACAGCAAGTTTATTTTTTTCTGTATTTATTATTTAAATCTAACAATCGTAGATAAAGTACGGTACGCAACTCGTGCGAAAACGGCATTTTGCATTGCTCGTGTGGTTTTACTACCCTCGCTGTCGCTCGGGTGCAAACTCCACACTCGCATGCATAAAATGCTTCTTTCCGCACTTGACGCGTAATGTACTATTACACAATAAACAATCTAACAATAAAGTAATATAACAATAATTTCAATGTTAATATAACAATAATGTACATGATATAGGATGCGAGGAAGCTATGTGCCACACTAATTGGCAGTCTATTTTTTATTATTATTATTAATTAAAAACATACAAATTGGTATGTTTATTATATTTTCAAGCGCAAATAGCTACGGGAAAATAAAGTCGCAATTACCTTAAATATTTTCAAAGATTATATTTAATCCTCTGGAACTAGATAGAATAATATTGTAATCAAACAACATTTTTTAGAAGTGCTTAAAGATCCAGGTTTAAAATTCCTAATAAAACCCTTTTAAAACCCTAAAAAAATCCTTTTATAATAAAACAACACTAATGTTCACTGATAATAAACCAATTAACATAAGTACTTATATCAAACATTAGAAATTTTACTTCTTTTTTTTAGTTTTCAGATAACTTTTAGGAGTACCAAATATTGTTTGACATAATTAGACCGACTTGCTACTACAGCCGGATTATTTTTAGAAAAAATACAAGGTACACAAGAAAACGGTGCGGTTTGTGGGAAGGGGTTAGAAAAATGCGCGGACTTTACTCAAATTTATTATTTTGACAAAGGAATATCTACTCTCCCATGTACAAATCATACATAATATTATAATCTCTCAAATGTATAAATCATACAAATGTACTGTTTGACAAAGGGTGTACAAGTAAAGCAAAATAATTGTGCCGCCAAGCGATTCTCGAACACACTGTCTTTTTCAGTTTAGCCAAATACAATTTACTGATTAATATATTTTAATTTAAATCAAATTACAATTATTATTAACAAAGGGAGACAGACAGAGAAAAATCGACTCCAGTGGTGGGACTTGAACCACGGGCTCTATATTTCCAGTATAGCGCTCTACCAACTGAGCTACACTGGAGAATAATTTCCTTTGTCAGTAACGATACGTTGGTATCGTACTCTGTCAGTAACGATAATTGGTAGAGCGCTATACTGGAAATATAGAGGCCCGTGGTTCAAGTCCCGGCGCTGGAGTCTATTTTTCTTTTTCTGTCTCCCTTTGTTAATAATAATTATAATTTGATTTAAATTAAAATTTAAACTTTCCGTAGTATGAATACTACCTAAAACTTAAAAATGAAATTTCTAATTTATTGTACAAGGTACAGGTACTAAATGGGTACTTTATAATTATAAGCGATACTTCTCGGTCTAGTTCTATTGTCGTTAATGTTGACTTCTAGACTTGTGGAAAATTGAAAGCTTAATTCGGGAATTCGGGACTAGGTATCGTTACTGACAAAAGAAATGATTCTCCAGTGTAGCTCCGTTGGTAGAGCGCTAAACTGGAAATTTAGAGGCCCGTGGTTCAAGTCCTGGCGCTGGAGTCTATTTTTCTCTGTCTGTCTCCCTTTGTTAATAATAATTAATTTAGGGCTCGGATCCATATGCTCGATAAAATCTCTAGATATGCTCGAAAACCATAATGTTTTATGCTCGATAGATATGCTCGAAAAACCCATTGTATGCTCGATACAGATATGCTCGAAAAAACCCATAATATGCTGTTAAATATGCAGAATATGTTTGAAAAACACTGTTTATAGAGAGGACAGTGAAACGAAAAAATCTTCGTATATCTTTATATCTTAATCTTTTTATTCGTATATCTTAAAAAAAATTCGTATATAGTTATATACGAGTATTATTTTCAAATTGTATGTATGATACACTGCTATATGCTTGCTACATCCACAAGTTTCAAGTATATGTATGAGAATTTTTATGTAAAAGTTATTGTTTAAAAGTTTATTTACAAAATGTTCGGTATTAGGTGAGTCAATGAAGTAGATTGGTATTGGTCTGTACACCAAGATGTTTTCTATATTTTCACTTTGAAGTGATTTTCTTAAATCGGCCAATAAAATCTTTCGACGTCAATTGACACGAGAGGTAAATACTTAACTGATGCTGCATCTTGTGTAGAGTAGTTTGGAAAATCGTCTGGCATTGCAACTGGGATTTTTAGTCAGCTCGAACTCTAACTTTTTTAGCATGGAACATGCTTTAGCCTTGACCTAACTATACCAAAGTGTCACTTTTTGAGGAACGCGGATGTGTGATGCGGAAGAGTTACGAAATCCCTGAACTGTTCAGAATTTTGACTACCAGAATTCGAACATTTCGATTACTTTTTTAGGTTATGTTTTATATAATTTTAGCATGGAACATGCTTTAGCCTTAACCTAACTACCAAAAAAGTGTCACGTTTTTGAGGAACGCATATATGTGACGCGGAAGAGTTACGAAATCCCTGAACTGTTTCTTCATAGTTTTTCCAGTCTCTCCAGGGCATGAGTTGCCTTTTTAGGGTCCGTAGGCAAAACCAAGGACCCTTATATTTTCCTGCGTGTGTCTGTCCGTCCGTCCTCTCGCGTGCTCTCACTGCTACACCTTTCGTCCGATCACTTTGAAATTTGAAAAAAAAAAAAAAAAATTTCAAAAAAATTAGGGTAAACAAACTTAAGGGTTAAAATTTGTTTATTTTTTTTCGACACCGTGAGGGGTATCATATGAAAGGGTACGTCGAGCTGATTACAAAAATATATAATTATTTGGATATAACTTTGATAGGGCGAGCGTAGGCAAGTTTGAAGTGTGTGTGAAACGTGTCCCCCCCCCCCCTCTATCTCGCTTATGTGAAGTGCAAAAAATCTAAAAAAATTCCTGAATATTCTTCGACCAAAAGTAAAAATACCACTTTTTGGAAATTTCGAAAAAAAATATTATTTTATTTTTTATTGACAAAATACGTTTTTTTATAATTATGGTCTTTTCGATGTATTTATATGGTTGTAGTCCGGTTCAGTGGCAAAAAATACTTTATCAGAGTGTGTTTTGAGAATATCAGACCCTTAAAATGGTTCAAAGTAAGCTTTTTAGCATCAGCAGAGTAATACCGTGTTTTTGCACACTGCAATAGGCTACACAATTTGCGAGAGACACCAAGGGATGTGCCACGCAAGCGTGACACATAGGAACTGTTCCAACATCAGACATAACGTCATTAAGATGTTGGCTCGGCATTATGCCATGTCCTGCATCGTTTCGTCGCGTCCGACTCATCAGGGGCCCGACGATGCCCACCCAACTCTGGACCTATACTACATCAAGAAGATCAGATATAGGACTTATCAGAGACGAGGGTGCTCTCATACCGCCATTCTTGCTTGGAGAGCACCCTGATCAGATATAGATCAGATATAGGACTTATCAGAGACGAGGGTGCTCTCATACCGCCATTCTTGCTTGAGAGCACCCTCGTCTCTGATAAGTCCTATATCTGATCTTCTTGATGTAGTATAGGTCCAGAGTTGGGTGGGCATCGTCGGGCCCCTGATGAGTCGGACGCGACGAAACGATGCAGGACATGGCATAATGCCGAGCCAACATCTTAATGACGTTATGTCTGATGTTGGAACAGTTCCTATGTGTCACGCTTGCGTGGCACATCCCTTGGTGTCTCTCGCAAATTGTGTAAGCTTTTTAGCATTTAAAAAAACACTATATAGTGTGGCATACGGACCCTCGCTGTGTGCTGACTAGCACACACTTGACCTGTTTATTTGATGACTCCGTTTAGTGTAGCGACCATTTCAAACAACTCCATCCCTCGAGATTCCAACTTTAGGATGACCTCAGAAATGACGCTCAAGTAGGCTTTTAAGAAAGTCAAGCTTGACATCACGTCCTTCATTCTTTGTGGTGGTCAGGGCCCGAATGGGAAGGGGGGAGAGAGAATTTGAATAAAAACAAAGTATTTAGACGATAAACCACAAGAATATGCATTTATATGCTTTTCTGAAAACAGCCGTTTTATGCATTTATATGCTCGATAAATTTAAATTCTGTTGGTCCCAGAAAGGTGAAAATACCACCAAAAGGCTTCATTCAATGAGTACTATTCAGGAAAAAAATATGCAAATATGCTCAAATCCGAGCCCTTCTTATAAATATTGTATCGTGTCTAATGTTATGTTATGTTTGTTACCTAATTACAAGGTATTATTAAAATGTCGAATTCGAGTATTATTAAGTCTAACATACATTTAAACAATTACGAATTGAAAATTTAAACTAAAAGTTTAAGAACACCTTTTTAATATATGATGATTTGAGAAGTGATGGACGTTGTTAGGTGTGAATATAAATTAAAACAAATGAATTCATATTTCTGATACGTTTCAACCCTAAAGGGTCATCTTCAGTCAGTTTAATAAACTAAAACAAACAAACATATTCCAATTTTACAAAAACCACCGTTTCATAACCCAATCACAGTGTTATCTTAATTCAATTTATAAGCATTGTCTCTAACAATAAAACCAGGCCCGTCGAGAGGGGGCGGTAGGTGCGGCTGATGCCGGGGGGCCCGGACCTCCCCTAAAGGGCCCCGCTTCTCAAGCCCCGAACACCCAATCACGCCAATATTTATGATTGAAATATAAAATAATTATATTCGTAATAATAATTAAAAATAATATTAGTTAACATTAAAGTTGTCAGCCAGGTGTGGTGATTAAGTTTGAGAGAGAATTTCCCGGTACCGAGACTGAGAAGCGAAAAATTACTAACCCGTATCCCGATGGGTAAAAATCCACAGAGAACCCAAAAAATCGCTTCAAAGTTGAAGTTTTTTATGTTTTAATTGACAGTGTGATGGGAAACTTGAGTGATCCATACCAAGCAGTCAACAAAATCAATGATTAATGATCCGTTCAGTTTTATTTGGACATATCCAAAGTTGAAAAAATATTAAATACACCACCATTCATTTTCAACCATGCATGGTTGAAAAATCCGGCATGCTAGCCAGAAAGATACTACAATGGTTTCTTCAGTCATAAAAATTCATATTTCCTACTAGTAGGTTTTGGAGGCCCCCTGGAAACTTTTAGGGGCCCCTCAATTTCACTTCCAGAGGCCCCCGCGCGGAGGGGTCTGCGGGGCCCTTATTGCAGCCACTGTTTCCTACTTCCTACAATACTAGCTGGATAACCGTGCGTCGCTACGAAGTGTTATTTTAATTTGATAAGTTTACAAACTACCGTCGAGAGACTATTTCACTATGCGAGAATATCTAGATTCTATCCCTCCCACTTATTTCTATATCCCCTCCTCTTTGATAAGATAATTTGCAAATATCCCAAATTTACCCCCCTCCTAAATGACAATATGACAAAACTGTACATAACAGCAATTACCGTACTCTTAAAGAGCTTTTCAACGATATGCATCATATTACTTTGACCCCATATTCATCACTTGAGTTGTACCCCGTACCCCTGTGTACCAAAATTTAAATTTCTAAAATTCATGTAGACAGTGACACCTTCCTATTGCTTTGAAGGTCAAGTGAGAAAATTTTCATCAAGATCAGACAACAACTGTAGATTTGTATAAAGAACATACACACATACGTTGACTTTTAGATGTATTTTTCCATTTTACCCCCTTAAATGTAAATAACAACAATTACTGTACTCTTAAAGAGCTTTTCAACGATATGCATCATGAAGGGTATTCATTACTTTGACCCCATATTCATCACTTGAGTTGTACCCCGTACCCCTGTGTACCAAAATTTAAATTTTGAAAATTCATGTAGACAGTGACCTTCCCATTGCTTTGAAGGTCAAGTGTGAAAATTTTCATCGAGATCGGACCAAAAGTAGGTTTGTATATAGAATTTACACATATACCTTGAGGGCTAAACTACTACTGTAGTGAGATATATACTTATGCATATACTTATGGGGCTCTTTCTGATAACACGTTATCTCACTATTGACCTCTTTCAAGACTTAATATATCGATATATCTTGTCTGTTAAACTCTTATATTTTGATTTGGAACTCTACCTGGTCTATATGCAGGAGGGTTGTTTTTCTTTAGAAATGAGCGCTCCGCGAAGCGGTGTGGAGCGGCGATTAAAAATTCTAGGGCAAAAAAAAATTAAGGTTAACAAAATTAAATTCAAACCCAAAACCAACACATTTTCGTTAAAACGTGTAAAATTACGCATATCACACATTTTTTTTGGATATATTGAAATATGGCGTCAATTATAACAATCGATTGTAGCGATTTACGATGTATAGTATAGTAGGGGCTCCATATACTGTAGTTCTCCTTTCAACTTAAAATACCATTTGATTTAACTTGTTTTTACAAACTAAGTCTTTTATTAATTTAAACTTATATAAACAAAATATTTTTTCACTTACCACAACAGTACAACGAGGTTAAACCAATAATGCGAACAAAATTATTAAAAAATAAAATAACTTAAACATATTTTGTTTCGGTTAAACTAAAAACATATTTAAAATATAATATTACCATGAAGAATTTATTATTTATAATATTTTTATTTTAAATCATTTCTTATAATAAATTTTAGATTATTTAATTTTGATACGGTGGTAATGGTAGCCCTGAAAAAGGAGAGTCACTGCGACGTTGCTGTTTCTCATAGTTTTAGAGTGTCGGCCATATTGTTTTTACTTCTCTAATTAGGTCAACAGTAATTTCAGTCGAATCTTACTTTAAATTCACTTTTTAATCGAGGAAAAGTATTTTAAATCTTTATATTTGTACAGTGTGTTATAATTCAAATGTTTCTTTTTGATATCTATACGTTTTTCATTCGAAAAGTACATCTTTCGTGTATGTCGTTTATGTTTTATTCATTATCGGTTGTTCTGTGTTAAAAATCTTGTCTTTGGAGATAGATCGATTTGTTATTCAGTGTAATATCGACGATAATATCTTTGAAAGTTAATTCTACGTATATTAACAGCATTTAGAGAATATAATGGAATATGAAGATATACATAGGAAGGATTGAAAAAACGAAGCGAAGCTATAAAGGTAGATTGATTCTTTCTATTTACCTATTAAGTTAAATTGAATAATTTATGATTAGTTATAATAAACAATCTTATTACCCAACGGTTATGGTACATAAGAGGTAATTTGATTTAAATTCTTAATCAAACTATTGTTGTTTTGTTTAGTTATTTCCTTAGAATTAAAAGCTATTCAAAAAGTGAAGATTTTTGTTTTATTATTATTATTATTATTTTTAATATAGGAGGGAATTATCTTATAGACTACGTAACATTCCCACCCCCTTAATCTTCCTTCTCGCTTATTTTCTGTTACATTCTTTGTTTGTTTTACTTTTTCTTCGAAATCATTATTTTATGTTTTACTAGCTGGATACCCGTTCTTTGCTACGGAGTGTTATTTTAATTTGATAAGTTTGTAAACTACCATCAAGAAACATTTAAATTATTTTACTATAGATTTTACTATAGAGAATATCTAGATTTTATCCCTTCCACTGATTTCTATATACCCCTCTTTTTGATAAGATAATTTGCAAATATCCTAAATTTAGCCCTCTTCTAAAAAGAAAACAAGGGATTCTACTGTACTTTATTCTAGGCAGCGGCCGCTTTTCAGGGGTTAGTCGAGCGAAGCGAGTAGGGGGCATAGCCCCCTAGTAATATATAAAATAAAATTGTATAAAACGTAAATGAACGTAAACAACATATTACAGTTATAGGACTTTTTGTGTCCAGATTGTGTTTTAGTTGAGGACTAAGAAATTATAAATGTTTTCAAAAATTTTGTCTAATTTTAGGTCATAATTATGACTCGTATACCCATATTAATTTAAGTCATAATTGGGTTTTTAACATTACTGCGGTAAAATAGTTGTAATCTTCAAAATGAGTTTGTTTTACTTTGGTTTGTCAGTAGTATGTCTGCAGTAATCAGTAATAGGAGTTTATTAGTAGTACTTACAATAAATATTAAATAGAACTTATTATAAGAGTTGAAAAATTCAATACACAAGTTATTAGTGTAAAGTCCCAAAATGACGAATAAAAACGAGTAAAAAGAGGGGGCCCATATAGGTATAGCCGTGGGGCCCGCTACGGCTCTCGACGGGCCTGAATAAAACAATCAGTTAAATTTAGGTATAATAATTTTACTTCTAACATTATGCTGTTTTATTTTGTTGTGTGTGCAATCAATGCACGTGCATGTGTGTGCTTAACAGTGAAAAAATTAATTACTCTCAAAAGAGAGGTCGTCAAAAATTAAAATTAAAAAACAAGTAGGTACCAAATAACAAAACTAACAAGGTAGGTAAAACTAACAACCTAAAAATTTAATTTGACACTCATGATAAATTAGGGTTTAAAATAGGGTTGAAACGTATCAGAAATATGAATTAATTTGTTTTAATTTATTCACACCTAACAACGTCCATCACTTCTCAACTCATCAACAATTACGAATATGAAAGACAACTCTTTGCGAAAAGTAACTAATTTTATTGTATAAAGCACTCTTTTAAAATTAAAGTTAAATCATATGACGGAGGGACGAGAAGAAATTAAATATGAAAGAGAAAAAGTCAAAGCAGAAGTTAGAACAGAGGTTTAAATATCATATTAAAATCTGTATAAAATACCGGTTTTATTATTAGCTGGATTAAATTGTTCTTTAAAATACATGTCAAGCAAATGTATTTAATTTTTTTGTTTTGTTTTATTAAGCGGATAATTTGACCATACGCCTGGATATTGTTGAATGGATAGCCGGGTGTTTTATAGCCCTTGTAGTATACTTGTTACCCCGGAATAATAAATTCAAATTAAAATTAAAATTTATTACTACTTAGGACATGTTAGTTTTATGTTCCTTAAAACAATACAATGCTTTGTGTTTAGTTGCCTACTATATAATTATTGTTGTAGACTGTAGAACCCTTTGCTTCACCCACTTGATAATTAGGATTGAATAGACGAAAATGCATTCAGTTTAAAATTTATCGTTGATGTGCTATTCACATTCTACATATTATTTAAAATACGTTTGTTTATTTATTTATTTCTCTTCCCCCAAACTTTAAATTTAAAGTTAGTTTTCTACTTAAAACTATGTGGATATTCCTAACGGCAATTAAGTTAATATTATAGTTAGTAGTTAGTTGTTAGTTGATATAGTTAATATAGTTAATTAGTTATTTAATATACATAGTTAATACATATTATAATAGTTAATATATTAGTTAAGTTAATAACATAGTTAAGTTAATATAGGTTGATTGACACCAGGGCCGGATTTAGGCATAGGCGACATAGGAGGCCGCC
Organism: Gerris lacustris; assembly: GCA_951217055.1. NCBI lineage: Eukaryota > Metazoa > Arthropoda > Insecta > Hemiptera > Gerridae > Gerris > Gerris lacustris. Next base: position 28,475,341 of record OX578280.1, read on the forward strand.
TATGTCGCACGCACATAGCAAGGTGGCCCGCATCACCAACTCTAAGGTGTAAAACGTAATTAAGTATAATAAAGTATTTTTATTGATATAAACCTAAATGCTTATTGTTTAAAACCTAAAGATGGAAACATTGCGCAACTAAATTGAAAAGTTTTGTTATTTGGAATTCTTGTTTATTGATATTCAAAAAATAAACATATCAAAAGTCCTTAAAGTTCTAAGGAGATCTATGGCCCCATCCTAGAAAATAGGTCAATTTTTTTGTTTTACTTAAATATCTAGAAAAATATTAGGCTTACCCAAAATTTCATTAATGTACATCCAATTACTACAACAACAAAAAAGTTAGCATCTTTATTGCACAATTAATTATTATTAATTGCACAATTAATTATTCAAATGACTACAAAAAAAGGTCCATTCGATTTTTTGACACCTTGGACCCTTAAAACAGTATTTTTTTAATACTTTATTTTATTAAGTTAAGATTAAAAGTTTTTTCAAAACAAAATTTATTGAACGTTTTTAAAGTATTTGTAAATTATTTACAACTTATGGCATAACTTTCTTAAGAAAATTTTCCGTATCCGTTGCATTTTTCTCGTATAATTGTTGGTGCCAGGAGAGATTAAACTATTATATTATTTCTATAAGCTACTATCTCTCAAAGTCTTTGTTTCTTAAAATTACCACTTAGGAGAGCCTGTCACCCCCCGCTCTTTTTAGGCCCCCTAGAAGATTGACCCCAAATATTTGGTCTAAGCTAAGAATTAGGAGGCCCGCTCCACATCATTCGCCTAGGGGCCCACAATCTCTAAATCTTGCCGTGATTGACACTACACTGTGGTGGAGCTGAGCTGAGACCTCTCCGCAGCAAAAGCTCAGGGAGGCCAACAGAATCACATTTATATTTATTCAATTTTAAATGTGCGCTAATCGAAATTATTATAAGACCATTTGTGGGCAACTTTTTACAAACCATCTAAATTTCATCAAAATCGGATGAGTACTTTTCCTAATATTAATCACGGACATCTGAAAAGTTTTTATATTCAATTTTAAATGTGTGCTGGTCGAAATTATTATAAGACCATTTGTGGGCAACTTTTTACAAACCATCTAAATTTCATCAAAATCGGATGAGTACTTTTACTAATATTATTCACTGATATCTATAGACTATATTTCTATGAAGTATTTTCCCTTCCCAGCTTACCGAGGTTAACGGAAGCATTTTGATTATTCTATCTAAAGAATACGTCTCAAAAGCTTTGTTGCGCAAAAATAAACAAAAGTAAATTCAATCAAATTGGTACAAAAACCTATGACAAAGTAAACAGTATTCAAATAACAATATTATGTAACAGTGTAAATGTAAACAATCAAGTTATAAAAAAAGTTTAATAACACATTTTTGTTTTGATGTATAAAATCAATATTTAATACGTTTCCATGAGTTTTCAAAACCGTTTTAAAAACGGTTTAGGTATTCAAAACTCCATGACAATGGTGATTTCAAAACGTTTTGAGTTCAAGGTCACAACAGCAAATTTTTGGTTTTGTATTTTGAAAAAATAGGATGGAGATGGAAAACAGAATTGAGGCATGCGCAGTTGGTATTAATAAGCAGAGATATGATAACTTGACTTAACTATAACTAGTCTGGGAGTTTACACTTTTTCAAAATTGTTGTGAAAACTGTTTTGGAAACACTTTCGGTTTGAAACCAAAACAGTTATGGTTTTGAAAGCTCATGGAAACATTAATTCTTATGAACATTTTAAACAGTTTTGCAACAACAAAACTTTTTTTTAATTTAATTTCTCAGTTTCTAATCAATATTTTTCGAAGGAACAAAACCTATGTTAGCCCTAAGTTAGCTCACACCACTTCGCACTTCGCAGTTCCATTTTGCCATTTATAGTTGACTACCTATCCTTAAACTTAGATGAAGATATTGTTGAACAATAAAGAGTCCCAAATGCAATTTAGGTATAATGAATTTTAAGGGACAGCCAAGAGATAATTAAATAAAAGAGAGCCAATCGATTAGGAATTTAATCACCAAAATTTGCGTATAGAGACACAAGAAAACCTTCACGTTTTTAAGCTAGACGATCCTCATCATAAAAACTAGAAGGCAAATGATAATAGAATCTTATCGCATTAACTCAAGCAATGAAACAACATACATAGAACTCTAAAACGAAATGAAACGAGGAAATAAGAATTATCCTTAGATAAGTTATAGATAATTAAAATAAAACAATAAATTAGAACTTTTTAAATGTAAATGTTATTAGAGGTCGACCAAGAAGTCATGGAAATGTGAGGAGTGCGCTAGTGTCGCCATGTACAGTCAGTTTTTATTAAAATAGACCAGTGTCAAAAAATACTGTGTTGTTCTTTTGTTATTAATAATTTTATTTTTGATAACTTCTATATTTTTTGCAACAGGCAACACTGTACCTGATAAGAAATAACTAATAATATACGATAATATCTTTATATGTATTATTATTTATTGATTATTCATAATAATATTCTTTAAATCTAAATAAATTTTCTTCTTTCTTAATCGATTTTTTTCTTCCTCTTTATTTCTGAGTTTGATTTGTTACTTTTTTATTTCTGTTTTATGTGTAACTTTCCTTATTTCTGGATTTTAGTACTTAATTTTTTGTGAATTATTATTTGTACTATTACCTCTCTCGGATTGTTTTTGGCAATTGTCTCTTTGGTAAATTAAATTTCCTGGTATTATTAAAAACATGGATAATAACACGAATTCAAAATTAGGAAGAAATTATACAAATAATGAGATTCTAAGATAAGTTTTCCTGGTTATTTTATTTATAAAAAATATAATGGGGGAAAAGCAAACTAGAAATTCGCTAATATTATTTTGATTAATTGTCATCATTTTTATAATAACAAATAAATATTAGGTTTGTTCCAACCCCATTATTTGTAGTCATTTGCATCATCATGGTGAATGGTACAAAATCAAAATTGTTGTGTGACAGTTGTGACTATAATTCGTATTGTATAAAAACAAACAAAACAGGAAACCTAACAGATTGGAAACCTTCTTGTTGTTGTTATTCGTGAGATTTGACGCAACTGCGCATGTCATACAAACTAGAAATGGGTATTGTCTTAGCACCCGACTGTACTGACTTCGGCACTACTCGGAAGTTCCGATTTTAAACGAAGTTAAGCTTTCCGTTTCTCCCGTGTTCATGACTTCTTGGTCGACCTCTAATAATTTACCTTGTTTCTAAAACAACTTTAAAAAATTAATAACAGAACTAGATACAGATAATATCTACGGTGATGTAAGAATAATATTAAATAAATACTGACCTCTCATATCATAAGGTATAAAACCATAAGGGTGAATTACAATAATTAGTAAATCATTATTCATTTATTTTTATAATAATATTAAATTAAGTAATAATACATTCTTCACTTAAGTATTTTTTGTACGATCAGTAAATTATGGAATATTTTAATTTTACATGAAAAACAATTTTTAATAAATCTGTAGCCCCCCTATATGGTTTGTGAAGGAGATTGCAGTGGTGAGTATATCTGTAATCCCCACTAACCGCACAGACTGTTCAATTAGATATTTGTTTCTATTTTTGCAAACCGAACTATTTATATTGAATTTTACTTTTTACTAAAGTTTATTAATAAATTCGCATACTACATAATAAAGCCATGCATATCTTAGTTATCAATTGAGTAGCTGAATTCCAAAAGCAGCTATATCCACTTGAATTTTTTTTTTGGCAAAGAACGAAAAACGTCTAGCAATTCACTAAATTGTGTCATTGTGTTATCAGGTTATTCTTTTTTTTAAAAAAATCAATAACTAATAATTCATTTAGCGGACAAAAGCCCTATAACCTCAGGCTATTATTTTCTTTTTAATAAACAAAAGAAATAATCACAGAGTTTTTCACAGTTTTTTGTTTGTAGCTACTTTTGCAACCAAACCCACCGCCATGCTGGATTGGTGGGCTGCAGCAAAAGCAGTTATATCCAATAAATTAAGCAGTTATAAACTATTATTTTAACTATTTAAACTATTATTTATTCAGTGTAGCCAATAAAATATTTATTTTTATATTTTATTTATTTATTTTTATCTTCTATCATATTTTTTTCTGTTTAAAAGAAGATAGAAATGTGTAAAGAAGGATATAGATGATTTTGCAGCCTTACTCAGAGTAACTCTATAATGAGTACATAGGATATAGCTGTTTTTTGATCAGTTATGGATATAGCTCCTTTTGAATCCGATTACAGTAGGGATATAGCTGCTTTTGTAACCGCACTCATATATCAATCTAGATTTTAATAGGTTTATAATTTTTTTTGGAACTGTTTGACTGCAGAACCTTGTAGAGCTTTAAAAAACAAATCCAGGCCAGGGGTACCAATATCTCATTTTTTTCATTTTTTTTTTGAAGGGAAACTTCTTTGGCGGCGGTAGAGTGAACTTTTTCACATAGTGACATCGTGTAACGAAGTTTGCGATTCGAGACTCGTCCAAGTGTAACATTTCAACAGATTAATTGTATTATATCTATTTAAAGACCAACAAATCAAATCAAACATTTATTTTTATTGGAATAAATGTGGTTGCCTTAGCATAGCAATTTTTTTTTTTCAATTAAATTTCCCATAACCATTTCTTAATCCTGAAATAATAAATTCGTCAAAAAATGAAAGAGAGCAATGCATTCTAGAATGTTGTAGAACTTAAGTTTTACTTCTAATGCGTGAGCTCACACTTTTTTTTTTTTTTTTTTTTTTTTTGGATATAGCTACTTTTGGAATTCGGCTACTCAATTATAAAATAAGGAAATTGAACCCATGATCTTATAGTACTATATGTATCAAATATCCTGGAATATTTGAAATTCTGAAAACAAGGCCTTGGAGAATATTATATAGTGTTTTCTTGTAGTGATAAATATTCGAAATATCAAGAGGACATAAATCAATAAGTTCCTCTGCTCATAAACTATTGAGAGGGTGCGCATCACCAGATCCCTTAGAAATGCCATTGAAAACATTCCTGAAGATAGGAGGGTATTCTCTAAGGATATTATTTTACCTTAGTAATAAGTATGGAGGGATCGGTGTAGCCGAGGGGTTTGGTATACTCACAACATGCTTGAATCCAAGAGAACATGGTACAATCCAATTACCTAGTGAGTATCGAATCCTAGAAAGATCAGATAATATGTTTTAAACTGATGAAAACATCAAATTGATGTATAAAGTTGCCGACCCCCGGTCTATAAATGTAAAGGAAATGGTAAAATAATATTAGTGGTAAATTTTTACCTTTAAAACTACAAAATTCACTTTCCACAACATATTATCTACGTAATATTTATATACTATACAGTAACATTATAAAGAAAGTACTATTTTCATGTCGCTATAAAATTATTATCGATTTTTAACAAATTTACAATGTTTCAAGGTCTTCTCGATCCAATGAAGTATATTTGTGGTCTGCGCAGACGCCTGGCACCGATTGATATTATAATATTTAATTAATATCTAATATCATGTTAGTAGATTAGTAAAATGATAATAATTATTATTAAATTTTGTGTACTTTTCAATTAGGGAAGTTATACCTTGAGTCGAAATAAAACTATAAAAAAATTCAACTCTAAAAAACTAAATATAATTTTTTTTTTTATTTTAATCTCAAAAAATACTCTTTATATGGCTCTCCACGTAGTGTAAAACAGGTACTTCTTTAGATTGTTACTCCCCTATGTTGTTTTAGAATGAAAATGACTTTGATTTTTCATGAAAAATTCAAGTCCAAGGCCGCCCAGAGCCGAGCAAGGTCCCGGGGATAAAGACTCAACTAGGCCTCCTCCCCACCCTAACCAAACCGAAAATCGGTAATATCTAATAATTTATGAACAGGAGTACCGGCAAGTTCGTACTGTAATAGACTAATATTTATTAATTATTAAGGAAGGAAGTTAAAAAAAGTGTTAGCAAGTAAACAATTTATTTTACATATATATCATCGTACTCAAATTCGACTCATTAACTTTTATAAAACACTAAAATGTTTACTTTACTTGATATTCGTACAGACAGGGCCTGGGCCTCGGGGATTTAGCCCCCCCCCCCCCCCCCCCCCCTGATCGGGCCTGAGCGTACCAAAGTAATTGGAGACAATATCAATAAAAATATACTTCAGAGGAAGTTCACCTTAACTGATTGACCTACCTTATTGATTCGAATTGTCGGGAGTTCCTTTTTAAACCATCATCTGATTAAGGGATTTTTTGTTAAGGTAGTTTTATTAAAATTACGAACAAAATAATAACATTTTAATCAATACCGATTGTAAAGAGATATATTTACGTTATACATATTTAAGTAATTTATTATATATTACCTACAACTTAATTTTATAGTTGATTTCTTGATAATAATTATAGAATAAAGAGAGAGAAGTGGTTAAAGTAAACAACCAAGGGTAGTGTTTTCTCTAAATGTTTACTCTTGTGACCATGGTAATACTGATCCACTTGTTTTTTGAATCTTTCATAACAACTACTTAAGTTTTTAAAAAATATTTCTAACATTATTTTCTCTAAAATAGAAGTGAAATCAAGAGATTTTTAAAGGTTTATAGAGAGAGTGGGGATCCACACTCATCCGTCAAGCGTTATCTTAAACTATTAAACACAATATTTGGTTAAATCATTCGACCTTTTAAATATATAGATTGAAAAAGGATAACTAAGTAGATCTTCTATCTGAAATTGCATGTAATTAAAGGATTGTGGAGTTAAGTGATTGTCGGTAATAGGGAAACTAGCGAATAAAATCAATTGTACATTTTCCAAGTCCGAGTAAACTATTGTTTATTGGAGCTGCGTTTAAGTGATACTGTCTCCTTGTATACGTCATATTTGCTGTTGATTTATTTCTGTCGGCCTGGTTTTCAATTGTTTAAATATTTGTAGTAGAATTCGAATTTTCGTTTCCTCCGGGTTTGTTGTTAACGTCAGAGAAAATAAATTATATTGTCCCCCCCCCCTCAACGACTAATAAATTGTTAGTTTCGAATAATAGGGAACTTTTTATCTGGTTAATTAGATATATCAGAAGACATTTGTTCAAACAAGTAAATATTTGTAATTTTTATAGTGGCAAATAAAAAAAATGAAGCTGAGACAAGTGTATAGATTGTGTCGAGTTACTATTATAAATAAACAGGACGGCCAGATGAGCGATAGCTGGAAAGGCAGTAAAACATCAAACCACGGGGGCCTAATATTCTAATGAATTAGGGAGGGAAGGGGGTGGGGAGGGGAGCGACACTAGCGCACCTCATTTAGCAGCGGTCTCTTACCCAAGTATTCCTAACATTGCTACGAGAGTAGTGTGACCGTTAACTTCGACTCTACGTCCCCTTCTACCTTTCTGCATATTTATCGAACGTTTTTTTTTTCTGTGCTCCGGTAAGTGGTCCGTTTTTAGTTTTAAAATCTATTTTTATGATTAAAAAATCGGGTTGACCGTGTCCGATTAGTACATACATGACGATAATGACGGAGAATCCGAGTGGTGATACGGCGTGTGGTATGGCGGCCGAGGTGGCAAGATGTCGCAAGGACTCAGAGTGCGACGGCAGTGCTGCTCCCGGCGGAGAGTTGCCCAACTCCTCCCCTCGAGACGATCAGCTGGCCGACCGACCCAAGAAGAGAAGACGCAAAACCAAACGGAAAGTTCCCTACGGCAAGGCGACCTCCTCCGAGAACAAAGGTAGGAAAATAATAAGGTATATAAGTAATAAGAGGAGATACAAACAACCCGAAGCCCCCTATAATTCCAATAGGTTCCTTATAGAGGACCATAACGACTTAAAAGATCTAGACGTGGACCTCCTGGCCGCGGCTAATAGGATCAACGGCGATAATGTACAGCAAGTACAGAAGTCGCCGCAGAGGGGCCGTGCCAGGGACTCGAGCTTCACCAGCGTCGAGTCCGACGACGACTTTTATTATTCCTCCCCCGAAGACGAGGAAGAATTCCTGACGAAGGAGTTCTCCAACACTTACAAAGATCTGCACGTCGAGACGTTAGCTACCCTAAGCAAAACCGAACTCATACAGCACATACTCTCTCTAGAAGAGAGAATGGACATGACCCAGAAGAAACTGGAAGCTTTGAGCCAGACTAAGACGGACAGCACCTCTCTAAGCGACAAAGTAGCCTTCTTTCAGGAGGAGATATCCAAACTTGTGGTAGCCAACAGGACGTTACTCAGAGAGAACGAGCAGCTGAGACGGCAACGGAGCAGATCTTCCGGCTCCTCGGAGGATTCGGAGAGCGACAGTTCCAGTTCGACTTCCTGCAGTAGTACGAGCGACTCGGAAACCGACAGGCCTCAGTCCCTCGTCAACGGAGACTCTGCGTTAACGCCGCTAATGGAGACGGACAATGTTACCTAATTATAAAATTCCACCTCTCAGGAGGTAATGCTGTCTCATACGCTTCCCCAATCATTTTGTACATATAGGTTATTCGTAAATATAAGTTACTTCTAAACAAATATCTGTATATATTCTTGAAACTTGCCCTTAATTTAATGTAATAATATTTACTCTTTGCATTGTCTAAGTGCCTCCGAAGAGTATAAAATTTATATCGATAAATTTTCTACAAAGTGATGTACTAATAATATAACTGTATATATTTTTTTTTTTAGATAATAAAATATCAGTGGTTTTGGCATGAAGCGGTCATATTGCAATTTCGTAAATTTTATAGATATCGCACTAAATGTAATGTTATATAGTTTAAAAATTTATTTATTTTATCTTACAAATCATTAATAATATGTTAACAATCTATTTATTTAATTTTGTTTTTGCTTAACATCCAAGTACAATATTATGTATGATAATTATATTATTAATAAAATGTCCTTATGAAGCTATTATGCCGTACCATTGATATAAACCAATTAGATGGCTTTATTTCAAGGTCACATTTTAACAATTCTTAACATCTGTTTAAATTCTGACTTGATTTAAAAATTGTAACTTAAGCCTATAAAAACTAGAATATGTGTTAAATTTATTATTATGTCTCTTGACTTGTGGAAAATATAAGCAATAAATTATGTTTATGGCTAAATATAGAAATATGAGCAATATGTTATGATTGTGGCCAAATATAAAAAGTTGTGCACCCATTAATGGTTTAGTACATGACTAAATATAATTTTAAAATCAATAACTTTTTTCTGTTTAGTTTTTACAAATATACTAATTTTGTGTTGACATATTTTATAGAATTTCTTTTCGTCGGTATGACTCACTATAGTTAGTTCTTCAAAAGAATGTACTTGTCGGTGGTACAGCATATTGATTAGCCGATGGCAGTTCACTACTAACTGCAATTTGACCAATTCTAAAAAATAGCAAAATTATTTATTTATTTATTTTACAATTACTTCAATTTATTGAGCAAACTATATTAATATTTAGTTTAAAAAAAAAAAAATAATTTGTCAGGTGACACCCATGTTGGATGATCGGCTAATTACAATTTACCATTTTAAATAACCAATTGTAATAAGCATTGTTTGTCAAGACCTTTTTTTTGTTTAAAAAACTATCTTGGTAGTTTTTTGAACAAAAGAATACATTTGACGAGTGATGCCACATCTGAAGATCAATTATTTTCACCGATATTAAACAGCAAACTTTCATCGATCAATATTCCTACATAAATTCACTTTTACAACAATCAATTAGTTTGTTGAAACAAAGCATGTACATGCCAGATGAAAATATCAATATTGAATTTTAAATTTTCATTAGTTGTTTACTTCATAACTATATTCATTTAAAACTGTTAATATTATTAAAAGTAAAATTAATAATATACTAACAAACTAAAATTTTATTATATCTAACTCAATGGCACTTAGACAATATACGAGAAGCATCATTACTGAAATTAACCAACATAAAAATTATCTGTATTTGTTATTTTTATAATTTTCTTTAATTTATGAATGTATTTCATATTTTTGTTATTATTCTCTAAATTCATATTTTTCGATTTTGGTAGTATTCATACTACGGAAAGATTAAGTTTTAAGTTATTATTCTCTTAATTGTTTGACGCGAATGTTATCCTTTGTTATTTTTATTGAACATTTTTTCATGCAGTTATTTTATTTTATTTATTTTTATTGGATCTGTATTTATTTTCTTTAACAATATTGTAATTTTGTATGCAATATTTGTTTGATTATAAAAAAAAAGAAAAAATAATTATTTTTAATTTATTGTCACGATGGAATGATCTCGTTTTATCCATTGGATTTAATTTATTTATTTATTTTCTTCTTCTTTTTTTGAATAATTTAAGTATAATATATGAAAAACAAGATATTGCCAAGGATATAGTTGCTTTTGACCATATTATTTTATATTATGATTATTTGTATAAAATTATTATTTTTGTATTATAATTTATTTATAATTATTACTTTTTTGTTTAAAAATGCAGTTAGATAAAAGAGAATTTGTTATCTAGTGTTTGTTTATGATTATATTATAAGCTTTATTTATGGAATAAGATGTCTATAGTTTATTGATGATGATAGTAATAATTTAATTTTTTCTAATTCATTGCAAGTCAGTAGGTAATAAATATATTTTTTTGAACTTTATTCTCAAGTTATTGATATAATAAACTTTAAAAACAGATATTTGTGGAACAATTATTTATTTTTTCTTTGACAATTTTACTTGTTCAAATTCCCCTGACCCCCAAATACGCAAAAAGAGCAAATAAAATTAAATCGACCTAATTTTGTCTTAACAATTCCCTTTAAACTAGTCTCCGTTTTTTTACTTATTACTCAAATTAGTTTTTTTATATATACAAATATTTAACTAAACTTAATGATAACAGCAATATATACTTAAATAAAAGCAATATATACTTATCTGAAACTTTTATGAGATGCAGGCATTTAATGTCTTAGTGCAATTTAATCACTATTAAGTGGTTTTTTATTCAAATTTGAGAAAAAAATGAATGAACTTATGTTAAATAAATAGGCTTTTGCCATTTAAACAGTCTTCCCTGATAAGATAGTGAGAGTGAGCATTTGTGACAAAAATTATTTTATTTTTCGAATCCATTACTGACTAAGTTAGTAAGACCTCTTAGCAAATGAGTTCGTTGGGAAAATTTTAATAAAATAAATAAATTTATAATATATACTATACACTTACATAAAAAAAAGAAGAACAGCTCGTGTCTTTATTTATGTTCACTTATGAAATGGGATTTTGGGCCCCATGGGATCATAAGATTCCAAGGTGGAGTCTCAGGCTGCAGTATTAAGTACAATTGTTTAGGTCTTAGGATCTTTTAGGATCAGGCTGTACTATAGTACTTTTAGGTTAGGTATTAAAAAAGGCGTGGCCTTTGCATCCAGAGGAGTATGGAATCTTAGGTTTTAGGTTAGGATGTAATCATAGTTTTTTCTGAATGGGGTGTATCTTAAGCCTACCCGAAACAGTTTAATCGTGGGCTTTGCTGTAATATACGGTTATAGGTTATATCATGATAAGATGTAGCTTTATCACCTGGAAACAGTTAAGCTCTAAGATAGTATGAGACTTGTAGACACTTTACATCATAATGTGCAGTCTTGGGCATTAATATAAGAATGTAATCTTAGGCTGTAGGATTAGATGAAGTCTTAGCTCCTTGGGTTGTAAAGAAATATACTCTTAGACTCTTGGGATAATGAGCTCTTTTTTTAGCACCTGGGTATTTTAAGATAATACACTATTAGGCTGTTACATTATTAAAAGTATTCTTAGGCAACATGATAAGGGCAATCTTTGGCTACAGGGTATCATGTTTGGTTAGTCATTCTAAGGCGGCTTTCACACCGAAGTAGCAAGTCGCAGGATGCATGCGTCCTGTCAGCAAGATCCATGCCACTTAAAGACCGGACTGTATAACTGAACGAGAGCTTACACACCGAGGATGCACGTCACACTTGCACCCTCGGTGTGTAAGCTCTCGTTCAGTTATACAGTCCGGTGTTTAAGTGGCATGCATCTTGCCACCAGGACGCATGCATCCTGCGACTTGCTACTTCGGTGTGTAAGCCGCCTAATAGTACAAAAATCTTTTTTCTCTGGGAATGCTCTTAGGCTCTGTGTTTAGGCTACTAGATAAGATGTGGTTTTACCACCAGGGTGCTTTTTCCTGAGGTGGGATGGCAGCATAGGGGTTAATCTATGGATTTGTGGACTGTATTAACTCCTTTAATCTTAAGATTTACGATAGTATGCAGCCTTAGGCTCCAAGATAGGATAAAGTCAATATAATAAATGTTGCTTCTGAAAAAAATAATTTCATATTAAACAGTTCTATCTTATAGTCTAACTATTAGATAGACTAAAATAATCTGGTAAAAAGGTATCATGTATGAGTAATTAAAAAATCTCAAATTCAAAATGTTCCCCCCTGATTAGTCATAAGTGGACAAACGCACATGATAATTACAGATCCCAACAGTGGGTCTTACCCATTATTCCCTCTAATGAAAAAATAAGACACTTCATTAAGTAGATGAAAAATCACAATTAATTCAAACAAGAACCAAATAAAACAAACTCTAAAAAAAAAAAAATACATCACATACTTGGAACAAAAATATATTTAAACATAAATAAATATATTTATTACTTTGTTATTAAAATTCAGCTTTTTTTTTTATTTAATTATTGCCAAAGAATATAAAGCTTTAATAATGATAATACTTCAACTCCAAATATTGAAAAATAAATTATACTAGAAGTTTCAAAGATTTGAAATAATCCTTAAGATTCAATGGTTAACTTCATCAAAACTTATTAAGTTTGGTTAGAAGAGGTATATTTACAGTATTAAATGGTTTAATATTTTAGACTTCCCGGTGTTTTAAGAGTTAACATAACCAAATAATAGTTGCATAAAAAAAACACTAGTTTTTTTTTTTTCAAATCTTAAATGTAGTAATACATTTAAGTTTTTCTGGCACAGTTCCATTCATCGTTTTTGAATCCACATAATTAAACTTTATTAATTAAAACCGCTTAAAAATTTGCAATCAACGTTATTCAAGAAGAAATACACCATACAATAATTGTGTTATTTTATAATTAAAAAACAATGCTAATTGTTAAAAAGATACTCAAAGTGGAGTTCACAATCTAAGGAACAGAATAAATCTGTTTTTAATTTTTTAAAAATTATTCTTTACCTACTAAAGCATTGGAATTGTTTAGTAGTTAGTTGCTATTAATTGGTTAAAAGCAATTTGTAGTTAGCGTAGGCTGAAAGCAATTTTTTCTGCTGAAAGACTGATTATTTTTTATTAATTAATACAATTTTTGAAAAAAATTTCACATTCTGAAACATATTATATATTTTTTTTGTATTAATATTTTGTTGAATTTATGTCAAATATTGGAATGACACTGGGGTGGAGGTTATAAGGAATTGAAGAAAATGTTTCATCACCTAAAGTAATATACTTGTTTCATTTTTTTATCAGTGCCACTTACAGAAGTAATAGAGTTAGGATAAATAAATTTGAGGATGGTGGGTTTACATTATGTAGTTTTCAATTCTGGAGTAGTTCACTATAGTCCATATAATTTAAGGATTATAATGAATTAGTTGTAATGGAAAAGTCAAATACAAAAGTTTGTAATGATAAAAGTAGAAAAAAACTAAATTTGTTTCAGATGGATGTTAAGGTGTATAAGAACACCTTAACATAAAAAAAAAAAAAAAAAAAAAATGTTTACAAATTAAAGAAGGTGTTTAAATTTAACAAACATTTTTGAAAAAAAAAAACATACTTATAGTACATATGAGGCGAACTCAACATCCAACTTTTTTTTTTTTTTTTTCCTTGGCATCGTCTGGTGCCAATATGTCCACTAAGATATAGCTTATATAGTTTTTGTGATGAGTTTGCCTTTAATTCCTCTTAAAAATACTGTTCTAAACTTGTTGGAAAGGTTTGAATCGTCTATAAGCAGGCGGATATGAAGTGCGAACTCCACGCTCCCTTCTATAACTCAGTAAGTCCCCCACTTCTCTCATTCCTAAATCTAGTCTGGTTTTTTGTTGAGTTCGCCCTTTGCTTTAAAACATTGATTTAAGTTTTTCTCAAAATCTCCAAATGTTGAGTTCGCCCATCGTATTCTGAAGGCCTTATATGTATCATAAGTGAAATGATCATTACCTGACTTTAGGAGAAATGATGAGAATCAGAAATATTCTAATAAAAATGTTCAAGAATATAACCAGTATAATATAATATAACTTCTAGTCAATCCGCTTGAGAATTACCCAAGAAGGGGTCAAAATATTGCAAAAGAGTGCTTTTTGATTCCTTAATAGACCCAACTACTCCAGAAGAGTTGTCTTCTAAGAGTGGACATATTGTAAATCCCTTTTTTCAATAACTGTTACCCTAAATAATGGTTTTAACAATAAAAAAAAGTTACTTTAAGAGAATAGTATTAAGTGGAGAGGCACTTTCTTCAAATATTTTTTTTATTAAAAACCATAATCAATTCATATTAAAGACATGAATGTTTGATTTTTACTGGAACTAATAAATATAAGAGGTCAATCCCAGTTGCATAAAACGTTTGGTACTATAATTTGATTGTAAATTGGTCTAACTTATTCTTGGCATTTTATTCAGTATTATATTAGATTAACTGAAAAGAAAAGAAAAAATGTATTTTACTTCTATTTTGATGTCTATTTTTTAATTTAAATTGATGGAATGATGCTTCTTGTTTTGTACCTGAATATAATTTTTAATAAATATGATAATTTGAAAATAATATTGTGATAAATAAATAAGAATAAGTGCAGGTTTCAAACTTAAAATGTAAAAGAAAAACATATTATTGAGTGATAGATGTTAGAATAATAGTCATAGTGTTTCACATAAATTTCTTTTCTATTAAAACTTCTTTCTGTGAAATAAAAAAAAGAATATATTGTTTTTATTTTGTAACAATGTAAATTTTGAAAAAATGTTAATTAAGACTCATTAAGTTTTTATAAAATATATATTTATTAGTGATACTTATAAGATTAATTATATATATTGATTGCATATTTTTTATTATTAATTTTATCTCTCATGTTTTTAATGGATTTAAAAAAAAAAAAATTACCTTTTATTTTTTATGGACAATTTGAACAGTAGTTTAAAACATGATGGGTTGAATGACTTCTTAATAACGGGTGTTGTTAATTGATTACCAAAAGTAAATTTTATTAAACATGGTTAAGGGTTATGACATTTAGTGATTTTAATACATTCTATAATATATTGGCGATTTCAGTGGTTCTGCTTACGTTTGCACAGACTAAATTCGTATCATCTATCTAAAGTTATTATTTTATAAATAATAATGGATCCTTAGGGTGTTTACTACATTACGTGTTGATATCTGGTAGGAACTATTATTTTGATTATTTAATAACACATCTCAAGTGTAAAATTGAAATGGTAATTCTTTTTATTATTGTCCTTCAGGTGTAAATGTAGTTAATTTATATAATGTGACACGATTTTAATAAAATAAATTCTGCTGTTTAGGCTTTAAAATGGCCGAAACGTTGCCAAACATGTAATATAGTAAACACTTCGCTTTTTTCTATACCTGAAGGATCCATTATGACATATAAAGTATTTGAGGGTACACACAGTCAATATTCATACTTTATTATTTTATTTATTCTATCTTATGTGGTGGACAATTGCATCACAGCAACCCACTTAGTATAACGATGGACATAACTTCAGGTTTCTGATTAAATATTTTAAAGTATAATTTTACTCTTTGCAACCAAGTAACTATGTAGCATTCTATTTTGTTCAATTTTAAATTACTTTTTGTTTATATCAGGTCTTTGACTACTAGGATCAATAGGGATATTAAAAATCAGTTTGATATTGTAGGGGAGGTTCCTTTACTCTTAGCAAAAATCATCAATCGCTGATAAAACTAATATGATAGCTGGGGAAGGTAACTAGCCAGGCTTCTTCTGACAATTAGTATCACAAATAAAATTTCCTCTCTCATTATATCTCCTAGAATTGTGCTGGGGGTAAGTGATCAAGATACTATCCAAGGTAAGGGAACAACCCCTACAATTAATTTAATAAGCTAAATATCTCGAACATATTAAGTTCTAGCATTTAAATGTGTATCTTACTAGTCTGATCCACTTATTTTCACTACTGCTTTTCAACTAAACTCTGATGATAAATCTAAAAGTTTGTGCTTGAGTGTAGGTTATAATCAACTAACAGACTGTTTAAAGTAGCTTACTTTCTGAACCGTGATCATAAAAATACAAACAGTGGATCAGATTATAATGTATAAACAACTTTAGTTCTATATGTTGTCTATACCCTGCTAATAAATATAAACTTTTGGCTCAACATCTAGGCAACAAATAACGCTTATAACCATCATTATTATTATTATTATTAATATTATTGATTTTTGCTAATATTGATTTCAAGTATCTCCTTAATAAAAGAATTTAATCATACTTGTGATTATATATTTATAATATTATAACTTGCCTTCACCTCTTGCTCCGAGCGGGACTCATGCTATGTATCAGTGACTATGTTTTCTTTTATCATGTAGGTCAGCATGTGAATGGCCCTAATAGTTTCGTTTCCAAAGCCTTCATAGAATAGAATCAGGACCTTTTTTTACATCATTCATTCCATAACATCTTCATCCATGCCCTCCTAATCGCAGTTTAGAGGCTATTCATTACATGCAATAATTCCTCTATAATATAATTAGGCACTATAAATAACCATTTTTTAATCAAGATTGGATTTGATCTCACAATGATCTTAATTGTGCGTATAAAACTATATTCTTTATCTAAGCCCCGAGAACTTTCATCTTTCAAATAATGTGGGTAAAAAAAAAAAAACTACACAAAAATAATAATTCAATCAAACTACCTTAATTTACTTAAAAATTAATTATTTTTAAAGAAAACCCTTTGAATAAACATCATTCAAATACAAGTTAACGTAAAGAAAGCAAGCAATAAAACTTTTTTGTTTTGATGAAAAATCAATAATTGTATTATGAAAATTTGCAAAGCCATGCTTTTAAAAAAACGATAACTATTTATTGTTTTATTTATCAACTTGGGTTGTACTCAATACTTTTAGTGAAACCAAGCCTACAACATGGCACACACCACTGTGCAAATTATCAATTTCATTCATCCAGTATTGCTTCTTTAAAGTCAGATAGATCGGACGTGACAGATGTACATACAGACATAAAAAATGTTGATACCACATTTGTTTTTCATAGTTCTTTAAATGAAAATGTATCCAACGATTTTCTAACTCTGATCAATATATATAGATAAAACCTTAACTGAGCAGGAAATAAACCAAAACAATTAGCAATTAAGAATTTCTCACTCTAAAATTTCGAAAAGTTGTATCTTTCTACTTTAAATATTATAGAAATATGAAGATCATTTATGTTTTCCCCTCTGATCCAAGCCACCAGGGATCTTTAAAATAATAGTTGTTATTAATACAAAAATAAATTTAACATTATTTATTTCTGTTAAAAATATTTTTCATTAATTCATCAAAAATATGAAACTGGACAGCTTTGTTTAAAATGTAATTGTTTTAAATGTACATATACGATGTGATATAATGTTATTTTTCATTTCATTCAATTTTTTTTTTTTTAAAAAAAAGGAGAAAAATGAGAAATTAAACAGAAATTATAATTAGCTGTAATTTTTTGTTTCTCCCTTCTTTTATTCTAGGTAATAAGCCTTTTTTTTATTTATTTTCATTATTATTATTTGTTAATTTATTATTTTTTGTGTGGAAGGATGCCTAATTAATTAATGCAATAGGAATGGTAGTCAAATAACACAGTTTTCAAAACCTAAACAGAAATAAGCTTTTGTTGCCTGTACCACACCTAATTTATAACCACATCTATGCTACTGTTTAAATTTATGAATGATGATACCATTTCAGACTAATAGTTCATTTCAAGGTCTAGATCAGTGGGATACATTATCTGATAAATTTCAGTTGGATCCTATTGCAGATATGCATGCTTATAATGTTAGTGGACAACAACTTCAAATTAAAGGAGTACTTACTTTACCTTTAGAAATATCAGAATTAAACATTTTTCAAAAATTTTATGTAGCCAATATTAATCAAAAATGTATTCTAGGATGTGATTTTCTTCGAAATAATTATGGGCAACTGTCCTATAAAGAAAATACATTAAATATAAAAGAAAGTTATATACCTCTCCTTTCTGAGGGTGTAGATAGAGTAGGAATGGCAGATGTTCAACTATTAGAGATTATTTTTTAAATAAGGAAAGCTTGATTGATTTACATACCTACTAGATATTATTACAGCTAATGAAGACCTGATCTGGTAGCTCTACCTGTTCTTCCTACCGCTTAAGTCATCTTCTCACCTTGTAGTCTTAGTTTTCCTTGTTTTCTCCTCCAACCTACATACCTTTTTGCCATTTTTCTAAGGGTATCTCCATTGATCTATTTTCTTTTCATGATCAAACTATCAGACCTTCCTGGGTTCATGGTAGCCGTGATTTTAAAGCTAATTGTAATTTCTGCTCGGCCATCTATTAATCAAGACAAGGATCATTGATTTACTTGGCCCACCATTGAGAGAGAGAAACACTTTATTTACAAAAATAACAGTGATGATGCCCAAATAGAATGGGTTGCTAAACACACAGCGTACTGATCTATCGATCATGATACTGATCTATGATCACACAGAATTCATTTCAGTAGTACAATATGTGAAGTAGCTTAACTCCAAACTCCATACGGGGTTAGTAATCAGGCCCCAAATAAATGGTTCATCCTCCCGGTTCTACTACTAGCAACTATCAGACATTGCTACCTTTTGTTTAGTTCAGTGTAAGGCCACTAGAATCCTACAAATTTTTCCAAATTCATTAAATTTGTATTAATCATTGTCGATCGTATGTTATTGCTAGCTAAACATTTCCGTAAAATGTTACTCGTTTACAATACCCTTAAGGGTTAGGACATTGGTAACTTTTTGTCTTCATTAAATTTACTACCCATAAATTGAAATAAATAAGTTTCTTGCTCTTTCTTTTGTCCTAACCACAACAACACTAGGTTATTATAGGACGAGGGATCAATAGGACTCGATGCAATAATCAGCCTGAAACGTGTCTCACCTCTCTCTGGGATTCCAACTCACCATATTTGCCAGTGTTTTGACCTAGGTTGGGGGGAGTTTCATGTTTCCCCCTCTGATCTGTCACCATGGGTTTTATTGAAGGTAATACTTTATATTCTGAGGGTTTACTATTTTTAAATAAATTGTGTTTTCTAATCTCTGCTTAGGTAATGCAGTTATTCTGGAATAGAAATATTGCTATTGATTGACTTCAAAGAAGCAGTTTCCTCAACTACAACTGGTATGATTTTAAAAATTTCGTTTTTAAATACATATATATATTTAAAAAAATAAATAATTAGGTGCAATAATACAAATTTATGGAAGAAGACAAATTGTTATTGCTCAAAACATTATATTTGGGAAATATCAAACTTCACTTTATTAATTTTAGTAATGAAGAAGAGGATAGAAAGACAAATAAAATTAAAAAACTCTTCTCTTCATACTAGTACTATACATGACAATAGACAACTTAGAAATTAATATTAAATTAATGACAGACTAAAATGACACTCCAAGGAGCAAAAAGTAGGGTGAAAATTGAGGGATCCCTCTTATCTGTTTTCCCTAATCAACTGAGGACTGAGGAAATAAGATATGGTGTGTACAATTATTTTTAATTTTGTCTTAGAAAAGTAATTGAGGACTCTGCAAATTAGCCCTAGAGGCACTATATGCAATAGAATTGTGCATCTCTTGCTTATGTGCTTTTTTATAGATATCCTGGCACATTCCAAACCACTGCTAGGGGAAACATATCAAACAGGGAGCAGAAGAGACAGGACTTAATATCAATGTAAGTAAAGCATAGTATCTCCAAGCCACCAGAAAAGCTCAGAGACTGGAATGTTTTCCGGTCGAGGCTTTCACCCATGGCTGAAAGGTAGGGCGTCTCGACAGCTTGGGATATTGTCACCTACTCATTCTTAAATGTCTATCATTCAATTTTGTAGTTGTTTACTTTCCCTTTCTTCTCTCTTCTTTCTTTTATGTTACTTTTATTTTATAATCTAGTTAAAATTTTATTTTATGTTGTGTGCTTATGCCACTCCACAATTTTATGTAATATCCAGGGCCGTTTCTACTAATAGGCAAGACTAGGCGGCAAACTTTTAGGGGCGGCAAAAGGAAGGAGGAAAAATGAATGTTTAATCAATTAACGAAAAATTGAGCAAATCAGGAGAGAAAAAATAAATATAGGAATAATTAAAAAATCTAATTTTTTCAAAAGCATTTACCGAAGAATTACTTAATATGTGTTTACTTTGACTAAATAAACTCAAGCCTCAAAACTGGAGACAAATTAAGAACTCTTTTGGTTGAAAATTGACCAAAACAAGAGGGATGACAATTTTTCTTTTATGAGAAGCTTAAGTTCAGTCGGACTAGCCATAATTTTATTAGACGGAGACATTACTTACCAGCTGGACATTAGGGATCTTATTAAAGACTTTCCCTAAAATAAAGGTAAGGAAGGTACAAGAAACAATCTAAAATACTACCAAAGTTATGAGAGATAATTAAAATGAAATAAAATATCAGTCCTTTAGTTATTTAATTTTTGATGGGATTTATGTTAAATACAAATTCTTTTATATCTATACATTAATTTCTTCAGGATGACTAAGGGAGAAGGTGTTGATAGTAAGGGGGGGGGGGGCATTTTTTGATTCTCGCCTAGGGCGGCAAAACACCTAGAAACGGCCCTGGTAATATCATCAATTTATAAATGCACAGTACATATGCATCCATAATTATTATCCCCATATTGAGGTCATTAATTTTTCTAGCAACATGGTAAAGCCGAGCCTTCGTCTTTCCTCGGCCAGTCTCTTGCTGTTTTCTATCAGATTGGAACGTTAATGGTTCACCACACTTGGGACACCCAGGTCCTCCTAAACTAGGAATAGATAACTATGAGTTTTTCTTGTATGGCCAGTTACCACTCTAGTAATTTCAATTCTGGCTTGTTATAGGTTTTAACTGGGAAAAGATGTTTAACTGTTAAGGTATAAGTTTCAAATTTAAGCTGCACTCTAATTTTTTGCATTAAAAATTTAAATAAAAAAGCTGTTTCAATTTGAAGTAGGTAATACACTATTGTTCTCAAATTTTATTTTTTAAAAATCTAATTTATCAAGATTCTCAACTCCTTTTTCTCCTAATGTGTGGTAGCGCGAATGAAGTGTAGTTCAATAACCAAACAACGTCTTAACACAAAAAATTGTTTGTGATAAGATGTTTGGTTACTGAACAACTCCTCTTTCATGATCATTTATCAAGATGTACGATACTATCACTCCCTAGTAGGTCTATTAAGAATGAACTATGATCTTTCTTCATTAGCATCTGCTGAATAAGACTTTTATGATGTTCGGGAAATTTTTATTTCTCTACAAGTACAGTCAATCCTTCACTTTCCCTATAAAAAGTCGTGATGTTAACTTCACAAATGTTAGGTCAATAAATGTACGGGAAAAGGGGGGGTTACATGAGTTAAAGTTTACTATATCCATATCACCATTATTTAAAATATATATTTATAGATTTTAAGCAAATAATACACAACAAATAAAAAGTACAATTATGTTAACTTGTACCACTAATTCGGCAGGCATGTTTCCTAAAATCTTAGATTTTCTTCCTAATGTCATTATTTTGACTGTTTAGGCTTCAAGTCTAGTTTCTTTTTGATAAATTTAGAAGGTATTCATTCAATGGAACTTAATCAGACACAAAACAACAAAAAATATAAATTGCGGGACAGAGTACAAACAGATGTTTAGTGGAAGGTGGTAAGAACAAAACTAAAATATTTAATTAAGTGTTGTTCCCTCTTCCTAGAAAGTTTTTAAGAATATAATTTATCACAATACTCATGCAGAGAATGCTTCTTTGTTTTTATCAAATAATCCCCGAATTCAAGTTTACCAACATAACTCTCTGAATACCCCTGGAAATCTGAAAACAACTTTTGGAACAAAAAAAGATAAGGAGAAGATAAAAGAATGTATTGGTAAGTATGTGTAGTAATATAAAACGAGAGTTCATATGAGTAAATAATTGTTCATGTACAGATTACAGAGTAATGTTTTCTTTAGTTCCAGATAGTGGTGAAAAAAAGAAGAAGTCCAAAAGATTTGTTTATGCTCAAATATATTCATAATTATTCCTGATCTCTGTCATAAAAGAAATACCGGGTATTCCTTGTGTCAGAAGGTAGGAATATACCTATAAATATTATACTATGAATAATGTTATACATTTTAATAGACAATAAAAGCAGAAACCCTGCTAATTCAAACAATTCAGAAATTAGTTCGGTTCTCCAGGATTCTACTGCACTTAAGATTTAAAAGAAATAAATAAACAATATTTTCTATAGAATTAATTATTTCATAAAACATTTAATTATATTTTCTTTTAATATGACAATTATATAAAAAATTAAAAATACTACATATACACTTACATCCTTAAAATAATTAAAAGAGCATGACATAAACATCTTACTTAAGAAGGAATTATAAATTGAATTAGCATAATTCTATAAAATATTAACAATTAAATGTTTGAGTGGAAGAAAGAACGGGATCACATATTTGTTATTTTGATTAATTAAAGTTCACAATTTTACCCATGGCATGTGTTCAAATCAATCTAGGAAATAGCTCATTCTTCGGTTCTCTTTAAGGGGCCCAAAAAACAAAAAGGGGACCCCATTAAACTTTTTGTATAGGAAATATACACAAGACTTTTACAGAGACTTTTTGTATAGGAAATATACAGAAGAGTTTATATCCCTTAGTCTAACTACCTATTAAGACATAGGGATATTCAGTCCAATGTGCTTTGGGAAAAAGAAATATCGCACATTCGGTTGTCCAAAAGTATATTAGATTAAAAAAAAGTGGGGGGGGGGAGGCTTTTCTATAAAAGTGCCCATTCTTCTAATATTTAGATCAAAAACAAACCACTAGCTAATGCAAAACTGTGTCATTCAGATGCTTAAGAATGTATATAACAGAAGGTTTAAAAATTATCTTCCTTCTTAATTTATCAAAGATTATATCATGAGTAAATAAATTTTATTAATTAAAATTATTTGGAAAAAATGATATTATCGATTGTTATGCTGTTGTCCTAAGTAAACTTAAGTTAAAGGAGGTGATTGTACAGGTTGTTTATTTTTAGTTTTGACCTTATCCGGCGGTGCATTGGGATTAGTTCCTTGGTAGAAGGTTTTAAGTAGTTCCATAGCTCTCTCAGCACCCAAACCTCGAGATATCTTCACCTTATTACAATGGGCGCTGCTTACATCAAATACAGAACCACATCCTCCAAACCTGCAGGTGAAATACATAAAAAAACAACACATTATTGATAATGATGAAAAAAAAAAAACTGTAAAAAAAGAATAAGTGACGGGTCCACTGTCAACTATTATCAACTAATCATATTCTTGATGAGGAGCAGGTATTTCTCCATTAACAAGTTAACCACCTGGTATCATCCCTACTCTGGTTAGTCCTAAGAAGGATGGTTCAGCATCGCTGCACCAATACTCTTTGTGGCTGTTGTTATTACCAATTAAATTGTTTTTAACAAAATAGAAATGTGCTTTTAATGACCATCCATAAAGTACAATAAGAAAAAATAGACTGCCAATTAGTGTGGTACATAGCTTCCTCGCATCCTATCATGTACTTTATTCTTATATTAACATTAAAATTATTGTTACTTAACATTACTTCTAATTCTTATATTAACATTACTTTATTGTTATAATGTTTATTGTGTAAAAACTATTAATAGTTTTAGCGATCTTTAACACTTCATAGCGGTGTCACTGTTCGTTTTACTGAAAAATTGTATATGAAAAAAATGTTTGTCTCGTTGAATAGATGAAGTTAGATTTTTTTCCCGACCTAAAATTCCAATTTTAAATTTGAAGTTTACGTTTAGGCGAGCGTTGCTCGTGAACGCTTGGACGGATAACGTTGTCCAACGAACTCGTCCTGGGCATTGGTAAAATGAACATGTTTACCAAATTTCATCAAAATCGGTTGACATTTACTCAAGTTATCTTCGCACGTTTCATAATTCGCGGACACACAGACAGACAGACACGAGACCAAAAATGTTCCCTGATGTCTGAAACGGATTTCTGTCTTGGAATTTTTAAAATCGGAGGCATAAAAGTTTTTCGTTCTCACAACACAATGCTTCCGTTACCTTCGGTAAGCTCGGGAGCAAAATGTTAAGGTATTAACTGAAGAATAATCTATAAATTATTTTGTTAAAATAACAAGAATTAATGTAAACATAAATAAAAATATAAATTCTTTATTTTAAAAATCTAATAAAAATTACAGAAAAAACTTTTTAAAAAAGTCCAGTCATGCACCATGACTTAATGAGCGAATCTTCAAAGAGATCTGCATATTATTGGCTTATGATAATATAGATAATATAGAAAAATTTTGGTTTAGAATTTGGATGGGTGAAAAAATAAATTTGGTACATAGGGGTATGGGGTACAAGTCAAAATTGTATTTACCCTTCAAGATGTATGTCGTTGGAAAGCCCTTTAAGAGTACAGTAATTGTTGTTATGTACATTTTTGTCATATTATTATGATAGAGGGGGGTAAAATGGAAGAAACACGTTTTTATGCTATTTTTGATCCTTAATTATCAAAATTTGACCCCTAAATGAACTCCAAAAATTCTGGCCAATGAACTCATCCTTTCTTTTGATATTATCGACATTTTAAAATTTGTTTGGATTTTTTAAGTGCATCCTAGCGTGAGATATCGTCTACATATATACATACACATAAAAAAAGTGTTAAATTTCAGGAATCGATTCAGAATGGTCTAAAACGGATTTCCATGGAGAATATTTTCAAAAATATGCATTACAAAAATTTTGAAGCCATTGCGATAGCTTAATTTTCTTTGAAAATTCGCTAAAATGACAGAAGATGACCTTTTAATGAACAGGGTCAAAATGTCTCAAATGAAGCATAGATTATGCCTTATTAAACCTCTTCAGCCATCTATTACTTATATACATTGCTTTCCTAGGTATGATAGTCTAAACTAAACGTTGAAACCCAAACAAGTCAAATATGTTCCACACTTATCATATCAATAGAGGTATAATGCAACTGAACAGTTTTAGTTGCAATACTTGTATATAATAATACAGTTATTGATTTGGAGGAAAAGAAAATAAAAATTGATGACAGAAATATTTTTATATTAAATTATTCTGAATTCCATTACTTGGTGTTAGGGCTATATAAATAAAAACAAAGTTTTCATTCTCATTATCAGTTTGATTTAATAAACTCACAAAATAGGCAGATCTTGGAGAAAAGTTATATACATAATAATTTTTACATATGACAAAAAATAGATAAGTTTTAGTGACAAAGACATTACTTTGCTGAACAATTTACCACGAATAGGAGATACTTTTGGATCTCCAACAACAACATATTAAGCTTGATAATGATCCAAGTGGGAGTGAAATATCGCACATAAGAATGAAAACATAGTTTTTATTTATACCCGTAAGACTAAGAAATAGAATTCATAATTATTTAATAAATAAATAAAAGGGTTATACACTACTACGGAATAGTATATTACACGTCGAGTGCGGAAAGTAGCATTGTGCTTACGAGTGTGGAGTTTGCACCTGAGCAATAGCGAGGGTAGTAAAACCACACAAGCAATGTAAAATGCCATTTTCGCACGAGTTGCGTACCGTACTTTATCTACGATTGTTAGATTTTAATAATAAATACAGAAAAAAATAATAAACTTCCTGTATGTTAGTTCGTATTTCTCTTTTGATAAAGATGACATTAATTATTAATTCATTAGTTGTATTTTGTGCGGAATTAATTATTTCGGGAGGCGTATTATTCTTCTCATATTCTTCATAATCACTTAAATCACGCATTGATTTTCACAAAAAACTCGTTATAAACAGTTACTTTCATTAAACAAACATCAAATTAGTTTTGTTAAATGTGAACAAAAACGTTAATCGTGCATAAAGTTGAAGAATTCTTCTTCTTTACCACCCTAGGGCGGTAAATAAGAGGAATTCTTCAGAATTATGAGACGCGCATGCGCAATGAATACAAGTGCATAAAGAATTATTTTCTATGCATCTAAACATAGATACAATGTTTATATTTCGTTACAATCGTAGATAAATATTTTTTTCACCAAGAGTTTTTTTGAACGTAAAAAGTTATGTTCTATTAATTTGTAAGCATGAACAACACCTGTCGTTGGGGCAGCCGTAAACTATAGATGCTACAGCCAGATCATGTAAGGCAGCAGCACACATAATACATGGCTCCACTGTCACCACTACAGACACTGTGCTGAAGACTTGTTTCCAGTCCAATCCTTGTTCTTTACATTGAGACATGATCTCCTCTATACATTCTATTTCAGCATGCCTTGTTGCGTTCTTAGTTTCATTAACTCGGTTCTTACCTCTGTAAATAAAAAGTTAACATAAAACAATTAAAAAAAAAAAAAAAAAAAACTTCCTTTAAGTTAGTAATTTACTTTCACTAAATGGAGTCTTCTGGTGGTGACTGCATCATAGTGGATGAGGGTTCCGGCATTTTGCTTCTAGCACAAAGAGCAAAATATCAGAACCCTTTACAACTCAGAAGATGATTCTAACCCAAGAGTGGAAATGTCAGAACCATCATCCACTAAAATACAATCACCACCAGAAGACCTAGAACCTCTCTTTTTAGTTGGCTTCCGAATAAGCCACGTACTAAGATTACTTTCTTTTGTTAAAAATATTAGAGGGTAAGTAATATAACAACTTCTAGAAGCGTACAATCTTTTTCTTCAAAAGAAGAAGAACAGACACCCTTGAACCAGTCTAGAAATAGTCAAATCCCGTTGAGGGATGCCTGATCCATATAAATCCTGAAGTAAAAATGTCTCTCATTCTTACATCTCTTTTCTAGTGAGAAAGCTTTAAGGACAAAATATAAACATTTTTGGGGTAACTCTCCCGAGTTATCTACCTTTAGTGGTTAATTCAATGAAAGCATCAGTTTGTAATACTAACGTGGCAAGTACTCTGGATCCAGAGATGAAGAGACATCCAACAGGAACTTCTCCCTGTGATAAGGCCTTTTCAGCAAGCTTAAGAGCTTCATCCATCCACTTCTTCTCATCCTAAACAACATAATGACAGACGTTTATAGGAAAACAATAAAGTGAGTAGGTACTACTTTGAAGAATTCCAATTAAAAAAAAAAAAAAAAAAAAATAGTTGAAAGCATTATCAGTCCAAGGATTAACATTAACATTGATCTTTAAAGATTCCAAGTTACATCTAAAAATAGATTATCAGTATCCTTCTTAAAATTTCAACTTTGAGATTGAGGCAAACTGTAGTCTAAAGGATATACCTATATTTAGACAAAAAATATAAACTACATTCAAACAATTGATATGCTGCTACCTCTAGATTTTTCTCCGACAAAATCTTGAACTACAGTGAACTGATGTTTGGTTATAATGAAAGTCCAGTATATAACAAATAATTATTTCTGGATACAACAAATTGTTAAATTGATACAAGACAACCAAACCTCTTCTCACAAGACTGAAGTGTTGCACGTTAAACCATATCTCCACTTCTCTAGGGTTGATATTTATCAAACCACCGCACCCTGAGATTGTCTGACCATAGTTTTACCGGCCAAAACCTGCTAATGCTTAATTCTTTTGAGGAGCTCCCCATTTATTTAAACAATTCTGGGGCGCGATTTGGGAAACAAAACCAGAGGTGGGCAGTCACCCATCCAACTAGTGACCACGCCCGAATCTGCTTAGCCTGATTGATTGAGAGCCAAGATATCCAGACGCCAAAGATAGCCCTAACCATAGGATTAATAAGCAATAGTAGACCAATACTGAACAAAACAGAACCAGATGCAGGGTCTTTGGTCAGGCGGCAATTTGTGGAATTTCATATAAAGACTCATCAGGTGCTGATGTCAAAAGTAAATTTGTTGGATTTACACAATGACTCGTCTTGCTTGGAAATACAGATACAAATTACAACCTTATTTTTATCATCTGTAATATAACTTTGTCTTCAAGTGGACTAGACTTAAAGAACAAAATACTAACCTGAAGTTCCATTATAAAAGGTTGTCAGAGTAGAAAGTAATGAGACAGTCCTTGCTCAATAAGTATCTGTTTAGCAGTTTCTGTCCAGTTCTTAAAACTAGATGGGTTCCTTGGGCTAGGATGTGGTATGTAAATTATCTGAAAAAATAAATAAAAAATTACACGAAGACTTCGTAGTTAAGATTTTAAAAGTATCTACAGTAGAGCGTTAATTATCCGAACTAATGTTGTGTAGTAGGGTGGTTTGGATAATCAAAATTAACAATAAAAAAAGGAAGTATATAAAATAAATCAATCAAGTTTGTACAAAAAGCATCTTTGTTAATTTATCTATAGTACAAAGTGAAAAAATATAACTATACAGCTAAGAAGATATTTTTAAGAATTAATTAAAAGATGGCTTTTGATTTTTTTCCATGAAGCCAGTTCAGATAATTGAACATTCGGATAACTGACGTTCAGATAATCGACACTCTACTGTACATAATTCTAATAACACATAGGTATAAAATTCAACATGTAGAGGTTTTGTACACAGTGAGTTAGAATTTCTCACAACAAAAAACACCTAAAGAATCAATCGTTGCCTTTAATACAGTCATATATAAAAGTAGAAAGGATTCAGTCGCTTGGAAATGTTAAATGAAGATGAAGTGCATATAGGAAGACCTGAGAGGCCTTTGCAGGCAGGAGCCCTTCAAGCTGAAGCAAAGTGTAGGAATGTTTTACTAATAATATATTAAACATATTTAGACTAAATATTTCACATCAAACTGAGTAAATAAATTATCTCTATTAATCTTCAAGAATTACACTCACACAGGGTCAAAGTCCTTCACTAATTCATAATAAATAGGTAATAATAATTAGAAGGTACCTTAACTTGGTGAGGTATGCCAGAAGAAAAGTTTTCAAGTGCCTTCTTAGCTCGCTTTTCAGAATACCTTCCTAGTGCTAAGATATACTTAGTTTTAAGTATTTCAACTACACTGCATAGTGCTCCATCACACAGCAACTCTAGTCTACTCCGTACTTCTTTCTAAAAATACAAAATATTTAAAATTGAAGTAACAGACACCTTTTCAAAATTGGCATGTTATGTTATAAGTTAATACTTAAATAAAATATGAGAGTACTAGTCAAATAATTTTGGAGGGAACAACCGTCAAGAAAATATTTAAACCAGAGCAAAGAATTTAAGCGTTTTAATGTAGGAGAAATTGCTTGGTTTCTAAGAGTACTAGATAATATGAGAACATTTTTTTTCAGACCTAAAATAATGATGACTAATTGAAAAAACAAAATACTAACATTAAGTTCAGCAGGTGTAATATTTGTAGCACTGGCTGAGGGTGATAGAAGTGCCAGTGGAAAGTAATTATATATGAAGCAATGTCTAAAGAAGTGCTTTGGTCTAGAATGACTTATTTCCTTGGCCAGGGCCCAGAATTTCTTACCAGACTGTTCAGATCTGGTACAGGAAAGCCCTTCTATGGGTCTAGATGGATGGTATCGGGTGGGACAGCTTACTCTATGATGACCAAGTCCGAGCCATTCTACCACTGTTTTGATCTCTCCAAATGGAACCTGAAATATCATGAATAAAATAAAGTTATGCTATAAATTTTTCAATAACTTATGCATCTTAGTCCTACTGTCTAGAAGTTCAGATGTCAAAATCTCAAGCTCTCATTGGGTCTTCCTTTGATTTTCCCACTCATCCTGATCCAACTGTAGTTATGAACCTCAAGAAAACTGAAAACCCTATACTCTTTTTACGATTAGTATTAACTTTTGACACTCAGATTGGCCAACCTATACAAGGAAAAAAAAAATAAGCAAAAAAAGCTCACTAGGTGATCACTTTGATTTGGAGTAATATTTGACTAACTAACCTATTAAGTGACAAAATATCATCAACTTGATTTTTGGTCTACTAAGTTCGTACTAAATAGGCAAATAAAAAGGTCACGGGCAGAAGGGCTTGCCCCCCTGGAAATTGGTCTAGTGGCTTCATTTTTTCCCTCACATAGGTTGGCCAATCTGAGCTGTCAAAATAAATACTAATTATAATACCAGTATAATTGATTAGGAATCAAGTAAGATGCCACTCCACCAAAATCCACCTTTACTGTTCAAAGCTGGCTTCTAACAGTTGGTGATATAAGATAGCTTGGTCAGATTTCCACCTACTCATCTAACCAGCTCTAAAGATGATCGGTAGAACTACAGTATATGGGGCCCCTGTTAGATATCGCAAATCAGCCCCATCGATTGTTTTAATGATGCCGTATTTCGTTAAATCCAAATATATCCACGTATTCGATACATCCACGTTTTAACAAGAATGTGTATGATGATAATTAACACTTGAATAAATTACACGTTGTTCAAGTTAAAATATATATATTTTAGTCTAACCACAATTAACATAAATATAAAAATCAGACGATCGTTTCAGTCTTTCGACTATCTTCAGTGAATCGTATATACCATTCACTGAAGATAGTCGAAAGACTGAAACGATCGTCTGATTTTTATATTTATGTCAATTGTGGTTAGACTAAAATATATATATTTTAACTTGAACAACGTGTAATTTATTCAAGTGTTAATTATCATCATGTTTGATTACCACAAAATATCGGTCAACACAACCAATTTTTTAAGAATGTATATGTTTTGTGTTTGAATTCAATTTTGTTTTCCAAAAAAATATCAATCGCCACACCGCTTCGCGGTGCTCCACTCATTTTTTTAAGAAAAACAACCCTCCTGCATATAGACCAGGTAGAGGTCCAAATCGAAGTACATATTAAAGAGTTTAACAGACAAGATATATTGATATATAACGTCTTGAAAGAGGCCGATAGTGAGATAACGTGTTATCAGAAGGGGCTCCATATACTCTAGTTCAGCCAGATGATCATTAATGGTTAAGCTGGATTTCTAAAATAAAGATACTAAAAATTGTAAATTGTATTTCCTATAAATGGGGGGCTCCTTAGATTACAAGCATAAAAGTTGAATCAAGAGGTTTATATTTACCCCGGTCTGCATCATTCCCCAAGGACCTGGATTCATTCCCAGGAACAGTAGTTCCTTCGGAGTCCGACAGAACCGGTTCACAAAACCTTTGTGGACATTGTAAGCATAGTCGAGAGGGTTGTACACATAGCTCACTTTAGCACCATAGTCTAGTGTAAACAGGAATCGAGCAAGTTCAACTTCAACATTGACCAATGCCTCGCCAATATAAATTTCACTCTCATCTTCCTCTGAATAAGTTTCTTCTACAATCTCCATTATCTAGAATTTTTACCTGACAAAATTCGAAGAAGAAGTTTCAAATCTTCCTATTTAATGACCCTTTTTACAGGTCACTAGCCCAAATAAGGTATACAATTTTGCATTATAATATTATGGTGAGTATATTCGCTGTACTATAGTCTTTGTTAGTCAAATACAGAATAAATTACAGTTTTATTCTAACGTAGGTACCCTAATCAATTAAATGTTATAAATTGTTAATTTGACAACGTGTAACCAAAAGTTTGCAGTTTTTGTAGATTAATAAAACACAAATACATATCGAAACTAATCACGTTGGAAATTAAAATCAAATTTGTAAACAAAAAACAAACACATTCGGCTGTCACAATTTCTTTTTCTTCTTCTTCGTCTTCAAATTTCAGAAAACTGAAAACTGTTTGATGAAATGTTCCATCAGAAGTTCATCAAATTTCTTCTCTGATGAACTCAAGCTAAATAAAGAAAATAGCAGTATAGAGCGTAAATATAAGTGATAAATAATTATTTTGAAAACTGCAAGATCAAATAGTTATGTTTTCCCTTATTTTAGATGTATTATTGATATTGAAAGACAACTTGTATATATTAAATTTCAGCAGCAAATAAAAAACCGCTAGGCATCAGTCAACTATTGAATTCACCTGACTGATGTTATTACATAATAGAAGATGAGGAAAATTTAATCTCTGTTATCAGTTAAAAAAAGTCCGGTTGTGAGAATTTTATTCATATTTTTTTTTAAATCCGTGTGATTTTTGTTCTATAAGCACTTTTGCCATTATTTCCTGTTTTATTCGATATTATCTGTAATTATTTCTTTGCGATTTCGAGGTCAAAGTATTTAATTCAGTACTTGGCTGTTTCATCATTCGTGATTTTAGATTCTGTAACATTTTTTAGCGAGCTTCACTCTTTTCTTTGTACAAGTAATTGACTTATTTTTTTTATCGATTTATTACTATTTTAGTAAAGAAAACTTCCAGGTTTCTGTTGAAATCAATTATAAGTAAGTTGTACCTTAATAAAATTATAAAAAAATAACATACATGCATGCAAAATAGCAAGTTTTGCTTTTTCTTAATTTACAGTACATTAATCTATTCTTGAGTGTTCAGCAATTCGGTTCTGGTTATTTTTATTTAATAAGTCTTAAGAAAATGACCGTGTTTGTTTAACTAGAGAACATTATTACAAATAAATTTTGGCTTTGTTCGTGTTAAAAATGAGTTTGGTTTGGATCTATAAATGGCTTAAATTAATTAGTATAAACGTTTAAAGATCTTA
Source organism: Gerris lacustris (assembly GCA_951217055.1). Taxonomy (NCBI): domain Eukaryota; kingdom Metazoa; phylum Arthropoda; class Insecta; order Hemiptera; family Gerridae; genus Gerris; species Gerris lacustris. Next base: position 28,508,542 of record OX578280.1, read on the forward strand.
GTCTTAACAGTCCTAGGTTTTACAATGTTTTTTTTTAGTTTTTCTTCCCCCTAAACTAATTTGGAGAGTAACATAGCTCTAACTTAAATTTTCTGTTAACCTGTTCTCTCTAGTGCTGCTTTGAGAGGGGGTTTAACCCCCTTGAGGTATAACTAACAACCTTGGGGTGTACCTCGAAACCCATAAGGGATCACAGATCATCCAAATTTCTTTTAAACCAAAGATTAATTTGTGCAGTTTCTGATCTAATGATTATCATTATAATTTGTAATAGGGAAGAACATTCTTTACATCTCCCACTAAATTGGAAAAGTAGCCAGTCCCAAGATATCTTTCTAGAATGGATGAGTAGATTTGTCACAATAAAAGTTCAAAGCACCCAAACCTTTTTTATGACACTTATGTACCTTATAATGAGGCGATACTGCAGTGAACCGTACATTTGTACATTGAGATTATATCCCTTTGTCTAACAGACACACACTTCTATAAGCCCAGACAAACACTTCTATAAGCCTCTCCTCTAAATGGATCCTTATCTGCAGATTTACCCCTAATGAGTATAATGCCTAATGAGGTGATCTTTCCTATGTCTCCTAGTATCATGGGTTAGATTTTAAAACTATATAAGACCCAATTAAGATTCTTGTAATATTTACTGCACTATTAGAATACTGCACACTGGGGAGCCCACTGACTAAAGGTATTATAAGTAATCCTAGGCTGTAATTGTAGATCTTTAATTAAAGTTTTAAAGTAGCACTAAGATGTGGGAGGCTTGAGGAGTTTATTATAAATATGTATAAGTGTGTGTTTGACCCTTTGCACAATTTTTATACTTTTAAACCAAATATGTGATTACTATTTATATTATGACTATTTATCATCAATATTTTATTCTTCACCTTTTTTATATAAACTTATAAGTCCAGTTTGTATGTCAATTAGAATATGGGTGACATTGAAACTGAAGCATACCGAGAGGGCTGGGTGAGTATAAATGAGACACCCACCCACGTTCGAACCTGGGGTGGATGGATAGAAGATAAGATAACAACTGATTCACTCATTGTCTGTATTACTGGCAACCCAGGCGTCACAGGGTTCTACTCTGTCTTCCTTTCATCTCTTCATGAGCAAACTAAACTTCCAGTCTGGGTTATTAACCACGCTGGTAAGTTATTCTAAGATTTTTTTTTTTTAGCATTTTAATTTAGCATAAGAGAGACGATTAGCTAAAGGCAGCTGTTAATACTGTAATTCAGCTAGATAAATTAAATGCCATTTGAATGGTTAAAAATTATGCTGCAATAAACTCAGGTATTCGTTTTTTTAATTTTTAGAAGGGTGGATGTCTAACTATAGGAATGCTTATAACATTAATGCAAGAAAATTAATAAAGAGTTTTAGGATCCTCATTATAATTTGGAGGTATCTTAAAAACAGAATTAATGCTAGAAGTAGCAAATCATCACATAGTATGTAAGTCGGTTGTTTAAGAACTATTTTAATAATGGAATCATTTATATGAGAATGGAACAAAATGTTCCTATTTTAATTGCTCTGAATACCATGGATTTAAAAGTTTAAAAAAATTGAGTGTAACAAATATTCATGCATTTTTTAATTTTACGGGTAAATTATAATTTTTTTAAACTTTATAATAATTCTAGGGGTAAATTATTATAAAGGCTGCCTGGAGAATTTAGGCAATACATTTATTATAGTTCAGTTGGCTTGAGTGTCTATTTAAATGTTTAGGTTATAGGTTCAATCCCTTGTTGAGATACATACACTTTACATTGGAAAGTCCTTCACTTTTCATTTTACATGAATCTGCTTACCACTTTAACAATTAATAGGGTAAGCAATGACTTAAATCAATGTTTATCTGATAATATCTATATTTTACTTATAAAATTCTGTATTTGTTGTTCTAACTAGATATTGTATGGTTTAGGTTTGGAGTTTCCTCCTGAAAGTGAGAACATGAAAGCGGAGTCTGTTAAAACTCACCCTCATCTCTACGATTTAGATGGACAAATAGCTCATAAGCTCAAGTTCATTCAGCGCTTTGCTGGATCAGATCTTAAGCTCTATCTGATAGGTCACTCTGTTGGTGCTAAGATGGTGACTGGTTTGCTAAAAGAGTCAGGCATGATACCTCGAGTAAATCAAACCTACTTTCTCTTCCCAACATTAGAGTACATTGCTAAGGCTCCCTTCGGTAAACTTCATGTTAAGTACGGCAAATACTTCCTACGTGTAACATTATTTCTTTCCTGGGTCAGTATATTTTTTTTTTCTAATTAAAATATTTATTAAAAATTACAATTTACTCATAGAATCAAGATTTAGATCTCAAAACTATTATTGGTTGATTACTGGTGAATGATGAACACCTCTATAAGATGTGTATTGTTAATGAATTTCAGATAATGAATTGGCTACCTTTATCATTGAAGTGCTGGATTATCGATAAATATATGATGATAAGGGGACGAGGTAAGCCTGCGAAATCAATTGTTGATGCCACTGTCCAACTCATAAATCCAGAGGCAGTGAGGGCAGCTCTGTTTCTTGCTCGTGATGAGATGATTAATATTCAAGAGCTTGACCTGGATGTAAGTTACATTTTTAATCTAATTTAGTTTTAATCTGGAATAGTTAATAAAAGTGGCTTTAATTTATTATTATTATTATTATTTTTTTTTTTTTTAATTACTTCTAAATGTGGATATTTCTATGGTCAGGTTCTGCACGAGTTGGGAGAGCGGGTCAACTGTTTCTACGGTACAAAAGATGGTTGGGCACCTGTTTGGCAATCAGATGATGTGAGAAGACAATGCCCAAAGGCTACTGTTACCGTACTTGATCCGAAATTCAAGCATGCTTTTGTCATTTCTTCGTCAAAAGAAATAGCGGATATAGTTTCAAAACACATCATGGCTTCAAGAGATAAACAGCAATAGCAAGTCCTGAACTCTGATGAAAGAATCCCTATCTTTGTTTAACTTATAATCTCCACCTTCCTGACTTTTATTCTTTTTTTAATTAAGTACTTTTTCAAAGCTCATTGCCTTACATTGATTACAACTGTATCTTTTAATTATTATTTTTCATTTTTTTTAAATGAAAAATCTGTGCCTTTAGGGTAATAAGTAGATGCCCATTTTTTTAAAGAAAAAAATTGTGATAGTATATTTTATTCAAATTAAAAAAAAAAAATCAGTCTGTTCGTAAACTTAATCATATTATGTTGTGGAAGAAAATGGGTACGACTTATTTCATAGCCTTTTACAATTTGTTGACCTTCCATCTTTCAACATCTATTTAAATGGATCAAAATCTATGTGGTGAATATCCAAGGTTTATAGCTAGCAAATTTAGTATTACTTCAAAGGTTTTATTATTATTAAATATTTATTCCTTAATCCTTTGTTATAATACCAACATTGCTTGTTTATGTTGCCTGCAGTATTGTCTAATATGATCTAAAACTTTTATTTGTTCATTTCCTAACTCCTTTCATTCCAAGCTTGCCTTACTTGCAAATAATCTTATTAAGAAATTAAAATCCGTATTATACGGACCATATTAATTTGTATTCAAGGAAATAGGAAATTCCTTTATGGTTATTAGATAATATTGGGAAAAATGAAATTATAGTACAATGAGTGATACTATTTTCTCTAATAAGGATAGAAGCATAATATGAAATTATTAAGTTTGTTGTCAAACAAAATGAAATCTTCACAGATTTTTCAATAAATTTTGTTATAATTTTGATATTTGAACAGACTGATGAAGTTTTCTATTTGAATTTATGAGTTAGTTATACTAATCTCTAAATATAGCGTACTACTTAACCTTTGTAGAGTACTAAAATAGTCACTATGTTAGAATACTTGAAAACATATGTGTAGTCATAGAATTTAGCTAACTTATAGAACCTTTGTAGGAGGTTAAACAGAAGCTCAATAAAAACATAGGTCCATCCATTGAGCCTTCTACCTTGTTGTTTAAATAAAACTAATTGTTAAATTAAATAGAAATGTTCATTATATTGCTAATAATGTACAATTCTATAGGAGTATAAATGTATTTTATTTTATGTCTTAATAGAATCCATAGGCTAGCTTAGAATCATTTCTTCTTTCATCCTCTGTGATGTGTCCTAACCTCTTCAAAAGGTCTTATGTCTAAACTTTTTCTTTTGACCATGTTGGTCAAGAGTGGTCACATGAAAAATTCAAAACATGTTTAAAAAACAATGTGTTTGCTGGCCTATGCTTGTATGCTTTTTTACACCTTTTAGATCCAAAATACGATCCTTAAACCTGAATACATAATGCCTAGTTTATTAATGGACAGTCAGTGAATAAATGCTCATAGCTTTAAGGTCAGCATAGATAAAAGTAATTATAATAAATTAAATGATATAGCCTCTAGCTACCAAATATTTTTAATAAATCAATCACAAAGAGTAATAAGTTAACAATCGAAAAACCATAATAGCTTAATGTTTAATTCAGTACAGTTTTGACCACTTTAGTTGGTTATAGTTCACTGATGATGACTAACTATAAAGTGGTTGTTACTGGTCTATAAACAAATACTATATAATATGAATCTTTGAATTTTATTCAATATTAGTTATCATGAAAAACCATGATAGCTTCATTAGGATTATAATTAGAGTTAATTCTGACAGCTCAGATTGTGTAACCTATGTGAGAAGAAAAATAAAGCCACTAGGCAGTTATCTAGTGATATTTTTGTTTGTCTAGTAGGCCCGTGGATGTCCTTTTGTATGTCAAAATCTTGAGCTTTCATTGTAACCCCTCCCTTTTTTTAATATTTTATTATTTTTTAATTTACCTTGCTTTTAGAATTAATTCCAATTAAAATCCTACTGTTATGTTTAAAACAGACCGTTTTCAACCCCTTTAGTTATTAATCATTATTTTACTGGTTAACATCTGTTATGACGACTAACTTCCCCACAATGTTAGTGAAACAAATTCTTCAACCCTAATTTCATATTGAGGTAGAGTACAATTATTATTTTTTTCTTTAGCATCCTCAAGAATGCCTTTTTTTTTTTTTTTTTTTTTAATTATTTTTTTTTTTTAATTGTTTCATAGCTGTATTACTTTTTTTATGTTACATTCTGTCCTAACAAGAAATTTTAATTTAATATCTGTGATAGTTACATAAATGTCAGTAAAATTAATAAATAAGTGTATTTGTTTGAATGTTAAAATTGTTTAAGTTGTGTTAAAAATTAATTTATTTGTATTAAAAATCATAAACTGTTACCTCCAATATACATAAAAGTTATATTATTTTTATTTATTTATTTATTTTTTGTCAATTTGGAATTTTATAATTTATTAACCAAAATTAAGTTAGTTAATGTTATTGGAAGCTATTTCAAAATAATTGTATTTATTTATTTGCCATATAATATTGTTTGTACTTGAAAGAAATCAAAAATGGTAAGCTCTTCTAACAAACATTAAACTGAATATATATGTATATATTAAATATATATTAAAATATATATTAAAAAATAATACTAACCTATAAAAACAAAGTTTTTATCAGCGATCATAGAATCCTTAAACGGAAAGATTTCCAACTCCCCTCTTTATCTGCCTGTGTTAGACTACTAGCGCTCCACGGGAATTCCGGTTAATATTGTAACTAAATCTTTTACACCATTCAAAATATTTTGAGTTTCTTAATTCAAAGAAATAAATTTATAAATTAATTTATCAATTTACTAGATTCGAACCCAGGAACTTTCTCATTCTGAGCTATCGCGCATCTCATTCGGCCACCGAGGCTGTTTATTTTTTTGTATTGTTTATTTACAAAATAGTACAAATGTCAAAAGATCATAAGTAGTTTACAATTTTAACCACCATATTCTCGTAGAGCGCTAGTGCTCTTACACCTCTAGAATAATGGAGTTGGATACCCCTGGTTTTTATTATAAATAATTTATATTTATTGTTATAATATTGTGAGTCATTGACAAGTTGTTTGTTTATATAAACATGCTTTGAAAAATTTTATAATGGTTATTGAGTTTTTCTGGCAATGTCATTCATTAATCAGTGTGTGTGTGTAGGTAGGTGACCCTTAAATTTGATAGAATGTTTTTGTATTGGTACAAAGTCTATGTGCTAAGTGTCAGCTCTATTGGATGTCTAGTAGAGGGTTAATTTGCCCTCCAAAGATTTTGACGATAGGCATTTTGACAAAGCATTTAATAAATTGTATCGACCTAAAATTTTGGATTTTTCCTCCATTCTTTTATCGATTGTGTAGATATATCCATTTAAACAAAAAAATTAAAAAATTACCTAGAGTATATAATGTATTCTTTGTTCTAATTTGATAGAACCAAAGTATACTTTGCATTACTTTATCTACCTGTATATTTTATATATATATAATATATTTACAACGAAGTGGGTCATTGTTTGTCTTTCCAAGTTCTATACCAGAAACACTTTGTGAAACTTAGTAGGTGTAATAAAGAGTGAAGATGAATATATATTTATGTTAATTATATTATAATCATTTAATAGGGCGGTCAATTTGGCTTTAAAAAAAATAGTAGGAACAAGTGTTTTTCTGTTACCCAATTCTTCTTTTGAATTATTTCACGAGAGGAACTGGCTTATATAAGAGCATCAATTAGCCTGGATCATTGCTCCCAGAATGAGACAGAAGTTTCATATTCTTATCACCATTACTGGACCATTTTACTAGATTACCAAAGAATCAGGATATAACCAGCAATATTTTGGCCTTTGTCATTTATCTGACAACGAGTTTTGTTGATTATTATTTATTGTCTTTTGGAAAAACGCAATAGCATTCACAAATAGCATATACTTTGAAGGTCCTTAAGATTAGTTACATATATTTATATCCACTCAAGCTTTAAAGATAATTAAAATCTGCTCTTATTAATTTTTAAACATTTTTATGTATAAGTTAGCATGTGAGGATCTTCCAATACAGTGAAATTCGCTTATAACGATCTTCAAGGGACCTAGTTTAACAGATCGTTATATCCGAACATCGTTATATCCGATATAAAATAAAAGATTAGCGAAATAATAATGTTAATGTGCAAATGCAAATGAGCAAGGTAGGTATTAACAAATGGGATTAAAAAAAGACATTATAATTAAAGAAAACTTACATTTTGATTCAATGTACAAATGTATTTGGTCCTTTTTCTTCCAAATAGTAGATAGGGTCAATTGCCATATTCCTAGTTCCCGACAAAGATTTGTGTTCGAAACAAAACTTTCTAAACGTTCAATTATTTTGACTTTTTCCGCAATCGCTAATGAACGGCGCCTTTTATTCGACATCTTAACGCAATAGGTCCAAACTCAAAGAAACCAAAATGTTAAATGAGACTCTCCTAGTTAAGATGAATAACAAAACAGGCTGTTAAACCAAATAAAGAGATTCCATGAACTAAACATAATAATGAACAAAAAATATTTAACTCCTATTAGTTTGCCATTCTTAGAAAAAGGAAGGGGGAAGTAGAATGTTGTTTTGTCGGGCATTCGAGGAATGTTCATTAAACATTGTATGTACTTAGAAAATGTAAAGTTAACGTTGTGTCGGCGGCAATAATGAAAGGGTCTTCATGGAAACGTGAAATAAAATTATGTATATCGTTATAGGCGAATGGCATGACCAATTTTAATGCTAAAATGAGATCGCTTTACCCGAATTATCGTTATATCCGTCATCGTTTTATCCGAACTTAATCATTGCATGTTATATAGGAAACCAACCAAATGCATTGATCCCAATCGTTATACCCGGAATATCGCTGTATCCGGATTCGTTATAAGCGAATTTCACTGTATTTGTTTTCTTTATTTTTCATAATTGAAATAAGTTGTTTCCTATTGTGCTTTAGTGATTAACGAGGTGCTCTATAAATACTATGAATTTCAGAATACACATGTTGATGTAGAAATTTAGATCAAACTATGTATTTAAAGGAATCTGCTATGTATATCCTTTTTATGTGTGGTCAAATTTTATTTATTTATTTCTTATAAAATGCTATATTTATTTATTATAGCCATTGAGATCTATATTTTTTATTTTGCTAATTAGTTGAAAAATGATATCATTTATTGATGTTATTTAATACTTGAAATACACATGAAAAGTGTTGAGGTTACACATTAAAGTGTTTCTTAGGGTCTGTAGGCAAATTCAAGGAACCTTATACATTCCTGCGCTTGTCTAACTGTCTGTAACGCACTTGATCTTAGAAAGTAGCTTGAGCAAAAATTTGAAACTTTGCAGTTTGTTATGCATACAAACTAACCCAAAAAGAGGAAAATTATAAAGAAGCCCCTAGTAAGTATCCCTCAAAAACTAGGGATGGATGTTTACGGAGTTGAATTTTTTATTAAAAAATCGGTCCGAGACAACTCAGACAAACTTTCTCATATACGAGGTCATAATTATTTGGCCCAGTGTTTTCCATTTATTATGTTTTCGTATGTAAATTTAATTATTATTGAACATTTCATCAAAATTTATCATAAAAATAACTTCTCCTGGGCGGGGAATCGAACCCGGGCTCTCTCCGTCCGCGTTTTAAGCTTATTTCTCAGGAACTAGATTTTTCCCGGGAAAACGGCTTATATCGTTGGATCCGTATTTAAATGGACTACATTTTAGAATTTTTTAATCAAAATCGTCGGAACCGATTTCGAGAAATATTTTTTTTTCACGTTTTTTCAGGGTTTTTGGGGGGTAGCGCCCCTAAATGTGGAGCTAAAATTCATTTCTCGATTTCGCCTCGGGGTATGATTTTTCTGAACATGTATGCCAAATTTCGTCAAAATCGGCCCAGTAGTTTAGGCTCCAGGCGTCTGCACAGACAGACGACAGACGACGGACAGACATTTTTTAAAAACCACTTTTTTGGACTCAGGGGACCTCAAAACGTGTAAATCCATCAAAATCTCAAAATCGAATTTTCGCGCCATCACAATACTTTCTCTTTATATGAGAAAGTAAAAACGGAAATGCATGATGTTAACTGAAAGAGGAGGATGCTGAGTACAAAAATATAAATATTTTAGGTTTTGTTTTTGTACCAATTCATCTTTGCTTCATGTGTCCTTGCATTTTTCGTGCCCCCCCCCCCCCCCCCCCCACTATCTACTTTTGTAACATATATCAACAAAAGACAAAAAAACAAAACAGTTTTTCTTTGTCATATGGCTGGGCCGATTATAATAATTGTTATCGAACTCGTTATTTGTTAAATTGCCTATGGACCTTTTGTGTAAAGTATGTGCTGAAAGCAATTTATTTGTATTTAGTTTCTAATATTGTTTTTGTTGTTATAATTTATAATACTGTTTTTATTGTTGTTATACATGTTTTATGTTTGTTATATTGTTTTATGGTTGCTATAATATAAATTGAGGGCTAGTGATTTTAATCGTATAACTGGAGTGTAATTTACTTTGTTTGTAATTTTACAGCACTACTATAATATACAAGTGAACCCAAAGAGAACACTAATCTATACGCTAATCTTATTCTTGGGGGGAAATAATAAATAAACATATTATTGTGTACATAATTATAGACAATTTGATGTGAGTGATTCTTTCCACTTTCCTGTATATAGGTGTTAATTTTTTTTTAATCTAGATTTTCTCCTTGATATTGGAATTTAAATGTTCTAACTTCACAAATTCGTTGATCAAAATCACAGTATTATCTCTTTATAAAATTATAATAATTTATTGAACGAGTGTGAGTTCTTCAATTCAGAAACTTGGGATTTTAAAAGTTTGTTTGTGTGTTGTTCTAACAATAACAGGCGTATTTGAATATAATTGAATATATAATAGATTTGAATCATATTCGATACACAGGTGCATCTCAGCATTTGTGAAAGTTTTTTTTTTTTGAAAATTTCACTCTTTATTTTCAAGTCGGTGGCCAATAAGTTAACAACATGTTATTCGTGGTTTTAAAGGTCTTTAAGAGTAGAAAAACAATACGTAACTATTATTATACATTTACATTTATAAAAAATACATTTAAAAAAATATGGTCAAAGTGAGGGTGTTTACAAAAGTTGGTATGTTGCATGTCATCTGAATGGTTTCAAAATGGCTGCCACAAATGACTAAAAACACAAAAAACAAGGGGTTTTTAAATCATGTGTCATGTTGTGTATCAAATTAGACCTTCTTTTTGAGAAGGTAACGTTATTATTACCCCATACTTCCTAAATACACAAGTTGGGAAAGCAAAACATCACTATTATAGAGTAATTAATATTAAATAAAATCGCTCTATTTTATAATAGCTCATCCTTTGAAGGGGAAAGTAAGAATATCAATTAAGAAGACAGAGTTTTAACACTGACAATTATTATTCCTTATAGTTTAAGTAATTAAAGTAATAAATAACCAGTTTTAGGTTTAGTAACCTCTACCTCTTTGAGCTTCCTCTGGGATTTGGAAGCTTCTAGCAATTGCAATGGGATTTTTAGACTAGTATTAAGTCAAGTCTTTTCTACACTATAGTATACTCCTTCAACCGTTTTAATTTAGTTTTCAGTTTTTAAGATTATATACCTTAAATAGAAAAAATATTAGCTGATTTTAATGGTTCTTTTTTACATAGTTAACCCTTCAACTCAGATTGGCTGGTTAAGATACCAAGAAAAAGCTGGGCTCACAGCCCGATGGACTGCTCCAAAAGTCTGTGCCTCCTCGCTTTTTTGTTGAGACATATATTGATATTTGAGGAGACTTGTGATTCCTCTTGCAGCAATAGGATTTCAGGGAAATCGCAACAAACAGATTGTGCTGTTAGTATAAAGTATTCCATACAAATTAAAACGACAAAAGGTATTAATAATTATGTCCAAAATTACACTCTATACTAATTATCCTTACAACTAGATGTTCACTTTAATAATGCACCAGTCAAGAAATTCTCAAAAGTAAAACTGGCTGAATTAAGGTGATTTCATTAATTCTTACACCTTTTTAATATTGCCCTAATTTATAACGAATTTTTTTTTTTTTTAGTTTGTCATAAATCTTTTCTGTATTTTAATTTCATAGATTCATTCTCTCACATGTTATTCTTTCTATTTATGCAATTATTCTTCCAACTTTAGTAAAACTTTTTTTTTTAAATGTTTCTTTTATTGCATATAATATTGCCACTTTGCAGAATACTCTTAAATTTATGTTATACTAGTTTATTACATGTAGTATTATCTATTTATATTATTTCTGTTTTTTTACAGTTTGTATGAATTAGAATTTTTTAGATTTCAGATAAAGAATTAGATGTGTCAATATTTGTGTGCTTCTTTTCTATTCCCTTATTTCCTCCTGTATTATTAAAAAGAAGGATAATCAAAAATTGGGTGGTGTCTCGTAGTATGGCTCAGATTGGCCAACCTAAATGAGGAAACAATAAAGCCACTAGGCCTGTGGGAGAGATGTGGCCAGTGACATTTTTGTTTGCCTAGTTAGCCCGATCTTCTGGAATTCAAAATCCTGACCTCTCATTGGCTCCCCACCATCATTTTTTGGATTTGCCCGGGCTGTTCTAAAGTCACATCTCATAACGCACAAACTTTAACAAAATAGTATGCTGCATCCAATTCTAGCCAATTGCAATCTTTAAGGGACCCAAATATTGTAAGAAAAATATCTGCTGAGGACTCTGTGGACCAACCAAAATTGTATTTATGTGAATTGTTGTATTGATGTCTACATTAAGAATACAGTAGAACCTCGATAATTCGGACCTCTAAAATCCAGACTGCCTACTGACAAATCTAATAACTAGAAATTCTATAAAAAAAAAATTCCGAAAGGTGAAAGTGGGACATCTCTTGCAAAAAAGTATGGTGTAGAGTCATCTAAAACGAAAACGAGATAGCATACTGTGATACGCGTCAAAGCTAGATTCTGAAGAGGGGTCAACCAGATACCCTTTAGAAGATGCGGTGTACATATGGTTTACCCAAAGAAGAAGCTCAGGTGTGCCATTATCAGGTCCTCTCGTCTGCGAAAAAGTTGTTTTACAGCATATTAGAAAATTCTGACAAATCGGTAATTCGGACAGTGTCTGGTCCCAATTTGTCCGAATTATCGAGGCTCCACTGTAATAATATTTATGCAAGGGCAGGTTTACAAATAGAGCATCCCTTCTTTTTTGTGGTTAGATCTGAGAAGGGCAGTTTAGTTATAGGCCTAGCCTACCCCTCATCTATATAGCTATTACTACAAATTCCCCAAGTTTGAATTTTTATTTATTTTGTCTATCAATGGATTCCATCTGACATACATCCTTAAGCTTACAAGTTTCTTTTGTTCTTAACTGCGTTTTCTCTACCATAGCCTGCTCAAGTGACCACAATTTTGACAATAGCCTATGTCAAAAAAAATATATTTATTTAACTGTTCATATATTTGATCAAATATTTATATATTCTAGTAGGTATTTGGTTATTATTCAGCTGAAATCGTCTAGTGAAGTTATATATTTTGGGTGTAACAATAGGGACCTTTTGAAACAAAGTAAAAGAAAATCAGAGCAGTAACTAGCTTTTCCTAAGTGAAATTAATGTGATTTCGTGTTATAGCATCGAATTATTTTATAATTATTAAAGGATAAAATTCTATTAAATTTTATTGTAACCATTACCATTAATAAATGTATATCGGAGATTAAAAATAAATAGCGGGGAAAGATAATTTGCCACCTTCTCAGCATAAGCCAATCATATTGCACCACATAATACATTTTATATTTTTGAGTTAAATTTTTTATATTCTTACATAATTCATCCAGTCAATGCCATTTTGCCTTGATTTTAATAGTTTTATGTAAATTATTTTAATTAATAAGGTTTAAATTGTACCATAAATTGTAATTTAAACAATTTTGTATCTTTCCAAATCTCAGTGTGTTTTGGCAACACTGCCAATTTGATTTTCCTTAATCTTCAACATTTTTATCTTGTTATTGTTTCACTTTTTTCAAAGTTATATCAGAATTACTAGTCTCTGTCTTATCATTAGTTATTATAGTTATTTTTAAATAAATGATTGGTTTCAACCGAATTAACTTCGTTACGATTACGTGGTTAATTGTTTTAAAATCAGACTTTTTGAAAGTTTAATTACCTATTTGTTGTTTTATCTTAATAACACTATTATTTTGTCGGCTTGTTTTTATTCGATATTACCTTTACTATTTAGTTGTTTCGTTTTATTTTAAATATCAGAGCTTTACGTCGTGACTGCTATTTTTACTGGCTTTTTCGATTTAGTTTTCCTTGTGATCATATTAAAATGCAGTCTAGCCTGCTTCTTCTCGTGTTAGTTGTCTTTGTTGGTGCCATAACGGAGGAGGATGAAGGTGTGAAATATGCCAGTAAATGTGAAGGTAAAGAATATGGAATATTATGTTTTTCTGTGAGTATTTGTGGTTTCTTGTTTACTAGAAGCCTTCATTTAGCTTTCCAGTCTTGTTAGGCTAACTAACTAGTGAGCCAAAAGAGAGCGTGAAGCTAGTTGTGATTGGAAATTATGTAATAAGAACTTCTTTATACATTTATTAATAACGTTTATTTTCCTCCCTTCTTGTGTAAAATGTGTCATGGGATTGTAAGCAAAAGGATTCATTAACATGTTCGGCCTATCTAGTACCTAAAATTACGAATCGGCCAGTATTGAGCTACTACCTACTTAGATTTATAATTGTAGAGCGAAGTTATGTGTATAATTACTTGTTGAGAGCGAAGTTCTTTTGTCAAATATTCTTTTAGACATCCCCCCCCCCCTCCTGAGTTGGATGAATAACATTTCATTTTAATTTGACACTAACCTCTGTTTAAAAGATTGGAAGGTTTATTGTTATCTGTACCTGATAGATTTTTTTGGATACAAAAATACATTACCAACACACTCACAGATATACATTAGTACGAGTACATTGATGTACTCGTGTTTCTCCAATTGTTAAACAAGAAGAGGAACAGATTTAGAATACAGTTCCCAACCAACACTCTATTTATTACTATTGTGATAATGTGACATACTCACTTTTGTGTTTATAAATTATAGAATTCCTTTGCTGGTATTATAGAAATACCAAGACAGAGGCTTCTGATAGGAAAAACTGGCTACCTCTACACCAGGGGTCTCTAATCTTTTTGGTTGAAGGGCCGAATCTAGATAGGATGGTCTACAGCGGGCCAAAAAATGTATTTATACATTTGAGAGATTATATGTGTGTGTTTTGTATGTTGAAGAGTTGATATCCCCTTGTCAAAAAAAGCCCTGCCCTCTTTTCTACAAACAGCACCGGCTTCTTCAGATATACCAAAGGGGCATAACCAATTTTATCTATACATCTAAATTTTGAAGTGTGACCTAGTCTGTTGCAGGCTTAATTATCATGTTCAAAATATAAGGCCAAGAGGATTGTTTTATTTATATTATCACTCTGTTTTAAAAAAAAAACAACAACAAAGTATAATTGAACTATCAATACATTATAGTGTTAAAGAATCCCTGTCCACATGTGATGGTTATATGTGTCATATTTATCAAACATTGTGATATTTATGTACATTTTACACTGAAGAATAGTAAAATAAATCATCCTTTATTTCGGTTTTGACTAGTATTTACTTTTCAGTAAGTATGATTAACAACACTCTCCACTATTGTTTCTAGTTCTAACCAAATCACCAAAAATCATAGTGGGGGCTATATTTCTTATAAGAGCCATTTTATTAAAATTAAATTTAGATAGCTTCCAACTAAAGTTTATGCCGCTTTCTTAAAATTTTAGGGAGTATCTTATGATGATGATGATAATATAGCCTTAAATCTTAACAAGTGAATATCAGAATTTATCGAAAGTTTAAAAGTTAAGATCCTTGTAGTTGTTAGATCCTTATTTAGCCTTGTTGTTAATCTTATTTTTATTATGACATCACACATCTTTAATTGTTTTTGTATTTAAATTACTATTTTTTAAAGAGAGAGTTAACCTTGTTTTTTTTTTTTGTAGCTTGTAAAATCCTTGCTATTGAGCTTGAAAATCGTCTTAAAGAGACAGGAAAGTCAAAAGAAGTCTTAGAGCTTGGTTATTCACTTGATGATGTGAAACCTAAACAAAAAATACAGTATCATAGATCGTAAGTATTCTTTTTATGTCTATGTTTACTTTTTTTTTTTAATTTTACCTCTTAGTTGAACTTAACTTTACGTTTAGCTGCTTAATAGTTGCAGTTATTTCTTTTCTCGGGATTAAGGAACACATTATGAAGTATCTAATAACACTGGTATATCCTCTAAAACTCTAAAGGTTAAAGAATAGGAACATCTTTTGAGGTAACAGTGTCATTTAAGAAGAATGGACTTGACAGATCATACAGAAATTTATTAGGTAGAACTTAAGGAAGATTCAAGCTGCAGAGGTTAGCTTATCTGGAAAGTGAGGAACATAGTAAAAAATCACATGATGCCATAAATAATTACTTTAGAATCTATTCAGATTATGTCTGCTCTGAATATATTGTTTATTTTTTCTTGGTAATTAGTATAATTTTTTATGGTTTGGCCAAATATAGAACAGTATTAGTGAAATTCTGATTTAGAATTCTGGTAATTTGTAATTCTTAACTAACTCTAAAAATAAGAATTAATAATTCTCCTCTGATCATAAAGAAAAAATATGTATTTTCATAAGGTGTTTAATCTATTGTTTTGTTGTTTCTAATAACATCAATTTTATCTTGAGATTTGAGATTGTGATGTATATGTATGATTTTATATTTTAGTGAGCTAAGGTTAGAGGAATCTAAGGAAGGTGTCTGTGATAAAATTCTAGAATATAACATTCACAAAGAGAGAGAAGACTCAACTCGCTTTGCTAAAGGCATGAGCCAAACCTTCAAAACACTACATGGTCTTGTGTAAGTAAACATTCTTACAATTAACCTGTTCTGTATTTGAATTATATTGTTTTTTATATGTGACTGTCAAACATAATAGGGAAAAAATTGCACGGCAACACTAGTTTACACTTGTTTTTGAGTTAATTAATTATAATTTTGATAAGTATTATTATTGTAGTAAAGTCTCGCTAATCTAGACACCGCTAGTCTGGATATCCGGTTAATCCAGACAGACCTCAATGCTGAGCAATCTAAAAACTTTGCATTTATGGGTCATTCTCAAATAAACTGTCACATTCGAAATCTGGAAAATGAACCAAACGAAAAATTCAAGTTCATGAAAACTAGCTTTGGACCCCATATAAATGTTGTGTGAGTATATAAGAGTGCACAAGCGATATGGTTTGTGAGTTCGACAATTTTCTGATTTTCGACGAATTTTCCAAATCCCAGGTTTGGTGTCACGCGAGTGACGGGCTGGTTTTATTATTATTATTGATTTATTTTTAATTTTTTTAGGTCAATACTATGTAAGACTAGTTGTTGCTATGCAGAGTACCCTAAAGCAGGGGTGCCCAACCTTTTTTAATCAAGGGCCACATTGTCAACATTCAAAGGGAAGGCGGGCCGGTGGCGTACCGGGGGGGTCCTCCCCTAGAAACTGTTAGCATTTTTACCCTCATAAAACACATTTTAATGCTTCCTAGAAGGTCAATTTTCCATTTGGTTTTTGCTGAAACACCATGTTAATAAAGTTTTTTAACCATATTAATTTTTATATTCTCTGAATGCTTGTTAATTCTTCGTTTTTATGGCAAAACGGCGGGCCACATAAAATCGGCTCGCGGGCCGGACTCGGCCCGCGGGCCGTAGGTTGGGCACCCCTGCCCTAAAGCATAAAAATAATAAATGAAATTGACTTTTTGTGGGCATTCTTAAGAAAGGTATTGTTAAAAATAATTAAACTAACAACATTAAGTCCATTTTACTCAGCATCCAATGCCCAATCTCTTTCTCCTCTGATCTTGAAGTAAATGCTCTTCAGACTCATATTTAATTAAAAATGTTAAAGAAGAAACTAATTCTCAGACTTTTGATCACGCGATTTATGTTATCTTTTGTATTATTAGTATTATTTTTTTATATATTTTTTTTTTTTATACGAGATATTTTTTTAATTTGAGAAAAAAGAAGTAGGGAAAAATAATAGTAATAGAACTATAAGTAGTTGGTTGTTTCTTTGGAATGTAAGTCCTTATTATATTAAAAACCAAGTCCACAAAAGAAAAACTTCAATTGTAATAAAACTAGTTTGAACAAATATTAGCATTATTTAGTATATTTTAACTACAATTAATAAAATTTTATACATATTCAACGTAACACTTAAGACATATTAAAAAACCAAAAAACCATAAAACATTAGATAATGAAATCATAAGTTTTTTAATGATAAGTTGGAATTATTACCCACAAGCATAGACAGCGGTGTTTTTACTTTATATTTGGTATTTGTTACTAGGAAAGTCACTAGTTAACAGGCTCAATGCAAATCGTCACTCGCGTGAACTGTCACTCGTGAGACATTTCAATAGAAAAAATAAAATATTGAGAACGTAAGTGAACCTAGTCACCTTCCGTCCAAATCATCACTCCCGTGACTCTAATTCTGGAAAGTTCCGGACACACACTTTATCTCCATTAATGAAAAATTGATGTGTCTAAAAAAATATTTGCATCTTATTACGTCATCTACATAAGTAATATGAAAGTTAGGTCCCTGCCCTAATTTTTTAAGTTCATATTTTTTAACAAAAATCGTCTCTGCAAATTTTTGAAATGGCCTCCGGACAGCCACTTTTGTTCATTTTTCCAAGGAAAATAATTTTTATTTTTGGAACGAAGTTCCTTATGACACGTTCTGGAGCCCGGGAGTAAATCCAAAAAAAACGACCAAAATAACCGTCACGAAATCTACCAATGACAATAACTTGAGTAAAAGATCACCGAATTAGTTGAAATTTGGTACACATGTTCATTTTACAAATGCCCAGGCTAATTTCGTTGGACAACGTTATCCGCCCAAGCGTTCACGCGCAACGCTTGTGTAAACGTAAGCTTCAAATTTAAAATTGGATTTTTTGGACGGGAAAAAATTCTCACTTCATCTAAATATTTTTTTTTAGTAAAACGAACATTGACACTGCTATGAAGAGATAAAGATCGCTAAATTTATTAAAGCGGACCTAAACGTTTTAAATAAAGAAAACAACGTTTTTACCGATATCTTACATTCTAACGTAACGATTTCAATAAAACTTCATACACATCGTCTAAAGTACAATTGAAACAGGCATGTAAAATTTCAACCGGATACAAGCAGAAGTTTTTTAGTGTTGGTGATTAATATTTTTTATTATAATATTTTAATTGGAGATTCGCCGACGGAGGTCTAATGAGACAATTATTTTCTTCTCTACAACTATATGCTTTAACTTTAAACTAATCAAAATTAACTTTTTTCTCAATTTACAATACATAATTTATTGTAAGACGCTCTTTTCAAAGATAATAAAAAGTTTTTCTTTTAATTTTGCCTTAACTCCGCTAGTACAAATAGTTGCTTTTAATTTTGTCTCTTATTCTAAGTAGTTAGTATCATATACTTAGCACTGTAATTATATAATTTATATTTAATATAAAGCGTAAAGAACTTCGTTCCTACCGGGTGTCCCACGACACCACACGTATTTTTTTTATTTTTAATCTATTTTTAAGATTAGATAGCTCAAAATGTACACTGCTTTGAGACGAACTCAATGATTAATGATCCTTGGTAGGTTGAGATAGGAAAAAAACTCTATTCTGTAGAGCTTCCGGTAACCTCCGGACAGCAAAGTGACAGTTTATTTGAGAATAATCCTTATATCAATAAGATAATAAGTTTTTTTTTATCCTAAATCAATTTTTAGGATTAAAAAGTGTACCTACATTAAAACTAAGCAGTCATTTTTATGATACAAACATCGATTTTAATAGTTTTGCTCAGCTAAAACTAGCTTTTAGTTTTTAGACATTTTAAAACTGATTCCTTTTTCTGGACAGTGTTCAGTCCCATCAAATCCGAATTAGTGAAACTATTTCTACTATCTCTACTGTATTTTAAAAGTCTATGAAGACAGAACATATTATATTAAATTACCCAATCTCAGATATGAGTGGACAACTCTAAATGCTATATTGGCAAACAAATGATTTCTAAAATTAAAGGTTGGAACAAACATATTATAATTTAAATTAAATTATAATTATTATTAACTACGGGAAACAGACAGAGAAAAATACACTCCAGCGCTGGGATTTGAACCACGGGCCTCTATATTTTCAGTATAGCGCTCTACCAACTAAGCTACGCAGGAGAATGATTTTCTCTGACGTTAATGATACCTTGTCCCGAATTTAAGCTTTCAATTTTCCACAAGTCTTAGAAGTCAACATTAATGACATAGAACTAGACCGAGAAATAACGCTTATAATTATAAAGTACCCAATTAGTACCTGTACCCAGTACAATCAATTAGAAATTCATATAGTGCTCTACCAACTCATTAACGTCAGAGAAAATCATTCTCCTGCGTAGCTTAGTTGGTAGAGCGCTATACTGGAAATATAGAGGCCCGTGGTTCACATCCCAGTGCTGGAGTGTATTTTTCTCTGTCTGTTTCCCGTAGTAAATAATAATTATAATTTGATTTAAATTAAAATTGAATCTTTCCCCGTAGTATGAATACTACCAAAATCGTAAAATATGAATTTCAAACGTATTATTCATAATTGTAACTTGTTTTACAGAGATAAAGGAGTGAAGGTGGATCTTGGAATACCTTATGAACTGTGGGATAAGCCTTCTGCTGAGATCACTAACTTGAAATCACAGGCATGTATAAATTAGCATTGAACTCTCAATTTTTACTTAATGTTAATTTTATGTTTATCTCGGCTGGGATGAGGGGAAAATCACGTTGTTTTTTTTTATTGCTTGCTAGCCTCTTAACTTTCTCTTGTTTTCTTACCATGAGTGTAACTCCTTTTCATTTCAGTCCACCTCCTGTATTATTGTTTCTTTTACTTACAGTGTGAAAATATGTTGGAGGATTATGAGGACGTTATAGAGAAGTGGTACCTGAACGGAGGAGACAAAGATGGTGCGCCACTCTCAGAATACCTTTGTTTGGGCCACGTTCTACCTAAAGAACAAACCAGCTGCTTTAGAGAGAAAGGAGAGACAGCTGGAATTGCTGGAAACCAGAAAGCTCCTGTGAATAGTGAAGAACCAACAGACAGGAAGAAAACTAGAAAATCTAAAAAGGACAGTGCCAAGAGAACAACTGAATCGTCCCAAACCAAAGAAGAACTTTAAACTATTTAAGTAAACTTGGAATATTTCATTTAAACAATATTTTTATCATCTACATACTTTTACCGTTTTCCATTTTTTTAAAGAAAACTTTTTTTGTAATCTTCTAGATTTATGAAATTGTGCGTGTATATATTATGTACTTCCTTTTGATGTTTGAAAGTATTATACCAACAAATATTAAAATATATTTTGACTCTTGGTTGATTGTTGGTGTTGGCTGCAGTAAATTGATGATCTCTAAAATTTGCTTATATTCCTAATTTGCATATATTCCTAATTTGCATACTGTCTGAAAATGTTTATTTTTTTAAAAAAAATCTTAATTAAAAAGACACTTCTTTAGATTGTCACTCCCCTTAAATAAAAAAAACAGAGGGGAGTAACAATCTAAAGAAGGTGTAAAAAATGTTCTTCTTTAATCTGTTACTTCCCTTATAAAAACAGAAGTGTGGTATTCCTTTGTCCCTAAGTACATTGGACTAAACATCCTTTTGTCTTAATAGTTATTTAGTCAAAGTCATTTATATCTTAAGAAAAATATAGGGGAGTAATAATCTAAAGAAGTACCCTTAAAAGCTCTGTTAATAGTAGATCGCTGGTCCTACTACATGGGGCTGCAATCTATAAAGAGTCAGCCTCCTTGGCAATATTTGTCTATTCCGTCCTGTTTCACATTTTACTTTTTTTTTTAAATTTTACTTCAAGCCCATCATAAAACAAGGGTGCCCCCTTAGTTTCCGTCCTCCCATCAGATCACCATTGACCCTCCTATTTTTATTATTCTGTCTGTATTAATGTGTGATGTTTTTAAAGACGATTTTAAATACAATATTAGATTAAGAATGGTCTATGTTACAGGTGAATATGAGGTACATAGAGGAGAAATAGCCTAACCCCAAAATGTTAAAACCAAATGTAGAAAAAACGATCAAGTAATTATGTCTCATTAATGAAAAAGTTTAGAATGAGTTGTATTGGACAGATTTTTTTTTTTTTTATTTAGTGGGTTAGGCTATATTTCCACCTTCAGTCTCATATATGTAATTATATTAATTCAGTGCTCTGGTATGTAGAAATGAACACTTATTAGTAGTCCTAAAAAAAATCATTGCCACTCCATTTAAGAGAAGAAGAGGTAAAGGAGAAGCCTTATGAACTTCATGCTATCTGAAGAGCAGAAACAATTACCACGTTTTGTTGCAGTTGCTTTATAATCTCATAATCTCGAGCACTAATGTTAGGATTTTTTTCAAATTCATATTTTTCTGCAAGAACATTAATTAATATTTTCTCCGAAAATAAGATTTCAACATTTATTTTATGTAAAATGTGTCAACACTATGTGTTAAAAAATAATTATAATATTTAAAAAAACCTTTGAGCTGTTACTTCTAATGTGGGCACTTCTTTAGATTGTTACTCCCCTTATAAAAAAAAAAACCAGGGGGAGTAATTTAATTTAAGTTAATTTAATTAAGTAACAATTTAAAGAAAGTGTACGGAATGTTCTTCTTTAGACTGTTACTCTCCTTTGTCCTTAAGTACATTGGATTAAACATGCCTTTGTCTTAATAGTTATTTAGTCAGTCATTTATATTCTAAAAAATACATATGGGAGTAACAATATAAAGAACCCTAATGTGAATAAGGTGTTGAATGCATCTTTAAGGCTCTACCGCCCTTTGAGGTTAGGAAAATCATTCAAATGAAAATTTTATTGGTTCCAAGCAAGATATCAAAAATCTAAGTACAGGCTTCATTTCTAATTATAATTATGCACAATTTGAGCCCTATTTCAACTCCATACTACAACTATTTCAATACAACGAGTGTTATCGTTGTATTGAAATAGCACCTGTACTATTTATCATTGGAAGTTGAAATTGGGCTCAAATTGTGCAGAATTAAAATTTTTATACCTTGCTTAGAACCAATAGAATTTTAATTTTACTGTTTTTCTAACCTCAAAGGGCGGTAGAGCCTTAAAGAAACGGTTCATAATGTGAGACATTAGAAAACGTTGCTATAGACTCTTCACATATAGTGCTCTGCAAAACTTACTATGGAGTATCCTTAGTACTAAGAAGTTCACCGAATCTTAAAAGCAGTCACCTCTTGAGCCAGATTTGAACAATTTTAAAAAGCAAAATATAGTCTGCCACTTATAAGTTCAAGCTCCCATGCATAAAACAAGTTTTAACCTTAATAATTTTATCCGTAATCTTGCATAGGTTTTTTTATTTATTGTAATGTGAAGTTTGTGAAATCATTTTTTATTTACTTAATTACCTATTTCTCTGTATTATATTGTATATTGTGTATATTTATATCTCTATATTAAATATAAAATCCTTTCAAACTTTTTTTTTTTTTTTTTTTTTTTACTTTAAATTTTTCCTATGTATGTAATCATGTCTGTTTATTATTAAAATGTAATTGGAGGGTGTATTTTTTGTTTAATGCTCTTAATAAAATAATATGTAAGATGGACCCTTTAGGTGCGAAGAAACTAGGTTGGTTGTGATGTTAATTTTAAAAATTGTTTTTGTTATTGTTAATTTTTTATCATGTTATTTTTGCTTCCGAGCTTACCGAAGGTAATGGAAGCTGTGTGATCGTTCTGAAGAATGGAACATTTTTAGGTCTCCGATTTCAAAAATTCCAAGACAGAAATTTGAAAGCAGTATTTAACATTCTTAATAAATAAAGATTGACTGAGGTTAACCTTAAAAGAAAGGGCTGAAATGTCTCTCCATCAAATATTTTAATTTGTTTCTTCTCACCTAAAGGGTCCATCTTACATATTTATCTATTAATCATAAAGGTGTCGAGTCCAACAGAGTCAATAAATGCTCCTAATAAGTGAAGCTCACCTTCAAGTAACTTTTGTAAAATTTGAGAGTAAAAAGTGACATAATGTCACTACAAATGATAATATAAATAATTCTTTACTGCAATCCTTTTATACATTGTTAAAAAAGATGTTTACCTATAAAATGATAAATAAACTAGCATTAAAAAAAAAATGAAAATTATACTATTGTGAGATTAATTTAAGCTATTCCAGCATTGTCCTTAGTAAGATTACTTTCATTCTTTGGAATATAGCATAAATTAAAATAAATTTCTAGGCAGTTACTTCTTGTGAGTAAAAGTAAAAAAGGATTTGTTGTCCAAATCCATCAGATATTATACAGAGTAAAAAAGAAGGACTGAGAAAATTAAATATAATATTAAAACACTTTACTTACAAAAACTAAACATCTATACAAAATTAAACATAGCTGATAATTAATTCTATTTTTCATTAGCCTTATGATCCTTGTAGCGAACCCATGTCTTCTTGCCTCTAAGCTCTCTGATCCTCATCATCTCCTCTTTGAAGTCCTGATGCTCATCTCTGAACAAACCATAGTCTCTAAGATTTGCTATGAGCTTGTTTGTTTCAACATGACGAGGATAGTAGTCCACTGTTTTCTCCGGGTTCTTACCTACGGGCCTCTCACTCATCAGGGCAATCACCTGAAAAATAGAAGAGAACATCGTTACAGGTTAGATATCAGATGGCTTTAAGGAAAGAATAAATATCTTGTCTTAAACTTAGAGTTTACTCTGATAGGAAAATTGCAAAAAATGGGGAGATTTTGACGTCTAGAAGTTACAGCCAACCAGGCAAACTAAATGTTACTGGCAGAGCGCCTACTACAGGCCTAGATGGCTTTATATTTTTCCTCACATAGTTAGGTGCAATTTGAGCTGTCAGAGTAAACACTTAATTTTAAGACTAGTATAGGTTGACAAGATGATCGAAGTACATGCAAAATTACATTGCATTGAATTACTTTTCAAAAAGCTACTTTATACAACTAATCTTTAATTTGTTTACAGTACATCTTTCTAAAAGGAGATAAAATAAAAACATTCTCATTGATCCATTAGTTGGTCAATGGAAACAACACACATTTCTAAGGAGCAGTCTCCTACAAATCATGTAAAGTGAAGATTAAAGAGGACCTGTGGCAACCCCCCTAGGATGCAAATTCAATACTTTATTTTATGATTATTGGAACATTATATTTTCTTTTATTTACATAAATAACATTGGGCTAAGCTTTAGAAAATGGTAACCAAGCCTGAAACACACTGGTTATGACCAGATTACACATCAAAATTTAGAATTGTTAAAGAGATCATGCCCCTTTACCATTAAAGTTTATTAAACAAAAGGATATTTAATTTATATACATAGTAATTGTGTTGATTTGTCACAATAGTGATAAGAATAGATAAAAGTGTGTTGAGAGCTTGGGAATCGTATGCTAGAGCTGTTCCAAACATTGTTGTCTCCATGTAAAATAGATTTAGTTTGACTTTATTTTGCAATGTAAGTTCCACCAGAAACTTCAGGAGTAAAATTAAGTTAAACGTATCATAATTAAGACTATCCTTGATGAAGGATATACTTAGAGTCCAAGTTACGAAGAATTGGGCAACAATCAAAAGAATATATTTTTATTTACATTAGGTAATTCCACCCAAGCAGAGAACCGCCCTCAGGATAATCACGGCCATGCCCAATAGATAAAAGCCATTCCAACCCAACTTTAGATTGTGTTTTGAACCGTTCTCCAAACTATCCCAACATTTGCAGGAATAGTTTATCATAAGGTCTAAATTATCCTTAGTCAAAACCTAGTACAGATCTATACAACATTTAAAGTAATGTCAATCCTCACACATTACAACAGGTCGGTTCCCTAGCAGTTAGATTTCCTTGAATGTTTTTATACAAACGGTTCAAAAGAGCCACAAATCCGTTCAAGCCTGACGATGATTTCATTAAAGTCCAAAGTAATCGCCTAGGTCAGTACCTGTCATAAACAGGTGTAAAGGTCAGTATAATTAGGGTTGGATGGAACAAACAATGGTAAAACTTAAGAATACGAGGCAGTTTATAGAAAAGATGGCGGGGCCTCACTCCAATGTGTTTTTTTGACAAAGGGATATCAACTCTCGGTAAAACTGAGGAATACGGTGCTATGAGGTTAGAAAAATGTACAGGCTTTACTGGAATGTATTATTTTGACAAAGGGATATCAACTCTCTAATGTACAAATGATACATATATAATCACTCAAATATATAAATCATACTAATGTACTGTTTGACAAAGGATATAATCTTTTGCTGCTAAGTGATTCTAGATCGCGCCGTGTTTCTCAGTTCAACCCAACTCTCCTATGAACAAATCATAACATAATTTCTCAAATGTTTAAATCATACAAATGTAATGATTGACAAAGGTACTGTTATTAGTCTCCTAAGGGCACAAATTAAACAAAGTTGCCCCGCCAAGCGATTCTCGAAAGTAGCGTTAACTTAATATTAGCCCAAACAACAAACCTATTTTGAAGTAATAACCTGATACATTTAACATTTCTTTATCTGGGAAAAAATTCAGTTTCACAAAATACAGATGAGAAATCTTGACTTAAAAAAATATAAGTTATGGCTTGAGTCATTTACGATATAAAAACCTCAATGTATAACTACAGGTACGGTGCCCCTACTAGGGGCAATAAACCAAAACCTATTCTCGTTTTGACAAAAGAATATACCTTATGAGAAGGCTTGTTTGTCGGTCTAACGACATCTCCGAAGATACGGTTTCTTAGTTGTGTCATTTTTCTACAGTAGTTTGACGGCACTCTCATTAAATCTACGTATTTTGCCATCACGTCTGCTCAAATATGATAAATAATAAAATAACTACTGATTACTGATCCATTCAACTTAAAAACTAATTCACCAACTCAAAGGTAAAACCTATGGGTAAAACAACCTGCTTCAATGAAAACTTCAAATTCAAAGCACATTCGGAATCAGAAAAGTATCCGCAAGACACATATTTACATTAACCTGGGTTTCTGACTAGTTTTTCCTTTTCCCGCTTGCAGGACTTTGATCATTTTTTTAATTTCACTTTCGCTTTCGCTTTCACTCATTAGTTTATTTATATTTGATTGCATGGCATGATAAGACGCCTCGTTGTGCAGTTTAATAAAATGTAATTAATATCTTTTGAACTCGTTACATCTGTTTTATAACAAAGAGACTTTATTATCTCTTAATATTTGTCATCCTATTATAAATATTCAAGAGATTGTGCTCTAGTTATTCGGTCACAGTTCACTTGAGGTGAGTAGTTAGTAACCTTACCTTATACCGGTACCGGTAGGCGCGTGGGCGGAAGTGGAAGTAGAAAAGTAGGTTTTCAAATTCTGTGTACGATCGTGTTCTGGTTTAAAAACGTCTCTTAAACTTATTGCAACCTTGTGACCTTGATAATTGACCTCTATAGAATTTAATACTTCTTAAATATTTAGGTAAAGTATGCATTTTTATTTTATTTATGTAAAGCCAGCCATACACGTTACGGTAAACCTGTACAGTTATACTGGAACGTGAGTGCTATCCAGTTATGAAATAACTGCACAGATATGATGCACAAACGCTCCGGTTTACCTTTCAGGTATACCGTAACGTATTTGGCCGGCTTAATATATACATATATATATTTTTAAATTTATGAACTAATTGATATACGGGTGTACTGAATAGAATGTAAACATCCCTATTTTTAATCTCGGTTCGTGTTTAATAATTATTTCTATTACGGTGACAATCGCAATAGCGAAACATTGTTTTATGTGTAACAAACAGGTCCCACCTTGAATGTGGAACGTGGTATGAAAAATTTGAATGAAACAAGTACCAAAAGAGTTCTGAATATCTATTAACACGACCGTAATCTTGTTGCCGATTTTCAATATGTTTTCCAGGATGTCAAATTGAAGCTCCGATTTTTCTTGGAACAGAAGCCATATTTATGACTAAAATAACTGGACTATAATATATTTATTAAATAAAATTGAGTTTCAAACCTTTTAGCTTTATACTTATTGGATAACCAAGCATATTTAATAATATGCCTAAAAATGGAATTGTTTATTCATTTTTCCGACACATTTAAAAAATTGCTCTTCCTTTTGAGCGCCGTGGGTGTTCGGTCCCCAGTTCTATTTGTTTAAACAGAAACAAGAGTGTAGTCGCAAAACGAATCAACAAACACTGATGGTTTGTTTTTGTTTACACTAGAGCCCCTGTGTTTCCCAGTTTCCCCCTCTTTTAGTTTTCTTATCTTACACGTGGTACTTACTACTATTGCTAGTTTACTTTACACGCTTTTATTTAACTTCTCTTGTTTGTGAGGTACAAATTTTGTAATCCCTCTTGTCACACTCAGGTTTTGATTTGTTTCATTTCAGTCCTTATGCATAAATTTTACAAGTGACAGCCATTGTGGTCTATGGAGTATTTATATACTGTTAAAAAAATAACTGATTAGTAATCAAATGTATATAAGAATATTTAACTCAATGATAAGGAAAAAAATACAATAGGTCACTCTTATTTAGAAGGAATACTGATAAAGTGAAATTGATCAGTTTATTTAAAAGAACAGATGTTATTGTTTAATACAGTTTAGTTAACTGGTTCTAAACTAGTGTGTTGTTACTTATAGTAAACATTTTCTATTATTTGTTTTGTTGTTTTATTTTTACATTAACAGCGTTTGTCAACTACCTACCAGTGGCATACCAACAGTGATGGGGGCCTGGGGCGCCACTCAATGTGGGGGCCTCCCCAGTATATTCACAGTTTATATCCTATTAACAGTTCAAAAATGTACGATAGTACATTTCTTTTTAATAATGGACTAAGTTTTTTATTTATGATTCACAGGTATATTGTGAATTAGTTATCTTTACATTTTTACAATTAGTTTAATTCAAGTACCAGTACTGACCTGTAGTCGGAGCAAATGTATGTTAGTAATTAATTCCTTCGGCCATGGCCTCCTGACAGACAAATGCAGGAAATTATAAGGACCCTCGTTTTTGCCTACGAACCCTAATTTTAGAATTTTATTTTTTATCGAAATAAAACAAGTAGGTCTAAAACACAGGTGGGATAGAGCCTTACATAACTGAATTTTGGGGTATGTCTGTTAACATTTCATTTAATGCTTCTTTTTAACTGCTCAAGACAACGGCCCCTCTCGTGGTTTTTAACTGCTCAAGACAAAAGGTCCCCCCTCGTGGTTTTTTAAATGCTCATGTTTTAAATTATGTCATGTTATTTAAATGCTCAATTATAATACTTAAATATAGATAATTATAAAAATTTATTTATTTTCGGGGACCCTAAAAATTGTCTCTGATTATAGTTTTTCCTTATAGGACATAATATCGTGAAATGTTATAGAAACACCCACTGATATTTTTTCATTTTAAAAAGTACATTTTAGCTAAATATGCCAACTTTTTTAAACTTATGACAGTCTCCACAATTTTGGTTTTTGATATATTTATGATTATAACAGCATAAAGTATTTCCAACATTTCCAATTCAAGACAACGCTTGTATATTATAACCATATTTTTTCCTAAAAAAAATTATAGCTTTTGAGTAATTAAATGTTTTTAAAATAAAGTAGGTTATTTTATTAATCAATTTAAGGATATAACATCAGACCATAGTGAAAAAATGGGTGCGAGACTACTCAGATTAACTTTCTCATAATATACTCTAGGTCCGAGATCCCAGAAACTATTAGTTTTCGATGTTTAACAAAATCATATTTATTTTCATCAATACATATCTCGGGAACTAAATTATTTTTCCCGGGAAAAAGGCTTACAACGTTAAATTCGTATTTAAATAGGCTAGATTTTAAATATTTTTAATGAAAATTGTCGCAACCATTTTCAAGAAATAATTTTTTACAACCGTCTTAAAGTTATTGGAATGGAATGTACTGCCCTGATTATTTTATTTTCAATTCCGCATCGTGGTATGACTCTTCTCAACATCTAAATTAATAAATTTCATCGAAATCAGCACAGTCGTTGTTGTAGTAGTTGTAGGAGAAATCCATTAAAATCTCAAAACCGAATTTTCGTGCCATCACAATACTTTCTCTTTATATAAGAAAGTAAAATAAAGAAAAACTTTTTAACAATAAATTGTTCATTTTATGATAAATTTTGATATAATGTTCAATAGTAAACACATGGACCTACGATAATTCGAAAACTAATAAATGGAAAACACTGGGCTAAGTAATTATGAATTCGTATATGAGAAAGATTGTTTGAGTTGTCTAGAAATGATTTTTTATTAGGAAAGAATTCTGCTCTTATATCGGCCAATTGTTTTCAATATGGCTACAAAGAAACATTTTTCAAGGAAAAACTTACATATTCTTATGATATAACATTAATTATTAAACAAAACGACACCTGACAAGGGGTTAGCTCAAAAATGCTTGTTTAAAGATAACTTTTCTTGAATAACGTACTTAGTACGCCACGCACATTATTATCGTTTTTAAAGAATGATTTTTTTTTTTCAATTTATAATAAAATTGGGGTCTATGTTTAAAGTGGGGCCTAGGTTCAGTGCGGGGCCTCTGATCAATGTGGGGCCTGGGGTGGACCGCCGCCCCCCCCCCCCCCCCCCTTCGGTACGCCACTGCTACCTTCTACCTCCAAGTTGAAGGAAAACTAATTTTTAATAATATATTATCATGAATAGAATAGAGAATAGGTTGATGAAAAAGTAACAAAAGAATATTGTCACCACAGTTGTCGTGACAATATTGTTGTGGTACTTCTAAATCTTTGTCAAAACAACCAATCATTTGGTAATTGTACAATATACAGATCATCATTTATATAATTGAGTAGTGACGTGACGATGCACCTCAAAATGATTTGTTATTGCTAAGCCAAGGCAACCTTATTTATTCCAATAAAAATTAACATTTGTTTTGATTTGTTGGTCTTCAAATAGATGTAATAACTTATCTAAATTAATTTTACTTTATTTTCTCACTATAAAATTATACCCGTTGCTACAGGATTAACGGATAGTAGATATTGGAAGGGGTGGCCATGAGTGAGGTCAATCAAAGCCGTATTTCTGTTTTTCTTATTTTTTAAAGAGCCACACCATAGTTATCTAGGACCTATTGAAACAACCAAAGATCTACTTTTGAAGTGATTACATACAACTTATACACTTCTTCAACCAAATCAACCGTAGACCTTCTTCTAAGCTACAACTTTAACACTTCTCTTACTTAGTCATTACTACATTAAGGTGACTGGCCTTCAGATGGACTGTTCAGTTTAAATTGACAAGCCTACTATATCATGAGTACCTTTCTTTAGGCATTTATTAGGAATATTAACAAATTAAATAAATGTCTATCAATGGAGTCCCTGCCATATTTCCTCTGTGACGAGGATAATACATATATAAGCAGTAAAGGGTGTCTAACGGTTGGTGGAAATTCCATTTAAATGAAAACGAATAGGATTGACTTTAAATGATCTTTAATAAATGCATTACAACATTTTAAAAGATAACAGCATTTCTTTGCTACCTCCTACCTTTCAATGCTTTTCTTAATGCCTATTTAATTTCTACCTAATGTTATATTGGATTTGAATGACTCTTTCACTTAAATCTTTACTTATTCTTTTACCATGAGGGGAAAAGATAAATAAAGGGGTTTCAATGTATGTTTATTGGCAGTCAGAAATCAAATTGTTTAAAAAGATAAAAAAAGTAGTTACTTTAAATTATCAAATGTATATATGGATAATATTTGAAAAGAACTACTAGTTGTTTTGGTGTAAATGTCATTTTGTTAGGTGAATAGTGTTAAGTGAAATAATGTAGCTTGTGTTTTTAAGGTTAAATGCAGGATGGCTTAAATAAGTCACTCCTTATCATCAGTGCTGAATCTGCAAGTTTACATTAGTTGAGATAATTGCCTTTCAAAGTTAGACTTGTTAAAAGTCAGAAAAGAAAATTAAACGTTATCTCTTTGATAACTATATGGAAATATATTTCACTTAATATATATAAGGCAATTATCTCAACCCATGTCATTTATAGATTTGTTGTTTGGATGCTATGTGAGTTCTTTCATAAAATAATTTTCTACTCTTGACATCTCACTACATTTTGTAATTACTGTAGACAACACTTATCAAACTCTTTTCAGTTGCTGTATGAGGTGTGGTAGGTATCCATACATTTTTTCAAAATAAGCCACATGTCCTTGCATGAAAACCTTATAGTTCCTAATGTTCCCTCATCGAAGGAAATTTAGTTAAAATAGAATTAGTATTAGATACATATGTGGATATCTACAGTGAATTAAATAAAAATTTAGAATATTGAGTATAAAGTTTTTTTTATTTATGTCTCTTATTAAATCGATATTATAGGGTTCTTAAAATAATTTGAACAAGTTTTTTCATATTCTTCATTTGGTTTTATTTCACCACTCTCCTCGACATATTCATGCCTGATCATAAAATTTTTGTATCTGTTACGTGTTAGTCATGTTTATTTTACCATTGATTGATTTTGTCAATTTTTTCGATATTAATGCTGCCTCACTAACTAATTTGTACATTATATCTCTTTTATTTAATATTTTAAAACTTATAACTAAAATTACATTACAGTTTAAAAAGTATTACAATCAACTGGGTAACTTGAGGTAACCAAATGAAACCTTCAAAATTTATATAAATGAAAATAGCCAAATAAAGAATATATTTCATTTGGCTATATTATATTTCATGTATGTAGCCAAATAAAATGTAGCAAAATTTTTATGAAATATAGATTTTTTTTATAAATCATAATTTTCTTAAAGTTACCGTAAAAATAATTTTGTTATAATAATCAATGTTTCATATTGTCAAGTTGATTGAAGGAATAAAGACACATTTCTTCCACTCCAATCTTAATGAATATAAAATTTATAAATTTTATATTCATAAATTTTAAATTTATATTAATTTTATATTCATAAAATTATTAAATTTATAAATTTTAAAATATAAAATTAATGCATTTTTAAAAGTAAATCTATTTGCAACAGGAAAATATTAGTGCCCCCCCCCTTCTGTAAAACAGGCCCAATAGAGAGAAATTTATCTACATGGCATTTCCTTTAATAGGTGGGAGATCAGATGTGGGTGTGGGCAGTCCATTCAGGTATTGATTTTCAGTTATTAAGATAACATTAATTTTTCATTGATACATTTTTTCTTTAAATACTTAAAAAAGGTAATTGTTATTAAATTATTATTTTTTAATGCTTTTTTTGTCTGTTTTTAAACATTAACTCACTTTCTAGAACTATGCAAACTTCATATCCTATTTAAATTTAAAACATATTTTCTTTTAATTTCAAACATTTTAATGTGTAAATTACATAACAATTAATAAATTTCATTTAACTATGCAGATTTAGTAGTTAATCTCTTAAAAAATTAAATACTCTGTTGAGATGGATAGAGTCACAGGGGGAGGGGGGGGGGGGGGGGGGGGGCTCCTCCCCTCCGAAAAGATTACATAACTTAACTTGGACCTGCCATTATTAGATATAGATGAAAACACATAAGATTAAATTCTTCTGTTTTAGAGAGTTAACAACTTAAAAAAAAACTTATTGCGAGTGAATGCAAACTTAAATTTGGATTCTCGAAACTCTAAAAAGTGTACAGAAATACCCCGACTTATGTTACCTTGACTTAAGATAATTCGGAGTTACCTAATACCCGACACTGCTGCTGAAATTGATCGGAGGGGTTGATTCTGTAACTTTGAAACCTACCTTTTCAGCGATAATGTATAAAAATTTGTGAAGATGTGTGCACAGCCTGTAAACGTGAATCTGTAACTTTGTTTCTTGTGAAATAACAAAAAAAACATTGATATTTAGTGAGTGATATATTACAACTTAAAATTGATTTGTATAAATCTGTCAGATCATGTATTTACAAATTGTTATGTTTACATCTGACTAAGGTCAAAATCAAAACAGACAGACACC
The DNA here is from genome assembly GCA_951217055.1 of Gerris lacustris. Classification (NCBI taxonomy): domain Eukaryota; kingdom Metazoa; phylum Arthropoda; class Insecta; order Hemiptera; family Gerridae; genus Gerris; species Gerris lacustris. The sequence goes on from OX578280.1 coordinate 28,541,983, forward strand.
ATTATTGTTTTAATTTTTATTTTCGTACTGAAGCAACTTTTATTGGACTTTATTTTCAGACTTCGTTTGTGAAAGGAGTTTTATCACTTAGTATATTTCTATTTGGACTATTTCATTGTTTCATTGTACTTTTTTGTATTATTTAGTAATAAGTACCCAGTTAAGAATTTATCTAAGTAAATTCCTCTACTTACAGTATACTCTGCAGTCCCACCTATTACATAAGTCTGGGTTATTACTCTTTATGAAGTGTAATTGATACATTAGAACTTAAGTATTGTAAAAAGAAAATGGTATTGTAATTTCCTTTTTTTTAAATTGATACTATTTAATGGATTAAGAATCTTTCATTTTCATAGCAGCATTTCTGTTAGTTTTACTAAAATAAATGTATGTGAAAATAATGTTACTAACCATTGTGCTACTCTAATTTATAAAAAATAAAGTATTCTATCTTTTTTGTTGACAGATTTTAGATGTCCGAAGAGAAGATTTGAAGTAAAATAAATATATACTGTTAGTTTTGTTAGTATAATAAGATGCCGAAGAAGAAAAAGACTGCTGTAACTGGCTACTCTATTTTCCTTAGAGATACTAGAGATGAGTACCAAAGAAAAGGGTGGCATTTCCCTAGAAACAATCAAGATGCATTCAACTTTGTTGGACCTCTTTGGAAGGTAAACAAATATATAATTTTTGAAATTGTAGATTTTTTGGCGTACCCTATGTCATGTTTGTTTTAACTTAATCCCTTGGTGCTGACTGAATCATGAATCACTGAGATGAGATCATTCCAATATCTAGAAATCCGCTATTATTCCAGCTGTGAAGTTATTAGAATATCTAATATGCGTCTACAATATCTCATATCTCACACAAAACAATATCTTACATCTCAGCATTTGTGACAACTGTATAGTTCTAGGAAATTTCCCTCTTAAAATTTTCAATATGGTGGACGGCTAACAAAAAAAGTTTTAGTCAGCAACATGTTGTACATCGTTTTAAAGGTCTTGAAAATTAGGAAAAGAATATGTTACCATTATTACAAAATAAATAAATTTTGTCGAAATTGTTAAATAAATATGGTGGAAATGAGGGTGTTTTAAAAAAGTTTGTGCTTCTATGGCATGTTAAATATAATCATTTTAGAATTATTGTTAGTAGAGAAAGAAAATATTCATAACTAGCCTTCACCCCGCACGGGGCTCATGCTAGGAATTAGAGGCTATGTTTCCTATTGTCAAGTAGGCCTAGCAATTAAATGAAATTCCTAAATGGTTTTGTTTCCAATGCCATCTAGGAATAAAATCAGGACTATATTATACATTATTAATTCCATTATTAAGAATATAATACTCTCCAAGTCTATCTTATATAGGAGTCTCTATATATTTAAAAAATAGCCAATAGAAACTAAGTAATATAGTAATAAATAACATGCTAAAAATAGGATAAAGTAAATGACAAAATAAACTTAGTCAAAACCAATTAGACTGGGAAGTAATGAAGTTATTGAACAATTATCAGCCATGATGGTGCATTAATTTAATTACCCTACTCTTCTCTCCATACGGCAGTTGCACCAATAAATATTTAATAACTCCAGTCCTAGAAAAAAATAATAAATGATCGATTTAAAGAAAATTAGTGTGAGGTTTAAGCTCCCCAATCAGAAATTAAATCGGTCAACAATTGCGGACACCATAAGAAAACCATTAAGTCAAAATTTAAAAAAAAAAAAAAAAATCAAATTTAGCACTATTTAAGGTAGAACCGATGGATGTACGACAAAAAGTCATAGGACCAAAGTTGTAGATCTCTTAAAATCAGTTACAGCTGGTGCAATCTGCTTTTCGATATGCCTTACCGTTTAGCTGCAATAAGCCTCTAAAGAAACTCAAAAAAAAAGTTCTGTCCGCCTTTTTTAATTATTTTAAGGGGGGTAAAACTTTTTTTTTACTTTTTGGATTTTTTCCAGTCATTTCGAGTCTGTGGGGTTTATTTATGGTGGGTCAACCTAATTTTTTTATGTTATTTTTTATACATTTTTTTTTTTTATATATATAAGATTGTTAATAACTTTGGTTCTACTCAATATTTTTTGATAAAACCAAGTCTGCAAATTGCGCAACATGTTTGCGCTCACCTCTAAAAAAAAAAATTAATCGATTACATTTAGCCAGTTTTGCACGTATAAAGTCTGACTGGGGCACACATACATACACGAAATAAGTTAAGGCCGTATTCGGTTTGGGGATGTATAAAATGAAAAAAATTCAATTCTGACTAATGTACAGACAAAACTTTAATTTTATTTATGCAGATATGACAATATTTTCAAAAAAGGTTGCCACAAATAACTGAAAACAAAAATTAATCATTTTAAGTCATACATAATATGAGATGTTAAATTAAAGGTCTTTTTGAGCAGGTAATAATTATTATTGCTCCACGTATCTTTAATATGTGGGATAGAATGTAATGCATCACTAGTAGTCTGCAATTGTTGTGCCTGTCTGCCAGACCGATGTGTCAATTGTACATTTTTATACATATAAATTTAGTATTTTTTAAATCCTTCTTGAAATTTTAATAGTTATTTTGAAAACGATATGTGAGAAAATTTAAATAAAGCTCAGTTATTCTAGCATGGTGACTAAGAGACCAATGTGCCTGCAAATCAATTACAAATTCTTGTGGCCATCAGAGGGTTAATGAAAGTAAGTGTAGTGGACGAAGTATACACCTCCAAACCTGAGATTAGACTTTTGAGTCGCACAATGCTAGGGCTCATTTAGTAGGATTGGGAGAGACTATAAGACTGGACCATTAAACTAGAATTTGAGTCTTTAGGCTTAGCTCCTTTGCTTTTATAAATCATTTTCTGGTCTCGACTTTCTTGTTGCAGTTCTTTATATTTTAATGTACTATCATTATCTGTTTTTAGAAACTTTCAGATGAGGTGCGACAGAGCTATAATGACAAGGCCAAAGAAGAAAAGAGACATATGTCTAATGAGTTGGAGAACAAATTTAACGCTCTAGGCGTGAGTTTTGCTGAACTCGGAAATATTAAACGAGAAGAAGAGGAATCCAATGATATTATGATTAATACAATTATAAATTCAATTAAAGACGCTGATTTTGCTACCAGTAAGCCTTTCTGTTAACACTCTTATAATCTACTCAGTTACTTAAGTTATAATTAGCTATATGAGGTGTATTTTAAGGCGGACCAAACAACAGTAATTCTTGGAGTTACTCTTACAGAAAGTAAGAAGTATTAGTAAGAGAAATTCCTCTGTGACTTCTTATTGATTAGTGTAGTGTCAGAATTACAATTTTTATTTTATACTAGCTGGGTACCCGTGCTTCGCTACGGAGTGTTATTATAATTAGATAAGTTTATAAACAACCATAATGAAACATATAAATTATTTTACTATGCAAGAATATCTAGATTCTATCTCTCCCACCTATTTCTATACCCCCTCCTCTTTGATAAGCAAATTTCTAAAACTGTAGATTTGTATAAAGAACATACACCCACATACGTTGATTTTTATATATATAGCTATAAATTTCCATTTTACCCCCTTCTAAATAAAATTGTACATAACAACAATTACTTTTCTCTTAAAGTGCTTTTCAACGATATGCATGATATGAAGGGAATCCATTACTTTGACATTTTTACACCGTACCCCTATGTACCAAAATTTAAATTTTGAAAATTCATTTAGACAGTGACCTCCCCCTTGCTTTGAAGGGAGTGTGAGTAAATATTCATCAAATTGGGATAAAACTGTAGATTTGTATAAAAGACTTACCCTCATACAGACACTCTTCTTTTTTTTAATAAGATATAGCTATATTTTTCCATTTTACCCCCTCCAAAATGAAAATACATATGACAAAACTGTACATAACAACAATTAATGTAATCTTAAAGAGCTTTTCAACGATATGCATCATAATGGGTATTCAGTCCTTTGACCCCGTATTCATTATTGTACCCTGTTCCATGTGTACCAAAATTTAAATTTCGAAAATTCATTTAGACCATGATTTTTTCTTCCTTTGAAGGTCAAGTGTGCATTTTTTGATCGAGATCGGACTAAAACTATGGATTTGTATAAAGAACACACACACATATGTTGACTTTTAGATATATTTTTCCATTTAACCCCCCCCCCCCCCCTAAATGTACGTAAAAACAATTACTGTACTCTTAAAGAGCTTTTCAACAGTATGCATCACGAAGGGTTTTCAACTTTGACATTTGTACCCCGTACCCCTGTGTACCAAAAATTTAATTTCGAACATTCATGTAGACAGAGATCTTCCCCTTGCTTTGAAGGTCAATTGAGCAAATTTTCATCGAGATCGAATTAAAACTGTTGATTTGTATAAAGAACATAAACACACTCACACATACGTTGACTTTTATAGATAGAGATATACACTTCTATTTTACCCCCCACCTAAATGAAAATATGACCAAAACGTACTTAACAACAATTAATGTACTCTTAAAGAGCTTTTAACTGATATGCATCATGAAGGGTATCCATTACTTTGCCATTTGTACCCCATACCTCTGTGTACCAAAATTTTAATTTTGGAAAATCATGTAGGCAGTGACGACCTTCACCTTGTTTGGAAGAAAAAGAGTGTAAAAATGCATTAAATTGGGATAAAACTGTAGATTTGTATAAAAGACATTCTCTCATATAGATACTCTTCTTTTTATATATAGATATAGTTATATTTTCCATTTTACCCCCCTCCTAAATGAAAATACGACAAAACTATACATAACAACAATTACTGCATACTCTTAAAGAGCTTTTTAACGATATGCATCACGAAGGGTATTCATTACTTTGACCCCGTATTCATTACTTGTACCCCGTACCCCTGTGTACCAAAATTTAAATTTCGAAATTTCATGTAGACCTTGATTTTCCCCTTGCTTTGAAGATCAAGTGTGCAAATTTTCATCGAGATCGGACTAAAACTGTAGATTTATATAAAAAACAAATAAGATATAGCTATATTTTTACATTTTACCCCCTTCCTAAATGAAAATATGACAAAAGTGTACATAACAACAATTACTGTACTCTTAATGAGCTTTTCAACGATATGCATCACGAAGGGTATTCATTACTTTGACCCCGTATGCATTACTTGTACCCCGTACCCCTGTGTACCAAAATTTAAATTTCGAAAATTCATGTAGACCTTGATTTTTTCCTTGCTTTGAAGGTCAAGTGTGCAATTTTTCATCAAAATCGGGCTTAAACTGTAGATTTGTATAAAGAACAAACATACACACACACACATACGTTGACTTTTATATATATAGATTACTAATTATTGTGTTCTTCTAACATGGACCACTCATTAAATCATGTTCTCCCCTCTTTTTTCATACTAATATTATTATGTTGAAGAACTATTTGTGTTAATCTGTTGAAATTATGTTCTTGTTTTAGCTTTCAAAACTCAAAAGTTTTATTTGTGTCATGTTAATTACTTTTACGCTAACAGCAATGAAATATACAAGCCTGCTGAAATCGCCCTATCTGAATTTAACCTTAAGAAGGGAGTGATTGCCAGGTTCCACGCTTTTATTAATCCAGGTATTTATTTTTTACTTTATCATATAAGTAGTATATAAAGTATTGGGGTGGCATGAAAATTTGATTTTGATAGCTTTACACATTTCAAGGTTCCATAAATCCAAAAACATGTTTTTTTAAAAAAAACGTCTGTCTGTCATCAGTGCTGACTTGTAGCCGATTTTGTTCAGATACATGTTCAGAAAAATAATTACCTGAGGAAAAATCTGTAACGTCGTTCTAATTCTACACAATATACAAAACCAAAACTCACTTAAATTATTTATTAATAAATCATTACAAAACTTTTTAGTTTTAGTACATGGTCTCTCTGTTACAGTAATCACTCGACTCTCCTTTTTTTTTATTAACCTTTACATGTTCTGTTACCTGGCTTAATCACAGATGTGTTAACCGGGTTTGTAATGGGGATTTCCATACATTGTAAGTGCCTTAAAATGACATAACCAATCGAGCAATGAATTTTAGCTCTAAATTTAAGGACACTACCCCTCAAAAACTCTGAAGAAACGTGAAATAGTATATTATGTTACTAGGCTGTGAAGTGAGTTTTTTCTTTACCGCGGCAATTACATTTACAGTCGAGCGAAGCGAGACAGTAAATATTGCCAAGGTAAAGAAAAAACACTTCACAGTCGCGTAGCATATGCTATTTTTTCCGAGGTAGCAGACAATGAAAAAACATTAAATATTAATCACTAATCATTAATCATACTCGAATAATTGAATTGTTTCTTGTTGTTCTTCCACTTTTTTCATCAGTATGTTTTTGGTTTCTTCATTAAGCTGTGCATTATTTTTCTCTTTCTCTATCTCCACCAAGGACTCCCTCCTTAAGTCTGATAAAGTTTTCAAATGAATAATCTCATCTGCCAGATCCTTATTTTGAGCTTCTAATTCTTGTATAGTGTTAGTTAATTCTGAAACTCTCTCTTTCTCTAAAACAAGTTCAGAAATGATTTCATCAGTATATATTTGATGGTTGGATTCAAGCAGGTTTTATTTCTTTCTTCAGTTCGGTTAAAGTGTGAGCTTGTGTTTCGTTTTGTTTTACCAGCACATCATATTCTTCATTTTTCAGGGACAAAGTCTCAATTAAATTGCTCTTTTCATTTTTAATATTGATATTAATTTTTTCCAGACGATCAATAATTTTAGTGCTTTCTTTAAGTTGCACAGTTATTTTGTCTACTTCACAGTCATATTCAGTGGAAAGACAAATATTGCCAAGGTAAAGAAAAAACACTTCACAGTCGCGTAGCATATGCTATTTTTTCCGAGGTAGCAGACAATGAAAAAACATTAAATATTAATCACTAATCAATATATAATAATAAGAAATATTAGTACATACTTAAGACTTAAAAAAAGAAACCTTAAAAAGTGGTTACACTATAAGAAAAGATAAATAAAACGCATTGACATCTAGCGGATTTTAATCGTACTAGAAGCATTTCTACAAAGACTGCAGCGGTACTAACGGAAGTTTTGACAACTACCCGCCGGACATAAAAAATCTTTTAGTTCCTAGGACGTAAAAGATTTTTTCTTTACAGCTAGGAGTAATGAAAAGATTTTTTAAGTCCACGTAATGAAAAAATGGATTTTAGCTATGTCTTTTAGGCTCTAAAGTTACTATTTCACAGCCTACCACGGAAAAAATATATTACAAAATAGTTTCTGAGATAAGATGAAAATTTATATCATTTTGCTAAAAATTGAAAACAAAGTGTAAACAATCACCTTTTTAACACTATTTAAATTAATATTTAATAATACATGAATGAATAGGAATCTATAGCTGATTAATTTTAATTAGTTATTATTTAGTTGGAATTAAAAATCAGTATCAGTATGTATGAGAGAAAGATTTGTTCGAGTTTGTTGGAAATTAAAATTATAACATAATAAAAACTATAGTTCTACTTGTTTCAAAAGTAAATATTTTTTATTTTCATGTATTTGTTTTTCCAGGTTCCATTGAAACAGGGTACAGATTCGAAGCCAAGAGAAGATTGGAGGAAACTCATCTCATTCCTATTGAAGACCCTTCATGGACCTGTGCTGAGAAAGATTATGTTAAACTATTCAACCAGATCAAAAATTTCCTTTGCGTTAGTACCTTTACTTTTTTATGTTTTCTTTTTTTTACATTAATGGCTTCTGCAACTAGAATTTAATTGATGACATTTAGTATATAGTAGTCGCTTGACATTGACAGGAACTGATTGATAGATGGATCTGTAGACAGGAAATAGGTATGTCTATACTGAGTATGTATAGGTATTTCTATACCTAAATATGAGGTTGATACTGCTACCTAGATACAGAGCTCTGATTGTTTATAATCCATGTATCCCATGTAGTACAGAAGTAAACAAGTTTTATTGTTCTTAAAAGTGATTAACTAATAATTTCAAGATAAAAAGAACTTTTTATATACTACGTTTTTACATTTTCTGTTGAATCGTATGTAATGTTGATAATATAATTGTTATTGTTATATAATATATAATGTTAGTGGAAAAAGAATAGTTCCGAATTTATTTACTTCACATAAATGACAACCATCTAGAGAGCTGATCTTAAACCTATAAAAGGACAAATCTTTGTACAACGGATCTCCCCAACGCCAAATCTAAAGTGTGCCATCGATATATTTGAAATAATATAAATAATATAATCGATAAATAATATAATCGATATTTCCTGTTTTGCTGTCATTCAATGTTTATCTATCACAAATTTGAGACCCGTCAAAATGAAGATTGCGTAAATATGGGACATGGCAAAACAAATAAAATAACTTGCGGATTTTTCCCGAACTAACTTTCCGTACAGCAAAATTTGCTGAAAGATGGCTAAAAGTGTTTAAATAATGCATTGTCATCGTGTTCTGAGCTATGCTAAAAGTTTCAAATGTCTAGCTATTCGGGAAGTTAGTTAGAAATCGATTGCCAGATTTGTACCGGACAAACAAACAAGAAAGCAAGCTAATAAAAACGTAGTAAAATTTGAAAAGTCATTTTAAGTTTCCTTCTGATGTCAAATTAATTCTTTAAAAATATGTTAATCAGTATTTTATGGGAAAGAACAATTTTTATTTTATTTTTTTTGTTTTATTGTGTTTTGTAGAAAGACAACCCTAATGGCCGTATTCCGCCTATTTACACGATGCAGGATGATGAGAAAAACAATTACAGCTTGTCCGCTGTGCAGAGTACATTTGAGACTTTGTGTGAAGCCTGTAGTAAGTAAATTTACTTATTGTCATGCCTAATTTACTGTCCCATGAATACATACACTCCATCTATGTAGAATGCGCTTTAAAATTAAGTGAGATAAACAACTTCCAAAATTATTTCCAAGCTGTTCAGGCAACTAGTAGCATTGCTGTTGACACCTAGAAATTTACTTTAAATTTTATTTTAGTTATATTTTACCTAATTGTCTTGATAATTTATTAATATAAAGTTCTTTGGGATAGAAGTATGGAGCATTAAAGTTGATTTATGGTGCAGGACAGGTACTTGATGAGCACAAGGCAAGGGCGTAACATCCCATCCCATCAGATTATATTCCTTATGTTTTCAATTTGTACCGACTATTGCGTCAACATATTTTTCTAAGCTCGCTCTGCTCTTACAGATTGTATTTATATTGAAATAAATATTTTAGCACAAATTGGATCTTATAAAAATATTTTTTGAAATAAACTTTTAAAATATTTAAATTTTTTTTCTTACCTATGATTAACTGCCTAAAGTTCCTTCTCGAATATTTGATATTTCTATTTATTCGATTGCTTTTGAATGGCTTAATTTTGAGTATAATTAATTGAATTGTTTATTAATTGCCCCGATTTTGCCCGAGTCTGCAAGACAGTGAGACATTTTCATGTAACGCTTTTTGGTGTCGTTTTTTGGTAACGCTTGTGTAACGCTTTTTGGTGTCGTTTTTAGTTACGCTTTTCGAGTTTATGTGCCAAAGTAAAGACATGAAAATGTTAAAAAATTTGAGCGTGCAGATTCTTGCGTTTGTAAATTAGGAATTAAATCGAACATATGTAGTGCACGTAGAAAGAAAGTACTTTTCTTCTTTTCCAGTTTATTAAGAAGTAATCTTTTAGCTTCTTCACCCATATTTTGATAATAAATGCAAAACATTGTAATATAACAAAAATAAATAATAAATTAAAAAATAAATTTTAATAAAATTCTAAGGGGGATGACACACTTCGCTACCCGGTCGTCTATGAGAATAGATGGAACCTGTCACACGAGGTAGCGCCACCTGCTGGGTGGCACTACACGGTCGACCGTCCGACGGTCTAGCCGCCACCCACAGGTGGCGCCTCACACGGTGCCACCCAAGTCCCTGCCACTCAGCCCCCACTCCTTCAATCAAATATAGGGGAAATCAAATAAGGGGCTGACTGCATCCCTCATATAAGTGGGTGGCGCAAGTCAGGTGGCGGGAGCAAGTGGCATCAACCAGGTGGGCGCTACCCGGGTGGCGATGTGTGTCACTACCCTAAGGGTTGTGGCATTTGTCCGGTGCAAATCAGAGCAGTAAAACAGAAGTTGTAGTTGAGGGGGGCGCAAGCGACTACTGGAGCGGTAGCGAGAAGCGAAGGGAGTGAGACGTGGGGCAGGTAGCTGTTCGGGTGGGGAGGGGTGAGTAGGCCTAACCAAGCACGGTAGGGGGAGACCCTGTACCAATAGCAGGCCGACTTGATTACCTACCTCCTATATCCTTCTAACTCCCTGTTACACGTTACAATACTACGTTACTAAATTTTTAGTATCGCTTTTCAAGTTTATGTGCCATAGCGAAGACATACAAATGTCAAAATCCTAAAAATATCCTGATGTATGAAGGATTGCAGTAAAATATATTTATTTGGTATTTAAACAGATGAAGAGGTAAGCGTGATGAGGATTTATCCTTTGCCTCAACTGTACCATGAGATGAGACGTAAGGCTTTGAACGAGTCTTCAGATCAAGCACATGTAGAAGTGGCCCAACTCATAACTGTTAGCATGGCTTTGCATGATCTGGAAAGGGACAAATTCTGCTACAGCAAAGGCATTGCCTGTGAGGTAATCACAACTATACGGTACTGATTATTAATGTTTTGAACTCTTTTTTTTAAACTTTTTACATGAAAAAGCCCATTTTTTTGGGGGGGGGGATGGAATGGTTTTTTAAAAAAAATGTAACTCGTTATTTATATATATCACCTTCACTTTAGGCTTTTTCAGGCAAGTTACAATTTATTTTATTTATGTGTGTCATCAAAATTTTAGCCCTTTTTATTTTTTTTAAAAAAAAAACAAACTTTTTTTTATGTATATAACACATTTAAAAAAAATCTCACACGTATAACTATATTTTTATTTTTACTTTCTCGTATAAAGAGAAAGTATTGTGATGGTGTGAAAATTCAATTTTGATGGATTTACACGTTTTTGAGGCGTCCCCTTAATCCAAAAAAGTGGTTTTTAAAAAATGTCTCTTTCGTCTGTCTGTCAAGGAATTAATCCTATCTAGAAAGCTAAAATTTCCGCTTCAATGTGTTATTAAAATTTTTCAGAGTATGCTTTTTAAAAGAAAATTGTATAGATATTTATTTTTCTCTGGTGTTTTTATTTGTTAAAATAATAAGTCCTTGTTACATTGCTACCTCGATACTCTAAAAATCTCAGAACATTACATGAGTGATCGATACTATTAATTATAATGTTTTTTTTTCTACTCTGTTTTAGTATCACGAAGAAAAAGACATTGGCAACTTTTGTTCACTCTCTGTCGTGACAAGATTGGTTTACACTATGTGTGATTACTTGCTGAACTACCTAGGTGAGCCTTTGATACCAGGAGGACACACTCCAAAGAACAGCATTATTGTCAAAAAAGAGGCAAGTACAGTACTTACCTATTTGATTTCTCTGCCTTTTTAGTGGCCAGTTCTAAAAATATGTGGGGTCTTCTTTAAGAACAATCAATTTTGATTTCTTATCTTTAATCTTATTTATTTCTTTCCTTTTGGCTTGAAAAATTGATTTTGATGTATTTCCGGTCTTAAGGTATTCTTAAGAATATAGCTGATGAGCATCTCATATCACTACTATTGTGTAAACAGCAGTATAATTATGTTTTTTTCTTCAGGTGAACCAAAAAGATACAGACAAAGATGGATTTCAATTGATTCAACTAAGGAAGCCGAAAATCATTACCCAGGTATATCTTATTCAAAGTTGTAATCTTTAAAGTTTTTTACTTTTCAACCTCTGTGATTGCTCTTATTCATTGTGATTTTTTTTACTTATACAAATTGTTTTTGAATTTTAATATAAATTAGAAGATAATTTAAGATTTGTGATGCATAATGTATGTGTGCAAGGTCGTATACTTAGTTCAAATCCTAGTGGTGGAGAATTATGGCCAAGTAATATGGACCATTTAATCCTACCACTAGGCGGAGCTGGTTTAGGGATGGAGAATAGAGAAAGAGGGGGGGTTGTGGACTGTATCTTAGCGGGTAGGGGGGGGGGGGGCTTGGTGGTATATCTAGTGATTAAGAAATTTGTAAGAAAACTATAATTACTAGACTTACCTGAGGAATGGTGAGGTGGTAGTAGGTTAGCAGCGGTGGCTGTTGAAGCGGGGTAGCCTTGAGCTGCGCAGAGACGTCGTTTCGCCACTCGGTCTTGACACAACTGGCGTTGCTGGCGGTAAACAAGATTGATACCTAGCGCTAGTATCGCATCTTCTCTCACTCCCTTCCTCTAACGTAAGGGCCGCGTTTGTACACGGAGGCGTAAGCCTAGTGATTATCATATCTACCAAACTCTCATCATTAAATATCCACCACCTAGTGAGAGTGAGATATGTGTTTTACACTGTCAATCATTGTGTAGATGAGTAAAATTATCAATATAATACGTTTATAACCTAATGTAGTGTTGAGTTAACATGAGTTTGTTCAATGCCCGCTGTGGAGTCTAGATTTATGAGTTTTCAACTCGTCAGAAGAAAAAATGTAATAGCATTTTAATATTTGCCTTATGTAAAATACCATACATCAAAAGGATATTTGAGAGCTTTTAGTTTTATCTTCCAGACTATAATAAGTTTTTAAAAGAATTGAGTTTTTTTTCAGGTTCATCATGTTAGTTTATCAGTTATGTTACGAATAAAACGAATAAATTTGAAGTGAGCTCTTAGAAAAAAGAAGAAAAAGAACATATTAACTGAAAAAATTTGTAGCTTGTTTGATGATGATAATGATTATTGTTTATAGGCAAGGGATTCTGACTGGCCTCAACCTTCATCCTCATCTTCTAGGGCTAGTTCACACCAACAAGAGGTTAGTTTTTTAATTTTTTTTTTTCTTGGTTTCTTTTCTTCTAGTGAAATATTTTTAGTTGAGAGTAGTGAGTATAGAAAAATTAAAGTCACAACTTGAGCAGCCTAAAACCACCCATTCACGGTCCAACTTGGACGTACGTCACTGTTGGATGCTGCAGTGGTCGGATCTACCCCGCACAAGGTGCTACAAGACTTCCAAACTCATTTCCAACCTCAGCCTCACTTCTGGAATTATACTAGAACGTTCTTATAACTTCATAACTTAACTTTTCTTCATTTAATATATACCGATTTAATAACTATTATTTATTTAATTTAGACTTACTTAACCACTATATAATAGCAATTTCTTTTAACTTCATGAGTTCACATTTGTTTATTACATTTCGACTTCAACGAATAATTATTCTGTGATTGTCTTTTAAGTATATTTTGCCTTAATAAGTACTATTTAAGAACTATAGTTTAATTAAAATATTTGTGTGTATTTCTTTTTAGAAAAAAAAATGTATTCCCTTGTTGCACAACGTCAAAAAAATGGGATGTGGGGATTTTTGTTAAATATTATAAAATATGTTTTTAATATACAAATTAATCCAAAATCACCTTTTTTATAGAATTAATATTTGTAACTTATTTGTTAACCACTTATTGATAAGGTACCAATACTCACGATTTCATTAAATACCCTCTCAAACTTGTTCTTTTCTACTTAACACAACTTACTACAAGATAATAATCTTTTGGTTAATAATATGCCTTCTTGTTTGTAGGCTAGAAGTCCAGACTGTGAGCAAACTTCAAGTTCTAAAGGATACCCTGCTCAGGTCAGATACCTATTGCTTGACCCTTCATTTCCTCCTTTTTATCCATGTTTTATAATAATATATTAAATCCCATCCCTTTTAGTGTATTTTATTTATTTATTTTTACCTTAGAAGGTACTTGGTACTTAGGTACTTGCTTCCTTTATTTAATTTTAAACCCCCTTAAAAGATCTGAAACTGCTATTTTATGCTCTGCATTCAGCAATTTTTGTTAGAGCTTTTTTTTTTTTTTTTTTTTTTTTTTTTTTTTTTTCGCCTTTTCCATCCTCCTAATCAATTATATCTTTCTAATCTTTACTTAGTTTCTTTTGGAACTAAATCTTCTTTAGATAAAAAGGAAAAACTTTCCTGACCTTAACTTACCTTTTATTTAACCTACAACTTACTCTTTAATTACAATTGTAGCCTGATATTTCAAATATTGGTTATAATTTATCCCTTAAACTTAAATAAAAATCATTTTAATGGTAACCTCATAAGAGCTTTCAGTGTTTACCGTGGTGACCTATGGTCATACCTATTCAACTTCAGAAGGAAGCACAATAAAGTGAAATATATAACCTTCTGTTTTTTTTTTTCAATTGTGCTATTTTTTACCTTTTGTTTTTCTTTGTTTTTGATGGTTGAGTCTGTTTTATAAATAGCTGGATATATTATTTAATATTAGACCCTGCACCAATCTAACTTTAAGTATACATTTGCAGAGGAACGATGACAGTTCTATGAAAGGAAATGATTATAGAACTGGTGATGATCCTAGACAGAGGGGTGATCCTAGATTGAGAGGTCATCCTAGTTTAGTATATGATCCTAGAATTTTTAGATTTCATTTTTAGTTCTACAATTTGTTCCAAGTTTTTTAACTGACAAAGTAAAATCTTTATTAATGACTTTGTTGTCTTCTTACAGGCCAGCAGTGGGATCAGCTATGCCAGTGCTATGAGAGGGAACACCTCTGCACCACCTCTATCTCAATATGATCCATTACCATCTCAGCTCAGATTCCATACACCAAGGAACACACAATCTCAAGTAACATTTTTTAAAAAACATAACAACTATCTATTAATAAGGATTCAATCTTACAGATTTTTAAAAACTAATTAGCTGTCAATAAGAAAAATAAATCCGTGTAACATAAAATATAAATGAAGTAAAATATAAATTTAGTGCAACTATATTTGACCTATGTTTTTAATTTTTATAATTTGTTTGTTTTTCCCCCTTAGGATGATAATGATGACGATGATAATGATGATGGACCTCCTTCTTCAGTATATGAAGGTAATAGTTTGTTTAATTTTCCTCCAGTGGTGGCTGTATCGCTCTTAATAGTAGAAGTATCTTCAGGAGTGTTATTTGTGTCATCAGCTTCACCCTGTCAACCCAAGCTGACAATATTAACACTCCTGAAGATATTTCTTGGTATCCTTATATCAGAAGTATCGTTAGGAGTGTTAATGGTGTTATCAGTTTCGCCCCGTCAACCCAAGCTGACACTATTAACACTCCTGAAGATATTTCTTGGTATCCTAATACCAGAAGTATCATTAGGAGTGTTAATGGTGTTATCAGTTTATCCCATCAACCATAGATGCCACTATGATTACTCCTGAAAATATATCTATTCAGTTTAAGTGAAACAAGAAGAAAAGGTATAACCTCCCTTAATTGGTTATATAACAGTACATTGATTACAATCAAAATTACTGATTTATTGCTGCAATTTGTCAATATGATCAATAATTTTGCTTCAAAGTTTGATTCAAAATGAGAGAATTCCTTTAAATCATCTGTTTGTTGGAACAACTAAGTAATTAACCATATTCTATTGGTTTGTCTAATTTTAGGTCCAGAGAGCAGTCTCCCAACTCCAAATTTATCTCAAAACACCGTGATGTCTGGTTACACTGCTTCTGCAAGCCTTTCGCAGTCTTCATTTGCATCAGGTAAGCCTATATAATTAAATTTCTTGGCTTACAAGATAAATTATATCTTAGAATTGAGATTGATTGGAGATATATATTTTTGACAAATATGTATAGGTTTCTAACTACGGCTAGGATGGTCCCTACTCATCAGTCACCCAGCATCGTGTTATTAGTGGGTAACTACTTTAGTGTAGTGGTGTTTATCCGGTGACCAATATTTATACAGCCGAAGGAGTGATAAGCCTCCATCAGCAGTCTGTTGCACCATGGACCATGGCTTAATAATATTTTATGTATTCTGTTACCCATTCTAATACCTGCTATGTTTGTGTCTAGATTTGTCAACTTCAACTGAGACCATGCGATATCTTGGAAGAGGTAAGCAACTTTCTTTTTTTTAAATAATTATGTTTACTAAAGAAAAAAAAAGTTAATATTTATTGCATAATTTATTTAAAATTAATACTAAAACCAAGTAGGTACTAATTTTTTATTTTTAATCCAACTTTCATTTTGACCCATGCTTAAAAAAACTACCTATGAAAGTAGCTTCTAATGAAAAAATAAATAATCTAACTCCACTTTCTTATTTACATTTCTTTGTAGCGTAGTAAATATTTTTGATATTTTTAAAAACAAAAGTACTTTACTCTTGTCAATTTTTAAAAAGGTTGTCATAACAACACCCTGTACATTAATTAATTGAACTAATTTTTTCAACTTCTTAGTTTAAGACCAAGCTGGAATGATGCATAGATGCTTAAATTTTAACTCAAAATTTGTTTGTCATTTTCAACCACTTGTACTCAATTGGTGGACACATTGTATTTAGAATTTATTATGTTTTGCAAAAATAAAATAAAATAAATAAAGAAATAATAATGTTGGATTTATGTGTTTTAAGTACATGTCTTAATATTTTTAACAATTTCAATGAAATTCATTTTGCTATCTTTATTTGGGAGCCCTACAACAATAAAAAAAAAATAACTTGAAACATTTTTCACCTAAAAGAATGGTTTACTGAGCAAAAATGAGATTTTGGTTCAAAAAATGTTGTTTAAAAATAATTATACATTTTAACAAATATTTAATTTATTTGTTTTAAAGGTCGAGGAGGAATTAGATTGCAATCTGCTGATGGTTCTGCACCCATGAACTGGGCTTCAGTTGCCGGGAGGGGTGCTCGAATGAAACCATCTTACCAGCCAAACCAGAATTAAAAAGAAAAAGAAACCCCCCATTGCCTTCTGTGAAACAATTAAATACGCTTATCAACCACTTCTCAGCTTTAACTGGAGAACATAAACAAATTTGTACATGTTTTACAAATTTGTACAAATTGAAATGTATTTTATTTACTTATTTTTTATTTTTAAGTTTAAAAATTGACAAAATAGATTTTTTTTTTTAAATCTTATAATTCGTAATCTATTTTTATTAAAATGATAACTATATGTAAAACAATAATAAAAGGATGGATGGTTGTGATTCATTGGCTGTGGGGCATCAATTTTTTTTTTTTTTTTTTTTAAACGCAGCAATATAATTTAATGTAGGTACACTATCATTTGTGCTTACAATAAATAAAATAAAATGTGTTTCTTGATTCATAATTAATAATATTTGTGTCAATAAATATTGATATAATTTTATATAATAATATATCATTTGA
This sequence comes from Gerris lacustris, assembly GCA_951217055.1. Lineage (NCBI taxonomy): Eukaryota > Metazoa > Arthropoda > Insecta > Hemiptera > Gerridae > Gerris > Gerris lacustris. The sequence goes on from OX578280.1 coordinate 28,559,440, forward strand.
TATTATTTGAGGGGTACGTCCATTTTATGTCATATTATATCATTATTCTATAGCATAGTTTTCTGCAGACAGAGTCTTATAAATAAAGATGTTCCAGAGAAAACTGCGTGAAATGATTGGGTTCGAAATTTTGGGATTCACAAAATTTATGAAGGTCTCCACGCGAAGATCTAGATTAATTAATACATCATTATATCACTAATAATGATTACTTAAAATAATTTATATATTTGATTTATCAGTTCTTTGTGTGTAATATTTAAAATTTTACATTATAACTACTAAACTTTCAATGTTAATTAAAAAAACATATAGTTGACAAACGTTTAACATTCATTGGCTAATCTACTTGAATTTTATTGTTACATTATTTTGTTATTGTAGACATAATATTTCTATAAACAATATTTAATATTGGAAAAAATAGTGTAAATGTTGCTTTACTTTTCTCATTGTTTAGATATCTAACTTCTTGATGGTTTTTGTAAGTATCTTACTATTTATAGAAATATTATTATATTATTTATAGATTACTTACATAAATATATTTAAATTTTTGATGTTTATCTATTTTAATGCTCAAATTTCAATTTCTCAATTTCAAACTATTGATTTTTTTTTTTTTTAGGAAAATGTTACTAAATATTACATGTTTATCATTAAAAACACATTTGATATAATAGTATATTATGTTACTAGGCTGTGAAGTGAGTTTAAGAAAAAACACTTCACAGTCGCGTAGCATATGCTATTTTTTCCGTGGTAGCAGACAATGAAAAAACATTAAATATTAATAAATAATCAATATAATAATAACAAATATTAGTATATACTTAAAATTTAAAAAAAGAAACCTTAAAAAGAGGTTACACTATTATAAGAAAAGATAAATAAAACGCATTGACATCTAGCAGAATTAAATCATATTAAGCATTTCTACAAAGAATGCAGCGCTACTAATGGAAGTTTTGACAACTACCCGCCGGAAAATAAAAATCTTTTAGTTCCTAGGACGTAAAAGATATTTTCTTTACAGCTAGGAGTAATGAAAATATTTTTTAAGTCCACGTAATGAAAAAATGGATTTTAGCTATGTCTTTAGCCTCTAAAGTTACTATTTCACAGCCTACCACGGAAAAAATATATTTCCCTATACGGAAAAAAAATATATATATAAAAATAAATGAGAAAGATGATTTGTAGATTTATCAATTTTTATGTAATTTTGTTTTTTTGTTTTTTTTACAAATGTGGGTCAAGGCTGATCGAATTATGATCCTTCATGTTGGTTGTAAATGTGTTGAAAATTGTGCTAAAATAGAAGTAAGTAAAATAGAAGTGTGTTAAAATAGAATTACGATTCCTAACCATCATCACAGATGTAGGTCTTAAGAAGTTTTTCTAATAAAAATGTGGAGACAAAAAAATGGTTTGTTAGATTTTTTCAGTACTATTTTTATATTAACTTTTTCGTACATTCTGCAGGATTTCAGCTGAAGGTGTACTTTAACTTCCCTAACGTCTCTTCAGCCATCTCTATTTCCCCAACCCCTAATCCAAAGCATTCTCAGATCTTGTTCCACTTACCCCAGCCAATTTATTCCTAGATTATCTGTCTTAAGGTCTCAAATGTATAATTTAATAGAAAAGAACTGTTTGAAAAGAGTGCTAAAAAACTGATTAACTTATGTATGGAAGAACACAACAGTAATCCCTCGTTAATAAGAACACATCAAACAAGTTTTTAATAATTCTAGTAATAGGCTTAAGTAATAATGTAATTATTGTAGCAATTAGCAATTATTGTGATTATGAGTGGCGTAGCTAATAAAGGTTCCAGTAGGACAGCTGTCCCCGGGCACAGCATTTTTTTGTTTTTTTCATTTCGGGATAGTGTTGGTTTGGTTCATAACATCGATAGAGTGAAAATGACTTTGTTCCTAGGTGCTACAAACCCTAGCTACACCTCTGATTATTATTTTAATTATTATTATTATTGTTGTGCAAAGATAGTTCAGATTTGTAAAAAAATAACTTTTAAATAATTTGTAATTCTAAATATCTTTATTTTGAACTTTTCTACTCTATAGCATATATGGGTAACTTGGTGCGTAGGCTTCCGCGGGTAGACGCGTAATAAACAGCTTGGTTTTCCGATGAAATCCGGGTCACGAAGGGGAAGAAGTCATGTTCTATAGTCCTGGACTTCTTCCCCTTCGTGACGCGGATTTCACCGGAAAACCAAGCTGTTTATTACATATATGGGTAGTTTAGTAAATATTTAAAAATAAAATATCTTTAGATAAATACAGCCAGTTTAGTATTTGTTGAAACTTGGCTAACAATAATTTAATAACTTAAAGTGGTTTGATCTCCTGCCAAGTTTGCATTAACGAAGGATTACTGTATTTTGTCTCCATAATACATAAATCTTTTGGTTTAGAGGAAGGCCTGATTAAATTATATTTCCTACAAGATAATTACATTTTAGAGTTACTAAACACACTTTTTATATAAATGTCATAGATTCACTCAGAAGTTTCTACAGAGGATATATTATGTACCAGTGGGTCTACTAGTTTTCTTTAATCAACACCATATGTTTTTAAATTGAAGTTAAATATCTTAATAGAATTATATTGATTGGTGTTAAACATTTTGTTTTGTTTTAATCTGGAAATACTATTTTTACCTAAATAAATGTTTTTAGATTTAGTAATAATAAATAAATAAATGTTTAATAATTAGGATAAAATATTTTCATATTTAAGTATCTATGTTTACACAATGTCAATGGTTGTACTGAGATTTTTTTTTTGAAATTTTTGATGGAGTCAGTGCACTGTCCCTTTGTTTCCCAGCACTACTTTTGAGAAATCGAATTTATATCTCACAGTTTTTCTTAATGATAAAAACAAATTGAAATAATTGTAAAAAAATGTTAAATTTCTTATTATTTTGATATGATATTGTCTATATAAGTTAGTTAATTACTGACAGCATTCCAAATTACAAGTTTAAAACAAGTTTTTAGGAAAAATATTTTTACTTTTTTTGTCACATTTTGACTTCTGACTAAGACAATAAAGCTGGTAACTGAAATAAATTTAAAAATAGTTTGTACATCCATAAAAATAGCTCTAAAAAATCAGTCTAAAAACAAATTTAAGTATAAAGATAAATCAATATTAACAAGGAACCCACCAAGTCTTAAATACAATAATTTAAACAAAATCAAACAAATCAATTCAATTAAAATAGAAATAAATTAAAAATAAAATGTATTTATGATTATTTGTCAATTTTTTAGTCATTGTTTGTATTTTTTTAAATATTATTTTAAATAAAAGTTGTTAAGCTTAATAATTAATTTTTTTTTTTTTTTTTTTTTTTTTTTTTTTTTTTTTTTCAGGAATAAAATAACATGTCAGACATGATTACGTTCTTGTGTATCGTAGATCTACATAACATTTCTATAAGTATTAAGAGATTATCGTGCAATTGAACTATTGATTGCAAATATTGATATTGTATAATATACATGCACATTTATAAAAATAAGGAGGGGCAAGGGTATGCTAAATTGCCTTAAAGACTAAGAGTAAATTTTACAAAATTCTCAATATTAAGGGATTTGTTTTATTAAATGTATTTTTACAAATATTGTAAATTATTCTTAAGTATTCTATTGATTAAAAGAACTTTCAAATACAAAAAAAAATTTTTATTAACTGCAAAGAAATTATTAAAAAATTTATTTATATACAAGTGCTTAAAGGCATCAAAGTATAATCATTACGACTTGTAAGAGACCTATTCATATATTTAATTTTGAAAGAAGAGAATTTATTTATTTAACTTTGTTTCTTGATATGTATGATTGATTTTTGAATAAATTATTAAAAAAATTTATCTTAAAGATGTTTGACTTCTTGTGTCAATTGAAGATCAAGTAAAAATGTAAACACAAAATTTAAAACAATTTTTAATGAATAAAAAATAAATAAAAGTACATAACAAACAAAATACAATTATAATAATTAATCAAAATTGCATAATTAAAGGAGATTAGAAAGAATAACGGAGTACAAATAACAAATTGATTACACACATATTCTACAAATAATAACCAGGACATATAAATTAAAAAAAACAAGGGAACAAAGAAAAAGAAATACATATGTATAGAGAAGGGGACATTGCTTACATCAATATAATTGTGTAAATCAAATCAGGAATGAATCTATTAACGCCTGATTATAATCTACCAACCACTCGAATCTTGCAACTTTTTTTAATAAAACAATATAAATAATTTGGTAAAAGATTTTTTTTTTTTTTTTAACCATTTCTATCTTTAAGAGCTGCAGATGGACTGATGTTGCGGTCCTTCTGTTGGACTCTGGTTTTGTTTTCTTTATTTTTTCTGGTGCTTGCTCATGTACTTGGTTTATTAGCTGTAAGTTCGTGTTTCAGCTTGATATTTTCAAGGCGGCATTTCTCAAGTTCTTTCTTTAGACTGGCAATATTTTGATTTAAATTGACAACATGCTTTATTTTCTGCTTGTTATTTTGATGACCCAGAGCTTTAGCAGATTCTAATGCCAAAGCCTTAAGTTCTTTTTCTGTGCTCTCAGACTTGGATAAAAGGAAGTTTCTCTCCTGCTCAAACTAGATCAATTGATCTTTAAAAGGGCCAATTATATCTGTCAACTCTCTATTCCTGCATTCCAAGTCAACAATTCTTATTTAAGAGAAGTCACCTTCATTGAATCCTCTTTGCCAGAGTCTTTAAGCTGTTCTTTCTCTTCAGTTAGTCTACAGATTTCTTGTTCTAATTCTCGTCTGGCCACATAGTGTCTGTCTGCAGTTTCTGATAAAGCTTCAATTTCCCTATTTTGTCTTTCTATTGCCTTGAGAAGTTCATCTTTCTGTTCGAGGTATTCCTCAAAGCTAAGGGCCTGAGCAATACGTTCATACTCGAATAATTGAATTGTTTCTTGTTGTTCTTCCACTTTTTTCATCAGTATGTTTTTGGTTTCTTCATTAAGCTGTGCATTATTTTTCTCTTTCTCTATCTCCACCAAGGACTCCCCCCTTAAGTCTGATAAAGTTTTCAAATGAATAATCTCATCTGCGAGATCCTTATTTTGAGCTTCTAATTCTTGTATAGTGTTAGTTAATTCTGAAACTCTCTCTTTCTCTAAAACAAGTTCAGAAATGATTTCATCAGTATATATTTGATGGTTGGATTCAAGCAGTTTTATTTCTTTCTTCAGTTCGGTTAAAGTGTGAGCTTGTGTTTCGTTTTGTTTTACCAGCACATCATATTCTTCATTTTTCAGGGACAAAGTCTCAATTAAATTGCTCTTTTCATTTTTAATATTGATATTAATTTTTTCCAGATGATCAATAATTTACTGTCAATCAATCACATTTACTGTCGAGCGAAGCGAGACAGTAAATGTGACAGTAAATATTGCCAAGGTAAAGAAAAAACACTTCACAGTCGCGTAGCATATGCTATTATTTCCGAGGTAGCAGACAATGAAAAAACATAAAATATTAATCACTAATCAATATGTAATAATAACAAATATTAGTACATACTTAAGACTTAAAAAAAGAAACCTTTAAAAGAGGTTACACTATAAGAAAAGATAAATAAAACACATTGACATCTAGCGGATTTTAATCGTACTAGAAGCATTTCTACAAAAACTGCAGCTGTACTAACGGAAGTTTTGACAACTACCCGCCGGAAAATAAAAATCTTTTAGTTCCTGGGATGTAAAAGATTTTTTCTTTACAGCTAGGAGTAATGAAAATAATTTTTAAGTCCACCTAATGAAAAAATGGATTTTGGCTATGTTTTTTAGGCTCTAAAGTTACTATTTCACAGCCTACCACAGAAAATAGTATATTATGTTACAAGGCTGTGAAGTGAGTTTTTTCTTTACCGCAGCAATTACATTTACTGTCGAGCGAAGCGAGACAGTAAATATTGCCAAGGTAAAGAAAAAACACTTCAAAGTCGCGTAGCATATGCTATTTTTTCCGAGGTAGCAGACAATGAAAAAACATTAAATATTAATCACTAATCAATATATAATAATAACAAATATTAGTACATACTTAAGACTTAAAAAAAGAAACCTTAAAATGAGGTTACACTATACAAAAAGATAAACAAAACGCATTGACATCTAGCGGATTTTTATCGTACTAGAAGCATTTCTACAAAGACTGCAGCACTACTAACGGAAGTTTTGACAACTACCCGCCATAAAGAAAAAATCTTTTAGTGCCTAGGACGTAAAAGATTTTTTCTTAAAGCTAGGAGTAATAAAAAGATTTTTTAAGTCCACGTAATGAAAAAATGGATTTTAGCTATGTTTTTTAGGCTCTAAAGTTACTATTTCACAGCCTACCACGGAAAAAATGTATTTTTTCATTTGTATAAATGATAATATTTTTGCTTCCGAGCTTACCGAAGGTAACGGAAGCATTGTGTTCACTTTTGAGAACGAAAAACTTTTATGCCTCCGATTTTAAAAATTCCAAGACAGAAATCCGTTTCAGACATCAGGGAACATTTTTGGTCTCGTGTCTGTCTGTCTGTCTGTCTGTCTGTCTGTCTGTCTGTCTGTCTGTCTGTCTGTCGGTCTGTGTGTCCGCGAATTTTGAAACGTGCGACGATAACTTGAGTAAATGTCAACCGATTTTGATAAAATTTGGTAGACATGTTCATTTTACCAATGCTCAGGACGAGTTCGTTGGACAACATTATCCGACGAAGCGTTCACGAGCAACGCTCGCGTAAACGTGAACTTCAAATTTAAAATTGGAATTTTAGGTCGGGAAAAAAATCTGACTTCATCTATTCAATGAGACAAGCATATTTTTCAAATACAATTTTTCAGTAAATCCAACAGCGACACCGCTATGAAGTGTTAAAGATCGCTAAAATTATTAATAGTTTTTACACAATAATCATTATAACAATAAAGTATATGATAGGATGCGAGGAAGCTATGTGCCACACTAATTGGCAGTCTATTTTTTTTCAAATGTTTAGTGAAATCTATGTCTTAATAAAGTTGTAGATTGGTATTCAAATTTTTATTGAGTTGTTTCATTTGTTTATCCTATATTTGGAATAAGTTGAGATGAGTAATAAATTAATATACAAATTATTATAAAAACAAAAAAAAGTGAAAACAAATGTTGTACATTGAGATGTTGTACCAGGGTTGGCCAACACATGGATCATTATTCACTCACATTCACTATCAACAATCAGGGGGTATTTTAAGGATCATACTATCACAAAACTTAAGAATTGACTGGTCTTCGTTTATCTAATGAAGAAAAATTATAGGCTTTAAACAAGAACCAGTTTATTTTCCTAAATTAACCCATTAGTTACCGAAGTTGCCATATGGCAACGCAAAAATTTGTGTCTTTGTTTGGGTGTATCTCTCTATCTAATATCCTCTTTGCCAGAGTCTTTAAGCTGTTCTTTCTCTTCAGTTAGTCTACAGATTTCTTGTTCTAATTCTCGTCTGGCCACATAGTGTCTGTCTGCAGTTTCCGATAAAGCTTCAATTTCCCTATTTTGTCTTTCTATTGCCTTGAGAAGTTCATCTTTCTGTACGAGGTATTCCTCAAAGCTATGGGCCTGAGCAATACGTTCATACTCGAATAATTGAATTGTTTCTTGTTGTTCTTCCACTTTTTTCATCAGTATGTTTTTGGTTTCTTCATTAAGCTGTGCATTATTTTTCTCTTTCTCTATCTCCACCAAGGACTCCCCCCTTAAGTCTGATAAAGTTTTCAAATGAATAATCTCATCTGCGAGATCCTTATTTTGAGCTTCTAATTCTTGTATAGTGTTAGTTAATTCTGAAACTCTCTCTTTCTCTAAAACAAGTTCAGAAATGATTTCATCAGTATATATTTGATGGTTGGATTCAAGCAGTTTTATTTCTTTCTTCAGTTCGGTTAAAGTGTGAGCTTGTGTTTCGTTTTGTTTTACCAGCACATCATATTCTTCATTTTTCAGGGACAAAGTCTCAATTAAATTGCTCTTTTCATTTTTAATATTGATATTAATTTTTTCCAGATGATCAATAATTTTAGTGCTTTCTTTAAGTTGCACAGTTATTTTGTCTACTTCACAGTCATATTCAGTGGAAAGACTTTCTAAATGTTTCATTCTAGTCTGGTTTTGGGATATTTGATGATTTATTTGTTCAATGTCTGTCTCAAGGTCTGTTATTCTGTTAGCTTGTTCTGCACAGTCATTTTCAAGGGAATGTTTGGCCTTACTCAGTTGTAAAACTTTATTTTCAAGCTGTTTTTTTTTTCTTTAAGAGAATTATTTTTAAGAATTTCATATTCATCAGAAAGCTGAGAAAAGAGAGCTTTCTGAGCTCCTATTTTCTCTTGGAAATCCTACATTCTTATTATACATTCCATCAAAGCGGATATTTAGAAAAAAATTTCTGGAAATTCAAGTATGTCATAACAATTGCTCTTCTAAATTTTAATTGTGTCATTGAGCTCTCAGACATTCTATTTAGTTGCCAAGCGTTATTTACTGCAGTAAATAATGAAGCTCTTTATTTCTTATGTTGATACGGTAGTATCAACATCCTCTAGTTTCATCCATTCTGTCTGTACCGCCCATGTGTTTGTTGTAATCGTAATAATAATAATTGTACAATTTCCCCTGGTGTTTATCAAAATTAATCAGATTTCCTTTCAGAGTATTCAAAGACCATATCTTGTAACCAAAGCTCCAGGTTTACCACAAATCAATGTCTTTACAGCTATGTCTTCAGTAGTACCAAACCATCGACTCCTATGTAGCAGTTGTGAAGTGTTGTAAGAAATTAGATTGGATCTTTTCAACAAGAGGACGTTTCTTCCACATTTGGTCCGCATTATCAATAACACGGAATGAGTGTTATGAAAAATAGTATGTACATTTTAGCAAAAGCCATAAACAATTTTGAGTTGACAGTTGTACTCTGAGTGGCCAAAGTTGCCATACGGCAACACTCGACTTTGATGCCAGATTACGCAGTACTGAATCAAAATAAAAAAAAAGTTTATAACATAAATAATTTATGAAACTATTTAAGAATTAGGAACCAGATATAGAATATAAAAAATCACAGTAGCAATAATAATATTACTTACTCTCTGTCAACATTCATAATTGTTCACAAAAAAAATATCTGTTTTTAAAAACACCAAATAACAGGAACAATCCAATTAAGTATGGAAATAAAATTAATTATTAAAATATTAGAAGGGTCTTGAACAGATAAACTGTGTTACCGTAATTTAATTAATATTAGATAGAGAGGTACACCCAAACAAAGAAACAAATTTTTGCGTTGCCATATGGCAACTTCGGTAACTAATGGGTTAATTTAGGAAAATAACTGGCCTATAATTTTTCTTCATTAGATAAATGAAGACCAGTCAATTCTTAAGTTTTGTGATAGTATGGTCCTTAAAAGACCTCCTGATTGTTGATAGTGAATGTGAGTGAATAATGATCCATGTGTTGGCCAACCCTGGTACAACATCTCAATGTACAACATTTGTTTTCACTTTTTTTTTGTTTTTATAATAATTTGTATATTAATTCATTACTCATCTCAACTTATTCCAAATATAGGATAAACAAATGAAACAACTCAATAAAAATTTGAATACCAATCAATACAACTTTATTAAGACGTAGATTTCACTAAACATTTGAAAAAAAAAAAAATATTATCATTTATACAAATGAAAAAATACATTTTTTCCGTGGTAGGCTGTGAAATAGTAACTTTAGAGCCTAAAAAACATAGCCAAAATCCATTTTTTCATTAGGTGGACTTAAAAATTATTTTCATTACTCCTAGCTGTAAAGAAAAATCTTTTACATCCAGGAACTAAAAGATTTTTATTTTCCGGCGGGTAGTTGTCAAAACTTCGTTAGTACAGCTGCAGTTTTTGTAGAAATGCTTCTAGTACGATTAAAATCCACTAGATGTCAATGTGTTTTATTTATCTTTTCTTATAGTTAACCTCTTTTAAAGGTTTCTTTTTTTAAGTCTTAAGTATGTACTAATATTTGTTATTATTACATATTGATTAGTGATTAATATTTTATGTTTTTTCATTGTCTGCTACCTCGGAAATAATAGCATATGCTACGCGACTGTGAAGTGTTTTTTCTTTACCTTGGCCATATTTACTGTCACATTTACTGTCTCGCTTCGCTCGACAGTAAATGTGATTGATTGACAGTAAATTATTGATCATCTGGAAAAAATTAATATCAATATTAAAAATGAAAAGAGCAATTTAATTGAGACTTTGTCCCTGAAAAATGAAGAATATGATGTGCTGGTAAAACAAAACGAAACACAAGCTCACACTTTAACCGAACTGAAGAAAGAAATAAAACTGCTTGAATCCAACCATCAAATATATACTGATGAAATCATTTCTGAACTTGTTTTAGAGAAAGAGAGAGTTTCAGAATTAACTAACACTATACAAGAATTAGAAGCTCAAAATAAGGATCTCGCAGATGAGATTATTCATTTGAAAACTTTATCAGACTTAAGGGGGGAGTCCTTGGTGGAGATAGAGAAAGAGAAAAATAATGCACAGCTTAATGAAGAAACCAAAAACATACTGATGAAAAAAGTGGAAGAACAACAAGAAACAATTCAATTATTCGAGTATGAACGTATTGCTCAGGCCCTTAGCTTTGAGGAATACCTCGAACAGAAAGATGAACTTCTCAAGGCAATAGAAAGACAAAATAGGGAAATTGAAGCTTTATCAGAAACTGCAGACAGACACTATGTGGCCAGACGAGAATTAGAACAAGAAATCTGTAGACTAACTGAAGAGAAAGAACAGCTTAAAGACTCTGGCAAAGAGGATTCAATGAAGGTGACTTCTCTTAAATAAGAATTGTTGACTTGGAATGCAGGAATAGAGAGTTGACAGATATAATTGGCCCTTTTAAAGATCAATTGATCTAGTTTGAGCAGGAGAGAAACTTCCTTTTATCCAAGTCTGAGAGCACAGAAAAAGAACTTAAGGCTTTGGCATTAGAATCTGCTAAAGCTCTGGGTCATCAAAATAACAAGCAGAAAATAAAGCATGTTGTCAATTTAAATCAAAATATTGCCAGTCTAAAGAAAGAACTTGAGAAATGCCGCCTTGAAAATATCAAGCTGAAACACGAACTTACAGCTAATAAACCAAGTACATGAGCAAGCACCAGAAAAAATAAAGAAAACAAAACCAGAGTCCAACAGAAGGACCGCAACATCAGTCCATCTGCAGCTCTTAAAGATAGAAATGGTTAAAAAAAAAAAAAAAATCTTTTACCAAATTATTTATATTGTTTTATTAAAAAAAGTTGCAAGATTCGAGTGGTTGGTAGATTATAATCAGGCGTTAATAGATTCATTCCTGATCTGATTTACACAATTATATTGATGTAAGCAATGTCCCCTTCTCTATACATATGTATTTCTTTTTCTTTGTTCCTTTGTTCTTTTTAATTTATATGTCCTGGTTATTATTTGTAGAATATTTGTGTAATCAATTTGTTATTTTTACTCCGTTATTCTTTCTAATCTCCTTTAATTATGCAATTTTGATTAATTATTATAATTGTATTTTGTTTGTTATGTACTTTTATTTATTTTTTATTCATTAAAAATTGTTTTAAATTTTGTGTTAACATTTTTACTTGATCATCAATTTGTGAAACAAGAAGTCAAACATCTTTAAGATAAATTTTTTTAATAATTTATTCAAAAATCAATCATACTTATCAAGAAACAAAGTTAAATAAATAAATTCTCTTCTTTCAAAATTAAATATTTGAATAAGTCTCTTACAAGTCGTAATGATTATACTTTGACGCCAGATTACGCAGTACTGAATCAAAATAAAAAAAAAAGTTTATAACATAAATAATTTATGAAACTATTTAAGAATTAGGAACCAGATATAGAATATATAAAATCACAGTAGCAATAATAATATTACTTACTCTCTGTCAACATTCATAATTGTTCACAAAAAAGAATATCTGTTTTGAAAAACACCCAATAACAGGAACAATCCAATTAAGTATGGAAATAAAATTAATTCTTAAAATATTAGAAGGGTCTTGAACAGATAAACTGTGTTACCGTAATTTAATTAATATTAGATAGAGAGATACACCCAAACAAAGAAACAAATTTTTGCGTTGCCATATGGCAACTTCGGTAACTAATGGGTTTATTTAGGAAAATAAACTGGTTCTTGTTTAAAGCCTATAATTTTTCTTCATTAGATAAACGAAGACCAGTCAATTCTTAAGTTTTGTGATAGTATGGTCCTTAAAAGACCCCCTGATTGTTGATAGTGAATAATGATCCATGTGTTGGCCAACTCTGGTACAACATCTCAACGTACAACATTTGTTTTCACTTTTTTTTGTTTTTATAAAAATTTGAATACCAATCAATACAACTTTATTAAGACATAAATTTCACTAAACATTTGAAAAAAAAAAAAAATATTATCATTTATACAAATGATAAAATACATTTTAAACAAATTCTTTTAAGTTGGAATATTAAAATATAATATTTTCCTAAAACAAATAAAAAATAATAATAATGAAAAAATATAATTTCAAAATAATAAAGAATAGATTGGAAGAACAGGTGAAAGGATTGTCAGTTGAAAACCAAGTGATAAGGGACAGTTTAAAAATAATACCAGGCAACAGGGAAAGGTGTTGTATGGGCCAATAGAGTGCTCTCAGTAATGAGAGCAATGTGTGCTAAGTGTGGTATTGGGTTGTGCCTAGATTGATTTTGAGACTTATCACACTGCGAAATGATTTGAATTGTTAATTATATAATTTTATCATTAATTTTCTTTTTGTATTCACTGCTCAATATAGTTAAAATTATATGATAAATAAAAATATAATTATTTTCCAGTAAATGTTTGATTTTTACTCTGAGTAGCCAATGTTGCCACTTGGCAACGCGCCGCCATTGCTAAGCAACTGAAGAGAAAATTAAAATTTAATTTTTACTCGACTTATTGGCAGTACTAGTAATAAGTTTTGTATAAATTTAGAAAAACATCGAAAAAAAAAAAAAAAAAATTGATAGCTGATGGGTTAAGAATGGCTTTAGGGTACACCACATATTAAACCACAGATCAAACCATAAATCAACACCACTGATTAATCTAGAAATTAACACTACAGATGAAACCCACATTATTAACCTTTTAACGCTTTGTGGTACCTCCTGTATTTTGATCGTGTTTTTTATTGGCTGTCATATTTTATTCCATGTTGTCTATAACAGGGGTTCCCAAACTTTTTTGGTGGTGTACCACTTAATATGTCTTGACTTTTTCACATACCACTGATGTTTATGCAGGAACAACCAGGGTATAATATCACATTTTTTTAACGCAATAACTTTTTTAAATTTAAGTTGTACCAGAACAAAGTATTGTATCATTTTTTTTTTTTTTTACCTTCAATCCCCTGGATAGAGTGTAGGTGTTTGAGGATGATTGTTAAATTATAATAAAAATAGAATTAAAAAAAAAAACATTCATGAAAGGACAACTAGAACATAAAATAATAGTCCAGTCAAATGGTGCACAAAAATGGCTTCAAGTGGAAAGTTCTGGTGTAATTGTTTTTAGTGGTTTTATTTATGTTTTTCGAGGTGCTGAACACGAATCTGTAGTTGTTCTGATGTTATATAAGTTGTCACGAATTATTGTTTGCTCTCTATGTATTCAGTTTATTTAGGGGATCATTATTATCAAACAGCACTACTAAGTAGCTCATAATAATTCAATAACACCCTCAGGTAACCTTCTATACAGACGTTTCCTGTTAAAATGGGTCTTGTATTTTGTACTTCCTAGGTTATTTGCTCAACAACCATAATTTACAACCTTCCCTCCATTGAAGGATTTTTACTGTTTACTTTCGGATGGAGGAGACGGTGTAGAGCGGAGTGAAAATCGAACTACCTCCTACATCTTGCTCTACATCAATTGTTTTTGAGAGAAGCACGTGTATTGCGGGTTCAATATAACCGAGGGAATTTAAGGGACATTTTTTATTCTTCAAGAATTCGTGAAAACAGAACTACCTCCTGTGCTCTTCTACAAAGTGACTATTTATATTTGGAGTATTTTTAGGATATTTATTTATGGGCAAGAAAGAAATAGTGTTTTAACTGGGAAGCCAAGAAAGTGGTTACATGTTGCTGATTTTAAATATTTGCCGGGCCTTCAAACCATACTGGGCCATAGGATTGTTGCTCTCTAGTGAGACATGGCTAGTTTCAACTGAAAGCACGAACAAATTGCAGGTCTTTATTAACAGGTGCCTTCGCAGAATACTACGAGGGAGTCCTAGAGGCACCTGGTGTCGCAGCCTGGTGTATACAGGGGGGGATGTCACCTGTTTTAAATAAATCTTCGAAATCAATATACATTGATGATACGTATTAGTTTTTATTTAATTTAATACTCATTTTTGCCATATTCATGTATTATTAAACAATACAATGTGGAGTGAATTAAATTTTGTATTAGGTTACAGATGGATATAAGTTACGGAGTTGAGAAAAGAGTTAAATCAGCACGGGAAAATATAGAAAAATAAAACTGATGGACCAATGACAGCCTTCCAGGTATATTCAATATTCATTCGAGGTTCAGATTCAAGTGTTTAAAACTATTAATTCTTGTCACTGACACTCATCTGGTCACGGATCCTTAGAGGAACGTTGCAGGTAGCAGAAATTTCTTTCAGTGACAGTGACTTAGTCACCTAATAATAAAATAATAGGTTGCGGTATCCTCCTCTCTAGTCCGTGTGGTAGCTCAAAATAATTAAAATTAAATTTACGAAAGGAGAAGTCATAAAAAAAAAAAAAAATTAACTTTTATTTATTTATTTTTTTAATTTAATTGTCAAACAAATTGCGGAGCATTAGGCTTTTCATTAATAAAATAAAATAAAAATGTGGTTTTTAAAACAATCTCAAAAAGTCCATGTAAAATAAAAATGTTAAATTGTTAAATGTTAAATTGTTAAATGAATCCTTTTTCCTAATTACCTTGGATTTACATCAGATACTTTCTAAAGAAATGAAATATCATAAAATTAATTAATTACTTTTAATTAAAAAATGAAATGGTCAAATGAGGCTAACCTCATTCCTAGTGGTATAAGTAAGTCTTACTAATTAATATATAAAAAAAAAATTCTTAATAACTTTTTTTTTTATTATTATTCTCAAAGAGAGAAAAGAAAACTTGTTTAAACTTTAAATTAAATTCTTTCATGTAAAATATTACATACCTTAATATTTTCTTTAAACTTTTAGAACCATGTGGTTTTCTAACATAATTTTCTTAATTAAATTTTTTTATATAAAATTATTTTTTAAATTTTCTTCTTGTAGAAAAAGTAGAGCTGAAGGGCTCTCAAATAATCTTTAGTGAGATACGAATTCAAGTATCGTCTGCTCCTCTCTTGTGAAGAAATTTCACCTTTGTGAAATTACAGCTAACTACGTATTCAAGCTACGTTGCAAACCCCAGGAGAGAAACTGACAGACAAATCATATTAACTGATATTAATAAATTTTACATTTTTTACTTGTAATGCAATTTTTAAGCTTGCCAGCTACAAAACAACTTAATTATTTATTTTTTAGCCCACCTTAGTTAAACTTCAAAATTCGTCCCCGCGCCCAACATTTTTTCCTGTAAGGACAAACTTTCCCTCAGAAATCCTTAAAATTCATCTTTTTGCACTTAAATTTTAAAAAAATTCCCGGAGGAGGACTCCCGGACCCCCAGCCATTTTTTGTTCAAAGGGGTCCAGATGCTAACTTGCCCAGGAGCAATGACCATATTGAATAAGGTGAAAACATCACAAAAATCTAAGTAACTAAATGAAACAAAAAAATCAAACTTCCATACTCATGACACGTTAGGAAGAATTTTAAGTTCATCACAATCAGTGGCGTACATAGGGCAGTGGGAGCCCCTCGAAAAAAAAATTGATTAGCAAAAAAAAGAAACATTTGCGTTCAGCCCTGAATGGGGCCCCCTGACAAAGGTAGATGAGTAAAATTCCATTTAGATTTAATTATACTCTAAACTAAAGGGCCCCCATTGACATTGCGGTACAAAGATAGTAGTTACATGTTTTTTTATTCGTGGGCCCCCTGGCACCGGGGACGTCCGCAATTCGGGTCCATAGCTACGCCACTGATCACAATATCCTGCTTGCCTTTTTAGTTGTAAAAAAAACCTTTTTCAACATCTCTGACTGGGCCCCCCTGGACCGTGGGCCCCCCCCGCACCGCGGGGGCTGGCGGTAGCTATATCCGGCCCTGTCTCTGAGGACTCTGTTGAGGTGGTGTTGATAAAAGATATGTAAGCTTGCCGAGATTCTTTTTTCGCTTTTGAGAATACATGTTTACATTGAGCTCGAGCCTTTCTAAAATTTAACCAGAGTGTTTTTCGCCTGTTTCTTAGTGCGACTCTACAATCTTTGGTCCACCAAGGGACCAACGGTCTGCCAACGCCTATTCTAGCGTTGGGTATGGACAACTCTGCAGAGGAAATGATTGAATTTTTAATAAAAAGTCGGAGTTCTTCTGCGGAGTCGTCATTGGTCTTTTGTACGAAAGGAGGCTGTTTTACTAAAAGTTCTCTAAAAAGATCCCAGTCTGCACTCTTATTCGACCAAACTATTGTAGGCTCTACTTTTATTGGCTTTTGAGGAAGAGTTAAGACGAGAGGGAAATGGTCACTACCATAAAGATCTGGGAGTGCACACATCTCCACCTGCCTAGCAAGGGATGGTGAACATATAGCAAGGTCTATAGCATCCATTTTACCATTACGCGTGTCCAGATAGTTGATTTCATCATTATTTAACAGGAAGAGGTTGTTGAGATCCAAAAATGATTCAATTAGTCTTCCACGGGCATCTGTCTTTGTGGAATTCCACATCAAGTTGTGAGAGTTGAAGTCTCCTGCCAAGATGAAAGGACATGGAAGTTGTTGCACGAGATGATGTAGCGTTTGGGCGTTAACGTTAGCTTTATCATCCAGGTATATATTACAAACAGTGATGTGATGTACATTGCCAAGTGATATAGCCTGGGCTTGTAGATCGGTGTGGAGAGTTATTGCTTGGGCTGGAATCGATTTCGATATGAGGATTGCAAGTCCTCCCTGTCTGTTAAATGGCGGAGGATCAAGTCTGAACATGTTGAAATTTGGTACTTTAAAGCTTTGGTCAGCAGGTAAATGAGTTTCTTGTAACATCAACAGCTCAGGGTTTATTTCTTTTAGCAGCAATCGAATATCTTCAGAACGTGACCTTAATCCTTTGCAGTTCCACAAGCATATTTTAGTTAAATGGTTGGGTTTCATTTTAAAATTTTAATTCTATTTATTTCTATTTTTTTTTCTTATTATACCTTGTTTTAGTCAATTTAAGATAGAGAGTCGGCTGTTGTCGAGTCCTTGTCAGAAGAGGATGTATTCCAATCACATTCTATCATTGATTCAATGTTATGGTCTTCTTTTCTCGGCTCTATGCGCAGGGCACTTTTTTCTTTTATTGCTTCATTGCAAAATTTTGATTCGGATTTTAAAGATTTTTGAGCATAATTCTTCTCGGACTGGCTTATTAGTACGCCTTTTCATTGATTCAGGGATATCAGAACTTGGTTTGGTAGTTAAACTGTTAGTTTCTTGACATAAATCGTATCCTTCATCCGTAAAGGTGCATTGTATACCAATGTCATTTGTCGTTGTTTGTATGGCAGTACTTATATTTTGTCTTTTTGTGGCACGCGAGAATGTTTGCGATAAATTGAAGCTACAAGTCAATTCAGCTTTCTTTTTGGCCTCTGAATAAGATAATCTATCTACCACCTTAATTTCCATTATTTTTTTCTCTAAAATCCATTTTGGGCAACCTCTATACACAGCTGAATGAGCTCCTTTGCAGTTCAGGCAAATCTTTGGAATGGTGCAGTCGTCATCATGTTTCGGTGCTCCGCACTCTGCACATAATGTTCCGTTCTTACAAGCTCCCTGAACATGGTTGTACCTGTGGCATTGAAAGCAGCGCACGGGTAACGGAATATAGGGACGCAATGCTACAGAGAGGTATCCTATTTTTATTTTTGTTGGGAGAGATGACAAATTAAAAGAAACAATATAGCTATTAGTTGGTTCCAGTGAACCATTTATTTTCTTTAAAATCCGTTTGACGTGTGTAACACCTTGAGTTTGTCTAACAGTTCTTCAGTTTCCACATTTGCGATGTCTGAACAAGTAAAGACACCCTTAACCTGGTTGAGTGATCTATGGGGCTCTACAGTACAGGGTAGTGATTGCTGGAGAGGGAGTTGCTGGAGCAGTTTCTCAGCCTGAGCATGGGAATGGGTCTGAACCAACAAGGATCCATCTCTCAGTTTTTTCACTTCACCGCAACATTGCGAAATAATTTTTTCAATAATAAATGGAGAAACATTGGCCATTGATTCTTTATTTTTCCGTTTAACTACTAAAAAGGTAATAACCTCTAGTAGTTTAGGCTTATCTAAAAGTAGTAGATCCGTAGGTCTTTTGTTCAACAAGAACAAGATGGTGCAACGCCGAGTGAAGTTCAATAGCGGTGAGAGGTGTGGATGTCTTAGCTTGAACCAAGTGAGTTGATGGCTTAGAAACTCTGAGTACCCAAGCAGTAATACACTGTAGTCTGATAAATGAGGAATAACGCTCAACTAACTCGTTGCATGGAACCGAATGGTACAGACTAGTCGCAACCGTTACTTCCTTCCCTTATCTCAGTTCTGGAAGAACAAGAGGTACAGTAGTGGCACCTGAGCTGAGAGGCCACTGATCAAAAGGTGATTTCATCCAGGGTGGACCGTGGAACCAAAGAGGGTGGTCAATAATCTTTTCGGGCATAAGCCCTCGACTAGCACAGTCGGCTGGATTGTCTGAGGTTGATACATGATGCCACTCTGAAGGACTTAGTACCTCCAAGATTTTAACCACTCGATTCGAAATGAAGGTTTGTAATGTGTAAGGAGGAGTACGGATCCACCCTAAAACGGTTGTAGAATACGAGAAGGCTAAAATTCGGTTAATCGGAAGCGAGAGGACAGAAGAGCAAGAAAAGCTCAATATACGAGCTGCTAAGACAGCCGCACAGAGTTCCAATCGAGGAATGGTCAAAGTTTTTAGAGGTGCGATGTGTGATTTCCCAATCACTAAAGAGATGTTAGCAGAGTCAGTAACTCGGTGGTAAGAGTTGAGGTAAACAACTGCAGCATACCCTTTCTTCCTTGCATCGGCAAATGCAACGAATGTTATTTCAACGTCGATACGAGATTAGAGCACGAGGTATAGATATTTGAGTGACTAGAGGCAATTGAGCAACGAAACGTTCCCATGTGTGCTTGAGATCAGGTGGTATCTCTTCATCCCAACTAACACCAGACAGCCAAAGTAGCTGGATATGGCATTTAGCACACTACAGGAGACAGCCAACCTAATGGGTCAAATAACTTTGAGATATCAGAGAGGATTGCCCGTTTAGAAAAACAAGGTGTAAAAGAAGAGAGTTTCGGATCACGGCAAATTTTGTACGAAAGGAATATTGCTAATTCTCAGTTATCACATAATAGCTGTATAATATATCCTAATAACATCTCTCTTTTTACTCATTAGAAACAAGTAAATGAGTTAAATATTGCTGTAACTTATGAACAAATCAACATAGATTTTGTTAGGCAAGTCAATTGGAAAGAAGTTGGGAAAAAACATGCAGCTGGGATATAAGAAAATAGTTTTACTTATTAAACTTGATACATTCTAGTTCTCATGATTCCAATTCTACAAGTTCATACTGGTTGAGTTAAATAAAAAATAACAGGCTACATGTGAACTAGGCTTGATAGTTTACCCCTATAGTAAGAATAATTATGACTAGAGAGGTTGATAGAAAGTAACACAACAATACTGTCACCAATTTATAGTCTAATTAACAAATTTATTTCGACATTTTATATGATCAGTGTTGTGTTAACATAGAAAGAGTATAATCTCTACTAGCCACATTTTTACAAGAGTATTCATTAATTGAACATTAACAGCTGTAAAGTGACGGAATAATCCTAGCAGGTGTGATAAGGTTGGTCAGGTTGACATACCTTTGTCCAGGTCTCAAAACACTGTTTGAGACTGGTATATTTACAAGTCCAAGATCAATGGTTAAAACTGATAATCCAGATTTATTATTCTTTATTGTGATTGTCTTAATAGAGTTATCATATACTATTAATAATGTTAAATGTGTGTAAAACAAAAAAAAAAAATTAATGCCAATACTGGGCAATACTCGCCAACTTAAAATCTTCTCGCAGCTAAACGGGAAAGGGGATATATAGTTTTAGGGCAAAAAGTGACAAATTATTTTTATTTTTGAATAGAGGCAAAAAAAACTTCGCCAAACCAAGAGTTAAAAATATCTTAGCTTATCCAGGCACTACTTGGTTGATCGTAATAATTGTCAGATAGTGCCTATTCATGTTCACACACCAGGTGGGTTGGGGGAAGTGGGGCAACACACGGAGTTTAAGAAAGAGGGATGTACATGGCAGGAGTGCCTGAGGGTTAAGTGAGAGAGAGTGAATTGGGAAACGGATAATGAAGGTTCAACTGTAAATCTAAAATAAGAGAGATTTACAAATAATTAAAATATTCTGAATGAATTTTTATAATATAAAATTTTAATATATTACAAAGAACAAAACATATATTTATTATAAAAAGGAACCTTAAATAAAAACTTATTTAAACAAGACTAAGAATTACATCAGTTTGTAGGGAAAACTCAACATTATTTCCTAAACACATTAGGGGACATTTTAATTTTAAATAAAGCTTTCAATTATATCACTTAAACAATTATTAATAATATTTTTTTTTTTTTTTTTTTATAAAATATAAGAAATTTGGTGGTATCAGTGCTTTAGATTCTCAAAAAAGGCTATTTGAGATAGTCAATATACTATAATTTTCAATTATTTCAGATAATTCCAAAAATAAATTGCTAATAATTTGAATCAATTTAATTTAGTCTTAATTGCTTCCAAAGAATATAAATACATTCATATGAACAGTAATTGCATTGGATCAAATGATTTAGATTAACAATTTGACAACACAGTTAGGTCATGAATAGTGAAACCTAACTCATGAATGAAAACACATACAAAGGAAAGCAGTTAAGTAAGTATCATTTTTATCAATAACAATTGTACTTTAATAATTTAAAAAAAAAATCTATAAAAATAGCATACAAGGGCTGTGGGCGAGCTATTATCAATATAAATATGAAGGGGTTAAAATGAGTAATCCGACTCTGAGTATAATTTTGGCAAAAATAGTCGGATATTAAAATAAGTACTAGTTCAGTTTCTAGCTGAACTATGACTTATGCAGCAGAAGTTCTGGCTCATTAGCAGAAAAAGTTACCCCAAGAAATAGAATCGGTGTTCACTAAAACTTTTGTTTTGCAAAAATTAATTTAATATTTCACCACCATTTTAATCCACTCAAGTAATATAATCATTTTTGTATTAGTAAATATATTTTAGTTAACTAATAGCAAACCCATCTTGATTCTTCTATTTCTCCCTTTCCTTGCAATTTCATGAAAGCCCAATTGCTGCAAAAGTAAAAATCTTTTAAATTGACTGCCAACATAAAATGTAATCACTGCGCTGATAACATAAAAGTGACAGATGGCCTTAAATTTAATATTAAGGGCAAAACAGTTATTTAATTAGTAGAACAGTTGTTAAAACAAAATCTATTAGCACTGAAAAAAACTCCTGTAAATAAAATATTAATCATATATATATAACCAATATAAATTTAATTATTATTATTATTTTTTTTTTTTTTTAAAGACGATAAATCATATCAAATTAGTTTTAACATTAGTGAAAGAATAACTATACACATTAAATTACAATAAAATTCAGTCAAAATTAATAGTGAAGTTATAGGTATTAATACTTCTTATGTGATGCCCACATCATTAATATTAATATTTTGTAATAAAGGTTAGTGTAGTTTAATTTATTTTGTTGGACAGATTACCTAAAATTCATATAACAACAAATATCATAAAAATGTGCGTTAAATTACAAATTTTTAAGAAAAATTTAATAAAATAATATAAAATTCCATTGGTAGAATGAGATTTGAAATAAATTTCTTGTCTATGACATAAGTAAACAAATTATAATAGATGAGAAAAATATAAATAATAATCATAAAAATAATCAGCAGGAAGGAAAAAACCCTTTTTTCAGATTTATTTTTTCCATAATTATTATATATACAGAGATAGACTTAAAAAGAAGTTAATTTTAAATTATCAATTATTTTTATTCATTATTATTTTTAATAATAAATGATTGGGGTAAAATTTTTAAACAAAAGTTAAAAATCGTTGCTGTTTATATTAGGTTTATGTTGTGATGTATTTACTCTGAGATATCATTAAAATGAACAATAATATATATATATATATATATATATATATATATATATATATATATATATATATATATATATATATATATATATATATATATCTAGGTATATATCTAGGTATTTTGTATATATATATAAATAGAATACAATGTTAATTTAAACAAATTAAGATGTGATGTAAGTTCAGAAAAACATTTTAATGATTAGTTAATAAAAATAATGTACTTGGTATTTTGAAATATTGACCAATAGGATCTAATTTATCAGAGATCTGTGAAGTGTTTTGGTCAATTTTTATGTAACAAATAATTTTAATAATATAATAACACTTCTACATTATCTTATTTATTTAAAAACAAGGCAGTTTGTTTTGTTTGCACCTCTCTATCTAATTTTCACAATATTCGATAAAAAATTATATAAAAGCATCATCAATTATTAATCTAAAATAATAATAATAATAATAATTTCTTAAATTAATTTTAGCTATTTACAAATCAATAACTATTATTATCTAATTACACAAATTTATATATACTACTGTTATATAAATATTTATTAATATAAAGCTAATTAAGTTATATACATGTTAAAAAGGAAACAAAAAAGCATATTTGTGAGATCTAGCAAAACAAAACAAAAAATAATAATAATATAATTATATTCATCTAACTTATAAATATTTATTTAAGTGTCTTTATTTTTATCTTATTTATTTGTTTTACTTCCATACAAATGAATTTAAAAACGAATTATTTCAATAATAAATAAAACTAGTGTTGAATATGATTAAAAATGCATCTATTCTGAGTAAAACTTAAAGATAAATGGTAAAACTAAGTTAGTAATATTAACCGAGATTTTTTGAAACTAACTTATAGTAAATAAATAAAACTCGAAGATCAAATTAGTCAGTTTATAATACTATACTATAACAAAGAAACACAATAACTAATATTTACCCATGAAGGTTGCTGTGACACCCAAGTACTTCAGGATAAACCAAGGAACTTAAGGTAATAGATCAGACGAGGGGCAAAGTATGCACTTCAAACCTTAACTGAGTAGTAGTAGAACGGGAGGACAAACCACTTGCATGAACCTATCAACTAAACCACTTATTTGGGCCTTTGTTAACTAACCACATATATTCGGTGTGATAAATAGTAAGCCTTGTAAATTAAAATACAAAGGCATGGGATCAAACCTATGGCTTAAGCACCTAGGCAAATCTAAATCCCTAACATTGAACCAACTTTTAAGTTAACAATGAACAAAATTTACTCCTCTGATCATGCCCTTAACATGAGATACGAACCCTCTATTGCAGTGGTTCCCAAGCTGTGGGTCGCAGAAGGATTTTTGGTGGGTTGTGGAAAAAAGTGAACGATTATGTCATGGGTAAATTGTAAACATAATTTCTTGATTAGTTGGGTCTTTTAAGGAAATGTAAACGCCTCACTTTTGTAATATTTTGATCCCTCCTTGGATAATTCTCAAGCTGACTGACTAGCTGATTACATTGTCATGGTTATTGTTTATATAAAGGTTTTTACTGCTACGTATCATTGAATCTTATTGATTCTCGTCAATTCTCCTGAAATCAGGTACTGTTAATTGCACAATTAGTTAAACATTCCAAAACATTCAGTTTTATATAATTATAATTATACCCCCTAACAACACATTACAACTTACAAATTCGAAAAAAGCTCAAACATTTTTCAAAGTTGTATGTTGTAATGTGTTTTTAGGGGGTATACTTATATTTATAATTATATAAAACTGAATGTTTTGGAATTTTTAACTAATTGTGCAATTAACAGTACCTGATTTCAGGAGAATTTACGAGAATCAATAAGATTCAATGTTATGTAGCAGTAAGAACCTTTATATACAGCAATACCCATGACAATATAATCAGCTAGTCAGTCAGCTTGAGAATGATCCAAGGAGGGATCGAAATATCGCAAAAGTGAGGCCTTTACATTTCCTTAAAAGACCCAACTAATCAAGAAATTATATCTAAAAGGAACCACCTACTTATTTATTGTAAACATAACTTCACGTGCCGTAAATATTAACCTTAATCTTTTATAGTGCAATTTTGTACACATAGACTTCTAGTAAAAGTCCCTTATTTAACTGCTATGATGCGTTATTCTTACCACCTCTAATCACATAATTTTAAGGAATGTTGTGGTATTTCCTGTTCTGTGGGTTGCAAAATATTTGAACAACCAAAAGTGGGTCCCTAGACACAAAAGGTTGGGAACCACTGCTCTATTGATATGCTGTTATCACTGCAAGATCTTATACTTCAGCTAATATTTAATACAAATTGGTTTCAGCCACTTGTGTTTCTTATTGTTTAAAAATAAACGGACCAATTAGGGTCTTTGAGTTAATTCTTTTGATTTCCACTCACTACGAATAAACAAAATCTAGGCTGAAATTACGTAACTTAGTACTACAAACTGGTTTGAAAATAAACTCAAGTTTACTTTCAGAGTTCTAATAAAAATGGTTTTCATGACTGAGATTAGATAATTATCATCTAATTTATCATCACCTTAATATCACTTACTAATTTAAAGCATTTGCTATCCACTTATAAAAATATAATATATACAGAAGAAAAGTTATAAATATTACGTATGTAAAAATTATTTGTAGAAGCAAATAAATAGCATTATTTACACAGGGTTAAATATTTACAGGGGACATTTTTTGTCTCAATTCATGTCTATAAGTAATAAGGCTTATTTAAAAATATACTCCCAAGATCTAACTGTATTAATTTATTGGTGATAAATTATTGTGAGATAAAAGTCAGAATCTATCTACGTATGAAGAATGTAGAGAGTCTAAATCGATTAATATAATTTAAATATTGATATATTTTCAAGTTAATTAATTGAATCTGTTAGCACATTCATTCACATGATCCCTCCTTTTTTCATTGCTGTACGAAACATATTGATAGATTTGGAAGAGTAGGTATTAAAAATATACCAAAAAAGTTTATATACGAGTGGAAAGTGGTCGTTACTCCAAAATGTATAAGAAGGTTCACATTTTTGTTCTCACCATACATTTCCTTAGTCTTTCTCAAGAATTAATGTGTGACACTTTCAGGAGAATACAACAAATATATTATCTACAGCTATGCCGAAATGAGTTAATTAATGACAGTGTGAAATATTTCACAGAATATATTCTAATTAAGTTATACTCCTAGAGACTTTCAAGGAATCGTTAATTTCGAAGAATGAAAGGATAAATTAAAAAAAAATGAGGTCTATAGAAGAATACTTGGCACTTCTTTAGACTGTTACTCCTCGTATAAAAAACAGAAGGGAGTACAATCTAAAGAAGATGTATGGAATGTTCTTTAGACTGTTACTTCCCTTATAAAAACAGAAATATGAAATTCCTTTGTCCCAAAGTACATTCAACTAAACATCTCTTTGACTTAATAGGTGTTTAGACAAAGGAATGTATAAATAATTATATTCATTTATATTCTAAATAAACTTAAGAGAGTAACAATCTAAAGAAGTACTGAATACTTAAAATAGAATTCTAAATCCATCCATGAGAGTTAAGGGGGAAAAATCTTTTATAAGACCTTCTCCCACATCTCCATATAATTTTAATTATCCTCACCCTTATTTATTTATATGACTCAAAAACTAAGTCAAAATACAACTGCCTTTTTTTCTATAAAAAAAAGGAGCAGAGATAGAGGATTGTCAATATTGTTTATAGGAGCCTCTTTGAAGTGTCTTATGTCCAATTCCACACCTGCTCCCTAGGGTAATAAATTAAACCAATCATATTACACTACTCAGCCTTAAAATACACTTGTAGATATCAATTAGCTACTTGGTATATACCAAGTTAAAATTTTTTTTTTTTTTAATTATTTCAGGTGGTTCATGGTGTTTCAATTTTACAAATGGAAGACGTAAAAATGGAAGCCTAAGGATAACAAAATACAGTTTAAGGATATGTGCTTTTACGATGACTAAATAAACAATACTCTTTTATTTTTGTAGGTTGATGTGATTATTGAAAGAGGGACATTAAAAATGTGGTCATATCAAATGTACAAAAACCACTTTAGTAATATGAGTCAGGCTCACATAAACAAATGTAAAAAAGAAGATTCCATGTTTAAAGTTAATCCTAAACAACTCTAGACAATTTTGCCGACACCTGGCAAATAAAACTAAACATGTTGTGCATTCCACCTTCCTCTCAACTAAAACTAGGTTTCACTTATTTTGTGGAAGGTTTAAGCAGCTAGAGTGGAATTAATTTAAAATTGGGAATATTTCAAGTTATTTTAAGTCTCCCGGCTGTGGGAGAACTATTTTATGTCAGACAGGAGTCTCTCGTTTATCGTGTTCATGAGTATGTCTCGAAGGAGAGAGTTTGATACGAACTTGTTCTCTCGCCGGATCTAAAGCTAATCTGTGTCGTGGTGAGCAGCATATATGACTCGGAGGTGAGACTGTAGCGTAGACATGACTTGACCGAGACGATCTGTCAGACAGTATGTCTCGACAGTCAGAATGAGCCTCGGATACATGACACGAACAGCATTCTGAAACTACAGAAGCATATCTACCACTATCAGATGCTTCGGCACCGATGACCAAACGCTCTAACGGTCTTTTAGCACATCTGTTAACTCTGAATAGATCACTTGCACTATCAGAACCTCCACCGTCTCCGGCTCTCCTACCCACACCTCTTAATCTTCTTTGCTTCTTAAAAAATTTCCTAGCTACGACATTTTGGTGAGGGTTATAAAAAGAATCTTCCGTCACAACCCTATTTGCACTATACTGTCTTCTATGCAAATCTATTAAATTCGTTTTGAGTGTCTCTCCTTGTGGTTCAGGCCGACTCGTGATGGATTTGAGTCCTATACTGTTGGTCAGACTGTTTCGAGGTGAGGAGGGTGGAGCACATCTAGAATCCCTAACATTTCGTGTTCTAACCAATGGCTTGAGAGTGAACCAAACTGTGCGAACATCACTCCTTGAAAAACAGTAAAAGTAAATAATGAAAATGCCCAATAGCACGACAAGAATACAGTAGATAATACTGAATATTGTTTCTTCATAGGGTAGTCCGATAGGTTTCAAGACAGATAGAGCGGCTGTAGTCCAGATGAGAGAAAAAGTTGAGATGACAATGATGAGAGCTTTGAGATGAACACAAGGTGAGTGTTCAGGGTCCTCTAGATGACTGCTTGGGGTGGCCACACTACGTACACTGGCTCGTTCAGTCATCTCTGTACAGCCAGGTCCAAGGCAACGTTCAGTACCACTACTTGTACACCGTTCAGCCGATGCACCTCCTTCTAGCAGCTCTAGATCGGTAGCTTGTGTACCTTCACTTAACTGACCATTGGAATCCTTCTCACCTGCAGCTGATCTTACCTATAAAAAAATAATTTATTTCTTATAAATTTAGAGACAATAATTTCTATTAGTATGGTGTATTATGTAGAATCAGATTAACATCTTGATTATTTCATCCGGCTTCAACCTGACGTTTTTCAATAAAATTATGTGTTAATGTTTCTGCACTTAGATTAGTGCACTAAAAGAAATTTATATACATGCTATTTTGATCTGTTCATTATTATTTACCATAACTAACACTATAAACACATAGCTAGTAGATTTTTATCAATTTAGAGAAACGATATTCTCCTTATTGATCATACCTTGATAAAAGAAGAATTTCAAGAGGGGGAAAAATGTTTCTTACCATAAGAGACCTCGTGACTATGAAGACAAACAGAGCAAAGATGGGTACCAGTAGTGGAGTGAACCCTGGTCCAGGACCCAAACAACAATAGGTAGGAGCTGCATAGCCCGATGGATTGACAGCACCTGACAATCCTACGAGAAGACTTGCTACTCCCCATCCAACCAAGTACTGTCCTAGAGTTGGCTGGCCTACCGGTTCAGCTTCACTCACACTACCACCTACAACGGCTTCCCTTCTTCTAACACCACGATGTAATCCACTAAACAACAACAAATACATATTATATAACTCATTTTTACACCCTTATTTATCTAAAAAAAAAAAAAAAAAAAAAACATTTTTAAGAAGAAAGTTGAATCTTTAAAATAGCGAGATCTCCATTCCTTTGAAATTGGGAAGGTGAGTTTTCTAGGTAGACCAAAATTGTGGGGTCTGCTAGGATTGTCCTCCCTGCCCTACTACAATTTCTTGATTAAAATATATAGAAGGAATAATTGGCTTACTTAATTGATATGGCCATCCAGAAGAGAGAACAGAGGGTAAAGTAGTGAATCAGAAGACCTATACTCTGACAGACATAAACATCCTCAGTCTGGTACATGCCCAAGCTAAACAACAGAATAAAACAAAAACATTAAACATATCAACATTTTAAATAAAACACTTTAGGAATGATTTAATACACACAAAAATTCTATTTAAGCTTAACCGCATACCTGAATATGATACAGAGAGAAGAAACGGCAATCCAGTTGTTGGCAAGCGAATGTTTCATCTTAGATGTAATCATGATGGAACTGTGACATACAGCATACGTAAAGGAAGCCACAAGCATACATGTACATCCAATAAATGTACCGGCATACACAAATGGAGATGCATAACGGGATTTGGCTTGCTCTCGCCTGCACAAATAAAGTTAAAATAAATTAATAATTAAAAACAAATGGGTAATAGTTTACTTGTTGCATTATAATTTTTGAGTGATAAGCTGATACGATGCTCAATGTAATTTATCACAAATTCATATTGATAATTTAGATAATTACCTGTGATGAAGATTAGATTGATGAGTATCTCTGAGTAGAGTATAGTAGCCGAGACGATTACAATGTAATACAAGGAGGTCGTGGACAATATGAGAGGGTTGGCAAGCCTGAGTGGACCATCTCCTAGCTACAGGATCCCACCACGCTGGCCTAACTCTGCCACCTCCTCCGACAACTCCACCCAGTGTTACTACTACACTACCACCTCCAACACTGTTCTCCTTTACTCCAACTAAAAAAAATAAATAATAATAATATCAGATATACCATTGATACAAAGTTATTAAAGCTTAGACAAAAATGACTGAAGATAAAAAGTTATTGATCATCAATTAATAATCATAATAATAAATATTGTTTATAAAATCACTATCCTTATATTCAAGTATTATTTTTATGATTACTGGGGGGAAAAAAACAACAACAGACAATTGTAATATTTATACTATCTGATCAGTGAAATAAAACATATTGTAAAATTTGTTATTTTACCAACTAGTAATATACAAATATTTACCGAGTTTAGTAGCTACAATGGACGAAGCTACTGCTGTAGTGGTGTTAGCATGTGAAGGGAAGAGTTTATCATTATCATACATGGCTACTAGAAGCTGATAAAACTGGCCGGCTTGAACTTGATGTACTACACTTGCAGGGATCTCAACTGACGCTTCCAGTACCTGGTAACAAACAACATAATTATTTAGCACATAATCTAATTAACAGATAAATCTATGAACCAAATCACGTTAAAAATGAGATTGATTAAAATCTGAAATTGTCTCAATATGAAAGGCAAAAATGAACTCAATAGCTCAAGACAATATTAGTAAATTTTATAAAGCTGAAAATATGATGAACTAAGACTATAAAATGTTTTACCTTATCTTGTGGTACATTGTTAAGTCCGCTCTTATTTCCAACACTGCATTGGAAAAGTCTATCAGATGGTTTTCCACTTAATCCTCTAAGCCAGGTGCAGGTCATTCCAACAAAGCTTTCTCTACTTACTGGAAACGCCTCTACTGCCATGTTGGCCTGAAAGTTAAACAATTTATTACAAAAATGTATTCACAATGTTTGCTATTATAGTTATTAGTAGAACTATTATGTAGAAAATATAAAAAAAAGAGCAAAATTAATTAGTTAAAATAGTTATTCCAGGACAAAATTAAAGTATCTAAAAATATGTATAATCTCATGAAAGAAGTTTCCTAATAAATCCTGTTAATAACTTTTAAACTGCCCATACTTCAATTTTAATGAAAGTAACATTTTAGAATCTATACACATGTTTAGCAAACTCGCATTGTACTTAATAGACTCTGTACTGTAGTATTAATTAGCCTATTGCCATTCTTGTTTTCACTGTAATCATTTGGTAAATACCTTTAATCATTTTTAATTAATTGACTATGAGTAAATTCCATAATATTGTGGTACAAAAACCTAACAAGTTCCATTCCCAACCTATGTGAAGGAAGGAATAAAGTCTCTAGCACTATTAATGGGGTTTATAAAAGGAGTTTAGTTAGGAATCTTGGTCAGCATTGACTTTAGACCAACTCATGAAGTGCAAAAAACTTTAGCCCTTCTTGAATTCCCCTCAACTTTTTCTCCATCAAATTTTCTACATATTATAATAATAATATAATGCTTCTTATGAAACACCAATTCTTAATAATGTAAATGATTAACGACGTTTGCACAATATAAGTTACCTTGTGAGATTCAAGAGAAGGGATAAATTGTGTTACTGTCTCTACGGTTAGAAGCAGTTTGCCACATGATGAATCAATATCCTGAGCATGAGAAAGTAATTCCTTGCTCAAATCCATACTGTTACTGATCAGATCCAATATCAGAACTCCAAGCTAATAACATAAAAAAATATTCAATTACTTTATTAATATACTTGTACATACATCCATACAAACTAGTTTAATTAAACCAAACAACATATAAAGCCATTGAATCACTCAATTTATGATGTCATAAGTGTCAATTAGAGGAGAAACATAAGTGTATTGGAATTCAGTATTTTCTTATTTTGACATTTTTATGTTTAGGCTATGGAACATAAGTCAAAAACGTTACGTTACTTTTAGCTTAAAGACTCAGAAAAGTATAACAGGGAGTTAAAAAGCTATAGGAGGTGTGTAATCCAGTCTCCAGCTGTTGGGCCTCCCTCCACCACACATCATAGGGCCGAAGAGAGTCAAAAAGATTTATACGTGTGACAGGGAGTTAGGAAAGTATAGGAGGTTGCCATCAACTCTCAGCCCTCTCGGCCTACCTAGTATGAAGGCATATTAACAATTCGTAGAAGTCGGGCCGGCGCCTTTGAATATTTCATTTTCCTTTCAGTATTTTGTAATCAAGCCGCGGCAGTGCCGGTGTGGAGATAAGAATAAAAATGATCTTCCATCTACTTTTATCAATTACTTGAATAAATTACCGATTTTATTTCATTTTATGTCGGTAGTTTACGCAGAGAGAAAATATAAAAATATCTCACTGCCTTGCTGACTCGTATGCAAGAAGTATTTTTGAATCAGGTATAAGCTAAAAAAAAATGACATGCACATACCCTTTTCTCTTTGCTCACAAACTGGACAAAGTTTTCAATAGTCTGGGTTAGAAAAACGATATCCATAGGATCGACCAGATTGACTTTGTTCTCCAGAGTATAGTTGTGCAGTCTCTCAGCATTCTCTACGATATTACCTCTGATTGCAGTTAGGTTCATCTAAACACATATTCAAATATTTAAAATCATCCAAAAAAAATCTAGAACAAAGAAAAAATTACATTTTTGATATAAAATAAGCAATTAAGAACGAACCCTGGCATATTGTTGAAGTATCCTGGTTGTCTCTGAGACGTAAGGACAAACAGAAGTATTAAGAGATGACCACCTGCCATCCAGGGTGCAGTTATGGCGAGCATAACCTAGTCCAATCTCAGCTTGACAGGGAAGTTCAACCACATGACCTGCTACTGTCTTAGGCCAGCTGTATGAACCTTTATTATCAACAGTCACTAAAAACAAAAAAAGAAGATAAATATAAGATCATTGTATAGATAAGTAGTTCAGATGTTGTTTTAAGCACGAATTACACGCAAAAGCCAGTAGTGCAAATGGCTTGAAAGAAATGTCACCGTTCAGATGTTCAGTTTGGCTTGCACAATTGTAAAGTGATGAACCCTGAAAATTGTAGTTTTTGCTGTGTTCATAATGGAGAATTTGATTATGAACTAATTCTTGCAACGGCTGCAGTTTGCTTTGAGAAAAAAAGATCAAATTGAAGGCGAATAAAAGGAAATTGTCTACACCTTGATTGCTAAAAAGGGAATTGTTTGCTCATACAAATTTAATTGCTGAATTACACAGAGAGTCGGAAAATTTTCGCAACTATTTGAGTATGGATGAAGCCACATACTAGCATTTGCTCTAATATTTTAGAAGAGCCAAATCCAATATTGTCTAAATCACTATTAACATTAAAAGTCTTTGGAGGTGAAATAATTATACCTTTAAGTAGGATAAGATTGAATGTGAAGAATTGAAATTCTATAAACTCTTTAGAATTTCAAGTAGTTAAACATAATAAGTACCTGTTATTATCATTCATATATAAGTTATGTTATCATTAATATATATAAGTTAGTATAATAGACATTGTATTCCTAAAACTAAAATAAAGTAAATTATCATAATTATATTTTATTACTTAAAAACTATCAAATGATAAGGTCGGGGAACAGGTGGTCGAACGTCACACTCACCAATGCGCATGCCTAAGGTTGGAGATGAGGCTTAAGTATAATTTACATGCACACGCCAATACACCATCCTCAAGCCGATTTTCTGTATGGGACAGATTTACTCATGCCAAATTTGTTGGCTTAAACTAACTTCATGCCTGTGTTTACATGCAACGATTTACTTGCAAAAGCCAGTTAATGCAATTAGCTTGAGCGTGTAAACCGTGCTTACGAATAAAGAAGGCATCTCTCCACCTAAAGTAACTTTTTAGCCAGCATTTAACCACCAATTTTGAACTTTAACACCAAAGATTATTCCTCTTTTAGTAAAAGTGAGAAGTTGCACTAATATATTTTCCCAAAAAAGTGTGAGGAAATGCTAAGAGAACAATAACAAAAAAAAGATGTATAATTGAATTACCTGCAGGCATGCAGTACTTAGTGGAATCTGACAAAACTATAACAGACAGTGTACTAGAGTGATTGCCAGCACTGGATATCAGTTCACAGTTCCACTCTCCAGTATGATTCAACTCCAACTCTGATATTACCAGCGTACTAAAACAATCAAATTACAGTTTTTAAGTATAAGAATACATTTTTAAAAAGCATACATTTTTTTAGAACATTATTTTCTTTTACATAACTTCTTAAGACCAGATAAATTGTTATTATACTGTTGGTTTAAATATCATGTGCTCTCCTGAAGATGCTCCCGAATGTTATCCTTATTGAGACACATACACCACCAAAAGACCTGGAATTTTATTTTGACACCAACAGGGGAAGCCTAAATAATAGTTTATGCTACTATATTAAATAGGACTATTAAACAACAGAGCTACTATCGCTTTAAATCCAATATACTACACAGGTAGTCAAGCGAAAGCCCCTTAGTTCATGCCTCCTCTTATGATTGTTATTTTTTAGCGCCAATAAAATTCTACACATGTCTGACAACGTTAAATAGAGGCAATTGGTGAGGCTTGTAGTATCTATTGCAGCCACAAGATGTCAGAAGAATTTAGTTTTAAAAATATGTATGATTGAGATAATAGTAGATTGTGGTGTTTCCCATAAATCCAGGCCTGTGCCTTCTGTATTTCAAAGAGAAAGCACAAGTGGTTTCTCCTAGCTGCCGGATTTGAAAGGTTAAAAGAAGATCTTAATCATTCTAGGGATTGGGATTATAAAATTCTGATGACTAAATATTGTAGATAAATTAAGTAGAAGTAGTTACCTCTCAAGAAGTCCATTATTATTAGTTGTCTTAGTGTCTACTTGAGAAGGTGAGAAGACTGTGTGAGGATGTAGTCCAGCCCAGTACCAAGTAAGTTGGGAATCAGGTTGAAATAAACCTACGGCTGACACACGACAATCTAACTGCAAGGAATCTCCTTCAAATACAACCTAAAAAACCCATACCGAAATCATGAGACGGAAATTCTTTAGAGGATATACATAAGTCAATAGTAATTTAATTATGTAATACTTTTTGAAAAAGGGACTCAGATATAACAGATTTGAAAACATGATATATACCAATCTTTGAACCTTAAACTGTATTATTTACCTGATCTTGGTCAGGAGATAATTCAAGAGGAGCAGGTTGGTTGTCAGATAGCCAAGGACAGGATAGTGGAGGTCTGAGTTTTCGCAGTGGCTGATTCCTTAATTCTTTGGGACGAGCGCATTTGGGCATAGGATTAAGCTTCACTTGACCAGAAGCATTCCAACCTCCCAACCACCATAGATCACAGTCACAAACTAGAGGGTTATTAGATATATCACTGTAAACAAATAATGATTAAATAAATAAAAAAACAAAAAAAAACAATTAACAATAAATCTCAAAATTAAATACATGTAAATAATGATTAATGTAGTTTGTTGTATAAGGTGAAACTTACAGAGTCCTCAATATTAGCAAACTGTCAAAAGTCCCTTCTTTAACATGAGTTATGAGATTCTGACTGATTTTTCTGCAACAATCGACAACATGATAAAATAAAAGTAAACAAGCACA
Organism: Gerris lacustris; assembly: GCA_951217055.1. Taxonomy (NCBI): domain Eukaryota; kingdom Metazoa; phylum Arthropoda; class Insecta; order Hemiptera; family Gerridae; genus Gerris; species Gerris lacustris. The sequence goes on from OX578280.1 coordinate 28,594,762, forward strand.
CATCTACAAGGGTAATATAAATTACAAATGATTGAAGTGAAAAGAGCGGAACTAACCAATAGTTATTCTCTTTTAATCTAGGTTGTAGTAAAACTTCAAACGTGTAATGACATCTTGAGTAAAAGTGAAATTCAATACAAATTAATCATTTATCAAACAGACTATGTTTGGAGGTGAATATCATTCATCTACCACCTACAGTTTTGATAGTTTTCAGAGCTACAATATTTGATCTTGCTTTCGGTTGAACACAGAGCAAGTAAAATAATAGGCTTTATGACACAATATGGGAGAATTATAAAAAAACTACCAAGAATCGACAGAAATCATAAAAATCTTGGTTGTTGTGATTTTTTTAGTTTGCATATTGAAAATGAAAAATTAATTCTTTGTTTTCTCAAACAATATTAAAGTTACCTTAGTTGATCTAATATTCATAAATAACATCACATTATTTCCAGTTTTACAACTATTCTGTATGTAACAGATTATATTTTGTGAAATGTTTTCTTCGATCATTCATTGATGTCTGAAAAATAAAATAGTCTGCCAGCTTCCTAGTGTCCTATTATTGGACGAATGGTCCCTTGAGAATTGATCTGTTTCAATTCTCAGTAGAATCACAATTACTACAAATCAATATTAAATTGCACAGACCGTTAAAATTAATATGAGACCATTTGTGGTCTACTTTCAACAAACCATCCAAATCAGTTAAAGATAAAGTTGCATTCCTTTGCATGTGGAAGGAAGCAATGGGGGCGAAATATAGAAGAGTGTATTAATATTGGAATACCAACAATGGGCTAATTGTGACCTACCATCCAAATTTCATTACAATCACACAACTAGTTTAAGGTGGGACACAAAAATGTCAACAAATCTCTGAAACAGATTTCTAACCAGGAATTTTTGGAATTGGTGACAAAAACATTTTGTATTTAAGAATGATAATAATGCTTCTGCAAGCTCAAATGCAAAAATTATAAAAGCCATTACCCAGCCCACGAGTGAAAGAATTTGGAAATGTCTAAATCTATACTAGATAAAACAAAATAAAATAAACTTACAATTTTTCAAGACTGATCAAGCCATCAAACATCCCTCGAGTTATAACACGGATCTTGTTATGAGACAAATCTCTGCAACAAAAAGTTAATTAAATTAATGAAGCATATAAGTTTAAAATAACAATAAATATGATATTCATAATTTGTAGTTCTCGTACATAAAATTCAATGACTAGAGGATGAGGGATAATTTATTACTCCTTTGCATCATCAGGGAAGATTATGTGGAGAGGGAGAGACCTCTCATCGGAATGTATTCACTATCTGAATTGAACATTACATTTTTTTACAAAAAATTGCTTAATTTTTCAACTATTTTAAGGTTTTTATAGAGCCATATTTACAATCCCTTTGTAAGAAAAATTAAAAAAATCTGTAGTAAGCTTTAAAACAAATTATACTTTAAAATAAATTAAGCTTTAAAGAAATTAAAATCATCCATTCATCATTGAGATATTTAATGGAATGACTTGCATTACTCAATTCTCTTGTCTTATTATATCTCATGACAATTCATTCTAAAAGAGGACGCAGTTCTTCCATTGAACCAATTATTTAAACATATTGTTACGTGCATGCATTGTTTAAATACATGAAAATGCAGCTTCTCATTTTTCTGTCGTACTGCATTCTGATTGTACAGTCACTTCATACTTATAAATTTCAACTTGCTAAGCAGGATGTGAGCTAGATTATAATGTCACATATCGTTTACATCTTGTAAAACTATTTACTCCATACTACGTCTTTTTGCTTTCACACATGACACACATGAAATTTTAATCAGTATAATAGTATAATATAGTCTTACAGTCTTTTTAATCCAGCAAGTCCATCAAAAGCTCCTTCTTCTATGAGCTCAATTTCATTTTTATTCAGATCTCTGTAATAAAAAAAAAACAAAATAGTTAGTCCAAACTTTAAACTTGTTATTTATTTAATTCTAGAAATTTTAAAATAATAATATGTCTTTATTTAACTTAGCAATTAATAATAGTTAACTTAGTAGGTCATAAGCATTTAATGTAGCAGTTTTTCATATACAGGGTGATAAATATAATAAGAGCAAAGATTATAATTTTCTAGCAAAAAAAAACTACATTAGATATTGTTTATAGGCTGGTTTCAATCATTTTATTTTGTCACATTAATTGAACTGATATCAGTGCTGCACAGCATCTTTTGATTACACAAAAACACATCTTTTGATTCCACAATAACATGCATGAAAGCTTGTACTTCTTTAAACTAGAATGAGAGGGTATATTAGCAAGATGATGTCAAATAAAAGACAGTGAGAAAGTTTATACTAACTTTTCGCTAAATTTATTAGCATCATCAGAGCAAGAAACAAAATATGAAATAAAAATAATACAAAAAGATCGAGGTTGACTCTACAACATGTAATATAGAAATGAATGTAGGTGTGGTTGAAAATCCTTAAAATAGGAAAGGGTAAGGTATTTCAGGTAGGCGGATTAGAGGAACAAGATTTACTTAGGATACTAACTATAGCTAGGAATGCTATAAAGAAAAAGTACTTAGTTTTATGAAAAAAACATGGAAACCAAAAATAATGAAAATAACAAAAAACATGCATTGTACTAGAAATGATTAATAAAATTTGTATAACTGTTGCTTAGATTGTTAGAGTCAGTTGTGAAATTTATGGTATTGAGAGTTTTGGAAATGTAGTACATTTCTACGATATTTTGATTAAACTTTTAGGTTCTTGGGCACAAGTCTCAGTACCTTCAAAGTCAAAATTATGTTGAGTATTGGAGTAATGATTTCGACCTTTTTGTATTATTTTTATTTTATACTTTGTTTCTTACTCTGATGATGCTGATAAATTTAGCGAAAAATTAGCATAAACTTTCTCACTGTGTTTTAATTGACAGCATCTCACTAACATGCCCTCTCAATATACTTGAATTGTCACAAAACACCTCAATTACTAAATTAGAATGATTGCATGGCTTAAATTCTTCTTAAACTCTTTAACTACAGTAAGACTAAGATATTAATAATAAGAAAAGATAACTAAAACAAAGATATCTTACAATTTCTGAAGCTCATGGATGGGGAATGACTTAGTTACAACTCGAGATATACCATTGCCAGATAGATCCCTGCAAAATAAAAGAATATAATATTAAATCAAAAGTAACACACATAATAGGAGGTGGCGAAAAGTTCTAACTCTGTGGCACAAAAGCCAGTGAAGAGCCTAGGCCTGCTAAAGGGCTTATACAACTATAATTGTAATGACTGGGATGAGGTGTGTTGTTTTATAAAAAATAAATAATCTTCAAAGTCGCTGCTTCAACATAAGTAGGTACTCATATATACATATATAGGCTGGCGTTACAAGACTGGGGGACTAAGTCTAGGAATTGAACCAAGATCAGGGATCATCCCAAGTTGTGACTCCCATTGATAGGAGCTATTAAGACACCGGAGAAAAGGACTGCTCATCATCATCCAGGATGAGGTGCCTCCAACATACATAGAGACAATAATATTTGGCCTGCGTCACAACAAAAGAAACTTCTTTACTTTTGCACCCCCCATTGGTTCTAGACAGTAGCTATTTCAAGATTGAGTCTTATCACGAGAAATACTAAATCATATACAAAAAACTGTAGGACAATGAGTCCTACAGTTTTCTTAGCGTATATTTAATATTATTTTGTCTTAATAGTTAGTAGTAGTAGTAATCTAGTACTTCCTACTAGAACGGGTAGGACGAACCACTTGTTCGAACCTAGCAATTAGCCCATCTTTTAGGTCCATTTTACACCCCGTGGTGGAGAGTTCCAGCTACTTCACACATCATACTTTTGTACATTGTACCACCGAAGCAAGTATGGTGTGGTCATTAGTAAGCTGTATAAGCGAGCATCAAAGCGTGGGGCAAGAGTGCCCCGTAGGGGGTGTCCCTCGCCCTCCGTCCACGATTCATAGATACAATTGAGAGTATCATGGCACAGGATTGAACCCAAGATCTCGAGTTGCCTCGACTTATAGATAGCTGGACGAGCGCCTAGAGCCTCTAGGCCACGCTGGCTCCACTTTCTCTTAATAGTTAATTTCTCTTAGTCTTAAAAGTTAATTAGACTAAGGGATATTATATACACAAGTGACAAGGGTGATATTCCTTTGTCCCAAGGTACATTGGACTAAATATACCTTTGTCTTAATAGTAATTTAGACTAAGGAATATAATATGCTACTCTGTATATAACTTTATCAATACAAAGTTATAAGTTCTCCACAATCCAACATACATAGAGACAATAATATTTGGCCTGCGTCACAACAAAAGAAACTTCTTTACTTTTGCACCCCCCATTGGTTCTAGACAGTAGCTATTTCAAGATTGAGTCTTATCACGAGAAATACTAAATCATATACAAAAAACTGTAGGACAATGAGTCCTACAGTTTTCTTAGCGTATATTTAATATTATTTTGTCTTAATAGTTAGTAGTAGTAGTAATCTAGTACTTCCTACTAGAACGGGTAGGACGAACCACTTGTTCGAACCTAGCAATTAGCCCATCTTTTAGGTCCATTTTACACCCCGTGGTGGAGAGTTCCAGCTACTTCACACATCATACTTTTGTACATTGTACCACCGAAGCAAGTATGGTGTGGTCATTAGTAAGCTGTATAAGCGAGCATCAAAGCGTGGGGCAAGAGTGCCCTGTAGGGGGTGTCCCTCGCCCTCCGTCCACGATTCATAGATACAATTGAGAGTATCATGGCACAGGATTGAACCCAAGATCTCGAGTTGCCTCGACTTATAGATAGCTGGACGAGCGCCTAGAGCCTCTAGGCCACGCTGGCTCCACTTTCTCTTAATAGTTAATTTCTCTTAGTCTTAAAAGTTAATTAGACTAAGGGATATTATATACACAAGTGACAAGGGTGATATTCCTTTGTCCCAAGGTACATTGGACTAAATATACCTTTGTCTTAATAGTAATTTAGACTAAGGAATATAATATGCTACTCTGTATATAACTTTATCAATACAAAGTTATAAGTTCTCCACAATCAAATGAAATTTCAACCATGATGTGTTTAGGTTTTGACTTCTTGTTAATAAGAGATTATTTTGATATAGTGTATTTGGCTTATAGTCCTAATTCTTAAACTCTGTATTAATATTTCAAATCTTACTAAACCTTACTGAAATTAATATAAAATATATATAAAATAATATATCTCTTCTAGACACAGTAAACATAATGCCTCATTGTCTACAGTATTATCACTAACAATGAGAACTCATTGATGTAACACCTCATACATTCTAGATCTTTTAACAATACACATTTCAACAAAATAGTTGAAGAATGATGCCCCATTGTCAATAAGTTTATTGCATGAAGTAATGCATATCTATTATTAAATGTATTAGAACAATTATTTACAACCTGATAAATCTAACAATCGTTTCCATGAAACACTTTTTATTTAAATTAAAAATTATACAACAATTTATAACAAGGTAATTCAGAAGTCTCAAAAGGTACAAAATATTTTTTACAACCAATTCACAAGTAAATTAATCTTCAAAAGATGCAAGAGGATTGTTAACGGCGTTATACGTTTAAATTCAACTGTAAAATATAATAGTATGAATAATGAATTAAATTTTAGGCTTAGAAAAGACACTCGAACTTACATTTTGAATAAAACTACCACTATAAGGCAATACAAATTGTGATGTTGAATAGAAATTGGCCAGACTTAAGCAATACAGGTATATTTGAGTAATAGTATGCCTATTTTGTAAACAAATCCTTTCACTTATGTAATTAATTCAATTGTGTACAGGATTATAATACAAGTATAATCCAACTGCAATGATTAATAAAGTAAACTTACAGGCTTAGGATATCGGTGAGATTTGCATAGGAGTTGAGATTGAGTTCACCAATTGTGTTTATTCTTACGTCTCCGCCGCATTTCACTCTGATCCTGTCGAAACTTGATATCTTAACAAGAGCACATGAACATTTCACAGGACAAACTACCACATCTTGGCCGACACAAAGAGGCGACAAGTACAAACTCGCTATTAGACCTAGGTACAACAGCTTCAACCACAAACAAAACATTTGAAATCCCGTGAGCTATTCAATATCCAAACAAGCTATTTTCCTTTGAAACAATGCCTATAAGCACCCCAATCTCATAATCTAATTGCATAGAAATAAGAACGAGATTCAATCGTGAGAAATCCCCAATAGTTCTTTTGTACAAACATCGCGATTGTTCGTCAATTAACTTTTCCAAAGAAATATTCCCATAAACAGTACTAAACGATAATGCTTTTTACATTTGAGTACACATATTTAAAGAAATCAGTAGAAACGGAACTTCAAGTCACACATAAAATATATTTTCCCGTATAAATAATACACAAAAAACCTTCGGTGTGTAAATAAATAAAAGTTATTTTAACACAAAAACAGTCTATGACAAAAACAACAAATAAAAGAAAAGAAAAATACGTGAAATAACCTGGATCGTGCGTTCAAAAAACAACCAGAGTTAAATCATCATTTGAAAGAACTGCTCTCTTGCGGACAAATCAGGAAGTTGTCAACACCGCTAAACCGATCAATATTTAATTTAAAATTAACTTATTAAATCACTCAATCGTAGAAAAATTAAAATTTCCTTTAAACACAACTTATATCACTTTCATAGGTTAAAACGAGGTATAATTTTTAAGATTTTACTTACTTTAATATTAGCTACAGACAAATCTTCCGGAAGAGTAGGCCAGTACAAATAAGCAAAAAAGGGGGGAAAAATTAAATACTAAACTTTCTTTACACCATCGTTTAGAAGGGGTTTAGGGAAGCATTTTCCATATTATCATATCGAGTGCCACCGCTTGCTTCCCCCACCACCCCCTATTGAAGACCCAAATTTGGCCTATTCACTGTAACGCCAATATCTCCGGAACAAAGAGTGATAACGATGTGCGGTGTTTTTTAAAGTCTTCTATACCTATACACTCTCCTCTTATACCCATATCAATATGCTTTTCGCAGTCAAAGTGTACTAAAAGTTATAAAATCGACATTTCTTTTTTCTACTCTGAACAATTTTGATAATAACTTTTTTCCACGGGGTCGGCACTAAAAATGTGGTGAAATAAAACGTGTAGATTATTTTATTACCTTTAATTCGATGTATAATATGTCATAGCAACTCTAATGCAAGAGGGGGAAAAAAGCGGAAATAGCGGATGCGTGTAGTATGGAAAGCTGCTAATAGTGTTGACTGTGAACTCTATTTAGTCCAGGAAAATAAGGAATAATAGGGTAAATAATTTATAAAGTATTGAAACTGCGAAAAAACTCTTAAGGGTGTAGTAGTAAGAAACAGTAAAGTTCCCACCTCTTGAGGGCGGAGGGGGGGGGGGGGGGGGGTGCCCCCCTCGCTCCTCCATAAAATCTAAAAAAAATATTTTTTTAACCTTTTCTCTCAAAACAGTTTATTTTTTGAAGAGAAATGTTTTTGACAAAAATATTTTCCCATAATTCTGCATAAAAAAGGTCCAATGCATGTTTAAAGTGAGACAAACCGAGATATTGTAGTTGGAAAAAGATAAAAAATTGTAAACCGCATTTCTGCGAACCAACATATCTTAAAAACTACTCTTCCGATTTTAATGAAATTTAAATCGTAGGTCACCATTAGGCAATTGATGGTCCCAAATAAGTTTCAACCTTATTTACACCTATATCTTCAAAAGTACTAAAATTTTAAACTTTGCACATCAACATTCTTTTAACTGTGATACTTATGTGTGTAATTAAGTTTGTACATAAGTGCCTATATTAATTTGAATATTTTTCCGTTCATGTTATTGTTACTAACTTGTTTTTACTACGCCTACAGCAACTTCTAATTGCTGTAAATTTTATTATTTATCTCTCCGTCATTGTTGTTATCGATGTGTATGGTCCTACTTAAACCACTTTTAAATTTTATTGTGACCTTTAACCGCATGTAGTACTAACTGTGAAGCATGCTATAATTTGATAAAAAAAAACAACTGACACTGACACTGACCACACCACAACCACAACTACAACCTCAAACACAACCACAACCACAACCACAACCATCACCACAATCACAACCATCACCACAACCAAAACCACAACCATAACAAATACCACAACCACAAAAAATACCACAACCATAACTACTACAAATACCACAACCACAACTACAACAAATACCACAACAACAAATACCAAAACAACATCCACAACCACAACTACAACAAATACCACAACAACATCCACAACCACAACTACAACAAATACTACAACAACAAGAAATACAACATCACAACCACAACCACAACAAATACCACAACCACAACAACTACCACAACCACAACCACAACAAATAACATAACCACAACCACAACCATAACAAATACCACAACAAATACCACAACCACAACTACAACAAATACCAAAACAACATCCACAACCACAACTACAACAAATACCACAACAACATCCACAACCACAACTACAACAAATACCACAACCACAACCACAATCACAACAAATAGCACAACCACAACCACAACAACTACCACAACCACAACCATAACAAATACCACAACAAATAGCACAACCACAACCACCACCACAACCACAACCCCAACCACAACCAATACCACAACCACAACCACAACAAATACCACACCACAACCACAACAAATACCACAACAACAACCACAACCACAACCACAACCCCAACAACAACAAATACCACAACCACAACCACAACCACAACCACAACCACAACCCCAACCACAACAAATACCACAACCACAACCACAACCCCAAGCACAACAAATACCACAACCACAACCACAAAAAAAACCACAACCATCACCACAATCACAACCATCACCACAACCAAAACCACAACCATAACAAATACCACAACCATAACCACAACAACTACCACAACCACATCCACAACCACAACTACAACAAATACCAAAACAACATCCACAACCACAACCACAACCACAACAAATACCATAACCACAACCGCAACAAATACCATAACCACAACCACAATTACATTTCCAACCATAACAAATACCACAACCACAACCACAACCACAACCACAACAAATACCACAACCAAAACAAATACCATAATTACAACCACAACTACAACCCCAACCACAACAAATACCACAACCACAACCACAACCACAACAAATACCACAACCACAACAATTACCACAACCACAAAAAATACCACAACCACAATCACAACAAATACCACAACCAAAACAACATCCACAACTACAACCACAACCACAACCCCAACCACAACAAATACCACAACCCCAACCACAACAAATACCACAACCACAACCACAACCACAACCCCAACCACAACAAATACCACAACAAATACCACAACCACAACCACAAAAATACCACAACAAAAACTACAACCACAACCACAAAAAAAACCACAACCACAACAAATACCACAACCACACAACTACAACAAATACCACAACCACAACAAATACCACAACAACAACCACAACCACAACCACAACCACAACAAATACAACACCACAACCACAACCACAATAAATACCACAACCACAATCACAACAAATACCACAACCAAAACCACAACCATAACCACAACCACAACAAATACCACAACCACAACTACAACAAATACCACAACAACATCCACAAACACAACTACAACAAATACCAAAACAACATCCACAACCACAACTACAACAAATACCACAACAACATCCACAACCAACACTACAACAAATACCACAACAACATCCACAACCACAACCACAACAAATACCACAACCAAAACAAATACCATAATTACAACCACAACTACAACCCCAACCACAACAAATACCACAACCACAACCACAACCACAACAAATACCACAACCACAACAATTACCACAACCACAAAAAATACCACAACCACAATCACAACAAATACCACAACCAAAACAACATCCACAACTACAACCACAACCACAACCCCAACCACAACAAATACCACAACCCCAACCACAACAAATACCACAACCACAACCACAACCACAACCCCAACCACAACAAATACCACAACAAATACCACAACCACAACCACAAAAATACCACAACAAAAACTACAACCACAACCACAAAAAAAACCACAACCACAACAAATACCACAACCACACAACTACAACAAATACCACAACCACAACAAATACCACAACAACAACCACAACCACAACCACAACCACAACAAATACAACACCACAACCACAACCACAATAAATACCACAACAACAACCATCACCACAATCACAACCATCACCACAACCAAAACCACAACCATAACAAATACCACAATCACAAACAAATACCACAACCACAATCACAACAAATACCACAACCAAAACCACAACCATAACCACAACCACAACAAATACCACAACCACAACTACAACAAATACCACAACAACATCCACAAACACAACTACAACAAATACCAAAACAACATCCACAACCACAACTACAACAAATACCACAACAACATCCACAACCAACACTACAACAAATACTACAACCACAAGAAATACAACATCACAACCACAACAACAACAAATACCACAACCACAACCACAATCACAACAAATAGCACAACCACAACCATAACCACAACCACAACAAATACCACAACCACATCCACAACAAATACCACTACCACAACCACAACCACAACAAATACCACAACCACAACCACAACAAATACAACATCACAACCACAACCATCACCACAACTATCACACAACTATCACCACAACTACAACAAACACCACAACAACAACAAATAGCACAACCACAACCACCACCACAACCACAACAAATACCACAACCACAACAAATACCCCAACCACAACTATCACCACAACAACAACAAATATCACAACCACAACCACCACCACAACCAGAACAAATACCACAACCAGAACAAATACCACAACAACAACCACAACCACAACCACAACCACAACCACAACAAATACAACACCACAACCACAACCACAACAAATACTACAACAACAACCATCACCACAACCAAAACCACTACCATAACAAATACCACAACCACAAAAAAATACCACAACCACAATCACAACAACTACCACAACCAAAACCACAACAATAACCACAACCACAACAAATACCAAATCCATAACCACAATAACTACCACAACCACAACTACAACAAATACCACAACAACAAGAAATACAACATCACAACCACAACCACAACAAATACCACAACTATCACCACAACAACAACAAATATCACAACCACAACCACCACCACAACCACAACAAATACCACAACCACAACAAATACCACAACAACAACCACAACCACAACCACAACCACAACCACAACAAATACAATACCACAACCACAACCACAACAAATACTACAACAACAACCATCACCACAACCAAAACCACTACCATAACAAATACCACAACCACAAAAAAATACCACAACCACAATCACAACAACTACCACAACCAAAACCACAACAATAACCACAACCACAACAAATACCAAATCCATAACCACAATAACTACCACAACCACAACTACAACAAATACCACAACAACAAGAAATACAACATCACAACCACAACCACAACAAATACCACAACCACAACCATCACCACAATCACAACCATCACCACAACCAAAACCACAACCATAACAAATACCACAACCACAATTACAACAGCTACCACAACCACAACTACAACAAATACCAAAACAACATCCACAACCAGAACTACAACAAATACCACAACAACATCTAAAACCACAACTTCAACAAATACTACAACAACAAAAAAATACAACACCACAACCACAACCACAACAAATACCACACCACAACCACAACAAATACCACAACCACAACCACAACCACAACAAATACCACTACCACAACCATCACCACAATCACAACCAAAACCACAACCATCACCACAACCAAAACCACAACCATAACAAATACCACAACCACAAAAAAATACCACAACAACAATCACAACAAATACCACAACAACATCCACAACCACAACTACAACCACAACCACAACAACATCCACATCCACAACCACAACTACAACCACAACCACAACAACATCCACAACCACAACCGCAACAAATACAACCACAACCACAACCACATCCACAACCACAACCACAACCACAACCACAACCACAACAAATACCATAACCACAACCGCAACAAATACCATAACCACAACCACAATTACATTTCCAACCATAACAAATACCACAACCACAACCACAAACACAACCCCAACAACAACAAATACCACAACCACAACCACAACCACAACCCCAAGCACAACAAATACCACAACCACAACCACAACCCCAAGCACAACAAATACCACAACCACAACCACAAAAAAAACCACAACCATCACCACAATCAAAACCATCACCACAACCAAAACCACAACCATAACAAATACCACAACCACAATTACAACAGCTACCACAACCACAACTACAACAAATACCAAAAAAACATCCACAACCAGAACTACAACAAATACCACAACAACATCCAAAACCACAACTTCAACAAATACTACAACAACAAAAAAATACAACACCACAACCACAACCACAACAAATACCACACCACAACCACAACCACAACAAATACCACAACCACAACCACAACAAATACCACTACCACAACCATCACCACAATCACAACCAAAACCACAACCATCACCACAACCAAAACCACAACCATAACAAATACCACAACCACAAAAAAATACCACAACAACAATCACAACAAATACCACAACAACATCCACAACCACAACTACAACCACAACCACAACAACATCCACAACCACAACCACAACCACAACCACAACCACAACCACAACCACAACCACAACCACAACAACATCCACAACCACAACCGCAACAACCACAACCACAACCACAACCACAACCACAACCACAAACGTAACCACAACCACAACCACAACCGCAACAAATACCATAACAACAACCGCAACAAATACCACAACCATAACCACAACCACAACCACAACCACAACCACAGAGTCAGACACAGACACAGACGCAGACACAGACACAGACACAGACACAGACACAGACACATGGTGGACACAGACACATGGTGGACACAGACACATGGTGGACACAGACACAGACACATGGTGGACACAGACACAGACACATGGTGGACACAGACACAGACACATGGTAGACACAGACACATGGTGGAGACAGACACAGACACAGACACATGGTGGACACAGACACAGACACATGGTAGACACAGACACAGACACATGGTGGACAAAGACACATGGTGGACACAGACACAGACACAGACACATGGTGGACACAGACACAGACACAGACACATGGTGGACACAGACACAGACACATGGTGGACACAGACACAGACACATGGTGGACACAGACACAGACACAGACACATGGTGGACACAGACACATGGTGGACACAGACACAGACACATGGTGGACACAGACACAGACACATGGTGGACACAGACACAGACGCAGACACATGGTGGACACAGACACAGACACATGGTGGACACAGACACAGACACATGGTGGACACAGACACATGGTGGACACAGACACATGGTGGACACAGACACATGGTGGACACAGACACATGGTGGACACAGACACAGACACAGACACATGGTGGACACAGACACAGACACATGGTGGACACAGACACAGACACATGGTGGACACAGACACAGACACATGGTGGACACAGACACATGGTGGACACAGACACAGACACAGACACAGACACATGGTGGACACAGACACATGGTGGACACAGACACATGGTGGACACAGACACATGGTGGACACAGACACATGGTGGACACAGACACAGACACATGGTGGACACAGACACAGACACAGACACATGGTGGACACAGACACAGACACATGGTGGACACAGACACATGGTGGACACAGACACAGACACAGACACATGGTGGACACAGACACAGACTGGACACAGACACATGGTGGACACAGACACAGACACAGACTGGACACAGACACATGGTGGACACAGACACAGACTGGACACAGACACATGGTGGACACAGACACAGACACATGGTGGACACAGACACAGACACAGACACATTGTGGACACAGACACAGACACATGGTGGACACAGACACAGACACAGACACAGACACAGACACCGACACAGACACTGGTGGACAACTGGTGGACAACTGGTGGACAACTGGTGGACAACTGGTGGACAACTGGAGGACAACTGGTGGACAACTGGTGGACAACTGGTGGACAACTGGTGGACAACTGGTGGACAACTGGTGGACAACTGGTGGACAACTGGTGGACAACTGGTGGACAACTGGTGGACAACTGGTGGACAACTGGTGGACAACTGGTGGACACATGGTGGACAACTGGTGGACAACTGGTGGACAACTGGTGGACAACTGGTGGACAACTGGTGGACACATGGTGGACAACTGGTGGACAACTGGTGGACAACTGGTGGACAACTGGTGGACACATGGTGGACAACTGGTGGACAACTGGTGGACAACTGGTGGACAACTGGTGGACAACTGGTGGACAACTGGTGGACAACTGGTGGAACACTGGTGGACAACTGGTGGACAACTGGTGGACAACTGGTGGACAACTGGTGGACAACTGGTGGACACATGGTGGACACATGGTGGACACATGGTGGACACATGGTGGACACATGGTGGACACAGACACAGACTGGACACAGACACATGGTGGACACAGACACAGACACAGACTGGACACAGACACATGGTGGACACAGACACAGACTGGACACAGACACATGGTGGACACCGACACAGACACAGACACATGGTGGGCACAGACACAGACACAGACACATTGTGGACACAGACACAGACACATGGTGGACACAGACACAGACACAGACACAGACACAGACACAGACACAGACACAGACACAGACACTGGTGGACAACTGGTGGACAACTGGTGGACAACTGGTGGACAACTGGTGGACAACTGGAGGACAACTGGTGGACAACTGGTGGACAACTGGTGGACAACTGGTGGACAACTGGTGGACAACTGGTGGACAACTGGTGGACAACTGGTGGACAACTGGTGGACAACTGGTGGACAACTGGTGGACAACTGGTGGACAACTGGTGGACAACTGGTGGACAACTGGTGGACAACTGGTGGACAACTGGTGGACAACTGGTGGACAACTGGTGGACAACTGGTGGACAACTGGTGGACAACTGGTGGACAACTGGTGGACACATGGTGGACAACTGGTGGACAACTGGTGGACAACTGGTGGACAACTGGTGGACAACTGGTGGACAACTGGTGGACAACTGGTGGACAACTGGTGGACAACTGGTGGACAACTGGTGGACAACTGGTGGACAACTGGTGGACAACTGGTGGACAACTGGTGGACAACTGGTGGACACATGGTGGACAACTGGTGGACAACTGGTGGACAACTGGTGGACAACTGGTGGACAACTGGTGGACACATGGTGGACAACTGGTGGACAACTGGTGGACAACTGGTGGACAACTGGTGGACAACTGGTGGACAACTGGTGGACAACTGGTGGACAACTGGTGGACAACTGGTGGACAACTGGTGGACAACTGGTGGACAACTGGTGGACAACTGGTGGACACATGGTGGACACATGGTGGACACATGGTGGACACATGGTGGACACATGGTGGACACATGGTGGACACATGGTGGACACTTGGTGGACACATGGTGGACACATGGTGGACACATGGTGGACACATGGTGGACACAGTGATGGTGATGGTGATGGTTGTGGTGATGGTTGTGGTAATGGTTGTGGTGATGGTTGTGGTGATAGTTGTGGTGATGGTGATATTTGTATTTGTTGTGGTTGTGGTATTTGTTGTGGTTGTGGTATTTGTATTTGTTGTAGTTGTGGTTGAGGTTGTGGTATTTGTATTTGTATTTGTTGTGGTTGTGGTTGTGGTTGTAGTTGTGGTTGTGGTTGTGGTATTTGTATTTGTTGTGGTTGTGGTTGTGGTTGTGGTTGTGGTTGTGGTTGTGGTATTTTTTGTGGTTGTGGTTGTGGTTGTGGTTGTGGTTGTGGTTGTGGTTGTGGTTGTGGTTGTGGTTGTGGTTGTGGTATTTTTTGTGGTTGTGGTTGTGGTTGTGGTTGTGGTATTTTTTGTGGTTGTGGTTGTGGTTGTGGTTGTGGTATTTTTTGTGGTTGTGGTATTTTTTGTGGTTGTGGTTGTGGTTGTGGTTGTGGTATTTTTTGTGGTTGTGGTTGTGGTTGTGGTATTTTTTGTGGTTGTGGTTGTGGTTGTGGTTGTGGTTGTGGTATTGTTTGTGGTATTTTTTGTGGTTGTGGTTGTGGTATTTTTTGTTGTTGTGGTTGTGGTTGTGGTTGTTGTTGTGGTTGTGGTTGTGGTTGTGGAATTTTTTGTGGTTGTGGTTGTTGTTGTGGTTGTAGTTGTGGTTGTGGTATTTTTTGTGGTTATGGAATTTTTTGTGGTTGTAGTTGTGGTTGTGGTTGTGGTTGTGGTATTTTTTGCGATTGTGGTTGTGGTTGTGGTTGTGGTTGTGGTTGTGGTTGTGGTATTTTTTGTGGTTGTGGTTGTGGTATTTTTGTGGTTGTGGTTGTGGTTGTGGTATTTTTTGTGGTTGTGGTTGTGGTTGTGGTATTTTTGTGGTTGTGGTTGTGGTTGTGGTATTTTTTGTGGTTGTGGTTGTGGTTGTGGTTGTGGTATTTTTTGTGGTATTTTTTGTGGTTGTGGTTGTGGTTGTGGTTGTGGAATTCTTTGTGGTTGTGGTTGTGGTTGTGGTTGTGGTATTTTTTGTGGTTGTGGTTGTGGTATTTTTTGTGGTTGTGGTTGTGGTATTTTTTGTGGTTGTGGTTGTGGTTGTGGTATTTTTGTGGTTGTGGTTGTGGTTGTGGTATTTTTTGTGGTTGTGGTTGTGGTATTTTTTGTGGTTGTGGTTGTGGTATTTTTTGTGGTTGTGGTTTTGGTTGTAATTGTGGTTGTGGTTGTGGTATTTTTGTGGTTGTGGTTGTGGTATTTTTTGTGGTTGTGGTTGTGGTTGTGGTTGTGGTTGTGGTATTTTTTGTGGTTGTGGTTGTGGTATTTTTTGTGGTTGTGGTTGTGGTTGTGGTATTTTTTGTGGTTGTGGTTGTGGTTGTGGTTGTGGTATTTTTTGTGGTTGTGGTTGTGGTTGTGGTATTTTTGTGGTTGTGGTTGTGGTATTTTTTGTGGTATTTTTTGTGGTTGTGGTTGTGGTATTTTTTGTGGTTGTGGTTGTGGTATTCTTTGTGGTATTTTTTGTGGTTGTGGTTGTGGTATTTTTTGTGGTTGTGGTTGTGGTTGTAATTGTGGTTGTGGTTGTGGTATTTTTTGTTGTTGTGGTTGTGGTTGTTGTTGTGGAATTTTTTGTGGTTGTGGTTGTAGTTGTGGTTGTGGTTGTGGTTGTGGTATTTTTTGTGGTTGTGGAATTTTTTGTGGTTGTAGTTGTGGTTGTGGTTGTGGTATTTTTTGCGATTGTGGTTGTGGTTGTGGTTGTGGTATTTTTTGTGGTTGTGGTTGTGGTTGTGGTATTTTTTGTGGTTGTGGTTGTGGTTGTGGTATTTTTTGTGGTTGTGGTTGTGGTTGTGGTATTTTTTGTGGTTGTGGTTGTGGTTGTGGTATTTTTTGTGGTTGTGGTTGTGGTTGTGGAATTTTTTGTGGTTGTGGTTGTGGTTGTGGTTGTGGTTGTGGTTTTATTTTTGTGGTTGTGGTTGTGGTTGTGGAATTTTTTGTGGTTGTGGTTGTGGTTGTGGTTGTGGTATTTTTTGTGGTTGTGGTTGTGGTATTTTTTGTGGTTGTGGTTGTGGTTGTGGTATTTTTTGTGGTTGTGGTTGTGGTTGTGGTATTTTTTGTGGTTGTGGTTTTGGTTGTGGTATTTTTTGTGGTTGTGGTTGTGGTTGTGGTATTTTTTGTGGTTGTGGTTGTGGTTGTGGTTGTGGAATTTTTTGTGGTTGTGGTTGTGGTTGTGGTTGTGGTTGTGGTTGTGGTTGTGGTATTTTTTGTGGTTGTGGTTGTGGTTGTGGTATTTTTGTGGTTGTGGTTGTGGTTGTGGTTGTGGTATTTTTTGTGGTTGTGGTTGTGGTTGTGGTTGTGGTTGTGGTATTTTTTGTGGTTGTGGTTGTGGTTGTGGTATTTTTTGTGGTTGTGGTTGTGGTTGTGGTATTTTTTGTGGTTGTGGTTGTGGTTGTTGTTGTGGAATTTTTTGTGGTTGTGGTTGTAGTTGTGGTTGGATTGTGGTTGTGGTATTTTTTGTGGTTGTGGAATTTTTTGTGGTTGTAGTTGTGGTTGTTGTTGTGGTTGTGGTATTTTTTGCGATTGTGGTTGTGGTTGTGGTTGTGGTTGTGGTATTTTTTGTGGTTGTAGTTGTGGTTGTGGTTGTGGTATTTTTTGTGGTTGTGGTTGTGGTTGTGGTTGTGGTATTTTTTGCGATTGTGGTTGTGGTTGTGGTTGTGGTATTTTTTGTGGTTGTGGTTGTGGTTGTGGTTGTGGAATTTTTTGTGGTTGTGGTTGTGGTTGTGGTATTTTTTTGTGGTTGTGGTTGTGGTATTCTTTGTGGTTGTGGTTGTGGTATTTTTTGTGGTTGTGGTTGTGGTATTTTTTGTGGTTGTGGTTGTGGTATTTTTTGTGGTTGTGGTTGTGGTTGTGGTTGTGGTTGTGGTATTTTTTGTGGTTGTGGTTGTGGTTGTGGTATTCTTTGTGGTATTTTTGTGGTTGTGGTTGTGGTATTTTTTGTGGTTGTGGTTGTGGTTGTGGTATTTTTTGTGGTTGTGGTTTTGGTTGTAATTGTGGTTGTGGTTGTGGTATTTTTGTGGTTGTGGTTGTGGTTGTGGTATTTTTGTGGTTGTGGTTGTGGTTGTGGTTGTGGTATTTTTTGTGGTATTTTTTGTGGTATTTTTTGTGGTTGTGGTTGTGGTTGTGGAATTTTTTGTGGTTGTGGTTGTGGTTGTGGTTGTGGTATTTTTTGTGGTTGTGGTTGTGTTATTTTTTGTGGTTGTGGTTGTGGTATTTTTTGTGGTTGTGGTTGTGGTTGTGGTTGTGGTATTTTTTGTGGTTGTGGTTGTGGTTGTTGTTGTTGAATTTTTTGTGGTTGTGGTTGTAGTTGAGGTTGTGGTTGTGGTTGTGGTATTTTTTGTGGTTGTGGAATTTTTTGTGGTTGTAGTTGTGGTTGTGGTTGTGGTTGTGGTATTTTTTGCGATTGTGGTTGTGGTTGTGGTATTTTTTGTGGTTGTGGTTGTGGTTGTGGTTGTGGTATTTTTTGTGGTTGTGGTTGTGGTTGTGGTTGTGGTATTTTTTGCGATTGTGGTTGTGGTTGTGGTATTTTTTGTGGTTGTGGTTGTGGAATTTTTTGTGGTTGTGGTTGTGGTTGTGGTTGTGGTATTTTTTGTGGTTGTGGTTGTGGTATTCTTTGTGGTTGTGGTTGTGGTTGTGGTATTTTTTGTGGTTGTGGTTGTGGTTGTGGTATTTTTTGTGGTTGTGGTTGTGGTTGGTGTATTTTTTGTGGTTGTTGTTGTGGTTGTGGTATTTTTTGTGGTTGTGGTTGTGGTATTTTTTGTGGTTGTGGTTGTGGTATTTTTTGTGGTTGTGGTTGTGGTTGTGGTTGTAGTTGTGGTTGTGGTTGTGGTTGTGGTTGTGGTATTTTTTGTGGTTGTGGTTGTGGAATTTTTTGTGGTTGTGGTTGTGGTATTTTTTGTGGTTGTGGTTGTGGTTGTGGAATTTTTTGTGGTTGTGGTTGTGGTATTTTTGTGGTTGTGGTTCTGGTATTTTTTTGTGGTTGTAGTTGTGGTATTTTTTGTGGTTGT
This sequence comes from Gerris lacustris, assembly GCA_951217055.1. Taxonomy (NCBI): domain Eukaryota; kingdom Metazoa; phylum Arthropoda; class Insecta; order Hemiptera; family Gerridae; genus Gerris; species Gerris lacustris. The sequence continues at coordinate 28,614,971 of OX578280.1, forward strand.
GGTATTTTTTGTGGTTGTGGTTGTGGTTGTGGTATTTTTTGTGGTTGTGGTTGTGGTTGTGGTTGTGGTTGTGGTATTTTTGTGGTTGTGGTATTTTTTTGTGGTTGTGGTTGTGGTATTTTTTGTGGTTGTGGTATTTTTGTGGTTGTGGTTGTGGTTGTGGTATTTTTTGTGGTTGTGGTTGTGGTTGTGGTATTTTTGTGGTGTGGTTGTGGTTGTGGTTGTGGTATTTTTTGTGGTTGTGGTTGTGGTTGTGGTATTTTTTGTGGTTGTGGTATTTTTTGTGGTTGGGGTTGTCCCACAACCACAACCACAACAAATACCACAACCACAACCACAACCACAACAAATACCACTACCACAACCATCACCACAATCACAACCAAAACCACAACCATCACCACAACCAAAACCACAACCATAACAAATACCACAACCACAAAAAAATACCACAACAACAATCACAACAAATACCACAACAACATCCACAACCACAACTACAACCACAACCACAACAACATCCACATCCACAACCACAACTACAACCACAACCACAACAACATCCACAACCACAACCGCAACAAATACAACCACAACCACAACCACATCCACAACCACAACCACAACCACAACCACAACCACAACAAATACCATAACCACAACCGCAACAAATACCATAACCACAACCACAATTACATTTCCAACCATAACAAATACCACAACCACAACCACAAACACAACCCCAACAACAACAAATACCACAACCACAACCACAACCACAACCCCAAGCACAACAAATACCACAACCACAACCACAACCCCAAGCACAACAAATACCACAACCACAACCACAAAAAAAACCACAACCATCACCACAATCAAAACCATCACCACAACCAAAACCACAACCATAACAAATACCACAACCACAATTACAACAGCTACCACAACCACAACTACAACAAATACCAAAAAAACATCCACAACCAGAACTACAACAAATACCACAACAACATCCAAAACCACAACTTCAACAAATACTACAACAACAAAAAAATACAACACCACAACCACAACCACAACAAATACCACACCACAACCACAACCACAACAAATACCACAACCACAACCACAACAAATACCACTACCACAACCATCACCACAATCACAACCAAAACCACAACCATCACCACAACCAAAACCACAACCATAACAAATACCACAACCACAAAAAAATACCACAACAACAATCACAACAAATACCACAACAACATCCACAACCACAACTACAACCACAACCACAACAACATCCACAACCACAACCACAACCACAACCACAACCACAACCACAACCACAACCACAACCACAACAACATCCACAACCACAACCGCAACAACCACAACCACAACCACAACCACAACCACAACCACAAACGTAACCACAACCACAACCACAACCGCAACAAATACCATAACAACAACCGCAACAAATACCACAACCATAACCACAACCACAACCACAACCACAACCACAGAGTCAGACACAGACACAGACGCAGACACAGACACAGACACAGACACAGACACAGACACATGGTGGACACAGACACATGGTGGACACAGACACATGGTGGACACAGACACATGGTGGACACAGACACAGACACATGGTGGACACAGACACAGACACATGGTGGACACAGACACAGACACATGGTAGACACAGACACATGGTGGAGACAGACACAGACACAGACACATGGTGGACACAGACACAGACACATGGTAGACACAGACACAGACACATGGTGGACAAAGACACATGGTGGACACAGACACAGACACAGACACATGGTGGACACAGACACAGACACAGACACATGGTGGACAAAGACACAGACACATGGTGGACACAGACACAGACACATGGTGGACACAGACACAGACACAGACACATGGTGGACACAGACACATGGTGGACACAGACACAGACACATGGTGGACACAGACACAGACACACGGTGGACACAGACACAGACGCAGACACATGGTGGACACAGACACAGACACATGGTGGACACAGACACAGACACATGGTGGACACAGACACATGGTGGACACAGACACATGGTGGACACAGACACATGGTGGACACAGACACATGGTGGACACAGACACAGACACAGACACATGGTGGACACAGACACAGACACATGGTGGACACAGACACAGACACATGGTGGACACAGACACAGACACATGGTGGACACAGACACATGGTGGACACAGACACAGACACAGACACAGACACATGGTGGACACAGACACATGGTGGACACAGACACATGGTGGACACAGACACATGGTGGACACAGACACATGGTGGACACAGACACATGGTGGACACAGACACAGACACATGGTGGACACAGACACAGACACAGACACATGGTGGACACAGACACAGACACATGGTGGACACAGACACATGGTGGACACAGACACAGACACAGACACATGGTGGACACAGACACAGACTGGACACAGACACATGGTGGACACAGACACAGACACAGACTGGACACAGACACATGGTGGACACAGACACAGACTGGACACAGACACATGGTGGACACAGACACAGACACATGGTGGACACAGACACAGACACAGACACATTGTGGACACAGACACAGACACATGGTGGACACAGACACAGACACAGACACAGACACAGACACCGACACAGACACTGGTGGACAACTGGTGGACAACTGGTGGACAACTGGTGGACAACTGGTGGACAACTGGAGGACAACTGGTGGACAACTGGTGGACAACTGGTGGACAACTGGTGGACAACTGGTGGACAACTGGTGGACAACTGGTGGACAACTGGTGGACAACTGGTGGACAACTGGTGGACAACTGGTGGACAACTGGTGGACAACTGGTGGACAACTGGTGGACACATGGTGGACAACTGGTGGACAACTGGTGGACAACTGGTGGACAACTGGTGGACAACTGGTGGACACATGGTGGACAACTGGTGGACAACTGGTGGACAACTGGTGGACAACTGGTGGACACATGGTGGACAACTGGTGGACAACTGGTGGACAACTGGTGGACAACTGGTGGACAACTGGTGGACAACTGGTGGACAACTGGTGGAACACTGGTGGACAACTGGTGGACAACTGGTGGACAACTGGTGGACAACTGGTGGACAACTGGTGGACACATGGTGGACACATGGTGGACACATGGTGGACACATGGTGGACACATGGTGGACACAGACACAGACTGGACACAGACACATGGTGGACACAGACACAGACACAGACTGGACACAGACACATGGTGGACACAGACACAGACTGGACACAGACACATGGTGGACACCGACACAGACACAGACACATGGTGGGCACAGACACAGACACAGACACATTGTGGACACAGACACAGACACATGGTGGACACAGACACAGACACAGACACAGACACAGACACAGACACAGACACAGACACAGACACTGGTGGACAACTGGTGGACAACTGGTGGACAACTGGTGGACAACTGGTGGACAACTGGAGGACAACTGGTGGACAACTGGTGGACAACTGGTGGACAACTGGTGGACAACTGGTGGACAACTGGTGGACAACTGGTGGACAACTGGTGGACAACTGGTGGACAACTGGTGGACAACTGGTGGACAACTGGTGGACAACTGGTGGACAACTGGTGGACAACTGGTGGACAACTGGTGGACAACTGGTGGACAACTGGTGGACAACTGGTGGACAACTGGTGGACAACTGGTGGACAACTGGTGGACAACTGGTGGACAACTGGTGGACACATGGTGGACAACTGGTGGACAACTGGTGGACAACTGGTGGACAACTGGTGGACAACTGGTGGACAACTGGTGGACAACTGGTGGACAACTGGTGGACAACTGGTGGACAACTGGTGGACAACTGGTGGACAACTGGTGGACAACTGGTGGACAACTGGTGGACACATGGTGGACAACTGGTGGACAACTGGTGGACAACTGGTGGACAACTGGTGGACAACTGGTGGACACATGGTGGACAACTGGTGGACAACTGGTGGACAACTGGTGGACAACTGGTGGACAACTGGTGGACAACTGGTGGACAACTGGTGGACAACTGGTGGACAACTGGTGGACAACTGGTGGACAACTGGTGGACAACTGGTGGACAACTGGTGGACACATGGTGGACACATGGTGGACACATGGTGGACACATGGTGGACACATGGTGGACACATGGTGGACACATGGTGGACACTTGGTGGACACATGGTGGACACATGGTGGACACATGGTGGACACATGGTGGACACAGTGATGGTGATGGTGATGGTTGTGGTGATGGTTGTGGTAATGGTTGTGGTGATGGTTGTGGTGATAGTTGTGGTGATGGTGATATTTGTATTTGTTGTGGTTGTGGTATTTGTTGTGGTTGTGGTATTTGTATTTGTTGTAGTTGTGGTTGAGGTTGTGGTATTTGTATTTGTATTTGTTGTGGTTGTGGTTGTGGTTGTAGTTGTGGTTGTGGTTGTGGTATTTGTATTTGTTGTGGTTGTGGTTGTGGTTGTGGTTGTGGTTGTGGTTGTGGTATTTTTTGTGGTTGTGGTTGTGGTTGTGGTTGTGGTTGTGGTTGTGGTTGTGGTTGTGGTTGTGGTTGTGGTTGTGGTTGTGGTTGTGGTTGTGGTATTTTTTGTGGTTGTGGTTGTGGTTGTGGTTGTGGTATTTTTTGTGGTTGTGGTTGTGGTTGTGGTTGTGGTATTTTTTGTGGTTGTGGTATTTTTTGTGGTTGTGGTTGTGGTTGTGGTTGTGGTATTTTTTGTGGTTGTGGTTGTGGTTGTGGTATTTTTTGTGGTTGTGGTTGTGGTTGTGGTTGTGGTTGTGGTATTGTTTGTGGTATTTTTTGTGGTTGTGGTTGTGGTATTTTTTGTTGTTGTGGTTGTGGTTGTGGTTGTTGTTGTGGTTGTGGTTGTGGTTGTGGAATTTTTTGTGGTTGTGGTTGTTGTTGTGGTTGTAGTTGTGGTTGTGGTATTTTTTGTGGTTATGGAATTTTTTGTGGTTGTAGTTGTGGTTGTGGTTGTGGTTGTGGTATTTTTTGCGATTGTGGTTGTGGTTGTGGTTGTGGTTGTGGTTGTGGTTGTGGTATTTTTTGTGGTTGTGGTTGTGGTATTTTTGTGGTTGTGGTTGTGGTTGTGGTATTTTTTGTGGTTGTGGTTGTGGTTGTGGTATTTTTGTGGTTGTGGTTGTGGTTGTGGTATTTTTTGTGGTTGTGGTTGTGGTTGTGGTTGTGGTATTTTTTGTGGTATTTTTTGTGGTTGTGGTTGTGGTTGTGGTTGTGGAATTCTTTGTGGTTGTGGTTGTGGTTGTGGTTGTGGTATTTTTTGTGGTTGTGGTTGTGGTATTTTTTGTGGTTGTGGTTGTGGTATTTTTTGTGGTTGTGGTTGTGGTTGTGGTATTTTTGTGGTTGTGGTTGTGGTTGTGGTATTTTTTGTGGTTGTGGTTGTGGTATTTTTTGTGGTTGTGGTTGTGGTATTTTTTGTGGTTGTGGTTTTGGTTGTAATTGTGGTTGTGGTTGTGGTATTTTTGTGGTTGTGGTTGTGGTTGTGGTATTTTTTGTGGTTGTGGTTGTGGTTGTGGTTGTGGTTGTGGTATTTTTTGTGGTTGTGGTTGTGGTATTTTTTGTGGTTGTGGTTGTGGTTGTGGTATTTTTTGTGGTTGTGGTTGTGGTTGTGGTTGTGGTATTTTTTGTGGTTGTGGTTGTGGTTGTGGTATTTTTGTGGTTGTGGTTGTGGTATTTTTTGTGGTATTTTTTGTGGTTGTGGTTGTGGTATTTTTTGTGGTTGTGGTTGTGGTATTCTTTGTGGTATTTTTTGTGGTTGTGGTTGTGGTATTTTTTGTGGTTGTGGTTGTGGTTGTAATTGTGGTTGTGGTTGTGGTATTTTTTGTTGTTGTGGTTGTGGTTGTTGTTGTGGAATTTTTTGTGGTTGTGGTTGTAGTTGTGGTTGTGGTTGTGGTTGTGGTATTTTTTGTGGTTGTGGAATTTTTTGTGGTTGTAGTTGTGGTTGTGGTTGTGGTATTATTTGCGATTGTGGTTGTGGTTGTGGTTGTGGTATTTTTTGTGGTTGTGGTTGTGGTTGTGGTATTTTTTGTGGTTGTGGTTGTGGTTGTGGTATTTTTTGTGGTTGTGGTTGTGGTTGTGGAATTTTTTGTGGTTGTGGTTGTGGTTGTGGTTGTGGTTGTGGTTTTATTTTTGTGGTTGTGGTTGTGGTTGTGGAATTTTTTGTGGTTGTGGTTGTGGTTGTGGTTGTGGTATTTTTTGTGGTTGTGGTTGTGGTTGTGGTATTTTTTGTGGTTGTGGTTGTGGTTGTGGTATTTTTTGTGGTTGTGGTTGTGGTTGTGGTATTTTTTGTGGTTGTGGTTTTGGTTGTGGTATTTTTTGTGGTTGTGGTTGTGGTTGTGGTATTTTTTGTGGTTGTGGTTGTGGTTGTGGTTGTGGAATTTTTTGTGGTTGTGGTTGTGGTTGTGGTTGTGGTTGTGGTTGTGGTTGTGGTTGTGGTATTTTTTGTGGTTGTGGTTGTGGTTGTGGTATTTTTGTGGTTGTGGTTGTGGTTGTGGTTGTGGTATTTTTTGTGGTTGTGGTTGTGGTTGTGGTTGTGGTTGTGGTATTTTTTGTGGTTGTGGTTGTGGTTGTGGTATTTTTTGTGGTTGTGGTTGTGGTTGTGGTATTTTTTGTGGTTGTGGTTGTGGTTGTTGTTGTGGAATTTTTTGTGGTTGTGGTTGTAGTTGTGGTTGGATTGTGGTTGTGGTATTTTTTGTGGTTGTGGAATTTTTTGTGGTTGTAGTTGTGGTTGTTGTTGTGGTTGTGGTATTTTTTGCGATTGTGGTTGTGGTTGTGGTTGTGGTTGTGGTATTTTTTGTGGTTGTAGTTGTGGTTGTGGTTGTGGTATTTTTTGTGGTTGTGGTTGTGGTTGTGGTTGTGGTATTTTTTGCGATTGTGGTTGTGGTTGTGGTTGTGGTATTTTTTGTGGTTGTGGTTGTGGTTGTGGTTGTGGAATTTTTTGTGGTTGTGGTTGTGGTTGTGGTATTTTTTTGTGGTTGTGGTTGTGGTATTCTTTGTGGTTGTGGTTGTGGTATTTTTTGTGGTTGTGGTTGTGGTTGTGGTATTTTTTGTGGTTGTGGTTGTGGTATTTTTTGTGGTTGTGGTTGTGGTTGTGGTTGTGGTTGTGGTATTTTTTGTGGTTGTGGTTGTGGTTGTGGTATTCTTTGTGGTATTTTTGTGGTTGTGGTTGTGGTATTTTTTGTGGTTGTGGTTGTGGTTGTGGTATTTTTTGTGGTTGTGGTTTTGGTTGTAATTGTGGTTGTGGTTGTGGTATTTTTGTGGTTGTGGTTGTGGTTGTGGTATTTTTGTGGTTGTGGTTGTGGTTGTGGTTGTGGTATTTTTTGTGGTATTTTTTGTGGTATTTTTTGTGGTTGTGGTTGTGGTTGTGGAATTTTTTGTGGTTGTGGTTGTGGTTGTGGTTGTGGTATTTTTTGTGGTTGTGGTTGTGTTATTTTTTGTGGTTGTGGTTGTGGTATTTTTTGTGGTTGTGGTTGTGGTTGTGGTTGTGGTATTTTTTGTGGTTGTGGTTGTGGTTGTTGTTGTTGAATTTTTTGTGGTTGTGGTTGTAGTTGAGGTTGTGGTTGTGGTTGTGGTATTTTTTGTGGTTGTGGAATTTTTTGTGGTTGTAGTTGTGGTTGTGGTTGTGGTTGTGGTATTTTTTGCGATTGTGGTTGTGGTTGTGGTATTTTTTGTGGTTGTGGTTGTGGTTGTGGTTGTGGTATTTTTTGTGGTTGTGGTTGTGGTTGTGGTTGTGGTATTTTTTGCGATTGTGGTTGTGGTTGTGGTTGTGGTATTTTTTGTGGTTGTGGTTGTGGAATTTTTTGTGGTTGTGGTTGTGGTTGTGGTTGTGGTATTTTTTGTGGTTGTGGTTGTGGTATTCTTTGTGGTTGTGGTTGTGGTTGTGGTATTTTTTGTGGTTGTGGTTGTGGTTGTGGTATTTTTTGTGGTTGTGGTTGTGGTTGGTGTATTTTTTGTGGTTGTTGTTGTGGTTGTGGTATTTTTTGTGGTTGTGGTTGTGGTATTTTTTGTGGTTGTGGTTGTGGTATTTTTTGTGGTTGTGGTTGTGGTTGTGGTTGTAGTTGTGGTTGTGGTTGTGGTTGTGGTTGTGGTATTTTTTGTGGTTGTGGTTGTGGAATTTTTTGTGGTTGTGGTTGTGGTATTTTTTGTGGTTGTGGTTGTGGTTGTGGAATTTTTTGTGGTTGTGGTTGTGGTATTTTTGTGGTTGTGGTTCTGGTATTTTTTTGTGGTTGTAGTTGTGGTATTTTTTGTGGTTGTGGTATTTTTTGTGGTTGTGGTTGTGGTTGTGGTATTTTTTGTGGTTGTGGTTGTGGTTGTGGTTGTGGTTGTGGTATTTTTGTGGTTGTGGTATTTTTTTGTGGTTGTGGTTGTGGTATTTTTTGTGGTTGTGGTATTTTTGTGGTTGTGGTTGTGGTTGTGGTATTTTTTGTGGTTGTGGTTGTGGTTGTGGTATTTTTGTGGTTGTGGTTGTGGTTGTGGTTGTGGTATTTTTTGTGGTTGTGGTTGTGGTTGTGGTATTTTTTGTGGTTGTGGTATTTTTTGTGGTTGGGGTTGTGGTTTTGGTATTTTTGTGGTTGTGGTTGTAATTGTGGTTGTAGTTGTGGTTGTGGTTGTGGTTGTGTACCACAAAAAATGCCACAACCACAACCACAACTACAACCACAACCGTTGTGGTATTTGTTGTCGTTGTGGTTGTTGTATTTGATGTGTTTGTGGTTGAGTATTTTAGTGGTTGTAGTTGTAGAATTTTGTGGTTATGGTTGTAGTATTTGATGTGGTTTTGTTTGTGGTTTTGGCTGTGGTTGTTGTTGTTGTGGTTGTGGTTGTGGTATTTCTTGTGATTGTGGTTATTGTATTTGTTGTGGTGATGGTTATGGTTGTGCTGATGGTTGTGGTCTAAGGTCCTATATTAACCAAGACCTATAGGTCCTCGGTCCTAGGTCTTAGGACCTATAGGTCCTAGGTCTTAGGACCTATAGGTCCTAGGTCCTAGGCCTTAGGTCCTAGGGCCAAGGTCCTAGGTCCTAGGTCCTAGGCCTGTGGTTGTGGTTGTGGTGATGGTTGTGGTGATGGTATTTGTTGTGGTTATGGTGATGGTTGTGGTTGAGGTGATGGTTGTGGTTGTGGTGATGGTATTTGTTGTGGTTATGGTGATGGATGTGGTGATGGTATTTGTTGTGGTTATGGTGATGGTTGTGGTGATGGTATTTGTTGTGGTTATGGTGATGGTTGTGGTTGTGGTGATGGTATTTGTTGTGGTTATGGTGATGGTTGTGGTTGTTGTGATGGTATTTGTTGTGGTTATGGAGATGGTTGTGGTTGAGGTGATGGTTGTGGTTGTGGTGATGGTATTTGTTGTGGTTATGGTGATGGATGGTACTGGGCTATAATTATCAGCCTCAAAACAATATAGGCTATATAGAAAAAAAATACTAAACATGTTTAACCAGCGGCGCCGGCGTTAATAAGAATTTTCTCCGAGCAAAATTTGCGGGATTAATATAACCGATGAAATTTAAGGGAATATTTTTTTGGAATTAGTAGAAATCAAAATGCCAAACTGTAATCCCAGATAACAATGCGTATGATCTTGTTAAATTGTTATTTATATCCCTTGTTATGTTACTTAACAGTATGTTATCTATTTAATTAATATGTTTTTGGTCTTTGTTGTGGGTATTTACTTAGAAAAACATAAAAATGTCCTAAAGCCTGAGGTTGTGGTAGTGGTGGTGGTTGTGGTTGAGGTTGTGGTTGTGGTGATGGTTGTGGTTGGTTGTGGTTATTGTATTGGTTGTGGTTGTGCTGATGGTTGTGGTCTAAGGTCCTATATTACCCAAGACCTATAGGTCCTCGGACCTAGGTCTTAGGACCTATAGGTCCAAGGTCCTAGGCCTTAGGTCCTAGGTCCAAGGTCCTAGGTCCTAGGCCTGTGGTTGTGGTTGTAGTGATGGTGATGGTATTTGTTGTGGTTATGGTGATGGTTGTTGTTGAGGTGATGGTTGTGGTTGTCGTGATGGTATTTGTTGTGGTTATGGTGATGGTTGTGGTTGTGGTGATGGTTGTGGTGATGGTATTTGTTGTGGTTGTGGTATTTGTTGTGGTTATGGTGATGGTTGAGGTTGTGGTTGTGGTTGAGGTTGTGGTGATGGTTGTGGTTGTGGTGATGGTTGTGGTCTAAGGTCCTATATTACCCAAGACCTATAGGTCCTAGGTAATATAGGTCCTAGGTGGCCTATTATAGGTGACCTATAGGTCAGAGTTGAAAAAAGAAATGTCGATTTTATACCATATTTTATAACTTTTGGTACACTTTGACGGCGAAAAGCATATTGATATGGGTATCAAATTAAAGAGGACAGTGTATAGAGGACTTTAAAAAACACCGCACATCGTTATCACTCTTTGTTCCGGAGATATTGGCGTTACAGTGAATAGGCCAAATTTGGGTCATCAATAGGGGGTGGTGGGGGAAGCAAGTGGTGGCACTCGATATGATAATATGGAAAATGCTTCTCTAAACACCTTCTAAACGATGGCGTAAAGAAAGTTTAGTATTTAATTTTTCCCCCCTTTAGGCCCTTTTTATGTCTATTTGTACTGGGCTAGAGTTGTTAATGGTTCAAGTAAAAAACTGGAATGAGTGTTTTTGTTATTGACAGTGATCTGATCAATTTAACTCTGAGTTTCATAACCCCCCAATAAGATCCACAAAAGTTCTAACTTGAATCTTTTAATTGTCCAGCTTTCTTAGTTTATTATTATTTTAAAGCTTAATTTTTAACTTCTGGGCATAATAATAATGAGGTCAAGCCAAAATTTGGTAACTTGTACATCGGATTATTGGTTTGAAATAAGAAATCCTTTTAGGAAAAGGAGCTTATCGTAGAGGAAGGAGGGTTATTTGCAACATCTTAAACATTACGAAATTCTCTTGAAATAAAAATCAAAGTTAAATTTGAACGTATTTTAAAAAATAATGTACATGCAAATATAATAATCGGAAAAAATAAACTGCGGACAATAAACACTGAATTTTTTATTAATATAAAACAAGTTGTAAGATGTTTCAGAGCCGTAGCTAGGCGGTGGCGAGCAAAGCCCTTGCCAGGGTTTTTAATATTTATTTATTTAAATTTTCGGGTGTGGGGGGGGGGGGGGGGGCGCATGGTTAAGGGTTTAACAAAAATTTTAAATTTTACATTAGATATTAACAAAATCAAATTATTTTATGCAATAGAATTTTTTGGTAAAATTCGATATTTTTTGGGGATTCGATAGATTTTTGGGTAAAAAAAATCCTAGTTATTTAAATTTTATTAAATAGGTCAGCTTACTTTAGATATAGTATAAGTTTAGAAGTAACAGTCAAGCTGTTTGCTAAGTTGTGTGGAGTGTCGTAGCCAACACCAAATTTGTTAGCAATAGCAATTTTAATGATAATGGCAATCTTCTATACCTCTGATGTTATAGCCTACTTTTAATTTTCTAAAAGCATGTTCAATTATATTGGAAATCGATAATGAAAGCAGTATTTTGAGCTCGAAGACATGAGGCTAATGTTTGCAGTTTGTGTTTTCGCCAAATAGTTTTTGAAAAGGGGGGGGGGGGCATCCAGGATGTTCCATCACAGGCGCAAAATTGCTAGTTACGGCCCTGCGTATATTAAAAAATATCTATATGTATTATTATTATGCTTTATACCTCAAAAGAGGGCAAGCGGGTCAGCTTGACTCGCTTGACCCCTCCCCTGGGGACTCCCTGTTAGATCATAATAAGTAATAACTAAGAAGCGCTATTACATGTCACATAATCGCTTGAATTGACCTAGAGCAGGGGTTCTTCATAAAAGGTCGGATTCCACATTCTTGAAGACACGATTTTCATTAAAAAAAAAAAAAAAAAAAACTAGAATGATGGTTCTCGGAAGGTCATGTACCCACTAAAATATACCCCTGTTCGTAAATTGTTTTTGTTTCATTGCATTGTAAAAGTGAATAAACAGGTCAAGTGTGTACTAGTCAGCACACAGCGAGGGTCCGTAGGTTATAAACAGTGTTTATTTAAAATGCTAAAAAGCTTACTTTGAACTATCCTAAGGGTCTGATATTCTCAAAACACACTCTGATAAAGTATTTTTTTGCCACTGAACCGGACTACAACGCTATATTTTTAAAATATGTGGGTAGGTACAAGGCACATACACGCCAAATTTCAAAGTGATCGGACGAAAGGTGTAGCCGTGAGAGCAGGCGACCGGACGGACGGACAGACACACGAAGTAAACATACTTAAAACTGATCAATATGTGTGGTTGCTTTCTTTTTTGTTTTCCATTTTCAAAAAAAAAATTATTTGCATCAATATCTCGAAAACTAGATTTTCCCCGGGAAAAATCTAGTTTTCATGAGAGTTTTTATGGGTAATCCCAAATTTAAATCTTGAGTTTGCCTCAGGATATGATTTTTCTGAATATTTGTACCAAATTTCATCTAAAATGTCTTATTAGTTTAGGACCTACAAACTTTATTTGGAACTTATAGATAAGATTCTAATCTATACAATGAGACAAACGTTTTTTCAAGCGGCACTCGATATAATTAGCGCCTAATCGTCTAGCTTGTGACAATATGAGTTTTCTGGAATAGTCTCATCCCTCTCGCCTTATTTCATGACTGCGGGAATATTCCAGAATCCAGAAGCGCTATTTAGCATGTATTATGTTTGGTTGGAGTCAGTGCAATTATTACTTTTGAAGTGGCCCGAGTAGAGAAATAGTACATTACGCGTCGAGTGCGGAAAGTAGCATTTTGCATGCGAGTGTGGAGTTTGCACCCGAGCGACAGCGAGGGTTGTAAAACCACACGAGCAATGCAAAATGCCGTTTTCGCTCGAGTTGCGTACCGTACTTTATCTACGATTGTTAGATTTAATAATAAATACAGAAAAAAATAAACTTGCTGTATGGAAGTTCGTATCTCTCTCTTGATAAATATGGCATTAATTCTTGAGTTGTATTTTTTGCCGAATTAATTATTTCTGGAGGAGTATTATTCTCCACATTTTCGTCTAAGTCACTTAATTCACTCATTGTTTTTCACTAAAAACTCGATATAAACAGCTACTTTAATAAAAGAACAGCAAATTAGTTTTGTTAAATGTAAACTAACTAGCTAATCGTGCGTAAAGCTGAAGAATTCCTCTTCTTTACCGCACTAGTGTGGTAAAGAAGAGGAATTCTTCAGAACTATGAGACGCGCATGCCCGATAAATACAAGTACGTAAATAATTACTTTCAACGCATCTAAACAGAGATATAATGTTTATATTTCTTATCAATCGTAGATAAAATCTGTTTATTGCCATCTATACCTTTCCTTGATTCTTCTATACCGTTCTCAATTTTTTTTGCACTTCCATTTTCAGCTTTATAGAGCTTGAAGGTCTTAATGCAATGATTATTAGACCTAGACCCTGATAAGTGTGTGGGGTTAGGCTTCGACGGATGTCCCACCATGTCTAGGATAGAAGGAGGTGTGCAGGCGATCTTGCGGCAGAAGTGCAAAAAAGCCTTCTACTTCCATTGCTCCTCTCACAGGCTTAACCTTGCCGTGAACGACTTAAACGTAATCCAAGAAATTCGAAACTGCGTTGGAAGTATCAAGGAGATAATTACATTTTTTTGTGAGTGTTTTACGACGGAAGCTTATTGCCAATATTCCAATATTATGTGAAACTAGGTGGTCAGAGAAATACAAAAGCATCCCTGTTTTTAAGGATCATTTCGTTGATATTGTTAATGCAATGGAATCATTAGCTGAAGAGGGAAATGCAGCAACCAGAAAAAATGCTTATCAATTGCATGCAGTAGCGTGCAGATCTTCATTTATTGTCTCGGTATCATTAATTGCTAAATATTCTGCTATACTGGAACCCGTAGCAAATGCACTTCAATCGAAGACTCTAGACATAGTCAAAGGCAACAACCATATTCATCCTATTCTTAACATGCTACAACTGCATACTACATGCTGAGAACGTCACAACTGGCATATTGAAAGAAGCAGGTGACATGGCTTCGCATTTAAATGTAGACATAACCGCCACTCGCATTCCTGGCAGACAGAAGCATAGTAGAAATCCTCCAGCCGAAACCGAAAATCCATCCGAATTTTGGAGAAGGGCTCTGATGATTCCCTACGTGAATTCTACGCTGTAGACAAATCACCTGCATTTTCATTGAGGAATTACCATCCTAGTAAGATGAGAGAATGGAGCAATGGAATGAAAGTACTTCATCCAGTGTACTTCATCTACAATTTAGAAGGAATAGAAGGAGAAAGGGACTTGCGGTTCGAAATGTGGAACCAGGAACAGGAAACACCACACATAAATATAGTTTTAAAAAAGAGCGAATTGTTTTACCCGGCAATTAGAAAGGCTTTGCATTATTGCTTTCACAGCCCTGCTCAATATGCACTATCGAGCGTTCATTTTAGCTCCGTTCGCCGAATCAAAACATGGCTATGAAGTACAATTGGTAAAAACAGGTTAAATGGGTTAGCCATGTTAAGCATTCACCGACAAAGAGCAACTAGTGGAAGCTGTAATTACAAAAATTGCTTCTAATCCTCGAAAATTATTGTTAACAAATTAGTTTTGTTTTCTAAAATAAATATTTTATTCTAACTTTGGTTATCATTAAACCCCCCCCCCCCCTCCCCTTATCATGAACTGCCCCCCCCCCCCCCTTCCGTTTTGAGCTGGATACGCCCATGGCATGTACAACACATCAACTAAATTTTTTATTGAATTAACAACTAATACCTTTATTTGGGATGTTATACATTCACGTTTGAATGGGATAAAACTCTGAATTAAAAAGGAAAAAAAACTTATTTCTAGGAATAGGATTATTTCTTTATTAAAATACATACTGTGGTCTAAAGTACGACAATGCACGTACAAGATAGAGTTCAGAGATGAGCTGAACATTAAAGAACAAATTGAAGAAAGGAGGTCTTGAAAGAAGGGCTGCAGGTAATTTTATAGGAAGTAGAAACGACCGTCTTCTAGGGGGTATCCCTCATTTAGAACAAGGCTGTGAAGGTGTGCGGATGAAAAGTGAAAAGAGGTTTGGCTGTTCTTGGTCATACGAGTAGCATCTGGTTCTTCAGGGCCGAGTCAAGGCTGAATCGAAAGTCCTTTTTTACAAGTTCGGACAAAACGGACAGAAAGGGGGAAACCGGTCGAGAAGAACTTTCCCCCGAGATACCTGGAGCTAAAACCGACGTCGAACATAAACCGTACCCTATGGACATGTGATAACGCAGCTAAACGCCATCTAGTTTAAAAAAAAACTTGCTCTAATTAGCATCTCCATGAAAGTTTTTTTATTATATCTTCAAACTAGAAAACATTGCTTAAACTTGGAAAAATATTTATTATTTAAAAAAAAAAAAAAAAAAAAAACTTTCTCATCGAGAGAGATCCTAGCTACTGGTTAATGCTGGACGGAACCCGCATGTGATTCTATTAACTTTATTTATGATCCAAGTGTAATTATGAGATCGTTCAACTTTTACTACCAGATCGCGATAGTAAACATTGGACGTTGATTATAATAATTTCGTATCCGATGAATAGTCAAGCTTCATAAAAACTATTTCACTTCCTGCAACTTTAATATTCAAATTTTAATAATAAGTTTAGAGCTAAATCTTAAATTTTATAATTTTCTCTTTGATTTTAATCTTTAAATTATTTCTTCATAGATAAAATACATATTTAGTCGTTATCCAAAGCATCTTATCGTTTTAGATTAAATATTTATTTGTTTCACGAAGTAACTTAATAAGAAAGAGTAACATAAGGAGACCAACGGTATTAAGTCTAAAAGGGGCAAAAGTAATAGTACATTACGCGTCGAGTGTGGAAAGTAGCATTTTGCAAGCGAGTGTGGAGTTTGCACCCGAGCGACAGCGAGGGTAGTAAAACCACACGAGCAATGCAAAATGCCGTTTTCCCACGAGTTGCGTACCGTACTTTATCTACGATTGTTAGATTTAAATAATAATTACAGAAAAAAATAAACTTGCTGTATGTAAGTTCGCATTTCTTCTCTTGATAAAGATGTCATTAATCTTGAGTTGTATTTTTTGCCGAATTAATTATTTCTGGAGGAGTATTATTCTCTACATTTTGTCAAAGCCACTTGATCCATTCATTGTTTTTCACTTAAAACTCGATATAAACAGTTACTTTAATAAAAGAATAGCAAATTAGTTTGTTAAATGTAAACAAACTCGCTAATCGTGCGTAAAGCTGAAGAATTCCTCTTCTTTACCGCGCTAGTGTGGTAAAGAAGAGGAATTCTTCAGAACCATGAGACGCGCATGCGCAATGAATACAAGTACGTAAATAATCACTTTCTACGCATCTAAACAGAGATATAATGTTTATATTTCGTATCAATCGCAGATAAAAGTATTTAAGATATCTCGCCGAAGCCCTTTTCACGTAATGTCACCCAGACATTACGTACCCTTATCTAACTATGGGGTGGAGGATCGGAATTATATACAAGTTGGACCTCAGGGTTACCATTGTAGACAACATTGTAAATATTGTACAAATTATACTGTTTAATCAATCTCTTTTTATATTTGACGTACACGAGTGTCAGCGTACTAGAAACTTTTCTGAAACCAAGGACTAAACACCAACTTATCTGGCTAAGCTGTAATTAAAAAAATTGCTTCTAATCCTCGAAAATTATTGTTAACAAATTAGTTTTGTTTTCTAAAATAAATCCCAGAGAGGGAGACATATTTCACACTGATGAACTCATCAATTACATGAGACATGAGTAAAGTGGCAGATATCCGTCCAGTAACAACCTAATATTATGTTTATCAGGATGTAAAAGAAACAGGAAAGAGAATTTTGTGGTTCTTCAATTTACTGCATATATCTATGTTGTTTGTTGGATGATTCTATAAAGCTAGGGTTTAGCTGTATACAGATAACATTATCGAAGCTGCTGATTGGGAAAGCCTTTTACTTTTAGTTGTAGTAATTTCGATCTCCTTTCAATAATGAAAATAAATGGCCATGTGGCTCTATTTATTTTTTTATTTTTTGCATTTATTGCTTACATGACCATATAGAATTATTTCAAACAACACCAGCGTGCAAGATTGGTCAATAATGATAATAGGAAAATTGTTCCGGTTACAAAATATCAATATAACTTGGATTACCTAATTTTATAAAATTCGCCTTTACAAAAATCATTCAATATTAGAATGTTTAAATTTTTATATTTTGTAAGTATGACACTATATTATTTGAATTAGACAATATCAATTGTAATATTTTAAACAAATTGAGGTTTAATTATGTGGATTAATTATTATAATCAAATTATAATTATTATTATCTACGGGAAACAGACAGAGAAAAATAGACTCCAGCGCCGGGATTTGAACCACGGGCCTCTATATCCCGTGGTTCAAATCCCGGCGCTGGAGTCTATTTTTCTCTGTCTGTTTCCCGTAGATAATAATAATTATAATTTGATTTAAATTAAAATTTAATCTTTCCGTAGTATGAATACTACCAAAATCGTAAAATATGAATTTCTAATTATTATGCAACTTGTAGACTAAGCCAGTTTACGTAAACTCACTGATTTTGGCACTCGAAAAAGCAAATTTCATCTTAAAATGGTTATAACTACTACATTTATTTACAAATTGTTTCTTATAATCACTTAAACTGTTGTTTTACGACTTATCAACCAACATCTTTTTTCATGTCAAAGCATAAGTTTACTTCAGTTCATTTGGAGAAAAATGAAGAAATAACTAACAACAATTTTGGTCCAGTTCTTGGCACTTACAGTCCATTACAGTTTAAATTTAAAATATTTATATTAATTGCATCAAAGTAAGGTGGGAGGTGGTTGTATGTATAGTTATATATATAGTCATAGCCAATTGCTGGTCAATGTCAATAACTATAACTAATTGACACCTTCTTGATGTCTTCCAGTGTGACAACCTTCTTGATGTCTTCCAGTGTGACAACCAACTTGATGGCTTTCAATTTGACACCTTCTTGATGTCTTTCAGTTTGTCACCTTCTTGATGTCTTCCAGTGTGATACCTTCTTCATGTCTTTCAGATTGTCACCTTCTTGATGTCTTCCAGTGTGACACCTTCTTGATGTATTTCAGATTGTCACCTTCTTGATGTCTTCCAGTGTGACACCTTCTTCATGTCTTTCAGATTGTCACCTTCTTGATGTCTTCCAGTGTGACACCTTCTTCATGTCTTCCAGTGTGACAACCTTCTTGATGTCTTTGAGTTAGACGCCTTCTTGATGTCTTCCAGAATGACCTCCTTCTTGATGACTTTCATGACACCTTCTTGATGTCTTCCATACTATATCCATAGACTAATATTTCAAATTTTTCAAGGAAGGGTCAAATAAAAATGTTACATTAATACAACTATAATAATTTATTCTGTGTTCTAATTAATACAATTAAAGTGCACTAGGGTGTCAAAAACTAACACGCTCACTGCCAACAATCGCTATTTTCGGCTATTTTATCCTTTATGGTCAAATTGGTTATAACCATAAAATTCAGTCCACTTTCAATTCTATTGTTGTCTTCAATTTGGATAATTTGCTCTGAAGATGGCAGTTTAGTCGAAACATGTGTGGCATTGTTTCTTTGTGTGATAATTTGGACAATCTACTGATTTGCAACTGATCTTGTTAATCCATCTAACCTATTATATTCATTAGATCCCCCCCTCCTCTTTAATAATTTTATTTTAGTAGTAATAACAGTCTATCAGAGGAAATTAAATTTTTAGAGAGAATAGTTTATCATAGCAAAAATGAAGACTAGGACTAGAGGTTAGTTAATTGTTAAAAAACAAAACTAAAAAGACCAGAGTGTAGATCAGTTAATTGGTTAAAGAAACAAAAAGATTATCCTGGATGATCCCGACAACATTTTAGGAGATTAGCAATTTTCAAATTATTTTTAAGTCATTTAAGTAATATCTTGTAATACTGGAAAGGATAATAGGTTCTGGTTATTTTGATTTACATAATATTTTTTCTTAAAAAAAAGAAGGAAGATAATTTGTTTTTAAGAAGGGAAGGCGGAATAGATGTGGTGATGTCTTGAGGGGTGAAAGTAGAAAGATGGAGGTGGCAGGAATTACAAGACTAGGAGGGAGTATAGGTCCTCACCTGAGTTCTGTACAGCCAACAGTGAGCCGGTAGCACCAGGACTAGTATGACTACAGCATTAGCATGCCGTGTAATGCCTGATCAGCGTGCTGAAACATGCTTTACACGCTACTTCTCCTCATCGCTTCCATGCTTCTCTCCTCTGGTCTTAGACAGAGAGCATTGGACAGCATTAAACATGAAAAGCAGGCCGTTCACCATAAGAAACCATGTGAGTGTGTACAGCATCTCTTGTATGGTTTTGACAAAATTGTTTTGTATTTATAATAATTATTATTGTTGTGGTTCACAGATGTTGTCATCTTCAATTATGCCTTAGGAATAGTTCATGTTTTATCAGTGTAGTTTAAAAACGGGCCATCGATGTAACTTACATCGAATAAAACGAAGAGCAAAATTGATTATAAAATATAATTGCCAAATGTGCTTTCAGACAAAATATAGTTGACAAAAGTGCTTTCAGACAAAGTATAGTTGCCAAAAGTGCTTTCAGACAAAGTATAGTTGCCAAATGAGCTTTCAGACAAAATACAGTCGCCAAATGTGCTTTCAGACAAAGTATAGTTGCCAAATGTGCTTTCAGACAAAGGGCGGAATATATAAGGGTCCTCGGTTTTTGCCTACGCACGCTAAAATATTTTACCCCAACCTCCCCCCCCCCCAAAAAAAATGTAGAGCTGATGATTAAATAAAAAAAAAAAAATTTATATACAATGCAAAATTTATCATTCCATCAAATTTGCATGAGCCAAAATCTTTAATATATGATAAGAACCCACAAAATATAATGTCTGCTATTGGTAAATGAATAATTAATGTAATTAATAATTTCTGAATATGCAGTCTCCATTTATAATGTAAATAATTATCTAAGGCCTAGATTAAGTTCTCCCATAGACATTTTTAGTTTTCCTTAACTAAAGGAAAAGTATTGTTTTCAACTAAAAAATCCGAAACAGAGATATTAACATAATTATTAATTTTGTGCGATTTTAAGACTATATTGAGTGGTTTTTAGCTGAATCGTTATAAGTCAATCGTTATAAGTGTCTTCTATGTGTCATGCATAACTCCCACAGTTTATAAGCTACAGAGTTGAAACTTAGTACACAAATCAGTCCTTAAATGTAGTTGAGCAGCCGGAAAATTATAAATTTGTGAAGTCAGTTACCCATTTTGTTGAGTCAACAAATATTTTAAAAATTCGTAAAAAAAATCCGATTGCACTAACATTTTTTACAATCATACCTTTTTTTAAGACAAAAATGTCCATTAAATTTTATTTTTATATCCCGCCATTTTGAAAATATCGACTTTTGAAACTTTAACACTGTATAATTGCGAAACCATTTCGAAGATTGAGCTGAAACTCGCACCAATTTTACCTCTCTATAAGATAAATAATTGCTTTATATTTTAATTTAATATCTGCCATTATTTTTTAAATAATTTGGTAAGGAAAAGTTCCGAGACGCCCTGCGTCCGATTTTTTAAGCTAATTTTTTCTTCATCCAATATTAGATATCTTTAATAGTCGGCTATATAAGTATGTAAATGTAAGAAATACAATTAAAATATTATATGATAACAAACAGGAATAATCAACTACAATATGAAAACCACTGATAAAAAAAAAAAAAAAAAAACAGTTTTATAACATCAGGAAGATTCCTGGGTAATACAATAAAGAAATTACTAAACTGCTCGACTCATCTTTCTTAATAATTAATTATAGATCTATAGTGCATTAAACTATGTTGCGTCACTCTATTTTTTGTCACTGTGTTAAAGATAGGGAACTAGAGCTCATCATATAATATAATGGTTATTGTATTGCTTAATATTCTCTAGACCTAGTTTAATCCCACTTTCTCCTGTCTATTCATACCCTAATGTGACATAACGACGTGATAAACCTCGACATCCTCCCACCAATGTTAAGACAAAAAATAATGTAGACCCATATATGAAACAATCTAATATGGCCTTGACACTCTTCCTTGTTCTACTTTATATGATAAACTAATAACTGCTGATGTCACATTGTTATAATTATAATAGGGATGTAATTTATTCTGCTGGAGTAGAAACAAAAAAAGAAATAATATATTTCATAATAGTATTATGGACAATATTATTACATTGTTTCTTCATTTTTATTACATTGAAAGGTTGAATGTTATTCATGATAATTTAGCGGAAATAAATGTACATATAAACTTGATTCTTTCGAAGAAAATGAGTTATTGCTTTAAAGTACAAATAGTTAAGGATTCATACTGTATGCTGACATCCGATGTGAAGTTCTATACAAATCAAATCATTGGTTTGAGTCAAAACAATATTTGTTTCTTTAATTTTAAAACCAATTTTATTATTTATTTAAGTACCACTAATTAATAATGTAATTTTCGATCTTAGTTAATCTTTCTTGCTTTTTTTAAGAAATGTTATGCTTGTTAATGTCGACAAGCTGAGCTCACATAATTAAGAATGGAACATTCTTTATCGTCGATCAAAAGTTTTCCGAAAAGTAAAACTGAAATTTCACCATTTTTCAGTTGTTTCATATTTTATAACGAATTTGACCTTTTTTAACGTACTCACAGTAACTTTAATACTGTTGGTTCGCAAAAATTGAGTGACAAGACCGACAGACAGACACGGAATCAAAGTTGTTTCCTGATGTCTGAAACATAAAAAAATTTCGCTCTTCAGAACGACCACATTGCTTCCGTTACCTTCAGTAAGCTCGGAAGCAAAATTTATTAAAATAAATTAATAAAAAACTTCGCATAATAATTCAATCAAGAAATTCGCTGAGTACCATCGCACCATTGCCAAGTGGATGCCAGTTCGAACTACTACTCTATAGATACAATCACGATTTTTTAAGATGTATAGTTTCTTAAAAAAGATCTATAGTTCTCCTATTCAATCCTTGAGGGCAACTATAGTAGTCTAATTATAGAGTTATTAATTTATACAAAATGTTCATCCTATTCGGAACTTGTTTTGATTATAAAAGACCACCGGCTCCGGAAACTCACCTGACCACCGGATCTGCACGAAGAATAAATCCTGACTGGTCTCTATAGATAAAACAAAATTATGTTTCCTCGACTGTAATAATAACTTAAGAAACACTTTTAAAAGTTTAATCCTCTTAAAAAAATGAAGAAAAACAAATCCTTACGAAGAGTATAATCGACCTACTGACACAAAAACCTTTAAACCATTTATTTAATCGTTAAACCATTTTGTCTTAAAATGGAGGAGCTATAAGAAACTATAAGAATGAAGAATGAACTTTAAGAAATCGAGTGTCTAACTCTACTTCATATTTGTCCACAAATGCACCAATATATATTTTCTCCATATCATTATGGTAACACCTAACTTAAGCGAACTCTATTATAACAAATTCAAGTCATAGTTGCTTGCATGGACGTAGTAAGGCGATTATTAATTGAATTATTTATTTATAATAACTCTGACAATATTTCATGCCAATCCTATTGTCTTTCATTCCATCTAAGAGAAATGATAAATCAGACACTTAAGCTTCCTCAAGCTCAACGCCGCTTGCTTGAATCTTAAACAGTTTAATTTGCACTGTGTATACCACTCGACATCTTTCACACTTTAGTCTCACGAGCACTATTCTTTTATAATTATACATTTAATTTTAGTTCCGCATATTCTACATTTACGAAATACAATACGTTTTACGTTTAGATTTCTAAAAAAAAAACAAAAAAAAACTGGACTTGTTTACAAAAGCTAATTTACTAAATGTAGTTAACTTATAAAAACCAAAAGTGCTAAAAAGTTTGAAATCACAAAGTGGACAATTCTCACATTTCTAATTGAAATACTTTTGCCTTATTGTTTACTTAAACTTAAAATGCAAAAGTATCATCCTAACTACGTGTATACTACGAGTATAATGTGTAAACAAAATATGTACACAGTAATAACAAAAAAACTCCTCATACTAGGATAACTCGTTTACAACAAACTTCTATATAACAAACACATTTTGGTTTTGGTCCCTTCTAATTAATTATAAAGAGCGTTTTGTGCACAACATAGTAGCCTTAATTGCCTTTACTTTAGTTAAGCCAAGTCTGCCTTTTGGTGATATAAGCGGACTTGGAGTCTGCATATATCTATTAAGCAAACTTTGTGATATAGAATCTTGATATCGAAGCTTGATTAGGGATATTTGCTGCTATTGTGGTGGGACAAAAAACTATACATTTGTATTCAGTATGTATAAGTTCCAAAACATAATCTTGGTCGAAACAACCTAGATTTGTAATTCGATTTTAATCTGATAATCTTATCATGAAGACTGTGTCGAGTTCTCCACAAGACTGGTAAAACCAGGAACAAAATTATTATATATAAGATATTAATATATGATATTTCTTTTGTCTCAAAATTTTTGAGAAATCGAACAAGCTAAGTGCGCAATAGGTTAAACGAAAATTAATTTCGTCCTTGTCCTTGACGGTTGTTGTTAATCATTGTTTAAATTATCTGCTAATCAGTGTGGCAAATAGCTTCCTTGCATCATATTTCATATAATTAATGATTAACAATGATCAACAATGGGCTAATTATGACCTACCATCCAAATTCCGGCACTTCTTTAGATTGCTACTCCCCTTCTAAAGAAAGAAGAGGGATTTGTTCCTGGTTTTACCAGTCTTGGTGAGATCTCTACACAGTCTTCGTGATAAAATTAAAATCGAATTACAATTTAGTTAGTCATTTATACTCTAAAAATAACACAGGGGAGTAAAAATCTAAAGAAGTACCCAAATTTCATTAAAATCAGACGAATAGTTTTTTAAGATATTAAGTTGGATCACAAAAATTGAGAGACAGACAGACCGACAGTCAGACACGGAACCAAAAATATTCCCTGATGTCTAAAACGGATTTCCGTTCTTGGAATTTTTGAAATAGGAGACATAAAACATGTTCGTTTTTCAGAACAATCACATAGCTTCTGTTACCTTCGTTAGGTCGGCAAAAAAAAAAAAAAAAAAAAAAAAAATTAAACCGATTCGAGTTATTGATGTACAAAGCAGAAGAAGTTCATTAAAACTTTCAATAAATTTATTGCTTGAATATATTTTGATTTCAGGGCAAGATCTTGTGGTGGAATGGGCACCCCTTGTCTGGCTGGCGAAATCCGAGAGATTCCTTCCATTGGACGTAAGAGAATACCTGGAGAACGTCTTCATTCTTAACAGAACATGGGAAGGAACATCATCTTATCTAGTTTCCAAGAAGACATTCCGTAAGTACCATCATTATAGATACCTAATCTATATTAAAATAATTGCAGATACATAATACTACAATTTTAAGGAATGCAGCCTACCTCCATATTTATTTATTTATTTATTTATTTATTATAATATAGAGCACCCAAACAGCGTACGGCCATTGGGGATTAGCCATTACGTATTGCTTGGGGATCGAAAATATATCGAAGATGTCCCAATGAAGCCCGTTTGCACTGGGTCTGAGGGCCACCAAATGATTTAACAGCCAATGTTTGGCGTAGGATAGTAAGTAATAATTGAACATTGAATGTAACAGCATCTTTTATAAGGCAAATTATAATATTGTATATATTATGTCATAGTATTGAATTAATATTCATAATATTGTCATTCTTTCCTACTCATTGTTGTAGGGTTTTGTGTTGTTATCAAGAAATTGTTAATTATAATTGTTTGTATGTTTGAAGAAAAATTGTAACGCAAATCAATGTATTTTACACTGCCCAAAAAACCTCTGCAGTCTATAGAAAAGTAAATAATTTAGGACCACTTAGCCCTCAAATATCACCAGGAACATCATCAAGGCTCTTTTTCCCACCTTGTCCAACAAAGTATTAAATCTTTGGGAATTGAGGAGTTAGTATACAGCTTAGCTTATCTAAAAAAGGCGAACTTTAGGAATTCAGTCGGTAAATGAGGTTGGCACCATCTCAATAAGGATGGTAGTCAAGTTACTTAGGACCTCCGACCTCCTCCTTCACACACAGCCTTCTGCGTCTTTGGTTTATCTTCCCTAGTGTGTGCAATTACCCAAGTTTAGACACCAAGAGCAATCGCAAAATGAGCCTCTAACCTTATTACTGGCTCTTAATTGACAAAATAAAGCGATGCATGATGTATTGGTTCCCGGTTCCCTCAACTTGCTCTTATTGACTCGAGAGTAGTTTGTTTCAGAGGATCTAATGTCTGACGGTAGATCATGGCTGTTCGGGAAAGATCCGAGTGAAGGTGGAGTCCCCGTGTACGCCGATGTAAAACCATGCGGTCCTCCAGGTCATTTCCTAGTCAAGTACTGGCTTTTCTTTCCTTACAATGTTGGTAAGGCTATCTGCACTGCTGGTTCTCCATTAGGAAGACTTCCTTTACCACTTCTCAGATCTAGATGTCTTGGATCGTATAGGCGTTACGGAGATCATTTCGGTGACTGGGAACATCTTACACTTCTCTTCACGGTAATAATTTTTTCAATATATAATTAAAATAATCATTTAGAAATAAGAAGAACGACCGGAGAAAAACCAAAGGAAATGATTCCGCTGCTGGGAATCAATTCGTAGATCACTCTATCATCAAGGGGCTCTGTCAATATAGAGGTATCCTTAGTAAAACATAAAGGTTGAGAGTATAATTTTGTTTAGCAAATAAAAGTGAGAATGCAATTCATAATTACCATTGCGTTTGATTTGCACCTCTGAGATTCGGAGAGGCACTGTGTTAGGTTTGGGTGTTTATTCCTCCATACCCTTCGTTAAGGGTATGGAGTGTTAACTCCTTAATCTCAAGTGTATCTTTGTAAATTTATTTAAGATAAAGTATCTAAAATAAATTTAAAAATATGTATGTGATTTTCAGACAATGATGCATGGATGAAGAATATAAGAAGCGTAAACAAAAAAAAGTAAATTTTTCTGGTTTTGTCATCTTTTGGTGAATGAAATTTTTGGTGATCAATTTGAAGATACGGAAAGGTATAAATGGGAAAGTTTAAAGATTCTTATAACCCCTGAAAACAAGAGTTTTTTTCCAAACTATTTACTATTAAATAAAGATCCTGGACCAGGAAAGACGAATGGATCTCTGCAGGAAATAAATTACTTGATCGGAGGGTGAGACAAGTGATATAATCAATTTCGTGATTAATAACCGGATTTAACTTCCGTATATTGTTTTGACTACCACACTTTTTTTTTTTAAAAAAAATGATGAACCTGTTAGTCGTTTTGTAATTTCTCCATTTTTAACTTAATCAGGAAATATTTTTTTATAGGCAAAACAGGGTTTTAATTTTTTTTATATTTGTTTTGAATCAATATACTAAATTCAGTGTTTGATTTAAAGTTATAAGAATTCATAAATATAATAATATTAAAAACGCCGACCTTTTTTTTTTCTTTTTTTGGTCGACAGGATTGTGTCGATTTCTGTTGGTTTGGTTCACAACATTAGGAGAGGGCGTGAAACCTGAATTTGTCCCAGGGCGGTAAAACCCCTATAGCTTTGCCTCTGTTTATAATTAATATTATCCAAGTAGCTTGCGTTTGGTTCAAAATCGATTCAACTTTGAATGCGTTGCTCGCCCAAATTCATTTATCCGACGTCTACGCACTCATTTCTAAATTGCAATGTCGTTAAGAAAGTAAAAATAAATTATTTATGCCTAGAGATTTCAAATCCTTGATATTATTTGGGAAAATAAATAAAAAAGAATGCACCATGCCGCCCAGGAAATAAACTACAAATGCCTTTGGCAGAATTCCTCTAAATTAAGAATTAAGAAACTAAGAAGAATAATTAATAAGAAACTGAATAATATTGTTGTTTAAACAGGACATAGGTTTGTTAAGTTTTAGGGTCCACAACTTACAGGACAAACAAAGCAATTTTGACATAACAGACTCAAACAAGATCAAATAATGCTCTAGTTGACCCCAAACGCAATCCATTTTTCATCGGAACTTCAAAGATTTGTTCGTAACACGTGGAGGATTTGTCGTCGGAACGTCAAAGAACTTGAATTTTTTTTAGTTTTATAGTCCTAAGCCTATTCGTTCGTACATGTTAGCGTTCTTTCTTGCTCCTCTAATATAAAGCTTAATATAAAAATGTTTACTTATTGTTGTTTTGTTTCTATTAGGGCGATAGTCATCCTAGCAGAGCATATATGAGCGTACATGATACCGGGGCTTACTATAAGTGGGTGGAAGCCAAAGGAAGATTCGTCTACGAAAAACAAGACAAGCACCTTATAATTCTTCCCTACGAGAAACATTTTCCAGATACCATTCTCTTTCACAATGGTTCTAACCATATGAATATCTACTCAGCTCTAGGATCTCATGGCCTTTGGGCTGCTCCAGGTTATTTAAATTTAAATCAAACATTCATTTTACATTAAAGTACTTAATTTATGTAGTACCTACATACGTGTACTAAGAGCTGGGTCAAGTTGTTGGACTTAATTTTGAAGTCTCTAAGTTGCATAGAGATATTTTTTATTA
The DNA here is from genome assembly GCA_951217055.1 of Gerris lacustris. NCBI lineage: Eukaryota > Metazoa > Arthropoda > Insecta > Hemiptera > Gerridae > Gerris > Gerris lacustris. Next base: position 28,643,017 of record OX578280.1, read on the forward strand.
GAAATAGGATATTATTTTTTAATATTTTGTTTGGTCCATTCATAAGGAAGGATTTTAACTCATTCGTTTTCTCAGTAAATCTGGACTTATTATAAATTGATTCTTCATAAGTTATAGCTGTACGTTCACTCAAATGGAATTCCCACCTACACAAAAAAGTCATTTAAAGAATATTTTAAATAAAAGTTCAAGGATTTTAGTAATGGCGTTCAAGATAAAATGTCGTGACTTTCAAACATCCTCAACCTCAAGATTAGATCACAGAGGAAATACTAACATTTTTTCTTCATTTTCTCTTTCATATCTAAATTGATTTTTTCCAGGGCGTCACAAATATTTTAAAGTTCCACGCCTCTATGACCAAACTGGAGAAGGAACTGCTTGGAAAACCTGGGAGCGAGTAGAACTTCTCGGTGGGCAAGACTGGTTAGAATATAGCGGCCGATGGGGAGGACCTAGGACAGACTGCGATCATCCAGCCGATAAATTAGGCATATTCCTCTGCAGCAGATCAGAAGGACCACCAGGAGTCAGATCAAGGGATCGGCATCAAGATTTAGCCTGTCCTTCTAACTAATCAATTGACAGGAGCCAACTTATTTGATTTGGATGCATAATATTTATGGGTCCAAAAAATAAATAACAGAATGGTAGTTTTGACTTTCTATATTCAGATCAGATGATATATCAAAAGTGATCAAGGAAAAGGGAGTATATCTTTGAAACAATCCACTTAGCTCTTACTCTAATTTGGTACAAGGCTCATTGAGATATATTTGAAGGTAAAATTGCGATTCTTCAAAAACATTGGTTCTGGTGTGATTGGTGTGAAATTCTTTATAAGAGACATCATCAATAAATTCGATTATGCTTGAGGCAGCATGTAATCAATCTATCGACATTTATCTTTCAAAGATGGGAAGTTCCGATATACCTTGTATCTAACTCATATATATTCTAGCAGTAATACAGATAAAAAATAAGGCCTTGATAATTGGGATATAAGATTTTCTCTAAGAAATTGGCTTAATTAGACTTTAGAAATGCGATTATACACAATCCAATGATTGTAAACAAAAATAGGCCGGTGAGAAACCATTGTTACCGTCTACTAGAATAACCAAATATGTCCGAACAAATGGAGCAACAAAAGAGCACCCTAAAATTCAAAGAACAGAACTAACTAAGAATATATTAAAGTTTTTGGTCTCTTCCAATGGTGACCAAAGTTTAGTGTTCGACGGACGTTCCGCTACGTTTAGCATAGCTCCTCGGGATATCTTCAGCGAAGTATATTATGCTGTTCCAAAGAAGGAGTGACATGAAAATCTTTGTGTACTAATAATATAAAAACGTGATAGTTTGCATTCTAACAATAACAAACTTTTCAAAACATGTCGCAAAAATACTCCTATATTAGTTTGATAATAAACACAACACCCGATTTCTCAGAAAATATGAAGCGATAATAATCAGCAGGTAGTATGTTTTTACATGTAATTGCAGTTAAAGTAGGTTAGATTTGTAACTTAAAAGTAAGTTAACTTAAAAAGTCATTATAAAAATCTGATTAACTGAAGACTGACACAGAAAGTCAGATATACAAAAACCAGTAAAAGAATTACCGTTCCAACAAGGTCTGCAACCTGTTCACAGGGGCTAAAGAACGGTTGATTTAGATTTAGTTGTAACCAGTTAATGCAAGCATAATAAACAGCAGACAACCAGAGCAAGATGTTATCTTAAAATATTAAATCATAATATAATAATAAACAATATAAAGAAGGCATCTGGTAACGAAACCACACTCGCAACACCCTCATTTCTAGATCGAATGCCAGGGAGGTGAAAATACAGTCCACAGTCTGAAATTTAACACGGATCACGTATAAAGCCTTAATACTTTTTCCACTGAGCTATGACATGGATTGCCATTCATATACATTTTCTTAATGTTGACTATTTTCTTTTATTTTTCCAATAAGCAGTATATAGTTTCATAAATTGGTCCATAGATAATATGTATCCAGATTATTTCATGTAAAGCGGTCCCTAAACTATCAATATTATTAAATAATATTTAAGGTTGCGCATTTATTAAGCATCTGTACAGACTGAATTAAAATACCTTTTTGAAGAGGAAAGGAGTTCTTCAATCGCTATAACATTGATTGTCCAGTGACCGCTTCAAATTGTAACTGTAGACTTTATAATCCCAAAATGTCTTTCACTGATATTTTATGTATAATTAACTGTATTGAAATATATGAACTTAATTATATATTGTATATTTGTAAATATCCGTCGTTATTGATAAGTTTTGTTGTATGATGTCTGTGGTTACCAACAAAACATACTGACACTGTGCTTTAAAAATTAAATGTTATCAAATAATTTAAAAATTTGTTATAAAGTATTAGCGCAATAAATGATAATTACTTGTGACGTAAAAATAATTGTATTATATAATTTACTCTGTGCATAGTTTTCCTTAAATTATTTCTAACATTTCGCTAATTTTCTGGTTTACAGATTCTCCCATTAGATGATAATCTGAGCGTTACTTCCGACTTGCTATACACTCTTGCAAAGTCCATTTCTGGACACTCGACATACATTTTTCGACAGATTTGTGAAACTGGTGAATAGTTCCCTTCCTGCTAATGTGATAATAGTCACTTCTTTTGCCGTTTACTTAGGTAGCTTTGGAACCTTAAGTGACCTGGGTTAAAATAAATTTGAACTATGGTGCTAATTCTTTACAAATTTATTTTACTTTTTTGGGAATAATAGATTTTTATCGAACCGCCATGAGAGTGTTTGACGGCTTACAAATCGAAACCTGCTGACACTAACACTTTCGAGGAGGGTCGGGGGGCGCAGTCCGAGAATTTTACATAGATCTGTGGTAACCACAGATCTGGTTTTAGATCAGGTGACCATCCAAGTTGTGACTAAGCCCGATACTAATATTATTGATAGGAAAGCCTACTGCACTCCTAAACAAGCTATATGAGTTGGAATGAACAACTTTACAGAAAGGAATTTATTAGCTGAAGAAACGAAGAGTAGTTTTGTGACGGAGAAGAAACATTACATTTTTTCCTATATTAATTGTCTAGAGATGAGAGGCCTATCAAAAGACAAATATATTTTACTATCTTGCTGGGATTAAAGGTAAAATATTAAAGTGGAAACAAATTCCTTTTATTTCAAGCGCATCTTGAAAAGATAACGAAAATATGTTTAAATAAGAAGAACATGTTTTCTTTCTATTAAATCACCCTGACAACATTTAATCTCCTTTTATCAATACCTTTAATATACGAATTAATATTTTTATTTCAAACGTTCATCAATTGATATAACGGATTTTTAAAAGACCTCTTTGTATATTTAAGCATGTGGAGGAAAATTACGAGTAAATTTAGATAATAGACCAATCCCTCATAATTAGATCATTTTTAGTTCATAAATGGATCAGATTTCTATAAAACTTTTTTAACAGATTTAATATCTTTGCGGAATAATATAACGATATCTTTTGACTTGGGTCTTCAGGGGTTATAAAAACACTTTTTTATATATAAAAAGGTGATATTTCATCCCTTAATTGGGATATCTTCAAACCTTGTTTTGAAGTCAATGTTACATTTTAAAATATTCTTCACCAGTAATTTGGTAAAAAGTCTGAATTTCTATCAGGGTATAAAACCTGATGTGAGTCAATAGGGCTCAATCAACTGACTCATTCAAGTAAGTACAAAAAAAAAAAAAAGGAAAGTACAATAGAAGCTAATAGACCGGCCAGCATTCAAGACCTAAGGAGCTCCGTAAAGGATTAGCAAATTACTATAATATCAAATATATCCCGGATTTAGTGTCGTTTATATACCCACTAATTAAATTACTCCTATTTTCTGTCGGGATTCGACTACTAGATGGAATACAGGGCTACAAAGTTACATGCCAACGCGAATTTCTTGTCACGAGAAAATGGCAAGGAAATTGCAGAAAAATACTACCTACATCAAAAGAAACACTGTCAATAACAGCAAGAAAAATCGAGAAAGAGACAGGGGAGGATGAAGAATAAAAATAAATAATAAAAGCACTAAAGGAAGGACTATTACAAAAGCTGGATTAGAGAGAGGAGGAAATTACGCTACACTACAAGGTGTGTTTAATGAGAGTTACAAGAGTAATTATTCCAAGAGTATTACAAAAAAACACTACTCAAGGTCCATGAATAACAATTTTGAATAGCTTATATGAAAAGGTTGGCGAGAGGCTACTGTGTTTCTGGAAAGGAATTGATAAAGATTTGAAAAATTTAGTGGAGAGATGCGAAGCATGTTATGAAAAGCTGAATGCCCCAAAGAAATGCGAAGACCACCCATGGATTAAGTCAGAGAAACCATAGGAGTTTATCCACATTGATTAATTTGATCAGATAGGAACGAACAAGTATTAGTTTATTGTCACTGCTAGTTTCACAAGATGGATAGAAGTGATCCCCACTAAAGACCAATTACAGTAGAGCATCAGAGAACTGAGGTTAATTTTTACAAGATTTGGGTTACCAGGAACATTGGTCTCAAGCAAGGGACCACAGTTTAAAAAAGAATTCTTTAGGAAGTTTTAACAGAAACAGGATAGAACATAAAACAATTATGGTTCCTTATCATCTTAAGTCAAATGGTTTGGCCGAAAGAATAGTCTAAACCCAAGTTTAAGTCCAAACCCAAAGAATAAAAAAAAAGAAATCTATGGACAAAGGCCCAGGAGATTCTGAAGAAAAATTATCGCTACTTCTAATACACCTGAGAATGAAAAAAAAAAAAAAAAAAAAATCAGTACAAAGGAATCGGCCAGCACCGTAATATGCTTGGGCGTCAGATTGGTACGCACCTGACATTATTAAAGGAAGGTGGAAAACCTATGCCGAAGAGTGAGAAGCCAAAAAAAGAGTCCTGATTAGGAATTACAGTACCACGCAAGTGGTGCTTTGGGAAAGTAATTAAAGAAGAAAGCCAAGTAGCAAATGAAATTTCACTGGAAACTAGAGAGAAATGGGGGTTGAAATATTGTAATCTAACTCTCTCTATGTCAACTATTAAGAGATTTGTCACATTTATAAATTGATAAATGTATAGGTTCTAGGTTTAAATTCTTGTGGAACTAAATTTGTAAAGTTCAGTGAGCACTGTACGAGATGTGGTCGAAACTGGGCTATGTTGTTTTGAGATTAAACTAAATTCTTTTCTCTTTCATTCACCAAGAATAAGTAGCAAATAATCTTAGTTAGAAACAACCAACTTGATAGCAAAGAATTTATTCTTTGTACAAATGTAGAATCGTTTCTTAGAAGGGGGAAAAAAGTTGATACATAATTTCAACATTAACTTTCTAGACATGAAGGGACTATTAACAGTCAAATCATCAATTCAAAATAAAAAATTGAGGAAAAAAAAGTTAATATACTTCTTTTATTTTAAGATCTCCTATGACACGATAACGACGTCATGTTTGCATAAGTAGAACATGCTTCCTACCTATTAAGTAATTACCCCTGTCAACATTGACTTAGGGCACTGTATATCTCCTTCTATCAATATCCTTAATTAATTTTAATATTTAAAATTTAAAACGTTTATCAAATGATACCACGTATTTTTAAAGGTATCCATATGTATTTAAATATATGTAGAAGAAAATCATATTTAGTTGTTATTTTAAATGATTAGACAATACATTGGAAAATAACTTCTTGTACTTTTAAGTTATGAAGTTTAATATTTCTTTCTTTGGATTATTTTTAGTTAAAGTATCTCTTGGTTTATCGACAGTTCAGATAAATCGTTTTATTTTGAGTTTTTACTCTGATAGTCATATTTCAGGTCTTTATGTTTACCTCTGTGAAAATGAAGGCTAGTATTCAATTATTATACATTTTTTAGCTTTAAAAAAACAAACGTCCTTTGTAACCTCTATTTATCTTAGCAGCAAATGTAGAGCGTATTTCTAACAATCCCTGGCTTGAGTTCAAGGGGTGGGATGCATTTTTATAAGTATAATTTAAAAAGGTAGTAGATACTTTTATTGTAGTTAAATTCAACGACAACAGTTCGGATTTTCAAAAACCCCTTTTATGTTGTCTTCAAGCTGCTTAGAAAGCCTCGATTTGTCAACGTAAATAAGGATTAAAAATGGGTTTGCCCGTTGTAATCAAAACAGTGGTGAGAAACAAGGGCGTATTTTGTCTCCCGTCTTACTCCTAATGTTTTTAGACAATTCAAAACAATAAATTGAAAAAAACTTCTTGAATTTTTAGTTTAATCTAACATTTCAAAACATTACTCAGTTTATTACACATAATAATAAGGAATTGTGATTAATATTTCTTTCTTCTGATTATTTATAATTAAATTATCTCTTGTTTCATCGACGGTTCAGATAAATCAGTAAGTTTTATTGCGAGATCATTCAGGGTTATATTGCAAATTGAGTTTTATTGCAAGTTCATTCTGGAAAGTTATAAGATAATCAATAAATAGTGATTAATATTTCACCCATCGTGTTTTCCAGATTTCTTATTCACTAATTCACCAAACGAAATCGGTTTAAATACTACGACAAGCATTTCTGTTCTCAATGTGAAGAGAGGAGTTGATGAAAATTTACTGAAAGAAATCCGGGTAATTGGCATCTATGTAGACATAACGTGTGCGGATGGAGAACATTTTGTTGAACAGGTTAAATTGTTTTACTCAAGTTAACTTTTTACCTTTTAATTTTACAAACCATAAAATGAAGCAAGCACAAAGTGGAAAAATAGCCCAACTATTTTTAGTACATAATAAATGTAAAAAAAACAACAGGTTATATGTGTAGATATTTTAATATAAAAATATATATTAAGCCCTTTGTTACATTAATATATTTACTATAAAATCCATAATGTGCTTTAAATTTTTTCAAAACTCATTTTTCTTGGTTCAAACAATTTGGGGCTATTTTACCTCTAGTTTTTGTTTTAGTTGTTAAAATTTTAGTGCGAGTTGTTATAATTATAGTATTAAAATACTCTGCCAATTAGTGTGGCACATAGCTTCCTCGCGTTCTAATTTGTATACTCGTACTTTAATGATTTTATACTGTTGCAACCAATTATTGTAAAATTTATTTAATTTCCCCCTTTTTTTTAACTTTCAAAATTGTTTTGATTTTTTACATTAATTAAAGTACCGATTCAGCAAAATTTAAGGAGCGCAGACGGTTGAAATTAATCCCAGGCCATCTGCAGGCTACTTTTGGCAAACCATCTTTTTATCATTTCATAAAAATAAGATAAGGGTTTTTGATGATAAAGGTGTAAAAAATTATAATTGTGCGCATGTGAAAAAGGTATATGGGACCAACAATGGGCTAATTATGACCTACCATCCAAATCAATAAAATTAGATGTGTAGTTTTTAAGATATGTTGATTCGAAAAAATTGAGCGACAGACAAGGAACCAAAAATGTTTCCTTGGAATTTTTGAAATTATAGAGACCTAAAAATTGTTCGTTCTTCGGAACGATCACATAGCTTCCGTTACCTTCGGTAAGCTCAGAAGCAAAACCAAACGGAATTTCAACAAACATAAACATTTAAATGACAAATAGAGAAATAAATAATATAATTAAATAAGCATTTCAATACAGTAAAAATATTTGTCTTATAAAGAAGTATGACTGATTTGAAATTTCATTCCGATTCAGCTCAATCGGGCAATTATTAACAAATTATTAAAATGTTTGCTTACTCAGCAAAATGGGTTAATGATGTCACAAATTTATGATTTTAGGGGCGGCACAACAACATGTAAGGACTGAATTTAGCACCAAGTTTTAACTCTCCACTCCAGCCTAATAAAAGCGGTGGGAGTTATGCGTAAGACAGACAGATATCCAGTTAAAAACCACTCTAATAACCAGAGACGGGACGTTTATGACTTTTATTTTTCCATTTCATGACCTTTATTCTATGACTTTTATGACTTTTATTATCCTGCTTTATGACCTCTATTTTAGAAAATCGGTTGTTTTATGACGTTTTAGCAAAAAGTATGACGTTTATTTTCACTGTGAAAATTTAGCCTTTTTTAGCGAAAATTTAGCGTTATTTTGGAGAGTAACAGTTCAAAAGAAAGATTTCAATATTTCATAAATACATAATTATATTTACAATATATAATAAATAATAATAATTAGCAGAATGCTTCAACGTTGTAAAAAATAATCATATGTTGTTCTATATTATCCAGCGATAAAGTGGCTCTTTTGTCCGTCAGTAGAATTTTAAACTTGGAAAAAGACCATTCGACGTCGGCAGATGAGCTGGGAGCAAATTTCATGCATGACACATCATTTGCTTTTCGCCCTTCAGGCAATTTCTGAACTTCTTTGCCCTTTAGTCGGGCAGCTATGGCCTGGGCGTGTTCCCACCCATGATTCAAATTTTTAATGTTTTTTTTAACAAAATGGCATGAAAAATTAAACACTTTCCACACGTGTTATGTATTTTTGTAATCTACTCCGCAATACCTTTCATTATATACCTCACTCAAAATTTATCGAATTGCTATTCTTATTTTTCTATGGCCCAGCAGAAAGCACATTTTGCATATTTTTAACAACAGCGGAAATATAATTTTAAGGGGGGGGGGGCACGCAAAATTTTGATGTTTTTTGACAAATTGGTGTTGAAAATTAAACGCTCTCCACAAGTGTTATATAGTTTTGTATCTACTCTTCAATACCTTTCATTTGATACCCCACTCAAATTAAAAAAAAAAAAAATCGCGTGACTTGAGTTATCCGCCATTTTGAATTCGAACAGCTGATTATTTTGAGTTCACAATATTTTTCCTGTGTGTGCGTCAAAACGATCTTTAATATTGGAATGTTTCGTGTTTCTATCTCTTTTGATTGGAACTGTACCGACTGACAGATAGACAGACACATGAACGAAACTATAAGGGTTTCCTTTTTTGGTTTTACCAACGAAACCCAAGTAAAAAAAAAAAAAACAAGTAACATGAGTAAGTAACCTTCCTGGATTCTAATTGAATGATTTGTTCCAAGAAGGAGCCGATCAGGAGCCCTAGTTTGGAATTAGGGATGACCCTCGGTGCCTCTCTAGTTGCAGGTATGCATAAGCGCATTAGTTAAGTCCGAAAGTGATCAGGGAATTAAGAGCCCAGGCCTTTCACTAAGCTGGTGTAAGGGGTTTTTGTTTGAACTGCACTTTTACCTGGAACCGGACCACGAATGTTCAATGTAAAAATTTGCTTTAACAAAAAAAAATAACTTTTTGCTAAACATTTGACAAAAAAGGCCATTCTATGACGTTTATCCAAAGAAAACCCCATTTTATGACGTTTATTCGAAAAATGGCTATTTTATGACAAAATCATATGACTATGACGTTTATGACTTTTTCCCGTCTCTGCTAATAACCTTAAAAACACCCCAAAAAAACCTCGGTTTTGAATTTTTTGGGTGAAAACAATACTTTTTCTATATACCTTTCGGAGAAGGTACATAGGGAAAAATTTTTTAAACATAAAAAAAACACTAAATTATTAACAATAAACCGACATAGTTAGAATTGCAAGTGGTCCATGGCCTACACCGACTTTATTTGTTTAATTTTTAACTATAATGTATTTTCTTTTTATCTGTTCATCTGTATATTATATTATATTTTGTTAAGACACATGAACTATACTTTGCATTGTAATTGTAGTTTGAAGTTATTAATATTTGTTCCAGAGTGCGTTAGAAAGAAAACTATTTAATAATAACCATAAGTGGTTACTTAGATCAGATTCCTATGAAGCTTCAACATCTTTGCTGAATAATATGAAGATATCCTTGGACTCAGATGTATCTCTGGCTGTGCCTTTCAATGACAGCTTTCTTGTGTACGAAATATTTAAAATTCACGAATCTTTGGAAATCGAATCATATCCAATAGCTCGTTTCAATCCTATCATGGAACACAGTTCAACAGGCATCAAACCAAACAGAGAAAATTTCAAAGGATTCATAATGAACGTCACATTTGTGGTAAGTTTAGGAATTGAAGATGGTTAAATAATGATATTTAATTTATACCTTGTTCTCCTACGGTACGTTGTTTTCCTTGGTTTTTTTTTTCTAGGATAGTTTTATTAAAAGACTTTGAGGATAAACATTGACAAATTTCCCGACCCGATTAAAATGTTATTAAATTCCTTTTTGGACGACCAGTCCTGCAGTTTTCGGCTTGTCCCACTTCAACAACTCAAGAGGAAGCTTCCAGAATAAAAACTTAAAACTTGGCACACTTGTAGCTCTTTTGTTATTCCATCGGTTTTACTTTAGTTGGAGCTGGATTTGATTAATATCATTTAATTTTTGCCTTCTGATTTTTATTAGATTATCATTTTTATTTCTGATTGGAGTGCTCAACTCTCACATTAATGCTCTTTAAATATAGTGTTTTATATTATATAAATTCAAAATGGGGCATAAAAAATCAGTACATATTGTACTCGCATAGGAGATACCTAAGGGATGTGAAGGAAAGAACTCAGAAGAAAAGAAATAAGTTCTAAACCATTCCAAAAAAATGTTAGGCTATCAAAGTAGTGATATCTACATTGAGGCCAAGTCTGTTTTATGCCTTATTATCCAGAAAATGACCAAGTGTTAAGCAGTAAAAATAAAAGAGCAATCTTGCTCATGAAAGTAAGAGTGAAGTGAGTTAATGGACCAAAGAAAGAGCAGACTTGGCCACAATCTAGGTATCACTACTTTGATAGTACTTAGAAAATCTGGATTTTGGCCTTTTTAACGGATTGGTTTTTGATGAGGATAATAATGAACAAAACGATTGCAAAATTAAAACAATAAGACTTAATTTTTTTTATAGATACTACAAAACCATTTAACAGCTGACCAACCAGTTGAGATACTTCTTGATCCCTTCTTCAACCCAGAATTAGATAGATACAGCAGATTTTCATACCTTCTCTTTATTCATGTTAGCGAAGCCTTAAACTTTACGTAAGTAATAAATATACAATAACTTTTACGATTAATTAATTTTTATTTCTTTGTGCAATAAAGTTCGAACTTCTAACCCCAGATAGGACCATTAGTTTTTCATAATACCCAATAAAATTTGTGTATTTACACACGTAGTCTAAACTGCAAAAAGGAAATAGGTAAAATATACGATTTAGAAATTTTTATTTTAAAGACAATTTAAAACACATTTAAAATCGTCGGTTTTCTGAGCCCTTTTGGGATTTTTTTTGGGGCGTAAATTCAGTATTACTTTTATATCTGACCAAATGTTGTCCGTTTTTGTCGAAAGATATTTATATTTTATTTTTCACCTTACATCTTGTAAGGTTAATGCACTCAAAACCGAATCGGGCCCGGTAATCTTCGCGTAGTGTTCTTCTTCCTGGTTTGAAACTTGAAATGGAACTTCGCTGAAGGAATACGCACCACACTTTTTCCGTTCCAAACCGACTTGTGACAGTGTTTCGTACCGTCTTCCAAACTGGTCCAAACCGGAGAATGATCGTTTTCAAACCGTTTACGGTCCAAACAATCCTCTGATAATAACAAGTACTGGTTTGGGTTTGTATCAAGGATCTTATATAAAGGGGATAGAGGGTTGAGGCAAAAAAGTGACCCCATGAAGATATGTAAAATATTAGCTCCAATGGGACAAATTACCTTCCTCTTGGTTATAGGTTTCCAAGAATTTGTTTATAAGTGTCAGGTTATAACCTGTTAAAAAAGGTAATTTGTCCCAGTTCAAAGGTCGTGGAGCATGCGCAGTATGATTTTTTCTCCAATTTCTCTTACCTTCATGGGGTCACTTTTTTGCCTTAAACCCCTTCTTAACATTACATCCGCTTTATATAAGATCCTTGGTTTGTATGCCATGCGCAGTTATGTCAACAGGAAGGTTCCCTAACTATAGGTTTCCCCTTATCAGTGCCGGATTTACCACTAGACCGACTAAGCCGCGGCCTAGGGCCGCGGGCTTAAGGGGCCCGCAGATATGGGCAATACAATGGCTTGCCGCTCAGCGCCTTTGACACAGTATATTCTAAGGAGTATTTCTTGAATTTGAGTGTGATCATGAGTACTAAGGTAGTTACTAGACATCAAGTTGATTTTAGCTTGTCACTTGATAGGTTAGTTATTCAATTATTACTCCAAATAAGAGTGGTCACCTATCAATTGACAAGCTAACATCAACTTGATTTTTGGTCTATACTAACTAATTTTGTACTCAGGATCATGAGTCACATTGTTCACCAAAATGGCCGGGACATGGCCGCTTTCAATATATTTTTTTTTTTCCAATGCCTATTGCCAAGCTGATGTCCCACAGACGAACTTAGCCGACCACAAATTTTTTACAGGCACCAAAAGATTAACTTGATGTTAGTCAAACACTCAATTGCACGCTATCTCCTGAACTAAACATTTTATACGTATTTTTTTATTTTATAATTATTTTTTATTTTTTCAGAAAAATATCGTCCACATAAAATAACAGATATTTCACTTTATACTGTCGGCGACAGTATTTTTTTCACTGTCACTGACACGTGCCGGGTGAGTGTAAACAACACCCTTCTTCAAATCCCTAAAAGAATATTTTAAATTCGCCTGTGGGATCACGGGCCGGTCACGGCACTGTGCCGTCACTGTCACTGATGTGTGTAAATGGACCTTTAGTTTTTAAAAAAGGTTCTACAAATAAATAAAATTCAATAAAAAGTTTCTTTCTATTCTAGTCTTAAAATTTGGCCAAGGGCCTCAAAAGTCCTAAATCCGACACTGCCCCTTATATAAAAAACAGAGGGGAGTAACAATCTAAAGAAGGTGTACGGAATGATCTTCTTTAGACTGTTACTCCCCTTATAAAAACAGAAGTGGGATATTCCTTTGTCCCAAAGTACATTGGACTAAACATCCCTTTTTCTTAATAGTTATTTAGTCAAAGTAATTTTTATTCTAAAACAACTTAGGGGAGTAACAATCTAAATAAGTACCGGTTTCTTTAAATGTTTTTAATACGGTGCGAAATGTAGTCCAAACCCCGTTCCAACCTGACATGATTTTATTACACAGTACAATTTAGCGCTTGCGTATAAAACCATAAACGATTATAACGATCCAAGGGACGAAACAAAGGACGGTACAAATAGGGGGGTTGTAAAAAAACCAATAACTACGTATATGCTTTATGTTGCTTTAAGGTACAACTATCTCATACTTCATGACTGGGGAGTAGAAGACGCATCAGGAAACTGGTCTGGGTTATTAGGATACCTTCAGAGAGGCGAACGCGAATTCAGTCTTCAGTTTTCTAATGCTAGAAAAGATCGACTCAATGTTGTTGATATAAAAGACACATACCATCAAACAGGGTAAGAATTATCAAAATTTTCAGCAGTAAAGCCCTAATCCAAAATAACGTCCTTATTACTTCCGAGCTTACCGAAGGTAAAATTGTGATCGTTAAGAATAAAAAAACTTTCTTTTGCCTCAGAATTCAAAAATTCCAAGATAGAAATTCGTTCCAGAGATCAGGTAACATTTAAGGTCCCGTGTCTGTGATTCCTTCTGTCTGTCTGTTGTTGCGACCCTACTTTTGCAAGTCTATTTTGCAAACCAACATATCTTTAACCTAGGTGGCAGGTCATAATTAGTTCATTGTTGGTCTCATATGAGTTTCAACATCCTGCACCCAATTTTTTCTCTACCAAATTTACATCTATATCTTTATTATTTAAAAAACAGAACGATTTTGACAGATGTAAAAATAGTCTGCCAATTAGTTTGGCTCATAGCTTTCTTGCGTCCTGTCATGGAATTTAATAATATTATTCTTATACTTACTGTTTTACTTTTGAGGGCTTCTCCACTTGCAGCAGCTACCTTATTCCCGACCTCCAAGCAACACGATTTAGCCAGTCCTCAGCCTGTAGGTTGCACTCATCTCTTTGGCCACACCTCCTCTCCAGGTTGCTCTAGGACGTCCTCGTCATCTTCTCGATCCTGAGCAATTATGACTTGATCTTCTGCAACAAGAAGAGAATGTATTGGTTTAGGAATAATATAAACTGTCTCTTCATGTCTTATTTGTTTTTTTTTTTATATTACAGAGCAGCTTGTAGCCTTCATAAGGCCATCATCAGTATCGGAATGCAAATGAAATAGAGAAATAGAGTTACATTAAACAATTTAAAAGTTAATGATTGAGTCTACTACATATCGGATATTTTGAATGAGTACAGATTGTTGAAATTAATATAGGCCTATCTGTGTGCTGTACTTTTGACTAACCAACCAAATTTCAAAAATCGAAAGTTCATTTAAAGATAGAGCTTTTAATAAAAAAAAAATGGTGCTCAAGTGGAAAACAAACCAATGGGCCCTGAAAGTTGCAAAGATCAAGAAAATCCAAAGAGCCGTTCGTTTTTTAAAAGTTGATTTGAACTTTAATTGTGCATAAACTAAATCTTTTTCTATTATTAAAAAACTAAATAATATGCCTGCTTTAAGACGCTCAAAAGTTTCCTTTTAAGTTCCTCAAATTCCTCAATATGACAAATCAGAAGCGGAATTAACAACTTATAAAGAGGCTTAACAACTGTTTTCTTTTGTCTAAGCCTTCTGAGAATCAGGTTCTGTGAATTAAAATATTTGTAGGATAGTAGGATCACGATAAAATATTAGGCATAAATTAATATAATAATGCGGTAGTGAATTAATTATTTAACATATATGAAAAGATTGCTTTTTGTATTAGGATACGTTTTTCTTTGCAGGGCAATATTTCTGTTCTTTCAACCTAGAACATTTGGCACTTACAAAGCTTTGGTGGTTCCATTCTCTTCGACAGTGTGGATTTGTTTTGGATTAATAAGTGTAATATTACCAATTGTTTACTGGTTCATAGCAAAGTATGACGAATTCAGTCGATCCAACGATTTAAGCTCCTGGAGTTCGATTTTTATATACTTGGCTGGAGCAATAGCACAGCAAGGTGAGTCAAATCATAACATCAGAGTTGCTAATTATGTAATCCATATTGGTATTGGATAGGAATTTAACTAATTTGATGCTCTAGCTTTACAATAATGGACAATTGTGTGTTTTAACAAAAAACGAACATATTTTATGGTTTCAATAGTTGTTCAGTCAATAGTACCACGTTTTTATTATACATAATTATTCCTTTTTGGGCGTACTTTCAAATAAAGTTTTATATTTCCATTGTTATCCACCATATTTTAGAAATCATTGAGCAAGACTAAATTGTTCAAAACATGTCTAAACTGGTGAAATGTGATCAGATCACTAAGCGTAATAATGTGAAGAGCAAACTAGATGACCGTTGAACAAAATATTTTTATGCAAGTCTAAAAATTAATGTCAAAAGGTCTTAAGGAGATCTCATCAAGGCAAATTTCAATCTAGGGGTCATGATATTAAAAACGTAGACTCATTAACTTATACCTTGGTAGTCAGATTGCTCAGGATAGAGGTGCAAGATTTAATATTGCAATGAGGATCCGAAAGCAAGAGCAGCGTTTATAACTTTAAATGCTAACTGGCGTTCATCCTGCTTTGGAATCAACACTGAAATCCGGATCTTAATGATCTAATCTTCAATCTTAAAAAATCTGTACAATCAAATGGATGCCAGACATAGCTATAGCATGTACATTAGTAGTATGTACATATAGTAGCTACATACAGTAGTATGTAGCTATGTTGAATGCAAGAAGAAATTGTAAGTCTTGTATTTCAAATATAATAAGTATTGTGGTGGAAAGGTCTAAATCCAGTCTATTTAGCTTTTCTTATTCTAGCTTTATCTTACTTCATAATCATAATTAGGTTAAACACATTTACTGGAAAGTAATAATATCTACTAAAAAATCAAATGGATTGTAGAAGTGACAATTCCATACCCCTCAAAATAATTAAACTAATAATAATACTAAACAAACTTCTGATTAATGCAATAGTTTACAGAAATACTAAGAGAATTTAATGTTTTTGGTTGAAAGGTTTTCCCGAGTCAACTCAAGGATTAATTTCAACGAAAGTAGCGAGCTCTTTTCTTCTGATGTTTACCTTTATACTGTGTTTATATTACAATGCAGCAGTACTCAATGGATTACTGAGTCCTTCACTACCTTCTATTACTTCCTTGGAAAGTCTTATCGACAGCAATTTCAAGCTTGGTGTTGCAGATTTACCATACATGCGTGATTTTGATGTAAGGCCAATTCTCAAAATTTCTCAAAATCTTTAGAGTATGTACTCAAAGATTATAAACAATTCTTATTTATTAAATTTAGCTGACTTTTAAAGAAGTTATCCTCAACCGACTGAATGGAAATTTTGCATAAACGTTTAGTTTAGATGACAATGCATAGTTAGCTAAGTGACGTCATTCTGAATCCAATATGGCGGACAGCCCAAGATAAAAGCTTGTTTTAATTTTTTTTTTGTTTACTATTAATTTAATTAATATTAATTTATTAAATTTACATTGTTTGTAACAATCACTTGGTTGACTACCATTTAGAAAATTTAACCAAAACTGATCGATATAATTTATTTTCTTAAATTACCACATTTCATTAGGTCTGTAGAGAGCTAACTATGAAAGACTCAGACATAAATTATTTTTAAAATGTCTTCTTTTAGAGCGAGGAAAGTGTTGTCGGATATCATGACGATTTAACAAACAAAATGATCAAGAAGCTTTTCCATTACGACCGTATGTTTTATGGACTGGAAGAAGTCAAGAAAGGAAAATTTGCATTTTTCGCTGTCGATGATGGAATTTTGCCATTAGTAACAAACACATTTAGCGAAGCTGAGATTTGTTCTACACACATCTTAATAAAACCGCCCAAAATGAACGTTGGGCTCACATTTAAAAAGAATTCGCCTTACAAAGAAATGATTCGCAACAAGTAAGTAAAAAAAATTGTTTCTTTTTTGTAATGTAAAAAATATACTGGTGTTTCTAACTAATATTGCGCCTATTTTAGACAAGTATTTCATTGTCATAGCGAGCTATTTTGGTAATTTAATGGTACTGCATCTGGAAGAATCGTCCACGAAAACTAAAGAGGAAGGAATGATTATCCTACAAATACAAGAACAGAAAAATCACTACTGCATATTTTTGGTAGAACTCTACCGAAAGAATCACCTACGTAAACTACGAAGGAAAGAATACCTACGAAAACTGTAAAAGAAAGAATCGCTCCCGAAAACTATGGGTTACTTATGAGTTATTAATGATGTTTGAAATGTCCCCATTGTGAACACTAATCATTTATTTTTTATATTTTGCAGGTTTTCTTGGATGAGAGAAGTTGGTTTGTTTAAAAGGAATTTGGACATTTGGTACCCAGGCTTACCAAAGTGTACCTGGCGCCAGCAAGCCATACCTATTGGTAGCGAAGCAGTTTCTATAGCCTTTCTTGTCCTCATTCTTGGCTACGTAGCGTCTTTACTTATTTTCATAGCAGAAATTTACATCAAACCTGAAACTGTTATGAAATTTAATATATTTTAATGCATATTCATACATTTCAGTTTCTACTATAACAATTTACTTTAAGATAAACATTGTACTCAAAAATAAAAATAGGTCAAACCAGGATAATCAGGTATTAAGTAGAACGAATAAACTCAAAAAAGTAAAATTTATTGGTTATTGCTAATAAAAAATAATTATGTTTAGAGTGTTACTTACAAAATAAATCAATTTAAAATAATTATTGTATTATTTCACCTATGAGGTTCATGTAGTTAGTAACTGTTATAGTGACTTATTTGTATTAAATTAAAAAATAGTCCACAACAAAGGGCGATAGTAAGAGTGTGATGCAAAGTAATGTGAATACTCTAAAAATAGTGACTAATAAAAAAAGTAATGGAATTTGATACACGTAATCAATAATTTATTACCTAAAATGTGTTAATTGGAGAGTACAGGTGTCGTATCACAAATAAATACGTCGTTAGTTCATAAACGAAATCATTTTCAGGTAAATTGTAAATTACTAACAAGGATACATTGATTTAACAGAGTTTACTGTGACAGCGTGGAAAAATCGAAAAACATGGGGAGGGGAGGGAGCCCACGAGAGCTTGAGATTTTGACGTCTAGAAGACAGAGCCAACCAGAGACAGGCCTAGAGGGCCTCTAGGCCTGTCTCTGGTTGGCTCTAAAAAGAGCCTCTAGTAGAGGCTCTTTTTTAACATAAATATTTCTTTGGGCTGGTGTTCGGCCGCAATTTGTATCACGCAAATAACATGGAAAACGTGAAGCCCTGAGTTTTTTTTAAGAAGTGAGGACCTAACAGGAGGTAGCTCAGTTATCTTTTTAGTACTATATTTCGCCAATAGGTGCGCTAAAGTAAATATTTTTTAAATTTTATATAAAATTATATCAGAGCTCCAAGCGGACTAACACCGAATTTCTTATATTCCGAAAAACCACAGCCTTTCGCAACAAGGCAACCGTCTTCAAAGGGGGATTTGTATAAAGGTTGGCTAGAGTGTTGTCTACACTAGATGCAATAACCAAAAACATATCCAGGATTCATTGTTTTTCCATGAAGTGGAGAAAATGTTTAGTTTCTCCCTCATAGGTTGGCCACTCTGAGCTGTCAAAAAAAACTAATTTTAAGATTAGTATAGTTAAAATAAGACAGTGAACAACTGACAACTGATCAGAGATGTTATAGGCCATATAAACACACCTATTGTCGCTTTAATCCTAATTCTATAAGTTATTTTATGTAGAAAAGCAAGCCTGACCTGATGAGAAACACATCTTAAGCAGAAGATAATTTTTTCAGTGTTATAGTTATTACAAAAATAAATCGAAACCCATCTCAATGATTTCTTGAATCCATTTCAGGGTTTTTCAAGGGGCTTTGTTTATTCTTGTGCTTCATTTTTTCACTAAGAATAATATAGAATGTTTTTAATTAAGCATGTAAAGCTTGGATTTTTATCAGTCGACTGAAACCATTGGATGGCCTATAATAGTGTTAATCGTTGTAGAGGGAGTTAAAATTGCATCAATGGCCAAAGGTAGGATGACCATACGGTAAGTCCCGTTTTGACCGGGACAATCCCGTTATTTTAAGCTTTTGAAGGCGTTCCGTCGGTTCCCGAAAATGTCCCGTTTTTTTCGAAAAATGGGACACTTTCCAGAAAGTCTGGGTAAAATTAATAACTTTCCCATACTCCATACTTAATGAGTTTGAGAAGTTTCCAATCTTAGTAAATATGTTATTGACATTTTCATGTCTTGGTTATGGCACATAACCTCGAAAAGCGTTACCAAAAACTAGCGTTACACGAGTAGGGAAGGTATAGGAACAGGGAGTTAGGAAGATATAGAAGGTGTTCAATAGAGTCTGCCCGCTCGTTTGGTATAGGTAGGGTCTCCCTCTACCGCTCGATAGGGCCTACCCTCCCTCCCGATCTTTTCTTGCTGCCGTTCCAGTAATCGCTCACTCGTCTCAGCGCCACCCCCCCCCCCCCTAACTACAACTTCTGTTCTACTGCTCTGATTTGCATCGGACAAACGCCATAACCCTTAGAAGTTTATTCCTAATAATCTTACATACATAAAATTTATTTTTACAGTATTATTTTTTATTTTTGTTTAACTATAATTTGTTGCATTTATTATAAAAAATATGGGTGAAGAAGCGAAAAGATAACTTCTTAATAAACTGGAAAAGAAGAAAAGTACTTTCTTTCTTCGTGCACTACATATGTTCGATTTAATTCCTAATTTACAAACGAAAGAATCTGCACGCTCGAATTTTTTGACATTTTCATGTCTTTACTTTGGCTCATAAACTCGAAAAGCGTTACCAAAAAGCGTTACATGGAAATGTCTCACTGTCTTGCAGACTCGTATGCAAGCAATTTTTTTATTAACGATTTGCTCCAATGAGTGATATTTACTCATCAGTGAATCCCGGTCACTTACTTCGATATCATGTTACTGTGAACAACTAATTTATTATCTTAAGGTGGCTATTAAGTAGCCAAAACCTGTTATTAACAAATAACAATAACAAATAACATAACAATAACAATTAGAAATTCCTTTTCAAAAAGATAACAAATGTACTATTTATTGTGAGGTCACTAGAACTTGTGATATGCCCAACGATTTACTTCGGTTTTTTTAAACTTTTCCTTTTTACATTACAAAAACTATTTCGATTTTAGCATCTCAATAAATTTAATCTTATTTTTAGAATTAATTTCAATTTCTTTTTTAATTTTAGGAAAAATTATGGAAGGTTATGGTTAGTTTAGGTAAGGTTCGTACTTTTTGACCCAACATAACCATAACCTTCCATCATTACCCTAAAACGTGAAATTCTATGCATGTTTTTAAAAATGAAACAAAATACTATAGAATTTATCGAGATGCTACAACCGGAATCGTTTTTACAGTTTTCAGATCCTAAAAAAAGGCACAATTATGAAAAAAACGAAGTAAATCGGACCTTACTCGGTGGCCCCCTAGACCCCCCGCCCCCACTTTCCTCTGGGAGCTGCAAAAGCTCGCTCCCCCCCCCCCCCCCCCAATTTCAATGTCCCCTCCACTCGGGAGAAAGATCCCATTTAACTCTGTTACCCTACTGTTAACGTGGCGTAGAAAGGTGTTGATCGCGTGAAAGGGACGTCGAATCTGGACTATGTTGTTTTGAGATTGAACTAAATTGTGCTAGTCTTGAGCTTTATTCAAATTATCTTGGTCAGAAACAACCAACTTTATACTGCAATAAATTTATTCGTTGAAGAAACGTAGAATCGTTTTTTAGACGGTGAAAGAATCATTTCATATTTATCGTACATTAATTGTCTGAACATAAAAGGACTATTTAAAGTCAAATACCGTTTATATCTTTCTGATATTTTCGATTAGAAAAAGTTTTATTTGTTGTTAAAAGTTATTTAATCTCTTATCACTTTTTTAACTCTTGTAATTATTTTAACCTCTTCTATGACAAAATAACGACATATTTGCATAAGTAGAACATGTTTACCCTCTATTAGGTAATCACCCTGTCAACATTATCATGTAAAATATCAAAGTAAACGAGCCATTTCACTGGAAGCTATATAGGTTCGGGACTAGGTTTTTATGTGTACTAGCAGACACAATTACACATAATTATAAGTTTACAAGTAGTAGTGGAAGTAAACCTTGTCGTTAACTACTAAGGATTTCTGTTGTAAGCTAACGACCTTCGTTTTTCACTTTCTTCAATTTCAGTTTATATTAATATTTAACATTTAAAACGTTTTAAATTGATATGACGTATTTTTAAAGGTATCCATATGTATTAAAATACATGTTCAACAAAATTACATTTAGTTGTTTTATTAGATGTAAAACAATACATTAGAAAATAACTGCTGGTATATTTTTAAGCTTTATTAATCTGGTATTTCGACACATTATCCAGTTCATTACACAATTCAGAAATGAAGTTTAATTTTACTTTCTTCGGATTATTGCTAATTAAATTGTCTCTTGGTTCATCGACAGTTCAGATAAATCGTTTCATTGCGAGTTTTTACTCTAATAGTCATATTTCAGGTCTTTATGTTTACCTGTGTGAAAATGAAGGCTAGTATTCAGTAATTATGCTTTTTTTAGCTGTAAAAAGAAAAAAAAAACGTACTTAGTTATCTATATTATGTATCGTAGCAGAAGCTGAGAAGCGTATTTTTAAGGATCCTTGGCACGTGTTTATATGTGCCTTTTTATATGTATTTTAAAATGGTATGTAGACATTTTTCTTGTAGTTGAACAGAGTTCAGATTTTCATAAACCCCTATTTTTTATTGACTTCGAACAACTTAGGAAGCCTAAAAAACTTATTTCTTCAAAAATCGTCAACCTAAATCAAGAATACAAATGCCCAAATGCATATATATATACATTAGCAAGATGATGTATGCCTTGGAAAACAACTTAAGCAGGCCCTACACTATCAATCAGCTTGATCAAAACAGCGCGTCAAGCGATGGTGTCAAGCGTGATTGATAGTCAAGAAACCCGTTTGACGCTTGAGTCAAGCCTTGACGGCGAGTGATGGAAAGTTTGAATGACTCCAGTGGCTGGACGGAGCGCTTGATAGTCCAGAGCAATTTTAATCAAGCATTCCGTCAGTCACCTGCTCGACACCAGCAATGGAGGACCATCCGCTCGTTTCCGAAGGTTCAGCGTAGATAATAATGCCAATCGAGAATTAATTAGCCTCCTCATTGATTTATATCATGATTGTCCGGAGTTGGAAAGTTCCACTCCTTTGACCAACGTCGTTTCCTCTGGATCTTTTTTTCCCGCTTGAGAGCAACAACTGTCAATATGAGAAACCCCAAATCCTGATTCGAAACCTGGGTATCTACACAATACGGATTCACTAAAGTCCATGAGGAGCAGTTTCACTAGTCGAAAACTCCGCTACAAATGAGTGTTAATGATAAGATTGATGGTATGCTTGATGCACCCCAATGCTGCTTGAAGCACTTGTTAATCAGCTAGATGCGCTGTTTTGTCAAGCAGATTGATAGTGTAGGGCCTGCTTAGATGTATTTTTAAGTTTAATCTGACATTGTTTATTACAAGATTAAAAAATTATGTTTAATATTATACTTTTTTCAAGTGATTTCTAATTAAATTGTATTTTGGTTCATCGACGATCTACCAAATGTTTGATACTCTGAACTAGATAAGTTAGGAACAGGGAACAGGTGATTTATTTTATCCATTGTTTCTTTTCTAGATTTCTTATTAAATAATTCACCAAACGAAAGCGGTTTAAACATTACAACAAGGATTTCCGTTTTCAATGATTCCAAAATGAAAAGAGGAGTTGATGCAAATCTACTTAAAGAAAACAGGTCAATCGGCATCTACGTAGACATTACGTGTACTGAAGGAGAACATTTCGTTGAACAGGTTTAATTGTTTTTATTTAGTTCCATACGAACCATATTTTCCCTTGACATATACGCAGGCATACACGATCATTGAAAGAAATGATTGCGATGACACAATATTTAGATTATAATAAATCTATTTATGTTTTAAGAACACAGGTGGATTTAATTTGGTGTCTTGTGTACCAATAAAACTAAATAAGTTGATTTTCCGAGGAAAAAAATCTAATTTTCAAGATAACAGAGTACCAAGTTACATGAAATTGTGCGACAGAGCAACTGTTATTCCAAATGATGCTTTAAAACATAGAAGCGGATGCTTGTAAACATAACAGCTGAGTATGCTTGTAAACATAGCAGCTGAAGCTTGTAAACATAGAGTCTGGGTTTAACTTGTAAACATACAATAAGCTAATATTTGTAAACATATAGAAGCTGGGTATGATTTCTTGTATGCCGAAACCAATCCATTGATGTTCTGTCCTTCAGATTTTCTACACCTTATTAACCATCTAGCCTCTCTTTCAGAAATAGTTTGTTTATTCAGATTTTAGGGGCTCACAACGTTTGTGAGAAAGTAGAAAGTTAATATATTTTTTAGAAAAACGTAAAATTTGCAAAGAGCAAGAGAAGAAGAATCTTAAAATGAGCTATTTTGGTTTTCTTTCTAGCACAACACATCAGATTTTTATCAACTATCTTTTGTTTTGCTATAATTATAGTTTTAAGTTGTACTTATTGGTTCCAGAGCAAACTAGAAAGGAAATATTTAATAATAACCATAAGTGGTTACTTATATCAGACTCCTATGAAGCTTCAACATCTTTGCTAAATAATATGAAGATATCCTTAGACTCAGACGTATCTCTGGCTGTGCCTTTCAATGACAGCATTCTTATATACCAAATATTAAAAATTCACGAATCTTTGGAAATTAAATCATATCTAATGGCTCGTTTTAATTCTAACATGGAACACAGTTCAACAGGCATCAGACCAAACAGAGGGAATTTAAATGGATTAATAATGAACGTCACATTTGTGGTAAGTTTAAACATTTAGACAAAGTTAAAAATATTTGTGTTTAAGTAAGAAGCAATTTTTGTGAACAACAATATCTTCAAATCTATACTCGTCATGGATTAAGTGAAATTTGGAAGGTATCCCACATAAGATCCAACCTTTTGCGCCCAAGATTTTTGTATATAATATTAATATTTTCAAAATTACTCATTCGATCTAAATCTAAATGATATTTGTATATATTCATCAATATCTAGGGAACGAGATTTTTTCCCAGAAAAACGGCTTATATTTGTTAGATTCGTATTTAAATGGACTGAACTTTAGAATATTTTTAATCAAAATCTTCAGAACCGGTTTCGAGAAATATATTTTTTCACACTTCTTCAGAGTTTTTGGGGAATAGCGCCCTCAAATTTTGATTAAAATAATTCATTTCTCGATTTCGCCACGGGATATGACTTTTCTAAACATTTATGCCAAATTTCTTCCAAATCAGCCGAGTAGTTTAGGCTCCACGCGTCTGCTCAGAAGACAGACAGACATTTCCTAAAAACCTCTTTTTTCGATTCATGGGACCTTAAAACGCGTGAATCAAAATCTAATATTTGTGCCCTACTTTCTCGTTATATGAGAAAGTAAAAAGGCTTGATGTTTGTCTTAGAATACGTCAATACTAAGTTTTGATTTATTGATCTTCAGTTTCGATGATCAAATTTTAAGGAAACGCATCCTATATTTAAAATGAACCTACGAGTATAATCGCCAAAGTTTTATTATTGTTGTGAAAACCAAGTTATAAGAAGTAAAACAAGGATCATCTTTTACTAATAATAAACTAAAATTATTGCCAAATACTTTTAATTTGAATAGGTAATGGAATCCGATTTAAAAGCAAACCAATCAGTGGAGATGTTTCTTGATCCCTTCTTCAATCCAGAATTAGATAGATTCAGCAGATTTACATTTCCTCTTTTCATTCATATCAGTGAAGCCTTAAATTTTACGTAAGTAAACTTAATAATTATTATAATCTGTTACAATATATATAGCTAGCTTCTATTTTTTCTGTTCTGAGCTTACTGAAGGTAACAGAAGGTATGTGATCGTCCACGAACGAATATCTCCGAATAAAACAATTCTAATTCAGAAATCCGTTTCTCATATCATGGAACATTTTTCGTACTGTGTCTGTCTTTCGTTGTGCCCACTATTTTTATGAAACAACATATATTAAGAAAATTGTTCGATATTAATGAAATAATGTGATAGGTCGTAATTAGTCTATTTTTGGTCCCATATAAGGCTCATTGGTTTCTCTGCCACAAAAACACGAGTTATTTTTTATTAAAACCTATTTCTTGAAGAGAACTCTCCTCATTTGATTTTAAAGTAATTGGATGGTTTGTCGCATGTAGCTCTCAGATGGCCCCATATTAATTTCAACCGTTCAGGACATTAGTAACTGTGACTAACAACAAGCTAGGATTTTGTGTATAAGTTAATCTTTGGCGTTCATTAAGAATATGTGGTAATTAAGTTCCTCTGCGGGACAAATTTAGCAAATATTGTTTAGTGCTCCCAGCTCAAGGTTACTTGACTATAATAAGATAGAAAGGCATACAACGAAAGGCGAACATTATAGTTAATATTACTATTATTTTTGTTGTTAAAGGTACAACTATCTCGTAGTGCATGACTTTGGAGTGGAAGATGCATCAGGAAACTGGTCTGGGTTATTAGGATACCTCCAGAGAGGTGAATGCGAATTCAGTCTTCAGTTTTCTAAAGCTAGAAAAGATCGACTCAATGTTGTCGATATCGACGACACTTACGTCAAACCAAAGTAACGACCTTATAATTTATTTAAATCTACTAACATGCAATTCAAGATTTTCTCAGTTGTAAATTTAATCCGTCTACTTCAACCTACGCGATGAAGTGCAATCTAGTTGTTTTACTGTTAAAGAAACAATTAAAGTACAGTCATCTCCGGAAGATCTAGAACATCTCTATAACTATACTATCCCGGACTTCATCAGGCCTAAGCGTTTGTCCAGATAGCCAAAATAAACTAAGATATATATTTTTTTTTTATCTATTTCTTATTAAAAAGATGTAAAATGCAACTACTCCTTCTTAACAATCATTCTTAAGGCATGCTTATACTCTTTGATCATTCAGATGAGCTGCCTCGCTCTTCTTCTGATGTCGAGTATTGTGAATCATTTGAGAAAGTTGAACAGCCCGGACCTTCTAGTGCCATTGCCAAGCGATTTTGGCAACATTGAATCATTATGTGTAGTACATGGCTTAGCCGCTACGTCTTATATACACAATATTTCAAAGTGCTCCAGAACCGTTCGTCTGAGGAAAAAACTTAGGAGACATAACTCATAGGCAATTTATTTCTTTATCAAGGGCTACTTTTTTTCTAAAAGCTTGAAGTTTTACAGTTAAAGCAAAAAAGCAAATTAAAAAAAAAATGTTTAGGCGATTTAGAAATGTTGATCAAATTTTAATGCGGTTAAGCCCCTAAACTGTTCTTTCAACAACAACTTAAGACACATAGATCATAGGTAATTTAATGAAGTTTACCTTTGTATATTTATTCTTCAAACTGTAAGCATTTCTTTTTGGTAGTTTTTATAATTTTTCTCAGAACGCGTCACTTTTACGAGGTGGCTAAGTTGAAATTCTGATTCAGCAAATTCTGTTTACTATTTTCTTTTTCTGGATAGGTCTCTTTTTGACATTTTCATGTCTCGGCTATGACACATGAACTCGAAAAGCGTTACTAAAAAAAGCGTTATACGGAGGTGTGCACTCAAACCTGCCCGCTCTAGGTAGGGGCCCCCCTACTGTGCTCGGAACGGCCTACACACCCCTCCCCTCCCGATCGGCTAACTGCCCCATGACTCACTCTCTACGCTTCTCGCTACCGTTCCAGGAGTCCCGCGCGCGCCCCAGTGGCGCCCCGGCCCCCTCAACTACAACTTCTTTTCTACTGCTCCGATTTGCGCCGGACAAACGCCATAATCCTTAATATTTTATACTATTTTATATTTTTGTTATACTATAATTTTTTGCATTTATTATAAAAATATGGGTGAAGAAGCTAAAAGATTATTTCTTAGTAGACTGGAAAAGAAGAAAAGTACTTTCTTTCTTCGTGCACAACATATGGTCGATTTAATTCCTAATTTACAAACCGCAAGAATCTGCACGCTCGAATTTCTTGACATTTTCATGTCTTTACTTTGGCACATAAACTCGAACAGCGTTACCAAAAAACGACACTAAAAATCGTTACACAAGCGTTACCAAAAAGCGTTACATGAAAATACTGTCTTGCAAAATCGTATACAAGAAGTTTTATTTTCAAATAATGACTAGACTGTTTATATTTTAAGAATTTAAATATTTGATGGTTCAAGATATAAATGTTAAATATAAATATTCAATTCAAACTCTTAAAGTTACAATGGTAAAATAATTAATTATTTAGCATTTTTGAGAATCCATTCCTTTTCTATACGTTTTTCTTTGCAGAGCAATATTTCTGTTCTTTCAACCTAGAACATTTGGCACCTACAAAGCATTGGTGGCTCCGTTTTCTTCGACAGTGTGGATATGTTTTGGATTTATCTGTGTAATATTACCATTTGTTTACCGGGTCATAGCAAAGTTTGACGAATCCAGTCGATTCAACGACTTAAGCTCCTGGAGTGCAATTTTTATATACTTGGCTGGAGCAATAGCACAGCAAGGTATGTCAAATAACATCAGACAGAGTTGCTAATTATGTATCTATTGTATTTTATTGATTAAGTTTACACTAATTCAAGGCACTAGCTCAACTAAAAAAGGATTGTGCGTTTTTAACGGACAGTTTCTTTTTCAAAGCATTTTAATATAATTTAATTGTTCCTTCCCAGTGTAATCCAACATTTTGAGGAAAAAAAAATGCTAAATTCTTAAAATACATTTTTAAACGGTACAATGAAATAGTTAACATAGATTCACTACTTATAACTAAGATTCTAATAAATGCCATGCCTTTTAGAAGTATTAATTTAGTTTTATGTTTTTGGTTCAAAGGTTTTCCCGAGTCAACTCAAGGATTAATTTCAACGAAAGTAGCGAGCTCTTTTCTCCTGATGTTTACCTTTATATTGTGTTTATACTACAATGCAGCAGTACTCAATGGATTACTAAGTCCTTCACCACCATCTATCACTTCCTTAGAAAATCTTGTCGACAGCAGTTTCAAACTCGCTGTTCTAGATTTACCATATTTACGTGATTTTGATGTAAGGTCAATTCTCGAAATATTGAGTACACGAATATTGTACATAATTATCATTTTCAAGTGTAGCCGAAATGTCCTTTTAATTATTAGATGTTATTTTATTATTTTTAAATTTAAATTTTTAAAATTTAGCAATACTTGTCATAAAACATAAATTTTCACATTTCATTGGTCTATATCTATAGAGACCTAACTAGGTAACTATGAAAGACTGGAAAGATATTCACCATTTTTCTCTCTTCTTTCAGAGCGAGGAAAGTCTTATCGGATATCATGACGATTTAACAAAACAGCTAATCAAAAAGTTTTTCCAATACGACCGTACATTTTATGGGCTTGTAGAGGGACTAGACAATATCAAGAAAGGAAAATTTGCGCTTTTCGCTGACGATGGCGTAACTTTACCATTAATTACAAAAACATTTAGCGAAGCTGAGATCTGTTCTTTGTACATCTTAATGAAACCGCCTAGAATGAGCGCTGGGCTAACATTAAAAAAAAATTTACCTTACAAAGAACTTATTCGCAGCAAGTAAGTAAAATAATTAATTTAGGAAAATAGTTCAGTGCATTATAGTTAGTGCACAGAACTATTTTTCTGAACTGCAATATTTTGGCATTGTCATGGAACAATAACGGAACAATCATCAAGAATAACTATAAAGAAAATAATCTCCTACGAAAACTATAACAGAAGAATCACTACTGCTTATCTATGTCTTCATCTTAAATGAATGGTGGTATGGTGGAACTAAAAGAGAAGAATAACTTACGAAAACCGCAACAGAAGAATCACCAACGAAAACTATAACACAAGTATAAACAACGAGATTATTAAGGAAAGAAATCCTACTCCAGAAACACCGCCGAAAATTAATGTGTGAAGAGTAACCAATGAAGAATGAACACTATAAAAGAATGAATCGCCCCACGAAAGCAATGGGTTAACGGTTAACTTACTACTGATCTTTGAAATGTAGTCATTGTGAACAATAATTATTTATTTTTTTATTTTTCAGGTTTTCTTGGATGAGAGAAGTTGGTTTGTTTAAAAGAAATTTGGACATTTGGTACCCAGGCTTACCAAAGTGTACCTGGCGCCAACAAGCCATACCTATTGGTAGCGAAGCAGTTTCCATAGCTTTTTTAGTCCTCATTCTTGGCTACATAGCGTCTATTCTTATTTTCATAGCAGAAATAAACATAAAACCTGAAACAATTATGAGATTTAATATATTTTAATGCAATTATATATATTTTAGTTTCTAATTTATTAATTCATTAGTAGTTGTGAAGGAGATTTGTGGTATTTTGATAATGCCATGGTATTATTACTGAATAAATAAAAAATAACCACATCTAAGCATCAATTCAAGAATATATTCAATTATCGAAACCCGGTTTGGAAAATCATGTTTAGAGTTTTACAAAATAAATAGATTTAAAAGAATAATCGTATTATTTAACCACTGAGTTTCATGTAGTTTAAGGCCATTTTGCACTATGTGATTTTATAATACGACTTTCTGTGTGACTAAATCGTAAAATAAAATGATTATGAAAATCATATTGTTTTTCTTTTATGTTTATACATTTCGACTTTAGTCATTTGATCTGGCGGTAAAACTTTTATTTTAAAGGAAACCAAAAATAAAACTTTGAAAACAAGTGAATTATAACCTTTAACTCGTTAAGTCAATACAAAAATCACAGTGTTAAGTGGCCTTTTTTGCAACTTACCTACTTACCTGCAGTAGGTTACAGAATAGCCAAATTTTCACTGAGGACTAAATGAAGTAGTCGAAAATGCACAACGTTGTTTGAGAATTACCCAACATTACTTTGTCTTGGATTTGTTTTTGGAACAAAGTTCCTTATGACACGTTACAGCTTCTGGATTCCGGGAGTGAATCTGAAAAAAAAAAAAACCCGGTAGCCAAACCGACCGTCAGAAAACCGTCCGTCAGAAAACCGACCGTCGCAAAATCGACTGACGACGATAACTTGAGTTAAAGTTGACCGATTTAGTTGAAATTTGGTATTACATGTTCATTTTACCAATGCCCAGGACGAGTTCGTTGGACAACGTAATCCGCCCATGTGTTCGTGTGCAACACTCGCGCAAACGTAAACTTCAAATGTAAAATTGGAATTGCGGGAAAAAAATCTAACTTCACCTATTCAATGAGGCAAACAACTTTTTCATTTTTTTAGTAAAACCAACTCCGACACCGCTACGAAGTGTTAAAGATCGATAAAACTATTTAAGAGGACCTAAACGATTAAAATAGTGAAAACGTTTTTACCGATATCTTATTACGCTCTAACGTAACAATTTTAATAAAACTTCATACGCGTCTTCTAAACTATAATTGAAACAGGCATGCATTAAGGTATTTGGACCAAATGGAATCGGCACAAAGTTACTTCTTCAAATCCTACTTTTCCCTTAAGAAAAACACCCCACATTACTTACTTAGGCAAGAATTTCAGTTCCCTCATATAGCAGTTTCGAGGTTATAAGTGAGGTTGTAACTGATAACACGCGAAATTGTTTGCTCCGCAAAACTTAAAAAAGTTTAACTGTGTTAATAAAAATGCAGTATGGTGTAAAATAAGTTTATTTTATAAGTGACAACTTTTTTATCGGTTAGGAAAAACATTAAAAACGAAGTTAACGGTTTTTGAAATCTAGACCTAGAGATAACAGAGATAACCGTGTTCGCAAAATACGTACTTTTTCCGCTGTAAAGTTGAGAATAATAACGTATCTATAATAATAATATCGAACAATATAGTAATCCTTGAATAGTGTGAACTAAAAAAAAAAATACAAGAATATTTAAATTGAAACTCAAGAAGGAAACAGGATAACCTTACGCGACGCGAAGTAAAAGAATGGAAGCGAATATGTCAAAGGTAGAAATAGACATTACAAATCAAGATAACAACTCAAATCACGAAATAAACGCAGTAAACGTAAATAAGGAGCTAAGTAAATCAAGTCTTCCACAAAATACTCCTAGTATTGTGCCAGGAAATGAAAATCAAGATATCAACAACACGTTGTCAAACTTAAACCAACCAAGTGAAGAACTCAAAATACTAAGAGAATTACTTTTTAAAGTGGGTAAACTGGATAATATGGAAAGCAAAATAAACGATATAGACAAAAAAATGACGGCATTACCGTTACCAAAAAAACTACACCAAAAAGCGTTACCGAAAAACGACTTCAAAAAGCGTTACATGAAAATGCAGACTCATATGCAAGAAGTTTTATTTCAACTAATGACTAGACTGTTTATATTTTTAGAATTTAAATATTTGATGGTTCAAGATATAAATGTTAAATATAAATATTCAATTCAAACTTTTAAAGTTACAATGGTAAAAGAATTAATTATTTAGCATTTTTGAGAATCCATTCCTTTTTTATTTATACATGGTTTTTTTTCAGAGCAATATTTCTGTTCTTTCAACCACGAACCTAATGCGTCTTCTAAACTGTAATTGAAACAGGCATGTAAAATTTCAACCTGATACAAGAAGAAGCTTTTGTGTAGTGAAGTGATATATTTTTATAATATTTTAAATGGAGTAGGCCGGAGCCTGAGGGCCAGGGAATAGTCCTGTTGCCTCACTACTCGGCTCTTTACAACAATCATCCTGTTTAACAATCAACTCACCAGGATTAACTATTTTCTCAATATTCAATAAATATTTATTGCAAGACGGTAGCTTCAATGATAAAAAAATGCTTTTCTTCCAATTTTTAACTTAACTTAAATAGTTAGTTATTTTTAATTGTGTCACTTTTCTAACTCGGCCATGTATAAGTAGATGGCATCGTATACTCAGCAGTGTGATTTATCATTTTTTCACCAAGAATATGTTGATCAATATTTCAGTTACTAGCACATGCAATCAACTTTACAGCAAGGAATATATTCGTTGAAGACGTAGAACAGTTTTTTTTAGACCGGGGAATAAAACGTTCACATTTCTTCTCCTCTAATTGACTTGACATGAAAGAACTATCACTAAACGTCAAATTCCTTCTATCGTCTTGCTGGTATTAACGTTGAGGAATAAAGTTAATATAAAATTATTTTATATTAAGCTTTCTATGACAAGATAACATGTTTACTTTCCATTAAGTAATCACATTGTCAACATTACCACGCAAAAATATCAAAGTACCCAGATAATTTCCCAAGAAAAGTATTCACTTGAGTTTTTATCCACTATAACAATTAATTAACATTTTACGATGGGCCAATCATGTCGTCAACTAAGTAGTTTATATAAATATTTAACAATAAAAATTTACAAAATGACATGTCGGATTTTTAAAGGTATATGATGTATATTTAAATATGTAGAGCATAATAATATTTAGTGTAATGTTAGATGTAAGACAATACATTGGAAAGTAACTGCTTGTATAATCTATGACATTTCGAAACTTTATTTAGTTTATTAAACTGTTAAAAAATGAAGTTTAATAATTCTTTCTTTGGATTATTTCTAATTAAGTTGTCTCTTGGTTCATCGAAAGTTCAGATAAATCGTTTTATTGCGAGTTTTTACTCTAATAGTCATATTTCAGGTCTTTATGTTTACCTCTGTAACAATGAAGGCTAGTATTCAATAATTATGCTTTTTTTAGCTGTAAAAAAAAGCAAGAACCGCACTTAGTTACCTATATTTATCGTAGGAGAAGCTGCAGAGCGTATTTCTAATTTCTAAGAATCCCTAGCTCGAGTTCAAGTGGTGGGGCGCATTTTATATATATTTTAAAAAAGTATGTAGACATTTTTCTTGTAGTTGAACAGAGTTCAGATTTACATAACCAACATATTTGTCACGGGTAAAATATAAATCGTACTCTATTGTTTTTCTTATCTTTTGCTGACTTCGAGCAACTTAAGAAGCCTAATTTTTTTTTTTTTTTTTTTTTTTTTTTTTCAAAAATAGTCAACCTAAATTACGAATACAAATGCCCAAATTCATAAACACTGTTATTTTCGTTGGAAAATAACCGTGCATTTTTAAATTTAATCTGACATTCAGTTCATTACACAATTAAAAAATAATGTGTAATATTATTTTTTTCAAATTATTTCTAATTAAATTATCTTTTGGTTCATCGAAGATTTAGATAAATCGTTTTATTGCGAGATCATTCCGGGTTTTATTGTAAATTTAGTTTTATTGTGAATACATTTTGGAAAGCTATAAGAAAATCAATAAATTTCAATTAATATTTCACCCGTTGTGTTTTTCAGATTTCTTATTAACTAATTCATTAAACGAAAACGATTTAAACACTACAACAAGCATTTACGTTTTCAATGAGTCCAAAATGAAGAGAGTTGACGCAAATCTACTAAAAGAAATCAGTATGATCGGCATCTACGTAGACATTACGTGTGAGGATGGAGAAAAATTTGTTGAACAGGTTAAATTGTTTTTAATAGTTTTATAATAAAGCATATTTTTTATTGAACATACGAGGTATATCCACAAAGTAAGTTCCGTTTCTATTTTTATCCGCGGCAGCGCTGCGATCGCAGTTCTAAGCATGCGCGGCAGTTACTCTGACCCAAGGAGAAGAAAAAATGTACGCCATTTTCAGATCGCTGCTGCCGACAGGTTCTTTGTAGTGCTAGTGCTCCTTTATAATGTCAGCCTTAATTGAAAATGCCGCCGCTTTTCTATATGCAAAGAAAGTTAAACCAAGTGAAATTTATCGGCAAATCTGCGAGGTTTACGGACAAAATGCTATGAGGGATTCAATGGTTAGAAGATGGGTCAGACAGTTCAATGAAGGACGTGATCAAGTGCACGATGTGGATATACCTCGTATATTCATACTACGTATAAATACGTAGTATGAACATTCAAAATGAGAAATGATTGCACAAAATTTAGATTATGACACAGAAATATGATTTAAGAACACTTTAAGGTGGAATTATAGAAAATGTTTATCTGTTGTTGGTCTAATTTAATGCCGATGAAAATAGCTTGATTTTCCGAAGAATAAACTGAATAATAACCGAATTAAACCGATTTAAGTCGATTTCCCGGAGAAAATCTAGTTTTCAGGATAACAGTAAACAAAGTTTCATAAAAGTAGGGGGCAACAACGATTTGTAAAAAAGTTACTATGAGAGATTTTATTTTAGAGCTCGATTTGAACTTTAGTTTATTTGTTAATTATAACCATAGAAAGCTAGGAGGGGTCCACACCTAAAGAGCTAGCCCGTAAACGAACAAATTCGCACATTGACACAATAACGGACATATTAATCAAACGATCACAAACGTATGATATAAAATAAAACCGAACGCAATGCATTTCTTTCAGGTCCTAAAATAATAATATATTATCGTCAAATGTATATGAAGGTGGTTGTTTGTTTTCGATATGTGTATGTACGATATATTTTTATTTCCCATCTTTTACAATCCACAACATGAAATAATCAAACGATTTATACATTTATACCTTGCCTTTATAAATTAAGATTCGAAAACATAATTATAATTATAATAATGCAGTAAAGACAACAGTTTACAGAAAATCTTTATTAAACACACCCAACTAAATCAACTAGTAAGCAATACAACAGAACAACTTCATCAACGTCAACAAAACATATAACCTCAAGCACGTGCTCTAACCTCTATTAGGCCTTCTCCAATCTTAAGCTCAGTCACATTCATTCCATATTTCACCCACAACCATACAGGTCCCCTCAGGCCTACGACTAAGAATAAAAGTTTTAAAAAAGATCTAAAATCTGTAACAAGCCGAAAGTTTTATTAACAATCAAATTTAGTTGATATAATTAACTAGAAGTTATTCTTTGTTTTAGAGTGCATTGGAAAAGAAACTATTTAATAATAACTACAAATGGTTACTTAGATCAGATTCCTTTGAAGTTGCAGCATCTTTGCTAAATGATATGAAGATATCCTTGGACTCAGACATATCTCTGGCCGTGTCTTTTAATGATAGCTTTCTTGTGTACGAAATATTTAAAATTCACGAATCTTTAGGAATCGAATCATATCCAATAGCTCGTTTCAATCCTAACATGGAACACAGTTCAACAGGCATCAAACCAAACAGAGAAAATTTAAAAGGCTTTATAATGAACGTCATATTTGTGGTAAGTTTAAATTTAGACAAGGTCAAAATAGTTTTAAAGTAATTTCTTATCCTCCTAAGTTAAGAACTGCTTAGCATTTTTAAAACTATGTTTACCAGTTATTTTAAGGTAGTAAAAAAGACTCTTAAGATAAACATTGGAAAATTTCTTCAATTTTATTATATGTTTATTAAAATGCTAGTACAGTTCCGCTTTTCTAAACTACCATTTCAGCAGTTTGGTATTTTACAATAAAAGCCTACTTCAACCATCGTAATTATTAAAGACGATAAAATTAAATATGATCATAATATAGTGACTTCCTAGGCTGAGGAGGAAGCAGTTTCTTAGAAGATGAAAAATATAAAATATATTACAAAACCCAAGTTCTACTCTACCCCGATCAAGACACTTAAAAATTGCATTAATTGTGCAACACTCATTAAGAGCCGTAGAATTGGAAAATTACTATCTGAGATCTGAGCACGATATAGGCGTTAAAACTCCTACACCATATAATGGTGGTCATAAAATCCTGGCAGGTTCTTCAATTAGGTTATTGAAGAATTAATAATTCATCTCTGGTCCCGTAAATTGCTGACTATGGTGCAATCGGCAGATAAAGCTTGGGGAAAAACGGAATTGTCTGATATCTTTTCCTTGGCGCTCAATGCGCATGATATAGCACCAAAAAACACCACATCTTTGAGCATATGCTTCAATTAACTTTAATTCACCCACTAGTTTAGTAGTACATAAATTAATTTTGCAGAACCAGAAGCTCCAGGTTCGTGAAAATCGCCATCTTACAATAACAATTAACTGAAATGATTGCCAAATAAAATGGAAAAACTTGTTTTACAGGTAATGGAAACCGATTTAAAAGCCAACCAACCTGTTGAGATGCTTCTTGATCCCTTCTTCAAACCTGAATCAGACAGATTCAGCAGATTTTCATTTCCTCTCTTTATTCATGTCAGTGAGGCCTTAAACTTTACGTAAGTTTTATTATATTTATTAAGAAATTAAACACAAATATTCTTTTTTTATTGCTAATTAAAATGAATTTTGAAAGAGGTTATCTTATACTAACTAGTAAAACAAGTATATATAGTATTTTTACTTGAATCCGCTGAATTTATCAATGAACCATTGAAATTTCAGCAAGTAATGTTTGCGATTATTCGTCATGACTTAAGCGCATCCAAGCCACCAGATAACAAATATCTAGGTGCTACTGGTTGGTAGTGCATATTACAGATTTAGAGGTATATTTCGTTTTAATACAGACATAGAAAAGAAAACTAAATTGTGGAAGAGTGTAATATTACCGGTACTTACCTACGGTTGCAAAACATGGGTACTAAGCAATGAAGTAATAAATAGGCTGAGAGTTACAGTTAAAGCACCGGAGAGTAGCATAATAGGCATCACAAGGAGAGACAAGAAAAGCAAGATATGGATAAGCGAGATGACCAAACTAAGAGACATTGCCGAAATTGTACTTAAAAGGAAATGGAGTTGGAAGGGACATTTGGTGAGGTCTAATGATAAGCGATGGTCTAAAGAAATATTAAATTGGTGGCCGACATCAGAGAAAAGAAAAAGGGGAAGGCCCAAAAGAAGATGGGATGAGGAAGTGAGGAAAGTGTGCGGTGGAGTATGTAGGAAGAGTGGCACCAGATCGAGCAGAATGGAAAAAAATGGGTCAAGTTTACTGTAAGGTTTAGATGAAATAAAAAAAAAAACGGACAACCATGCAAAATGCCGATTTGCAAATGAAGGGTTCACGGGAAAAAGGATGAGAGTCACATTTTTGTAGAAATTGAGTTAGCAACACCATCTTGTAGCTCAAGGCGTGTACTAACAGTACTACAAACCTTATTTTAAAAAACTATTAAAACCTACCCAAATGTGTGTTTAAAAATATGGTGAACAGGGGAAGAAAGACGAGGGTCCAAAAAGTCAGGGGAAAAAAGATGAGACTCCACTACTATGTTCCACTACCTTGGACTCGCTTCTAAAGCTACTATACAAATCAAAATGCCCTTTTCCTACAAGATCTATTTGGCGCTTCAAAATAAATTTAGAATCAACAGAGTATATATTTACTGCTACGTTTAATGGTCGTTATTCTTTTTGTGTTAATTTTAATGTTCTTAAATTTTTCTTTTTGATTCCTTTTTTTAATGTTTTTTTTTTTTAAAAATAAATAATTAAATGTCAAATAACTATAACAATATAATTATGAAACAATCGTTTTATGAGAGAATAAAAAAAAATATATAAAATAATAAGAAGAATAAATAAAAGAAAAAGTTTTTTTCCAGTTTCAATAGACTTATTGACCAAAAATTCCTGGGGAAAAAAGATGAGAGTCCAAATATTTTAGCTATGTTTGATAATAACTGCTGTTAATTCCAAAATAAGGTCTTTTTCTCAAATTAAATATGATTAAGAATGATTATAATAATAATTTATTTACCTAAAATAATTATAACACCACAAATAGTGACTCTCACCCTTTTTCCAGTGTACCCTTCAAATGTTAATTGATTGTAAATAAATTGCATATTAGTAAATATGTTTTATTATACGCAGTATTATATCCCAGCAGCTGAAGACAACATGCCTATAATAAGTTTTATGCTAGTTGTTAATTTTATGCTAATTTTTGCGTTATCGAAGAAATTCATAAATTATTATTAATATAACTATGCTTTATATTGTTTAAAGGTACAACTATCTTGTACTAAATGAATGGGGAGTGGAAGTCACACCAGGAAACTGGACCGGGTTATTAGGATACCTTCAGAGAGGCGAACATGAATTCAGTCTTCAGTTTTCAAATGCTAGAAAAGATCGACTTAATATTGTCGATATCGGCGACACTTACTTAAAACCAAAGTAACGACCTTTATTACTTCATTTCTTCTTTCTAAAGCCTTTTGTGTTTTATATTCTGCTGTCTGTGAAAGATCAGGCGGTTTCTTTCTTTATTTATAATTTTTCTTAACAATTATTAAGTTATCTTTTAATTTTAAACTTGAATAAGTTCTTATTCTTATTATTTCATTTAACTCTCCAAACAGTTCAAGTTACCAATTATCATATTTATCAAACCAGCCCTATTTTTATTTCATGAGAAGAGCTGGGTCTATATTTACATGGCCCTCTTTGCCCCTAGATTTTTCTTTTTCCATCTTCTTATTAACAATTTAATGATATAAGTTTCAACTTCCACAGAATATGCTAAATATAAGGCTCCAATCATACGAATTTTGTTCTGTAAATGTAAAAGAGTCTATCCATTTTTTGATCACCATTAATGTTTTTCTTTTTGCAGAGCAATATTTCTGTTCTTCCAACCTAGAACATTTGGCACCTACAAAGCATTGGTGGCTCCGTTTTCCTCAACAGTGTGGATATGTTTTGGATTTATCTGTGTAATATTACCATTTGTTTACTGGGTTATATCAAAGTTTGACGAATCCAGTCGATTCAACGACTTAAGCTCCTGGAGTTCGATTTTCATATATTTGGCTGGAGCAATAGCGCAGCAAGGTGAGCCAAATCATAACATCAGAGTTACTACGAGTTATGTAAGTAGTTATGTACCCTAGTACCCTCATTATTATAATGAAAAGTTTTAACTAATTAAAGGCTTTAGCTTAACGGACAACTGTGTGTTCTTAAAAAGGACAGTTCTTTTTACAGGCATTTTAATAAAAGAGTTCTTTCTCGTGCGTTCGTTCAGGTATAGTTGTATATTTTCAGTGTTATCCAATATTTTTTGAAAAAGACAATTTTTCAAGTACATTTTTAAACAGGTGCAATGAGATAATCAACATTGATTTACTACTTGTACAAGATTCTGATAAATATAATGTCTTTTAGAAATAATAATTTAATTTTGTTTTCGGTTCAAAGGTTTTCCTTAGTCAACTCAAGGATTCATTTCGACTTTATATGGAGTAGAAGTGGCTATTTCATCCACCCTGTCTATAACATTCTGATAAATGCAATATTTTATATAAATACTAATGGAATTTAATGTTTTTGGTTGGAAGGTTTTCCCGAGTCTCAAGGATTAATTTCAACTAAAGTAGCGAGCTCTTTTCTTTTGATGTTTACTTTTATACTGTGTTTATATTACAATGCAGCAGTACTCAATGGATTACTTAGTCCTTCACTACCAACTATCACTTCCTTGGACAGTCTTATCAAAAGCAATTTCAAACTTGGTGTTCTAGATTTACCATACATGCGTGATTTTGATGTAAGGTTAATTTTTTATTTTCTATTTTTATTGAAAAGAGTACTCAAAGTTTTAATTAATAATCACTTTTAAATTTATCTAAAATTTCTTACTGTTTATTCAAACATTTAAATTTCGATAGTTTGGGTAACGTTTAGAGATTTAACCAAAACTAGTCGGTATAATTTATTTTGATAAATTTTTATTTTTCATTAGGGTCTATACACGCCATACTAGGTAACAATGAAGGACGAAGGACTGACAAAAATTATTAATAATAATCCATAATTTGTAACCTTTTAGAGCGAGGAAAGTGTTATGGGCACTCATGACGATTTAACAAAAAAATTGATCAAAAAGCTGTTCCGATACAACCGTATGTTTTACGGTCTTGAAGAGGGAATGGAAAAAATCAAAAAGGGAAAATTTGCATTTTTCGCTGTCGATGGTGCAACTTTACCATTAGTGACAAAAACATTCACCGAAGCTGAGATATGTTCTACGTACATATTAATGAAACCACCAAGAATAAGCGCTGGGCTAACATTTAAAAAGAATTCTCCTTACAAAGAACAGATTCGCAGCAAGTAAGTATAATAATTCGTTCCTTTTTTTTATGTAAGATGTATAACTGGTGTTTCCCACTTATAGTGCAGTGCAATTGACATTGCACTATGTAAAAATTAGGGGAAAGCTGAATTTTGGCATGAACCTTGATATTGCGGTTCTAAACAAAATTTCAAAAGTCCCCATTAATCCGAGTGCCGCTAAAAGAACTATACGGTCATCAAAATCGGTTTTTTGTGAATATCTCATTAACGGTCATGTTTACAGAAAATATACAAATAATAAAATTTGTAGCTTAAAAGATTTCCAACAAAAAAGATCTCATGACTTTTATTTGTAGGTGTAACGGTTTTGGAGATAACCTCAATTTACCTTCTTATTTATCATGAAACGTGCACTCCTTAAGTATCCAGTGCGCTAGCCACAGCATACTATTTTTGGTGTTATGATGGAACATCTGCAATAACTATAAGGAAAAGATTATCCTACGGAAACCGTAAAAGAAATACCCTGCGGAAGAAACACCTTCAAAGTCTATAACAGAAGAATCATCAACAAAAACTATAAAGGAAAGGAAGCCTACGAAAGGAATAATCACTAACAAAAACTTATATTACTGAAGAATAACATATTATGATGAAATCTAAAAAAAAAAAGAAAGAATCACACTCAAAAACTATTATGATATCTTATCCATGATGTTTGAAATTACACATCGTGAACACTACTTATTTAATTTTTATATTTTGCAGGTTATCGTGGATGAGAGAAGTTGGTTTGTATAAAAGAAATCTGGACATCTGGTACCCAGGTTTACCTAAGTGTACCTGGCGCCAACAAGCCATACCTATTGGAAGCGAAGCAGTTTCCATAGCCTTTCTTGTCCTCATTCTTGGCTACATAGCGTCAATTCTTATTTTTATCGCAGAACTTAAAATCAAACCTAAAACTGTTTGACATTATATTTTAATGCATTATTGAGCATTTGAGTTTATAGTAGAACAATTTACTTCAAAAGATAAATATCGTAGTCGAAAAGAAAAATTGGTTAAGCCAGCACAGTAAAATATTAATCGAAGTATTAAAAATTTCAGAATTAAAGTAGAATTTATAAAACTCAAATAAGTAAAATTGATTTGTTTTTTTGCTAAAAACAAAATCCTTTTACTAAATAAATCATGTTTTTAAAAGAATTTTTGTGTTATTTAACCAATGAGATTCTCCTATATAAAGCTACAGAATAGTCCACAACGATGGGCCATTGTAAGAGTGTGATGTAAATTAATATATGATTACTCTAAAAATATACACTCTCTATATTAAAATAAGCTAATTAAATTTTAATAATTAAGCTACCTATTTACTAAACAGTCTTAATTGGACCATACTGCAGGTGCTATGAGATTATAAAATACGTTGTTTATTCATTTAATAAATTATTTTCAAGGGTGTTAGGAGAAATGTAAATTAATAACAAGGCTAGATTCATTTAACTGATGATTGACTAATAACTAATAAAACATAGTGAGCCATATTCAGCATTTAAGTACCTGTAAACATTAGCTACGTGTTCTCAAATAAGGGCTCAGTGGTACTGTGTACTACAAAAGAAGATAGTCTAAAAATTAGTGTGGCACATAGATACGTAAAAAGGCATTGCGTACTTAAATGATGTTTTGCTTTTACAAATTACTATTGTTTTCATTTTTTTTTTTTTTTTAAAACCAGTTAAAATGATTTATGTTTTATTAGGCTAGGCGCACACTGGAGACAAAACAGTCTGCAGACTGGTTTTGTCCCCAGTGTGCGCCTAGCCTTACATGAATAAAAGAGAATCAATAAAGCAATATTGGCGCAGACGGTTTAAATTAATATGAAAAGATTTTGAGCTATACTTTGACAAACAACCCAAATTTACTTCAAAATCGGATGAGTAATTTTAAAGATGTAGGTGTAATGAAAAAAGGTTTGTGGCGCATACGGAAGAGAGAGGAATGAGGAAGGAAAGTGGAAATTAATATGGGACTAGAAATGAAATAATTGCAACCAAGCCATCCAAATTTCACCACTACAGACGAGTGGCTTTTTAAGATATGTGTGTTCGCAAAAATGTTGAACGA
Source organism: Gerris lacustris (assembly GCA_951217055.1). NCBI lineage: Eukaryota > Metazoa > Arthropoda > Insecta > Hemiptera > Gerridae > Gerris > Gerris lacustris. The sequence goes on from OX578280.1 coordinate 28,685,555, forward strand.
CAGACAGACAGACACGAGATTAAAAATGTCCACCGATGTCAGAATGGATTTCTGTCTTAGAATTTTCGAATTCGGAGACAAAAAATAGGTGTTTTACTGATCGAGCTTAGAGGCGTAACTATGGGCCCGCACGGGCCCACCCGCAAGGCGGGCCCGAAGTTACGCCACCGACAGGGGGCACCCAAATCAACGACAAGGGGGCCCCCAGTTCTAAACGCAAGAGGTTCTTTTTTTCTCTCTCTCTCTCTCTCATCAATTTTGTTTGGCGAGAGGCCCCCAAAAAGTTTTTGCGGGGAGGCCCCCAATGCCCTAGCTACGCCACTGAATGATGTTTCGTCGTTTGTTAAGGTCGGAAGCAATACAGTTTTCTTAATATGCTTCTTAATTTTACTAAGCGTGATATTTTTGCTTTCTCACTTCAAGAGACTGTTAAATTTCGACGTACTTTAACCAAGGATCTTATAAAATAAGGATTCAGAACTAAGCGAAAAAAGTGTCACCACGAACTTGGAAAATCTAGTAGGATAGATTAACTTCCTGTATGATTATAACTATAGAAGATGAAGAAGAATGTGAAGAATTCGATCGAAAACTAAATTTTCTTCCACTCGCGTTTCATATTTATAACTTTATAAATATGTATAATATTTAAGTTAATTTTTTAAAATTGTATGTATTACATTTTTTTATATCCACAATCAATTTTTTGAAAAGGTAAACTGTGACAATTTTGTAGAATAAAATCATATTCTGCAATCTGCAAAAGAAATAACCCGTTTCCAAATTTATTAAAATATTAATTATTTCGATTATTAAAAACTATTCTAATAATTAAATTTCATTAATATATTAAAGTAACACAGTAAATTAAAATAAAGGGGATAAAGGGGGATCCCCCCCCCCAAACATTTGAATCCCTAAAACATTTGAAATATATACGTGTCCGTCCGTCAGTGGCGTATCCAACGGCTAGGTCTGGAGGGGGGCACATTCTAAGTCAGTTTAGATGGGGGGGGATTCGTAGTAGTAACTGGTAACAAGAAAAGGGAACTAATTGTTCAAAAAAGCAAGCCCCCATCAGACTCCGTCGGCGAATTACTCCAATTAAAATATTATAATACAAAATATAAATCACCAACACTAAAAAACTTCTGCTTGTATCAGGTTGAAATTTTACATGCCTGTTTCAATTGCACTAAAGGCGATGTGTAAGAAGTTTTATTAAAATCGTTACGTTAGAACGTAAGATATCAGTCGAAACGTTGTTTTCTTTATTTTAAACGTTTAGGTCCGCTTTAATAAATTTAGCCATCTTTATCACTTCATAACAGTGTCGATGTTTGTTTTACTAAAAAAAAAAAAAATTAAAAATGTTGTTTGTTTCAATAAATAGATGAAGTTAGAATTTTGTCTCGTCCCAAAATTCCAATTTTAAATTTGAAGCTTACGTTTACGCGAGCGTTGCGCGTGAACGCTTGGGCGGATAACGTTGTCCAAAAAACTCAGCCTAGGTATTGGTAAAATGAACATGTGTACCAAATTTCAACTAACTCGGTCATCTTTTACTCAAGTTATCGTTATCGGTAGATTTCACGACGCTTGGTTGCGTGACGGTTATTTTGTGACGGTGATTTTGGTCGTTTTTTTTCGGATTCACTCCCGGGCTCCAGAACGTGCTATAAGGAACTTCGTTCCAATAATACATTTTTTTCACATGTGTAACCTATACATGAAGATGTATATCACTTTAATGATGGAAGACATTTTTATAGCAAATGGAACAAAATGGAAGAAAATTTAGCAACACTGTTTTTCACGAGCTATTCTTCTTGCTTATATTGGAGAATTCAGTACGTAGGACTCACGAAAAAAATACGTAGGATATTACCTTAAAAGTCTTTAGGTCAAATTTAAATATACAGATAAAAACGAAGGCTAATAGAGAACATTGTATTTAAAAGGATGTAGTTCTCTTATTCTCACCACCATTCCGATTTAGCAGCACCGTCCAATGACCAGTTTTCCCAAGAGACAATCTTCCTTTTTCGAATTCAATTATCTAACTATTGGAATTCCCGATAATTGAATTAGGAAAAACCTACCTCCTTATAATGCTTTCATTAAATAAATATATTTATAATTTTACAATTAATTAAAATTGAAGAGGATACAATAGGTTGTATGAACGGTATTATCTATTAAACAATAAGTTCGTGGGTGGGTACATCAATCATATAACCTTGGAAATAAATTACCTTCTTATAATACTACCGATGACTACATAACCTTTACTAAAGAATTTAGTATCTCTCCATCACTTTTATATACTCTACGATTGAAACAGATTATCCTCTAGTCTAGTACTTTGACTTTCAGTAAAAATTCAGTGCTGTTTCAAAACTTGCTGTAAACATTGGATAACTGTCAAAAAAAGGTGAGCTTTTTTAATTATTGTAATTGTAATGTATTAGTGCAAAATACGCATTGTATATCTTTATTTAGTTTTTTTACATACTTTGCATTTCTTTCGTCTTATCAAGACATCAAACAAACAGTGGCAACAATGTTAATACTTTAAGGTTCAAGGCCAAGGCCATGTTAATTTATATATTTTTAGTAATTTATTTAAATTTTTATCAAATTAAGGATTTAGCGCGAATAAAATTGAGAGTTGAAAAATTGATAATGTTTACTACGATAAAAATTTCAACTAATTTAATCATGTAAAATTAATTTGGTGAATAATCTTTTATTTATACAATAATTGAACAATAAAAAAATTGTTATTTCTCAATAGGAATTTACAAAATGAAAGCAACTTCACTTCAATCAAATACTTCAAATAAAAACAGAATAAATATTTTGTAACCACTTGTAAATAATAACCTTCTTATCAGTAACATGTCTGCTGGTTCAAATAAACACCAAGCTACAAATGAGAATGGAGAAAAATAAGTATACAAGTAACGAACCAAAAAAATCTACTATAAGCAAAAATAGCACAAGTACTCGAAAACAGCATAATTTTACATTTATAAATACATTATATCTAATAAAAGTTGAAAGATTTTATTTTCTTCTCATAATAACTAAATGCTTGTTTTGTTTAAATGTCAATCAACTTTGTGGCTTATTAAATCTATCTTATAAAATCCAAATACCATTAAATTTTGTAGTTTCTCTAAATTAGGGGGAAGGGAATATTATCACGGGGTTCTAGGGTGTATCCTAGACATTAATACCTTTTTGGACAATTGTAGATCTTGTGCCAAACCCCAAATAATTTCATAAATTTGACTATAATTATAATTTTAAGCATATAAGTAAACCCTAAATGTTTTAATCCCCAAAAACTTTAACAATAATCTATTGATACTGTAATATTCATCTTCTTTTTAATAACTTTTCAAACAAATGTTCAGATTTACTATGACTACTCGAATTGATCTGGACTGGGTGGAGGCTATGAAAAGAATAATAAACAAGAAGATTAAATGGGTTGAATTACAACCGATGTCTAAACCAGGAGAAAACTATGCAAGCATTCTCAGCAGAGCAACTTTGGCTTACAGGTACCTAAATTAATGAAATAAGGCATTATTGCTTATCCTAGTAGGCAATTAATTACAAAAATACAAGTGTTACATTAAGTAAAGGAGTTGAATAAAAATGTTTATGGTTTTGATAGAGATGACGAAAAAGGAACGGATGGGAGGATGGATGTTGTTCTAAAAGCACCAATAAAACATAGCAATCCTCAGGTTGAGGCCAGTCTACACCAATATCTGCAGAATGAAATCATGGTAACACAAAATCTTTAATAAAATAAAAAAGCTTAGGCGACTATCTAATGCAAAGCAACAATAGTAAACTAAACTAATTTTAAATAAAATATTTTATACCTTTAGGGTATTTTATAAAATAGGACAATAAGACAGAACGAAATATGTCCGTAAAAGCTTGTTATTAAAATATTATTTACAAATAAACAGGTCAAAAGATATGTGGCCCATGGGGGGATCGAACCCACGACCTTCGCGTTATTAGCACGACGCTCTAACCAACTGAGCTAATGGGCCAACTGCTCACAATTTGTTACATCTATATATATAACCAGAAATCATTATCTCTAACGAATTTTTAATAATTATTATTAGAATGTAACCATAATCATAATAATGTAAATAAACAATCTGTCGTTAGAAGTAAGTTCGGAATGTCTCCAAGCCCGCATTAGATTGTTTAAGGTACCCGGTTGATATTTTTTAAGAATATAATAAATTTATTTAAATTTTATATATAGCTATTCATAATTATTAATTAAATGAGAAAGGGTGATTAATCGTGAATATATGTCAGGTCGTATTAAGGAATGTAAGAAATCGGTATATTACCTATGACAGTTCAATCTATTATAAGACGAAATAAATTAATAAAAGAAATCTAGCGTTTTAAAAGTTTGGCTTTGGCAATAATTTTAAAGTGTTACATCTTAAAACACAAGAAATCAATGAAATGAACTACGTAGTAATAATAAGACATAATAGTTTGTGTCTGTATGGAGTATGGATGTAACTGAGAGCAACTATGTATGAGGCATTTGTAGTTAGTGGCATCTAGTGAGCATTTATGGAACTAAACTTAGTTTTCTTAATCACTCCTAGAATGCGCTAGTATCTCTAATCATAGAACTAACAACCATTAGATTTTACCAGCACGCTTTTAGAAAGTAATATAATATATATACATATTATTATTATAACTTTATATTTGTTGGTCATATAAAATGCTAGGATTCATGATTCATGTATTGGCTACTAGACGAAAAGATACGCCATGATAAATAATGAAACAAGTTTTATTCTAACTAAAATAAGGCGATTTTTTTTAAATTAAAAAATTGTAGATAGGAAATATTTTGATCATTTCAAATATAAAAATCTTTGTCATAAAAAATGTATTTTTACTTTTCCTCACCTTCTCCTAAATAATAGGAGAAGTGTTGTTTTCACCAAAAACCGAGATATAAACGGAATTATGCGTAGTCCATTGAGGGTGTTTTTTAAAATATTTCAATTGTTTTTAAGTGGATGCCTGACTGTTTGTCTATATCCCGCATAACTCCCGCACTTTTTAAGCTAGAGAGTAGAAACTTATACAAAAATCATTCCTTAAATATATTTGTACCGCCCAGAAAACCATTAATCATTAACTGACTAATTACTGTCAGCAAACTATATACTTTCCAATTGCGCTAAAATTTGCTCTAATTATACATTCTTATAAGATAAACATTTTCACTGAATTTCGTTTTAATTATCTGCCGCAATTTTGAAAGCATCGACTTTAAGACTTCAAACATTTAATGCTAAATAATATCTGAACTATTTCGCCAATATCAACAAATGAAGTATCGACAGAAACTGATGTTTAACACAAAGGAAACAATACAAGAAATCTTATCAAAATAAATTGAATAGTTCAAAAGTTATAAGAGTTCATATTTTTTAAATGGATACATTATTTTGATATAGGAAAGTGTTTGTTTACATTTTGAAATATTTAAAATTATTTATATTATCAGCTGTCCAGTTAGTTGTCATTTATATTTTATTTATTTTTGGTGAGGAAAAGTTCCAAGGCGCCTCAAAACAACTACTCCGATTTTTTACTTTCTCATATAAAGAGAAAGTATTGTGATGGCGCGAAAATTCGATTTTGAGATTTTGATGTCTTTACACGTTTTGAGGTCCCCTGAGTCCAAAAAAGTGTTTTTTAAAAAATGTCTGTCTGTCGTCGGTCGTCTGTGCAGACGCCTGGAACCTAAACTACTGGGCCGATTTTGACCAAATTTGGCAAACATGTTCAGAAAAATCATACCCCGAGGCAAAATCGAGAAATGAATGTGAGGGAGTTAGTGAGGTACGGTCTAAAGAAAAAACTTGTTTACCAACTAGTTTCGTAAAATATATTTACATCATCAGGGTAACATTTATGAACACAATACAAGACTATAATGAAAGTTCTATGGTAAAGTTTGGAATGTGAATAAGTGAGATTGGAGAAAACAGAGTTTAAGGATTGGATTAGTTAGAGGAACACAAGGGTGGGGAACAAAATCTCACTTATTCACATTCCAAACTTTACCATAGAACTTTCATTATAGTCTTGTATTGTGTTCATAAATGTTACCCTGATGATGTAAATATATTTTACGAAACTAGTTGGTAAACAAGTTTTTTCTTTAGACCGTACCTCACAACTCCCTCACATCTATACTTTACGTTGCTAACTTCATCTTAATCGAGAAATGAATTTTAGCTCTAAATTTGGGGGCGCTACCTCCCAAAAACTCTGAAAAAACATGAAAAAAATTATTTCTCGAAAACGGTTCCGACGATTTTGATTAAAAAATTCTAAAATGTAGTCCATTTGAATACGAATCCAACGATATAAGCCGTTTTCCCGGGAAAAATCTAGTTCCTGAGAAATTAGCTTAAAACGCGGACGGAGAGACCCCGGGTTCGACTCCCCGCCCAGGAGAAGTTATTTTTATGATATATTTTGATGAAATGTTCAATAATATTTAAATGTACATTTTAAAACTAATAAATGGAAACTCTGGGCTAAGTAATTATAAACTCGTATATGAGAAAGTTTGTCTGAGTTGTCTCGGACCGATTTTTTTTTGTTATTAAAATATAAATTGATACTGCAATTTGTTTTTTAAAATACATATTATAATTGTTTGCCTAATAGATGTACAAGGAAGTGTTTGAAGTCTACACTGTTTTGCTAAAGGAGAAGCAAATGTTTGAGAAAATTTGGCCCCAGTGCTATTTCCTAAACTCTTCTAATATCCTCGTTCTTGAAGACTTGAAGGTAATTGTGAAATTAAGTTAAAATAATCCAGTTTCACTAGACCTATTATATATATAAGACAAATCTTATTAAGAAAATATTTTCAATGATAATTATCGATTAAATTTGAAAGAGTAAGATATTAAAGCTTTGTGAGAAAACATATTTTTTTCTAATTATTTTATTGGCAAGTAAATATTTTACCTATGATTTAACAGGCGAGCGGTTACGAGCTACCACGGGAGTTGAGCAAGATGTCAGCTCAACATGTATTATTAGTTTTAGAAGCTCTTGGAAGATTACACGCTTTATCAGTTGTCGCTATGGAACGAGGACTTCTTCATCCTAAAGATGATTCAAGATTCGGCTTATTCTTCACTGAAAAGGACCTCGGCGATAATTTCGTCCAAACGGGAATGCAAAGCGTAGCAGACGCCATCACTCAAACGTGGCCACCAGAATGGTACGGTTTCAAAAAAAAAAATAAATAAATAAATAAATAACATTCCATCATCATAAATTTAAACGGATGCTGTCCCTTGGAATAATATGCAATGATCAAGTGTAAAAATGGTATGTCGCTCACCAGTACAGTAAAAATGGTATCAGTTCACGCAAGTAGATCAAAGAAAGAGGTCCTCAGGCCGTATAAGTATATATATATATCACCAATATAACATAGTATAGCTTTGTCCTTTGTCTAAGTTGATTTTAATTTTCTAGATTCTAGATGGGTAATTTTCATGAGGTGGCAACTCACTGCATTTTTAAAACACTTGAAACACGAATTCCCCCCCCCCCTTCCTATGGTATTTTTAAAAAAATACAATTTATAAATGTAAGTAAAAGAATATAAAATGTTTAAATCTGATAGAAAACTACAACTTAAAAGGGTCTACGGTCCGGGTCGAGAGCTTTCGGCGCAATAGATAGTATAGCAATAGATAGTAGCGATAGATAATTGGAATTGCGAGGATAGTAGGAATAGATAATAGAATCACGACGCTTTTACCATGCGCTTGGGCCCCGCTCTACTATTAATTCCTATATAAAATGCTTAAGTTGAAGTACAACAATGGATGATGGAATGAATTTTATTGGCTTGTAGAGAACAAACAAATGCTGTTGCATATAATAATGCAGTAAGGCTGACAATAATTTCAATTCTAAAGGTATTTCTATAGACCTTTTTTTATAAGAAGAATTCTAGAAATTTATAAGAAGGGCGTAAAACGGTAAAATTTTATTACCCTCACCTTTGCAAATTCATTCGGTATGAATTATAAAAATTCCAAGAAGAAAACTTATTTTAAATCTTTATTATCACAAATGGTTGTTTATTATTTATTATTTTCTAGCTAGGTAGAAGGTAGATCGACGTTCCATAGATTGATGCACTTTAATTCCTGCATACATTTATAGATTGATAATCCAAAATCTTGGATAGAACTAACTTTAACTTAAAAATATATTGAGAGTTAGAAGTATTTTTAGCGTACAAACTAAAATGTTTTATTGGTTATAAGTTACCTTTCACTATCTATTTACTCAATAAGGTTTTTGCTAACAGGAAGCCAGTGAGTGAAAAATTGATGTCAATCAGAAAGAGGATAATGGCGGAGCTTCGACGACTGGAAAGCATGGAGACACGAGTTAAGGTCATCAACCATGGAGATCCATGGTGCAGGAATATTCTGTTCAAATATGAAAACAACGTACCAACAAGTGTTAAGTAATAAAGATTTATTTATTTTAAATTAAATCAAAGTCAAAATGAAAGACACAAAATTAAAACTTCCGAACAAGACAGCATCTGAAATTGTGTGAATCACTGTACACTGTTCATACTTGAAGGATTATCGAAATTAGAGGCATCAACTGAAAGATGCTTTATTAAGAAAGCTTTATTTAAGTTTTTGAGCTATCTACAAAGTTTAAAGATCATACGAGAGTCATAAAGGTCATCATACAAAATCTATAGGTTAGAACTAAAGTAAATAGAACTAATTTGAATGTTCAATTAAATAGATGAATAGAAGGTAAAGCTTATAGATACTTATAGTGAGGAATAAGATTTTATTTAACAGCAATATTGTCCAAAACTCTGTAAACTCAAAACAAAAATGGAATTTGACCAACGAATCCCAAATATTTACGTATATAAGTTATAAGAGTGATGCATTTTAGTCATGGTCCTTTTCGTTGTGTCTTCTTTTCAATATTTATTGTCTCCATTTTTTCTGATGAACTTTATTAAGAATAGAGCTCTAATTACTAAAACAATAGCTGATTGTTATTTACCCAAAAAAGCCTGATTGGCTAACAGTAAAAAAAGATTTAGCAGCAATAACATTAAGCTTTTAAATTTGTTTTATTTCAATAAAACTTTGTAAAACCATTAGCTATGTTCGAATCTGACATACCATCATTATGGATGACATAATGGTATGTACTTTTTATAAAGATCAACAGATAAATAACATCGCATATTCGAACGAAGATGTCGCTCAAAGCTTTAAGATTGGGCTTAATTGGGCTTGGGCCTGCAAAACTAAGTTGAATCGCGTTGAAATAAATTAGCCAAAAACTCTATATTAATTATTCTTCGTTTAATCCCTTAATTTTGTAATATTTCTTTTTCTTCTTGGGCTACAAGTGATGATCATTAAAAAACTTTAATGATCAGATATTTTTAAAATAATTGTTATATTTGATGCAAACTTTCGCCCATACCTGGGCATCATCAGGGATTTATGTGAGTATTAAAGGTGGTGATTTGAGTACACATTTTCAATTTATATACACATTTAACAAACATATGATTTCACGAAGAAAGAGAGTAACCTTCTAATCAATTACAACATTCGAAGGTTACTCCCCTTCTTCGTGAAATCATATATTTGTTAAATAGGAGATTGGAAATGTATACTCAAATCACCACCTATAATACTCAGATAAAGGCCTGATGATGCCCAGGTATGAGCGAAAGATCGTATCAAACATAAAAATTATTTTTAAAAAATGTTTAATGATTATTCCTTATAGCCCAAGAAGAAATAGAAACAAAAACTCTATTTTTTTGTTACAGATTTGTGGATTATCAGAATCCTGTATTCAATTCTTTTGGGTTCGAGCTGGCTCACTTCATGACAGCCTCATGCGTGACTCCAGACGAGTATACAAATGACAGCAAGTATCTGACGACCTACTGCAACTCTTTTCGAGATTGTCTTACTCAGTTAGGACTAGATACTAAGTTAGGTCCGACAGTTGATGAAGCTTTAGCAGAATTAAACAGGCTTAAAATTTTCCGTCTTGTCGTCTTGTGCACTGTTACACCGTTGGCCATGTTCGAATCTGACGTTCCTGTCAGTATGGACGACATCATGGTACTTGATAAAGATCATCAGAGAAACAATAGCGCATATTCTAACCAAAAATTTGCTCAAATATTTCAAAATATGTGGAAATATTACGAATCCATCGAGTGATAATTCTCATTAACCGAAACATAATATTGGTTAATATGTATATGATTTCTGAATATTTCAGACCAATGCTGAAACATTTTATAGCTTTCCTTAAACGATAACGTAAATGTATTTATATATAGGTATATACAGGTACAATCTTACACTATAAAGTTAAAAATGTATATAATTACATAAAAATATTAATAAAATATAACCAAAACTTAAATATAATTATTTCTGTTTCCCTCGACCACTTTAACTCATATCGAACATATTCAACAATTACACTGTTGTGCATTCCCGGCTCGAGCCCGATCTTTCACCCAGCGTTTATAGCTATTTTATCAGAAACTATTTTTTTCCTGGGATTTATGCTTTATATCGTATTTAATTGGACTACATTTTAAAATTGGTGGAAGGATTATAAACGCTTAAATAAATTTTTCATATTGTTATTTAGTAGAACAATGCAAAAGAAATGAATCACCTTAAAATTGCGAATGGCTTTGAAGTTGGAAGGTTAGAGAACCCTTGTCAACTTATTTTAAAAATTCCTTAACATCTGTTTTAGATGGGTTTTGCACTAATTGTAAAGTATGTATATACTAATAACGTCATACATTATTGATTTTCGTACATTTTATCGGAGGCATTTAAGGTTAAGTGTGTTATTTATAATGTTATTGTTGAGCTAAGTCATGAAATAATCTAGATATTAGAAAAATGTGGAAATAAAATAAATTGAAATAGTATTGGTTAATCAAATACAACTAATATACTTTTATTACAAATGTAAAAAATTGAACGCAACATACTAACTGAATTAGAATAATGTATTAAGTAATGTGTTTGTTTTTAATGAATGGTACCTTTGGTATGAGATTCTGCTGGCATGATGACAGTAAGTTGTTTTTTATAAGATCCGATATCTTTGGAGGAATATTTGCATGTTTCAAGGTAAGGTGGGGTACACCAGTATGCCTTCTGGATTTCCTACATTTAATAATATAAATATTCAGTTTATTCAAAAGAAGTTTTGTAGAAAGTCTTCTCCGGTGATTTCATCTCAACTAGAAACTCCCGGATAAAATTCTATGGAATCTTTTCTCTTTTTGAGTTAAGTGAAAAGTTACTACCAACGTCGCTGGTGAGTAATTTTGTACCAATTTATGCTTAAGTTAAATTATCATGGGACAATTGTTCTTATTTTTTTTTATTGTGATACATAAAGGCCGAGTTTGACCTTATGGTTGCGTTAGACTTGCACGGAGATAATTAATAATATAATTTTCGCTTCCGAGCTTACCGAAGGTAACGAAAGCTACGTGATCGTTCCGAAGAACGAAAATTTGTTACATTAAAAATTCCATGACAGAAATCCGTTTCAGCCATTAGGGAACATTTTTGATTCCGTGTCTGTCGGTCTGTAGCTTTATTTTTGCGAACCAACATATCTTAAAAACTACTCATCTTATTTTATTGAAATTTGTATGGTAGGTCATAATTAGCCTATTGTTGGTCCAATATAAGTTTCAACCTTCTGCGCCTATTTTTAAGGTTTTGTAGATACTTCTATAAAACTCTTGTGCCAAGGGTGATGAGTCCGTCTGTCCGTCGCTCTTTAGTTCATAAGGCCCGCACCGTTTAAGCTGAAATTTGAAACATTAACGCAACTTTTGGGCCCAACCACAGGAAAAATATATAGAAGTTAAAAATTAAATATGCGCATGCGCAATTCGAAAAAATGTGGCAAATTCAAAAATTTTGATTTTTTTAATTTTTCAAGTGGGGTATCAAAAGAAAGCTGCTGAATAGAAGGTTACAAATATATGTGACTGTTTATTATTACTGTGCTTTTTACCGCCAATATTGCTTTTGTAGTGCCAAAATTTCACCCAAAAAAATGCCGCCCCCCCCCCAACTATAATAATATAACGGCTGGTCCTAAAATTTCAGAATAATTCATGCTAATACCAAATTGTGGGGCGATGAAAATGCTGGGAGCGCATATGATTTTCAAAAATTGCCAATTTTGTGCGCGAAATTGTGAAGTGCGCTCAAAACATTTGTTTTACAATTTTGAGTGGTGTATCAAATGAAAGCTGCTGAAGAGTAAGATACATGTATATGTATACTTTTTAAATTTTGCTTTCTTTACCCCCCCCCCCCCCCCCCCCAACCACTATATAACAGCTGGTACTAAAATTTTGAAATTAGTCATGATTATACCCTACGGTGGGACAATGAAAATTTCCTGCAAAAAAAAAATCCCAGATGATTACAAGTCCCAGATTAATTTCAACCGTCTGCGCTCCTTAAATTTTTCTAAATTGATACGTTAATTAATGTATAAAATCAAAACAATTTTTAAAGTTTAGGTACAAAATAGAACGCGAGAAAGCTATGTGCCCCACTAACAGGCAGAGGATTTAATAAATAAAATCGTCTGTGTCCATCTCCTTAATAATAAAGGTAAACAAGTAAGTTTAGTTAAAAAAAAAATAAATTAAACCCTACACACTGGCCAACTGTCAGGCCCGACGGTCGGGGCTACAACCGTCGGGCCCGACAGTTGGCCGGTGTGTAGCGCTGTCGGTCGGGTTGGCTGGACCATCCGACCACCGACCCCCCCCCCCCCCCACCACTTTTTTTGTCAAGTCGGTGTGTGTAGCGTTGTTGGGTCCATCTGTCCGACTTCACCTCAGCTACATTTGCGTTTGATGTGACTTTTAGAACTACGCACCACGAGTATTGCCGCTAAACTGGAGTAGTAGTCGAGTCGGCTCATTTGGTCGGCTCGTTCGGTTGGGGTGTGTGTAGGCTAGGCCCCGACAAGGACGGCCGGTGCTAACGGTCGTGTCGGGCAGTCGTGTCGGCCAGTGTGTAGGGGTATAAAGGGTACTGATACAGCAAAACGTGGACAATACTGTCAGTCAGTTGTTTCTGAATTAGTCTCTTAAACTCTAAACTGTTCTCGGTTGCTGTCGGAACTGCTGTCGGTCGGGTTGGCTGGACCATCCGACCACTGTTCTCGGTTGCCTCTCTATCCTTTTAGTGATAAAGGATAGAGGTCATGACCCTGGATGTCAAATCTAAAACCGTACAGACATCACAACCATATAATATTTACTGACCTAACATATTCGTTAACTATGTGCACAGTAAGATTACGACTGTATTTGAGTAGTGTAGACAGATTCGTCAATATTCGCCATCTTGTCGTCTTTGCTTATCATTCAGTATTATGTCGGATTAGCTTCCTTTTACTCCTTATTCCTCGTACGTCGCGAATTTTATTCCGGATCGTTTTCAAATTTTAATAAAATCTTTGTTTTTATCAGAATGATTCATTTTGCTTATTTTTTATAAATTGAAAAGTTTTTTTTTGTTTCAATGATTGTTATTTAGATATAAATAGTTTGCTATTGCTGTCTCTGTGATATCTTGTTTTTTAATTATTAAATTTTAAGTTAAACCAATCTGTATTACGGAAACATTACGATTTTGTGTCGTTATATTAAAAATGAACAAACTTAAAACTTAATAAGTCCAATTAAGGGTAAAATCTCCAAGATATTTTATAAATTTTTATTACCTAGGGCCGCGGCATAATTCCAATTTGCAAGGTGGTTTGATTAAGAATTTTATTTCAGTTTTTGGGTTATTTAAATAGTCTTGAGTCTTATTTGCTTAGAGACTATTATATTATTCCTAGAACAATAATTATTTGCATTGCAAATATACACTAATTATATAATAACGAGCCGTTAAGCCCGTGGCAACTGGCTTAATTTTATATGTAGAAAAAAAAAAAAAAAAAATTAATTAAATTAATTTAGATAAGTTATTAAATCTATTTGACGACCAACAAATCAAAACAAACATTTATTTTTATTGAAATAAATGTGGTGGTTGCCTTAGCTCAGCAATAACAAATCATTTCGAGGTGCGTCGTCGTCGCTACACTATTCGATGTATAAATGATGGATCAAATACTTATTTGGTTGGAATTAGAAGACCATGGTTTTTAGATAAAGATTTATGTTACCTAGTGTTTTCGCAGAGCCAAACCAAAAAGTTTTCTTCATCCAATTTCTTTTCAGGGCTTTTCTCTCCATACGACACGAGCACCTACTGAAAAAGGATAGTTTCCAAATTTAGCATGTTTAAAAATATTGAAGACATAATGAATAAAAATATTACCCATTTTATTTTTTATTTAATACTTAATATTTTTAGATGAAACCAAACCTACAACATGCACCACATGTTTGCGCATATCTCTGAATAATAATTAATAGATTTTGTTCTGCCAGTTTAGCGTCTATGAAGTCGGAACAGTGGCGAGAAACATACATACAGAGAGGAAAAAAGTATTTGTTGTCGTTATCATAACTGTGAAGTTCAGCCATAACTTGATAGTACAAATGTTTTGATTTACCCAATAAATCTTCATTCGAAAACTCGAAATTTTAGTTGTTAAATTGCTTGCATTATCTTATCTTATATTTTTTTGTCGGTCAATTCAGGGTTTTATTAAAAACAGAAGAAGGAATTAGACCATCTTCTAGGTACTTTATTATTGGTAAATTTCGTCCATCTCCGGGGCATAATCATGCCATGTCATGAGATGTGTTTAACTATATTTTACGTTATTTAAATATCACATTTCGTTCACCATTGATTGGGTTCGTCGCATTATTAATATAATCGAGTAGTGTCCCGACGACGACGCACCTCGAAATTATTAGTTATTGCTAAGCTAAAAGCTAAGGCAACCATATTTATTCCAATAAAAATAAATGTTTATTTTTTTATTTGTTGTTCTTTAAATAGATACGTCTATAACAATACTTATCTAAATTAATTTATTATTTTATTTTTATTTTTTCTAAATATAAAATTAAGACCGTTGCCACGGGCCTAAGGGTTCGTTACTTAATAATTAATAATACACTTATTGCTTCGTAACAATAAAAGCTAAAAAATTGTATTATTTATTATTATAAAACTTACAAACTAAATAATTTTAACATTAAATAATTTCACTATAACTTTACATTAGTTTCTTTTAGTGTGTACGTTTTATAATTATATACAAAAAATATGCTAATTTTAGAGTTACGAAGCAATACTTGCTTAATAAATAAATGTGAAGAAACCAATCAATATGATAAATAAATAATGTAAAATATGATACAAAAAAATAATTGTATGTCTCGTTAATACAGGTAAAAATTAAAATTGCTAAACATAATCCTGGTTTGATTATAGTAACATAAATTATAATCAAAATCAGTGACTAATGAAAAAGACTAATCGAAACCGATTGGAGATTAAAGAAAGGTTCTTCAGAAATAAACAAAGAATATTTGTTGAAAAATAATAATTAAGAAGTGAGTGTAGTAGAAGATTCATCACAAAAGAAATTAACAATGACTGATTACGAGCTCACCAATCAGGCCTTAATGAGACAGGTAAGAACTTATATTTATAATATATAGAACCAATGCTTGATTTGTGTGGATACTCAGCGGTACGCCGTACCGGTACCTCTGAGGGAAGATTGCTGGTGCAAGTGTATTCACACTTTTAAAATGCTCAAAAAAGCTTTAAAATAACGTTTTAAAAAGTCAAAATTTCAAAACTTTTGGACCACAAGGTCACAGTACCGGAACCTCTTTTTTTATAAATCAAGCACTGTATAGAACGATAAATTAACATAAAAATTATTTATTTGTAATGTGAGCTATTTAATTTTATAATATAGTATAGCATCAATAAAGTCTATACCATAAGTAAAAACACCACTTTTACAAACACATTGTATATTATTAAAAAAAGCTACTTATTTTTCACTTTCTCATATAAAGAGAAAGTATAGTGATAGCGCGAAAATTAGATTTTGATGGATTTACACGTTTTGAGGTCCCCAGAGTCCAAAAAATGGTTTTTAAAACCTGTCTGTCTGTCGTCTGAGCAGATGTGCGGAGCCTAAACTTTTGGGCCGATTTTTACAAAATTTGGCATACATGTTCAGAAAAATCATACCCCGAGGCAAAATGGAAATATGAATTTTAGCTTCAAATTTGGGAGCACAACTCCCCAATAACTCTGAAAAAACGATTTTGATTAAAATATTCTAAAATTAATTTCATTTTAATATGAATTTTACAATATAAGCTGCTTTCCCGGGAAAAATCTAGTTCCTGAGAAAAAACTTTAAACCCAGACGGAAAGTGGTGGGGTTCGATTCCCCGCCGAAAAGTTTCTATTTATGATAAATTTTGATGAAATGTTCAATAATAATTTAAATGTGCCTACGAAAACACGAAAAATTATTAATGGAAAACACAGAGGGCTAAGTAATTATGAACTCGTATATGAGAAAGTTAGTCTGAGTTGTCTCGGACCGATTTTTTTTTTTTTTTTTTTTTTTTTTTTATAATAGATGTCTTAATTACCTTCTCCAGGTGAGAGAGATAAATTGAAGATAAAATTGATAAATACAATTGAGCTAAATTAAGATAACAACGTTTTCTCTTCCGGGTCATATTAATTAATCGTACAATGAGCAAAATAATCTTAACTCCGATGTTCTCAAGAAACACTTGTCTGTAAGCGTAATGCTAATGTGCTTTTTCCTCAAAACATGTACATGTACAAGAATTCTCCATTAAAAGTTAAAATTCGAAATATTTTATTTCACTATTCAGTTGACAGCTAAAATTCAGTCTCTGGTAAGGTTAGAGATGGGTAAAGCCCCTATAGGTGGTTAAGGATAAACCCTTCCTTAAAAATCATATAAGTACTTTATAAAATAAAGTAGTAGTAAATAATAAAACGTTGTGCGCATGTCGAAAAGAAGCCAATGTTCGCAGAAAGTTCAAACTTATATGGGACAAACAATAGAATAATTTTAAATTCGGACACGACATAAAAAATATTTGTTCTTCAGAACGATCACATGATATCTTCCGTTACTTACGGTAAAGCTCGGAAACCAAATTATTTCTTAACCAACTGCATATTGTAAAGATGCATAAACTAAACTACCTAACTTATTCATAAGATTTGGCTTAACAATCATTTATTTCTTAATAGATGGACTTACACGTCTCGAAATAAAAATAACCTCATTTCAAACGGCAAAATAATTGCATAATGCATTCATTATGCAAATGTACAGCTGATATAGTTTAAGCGTGTTATCAGAATGTAAAAAGGCACATTTTCTTGTTTTAACTTACTCATTTACGTAGAGGAAAAGAAGGCATAATTGAACTGATTTCGGACAGGGAAACGTAATTTTACTGTCTGGCCAGGAAAAATTTTTCGCTATAATGTTGGCAATAACGGTTTATAATATTATCTTAATCCTCTAGCAATGGGTTTTGTAAACTTTTATTACTCAATAATTTTTGTTTCTCCCTAATAATATTATATGTTTATTATAGATTAATAAGTAAACTTTAAATAACAAACTTTTTGTTAATAAAATAATTTGTTAATCCTGTTTAATAAATTCAAAGAATAGTAGGTCATCAAATAAAAAAATCAGCAGAGAAACTGGCAACACTGCAGTATTATATTATACACTGCGTATTTTGTATTTTGTTATTGATTCATTGTTGTTATATAGATTCATTTGCTATTCACTTCTTTTTATTTTATTTTTATTACTCAACTCTCACACTAACAGAAATTATTGTGATGGCTAAACTACTAGGCCAAGTTTGAAGAAATTTGGTTTACATGTTTAGAAAAATCATACCCCGAGGTGAAATCGAGAAATGAATTTTAGCTCCAAATTTCGGGCGCTAACCCCCAAAAACTCTGAAAAAACGTAAAAAACAAAATCTTAAAACGGTTTCGACGATTTTGAAAAAAAAAAAAAAAAAAAATATGTGTGAGGCTCTCACGCATTAGAAGTGAAACTTAAGTTCTAGAATGCATGGCTCTCTTTCATTTTTTGACGAATTTATTGTTTCAGGATTAATAAATGGTTATGGGAAATTTAATTGAAAAAAAATATTGCTACGCTAAGGCAACCACATTTATTTCAATAAAAATAAATGATTGTTTTAATTAGCTGGTCTTTAAATAGATATAATACAATTAATCTTTAAAAATGTTAGACTTGGACAAGTCTCGAATCGCAAACTTCGTTACTCGATTTCACTATATGAAAAAATTCACTCTACCGCCGCCAAAGAAGTTTCACTTAAAAAAATTCTTAAATGTACTACATTTAAATATGAATCTAAAACGAGTTTCGTTTCAGAGATATTGATGAAATAAATTTGTGTTGAAAATCGAAACCAAAAAGTAAACACCCACCTGTTTTTTAAATGTTTAAAACAAATAAAAATAAAATAAGTCAATTTATCAAGATATTATGGAATTTAAATACAGTTTCAACAGTATAAGAAAGTTTGCCTGAGTTGTGTCTGACCAATTTTTTTTTTTTAATAAAACTTTTATTTTAGTTAATTTATTGTCTTATTAATATGCAATGTTAATAAATATAAGAGAGTGCTTTATCAGTTTAATTTTTTATTTAATTTTAATTATTATTCACAAGGCTGCAAAAGAAACATTTCTGCCTCGTGTATTCATTGCCTGCCTCCACGATCTACACTCTTAGTTCGATTCAAAATCGAAGGAGAGACATGGTTAACGACCAAACCCTTTACTTAAATGTGAAGAGTTTGGTTCCCAACCCTGGTTTGTTCAATGGGCCCACCTAAATAGCCTGTGTCTTCAGTGCAAAAGCCTGCCTCGGCAGTCAATTAGGGAAACTACCATTAAGTGTATCTACGCATTTGTGCTCGTGACTCACAGATTACTGTTCACACAAACCAACTGTTAATACACTCCCCGAGTACATTAATGCAAACCTTTGACTGATCTAAAAAAAAAGGGTCCTGACTGAGGCCTTAGGCGATATTAAAAGTGTGTTATGCCTTTAGGTAGCTTGGTTTCTAAAAACGCTGAGTTTACACTTTTTGTTTACCTAAAGTAAAACGTCTGTTACTAAACCAGTAATTGTTGTGGATGTTAGACTGCTAGTGTCATTACTCCCCAATTTATTCTGCTATTTTATATCATTTTTTCAATTATATTTGCTTAATGTCTGAATTTTATAATTATCTTTCGTAAATAGTCATACAGTTTTTACGTTATTTTTAGAATTTCGGCGATCTTCTCAAATTTTTGAGTTCTTCTCAAATACTTGGATATGATGGAAAATCAATTATTTTCCTTTTGTATTAGAAGTTGATTTGTCCTACTAATGTGTAATATTGATATTCTAATACCCACACCTCAACATGTGATACAATTAAATAAATAACAAATGGTTTAAAAAATTAAAAATAAAAATCTTAAACGCAACTCAACTGTAAATTACTAATCCAGGCGAGGGTTCGGCTATAATAAGCAAATAAAACCAAGTTAATTCAAGAAGAAACGAGAGTATACTAGCATTTAGTACACCTTGTTAACTATGCAAATATGTGTTAATTAATTCTTAAATTTTCTTATTAGGGAGAACTTGTAATCTTTATTGTTCTTCTGAATAATCTCATACAAGACATTTATAACTAAGACGAGATTATAAAAATTCTCGTAAGTATAAATAAAAAAACTTCCTTGTTGTCAATTCTCTCAATGTGAAAAAATAAAAAATTAAATTGGGGTTTTTACTATCTCATAAACCTGGTATAAGGTATAGCAAGTATTGCGATGGAAAACTTTTATTTTGAGGATTTTATTGAGTCAAAATATGTGTTTGTTTTTTTTTAAAAAAAAGGGAAAGATGTCTGTTTGTAGTACATGCAAAAGCCTGTAGCAAAAACTACTGGGCCAATTCCGATGCAATTTGGCATTATATGTTCAGAAAAATCATAATCCAAGATGAATTGGAGAAATTAATTTCAGTTTTAATTAGGGGTCGCCCAAAAACTCAGAAAACCAAATTAATTCCCAAAAACTATACACTTATTGTTATGGCTCAGTAGCGTAAATAAGAAATCCGGCACCCACCCTATATCTATATTTAATTTTCAAACAGATCATTATTTCTATTTTTTTAAATGCTTGTGTACAGTACTATAACAGTAACAATGTTCTTTTTATTTCTTAATAAAAATAGTAAAATTTTAATATAACTAATATAAATAAGATGAAAACAAACTAACAACTTTGCTGCTTGCTTGAAGGCTAGAACTGGAATATCTTATTCACATTTTCAGATTCACATAAAGCCACTGAATACCTAATTAAGAAACTAAAAGAAAATATACAACTGTGCACATCTATCTGCCAATTAATATGACCCATAGCTTCCTCGCATACTATTTTGTATACTTTAATGATTTTATGCTTTAAACACTTATTATTGTTGAATTTATTTAATTTGGTCAAAAAAACAGTCAAAACATTGTTTTTAGCAAAATTTAAATGGCGAATACGGTTGAAATTAATGTGGGATTATTTGCGGGCTACTTTCGACAAAATATCCAAATTTCACAAAAATCAAATGAGTACTTTCGAAGATATTATGGGTGAAAATTAATGTATGTTTGTGCGCATGTGAAAGAGAAAGAAATGGAGGCACACAGTTTAAACTTATATGGGACCAACAATGAGTTAATCATGACCCACCATCCAAATTTTATTAAAATTGGACAAGTAGTTTTTGGGCGACAGACAGACAGACGCGGAAAGAAAAATGTTTCCTGTTATCTGAAACAGATTTCTGTCTTGGAATTTTTGAAATCTGATGCATAAAATTTTTTCGTTCGTCAGAACGATCACATAGCTTCCATTACCTTCGGTAAGCTCGGAAGCAAAAGAAAAAAAAGTGTTTGCTGCTGGAGGAGGAGAAAGATGACGATGAGATGAGATATTTTAATTATTAACAAATTTACGGGACGGGGCTCCCCTAGAGTCCCGACGGCTATGTAATAGTCTGAAAAATTCACTTACCTTTTTAAATGAATTCTTCAGCAAAATAATTTAATTTTACGCACAAAACAATTGAAGGTAGAATAAGAAATAAATAATAGCAGAGCCTTCGAGCGAAAGGAAAGTTAAAATTCACAGTAAGACACAACCACCCTGCACGAGAGCATTACTGAACAGAACTGAGCTGAGCTTGATAAAATGTGATAAATAGATAACAATTCTTAAATTAAAGGAAGGGTAGAAAAGATAACTCTAAAGGGAGGTAAAATTAGCTAGGTAAGAAAAGAGTTAGAAACTAAATTCAAAGAGGTTGTGATAGGGAAAAAGAAGGAAGGGGGTTAAGAGAGAAAGAGCAATACATATATAGCAAAGACAATCGATAGAGACGGAAGTATGACTTTTTAAGTTTGGAACACATTTCCTTATCTAGTACAGCTAAAACGGGATTAGATAAGATAACTTTTAGTTGTAATAGTAATAAACCCTTGGATCTCCTACCAGTCCAAAATAGGTATAGTGAAACTTCACTTGAAAACAAAACTGAGCAATAAGCTCTAAACCATAACATCTCATAACATTCTCACCCTGATATTAACCCTTTCGCTCACCTCGGTCACTACAGAGGACAGTAATTTTCGAAAGCTCCAAATAGCTGTGGACGACTGGAAGGGGGCATATGACACTATGTCCTTATAATATGATTAGTTATGATTGCTACCACAAGATTGTAGCACTATCTAATTACACATGTAGGTTTTATAAAATAATATCATGACTCAAATCTACTGTCACAAGGCCTGTTGCTGTGCTCAGTTTTATTTTTTTTTTAGTTGCTACATATGAAAGTTTTCAACTTTTAAGATTTTTTATTGGCAAATAAGAGTTCAAGCGAAAAGATTATACAAACATTTTTTTTTTATTAATAGCAAAATATTTATTAGTTTAGAAGTTACCAGCCATTGAACTTGTGTCCTTTACAGAGGACTAATTGAGTTATAGGAAAATGCAAAAAGAAAAAAAACTTCTCTTCAAGAGATTTATAAAATTTAATGGTGTTTCATCTGATTTGTCAGATTTAGAAGATGGTGATGAATATTTACCAGAATATTCGATAAATATTTTGTCTGGGATAAAACTGTCAAAAAAACAGGTCGGTCCTCTGGTGGTTCCCCCGGAGAACCACATTACACTGCTTGAGGAAGTCTGGTACGGCCACAATGACCATTTACCAATATATGGGGATGTAAAAGATAAAGGCAGATATAAAAAATATTGGCTGCAAATCAAAAACATAAAATGCAGCAAATTTAATGTTAATGTGTACATTGCGAGAATGTACACAGAAATTGTTTCGCTAGCTTTCATAGCAAATATTTTTTTTATACACATACATAATATATACTAGGCATCGCGTGGCTCTATCATTGAAGTCAGCGTATTGCAATAAAATACTGAATATTAAAATTTGTTAATCATGATGAATTTCATAGTTGAAGATAAGTGGAAGAGGTTAGTGTGAGGTAGAGTGGGGGTACTCGGTACAAAGCTTTACTTCCTAACAAACCTACATACAACACGACTATAAGAATCTTAACCACCCGCCATAGCTTTTAAACTAATATTATAAATGTATCACTTGATTACTCAAATACTACTGCTTGTATCAAGTTGAAATTTTACATACTTGTTTCACTTGCACTTTAGACGTTGTATATGAAGTTTTATTAAAATCGTTACGTTAGAACGTAAGATATCGGTAAAAAGGTTGTTTTCTCTATTTTAAACGTTTAGGCCCGCTTTAATAGTTTTAGCGATCTTTATTTATTCATAGCAGTGTCGTTTTTGGTTTTACTAAAAAATGTTATTTGAAAAAAATGTTCGTCTCATCGAATAGGTGATGATAGAATTTTTTCCTGTCCTGAAATTCCAATTTTAAATTTGAAGCTCACGTTTACGTGAGCATTGCGCGCGAACTCTTGGACGGATCACGCTGTCCAACGAACTTAGCCTGAGTATTAGTTAGAGGATCATGTATACCAAATTTCAACTAAATCGGTCTACTTTTACTCAAGTTATCGTCACACGCGTAAACGTTACTGACAGACAGACAGACAGACAAAATGCATATTTCGTTGAATGAAAGAAGCTCGCTTACGCTCGCTTCAATAATATGCATTTATAACTTTTTTGATTTGAATACGCCATTTTTTGTGCATTGAATATAAGTTTTTAATTTTTTTTTCTTTTGTCTTGATCCTCTAAATATATTTGTCCTCTACAGAGGACAGTTAAATTCTGGGCCCCTGGGGGCCCCAGAAAAATTTAAAAAACATGAAAAATCATTAAAAAATACAAATAGTCAAAATACTGGGAGAAAAAAAAATTCAATCATTTTTCATAATTCGTGAGTGAAAAGGTTAACATTTTATCTTTTTTATTTCTCATTTATTTTTATCTCCCAAAAATAATTTTATTAAAGTAATTCCACCCTCATAGAGTTTCTTTTATTTTTATTATTAAATATCATTGTTTACTCATTTTTCGGTGTCCCCCCCCCCCCCCCCCGCACCGTGGGGTTAGCGGGGGCGCTATTTACGCCACTGCTATGGTTATGTAAAAGTAAATGGTTTAAACAGTATACACATTTGTTAAATATACTAGAGAAAATATCATCCTTTAGAAAGAAATTATTAAACTAAATTAGAATCAGAGAAAGGGAGACAGACAGAGAAAAATTCAATCTTACGCCTGGATGTGAACCACAAATCTTTAGATTCCAGTCCAATACTCTAGCCAACACTTTAGCCATGTATTATTTTTAATTATATAACTTGCAATAATTTTTGCTTCAATTTTTTACTTATGTAAACTTTGTTTTCAGATATTGTTGGCAATATGTTCTTCACTTGGTTTTCTAGCTACAGGTCTCATCAGAGGGTTTTCATCTCCAGGTATACCAAGCATGGAAGAAACCACTCCCTGGATTCTTAATAGTGAATCTGACAAATCATGGATAAGTAAGGGGAATCATTAATTCAATTTATCAAAGATTAAACTATTAACAATGAACTGACCCTATCTTGTCAGTTCTTTTAAAAATAATATTGAATAATAATAAAATTATGTTTCAGTGTCAGTTCCTCCTTTAGGAGCGACTCTAGGTAGTCTCGTTGCTATGCCTTGGATGCACTATATGGGGAGAAAGAGAGTTATCCAAATAGTTGGACCACTTTTTGCTTTGAGTTGGGTAGGTATAGCCATGTCAGGTTCTACCAACTTTTTGATCTTCTTCAGAGCTTGTACTGGTTTCGCAGCTGGGATATCTTTACCTGCTACTCAAGTTTATGTAAGTTGTTTTTGTATTTTTGTTCCACTAAAAAAATTAATCAAATTTATGCGTAATTAGAGTGCTGCAACGGTTAAATTCAATTGCTAAAGAAGACCTTTGTATTTTGTATTATGTCTGAAACTCAATGTATTCTGAATATAGCATAAGTTTTTGTGTCAAAAATTTATCTATGTATAATGCAAGTAAAGTTCCAGTTAAAGCTGAAACTTAAACTGGTTTTATGTGAAAACTGACCTTGTGTTTTTTCAGGTAAGTGAGTGTTCTCATCCCAGAGTGCGGGGCTTGATGGCATCATTACCTTCAGTCATCATGGTTGGGGGTATTCTCATTCAATTCCTGTTTGGGTTTGTATTCGACTGGCGTGGAATGGCATGGGCTTCTGCAGTGTTCCCAGCAGCTCTGGTAGTAGTACTTATACCCTTCCCTGAATCACCACCCTGGCTTAAACTGAAAGGGAAGCAAGGCTACGATGAGGCTTACAAATGGTTCGGCATTAGACCGGACTTCGAACACCCCCAGATTGAAGAAGACTGCACAAGATTAAATATTGACGAAAACAGCACAAGAGCTTCATCAAAAAAATCATTTTGTTCAAGAGGAGTTTTGGTTCCATTATCATTAGCTTTCTCTATGATTATCTTTCAACAATCCTGTGGAAACGATATTGTTACTTTCAACACGGTAATGATATTCCGAGAAAGTGGAAGCAGTCTAGATAAGTTCATAGCTTCTTTAACTATCGGTGCAGTTCACTTTATATTTGTCTTCCTGTCAGTATTTCTAGTAGATAAATTCGGTCGTAAGTTCCTTCTTATTTTTTCAGCTATAGTCATGGGTATTTCCATGGGTTGTTTATCCACTTACTTTTATCTGCACAAAGAGGGAAAAGCGGAACACATTCAATTTCTCCCTTTGGCAAGTTTAATAACTTATATAGCTTCTTTTTCGCTAGGTTTCTGCACAGTGCCTTTAATCCTTGTAGGAGAAATATTTCCACTTGCATACAGAAGTCTTTTAGGACCACTCACAACATCTGTCGGACTTTTATTTATGTTCATCGAATTAAAAACATATTCAGATTTGGTTTCTTTCTTAGGATTAGCGGGAGCATTTGCCATTTATTCATTTTTTAACTTTTTTGCAGTAGTTTACACCTATTTCTTACTACCTGAAACCAAGGGTAAAAGCTTAGAAGAAATTGAAGAGTATTTTAGTAAAAGAAAAAGTGATCGCAAACCAAGTGTCGTCAAGGCTTTAGAATTAGATACCAATCAATCGACCTTACATTTTTTAAACTCAGTAGTACAACGAAAATAAAATATTTCCATATTTATTTCATATAGCATGTATTTATACTCAGAATTTGACAATTTTCATTAAAAAAAAAATGTAAGTAGAATCCTAGGAAAATATCATAAAATGCACTGTCTAAAAAAATATTGTTTTAAAGATAAATAATTACAAAATAAAAAATTCCAGTCATGCACTATGACTTAATGAGCAAATTTTCAAAGAAATCTGTATTTTATTGGCTTATGATAATATAGGAAAATTTTGGTTTAGAATTTGCTCGGGTGAAAAAAAAAAAATTGGTACACAGGGGTACGGGGTACAAAAGTCAAAATAGTATTTACCCTTCAAGATGCATGTCGTTGGAAAGCTCTTTAAGAGTACAGTAATTGTTGTTATTTACACTTTTATCATATTTTCACATAAAAGACAGGGTAAAGTGGAAAAAACACGTTTTTTTGACCATATATGGTCAAAATTTGATCCCTAAATGGACTCCAAAAATTCTGGCCAACGAACTCATCCTTTCTTTTGATATTATTGACATTTTAAAATTTGTTTGAAATTTTTAAGTGCATCCTAAGGGGAGATATCGTCTGGAGTGACACATATATACATACATAAAAAAAAGTGTTAAATTTTAGGAATCGATTCAGAATGGTCTAAAACGGATTTCCATGGAAAAAATTTTCAAAAATTCGCATTACAAAAATTTTGAAGCCATTGCAATAGCATAATTTTCTTTGAAAATTCGCTAAAAGAACTTTTTATACACTACGTTTTTAAATTTTCTGCTAAATCATACGTAGTATTGATAATATAATTGTTATTGTTAGAGAAAAAAAAAATAGTTCCAAATATATTTACTTTAGATAAATGACAACCAACTAGGCAGCTGATCTTAAACCTATAAAAGGATAAATCTTTGTACAACGGACCTCGCCAACACCGAATCTAAACCGTGCCATCGATATGCCCCTGTGTGGGGGACGGTAAGAGAAGAAAAATGAGTACAATTAAAGAAGTACAGATGCAGAAAAATTAAACCGATACCTAGCACACAAGTGTAAACAAACCTGGTTGTCACACGTCAATTAATTTATTTCTTTGTTTACTTTTCCTGTTTCGCTGTCATTCAATGTTTATCTTTTAAAAATACAATTAGTTTTTACAAAACAAAAAGGCCTGATATTATCATTCTTGAACATTTTATCAGCCATACCAGGTACTAAAATAAAAAAATCATACAGCAAATTTTCTGAAAACGAATTAAATTCTGCTGAAAGATGGCAAAAAATATTAAAATAATGCATTGTCATCAAGTTCAGAGCTATTCTAAAAGTTTCAAATGTCTAGCTACTCGGGAAGTTAGTTAAAAATTGATTGCAAGATTTGTACTGGAACCAAAAACAAACAAACAAGAAAGCAAGCTAATAAAAACGTAGTAAAATGGAGAAGGAAAGAGAAAAGCTATCTCAGACCAATTTTTCTTATTGATCATTGTTGAGCACTGATAATGCCTTCAGTATTAGAATCAGCTAAGTAAAATATAAATTTCAAGATAAAAATAACTTTTATATACTTCGTTTTTAAATTTTCTGTTGAATCGTAAGTAATGTTTATAATATAATTGTTATTGTTATATAATATATCATGTTAGTGAAAAAAAAAAAAAAAAAAATAGTTCCAAATTTATTTACTTTACATAAATGACAAACATCTAGAGAGCTGATCTTAAAGCAATAAAAGGACAAATCTTTGTTCAACGGATCTCCCCAACACCAAATCTAAACCGTGCCATCGATGTATTTGAAATTATATAAATAATATAATCGATAAATAATATAATCGATAAATAATATAATCGATATATTTCCTGTTTTGCTGTCATTCAATGTTTATCTCTTATTTATAAAAATCACAAATTTGAAACCCGTCAAAATGAAGAATGTAATTATGGGACATGGCAAAACAAATAAAATAACTTGTGGATTTTTTCCGAACTAACTTTCCATACAGCAACAAAATTTGCTGAAATCCAATTAAATTCTGCTGAAAGATGGCTAAAGGTATTAAAATAATGCATTGTCATCGTGTTCTGAGCTATGCTAAAAGTTTCAAATGTCTAGCTATTCGGGAAGTTAGTTAGAAATCAATTGCCAGATTTGTACAGGACAAACAAACAAGAAAGCAAGCTAATAAAAACGTAGTAAAAATTATAAGTAAATAACAGTATTTTCATTTGATTTTCACCTCTTGCTTGAAAATTTTAATGTTTTACTCAACAGCAATATTTAGCTTTTAATTGATATCTTCTTAATTTTCTTAATTTCATTAATTTTTAACTGGCACTTCTTTAGACTGTTACTCCACTTATAAAAAAACCAGAGGAGAGTAACAATCTAAAGAAGGTGTAAGGAATTTTCTTCTTTAGACTGTTACTCCCCTTATAAAAACTGAAGTGTGATATTCCGTTGTCCCAAAGTTCATTTGACTAAACATTCCCTTTGTCTTAATAGTTATTTCGTCAAAGTCATTTATATTCTAAAAAAAAACACATAGGGGAATAACAATCTAAAGAAGTACCATTTAACTGACGTTTAAATAACTATGTAATGCTTCTCCACAATGAAATAGTTTGAGGGAGTCGAATAAAGAGAACAAATATGTATACAGTTTTAATATTTTTTTTTACAATAAAACAGCCTTTAAATAGAGATATGTTGAATTCAAAAACAGACATTGAATATGTGTCGTTTCATTAGTTATTTATTGTAATAATATACTTATGTTTATATATTACAGATAATAAATTATTTATATATTTTGTATTATGTTTTAGTGAAAATAAATTAAACTTATGCGTATAAGAAAATGAATACTTTTTCCTGTATTTATGTTTTACTAATAATCATTTATTTAAATATATACCCTACTTTTTTTAACAGAATATTTTACAAGAGTTATTATTTAATAATACAGTAATTTATTAGTATAGAATAAAGTATTGAGTATATTTTAAGTATGGATTTGCTGGAAAAGTAGTTTTAAGGCCGCAGTTCAATAACTCTAGACAAGCCCAAACATTTTTTAAAATTACTCTCTGAAATTGCAGCCAAATTTTTAAATGTAGATAATAGGGGATTTCAAAAATAAAGGTCCCCTATTAGATATTGTAGTTTATCTAACACCGTCTATCAATATGCATGTTTCATTTGTTAAATGCGTTACAATTTTAATATTTATTCACAATCACAAATAACGGCACTTAAAAATAAATAAATAAAACTTTCACCCACCATTCACTTTTAAATAGGTTGGGAACACTCAAGAAATTTGTGGAGCACTAATGTTCTACACAACACATGTTAAGAACCAGTGAACTAGACGTGGCATGTAGTTTTACTATGCCAGAATGATCCCAGTACAAAGAATGAGGAAGAAGTTTGGTAATTAGCCCAGCCAGTGATTGGATCTCAACCCACAAGGACATATGCAACACTAAACCAGTCTTGTTCATATCACGAAGGGATTTTTTCGTTTTTTCTTAGTTTTCAAGGTATATAATTGCAAACATGAACAAAATAATCTATATTTTGCTTAAAACCATCTATTTAGATGAAATAAATGGGCCAATTTAGCACCCACAAAGGTTCCATAGACAATTTATAATAAATAGGACAAGATTATTAACAAGCATAATCGGCAAAGCCGATCATTATCCAGATGGTGGCCTTTTAAAAGTTTGTTTAGCTATAACTTTTAGACCATTTATTATAATGACATAAACGAAAGCGATGTTATGCATTTTTATTGTCCAAACGCAAGAAATTGCAGTTGAGTCTCCACCAGTCCAGCACGTCCAGTAATCAAGTACTGACGCTGAGGCCCCCCTCCCCTATTGTCATGTGTAAGATAAGATAACTAAATGAGGGGGAAACTGGGTAACACAGGGGCGCTAGAGTAAAAAAAACCATCAGTCGTTGTGCGTCTACACTCATATCTCGTGTAATAAACGAGTTTTACTGTCTCCAGTTTCTGTTTTAACCATTTAATAATTATTTATTATAAAACATCCAGTAATTGGACAATTCTCTGTAACCCAACATAGCATGGCCCTATGTGTAGGATTAGAGAGACTCAACTGTACTCCCAAGAGTCTAGCAGTCTAGCCCAATCCCCCTGGATAATACATTTTTAAGATTTTATGGTTGGGAAAACATGTTTTTCTTTCTAAATAAGCACTGTATGAAAAATTCCATAAAAAAGTTTTGTTTTTCAACAAACAAGATATGTTTAAAAAATAGAGGGGGTGGGGACATGAAAAATGCAATTTTCAAGGACACGTGGCGCAAAGATGTATTGGTACAAAAACTAAACCAAATTTATATTTACACTCAGGGGCGGAACTTTCCTAGTTTTTCAATCCAGTCATTTATTGTTAAACATTCTCTCTTTCTGCACCTTTTTCCGCCTCAGCAAGTTAGAGGTTTAAAAGCTATGGTTGTAACTTATAGAAAACCTACACTTTATTTATTAAAAATAGGCCTTCCTTAAGAATTCAACACAACAGACTAAAATGAGAAAAATCAACATTAACTGATGTGCTTTGTATAAATAAAGATGCTAGTAATTATTATATATTATAGCTATCTATATATAAGTAAATAATACTATTATATACATTTCCATATTAAAAACTTATTCAATTAAGTCATTTATTATCACAGTAAATTTATTTTAAATTTTAATAATGTAATTAATAACTAGGTATTATCTTGTAAAGCAGTTTACCAATTCAATTTACATATGTTTATTATAAATAATGTAATTGTAAACAAAATGTTTAAAATATATTTGTCTTTAAGCTTTGTCTTTAAACTAATATTATTTTACAAGAAAATTAACAAATCTTTAAGGTTAGAGTTTAAAGAAAATAATAAAACAAAACAAAATAAAATTACATTTATGAAATGAGGAGAAACCTACATTTGACTAAGATAAAACTCTGAACATAGACCACATCAATAAATCAAATAGTTATCCCTAAGTCAGTAAGACCTCTTATAATTTATACATCAAATCTTTCCCTGTAATTCACAGCCATAAGATCTGATCTATGCGCTTCTTCCAAATTTCTCCCATCTTGTGCTTGATGATAACTGAACCTTCCAGTTCAATCGCTTCAACTAAACACCACTTAATGCCCTTTCTATAGTGCCTTGCTTGCACCTTGACAAAAAATTAGCCTTCTTTTTGCCTAATTTCTGTCTGGTTCACAATAACTATTTCTTAATAAGTCTATTCTTTTATACATGTCTCATCCAAACTCAAGCTTAAATGATGATTTTCCAGCAGTAGATGACACTTTCCATAACTTCATTAATACTCTTGTCAGCTTCAGCTCTTTATCTTTTCAACCAAATCACTTGCAAGTGATTCTTTATCTTTAGCAAATTCCTCTATGCTAAAAAGTTAGATTTTGGGCAGTATGTTACAAATATTCTATGATTGATGTGATTGGAAGCCAAAAAATCTCAAATTAAGCTTGAAACAAACTGTGGTCTGTTATCAAACTACAGTGTCAGAGGAAATCCAAAATAATTATCTAGATACACCATAGTTCTGTTGCTTATTTGTCGGTATTCCTTCTGCCTATTTCATAAAAGAGTACCTAAGGATAAAATATAAATGTTTCCTAACAAAGTACTGTCAGATCTATACCCGTTGGCAAGTCGCTTCTTTAGCCAATTCATTGCTTTTCATCAGGCATGGTTTAAAGTTCTTTACAAATTATCCACATCCATTCAATATCCACATCCAAGTTCAAGTTCTGCTTCAATTTGTCAATTCCTAAAGTTCCTTTAAAACATCCTCTTGCAGAATGGTATGTCAGTTAATAATCTAATATTAATTTTGGTTTAACTGTTTTCAAAGTAATGTAAAAATCTACAATAAAATACACTGGGTAAAATTATTTCTTAGGTCACTCGGTTAATAATGTTTTATCTATTATTTTCTGGAAAGAAGGATTTCATTGCTCTTTCTTCTTTTTTTTTGGTTTTAGTCCCGTTTAACAGCCTAGGTTATTACAGGACAGGGGTTATTATCCGACCACTTTACTCATCTATTTGATGAGATCATCAGCGTGAAACATATCTCACCTCTCTGGGATTTGAACTCACAGCCGGGGTTTAGACCTTGGTTTCAGAGTGCACTAACCATTCGGCTACACCGGCCCTTATTGTTCTTGTTTTTTTTTTTGTTTTTTTAATGCAAACACACTGTTGCTAGTTAAAAATTAAAGAATACTAATTAAATAAGATCAAAATAATTTCTATACATAATTGAAAATATAAACTTAACTAAGAACACACAATCATCTTACTGTAACATTTATGTTTCAGTGATGTTCTTATTTTATTATACATACAGAAAAAATTCATAAATTGTAAAAAATAATATTAATAAACAAATAAAATTTAATTTAATAAATCATTAATAAATAAAATAATTAAAATATTTAACAATTAAAGAGTCAACTTAAAATTAAAATTTGTTCCTCGTAGTATTCAATTATTGAGTAGTTGGGTCTTACCAAGGGTAGTCAGGGCAGTGTGGGATATTAAGAACATTGAGGATTTTTTAGTTAATTTATTTTTAACTTAAAAATCAGAAAATAGTGGAAATGTTGAGAAAAGGGTTTGACTACCATCATCTAAATTAGATGTTATGACTAAAATCAATAGGAATAAAAATTAAGTAACCTAATTGACTACTCGGTACAATTTAATCTTTAAGTAAGCTTAAGAATGATCCAAGGAGGAATTAGAATAACCCGAAAAGTCAACATTTTAGTTCAATTTTGACCCAACTACTCAATAATTATAAAATCAATGATAGAAATTAACTTATCAATATTTTCTCCTTCATAGTATAAAAATATAGGCCTCTTTCTCAAAGTATTATTTTTTAAATATTTTACATTGCAACTCAGAATTCCAGTAAAAGATTTAAGTATTGCAGTAAAAGACACGAAGCAATGCCTTTTAACCCCATAAATTGGATAGGTCCAGCCATTTTTTTTTTTTTTTTTTTTTTTTTTTTTTTTTTTTTTTTTTTTTTTTTTAGTTACAAGTCAATATTATAAGTAAGAACTTAATAAATAAATTCTTAAACGTTGTATTCAGCATTTTAACATAATCCTAAATTTATACTTACATACCGGAGAAAGGAATTCTCTTATTGAAAATTTTAAAAATTAAAAATATCTCAATTGGACAATTATTATTCGATGAAATATCTGAGGTAAGATCGCAGTTAAAATCTTTGTTCCACTTTTATTATCAATTTGTGAACAATAATTATTTGTCTTCAAAAAGCATTTCAAAAATCAAAATGAACCTTAAAATCAGAATGCTGTTTAATCTTGAGCATTTTATCTGACAAAAGGTAATTAGACCATAACGGTCCATAAAATTGGATATTATGTAAATTTTGAGCATTAAAACTCAGGAAAAGGCACTTCAAAAACAACAATGGACGGCAACAATCACACATACTTCTTTGTGGCTTTACTTCTTTCTCTCGAGCATTTTTGATCCACTGGAAAAAAGGCATTTAAAAAACCATTATGGACCATAAGCTTTAACTGTTCATGAATCTTGACCAATTTTCAACAGACAAAGAAGGCTCTTCTCTACATTGGATAACACAGATACCTTCAACACAAACAATGGTTTAAAAACTTACAATAAGGCATATATTTGAGTCAAGGCTCAATTTATATACCTTCGAACTTCTTTATTATATATTCTTCAGTCGCAGACACGATCATTTGAAAAGTACAAATAAATCTTGTCATTTTTTTCAATATGACTTCTCTTAAAATAGAGAAATATTTCATTTAAAATCATTCATTCGAATGGATGATTTGTTTGTCAGGGAATAAATATTGAATTCCACATAAAATATTTTGATTCCATAGTTATTACAAGATTTTCTTAATGAACATCCCTTCATTATGCAGATAGTTTTTCTATTTATTTTATAATTTTTCTCTCTCTTAATTTCTATGCCATACAAATGGCATTATTAGTACAACAATGGAATCAAATTTGGTATTTCAATTGTTTATGGATTAGTTCCATATTATTTAAGGTTTTCTATTTAAGGGACTTCCCAAACTGTGGATGTGTTAATGTGTTTAGGTTTTGAGTTCTCTACATTGGTTTCATGTGTTTCTTCAGAGGACTGTTTGCTGAGACGACGAACTATGCTGCTTCTCCTGATGACATCAGACAACCTGCTCGCTGCAGTGCTTAATCTGCTTCCTTGGCTGCTCTCCCTTACAGCAGCGAGTAGCTGATCATATTCGTCCTTCTGTCCCAAGCCATGTTCATAACGTGCCTCTTTAGCCAACAGTCTTTCTCTCTGGATCTGTGTTTTAATCTCACTCGGTACATCGGGAATTGTATAAGCCATTATACCAGTCAGAGCAAATACTATATGCTAAAAATAAAGTTTGTAAGGTTAACACTATTCAAGTATAACACTACAGCTAGGATTTAAATTAAAAAAAAAAACTTGTTCTATATTAGTTCCATAAGATTGAATTATTATTTTACATGATTCATCATCAGGCAAGGTCAACAAATACTACAACTACAATAAGAAAATATTCTTGCTAAGTATATATGTAAAAACATAGAAAGATAGGAATTTATCATCAAAATAGAAAAGCGTATTGTGAAAATGACATGATAACTAAATTGGTGAAACAAAATAGTTGGCCCTTCGCAATAGAAGTAGAAAGGAACAAAAATATTAAGGGGCACACAATTTTTTTTAGATTTATTTGGTCTGATAAGAAAGACATAGTGCGACTGCATCCGGATTATAGTTAAGGGTTCAATAATATCTTCCACCATCAGTTCCTACCGAGCTTATGGACTAACAACCTCTAGTGGACATAAAATATTAATGAGATCTCAAATTGCTATCCCTGGCTCTAGTTTTTGAGGAAAAGAAAAGATGGTTCAAACAAACAGCATTAAACTAAAATTGAAAAAAAGTGATATATACTCCATTCTACCCAAT
Organism: Gerris lacustris; assembly: GCA_951217055.1. Taxonomy (NCBI): domain Eukaryota; kingdom Metazoa; phylum Arthropoda; class Insecta; order Hemiptera; family Gerridae; genus Gerris; species Gerris lacustris. Next base: position 28,720,598 of record OX578280.1, read on the forward strand.
AATGATATAATTATTAAAATGTAAATCATCTCTTAATAATAAAAAACATACTCACACACACATCTCTAAAATATTATACAGTGTTGTATACGTTTATTTGCCAAATTTCGATGTTCCAGACACACTTACTTAAAAAAAGCACACTTATTTGTTTTTGCTTTTAAAAAGCAATATGGTCCTTAATTCTTTAAACTTAAACCTGAGTCAGATTTTATAATATTAACAATCCGTAAGATGCCGTAGTAAGGGAAAAATGATGTTTGCATAATTAGGTTATTAGACAATGTTGTAACATAGAACATAGTTAGTTTTCTACTCTTAAAAGCTATGAATGGAAAACAAATAAACAGTGCATACATAAAAATATTTTAAGAAGTAATTACACCAGCTTTATAGTATATTTAAAATTACGTACCTCAAAGACAACAACAAAAGCAAGTCTGGCAGCAAAAACATGCCAATACTGGGGGCTGAGTTCATATTTGAGATCAGGTCCATCATCTGGACCGTAGCGATAACCTCGGTACTGACAGACACCTGGATCTTCTTGCTTGTTGTTCTTCTTATCAACTCCCATGTCTTCCTCATAATCAGATGTGTTAAATGCTGAAAAAAAAAACAAAAAAAAAAAACTTATGTAAAGTTCATAAAAAAAGGTAAGATGATTTAAAGATACAATCATTTCTGAAACATCCAACAAAGTTTTTGTTTGAAGCAGTGGCGTACCCAGGTGGGTACGAGAAGGGTGGGCCGCCCCGGGTGCCACGAGCCTTAGGGGGTGGTAGAAAGAAGAAAAAAAACACTAACATCATTTCTGATGGGGTGACAACATAATACCCTGCCCCGGGTGCCACAAGACCCAGGCCACTTAGGTGGGCCCATTGAACAAACCTGGGTTAGGAACATAACCGCCCAGGTGCCACAAGCCTTAGGGGGTGTCATTGTGGTAGAAAGAAGAAAAAAACACTAATATCATTTCTGATGGGGTGACAACATAATACCCCGCCCCGGGTGCCACAAGACCCAGGCCACTTAGGTGAGCCCATTGAACAAACCTGGGTTAGGAACCTAACTTCTTCACATTTGAGTGAAGTGTATGGTCGTTAACCATGACTCTCCTTCGATGTGACTTGAAATTAGAGTGTATTTCATGGTTTCCAGGCCAAAACCTGGTGGTGCTACTCTTTCGAGCAGCTACCCATTTATTTAAACAATGCTGGGTGAACATTGAGCGTAGGGCTTGGTTTGGGAATTGAACCCAGAGCTCAAGGTCTAGTGGACACCCCTGGTCTAGTAGACCCTAACTGACCACGCCCGATGCTGCTTCACTTGCCTGATCGAGAGGCGAGCGCTCTCTACTCCAGGCTACCCAGGCCCCCCCACAAGACCATGGTACAACACTAGTTTGAAGTGATTGGTTATTAGTGAAAACCAAATTGATAATCATCAAACAGGTAAATAATTAAACACCTAGAGACATTAGTATCTGAGAAGATTCAATCTATTTTCTTTTATTCTTCTTATTTCTTTTATAGCCCAAACATCAATTAACAATCTGAACTTAAATTCTAGAAATTTAAGACAAATACAGAAGTAATTTCTTTATTAAATAAAAGTGTAAGTTGACTGAATCGTCGATCCTATTATGGCCATTAATGATGATTGGAATGTATAGAACTAATAAAAACAGTTAAACAACTTTGAACTTCTAATATGGAATAAATAAATAAATTTTTAAATATTGTGAATTCCGAAGTTTTTATTACGTTTTTTGGGTTACAAACAAATACACACCAACATCCGAAAGATAGCTTTACACAGAGTGGACAATTATTGTCTCTCTACTTACTGTTAATTACTTAATAACAAGAGCAAGCCAAGAGGATCAAAACTAGTCCTATAAAATTGCCAGTGACTTTTCTGACCTGGTATATACCAGACGAAAGGTCTGTTCACCACTGTTTTGTGGAGATAGATATCTAGTTGAAAAGTTAACACAATGCTGTGTGGTGTACTGCAATGTTTTAAAAGTATTTCTTTTTTAATATTTGCTTGTTACAAGAAATATTTGGTCTAACCTGTTAAGAGGGCTTGCACTGTATTAGCATCAGAAACAAAAATAAAATATTAAAATCAAGGACTCTTGGTCACTTACTAACAATATGATATTCATCTCATTTTCTAACATTTATAAAATCAAGTTTGCCCTGACGGTGACGACTCACCTCAAAATGATTTGTTATTGATAAGCTAAGGCAACCCCATTTATTTCAGTAAAAATTTATGTTTGTTTTGGTTTTTTGGTCTTATAATAGATATCTAGATTAATTTACTTAATTTTAATTTTTTAATATAAAATTAAGCCTGTTTCCAAGGGCTTAACGGTCTATTGAAGATTTGTTAAGCACAATGTTGCCTGAAATTGAAGATCAGATGCTAAATTACACGTTTATGCAAGATAGTGCCCCTTCCTAAACAATTCAATACTCTCAAGAGAATTGCCCAGACTTCAGGCAACAATGTGCGTAACACATTTTCAATGTTTGTTATATTATAACACTGAGGGACTCCAACCACTTACCTTCAAAGAACCTCCCCCCCCCCCCCCCCCCCCCCTCTATCACATATCACATGATAATTTATTCTATCCAAACTATAATACAAGACAACGATTACTACCTGGACAACGACTTATTTTAAGACCCTATTTCAAACCGTCATAGCATGGCTTTCACCAGATAGTTTGTTAAGTTATAGATATGATATTTAAAGTAGAAGAATGTAGTTTTCAGACCCCGCTAACTTTATATCTCTGTTGAATATAAAGTAACAAGAATAAAAATCTAATGACATTCTAAAGTTAACATAAATGGAACATAAGATAAAAATTAATAACATACATGACAAGGAAGAATCGATGTAACCAGTAAGATCTTGAGTCTTAGAGTAAACAAGCTGATAAACCATTCTCGGAATGTAATCACTGGTGTAGGCTATCACAAATGCCTGAAAACAAAACCCCATTATTAATATATTTTTCTTTATAGTATTCAAACATATCTCTTCTTAATGATAAGAATTATTTAATGAAATCTCTCACTGTTATCCAACTTTTATATTTAATTCATTTTTACAATAGGAAGACCTAAAACAAGAGTTAGCAGAGGGCTGTCAAATTTTTACAAAAGAGAGAAATGTAGATTTTTTTTACAAAAGAAAATAAACTCAAGATGTTAAGAAATCTTACCTTCTTATTATATGGGTATATTTATTCAATAATTTATCATTTCAATTGAAAATATACTTAAAAAAATAAGTTTGAGTCTTGGAAAACATCTTGTTTGAGTTCAAAATTCTATACTCTCTAAGATTATCTTGCTAATTTGATTTTTTTTTTTTTTTTTTTTTTTTTTTTAAAGCAATATAAAATCCCAACTTTTTGATGAGCTCTTATTTGCATAGCTTTGCAATCAAATTATTAGAAGGAATTTCAATTGTTCCTCTTACCTCAAATACAAAAGAGAAAATTAATTCTAATTAATCTGCGCAAACTCAGTAATAAATGATTGATTTAAAATGCCAATCTAAGAAGAATCTTTATCTATATTATATCTTAGAACCTACAATGTTTTGTAAAAACTCACAAAATAAACTTATTGATAACTAAGTACACAAAATTTAATTAATTTTTATAAATTCTAACTGAGCAGGCACTCCAAGTAAAATAAACAGGTCAAGTGTGTGCTAGTCAGCACGCAGCGAGGGTCCGTAGGCCACACTATATAGTGTTTAACTGTAAAGTGTATTAACAGTGTTTTTTAAAATGCTAAAAAGCTTACTTTGAACCATTCTAAGGGCCTGATATTCTCAAAACACACTCTGATAAAGTATTTTTTTGCCACTGAACCGGACTACAACCATATAAATACATAGAAAAGACCATAATTATAAAAAAAAACGTATTTTGTCAATAAAAAATAAAATAATATTTTTTTTCGAAATTTCCAAAAAGTGGTATCTTTACTTTTGGTCGAAGAATGTTCAGGAATTTTTTCAGATTTTTTGCACTTCACATAATAAGCCCTATCAAAGTTATATCCAAAGAATTATATATTTTTGTAATAAGCTCCATGTACCCTTTCATATGATGCCCCTCATGGTGTCAAAAAAAAAATTAACCCTAAGTTTATTTACCCTAATTTTTTTGAAAAAAAAACATTTTTTAAGTCGCTATATTTTTAAAATATGTGGGCAGGTACAAGACACATACATGCCAAATTTCAAAGTGATCGGACGTAAGGTGTAGCCGTGAGAGCACGCGAGAGGACGGACGGACAGACACACGCAGGAAAATATAAGGGTCCTTGGTTTTGCCAACGGACCCTAAAAATTAAAAAAAACCCATTTACCAGAAGATTATAATTCTTACATTAACATATACATAGGGATCAGGATTCAACTTGCTTGGAACCAAATCAAGCAGATCTTTAAAGGTGATATTAGGTTTGTTCCAACCCCCCTATTTGTACCGTCCTTTACATCGTCCCACAGATCATTTGGGAATTGTTTAGGACCGGATTTATGCACAGGCGCTTACTTTGTGCTGTAATAAAATCACCATCAGGTTAAATTGATTTGTGACTCTTTAAACTGTATTAAAAATATTCATGGAAACCAAACAGATAGGGAACCTTCCTGTGCAACAATTAACATTACAGCATGTCCTACAAACCAGTACTTGGTTTTGGCTGACAATCATTTGGGCTGTTGGATAAACGGTTCGTACATGATCCATGTCTATGTTGGAATAGCTAGAAGGATGGCGGAATATTGTGACAAGTTGGGAAAGAGCAGCTTTTATCCATTGTGCATGCCTGTGATGATACCACAAATGGTTCACTGCTTGGTTGGAACAAACCTTATAATAACCAAAAGGTGTATAGTTTGGAACATGGTAAAAAAATAAGTATGAAATAAAATTCTCTATCCATTAAATCGGCCCCTGACTGTGGACGACTGTTGCCAAATAGAATTAAAAAACTATGTGCCCTATAAACTATAATTTCATTCAGTAATTTCTGAGTGGGTTTGAACAGTCTTTACTTAGATAAAATTTTTATAAAATAAAAATTACGTTAGAGACGACAGCACAGAAAGTTACACCCTGAAGTATGCCATGCCAGGCCCCTATATCTTCAACTCTTTCTGCCAGGGGTCTTCTAGCCTGGGTTAACATCTTAAATGCATCTATCCGGATCTCAAGGATGTTGTTAAGAAGAGCAAAGAGTGGAGCTAATGGAAATGCAGCCACAAATAGAGTCACAAAACCATACTGGATCACTGCAACAGGGAAAATACTAACAATAAAATATATACCTGCAAGGAATGTAGAAAAAATAATTAAAAATAATCATCACATTAAAAAGGCATGTATTGTTATCTCTCATGGGGCACTCTTTATATTTTCTAAATTAGCTTGACAAATAACTAACCAGGTATAGGAGAGGTTCCCTTATCTGGTGAAAGTTGCTACAAATAGTTTTACTAGCCTCTGGCAACAAGTACCATGTAAAACAAATTCTTCTCTTTCTGGAATTGTGCTGGGGGCAAGTGTTCATGGTAAGGGAACCTCTCACACTCTTCAAATTTATTTAGAAAAAAAACACAGTTGAAGCCAAAAAAAAACACACAATAAATATAGATCATACCCATTTCTAAATATTCTTCAAAGAGTGCTAATCTTCCTGGATCTTGAAGTTGGTAGTCTTCTTCCCATCTAGTGTATTTCCTCGCACGATCTTTTGTCTGAGATTTAGTCACTCGTTTCCTCCACCAGTTAATTATTGCCCTGCAACAAATTATTAATATGTAATATGATAAAAACAAGAGATTGCAAGATGATAGAGTTTTGTGTTGAGTTAGTGAGAGGAAGTATAGATCAATTGAGCAAAGGAACACAGTGTGAGTAGCAAAGAGTTCATTTAGTAACTTAGTACAGAAAAAAAGGATAATATTACAATAAGAAGTTAAGTTTGATGGTTTATAATCAACAGAAAATTTGTTGAAATTATGTATTATTGCATTTTATAAGCAAATATGATCAATAACTTTTAAGTCAAACTTTATTTGAATTATTTTATGTTTTAAATGTATGAAGATATAGGCAAGTCTATATTTATAGGGATATACTAGAAACAACTAAATTCAAAAAAACATTTTTTGATGAAATTCTTTGCTTTTAATTCTTCCACACTTGTCTATATGGTTTGACAGAAAAAACATTCACTTATATTTTTTAAAAAAGTATTTCAAATTTTTTTCTAATTTTAACGCCAAAGTTTCTCCATATAGTAGTGCTAACACAAATGATTTTGTTAATCATGACAAAACTAATGACTGATTAAAAAGCTGTCTTCGAAAATACATAATCTGTGTAAGTTTCAGATTTCTAGCTAGTCAGGAAGTGGGTCAAATTTAGGTTACAAGATTTGGTGACAAAAAAATGTATTAAGTAATTAATAACTAATTAACTATTAATAGTTAATTAATTAATTGACTAATGACTGATTGTTGTATTATCATCAAAAATATAATTTTTAGGTAGTTGGGAAGTGGGTCAAATTTGGGTTGAAAGATTTGGAGACAAGTGAAGTTAACTAAAAAAACTAAATACTTTCAGCAATGTCCTTTTCCCAACATCAGCACAATGAAAAGATTATCAAGAGTAAAATTACTCACGGATAAGCAAGTTCTAGAAAGTTGTTGAACATCTGCTTGCCCACCATAATGATAGCAAGTTGTATACAAAGTTCAGACAGACAACCTGCAGGATCACACACATCTCCCTTCAACTTGAGGAACTCAGTTCTCCGAGACTCGTTGTCTCCTGGGTAACTGAAGAACCGACCCTGTAAACAGTAACAATATTGTCAACTTTGCAACAATGCATTAACTACACAAAAAAATTATAAAGCGATATATTATATTGTACAACTATTATAATGTACAATGTAATAATAATTACAATGTATTGTGATAGAACTTGAACATGATCTATAGAATCATGTGTGTAGTTTGTTTTTATTTTATTTAATAATAATTAAACTTAATATAACCATATAAACAAACCTTGAAGAATGCTATATATATAAGTGAAGAATAATAATTCATGAATTCAAAGAAGAATATCTTAAATGTGAAGGAATCCTCGTACTCTATCTGTGTTCTAGGATTTTCCTGGTTTGTCAACCAAATAGCTAAATAATGGTAAAACTGAAACAAGTAACAATTATTTTATTTAATAATGATTTTTAAATTTTTTTTTTTTTTTTTTTTTTTTAAATATTTATTGGTTTTATTGTGAAATGATTGAAACAAAAATTTCACTTTGTCGGAAAGTACAATAATTTAGTAGTTATAGACAGTGTGGTAGTAATACAAACATAAAAATCGATCACATGTGCTAGTGTGTGAGTAGCACAGATTACAAAAATCTCTAGGCATATATTGTATCAATGCCTTAAAAAGTATAGAACACCAAAAGGGTTAAAATATCTTCCCCTGGCATTGGCATTGTACAGAAGAGTTAAGTGAAATAGGAAACACAATCAAAGATAAAAGCATATTACAGTAAAACTCCAGATATTCACAGCAGCTAGGAAGCAATGAAACAGAAAAGAAATCGCTGACTTCTTTTGACTTAGTACTAAAAATTCTGGTATCTACACATGTAAACTACACTCCTTTAATTTGTAAATGTTTGTTAGAAGCCAATTTTAAGATTTTGTTAAATAATTTCTTAGGCAGCTTTCACAAATTGTGTCACAGGTTTAGAAGGCAGGGGATGTTAAAATTTCACAAAAAACCTGTGAAATTATTTATGGTAGCCGCCTTATTGGTTTTCCAATCAAATATATGATTTCAATTAGTTTATATAATTGAAGTTTTCCTGAATTTTAAATGAAATATTGCATCCTACTGGCAAATACAGTCTTGGGTTTAGCTATTATTCCACAATGTCGTTTTATTTCTAGAATTCGTCCTCCATAATTTGTTTTTTTATTCATTGTAGCTTCAATTACATTGAAATAGATTACACCAACTTTTACATACTAGGCATCGAGTACGGCTCTATTATTGAAGCGAGCGTAATGCAATAAATATTAGATAGTTAATCATAATGAGTTGATAGTTGAAGAATATGATTGTAATAGAAAGCCGTTTAGTGGGGGGAGAAGGGTTTTTCTACTATTCCTTAACTCACCTACACATCTCGGCCATACCATTTCAACTATTATAAAATGTATCACTTCGCTACACAAAAACGTCTGCATGTATCAAGTCGAAATTTTACATGCCTGTTTCAATCGTGCTTTAGACAATGTGTATGAAGTTTTATTAATATTGTTTTTTTAAAACGTAAGATATAGGTAAAAACTTTTTTTTTCTATTTTAAACGTTTAGGTCCGATTAATAGTTTTTATCACTTCATGGCACTGTCACTGTTCGTTTTACTAAAAAAAAAGATTTGAAAAAAAAATGTCAGAAATTGACAATATTGAAGAATGGATAATAGTTCGATTTTTTATTAATGTAGTCATTGTGTGATATATTGATTTTTTTTAATATTTGGCCTGAAATTACCTATCATTGTAAAGTCGCTAAAGCTAACATAACATATTTTCTTTAAATTGTTATGTGTTCAGTGTAAATTTTGAAAACAAATGTTTACCTAGAGTGTACATTTGTAACAGTTGGCTGAAAGAAATTCTTCGGTAATTTCTCTTAATCTGAAGCTATAATATCGAACATATAACATCAAAATACTGTTTCTACTTAAAGTGGACTCATCCAACTGCACAAAAAAAATTACTGTTTTGTAATTCACAAATTAAGGATTTTTTTTGTATCATCTCACATTTGATCCATAAGACGTTGTATAGAGTAATTACTGTGCGGAATACTTATTAAAACTGGTTTAGGGTTCATTTTCATAACAGTTTTTATTACTTCTTTTATTGCTGGTGGGTGATATTATTTTGTCTCTTGTGGTATGTGGATATCCGGCTTTTGAAATTAACAAAGAAATATTGCAAGAGGCTTCTAATCCACCAGCATTATTTACAGAAGTTGGCGGCTTAAGTAATGATTTAATTTCCACTTTAGAACGATACGCTAATTTTTCTTTTAGATTCTTGAAATAATATCAATTTTCAAACCTTTCAAATTTATCAACGACCCTCAATAGAATACTACATAGACCCCTTTTAAATTTTCATGGACCCCGTTGGGATCCCCTGGTCTATATCATGTGGATTATTAAATTATTATAAAATATTCACCCTGGTTAAAATCATAATGATGATCAAGTTGATAAGGGCACCAGTGATAGAGGTGAAGATCTTAGCATGCCGTTTAACAAAGTAATTCCCACCGTCATATATATAAGTTACAACTGACAGTCTGTAAATAATAGTACCCAGTACAGCACTCAGTACAACCAGAATCTAAAACAAAACAAATGATAAATTTAAATAAGAGAAACCAACAAAATAATTAAGGCGTTCAAAACCAGAACGGGCCATCCCTCTACTCTAGAGTCCTGACCTGAGATACCTTTGCGGGCCAAGACACATGGCCCGTTCTGGTTGTAGATTTACTATAACTCTTTAAGCAGCTGGAACCAACCCAACACATGCTGCTATCTGTTGACAAATAAGATAACTTAATATAGACCACTATGGCACTCAAATATAAGCTAAAACTAAGTGTAAGGACAACTCAGCCTGTTTTGTGGGTTGGCCCGTTCTGGTTTTGAATGCCTCAATTCATTTCCAATAAACCAGATTAAAAATTGCACTACAAATCCTTTTTTAATTTTTATTTCTTTTAACTTGTTGTACGCCTATTGTAAACACTGTTAAGAGGCAGCATTACAATAAAAATAAATACTTAATTGAGATTTATTACATTTAAATAAGACCTTGAATAGAAAGTCCGCTATTGAACTTTGAAGAAGACTTGAATAGAAGACAATTGTTTTAAGAAAGCCCATTAAAGGCATCCAATAGCCAAGAAGATTCTTGTTTAGTCACTTAATTCTAGGCGATTTCCATGGGTGTAGCACATAAAACTTGAAAAGAATTGAGAAGTGGTGAAGTATAGCTCTATTTGTCAGGATTTAAGCACTGATTTCGAATTAAAATTTGTCTTACACTGTAAGCTCTAGGACCCTGTTATGAAGATAACATTTTAAGAAAGCCTTCCTCCCTCCCTTTGTAAAGCAACGAAAGTAATGGTGTTTTGGAATCTTCAAGCCCAAGAAATAAGAACATCAATCAAAGTAAATATCTGGTTTACCTTGCAATGGTTAGGTCTGTTAATAACACAACTTTTCATAATGAATGGTTTTTATGAGAAATTTTGGATGAGTTAAAATTACCCAAAAAACGTAATATTTTAAACTAGAAACTAAAATTACTGATGTTTACCATAAAGAAGACAGAGGAGGCAGTGATAGCATATCTGATGGCTTTAGTTCCTGGAGACATGTACGGTTCTTTTCTCCTTGTGACAGGGTTAACTCGGAAAGTTTTAACAGAAGTTTCAAACTCAGGTCTTGGTTCTTCATCCTCTTCAACATGTTGTAGATCCCACTCCCAGGCTATCACGGCCTGACGGCGCTTCCAAAGCTCCAGGAACATAGTGGCTAAACAACATAAAAATCTATTTTACACTTATAAAATTACTCTCTAAGATACAATATTAATATTCAGGCAGCTTATGAATTGTATTGTAGTGATAGATTACACAAGGGTAAGGGCATTGACTTCCACCAGCCACACCATGGACCCAACTTCTTAGGAGTAGCTTCCCATTTAACGCTTTATAAAAGTAATATGTTAAGTAATGATGGGTTTAAAGGTGTGTGAAAAAATAATGCTTTAGGCCATATTAATTCTGAAATGTTTCCACCCTTCTTAAGGTCATCTTCAATCTGTCTTATTACTGGAATAACCAATTCTTAAATCGATCATAAAATTTCACAATAATATGAAAATAAACTCAAAATAATCTCTTCTCTTATAATATAATCATTTTAATAAAAACAGACTGAAGATGACTTTAGGAAGGGTCGAATTGTTTCAGAATTAATATGGCTTAAAGCGTATTTTTTTTTCACACACACCTTTAAAATACTCATCGATACTCAACTTATCACAATTATAACAAGGTGTTGTCTTAAACTCTAAGTTTAATTTTTAACTCACTATACAAGGCGAATACAGGGCAGTGGGAGTCCCCCAGACCACTCAAGTGAGAATTGCTAGCCTTACTAATATGAGAACTAGAAAGCTAAGTTTATGATTAACTAATCTATAATTACAAGGCCTAATCCAAAAGTCAAAATGTTTGCAGAAAATTATTTTTGATCAACAATTAAAATATTAAAAAATAAAAGCATAAATTTGTTTATTAAAATAATACCGGTTCATCTATTTTCAACTAAGTATATTGATTTCTTAGTATTATATCGCAGAATTGTTTTCTTAAATTTTATTATTTAAATCCATCAAAAACAACAGAATAAAAAACTGAGCAAAGTTAATAAAATCTTAGTTTTATTTTATAAATAGTAAATTCTTTAAATCCATTTGTTTTGTTTCAGGTAGCATTTCCAAAACTCATTTACAAATTTAAATATTTAAAGGGTTGTTTAATTAAAATATTCTGATTGTTAGATTGGGAATGAAAGTAATACTTTTAGAGATGAAATATTTATTACATCAGGACTTATACCGAGGGAACCTGAGGTGATCAATCAGTTTTATTATTGAGCTGAGCGAAGTGAAGCTCTTATACTACACTTGGCATTTGTTTGGACGCATACTCCTCCTGAACGGCTGAACCGATCCGCACAAAAATCGGCACGGTCAATGTGGCCAACCAAAGGAAGGTATAAATCTGAAATGGTCCAAATTGGTACTCAGGGGTACGTGGTACGGGGTAAAAAAGTTTCCTCCTGAACGGCTAAACCGATCCCCACAAAATTCGGCCCGGTCAATGTGACCAACCACAGGAAGGTATAAATCTGAAATGGTCCAAATTGGTACACAGGGCTACGGGGTACGGGGTACAAAAGTTAAAATAGTATATGCCCTTCATGATGCACGTCGTTGGAAAGAGTACAGTTATAGTTGTTATGTTCACTTTTGTCATATTTTCATTTAAGAGGGGAGTAAAGTAGAAAAACAGAAATGCTATTTAATTAAAAATTATAGAAATATTACTATTTTTGATCCGATTTCAGCTGTTTATTGTTTAAGATATTATAAAAATGTTTATTGTTTAAGATTAAAATTGTTAAAATTAAAAGCTCAGCTCAATATTGCAAGCAGACAACTGCATTGCACACCTAGAAAATAATCCATTATACTTCAGGCACTTCTTTAGATTGTTGCTCCTCTTAAAAAAAAGCAGAGGGGAGTAGCAATCTAAAGGAGGTGTACAAAATGTTCTTCTTTAGATTGTTACTCCCCTTACAAAAATGGAAGTGTGATATTCCTTTGTCCTAAAGTACATTGGACTACAACCTTTTGTCAATAATTATTTAGTCAAAGTCATTTATATAATAAAAAAACAGGGGAGTAACAATCTAAAGAAGTACTATACTTCAATCATTTGTGTAAATTGTGGAATTAAAAAGATCATCTTTTTAATTCCATTTGGGCTGGGCATTGATAATTTCTTAAGTCCTAATCATGCAATGTAACATTTTTATGTTTGAATGCAGAATAGATAATTAAAAAATTTAATACAGTTAACCTTGAATCTATTTATATTTTATCATAATTAAAAACTGTAAGAAACGATAAAAACAGTGAAATATAATCGTATTGCACAATTTTATTTTTCTTAAATCAAATTATTCTGAAAATTTGGCAATAAAATAGCATGGAATTAAAAGCATTATGCACGTGATCATTAACAGTTCTTCCTCAATGTCTTAATAGTATGATAGTTTTAATTAAAAAATCACATGCAGAAAACCAACTATTAACACGTTTAAATTTCTTTGCCTTCAGACAAATTTATTGGTTTTCTTAAAAACAAATACACATGTTCTAATTTAAAACAAGGTAAAAATCCAATTATTATCAACTGTAAGTTGTATAATGATAAATAACTTTTTTAAAGAAACGTGTTTATAGAACATAATTAATTTGTTAGATAAACTCCAGCCAACTCTTGTGATAAGTATAGTTTGATTAGAAAACTTTAAAGCTATTTAATAATTATAGGGCAACTTAAATGTAATTATTATCATGCCTAACCTTAATTTGATTAAGCTTATCTCTCATTTTCTCTCCCTCTCTTAACAGTTTAGTTTTAATTTATTTTTTGCTACCATTGGAACATTTTTTTTCTTATTAACTTTTTGTTCTAATGTTAAAGAATAAGTTAAAATCATTAATATTTAACAATCAATTGTATGGTTATTTACCAATTATGAAGAAAACCTTACCAAAGTTTAAAATCAATTGTGAATTATATATTTATAAATTATAATCAAAGTAAAAATGAATTTAATAAAAAGAGTAATAATTGTAAAAGGAATAACTTTCATTTTAATATTTTCTATGATGAGGAAATCCTAGTTTTATAATTTCTTAATTTTAATATACATAATTGTTATTTTATTAATCCAAATAGAAATTTGACAAAAACCTTTTTATTTGATGGTGACTTTGAAAATATATAGTGGGATATATTGTTAATTAGGCAGTTATAATTATTAAATTCATTGTTTTCATTAATAGTGCTTGGAAAAAAAAACCGTAAAGTTTTTTTTTTTAATTTAATATTTAATCATGTTGAAAGCAGTGGCTGTATTATTTTTAATTGTTTTTATTTTTGGTATTATTATTGTTTTCATTAAGTGGGATAAGCAAGTGATTGTAGAACCACTGGGAGAAGGTAAGCCGTTGTTTTTAACCAATTATTTAAAGAATGGTTCAATGGAGCGTGCAAGAAAAATGGCTAAAGTCCATTCTGTAAGAGGAAATATTCAGAGTTATGCCGGATTTTTAACTGTAGATGAAAGGTACGGTTCTAACTTGTATTTCTGGTATTTTCCAGCAGAAAATGATCCGGAAAAGGCACCTGTTGCTCTTTGGTTACAAGGAGGTCCAGGTGTATCATCCATGTATGGATTATTCCTTGAAAATGGCCCATACAGGATTGGTCCATACGATGAAGTTATAAACAGAGAGGATTACTGGTCTAAATATCTACATGTCATATACATAGATAGTTCAGTAGGCACAGGATTCAGTTTTACACGTAATGAAGCAGGTTATCCAACCGATGGGCAATCCGTAGCTGATAATTTGTATGAGGCTCTTCTTCAATTCTTCGTTATGTTCCCGGAGATAAATAAGAATGAATTTTATGTCGCGGGAGAAGCGTACGGAGGTAAATATGTACCTGAACTTTCACAAATTATCCATAAAAACAATCCGATTTCTGATATCAAAATCAATTTAAAAGGTTTGACTATAGGTAACGGTATTATAGACCCTATACATCAAATGATCTACTCGGAGTATTTACACGAGATAGCACTAATAGATACTGATCAAAAACAACTTTTCCACAGACTTCAAAATAAAATTATCACTCTTATGAAGAATGAAAAATGGTTAGAGGCAAACCACGCTCTCAGTGATTTAATTACTAATGAATTTGGTAGAAGTACACTGTTCACAAACGAGACAGGTTTTAAAACTTACACTAATTATCTTGTCAGCGACGAACCAAATATATATAAAACTGTGGACAAATTAGTAAAAAAAAATTGGTTGAGGAGAAAAATCCACGTGGGAAATTTAACTTTTACAAATTTTGGACGGAACAAAGCAAGAAGTAAGATGGATAGCGATGTAATGAAACCGGCTGGACCTTCATTAGCCAAACTTATGAATGATTATAGAGTGCTATTGTACAACGGACAGTTGGATATATTCCTTGCTTATCCAGGAACCGAAAACTCTCTTAAAAGATTCACCTGGTGTGGTTCCAATTCTTACTCAGGAGCCAAGAGGAAACCTTGGATTGTCGACGGACTTTTAGCCGGCTATGTCAAAACAGTATCACAATCTAACTGTACAGGAACTCTGACTATGGTACTCGTGAGAAATGCAGGACATTTAGTGCCACGAGATCAGCCAGTTTGGGCTTTAGATCTTATCAAAAAATTCACAAAGAACATTCCACTAAATTGACATCATTAAAAAAAAAAATTATGTTAACTTTCATAATTTTTTTTTTTTTTAAATCAATAAATATTTCAGAATAATTTATGGAGCTGAAAATAAAGGCAATGAGCTAAATAAATAATGTAATTAGACATTTCCCACCAAAAAATATAAATTGTAGAGAAATCCTAAAAGATAATTTGTACAATTGTCTCATTATTATTAACTGTTACAGAACAGTTAATTTAACTCAGCCATTCTTCTGACCTATATAACACACTATTAATTGCATTACTTTGATTATTTTTAAGGATACTTAAACTATTGTGTTTAAAGAAGAACTAAGATTTAAAGTTTTCTTCTTTAGATTAAATTAGCTATTGAGGCATAGAATTAGAAGATTCTATAAAATTTAAACATGATAAAAGGAACAGATAAGTGAACTGACAGACATTTATTGTTTTAATTTCCTGGTGCTTCTTTAGATTGTTACTCCCTGTGTTTTTTTTCGAATAATAAATGGATATAATGATTTATGCATTCCTTTGTGTAAATGACTATTAAAACAAAGGGATGTTTAGTCCAATGTACTTTGGGACAAAGAAATATCACACTTCTGTTTCTATAAGGGAGTAACAATTTAAAGAACATTCTGCATACCTTCTTTAGATTGTTACTCCCTTCTGTTTTCTTTTTTGTTTTTTTTATAAGGGGAGTAATAGTCTAAAGAAGTGCCAATTTCTTAATGTAATTAATCACTCGTATTATTTTTCAAATATATAAGACTAAGGTAAAAGACTATTAAAAAGATATTTGTTAATTATTTGTAGAAATTCCTAATGTTATTAAAGTTATAATTGTTTGTAAATATTTTTCTTTTTATTAAATATAAAATGATTTTCAAATAAATTTAAATTGTTTTTATTTCTTTTTGTTTCTATATAAATTTAACTTTTAATGGTAATTAGTCAAACAAACGAAAAAAATCTAAATAAATAAAAAAAAAAAACCTCTAACCCTTTTATACGGTCAACAATTACATTAAAAATTGAATTCTTATAGAAAGTGGAAGTTCTTAAGTGGAATTATCCACTTTGGTGTTTTGAGGTATGAATCAAATGTAGTAGGTAACATACAGATGTAGTATGTGGGGCATTACTGACAACCACTTCAGGTAAAAAAGGCCCACAATAAAGCTAGGAATGTGAGCCCCAGACTCTATGCTGAATCAAAGATAAAAAACTGAAAGAGGTGTTAAATTAGTGTTTACCCCAAAATGACATGAATATAGCGAAGAACACAGTGGCTGGATTATCAAACAGATAGGTCATCTTGGCAAAGAGGCAGGAATCAGCTAGTTTCTGGTACCGACACACTTTATCGCAGAGTGGACAGAGAGTAATATTGCCAGCTATCTTCATATCACAGATCTCCTTGCTAGAAAAATAGTTGAAACAACATTCTACAAATTCAATTAAATAAAATGCATTATTCATGTTAAAAAAATATGTCTCACATAATATTTAGTATATTTTATATTGGCATTTTAAACCTAAAAACAAACAGGTTACAGGAAATTCCCAATTAAAGTCTGCACCAAAGTAGAGTTAGTGCATTGACAGCGCGGGAAATCAAGTGACACACAGATGAGGGAAAAAATAAAGCCACTAGGTCTGTGGTTACGGGGCCTCTCCCCTCCACTAGATTCATTTATCGTTGCCTAGTTGGCCCGACCTTTTGTCCGGGAAAATCTCAAGCTCTCATTGGCTACCCACCCCATTTGCTAGTTTTTCCTGCCCTGTCAACGCACTAACTCTACTTTGGTGCAGACTGTAGGAATCATTAGAGAGGCAGTCTGGGAAACCTGAGACTTATTTCTGTACATCACTTCCTGTGACACATACTTGCTGAGAGCTTCTCAAATCTAACTTTAATAGTTCAAGATGATAGAATACAAATAAATGAATAGAAATATGATATGTTTACAACATTAAATACCTCGGTATGTTGTCTTTTGATTCCATGGACATGAGACCATAGAGAAAACAGAGTAGTCCTACTACTGCAGCAGGTATGAGCATCTCTGTATAGAAACCCAACCAAGCAAAGTAAAGTGCTATCTTATCACCAAAATATTTCCTTACCAACCATAAAGGTTGCTTCTTAAACCATCTTCCTGGTCTAGCCCACTCCAGGTACAACAACTGAAATACAACAAAGTAATCAGTTACAAACTACCAAACACAAGTTCCACAGCAGAATGGTTAACTCTATTTGGTGACTTTGAGGTTTTTAAATACAAACAGGTTCACAAATACTTAGCGAACTAGCACAGAAGACGAAACTGAGAGGTTTGCGAGGATCCAAAATTCCTTCTGTGCTCAAGCTCCATGTATTCACTTCACTAAAAGAATACAACCTAATTGAGCTATCAAGCGAAATCAGCCTGAAATCCAAATTCGCTAATTTGGATTTGATGGACTTTTAGATATTAGTAGAAAATGTATTCGATTTAAGTGCAAAAGTTGTAAAGATCATTCCATTTGCAACTTCATATCAGTGTTTCTGGATTTTCAGTGGTTGCTGTTATAAATCGGCAAATATTGTTTGAAAATCAATGTGGATAAATAGATGAGAGTGGCTGTATCAAGCCTTATTCCATGATTCAAGAAAATTGTGCAGTGAGCAGTAGGCCCACCTGTCGCACAACATACACATGCGCCAAAAGAGTATGTGGAAAGTTAATGTAATTTTACATGTATTTTCATCTATATTTTCCAACCAATTAAACATTTAAAATTAAAGTACTTGTGTGAACTTTAAATAGGAGTTGAATTCATTTCTTACCACTTACCTGATTTCTTCAACATAGTCGTACAAATATGAAATATAGCTACCAGATATAGATATTATAAGTCTAGAGGGCCATAGGAAAATTCTAATTCTCTAAGGGGGCTACGACCTAGAATAGATTGGGAGCCCCTGCCTTAACTTATACATTGAACAATGAATTTAAAATATGCATGCTAACATTGCCTACTTCATAAATAAATACATTGAAAATACTGACTCTTCTATCAAACATGTATCCCCCATTAGAGTCTCTATCGTAACTTCCTTCATGTAGTGGAAACACTGTAACATATGTGCCATTATTTAACAGCCTTCTAATTCCCATCTGCAACACAAAACAAACATGATAAGTTAAATTAATCAAGAACATGTTACATAATAGTACAAATTGAGTAGTGAGCATATTTTTATAATCCAGAGTCAATTGACTTATCAATTCAATTCTTGTTTTTACAAAAAATGTGATGTTCTTAATGATAGATAAGGGTGATAGACTAGAAGAAGCTGTGTGCCATACATAAGATGATAGGATCACATTGGGTTTACCATATCATTAATATCATAGAATTTATAGTAAAAGGTTCAGTCATTCACTGGTATTACTGTATACTTTAATTCTGAAATACAGAACAAGATTTTCACAAAATATTCATATCCATCATTCTTCTTAAAGTTATGCTCTTGCAAGGGTGGTGTTGGTAGGGTGGGGAATACATTGAAAAAATAAGCCCCCTACAGACAGTGTTTTGGGCCCTATTGGCATCAGCCATTCTTGGACCAGTCTTCTATGGTCTTCCATGACTGTACTAAATGTAATTCCTCTCAAATATTTGACAACAATTATACTTTATTATTTGTTGCAACTTACTTTATTATCTTCGTCATATTTGGTCCTCAGTAAAATCTGCCAGGCAACCTGTGACCTCTGAGCTGAAGTGAAATACGCTTCTCTGTCTTTAATCACAAACCTTTAAACAACAATTAATTTAGTTAAGTTTTCAAATAAACAAAAAAAAAACCTTAGGATGATCCAATACATTTTTTTACAGTAGGTAATAGTCTTTTAAAACAAGTAGATTGTGGGTAAACAATTCCATGGTTGTAATCCTTTGTAAAAAATGCAATTAACATCCAAACATAAAATTTAATACACACCGAACACACTTTTAATCCTATCAGTATTTAATATCCACTACATTAATGATTTTATTATTATTTTATTTTAGGGAGGTTCCCATACCTTGTACTTTTAGCAAAAATCAGCAATCGCTGATTAACACTGATATGATGAGTGGTGAAGACGGGAAGGTTTGTAAAATATTGCTGCCAAAGCCTGGCAAACTATGATACTAAGTTTCAGAGCAGACTCTGATAAGTAGTATCACAGAAAACATTACCTCTCTCCCAGAAATTGCATGGGGGGGGGGGGGGGGGCAGTGTATAAGATACATAACTGTCCAAGGTAAGGGAAGCTCCCTTATACAGTTTATTTAATACATGATTGTAATAATATCACTGCTCTTGTACTGATAAATCAACGAACTTGCAAAGTATAGCTAAATGAGAATCCCTGAGACCCAACTCACAATTAAAGCTTTACTCACAGTGCGAGTTAAATTGTAAAGAAATGAACACTGGTTAAGTTCCAACACTTACTGTTCCTGTCTGTCCCTTGAATAGGTAGCTGAGTAGAAGGAAGGCTCTTCTTGAATTATCTTGGAATTAAGTTCAAATAGTTTAAGTAAAGGAAGCATCGTAGGAGGCTCAATTTCCGGTACCTTGTTCTCACCCTCCTATATTTAAACAAATACAAAACTCATTAAAACAAATTAATTTGAAAAAATTACAAACACACAAAATGTTTGCCTGATTATACCTAGGAGGTCGATTCTGTAACTTTGAAACCTCCCTTTTTTATGTTGTTATATATCAAACTGTTTTATGAACATGTGTGCGCAACCTGTCAACGTGAATCTATAACTTAGTCTGTTGTTATATAAGGAGAAATTTATATATATGGTTTGATATATATCCACTCAAAATTGTTGTTGATATAATTGTTCTTGATATTACATTGTGGAAAAATGTATTTCATTCTTCGATGAGCCAAGAATCACTTTGATATATTTATGACTGATCTTCGCTGTCCTCATTTTTTATTTAATTTTACCCTGAATAATGTTGAGCATTACTTTTCTTTCAAAAATTATCCAGGTAGATTATTACATTAAGATGTTAAAATAATAAGAACAAATAATAAAACTCGGAAAGAATGAAAAGTGTTTTAACTTACCCAGGCTTTGACGGATATAGATAAGAACCTCTGAAAAAAAAATAAATAAATAAATAAATAAATAATAATAATAATAATAATAATTTTAAGTAAATATAGTTTAAGTATTGCAATTAAATTAATAAAATAGTACATTCATTTATAATTTATAAGACATAAGATGTAATAATAGTAGCATAATTTATTTTAACTCAATTACTTTTACATGCATAAGTTTATTTATTTCAAAATAATGAAATTTTCAAGGTTATTTTATTTTATTTTTTTTTTTCAAATCAAACTAAGCTAGAAGCACGAGGGTCATTACTGGTGTGAAATTTTTTAATTATTTATCATTGTTACTGTTGTTATACCATTTCTTTTCATTATTAAAAAACCAAACACCTTTTTGTACCTTTCCCCTATTTCTTTCTACTCGTATATTTATTTTATAAGAATTTAAGTGCTACAATTATTTATTTGTCCTTTCCTCACTTTTTTTTTTTTTTTTTTTTAAATTAAATGGAAGTATACTTGTTTTCTTACATTAGATTTCAGATTAAAAAATCTTTAAACATTTTTATTTGAACGGGGGAATCAGCCGTAGAAAATATTTAATCAAATATTTAGGGTTATGTTTCTAGGTTCTGGGAGTGGGGTCTCTGTATTCCTTGGCAATTACACACTGCATTGAGGGAATCTAGGTCTTAAGCCTAGTCCACACTAGTAGACCATCTTCAAGCAGATACTTGTGGTTGAGGAGAGTGTGTCCAATTTTTATCCAGTTACCACTTTTTATAAGGTTACTATGTCCCTCTTACTTTGACTTATACTTATTCTGATGTGGCTAGGGGTACACATTTTTTCGCATACTTTTCTCTGTTGCCGGATTGTATGTAGTTCCTCAAGCACGACTCTTAGAGCGGGATCATTGGAGAAGGTGTTTTTAATAGCTGAGATGCCACTGGCTGAGTCTGAACACAAAGCCAATAATAGCTTATTTTGCTTGAAATTAGGTTCGGTGCCATCTTGACAACCTACTGTTCCACTTTAATGCACACTTGGAAAGTTAGGTAGTTTAAAAGGCTTCATTTCTTCCTCTGATTCAAACTCACACCCTACTCCCTGTTCAGATGTAGAGTCTGCATAACATACTGCACTCCACCCTTGGTAATTTTCCATTGTTTCAAAGGAAAGCCCTCTAAAGATTTCTGGGACCACAAATATCTTTCTCTCTGTTTCTCAAGAGAATGGTCAAAATAGGTTAAGTACGGTCCATAGGAGAGTAATGGGTGCTTCGTACTCACAGACACTGTACTGTGTTAAACTCATTTCTGCTTTTATTGTTACAAGTCTAATGCTGAGGGGTTGTAAACTAGATGGGAGTCTCCTATTTGGTATACATAAAATGATTCTGGTAATGTGTGCAGGCAAAGCTCTTAATCTTTCTCTTTACCTCGCAGATGTTGATTTATTGTAATTCATAGTTTCATAAGTGAAACTGTTCTCAAAACCCATGAGGGGCCAGGAGCTACACATCCTCTTTAATATTATTGTAGAGACCGATAATAAATAAATATTAAGGAAATATAAAAGCATAAAAAAGTGAAAATTTGTTCAAACATAATGATAAAAAAAAAAAATCTAAGAGATAGCGTGCATACAACTAGTATACAAACCTCAAGCGCATACAACTAATACAGTGAAGCTTTGTATATTAGTTAATTCTTAAGTGTCCTCCAAGTTCGTCAGTAGGAAATAGCTTCCCAATAAGCTGTTAAAAAAATGACCGGTGGAGACGAGCCATGTCCCACCCATATTTGGGTACAACGTGATTTTCTTGACCCTGACAAAAAAATTAGGTTAATGGTAGTTTATCACTTGATAGGTGACCACATTGATTTAGAGAAATTTTTGACTAACCTCTCAATTGACAAACTAACAAATTGATGTTTGGTCATTAACAAACTAATTTTTTAATCAGGAACAGAAAATCACCTTGTCCCCAAACATGGGGAAGGGGGGACATGGCTCCACCAGTCTTTTATTTTAACAGCTTATGGGCAAGCTTTGTCCTGCAGACGAACTTCGACGTCCACATATTATTTTTTGAGGACATAAAAAACTATGAAAAATTCTAGCTTGCTGTTAGTACGTCATGTTTATGCACACTATCTCTGGACTATAATATCATTCAATCACACTTATTGGATGATATTTTTATTATACTCTTTATTATCCTATCACCTTCTACTATTATCTATCACCTCTGGGTTTTTATGACTCCATTATGACGCTTTTATGAGGTTTAGTGATGGACAATTATAATTGTGAACAGGTAGTAGAATTAAAGTATTTCAGTTTGGAGGAAGAGGCAGAAGTCATCCAGGAGGCCAAGGGCAGAAGAGGCATGGAGTAAGTAAGTAATTTAAGAATTTATCCCAAGCTGAACATGTTAAAAGGCCATGTATTTTATTCTTCATCTTCTAGCTGGTACAAATGACCTCTTGGTTTTATTAATGAGGCGTGTAAAATTATTATAGAGAATGTCTAAAGCAAGTGATAGTAATAATAGCTTTTAGACACTTTGTTCTGCTACTTTACACAGGTTTGACTGTATTACTTTAACTATACTTGTGGTTTCACCATAATACCAAACATTCAATTTATTATACTCATATTTTTAAAACTTAAAGAGTAAAAAGGCTAGGTTAATTGTCGATTGCAATGGCCACTGTTGAGTATTTAGTTATTTTTAAATAAAAAGTTAACTTTTTAATTATATTTGTTTATAAACAAAAACAAATCAAGTTTGGACCACTATAATTGACTATTCAACTCAAATCCATTGAATTGGATCAGTTTAATAATACCTTTTTACCTGCTCTGTTAAATATTAATATAATAACTTTTATAGTATACAGTGTTAGTTTGTTCTAAAACAAAAATATATGGTTCAACTTCTGCTAACTACACTCTAATATGCAAACAAATAATAAATGAAGAACTATTAAACTAACTAAGACTAGAATAACTGAGTTAGAAAATTATATTGAAACTCATCTTTACTATATTCTAATTTATCTAATTTCAAAATATATTATTAAGTCCGATGAAGTGTTTAACTTAATCAGCGTATTAGAATGATAGAATGCAGATATGTTTAGTAAATAATTAGTTTTGTATCAGTACTTTAACTTAATAATATAACAGCATTTTTTATTGGTTTAGTTTTGTCAAAGAGTTAAGCGTCACTGTAATGAAAGGCTTGGAGATATTTCATAAGCACACTATATCATACATATTGTAGAATCTTAGCTCAAACCCTCAACCATATTTATTGGAACGAAGTTCCTTATGGCACGTTCTGGAGATCGGGAGTGAATCCGAAAAAAACGACTGTCGCAAAACCAAGCGTCACGAAATCTACCGATGGCGATAACTTAAGTGAAACATGAATGAGTTAGTTGAAATATGGTACACATGTTCATTTTACCAATGCTCAGGCTGAGTTCGTTGGACAATGTATGTTATCCGCCCAAGCGTTCACACGCACAACTTGCGTAAACGTAAGCTTCAAATTTAAAATTGAAATTTTAGGACGGGAAAAAATTCTAATTTCATCTATTTAATGAGACAAATAACTTTTATAAATACATTTTTTTATCTACCAACTACAAAAATACTCTTTAACTATAAACTCATCATGATTAACTTTTTTCTCAATATTCAATACATATTTATTGAAAGATGCTTGCTTTCATGATACAAATAATGTTTTTCTTTTAATTTTTCCTTAACTCCGCTAGGTGCAAACAGTTAGTTATTTTTAACTTTGTCTCTTTTCTAACTCTGCCATGTATAAGTAGTTAGCAACACATATGTACTTAGCAGTGTGATTTTATAATTTATATTTAATGAAAAATGTAAGGAACTTAGTTCCTACCGGGTGTCCCGCGACACCACACGTATTTTTTATTTATATATTTCCAGCTAATTAATTAAACTTTTACATTAAAATAAAGAAAGAAGACAAAAATATGTTTACCCACACAGCAGTAGTTATTACTCAATGCTAAAAAAACAGCAATTTTTTATGTTCACAACATATGAAAAAGCAGCATATATATTTTACAGTAGAAATCTATCATTCTCTAAAAAAAATGTTTAATATTGTTTTTTTTTTAACATATAATTGGTTTTATAGAAACAGCTTGAGATGGTTGAGAGGTTTAAAATTTAAAAACAATTGTTTCATGCAATTAGTGTTGATAGACAGAAAGGATGGGTGATAGATAGATGAGCCACATTGCTTGGAATCAAAATATGGGCCCATGCATTTTTAATTCAGCACCCTCACCATATGTTTTATGACAGAAGAATGTTTTCCATAAGTCAACATTGATTTGGATAAGTCGACATAAAGTTCCCAAACTTTAAGTCTTACAAGCCTACAGCAAATTTCAAGAATAAAGGGATATTTGTGGACAGAAAGCACGTAGGTATGAATGTAAATATTCAACACCAAACAATCTTTTTTAGGAGCCAGATCTTAAAAATTAGTGATAAAAAGGAAAAGGAAAACTTCCAACTCCTAGGAAAAGTAATAATAACTTAAAATTATTCTTCACAACAGTTTTCAATATTTCTTTGTCTGTGACCCACCTTTTTTTCTTTTTCATATGTAGTATAACTAGAGAGAAATGGCCCAAAAATTTGATTCTGACATTTTGATGGAGTTACTCTTTAAAATCCTCTGAATAAAAAAAGTGGGTTTAAGGAATGATAAAAGTGGCCAGATCCCCGCCCCGTTATAATAACGAAATGATGTGTTGATGCAATAAAACAGCAAAAAATAAAAAAAAAAAATACAACCCTAAAGAGATATTTGATCTATGTGAAATAAGTAGCTTTGAAAAATTATTATTGAGAGCTAAAGCTCGATGGTATCAAATATTTGATACAGCTGTAAATGCATAATCTTACAAACAGTGGGCCCGCTTCGTGGGCGGGCCCCCAGAGCCAGAGGGGGCACCAAATAAAAAAAAAATGAAATAAGAATCAAACTTCTATACCATTGGACTTTTTCTTTGGCGAGGGGCCCCCAAAAGGTTCTTGCGGGGAACCACCAATGCCTTAGCTACACCACTGCTTACACATGCATTTCAATAAGGTACAAACATTTTTAGGGGACTGTTCTTGATTTCTTTAAGCTTAATTTACATCATGTAAAGAATAGTGCTATATTACATCAAAAATAATAATAACGGCCTGTAAATTAATAGTTTGAATAAAACATGTGAAAATCAAACCAAAAAAAAAGCCACACAATTGTAGGCAAGTAATAAAATAATACAGCCAAAGTGTAAAACAAAAATGTAAAAAAGTTTATTAAATAATTTTTGTTTTTATTAATTAAAAACAATACTTGTAGTTGGTATGTATATTTCTTTAAATTCTTTTTTGTTTTAACTTTCCGAAGCAAAATTTAGATTAACTAAATTTAAAAGAAAATAAAATTGGCTTATATACAGCTTCAAAGAGAGTGCAGAAGTTTAAGAGAAATTAAAAAATAATGGATAATATAAAAATCACCCAGCAATTAATTCATAAAACCTGATGAGAAAAAACTTTGAATAAAAACCACACTTCACACTGTCAAAACGTGCAATCGTTTCACTCTTTTTATTTGATATTTTGTTTTTTACCGGTCGGTTTTGTCTATTGATATAATCATCAGATGAAGCTGTGTCTGTTCTCAACAGCCGTTTGAATGTCTGTAAAGACAAAGACACGCCAGAGGAGAGTAATTAATAGAATGTAGTAATAAACTGTCTGGCAATGCCACTTTTGTTGTGAAAATGTGTCATTATTTGTTTTTGCTTGTAAAAAAATACACTTGATATATTAGTTTTGTTATTTTTTCAATTTAAAAAAATTACAAAAAATGAGGAAACAAGAAATTTTTTATTATCAAAATAATATTTTAAAATGTACCTTGGTTGGCATTTTGAGGTTCATTACTTCAGCGTATCTTGTCAGGACTTTCCATGGCACATGAATTTTAAGGAAGAAGGTCCGGTGGTCAAAGGAAGTCTGGAAAAAAATAAATAAATAAAAAAATAGACAGCCTATTAGAGTGGACCATATAGCTTCCTCGCATCCTATCACGAGACCCAAATTCTTCCCTGATGTCTGAAACGGATTTCTTTATTTAAATTTTTAAAATCAGAGACACAAAATTTTTTCGTTCTCAAAAGTGAACACAATGCACCCGTTACCTTCGGTAAGCTCGAAAACAATATGCAAAAGCAATAGATAATAAAATTATGTGATGTGTAAATTGGATAACATTAGTCCAGTGAGAGTCATTGGACTTGGTGGAGGTCTAAGTTACTTGTTTCTTTAATCTTGTCACAGGTTTTGCCTTTAGATGTATACCAGGCTGTATGAAATACTTCTGTACGACATGTAGAGTGAGTTACAACTGATTCTTCTACTTTGCCATCTAAGTATTGTAGGCCTTTTGTTCTATTTGCTTAAAACAACACGTAGTACTCTCTTAAGTTAAATTTTAACGTTAGATCTCGTTTTAACTTTTTTTATTATTAACTATATAACATGAAAAAAAAATTCAGAACTGGAGGTTGCATCCTGTGACCGCAGGGTCAAGGTCCGCGAGTCTTTTTACGAGTTCTTAAATCAAAAATGAACAACAAGGTCTTACCCAGTCAAATTAGGTCTCTTTATTTCTGGAAATACGCACTTGTACAATCATTCTATAATTATTAACAAACTAAACTATACTTAACTTGGTTCTAAACTTGGCTCTAAACTTAGCTGTAAAAAGAAAATCTCGCTACATTAATCTTTCAAAACTTAACATCAAAAAACTGTCAGAAAAACAAAAAAAATAATACAAATTTTTATACTAAATCTCAAAATCGCTGTAACTACAGCGACATTCCCCCGCGAGAAATACCTCTATTTCCCTTTCCCCGTCTCCAGGTTCCCTTCTAAAACCAAAATTACGCTTTGGGGTGTCCTCTTAACTCGCGACCCATTACGCACTACCGTAACGGTGCGTACTATACCATCCTCTGATGGGTACACTTCAACCACTCGGGCAAGTGGCCAAGTATTTCGAGGGGTCCCCGCATCTTTTATAATAACTACATCACCCACTTGTAAATTGCGCCGAATTTTCGTCCACTTCATGCGTTTGTGCAGAGACTGTAAATATTCTTTATGCCATCGCGACCAAAATTCTTGGGCCAAGTGTTGGACATGGCACCACCTTATTCTAGGGTAGTTGTTCACATCTTCTTGGATTTTAAATCGTTTGGGTGGCGAGTCAGCCATGCGGGGCTGCTCGAACTTTCCTCTAAGTCTACGACAAGGTACGCAGTTTCTTAACAATTTAGATACTTCGGATTTAGCTCTTACAACCCAAAACCCTTGGGCTCTAAGTCTGTTTAAGGTAAGTCCTCTACCTTGATGATGCACTTTCTCATGAGCATCTCTAATCAACAACATGGTCACATGATTTCTAGGAGGTGTAATTATTGGATTTTTCTCCTCAGCCGGTAGTAAAGAATGCTTAATACGTCCACCAACCCTTATAACCCTCTTTTTGTCTACAAAGGGTATGAGTGGTTTCCAATTCTTTTTCCACTCTGATCCGAGGTATTCTTCCTGAATCCTTTTAAGGACCAGCTCTTCCGCTTCTCGAAATTTTTCTGGGGATACGAGACATTGCTTTAGGTGAGTTACTGAGTGAGGGTTTCGGATCCTTTTAATGTATCTTCGTACAATAACAATTGATCTAATTAATCGATACCAAGATGACCGATATGTAAAGCTATCTGATAACTTCTCTGGTATGATAGTTCTAGCTTCTCTGTATACCCCGTCATGCACAGCAGAACAATCAAACACAACTCTTATTTTGTCCGGCTTTCTTGGGTGGTATACTCCGGGATGGGGATGGTACCCCAGCTTTCCTGGTTCTATATACTTAGTTTCTGCTTCCTCAGCGTATCCCTTTTGCAACTGTTCTTGCATGAATTTTATATAATCCTTCTGATATTTTTCGTTTTTAATTTTTTTCTTTACTGAATTTAGCCTTTGTAACGGTATAATTTTATTGGAGGGTATCGAAATATCTTCTGTTTTTAAAGGGAGAGGCATTTGGTAATGACCATCTGTTAACTGTTCAATACCGGAAGTTATTTTCTTAATAAATTGTTTATCATTTACGGATTTACCCAACCCAAAGTTTTTTTCTTCTTTAGTCACATCTGGGTTGAATATATTTATGATTTCTTTCAGAGAAACTCTACATGAATGAGACTTAAGAATCCCCGAATTTACCCCCGGCCGAGGTCCAATAATACCCCAACCTAGAGAGGTTCTAAGGCCATACGGTTCCTCATCTCTACCCCGAATCACTTCCAAGGGACACAGAGCTTTGGGGCAATTGCTCCCTATCAGAATGTCTATTTCTGTGTCCTCTCGAATGGGTTGAAGATGCGGTGCAATCTGGTGTAAATGGTCGAAATGGTTAGCTAACTCGGGTGTAGGAATCTCTTCGGGAGAACCTGGAATGTGCCATCTTGTGTAGGTATCATTAGGAAGATTAATTTCAACATTGCCATCGTAACTAGAAATTACAATGTCTGTTATTTTCCTACTGTTTATAGTAGTTTTCTTTAACATCGTGGCCAGTTCTAACTTGGTTGGCACTCCCTCAATACCCATAGCCTGCCTCAAGCGCTCTGAAATAAAACAGGAGTCACTTCCATCATCTAGAAGTACATAAACTATTTTTTTCCGTTCAGGGTAGCCTTTAGGATGCACATACACGGGTATTACGAAGGATGTCGTACCTACAAATTTCTCTGTTACGGCCGACCTTGTTGTAGCAGCTGGATTTTTATCTTTTTCCGGTGGGTGAAGACTAGTTGGATGTAGCCTCCCACATCCGGAGATTTCGCATTTGAGTCTATTCTTACAGTACTTTGAAAGATGGCCCCGGCATAGACACGCCCAGCATAAACCGCCTTTCTTAATAAACTCATTTTTCCTTTCAGTAGGACATTCCGCTAATTTTTTACATTTCTCTGTCGGGTGGTCACCCGAGCAAAATTTGCAAGATATATCCTTAGCACCTTGCAAATCTTTAGTGCTTATGGCTAAACTACTTTCTTGATTCCCCTTAGGAAAGGGTGGATTTTTAGTGAAGGGAACTCTTGTTACGGAACATGAGGGGGAGGGGCTGATTCTATTTTCAAATGGTTTGTGCAAATTTGTTTGATTTCTAAGTCCTTTTGCCGAATTATTTTTCTTGGGGTCTGGGTTAGAAGAATATATTGAATCTACATTTGGGGAATACACGGGATGGGTTAGGGACTGGGTAATTCGCTCCACAAAGGCAGCGAGATGATGAATCGTCTCTTTACCCTCTAACCTATTTATTTCCAAAACCCACTTAGTAACAAAATTTGGGGGTAACCGTGAAACAATTCTTTTTAGGCACACTTTAGAACTTACTTCTTGTAAGGCACTTTTAGAAAGTACCCTACAAGCTGTAAGGAGGCTTTCCGAAAACTTGAGTAACCCCTTGGGATCATTAATTTTTAAAGTTGGCCCTTCCATTAGGTCCTTGGTCCACGCCTCGGTAATTCTAATAGGGTTCCCAAACCTCCGCTCAATCAGAGCCATTGCTTCCCCATAAGATAATCCAACGTTGGCCTGAAAAACTTCTAACACTTCCCCTTTTAGAAATTTGCCTAAAAATGCCCGTTTATCAATTTCACCCGTCATGCACAGCAGAACAATCAAACACAACTCTTATTTTGTCCGGCTTTCTTGGGTGGTATACTCCGGGATGGGGATGGTACCCCAGCTTTCCTGGTTCTATATACTTAGTTTCTGCTTCCTCAGCGTATCCCTTTTGCAACTGTTCTTGCATGAATTTTATATAATCCTTCTGATATTTTTCGTTTTTAATTTTTTTCTTTACTGAATTTAGCCTTTGTAACGGTATAATTTTATTGGAGGGTATCGAAATATCTTCTGTTTTTAAAGGGAGAGGCATTTGGTAATGACCATCTGTTAACTGTTCAATACCGGAAGTTATTTTCTTAATAAATTGTTTATCATTTACGGATTTACCCAACCCAAAGTTTTTTTCTTCTTTAGTCACATCTGGGTTGAATATATTTATGATTTCTTTCAGAGAAACTCTACATGAATGAGACTTAAGAATCCCCGAATTTACCCCCGGCCGAGGTCCAATAATACCCCAACCTAGAGAGGTTCTAAGGCCATACGGTTCCTCATCTCTACCCCGAATCACTTCCAAGGGACACAGAGCTTTGGGGCAATTGCTCCCTATCAGAATGTCTATTTCTGTGTCCTCTCGAATGGGTTGAAGATGCGGTGCAATCTGGTGTAAATGGTCGAAATGGTTAGCTAACTCGGGTGTAGGAATCTCTTCGGGAGAACCTGGAATGTGCCATCTTGTGTAGGTATCATTAGGAAGATTAATTTCAACATTGCCATCGTAACTAGAAATTACAATGTCTGTTATTTTCCTACTGTTTATAGTAGTTTTCTTTAACATCGTGGCCAGTTCTAACTTGGTTGGCACTCCCTCAATACCCATAGCCTGCCTCAAGCGCTCTGAAATAAAACAGGAGTCACTTCCATCATCTAGAAGTACATAAACTATTTTTTTCCGTTCAGGGTAGCCTTTAGGATGCACATACACGGGTATTACGAAGGATGTCGTACCTACAAATTTCTCTGTTACGGCCGACCTTGTTGTAGCAGCTGGATTTTTATCTTTTTCCGGTGGGTGAAGACTAGTTGGATGTAGCCTCCCACATCCGGAGATTTCGCATTTGAGTCTATTCTTACAGTACTTTGAAAGATGGCCCCGGCATAGACACGCCCAGCATAAACCGCCTTTCTTAATAAACTCATTTTTCCTTTCAGTAGGACATTCCGCTAATTTTTTACATTTCTCTGTCGGGTGGTCACCCGAGCAAAATTTGCAAGATATATCCTTAGCACCTTGCAAATCTTTAGTGCTTATGGCTAAACTACTTTCTTGATTCCCCTTAGGAAAGGGTGGATTTTTAGTGAAGGGAACTCTTGTTACGGAACATGAGGGGGAGGGGCTGATTCTATTTTCAAATGGTTTGTGCAAATTTGTTTGATTTCTAAGTCCTTTTGCCGAATTATTTTTCTTGGGGTCTGGGTTAGAAGAATATATTGAATCTACATTTGGGGAATACACGGGATGGGTTAGGGACTGGGTAATTCGCTCCACAAAGGCAGCGAGATGATGAATCGTCTCTTTACCCTCTAACCTATTTATTTCCAAAACCCACTTAGTAACAAAATTTGGGGGTAACCGTGAAACAATTCTTTTTAGGCACACTTTAGAACTTACTTCTTGTAAGGCACTTTTAGAAAGTACCCTACAAGCTGTAAGGAGGCTTTCCGAAAACTTGAGTAACCCCTTGGGATCATTAATTTTTAAAGTTGGCCCTTCCATTAGGTCCTTGGTCCACGCCTCGGTAATTCTAATAGGGTTCCCAAACCTCCGCTCAATCAGAGCCATTGCTTCCCCATAAGATAATCCAACGTTGGCCTGAAAAACTTCTAACACTTCCCCTTTTAGAAATTTGCCTAAAAATGCCCGTTTATCAATTTCACCCGTCATGCACAGCAGAACAATCAAACACAACTCTTATTTTGTCCGGCTTTCTTGGGTGGTATACTCCGGGATGGGGATGGTACCCCAGCTTTCCTGGTTCTATATACTTAGTTTCTGCTTCCTCAGCGTATCCCTTTTGCAACTGTTCTTGCATGAATTTTATATAATCCTTCTGATATTTTTCGTTTTTAATTTTTTTCTTTACTGAATTTAGCCTTTGTAACGGTATAATTTTATTGGAGGGTATCGAAATATCTTCTGTTTTTAAAGGGAGAGGCATTTGGTAATGACCATCTGTTAACTGTTCAATACCGGAAGTTATTTTCTTAATAAATTGTTTATCATTTACGGATTTACCCAACCCAAAGTTTTTTTCTTCTTTAGTCACATCTGGGTTGAATATATTTATGATTTCTTTCAGAGAAACTCTACATGAATGAGACTTA
Source organism: Gerris lacustris (assembly GCA_951217055.1). Taxonomy (NCBI): domain Eukaryota; kingdom Metazoa; phylum Arthropoda; class Insecta; order Hemiptera; family Gerridae; genus Gerris; species Gerris lacustris. Next base: position 28,753,154 of record OX578280.1, read on the forward strand.
AGAATCCCCGAATTTACCCCCGGCCGAGGTCCAATAATACCCCAACCTAGAGAGGTTCTAAGGCCATACGGTTCCTCATCTCTACCCCGAATCACTTCCAAGGGACACAGAGCTTTGGGGCAATTGCTCCCTATCAGAATGTCTATTTCTGTGTCCTCTCGAATGGGTTGAAGATGCGGTGCAATCTGGTGTAAATGGTCGAAATGGTTAGCTAACTCGGGTGTAGGAATCTCTTCGGGAGAACCTGGAATGTGCCATCTTGTGTAGGTATCATTAGGAAGATTAATTTCAACATTGCCATCGTAACTAGAAATTACAATGTCTGTTATTTTCCTACTGTTTATAGTAGTTTTCTTTAACATCGTGGCCAGTTCTAACTTGGTTGGCACTCCCTCAATACCCATAGCCTGCCTCAAGCGCTCTGAAATAAAACAGGAGTCACTTCCATCATCTAGAAGTACATAAACTATTTTTTTCCGTTCAGGGTAGCCTTTAGGATGCACATACACGGGTATTACGAAGGATGTCGTACCTACAAATTTCTCTGTTACGGCCGACCTTGTTGTAGCAGCTGGATTTTTATCTTTTTCCGGTGGGTGAAGACTAGTTGGATGTAGCCTCCCACATCCGGAGATTTCGCATTTGAGTCTATTCTTACAGTACTTTGAAAGATGGCCCCGGCATAGACACGCCCAGCATAAACCGCCTTTCTTAATAAACTCATTTTTCCTTTCAGTAGGACATTCCGCTAATTTTTTACATTTCTCTGTCGGGTGGTCACCCGAGCAAAATTTGCAAGATATATCCTTAGCACCTTGCAAATCTTTAGTGCTTATGGCTAAACTACTTTCTTGATTCCCCTTAGGAAAGGGTGGATTTTTAGTGAAGGGAACTCTTGTTACGGAACATGAGGGGGAGGGGCTGATTCTATTTTCAAATGGTTTGTGCAAATTTGTTTGATTTCTAAGTCCTTTTGCCGAATTATTTTTCTTGGGGTCTGGGTTAGAAGAATATATTGAATCTACATTTGGGGAATACACGGGATGGGTTAGGGACTGGGTAATTCGCTCCACAAAGGCAGCGAGATGATGAATCGTCTCTTTACCCTCTAACCTATTTATTTCCAAAACCCACTTAGTAACAAAATTTGGGGGTAACCGTGAAACAATTCTTTTTAGGCACACTTTAGAACTTACTTCTTGTAAGGCACTTTTAGAAAGTACCCTACAAGCTGTAAGGAGGCTTTCCGAAAACTTGAGTAACCCCTTGGGATCATTAATTTTTAAAGTTGGCCCTTCCATTAGGTCCTTGGTCCACGCCTCGGTAATTCTAATAGGGTTCCCAAACCTCCGCTCAATCAGAGCCATTGCTTCCCCATAAGATAATCCAACGTTGGCCTGAAAAACTTCTAACACTTCCCCTTTTAGAAATTTGCCTAAAAATGCCCGTTTATCAATTTCACCCGTCATGCACAGCAGAACAATCAAACACAACTCTTATTTTGTCCGGCTTTCTTGGGTGGTATACTCCGGGATGGGGATGGTACCCCAGCTTTCCTGGTTCTATATACTTAGTTTCTGCTTCCTCAGCGTATCCCTTTTGCAACTGTTCTTGCATGAATTTTATATAATCCTTCTGATATTTTTCGTTTTTAATTTTTTTCTTTACTGAATTTAGCCTTTGTAACGGTATAATTTTATTGGAGGGTATCGAAATATCTTCTGTTTTTAAAGGGAGAGGCATTTGGTAATGACCATCTGTTAACTGTTCAATACCGGAAGTTATTTTCTTAATAAATTGTTTATCATTTACGGATTTACCCAACCCAAAGTTTTTTTCTTCTTTAGTCACATCTGGGTTGAATATATTTATGATTTCTTTCAGAGAAACTCTACATGAATGAGACTTAAGAATCCCCGAATTTACCCCCGGCCGAGGTCCAATAATACCCCAACCTAGAGAGGTTCTAAGGCCATACGGTTCCTCATCTCTACCCCGAATCACTTCCAAGGGACACAGAGCTTTGGGGCAATTGCTCCCTATCAGAATGTCTATTTCTGTGTCCTCTCGAATGGGTTGAAGATGCGGTGCAATCTGGTGTAAATGGTCGAAATGGTTAGCTAACTCGGGTGTAGGAATCTCTTCGGGAGAACCTGGAATGTGCCATCTTGTGTAGGTATCATTAGGAAGATTAATTTCAACATTGCCATCGTAACTAGAAATTACAATGTCTGTTATTTTCCTACTGTTTATAGTAGTTTTCTTTAACATCGTGGCCAGTTCTAACTTGGTTGGCACTCCCTCAATACCCATAGCCTGCCTCAAGCGCTCTGAAATAAAACAGGAGTCACTTCCATCATCTAGAAGTACATAAACTATTTTTTTCCGTTCAGGGTAGCCTTTAGGATGCACATACACGGGTATTACGAAGGATGTCGTACCTACAAATTTCTCTGTTACGGCCGACCTTGTTGTAGCAGCTGGATTTTTATCTTTTTCCGGTGGGTGAAGACTAGTTGGATGTAGCCTCCCACATCCGGAGATTTCGCATTTGAGTCTATTCTTACAGTACTTTGAAAGATGGCCCCGGCATAGACACGCCCAGCATAAACCGCCTTTCTTAATAAACTCATTTTTCCTTTCAGTAGGACATTCCGCTAATTTTTTACATTTCTCTGTCGGGTGGTCACCCGAGCAAAATTTGCAAGATATATCCTTAGCACCTTGCAAATCTTTAGTGCTTATGGCTAAACTACTTTCTTGATTCCCCTTAGGAAAGGGTGGATTTTTAGTGAAGGGAACTCTTGTTACGGAACATGAGGGGGAGGGGCTGATTCTATTTTCAAATGGTTTGTGCAAATTTGTTTGATTTCTAAGTCCTTTTGCCGAATTATTTTTCTTGGGGTCTGGGTTAGAAGAATATATTGAATCTACATTTGGGGAATACACGGGATGGGTTAGGGACTGGGTAATTCGCTCCACAAAGGCAGCGAGATGATGAATCGTCTCTTTACCCTCTAACCTATTTATTTCCAAAACCCACTTAGTAACAAAATTTGGGGGTAACCGTGAAACAATTCTTTTTAGGCACACTTTAGAACTTACTTCTTGTAAGGCACTTTTAGAAAGTACCCTACAAGCTGTAAGGAGGCTTTCCGAAAACTTGAGTAACCCCTTGGGATCATTAATTTTTAAAGTTGGCCCTTCCATTAGGTCCTTGGTCCACGCCTCGGTAATTCTAATAGGGTTCCCAAACCTCCGCTCAATCAGAGCCATTGCTTCCCCATAAGATAATCCAACGTTGGCCTGAAAAACTTCTAACACTTCCCCTTTTAGAAATTTGCCTAAAAATGCCCGTTTATCAATTTCACCCAAGATCCCATCTTCAAGATAGGATCTTACCGTTTCCCTAAAAATTGGAAACTTTAGGCTGTCCCCTCCATACTGGAGAGGAACCAGCGAATTTAATACCTGAATTTTTGTCATGACGAGAATTGGATCTGATCGTTGAGTCGACTCCGGTGTGTTATAATCTTCATTTGGTACAGTTCTTTCCTCAAATTTCACAGGATCTGACGTGGCAGGTAAGTGCGATAAAGGTGATTTGGCAGGCACGTTTGTAGATTGATTCAGTTGTTCAATAGGCTCTGTCTGGGTGGTAGGAAGCTTACTATGCCAAAATGATTTTCTGACATTCGTCGTAACATTATCTTTTACGTTCAAATTGTCCAATACTGCCTCCACGTCATCGATGCATAGTGCTTCCTTTAAACTTTCTTCTAACACCGATGAACATATTGCCTTTTTCCTAAGTGAAGCTATTTTAACTTCCTCTTCGGCTAACTGCCTTTGTAGTTGTATCATTCGTTCCTTTACTTCAGTTTCTTCTACGGCAATTTTATCCCTTTCAAGGGCGAGGGCGAGTTTTGCTTCTAACTTAATAGACGCTACCGACTTACTCGAGCAGACTGAGGTGAACCCGGAGGTTACCGATCGCGCGTTAGAGCGATGCCTATACGTTGAAGGGGGTTTCTGATACGCCTGTAGCTTCGAACTGTTACTTGATATAAAATCATCTAACTTCATTAGATTTTTTATCGCTTCGACGAAGTAAGGGGCTTCAGTATCCATTAGTCTTGGCAGTCTGTCTAAGTGCCCTGAAATATCATTTCTAAGTCTCGTCAGGTCACTTAGGGTTGCTGATACTATACTAGTTACCCCGGGCTCCGGCAGCTTCAAAACTAAATCTGAGATCTCCGCTTTGATCCTTTCTACTTCCTTCCACGATGTCTTTAAGGATTTAACAATAACAGTCAAACTATACGCGGCACCCTTCTCGGTATGCTTACATTCTCTACCCGATCTACGCACTGGCTCCGAGACGGCACTTCTTGATCGCACTCTATCCATTTTTTTACCGATATAAAGATAAACAAAACAAAACCCGATAAAAAATAAACAAAAAACTTCAATTAATTTTTTTAAAATATGTCAATTTGAATTTTCAAGTAAATTTTTATCAACGTCCTTTCACTCAGCAATACCAATCTTCACTCTAGCAGAGCTCTTCTGAATGATTTTCTAAATTCAAAAAGATTTTTCTTTTAAGATTTCTTTTTACTGTGACCGCAGGGTCAAGGTCCGCGAGTCTTTTTACGAGTTCTTAAATCAAAAATGAACAACAAGGTCTTACCCAGTCAAATTAGGTCTCTTTATTTCTGGAAATACGCACTTGTACAATCATTCTATAATTATTAACAAACTAAACTATACTTAACTTGGTTCTAAACTTGGCTCTAAACTTAGCTGTAAAAAGAAAATCTCGCTACATTAATCTTTCAAAACTTCACATCAAAAAACTGTCAGAAAAACAAAAAAAATAATAAAAATTTTTATACTAAATCTCAAAATCGCTGTAACTACAGCGACACATCCACTGCCTTTTGTTTCTTTATTGATCATTTAATTTGTTATTGAAGCCAATTTAAAATAATTTTCAAAGCCAGAAAGAAGTGGAGGACTTAAAGAGATAAGACTGCAATCATTTAATTTAATCTAATAAAGATAAATTGTAACTAGTTCAAGTTAGTTTTAATATTTTGTCAACAGTAGTTGCGTATTGAATAAATAAATTAATAACAGCTACAAGGTAAGAATAGGATACAAGGAAGGTAAGAGCTTATGGAAGGACATAAAAGAAGTAAGAGCTTAGTTATACATTAAACAAATAATGAGACTTGAATTATTAAAAAATTAAAAAGAAAATACGTATTTTGGATTTCAAGTTGTGTTGTATTGAACACAATGAAATTTTGAAATGTTATCCATTTTAAATCAATTCAAGGAAGCAATTAGGTCTTAACAGTTCCCTTAAACACTAAATGGCTCAGTGATCATAAGGCGTGCCAAACTTAAGATAATGTCGGCTATAAGTAAACTTCTATTATGTAAACATTGGTTTTGATAATTAGAATAAACTTAATGACCTGTTTTCCTTCAAGCTCGAGTTCTAAACCCTGTTTCTCGAGACTCTTTTGGAACTGTTTGCGAGTTTCGATCCTGTGGGTGGCTTCCTCCGAGAGGACAGTGGCTCCCTCTGTTTCGTCCTCCTCGTAAACCAATACAAGGTCGATTCTCCGCACACCGTCTTTGAACATGAGCTCATCCCGGTCCTATAAAATAGAAAACGGATAAAATTTAATTTAATACTAATTCTAAAAATTAAAACAGGTGTACGTACATCCTGAACAACATATTATAAAAACTAGACATTTTGGTAAGCACAGAATAATATTTACATAGAGTGAACAAATTTAAAAAAAAAATTGTTTGCTTACTGGTAGAGGTTGATCCTGGGGAGGAGGCAAGCCTCCCATTGTATCCTCTTCAAGCTGCTCGAGGTCAGAAAGTTTCTTTGGTTTAAATCCTGCCATTGGTTCCGGTACTGGTGTACTGGGCAGGACTCCATCACCTTTGTTGCCACCTAAACGTAACAAATTTTCATATTATTGAACTTGAGATCTCATGAATGAAGGATCTGACATTCCACTCAGGGGGATCTTTAATTAATGTTTTAACTTCCTTAGAACAGTGTGAACTCCTTTAAAAATCCTTTTAACACTTGGTGCAAACACCAGCACTAATGACATATGGTCTCCTCTGAAAAACCTGGAACTTTATTATATTATTTAACTAATCAAAATGCATCTCCCTAAAGATGTTTCCAACATTGTGAGCTAAACGGCAAAATCAAAATTCATTGAAACACCATGTTTTTACCACAAGAAGATTTAGAACTTTGTGTTACAAATGATGTCCTGATTCATACATGATGAATAAAAACCACTTGTTTTACTGTTATACTCTTTGTTTACTCTTGAGTTATTTTTAATTTCTTTCCTTCATTTGATCAACGCCATCATTACTTTGAATAATAGATCTGACATAATACTAATCTTACCAAAGGCATCTCTGATGATGAGAGTATGAGGGGTGTTGGGAGGAGCACCTCCGGGCTGTATGGAGGCCCGGGAAACTCTCCTAGCTGCCATTCCATCCTTCTCGATCTCTCTGACGTCCTTCACTAGCTCCACATCTCCCTCATCGCAACTGTTCTCTACTCCTGCAACAAAAGTTTCAATAACAGTGTCAGTTATAGATAAAGGATAGAGGTAAATACCAAATAATATACATATACATAACACTATAATTATAAGTACATAATTGTTGTTATCTTCTAACAAAGATCTATAAATATTCAGTGCACTCAAAGGATACGGTACTAGCAAAAAATAATTATAAGTATCAGTCTCAAAACTAGAGGACATTAAAAGTCCGCACTAAATAGTTTGTCCTTCGGGTCTCATTTAGTTAAAAGTATCTCAAATGTCAGACTAACATTAAAGTATCTGCTTCTGGGATACAGAAACAGAGAAAAACTTGTAAATCAATATTGTTTAGACTTTGAACTTCTTGAAAAACATTTTGATGAGAGGAGGAACATGTGTGCAAAATTTCATTAAAATCTGCCCAGTAGTTTAGGATCCACGGGTCTACTCAGACGACAGACCGACATTTTTTAAAAACACTTTTTTGGACTCAGGGTAGGTAGGGGACCTCAAAACGTGTAAATTCAGCAAAAAATCAATACGAATTCTCACGCCCTGACAATATGTACTTTCTTTTATACGAAGTACGTATACGAGAAAGTAAAAAATTCATACAATATTTTACAGGAAAAAACACATTGACCGAAAAAACATCAAAACACCGGGAACAGTGACGTATGCAGAGGGGGGGGGGGGCACGTGCCCCCCCCCCCCCCCCCCCCATGGTAAACAAAAATATCTGCAAGGCACTCCGGTTAAAACACTGCTGAGGCACTCCGGATAATCGTTCGAGAAGACTTCGTAACCTCCACCCCATGAATCTACATTATGGCGTAAATTTTCGAGATATATATATATATACATTGGGTTAAATTAAATCAGATACAGAACAATAAAAAAAAAATCAGCAATACGTACATATACAAATTATGAATTAAAAAAGAACATTTATCTATGTGCAAGCAAAAAAGAGAGTCAATATTGATATATTTCTGAGATGTAATTATAAATAGTTATATCACTCTTTATCTAAGAAAGTTTAAGCATTCACTTTTTATATTTCATAACCATTACATTTATTGAACATCAAAGGAAAATAAATTTATACTAATTGCAAGAAATATTCGTAAATAATAAGTTAAAGACCGCGATTTGAAATGGAGAAACATAACCTTCTTTTGTTTACCAACAAATGATGCTGCCCCACCCCTCCTACCGGCCTAGTGGCTTTATTTCTTCTACCCCATAGGTTGGCTAATCTGAGCCGTCAGATTTAAAAAGTATAATGTCATGTCATAAGTATAGTAGTCTTTGTTTTCTTTAGGGCCGCACAAAATGTAGGAACTTTTATACAACTCAATGAAATACATAAAAAGCTCCTGAATCATATTGAAAATCACTGTTCCTTTTTCCCTCAACAATAAATTAAAAAACAAAATGATAGACATATAATTATTGTGAAAGATTAAAAGAGAAAGGCAGCAAAAAAAAAAAAAAAAAAAAAAAAATACGTCGCGGCAGCTACATTTTCACACTGTATCCACATTTTTGTATTTTTCAGTCCCAGTATGCGCTGCCGTGAAAAAAACGGCAGATCCCTATACTATGCGCCAAACACTGTACAGGGTTTCATTTCCATTTTTATTCTCATTAATAATAATAATTATGGTTGGAATCTCTAGGCATACGCTATTAATTTCAACTTTATTATAATACTAATGTGTACTTCAACCACGCTTTTTAAATTAAAAGTGCTCATTAGAATGAAAAATTACATGATTTCAATACAGTATTCTCTTTTAAAGTAAAATTAATAAGAAGCATGAATTGTAACCCTTGTTTACAATGGAGCGACCGTGAGATTAATGCATTACATGCATGCATAGTTGGCTTACTTCCCGGCTCAAACGTGTCTCTTTAATTTAGAACTACTCTGTACGTTACGAACAATAAATAAAATACGAGAAAGTTCGCTGTCACAAAGGCCTAACATAACTAACGAATAGAGAACCGTAAACAACGCGAACCAGTAAGCTTTAAAAAGAAACTAAAAAAAAAAATCAAAAAGCAATAATAGGTTTAACGATAATGATCAATAATGTAGTTGTCCGTGACAAGATTCGAAATAGATTTACTACAACAAGATTTATAACTACACTATTTTAGTTTATGATTCTACAAAGGCTAGAGAAGAGGCTTCGTCAAGAGGGTTAAAAGCTTGTCTCCTGGTTACAAAGAGGCTGATAATTTCTATTGCACTAAAAAAAGTTAAACAACGACACATCTAATTCGATTACCACCAAAGGTAAGACATATTTCACACTAATGACTGCATCAAAACATGAGTAAAGTGTCACATCGTTCCATACTAAAATTAAATATCTTTGATAAGAAAAAAAGAGGGACTGAATCAGCTGATTTTAACAGCTGTTCTGTATTTTTTTGTTGGAAAGAAGTATAAATTGAAATGTGGGTAAAAGTTAGTAAGGTGCTGTTTCAAAATCGAAGTACAATATTATTTTGCCCTATCATTTTCAACGGCCGTTCCACACCGTTTCGCGGTGCTCCTCTCATTTTCTGAAGAAAAACAACCCTGCTGTATAAAGACTAGGTAGAGGTCCAAATCGAAGTACAAAATTAATTAAGGTTTCGATGGCACCGTACAATTCAGTTTAGCCGAAATGTGGTTAAAAAGGTGTATTGATGTTGCAAGTAAATCAGACGTTTTTTAAGAAGTAAAATACTATTAAAATAAGGTTACCATCTGTGATTTCAGTTTTGCACAAAGGGTGTCAAACGATTTTTAACGACGACTCGGGCAACGATGAATTGGTATAAAGAAAACCAAATATATTTTTGTACTTTTACTCAGAGCATCGTCACTTTCATAAAACACCCCACATGAAGCATTATCGTTAAAAAATGTCAACCACTTAAAACTTCTACTCCTTGTTTTTGAGGGAAATTTTTTTAGGCTTCCTTATATTTTTCCTGTGCTTAGGTTATTAGTTATTACGCATAAAATGATTGCAAAGTTTTAAATTTTTTTGTAGGGTACCTTTAGAGATATAGCGCTAATGACAGACAGCCAGAAAAACGAAGGAAACGTTAAGAGTGCTCGGTTTTGCCCATACGGACCCTAAAACCCTACTGCAATAATGACGAATGCAATAAGGTGTCTTTATGATATTATGTACTGATAAATGCTGGTTAAGAAGTTATCAAATAAAAGATCAATCATTAAGGGATTTCAATCATTAAGCGGTCACTAGTGTAAAATGTCTCATTTTTCTGGATATTCATCGCAAAATTATGGATGGATCATAATAAGGTTCGACTTTTAGGAAGACCTTCTAGGACCTAATCATCCTCTAATCAAAAGACATTTTCAGAATTCAAAACAATATTCAGACCTATTTGTTCAATGCTAGATATCCTGGAAGCTAACCAATAATATATATAATAATCACGAAGTTCTGTCTGCACGCTTTGTTTTATCGTTAGACTTGCGTGATCAAGTAAAACATACGTGATACTGAAACTGAATCAAGTTAAAATAATTTAATCCAAGGATTCAAACTAGTGTCAAAAGTTTTGGTAAGAAGAACATCTCTACCATAAACTGGTGAAATTCACGTAGGATAAAAAAAAGGAATACAAAAAAACTATTAAAAGTGAAAAATAGCATATTGTCAGCACTAAATATCTGCATTGTAACATATCAATAAAAAAAAATTACAAATAAAATAAAAAGTTGTTGGTTTGTAGTTTGTCATAAATCATTTCAGAATTAATCAACAAATTTTACTTATTCAACACGTCTTAAGATGAGTGTAAAATTAAATGAATATTCAATCTGGGAATAAAACCTAACAGTATAATTGGAAATAACGTTGTTCGTACACCAATACAATTAACTCAAGCATATAATTTAACGTGAGAATCGATGCTTTAGCTAAAGACAGCAGTATGGATGAGGAGCTTATTCAGAGAGATAATACTCTTGGTACTCCAGCAGTGGAACAGGTGGTACAAATCCACGCGCAGACGCACAGTGATCGAAAATTCAAATTTAGCGGGACAAAAATGAAAATTGTATTTTAGTGAATTTTTCTTTTTTTCTTTCTATTCCCTCTATGGACAGAAGCTTTGTAAGTGCAACTCCATCTTTTTTCACCATAAATTCACTGTTCAGAGCCTGTGGAAATATATTTGTAGGCCACTCAGCGCACATTAATAAATGTGGTAAAAAAACAATGTTAGACTCTTTGGATGGTGCAAATTGTATCGATGATTATGCATTGAGAAAAATATTATTTCTTTATATTTATTTTAATAATATTAGTTTTTGTTCAACTATCATCAATAAAAGAAAAAAAAAAAAAAAAAAAAAAAAACGGGTACTTGGTACCTCGGAACTTTTCCTCACATAGGAGGTCACTATTATAGAGGACTCTTCTGCTCATTTTTCATTTTTCAAAAAAGAATTATACATTATTTTTTACTTATTTTATTTCATTTATTTAATTATTTGAATTATGGCGGTATTTTGACAGATTTAAACTAATAAATTGATTTTCATCGGGTTTTAGTTATATTTGTTCCTTATTTTTTACCGGTTCCAACGATATGCTATATATCAAAAACGTATTTATACTTTTGGTGTTATTAACCGTCAAAGTTTCAAAATTCAAAAATCGATATCTTCAAAATGGCGGGCAATATAACAATGAAATTTGGTTGATTTAATTGACATACAGAGTGGTGGTACATTCAAACCAAATTTCAACTCAATCAGACCACTTTTCGATTTTTTACGATTTCTTACATTTTTGCTGACTCAGCAAACTGGGTTCAAGATGGCGGAAAATGTTGATTTTCTGGGCAACAGCACAACTACGTGTAAGGACTAATTTTTGTACCAACTTTCAACTCTCTAGCTTAAAAACTGTGGGAGTTTTGCGTGGCACAGACAGACAGACTGACATTCAGCTAAAAACCACTCTAATCGTCTTAAAAACAACCAAAAAGGATAATTCCGTTGAAATCTCGGTTTCGTAGTTTTTGGGTGAAAACAATACTTTCCTATATATACCTTCGGAGAAGGTGAGGAAAAGTAAAATTATTACAATTATAAAAAAAATACTTAAAGATTTCAAAAAAGAGAATTATGATTGTTTTAAAAATTAATAGTGTAGAAAAAATTCTGAGTATTGAAGAAATACTAAAAGTAAATTTTATTTCATTTCAAAACTATAAAAGTTAAATATATTAAAAAAAAAATAAAAAAAAAAAAAAAAAAAAAAATATATATATATATATATATATATATATATATATATATATATATTATATATATAATATAAAACATATTATATATCTAAAAAAATATAATACAAAATATATTTATATTTATATATATAAAATAAAATAAGAGAAGAAAAAACCAGAAACTTAGACATGCAAAAATACAAAAATAATACTCAAAATTTCGATAAAATCGCCATGTATCTTAATTATAGGCAAAAATATGCAGTAAAAGTAAAATTATTCTATGAGTAGACAGTTCAAAGAAAGTATCCAATGGTATAACTCATAATAACTTTCAATAACTCAGAAGTTCAATACCAATAATGAAAAACTTTTTAGAATAATTATACTTTCTAAGATGAGGAGTAAATATTACAAATATTCCAATAAAAAACTTTATAAAATTGCGATGTATAATGATTAATTTTCTTTTCATACCTTGTTGACAAATTATCATACTGAATGGGTTGTAAAAAAATACTTTCAAGACAACTAATAAACGATGTGTTAACTACAGAAAGTATTATGGAATACAGATAAATAAATTATATCATTATAACACTGCTTCTGCTAGGTACAAAGTACTGTCTAATGAAAATATCAAACAAAAAAACATCATATTTTTATATCTGGACATATATAGTCTTTATATCACGTTTTACACAATAATTAGATGAGTATTGAAAATCTATTTTTGTCCCGCTAAATTTGAATTTTCGATCACTGTGAGACGGTTGAAAATAATATGGGACGATTATGTGGCTACTTTAGACAAACCAACTAAATATCTTCAAAATCGATATAAGTAGGTACTTTCAAAGATATATTTTTGTGCTAATAAAAAAAGTTTGTCAACATTTGCGGAAGAGAAAGCAGTCATAAAGCTTTAGGACATAAATCAGGTTGTTTTCTGACTTTTACCAGTTTGTGCTAGCTGTCAGAGAATTCATAGCTTACATTTCATGTGAATGTAAGCTTCAAATGTAATAAAATGTGATCGATAAATTGAGTATTCATGTAAAAATTTTAAGCAACTGCATGTTAATCAAACTGGAGCCCAAATAGCTCTTTCGAGAGTTCTTTATTCTTTAGTAAACAAATTAAAGGCTTAGAATTTAGCAAAGAATTCGCTGTAAATTGTAGATGCTATCTCTTCGTGCCCCTATTTGAAAAAGTAAAATAAAGTAAGTAAAATATAATGTACTAAAAGTATGCTGGATCGCTACCTCTTGATTTCTTCACCTCACTCAATCTCTTAGGCTTTTGAAATATAACTCTATGCAAGAGTTGGGAGAAGAGAACCCTTGGTATTTGGTATAACTACTTGAATAATGCAGTTATAATCCACTTAATAATTTATAGACCGTTCCTCTATCTTTGCACTCCAGTTCTTTTGTTCTTGAAGTATTAACAAAGATAGATCTAAGGTAATCAACTTCAGTTATATAAAGGATTTTTTCAGTTCTACAATATTGATTTAACGACGGGATTTCACGCTATGCCCATTATTCAAGTTGATACCAATAAAAAAAACGTCAGCCGTTAAAAAAGGCTAGTTCATTAACAGAAACCAGGTGATGACTAAACGGCTCCATACATGTTGGGACATGTTGTACAACCAACACCTACAACATGCCAATACACTAAGTAAATGGTCCATCTACGCCGTTTTTATTAAATAATCAAGTTTGTCAAGACCATATAAGTTGAGACATGTTGTACAATCAAGTCCTACAACACGCCCATACACTCAGTCTAACAGGTCTATTTATTTAATACTCAAGTTTGTCAAGTCCATACACTCTGCTATTGTATATTGTATGACGTTCATGCCACAGCTTCGGCAAAGGGAAGACTATTTAGACAGTAAGAAGTTATCGTATTCAGGAAAAATGTTGAGCTTATAATGAGTGATTCCGAAGCAGAAATAAATGCACTTTATATCTTAAAATGCTACAAAATATTATGTTCGTGGAGAGAGCGCAAACATATACGTTTGGGGAATTATAAAGATTTAAGGCAGTATTCAACAAAAAGAGGAAGACATTATTTAATTTTCAATATTTTATTATTTATAACAACAGCTAATAATAATATTAATACATAATTAAATAGTTTTACAAATGATTAATGATATAGTTTCACTAACGCTATTTCATTACGTAATGAAATAGTTTTAGAAAAACGAAAAATAACATCAGAATACTTAAATAACATTTGACATTCATTTAAAAATGTTTGATAAGAATACGGTACAGGTTCTGATAGCATCAAATGTCTTTCCACGTTATCATACGAGTAATAATCCCTTATTAGTCCCGCAATGAGGGCTTAACGAGAATTTCACTAATTAAAAAATAATCATCCATATTCCATGTTCGATAAAAGCTGAGAAAATGCACGTGCGAATTATTAACGCTCTTATCGTTGATCGGTAACAAAGCGTGGCTTGAATCGATGCACCAATAAAAAACTTCTATTGTAGTCTTTGTAAACTTTTCATCGCTGAGCTAGTATCCCTGCTCTTATCTTTTATCACATCTCCAACATAAACGTACTTTAAGATGTACAATTCATATGGTTTATCTATAAATATAAAGTGTTTCCCGCTGATCTATATTTAGTTTTTAACAAACTAATATGTACTTATTTTAAACTTGACATTCCATATTAAGCTATACAATAGAAGAAAACATCGCAATACGCTGCAACGTTTATGTGAAGGTCTGATTCATGAAGTAAAAGTTTCTCGCTGATGCGAGAAATATTTGAAAAATCTTAAGAACATATGAAAATATTCATGCACGATTTAAGAAACATGAAAATAAATGATGTAGAAAATATCTGTATGACTTTTGTTCTGCTAGTATAAATTTTGTGAAAAGTGTAATTTAATGTTCTTTATTTTTATATTTTAAAACACAGTGGGTGTTAAACTCAGTTTTCAAGCGATTCTAGTGATGAATAAATATATTTAAGATCCCGGAGAGGAACTAAATTCAGTGCCCAAAGACATAACTCATTTTAAAAAAATGTTAAATTTACAAAGAAATCTGCTGAGTGTATTATGGATAATTAACACCTGCCACATAATCAGGACAGAATTTAAAAAATATAATTGTTTTCCAAAATGACGGCCGACAAATTGTTAAAATTCGTGAGCTAGATGTAAAAAATATATTGGAAGCTGAAATGTCTTTTATTGCTTGTCTGGTGGGTCAAAAAAATTAGTATCACTTAGCACAAATTAACACAAGGCTCATTAGTACATTATTTTAATGTAGCAAGGTTTTATAATTTGTACTAAATTTACTGACAACCCTGAACCTAAAAAAATAACGAGAGTTGTCTTAACTTTGAAGCACCTTATATAAGACTTAAAGGAGCATAGTAATGTGAACAAAAAATACTAAATATTATTGAGAGAAATTTTAGGAAAATGATCATATGGGCAATCGACTTAAAGCAACAATCAACGCTGAAAATAAAATTAAAAAATCGGTCCGAGACAACTCAGACAAACTTTCTCATATACGAGTTCATAATTATTTAGCCCAGTGTTTTCCATTTATTAGTTTTCGTATGTAAATTTAATTATTATTGAGCATTTCATTAAAATTTATCATAAAAATAACTTCTCCCGGGCGGGGAATCGAACCCGGGCTCTCTCGGTCCGCGTTTTAAGCTTTTTTCTCAGGAACTAGATTTTTCCCGGGAAAACGGCTTATATCGTTGGATTCGTATTTAAATGGACTATATTTTAGAATTTTTTAATCAAAATCGTCGGAACCGTTTTCGAGAAATAATTTTTTTCACGTTTTTTCAGAGTTTTTGGGGGGTAGCGCCCCTAAATTTGGAGCTAAAATTTATTTCTCGATTTCGCCTCGGGGTATGATTTTTCTGAACATGTACGCCAAATTTCTTCAAAATCGGCCCAGTAGTTTAGGCTCCAGGCGTCTGCACAGACGACAGACGACAGACAGACATTTTTTTTTGGAAAAAACCACTTTTTTGGACTCAGGGGACCTCAAAAAGTGTAAATCCATCAAAATCTCAAAATCGAATTTTCGCGCCATCACAATACTTTCTCTTTATATGAGAAAGTAAAAAACAGTGCAATGAGCTGCATTAACTTCGTACCATAGCAAAACTAAAGAGAACAACCTACGAATAAAGAAGTATAGGGGTGTAAACTCGAAATAAAAACGATGAATTATAACAAAAAAATATATATATTCCAATAAGATGATAGTTGCTTGTATTAATATATTTATGATTAACATTCTGGGCTACTTCCAGCATTAATACTGGGAGCAACTTTAAGAAAACCAGTATAGTGATGTAAAATTGAAGTAACAGCAACAACTAAATTAAGAATAGCAAAATAATAGTTCTATTAGTTTATGTTTAAGTTGCCATAATTCTTGTTGTCTTATTACTAAAAAAAGTCAATTTTAGGGATAAATAAGGAGCAAAGTAATGGTAACTTAAGGCGGGTTTTACACCGAAGACATTGGACTGGGGAGGTATGAGTCTGTGTCTCTTCGGTGTGAAAACCATATTAGCTTTTAATAATGTAATAGATCGGTTCAATAGTTCGGAAAGACATTTCCCCCTAGCATATAGGTGTAAAAGCCCTTAAAGCAACAACAAAACCCAAGAATTGAAACCGAAATAACAGTTTTATCAGTTGATGTTTGAGTTACCATAACTTTCGTTGTATTCTAGCAACAGAATGAAACTTCAGGTATACAGAGCACAGTAATACCCTAACCTAAAGTACCTTTAAAAAGTAAATTAAAAGTTGAACGAGTAAAAAATAGCTTTGCGTTAACATCCTTAATATATTAACAACCCGAATTACTGAGGGCATCTTTAGGAAAAATTTATTAACTTACATGATACAATTGTCACAGACAACTAAAACAAGAACAACAGGTCAATGTTAAATTCCTTGCAATTAATAACTTACGCATGAAAGTAACTTTATGAATAAAGAACATAGAAATTTACGACAAACCTAAGAAATTAAACAAAAACAATATTTCAATAAAAGTTGCAACATTTATTGAACAGCTAATGAAAAACTTTATTAATAATGTGCGCAATAAAGAATGCCGGAAAAACATTTACAGTACTCGTACAATAATGGAAAATGGAAGTAACTTAAGAAATAATGTGTGCACATGCACAAATGTAATGTCCACAATGAGGTCATCTTGAAACCAGTCTGAAACTAAAACAAAACTCTTTAATGGTTCGTTCCTAAACCGTAATACATCACCAACGTTCTAAATCTCTTAAACCGTTATCTAATAGGATGCGAATTTCACCGGATATTCCTAGATACCAAGGATAACCTCGCACTAAATAAACTTGGATGATATAATGAACCACGGAAGTGTAACCCGTCATTAATATTAATAATATTTACATGTAAATAAATTATTTTTAAATATAATGTTATGCTTGCCTGACCAACATACTGGGAGAGGGCCAAGAATATCGAAAATTAAATGACATTCTTTGAAATATGAGCTTCAAGGGAGCCTTGAATCATTCATAAAGAAATCTTGATTCTTTCTTTGGTGAAACATATTAATAATTGTTTTAATAAATTGCTTTATGAAGGTTCAGATAAAGAATAGAATTCTAATTTTAATAGCTGCAATACTCTGACGGGACAATTACTCAGACAAATAAATAAAACGAAATGAAAGGTGAAATTAAAGTATTTTTTATATAAGGTTCATGATCTCAAGCAATTAAGTTTATATAATTGTAATTACATAAACCCATTTAGTATACAGTGTCCCAAAAGTGACAATTTATATTATGGAGGAATAATTCATATAAAAATTCCATTTTTCAAAACTGGTCTAATTTTCAACCTTTTTTTTTTTTTTTTTTTTTTTTTTTTTTTTTTTTTTTTTTTTTTTTGGTTTCTGTATTCTTCATCTTATTTGTATCTATGCGCAAAATTTAGGGAAGATTAAATGACTGGAACTGGTTCAAAATTGGGGTAATAGGTGTGCGATGAAACTTAAAAAGCAAATAAATTTGACGCCATTTTGTTTTTGTTTTTATTTTTTTTTGGTTTCTGTATCCTTTACCTTAGTTGTATCTATGTGCAAAATTTGGAGAAGATTGAATCATGGGAAGTGGTTCAAAAATAGGGAAACGGAAATGTGCGATGAAACTTACAAAGCAAAGTAATATAAGACCAGTAATAAAAAGAAACACAATTTAATGTAATACTTCAAAAATAACAACCATATTCATACATTTTAGTATGTAATTTAAAATTAAACTTAAGAAGAGACACTTATAACTTATAAAATTAAGAATGGATGGAGAAGTTTTAAGGTTGCCTGAGCCGATATTGTTTAAGGTATTAATATTCATTAATTCTATTCATATAATATATGAATATACATATTTAGAAAAAAATTTATTAACTTAAACATTATGACACCCTAAGTTGGATTATACTAACTTCCTAAAATAGTCTGCTAATTAGTGTGGCACATAGCTTCCTTGCGTACTCCAATGATGTTATGCTTTTACCACTCATTGTTGTTACATAGCGAAAGTAAGCTCAGGAGTAAAAACAAAATTAAACATTTAACATTTAGCTACTTTAATGAAGAGAGTAGAGATCAACAAGAGAAAACTTGAAGAGCAAATTTAATCAGCATCTTGTAAAAAAGTAAAACAACGATAGGTAATGTTTAATGCATCATTTTTATGGTAGTTTTTTTTACGATAAACTGATATGAGTATAGAAGCTGCAAACTAAGGGTGCGTTAGAAACACCCAGGTCGACCGAGAAGTAACCAGTTCGTTTGGAATCACTAACCAGGTCGACTGAGAAGTAACCGGTTCGTTCGGAATCACTAACCAGGTCGATCAAGAAGTAACCAGTTCGTTCGGAATCACTATCCAGGTCGATCGAGAAGTAACCGGTTCGTTCGGAATCACTAACCAGGTCGACTGAGAAGTAACCGGTTTGTTCGGAATCACTAACCAGGTCGATCGAGAAGTAACCAGTTCGTTCGGAATCACTAACCAGGTCGATCGAGAAGTAACCGTTTCGTTCGGAAAGACAAACAACAACTGACAGCGTCCCTAGCGGTCGACCGGGGTGGTTGCGACCGCATTGACACAGCTTAGGATCACGGTTAGTTCGGTTATAGTAAACATAGTTTTACCTAAGCAGCGCTGTTTTATAATAATTTAAAATTTTAAAACATTATTTACTTCTACATTTCCTTCATCATGCATTTTGTGATTTACTTTTAATTAGATACAACTCAGAAATTGTAAACGATAAAAATAACAAAATTTGTCAACGTGGGTATGCGTAATAGCTTCACTTACACCAAATAACAAATAAGTTTAAGTTTATAACTTCTTCGGACAACCGCTTCTTTAAACTTGGACCAGTTCGGAAGCAAGAGCAATTGAAGCCACCTTAAATCAACAATGGTCATAATGTTCTTCTTAGTCAGTGTAAATATTAGTTAGTGTAAATGTAGATAAATATTATCATTTATATAATTATTTAACTAATAAAATAAAAAAAATAATAATGAACTTTAAGTACAAACAAATCTTCTAATTAACTTTAAATGTCACTGACATATAAATTTTCCATACAAGTAAATATAATATGTAACATGTAACACGTGTAAAGGAATGAACCTATTTGTATCTATACAAAAATAGTACAAGCAAGTTTTGGAAACCTAAAAGCATAATGTTTTGTTAGCTAGTACACGCTTTGTTTTATATTTAAACTAATGAGAAATGCCAAATCTTGAACAAAAATAAAATTGAGAAAAAATATTATTTACTAGGATATATTCAAGATAATGATGCTAAAAATAAATTATGATTTTTTTTAAAAAAAAATATATATTCTGAACAGATCGTGTAAAACTAATTAGGGACTCAAAAATACAAATGACAATAAATCATAAACATATAAAGTCGGCAAACTTTCTTATATTTTTAATTTAGATGTTTTTTGCTTCCGAGCTAAGGGAAGGTAACGGAAGCTATATGATCGTTCTGAAGAACGAAAATATTTTATGTCTCCGATTTTAAAAAAATACCCAGGACAGAAATCCGTTTCAGACATCAGAGAATATTTTTGTCTCCATGTCTGTTTATCTCTCAATTTTTGCAAACCAACATCTCATAAAAATGACTTGTCTGATTTTAATGAAATTTGCATAGTATTTATTAGGTATGAAAGTTGCATAGCAGTTGGACCCATATCAGTTTCAACCTTCTGCGCCTATCAGTTTCTCTCCAGAATGCGCACAAACATATATTTATTTACACCTATATCTTCAAAAGTACTCATCTGATATTTATGAAATTTGGATGGTTTGTCGAAAGTAGCCGCAGATAGCACCAGATGAATTTCAACCGTCTGCGCTCTTTATAACTTTTGTTTAATTGATACTTTGATTCATGTAAAAAATAAAAACAATATTGACATTAAAAAAACTGGGGAAACAATTAAATAAATTAGACGATAATGTCTTGTAAAAGTATAAAATCAATAAAGTACGTGATAGGATGAGAGGAAGCTATATGCTATACTATTTGGCAGTCTATTTTAAATTGGTTTTTGCCAATTTTAATTTAAACAATTGTAAATTTTGTCCATAAAAATAATAATTAAAAGATATTAATCACTTTTACGGGAAAAATCTAAATTTCGAGATGTCACTCCAAGATGAAAAATAGGGCACATAGCTTCCTCGCATCCTATCACGATGCGAGGAAGCTATGTGCCATACTAATTGGTAGTCTATTTTTATTTATATAAATACTATACCCTACGCTTCACGCACGGTGTTCACCCTGCATCGCCATATAAATGGGTATCTTCTAAAGATAAGTGGCGTCTGTCCGGTTGCTTATTCTAATTATAAGGGGTATACAGCTGATAGAACGAAAAACTAACCAAGTCATCCATTACATAATAGTTGTATAAGCCCTTTGGCAGGTCTAAACCCTCTAAGGGCTGATACGCTACGTATTCCGATTGAATTGAAATTTTGCACACACGTTTAGTTTTGATGACAATGCATGTTAAGCTAAGTGACGTCATTCTAAAACCAATATGGCGGACAGCCCAAGATGGCGGACTAGTTATTTTTTAAGCACGCCCATGATATGGGTAGAGGAAACGAAAGGGTTTGCTGAGAAGAATACGAAAATTAAATGCCTTCACTCTAAATCCAATATGGCAGGTGGCCCAAGATAAAAGCTTGTTTTTAAAAATGTTTCTTTTACTATTAATTAATTTTATTATAAAAATTATAATAATTTAATAATTATTATTAGATAATCACGATAGCTCAAATTAAATACAGACCTGTTTCAACCACTTCAGTTGTTCACAATCAATTAAGCTATATTTAATTTTATTTAAACAAATAACTCTTTATTTATAGATAACATCAATAAACAATTAGTTTGACAACACATCTATTTATTTAAATATATGAATATATTTGTGTATATATGTCGGCGTGTAAATTTATAAAAACTAAAATGAATATCCTTTAAGATAAAACAAAGAGATACGCACCTATTAATTTTTAGGAAATATTTTAGAAATAACCAACAAGAAAAATGTCTGTTAAAAAATAAAAATAAATATAAACAAAATATACAAATATTTTTTAAAATGAGCCACAAGTACGCGCAGCCGAGTCTGATATTTAACTGATGCTTGCTTTGGTAACCGACACAAGGGAGAGGGGAACCCTCAAGATACCCCCTCCAACCTTCACCCCCCCCCCCCCCCCCCCCTCAAGGGGAAAGTCGGCCTCCTTCTTCAAATATTCACCTAGGGGGAAAATCCACCCTACTACCCCTTCATTTATTGTTATTATTTTACCAGGACGAAAAAAAATACCAACTAAACATTGAATAATAAAATTTTCAAAGAGGAGCCCTAAGAAAACTTCACCTTATTATACCTTTAATATTAGCAAGGCAAAAAACACAGCTAAAACTGCCATTACACTTAAATAATTAATTTACTTATCGATAAAGAACGTTTCACCAAACCAATTATTTATATTTGTTTCTTCCACTCCACTCTTTATTATTTATAAGATAAAAATTGTTAATTATACATCTATATTTTGTTCAATTTTTTTTCTTATTTTGCTGAGGTTTTTTTCACGTTTTATAGACTAATTATAGTTTAATAGAAGGTCACGGTAGAACGTAGGTCAAGGTTGATAAATCCCAGCGTTACCTATATCTAATGCATAGTTTGTTTTAATTAAAAATTTATGTATTTCTCCCTCAACTCTTATGAATTCAATCGATTTTGCTTTTGTCTTAACTTTTTTATAAAAATGCAATATAGGACTACATAGTTCAAAGGACACATAAATAAATTTAAAAAAGTGTATAAGTAATAGAGTGCGATACAGTCGAAGAGATTGTTATTTATTTATATATGTTTTGCATTAGCCATGTCGCTGGTTATTTAAAGCAGATGTGATATTATGTACGTTGCATGAGTGTTCCAGTATTCAGTTCTTGAATGATACCAGGAATTATTTAAAGGTCCAGTTATGTTTAGACTGCCAGGCACGGGCCGGGAAGTATAAATCAATCACGTGAGCTGTCCGGCAGTGTCCATGGTATTAGATGGGCCACATACGAGGATAGGTGGTAGTACAGAACTAGACGTTAGGGAGCACAAAAAAAAGTCGCCGAAGAAAGCCGAAGCAAAGGCAGTCGAGTACGATCGGGTCTAGCCCCGTCCACCACTAGTGTCTATACTGTGCAGTGCATTCAACCCTATCTTCTCTTTAGCCTGTATAATCTCTCTTCAAGGCCTATTCCATTATGACACGACTATTCATAATAACACTTAAACTTAAGAAATATATCAAATATAATAACACTAAAGAAATATGTATATTAATACAGCATGAGAATACAATTAAACATAGACATTATAAATAATACATATAAAATAGAAATAAAATAGACATCGTTATTTTTACATTATTTATAGTTTATATTATTATCACGTAAACCCAAGAGTGATTGAAATAGAATACGTACACAAATTATACAGATTAGTAATTATAATTCTAAAATAAAAAATGCAATAAATCCCAAAACAGAAATACGAAAAACTGAATGTAAATTTAAATGTAATTTAATTAAAAACAAAGCTTTTTAAATAGATAAATGCGAGTTTAAATTTTTTCGCATGTTTTTACAAATTGAGAAATATATTTTTATAATACATACATTTATACATACATACACACAAACACATACACACACACACACATATATATATATATATATATATATATATATATATATATATATATATATATGTATATTATATTTATATATATTATATTATTTACTTATTTATTTAAACATATTTACAAAGTGTTCTCATAATATTATATGTATTATTACATTACATTTGATCAAACAAGTTCTTTAAAAAAATGATATAAAAAAAATATATCTAAAATATATCTTTACGGCACAAAATGTAAGTATTAAACTAATAATTATAAATGCAAGTTAATATATAAGACAGAAAAACAATTTTTTTGCATGTATGTAATCTCTTGATCTTTGAAAAATGTAAGAGCCTCCAAGAAAGAAAACCTTAAAACAGGAGGCTCCAAATCTCACACCGAGTAATCTAACTTTTTACTTTCTCATATAAAGAGAAAGCATTGTGATGGCACGAAAATTCTATTTTGAGATGTTGATGGATTTACACGTTTTAAGGTCCCCTGAATCGATTTAAATTAAAAAAAATATTATGTTAATATATTTACGTAGAATATTATAAAATCTAGAACATAATCTGAGTATTATTTTAATTTAAGAAGGTTGGTTTGATTTTTGCAACATAACTATTTTTTTAAATTAAATATTTAAATAATATGCTAAATATGTAAGATATTCAGTTTATTATTTATCATATTAATAAACATTATATTAATAATTGGCAGTATGAAATATGTATTAATAATAATGTAATGCATAAAATGGAATATGCATTAAAATATCTAATAAAAGCGACCTAATTATTAACAATTTTGTAAAAGATTAATTATTTTATTTAAGATGTCTTTATTTTGGTTTATAATAATTAAAAGAGGATTAGTAGTTCCACGTAATTAGCATTCTTTTAATCTATGATCTCGTTAAACATTATATGTATAAGTAAAGGGAAGAGTTAAGAAAGAGTGCGTGTTTAAAGTTCTAGAGGAGTAAGCGTAAGGGGGTTGAGGTAGGCTGTGGAGCGTACCCAATGATTCCCGAGTACTTCCGAGTGACTGTCTTCGGCGACTTTTTTTTGTGCTCCCTAACGTCTAGTGTAGTACAGACATTCAGTTTCAGTTAACCATGATACCTACGATTCAATTAACTGAAATTGATGGCTAACGTGGTTCCATTGGACGAAAATGAAAAAGAAACAAAAATTAAAAAAACTATTTTGACTTTTGTACCCCTTACCCCTGTGTACCAATTTTTTTTTCACCCATGCAAATTCTAAACCAAAATTTTCTTATATTATCATAAGCCAATAATACGCAGATTTCTTTGAAAATTCGCTCAATAAGTCTTGGTGCATGACTGGACTTTTTTATATATTGCTGTGGCCCGCCACAAATGTAGCTCGGTTGGCCATCAGCCTTCTTCGCAAATACAGTCGTGGGGAAAAAATACTTATTTCTCCAAGTCTTACACGAGCTTTTGTTTACCATTGAAAAGTGTTTTGACAAAATGGCGCCGAAAATTAAACACAATCCCTAAGTGCTATGATATATCCTAAGTGACATGATATATCCCCCATCTTGGATTTCCAGTAAATCAGATCAAATTGCTAATCTTATTTTTTCTATGGCCCAGCAGACCACACATATTTCATATTTTTCTTTATTTTTAGTAACAGCGAAAATACGAATTTAGGGGGGGGGGGGGGGGGGGGCACGCAAAATTTCGATGTTTTTTACAAAATGGCGCCGAAAATTAAACACTATCCCCAAGTGGTATATATATTTGTAATCTACTCTTCAATACCTTTCATTTGATACCCCACTCAAAATTTTTCCGCCATTTTGAATTTGAAGAGCTAATAATTTTGAGTTCGCTATATTTTTCCTGTGTGCGCGTCAAAACGATCTTTTATACTGGAAAGTTTGAACAATTGTTATAAACACGGTTATATCTCTTTTGATTCAAAAGTTATTGGAACCGTACAGAGTGACAGACAGACACAGAAACGAAACTATAAGGGTTTCTTTTTTTTGGTTTTACCAACGAAACCCTAAAAAATGAATGTTAGCTTATCTGTATGTCTCTTATGCCAATATTGTATATTGAACAAGTATATATTGTAAATTGTAATATTCATTTTTCATTTAAGGCCACATTATTTAACTAAATAAACTACATATTTATAATGTTTTTTAAAGGTAGAAGCAATACATTTCTTATATTATTAGTTTTATTAGGCGGTATGAAGTTCGCCCGGTCAGCTAGTCTTATAATAAAAAGAAGAGTATCTGTATGAGGGTATGTCTTTTTATACAAATCTACAGAGTTATCCCAATTTTATGAATATTTACACACTTTTCCTTCAAAACGGTCACTGCCTACATGAGATTACGATATTAAAATTTTGTACAAAGGGGTACGGGGTACAAATGACAAAGTAATAGATACCCTTCATGATGCATTCCGTTAAAGCTTTTTGTAAGTGTTATGTACATTTAGTGGGTAAAATGGAAAAATATATTTAAAAGAATATGTGTGTGAGTGTTCTTTATACAAATCTACAGTTTTTGTCCGATCTTGATGAAAATTTGCACAAGACCTTCAAAGCAAGGGGAAAATCACTGTCTTCATGAATTTTTGAAATTTAAATTTTGGTACACAGGAGTACGGGATACAAATGTCAAAGTAATGAATACCCTTCATGATAAATATCGTTGAAACGCTCTTTAAGAGTACAGTAATTGTTGTTATGTACTTTTGTCATATTTTCATTTAGGAGGGGGATAAATTTGCAAATTAACTTATCAAAGAGGAGGGGGTATAGAAATTAGTGTAAGGGATAGAATCTAGATATTCTCTCATAGTAAATTAATTTAAATGTTTCTTGATGGTAGTTTATAAACTTATCAAATAAAATAACACTCCGTAGCGAAGCACGGGTATCCAGCTAGTTTTAATATAGAAGTCCCTATGCTTCATCTTTTACTCTGACTCGGATCATCTGACTCGGAAGCTAGACCTTTCCCGTAAAAGTGATTTATATCGTTTATTATTTATATATTTGTGGACAAAATTTACAATTGTGTAAATAAAAATGATCAAAAACCGATTGAACAATTGTTATAAGTAAAGAAACTTTTTACTCTCTAAAAAATATTTAATATTATTATTTAATATTAAAGTAATCGATTTGTTAAGTCTTGATCGATTTTCTTTCCGTCAACGATAGTGTCTCTTGGATTATCTAAGGTTGAAATTACGATTAGTTTCGTTCCGCCCTGAGAATTTACATGAAGGCTACTGTATCTGTCCCAATACGGTACTTTCTATAAAAGAAATAAATATTATCTTCTGTCATGAAAAAGCATTATGCATTTATTTACATGCATATTGGACGTATGCGTGATAAAAGCGGTATCTGCAATCGTTGAGTTGAATAAAAAATGTGTTGAAATGGTCCGGTTACCAGGTAATAAGCTTGGAAAAGGAGAACTAATTCAATGACAGTAAGAGAGTTCAAATAAAAAATTACATTTGAGGTTAGCTGCGCTACGCAATAAACACCTTTCTTGTAAAATAATTTATAAGAAAAATTAGACTAAAATAAGAAAATATATGGAGACATATTTTGTAATTCGTTTAGAAACAGTGCAGGGTATACTAGAAGGCTCTTTACTATAATCTTAGTGATGTAAGTAACTCCCATCATCCGTATTATCTACTTCCGAGATCGGTCATCTGTAGCTAACTATTTTCGGTAAGATGCTAGGAAAACATCTTAGACTTACTCTAGATTCATAGAATAAGTTGGTTCAACATAGACGCTGTAGAATTGTCTCATTTTGTCAGTAAATACAAGTTAAAGAGCAAAAGTGACTCATATTTAGAGGTTGGTTTATTGTCTATTTACCACAATAGTAATTAGTTTACAATCAATTGACCACAATAGCTAATACTTAGTGGTTAGTTTATTGTCAATTTACCACAATAGTCAATTTAGACAATTAGGTTATTGTCAATTGACCACAATAGCTAATATTTAGTGATTAGTTTATTGCCAATTGACCACAATAGCTAATATTTAGTGATTAGTTAATTGTCAATTGTTCTCGTACCTAATATTTAGTGGTTAGTTAATATTTAATATTTAGTTAATATTTTGTGTCAATTTACCACAATAGCTAATATTTAGTGCAGACCAGTATTAACCACTTAAGATTCTTAGATCATCGCAATGAACTAAGAATCACCATCAGGTCATAGATGAAACAATAAATTTAGAGATAAAATAAACACTTCTTTATTAATACTTAAAGAATTCATCTTCTAATCTCAACCCATTCTATAAGTACATTCATAAATCAAAATAATTATTTGCAATAACCTCTAAATTAATTTGTGGTCAATGTTTTATTTAAATTTATGAGGGTATGAAGATTTATCTACAACAGTAAATGACATAACAATAAGTTAGATTCTAACGGTTAGAACAAGGAATATGTAATATTTAAAAAAAGTAAATATTATGAATTCTTTAATTTCTGCAAATCTAACCAGCTTCAGGCAATCAGCCAGGGCAGCAAACCAACTTTTAACATTCTTAAACGCGAAAATCCTAATAATGATATAAAGACTAAAGATCTAGGTGCAGCTGTGCAAGGCTATTGTGACAAATTAAAATATAAATAATTAAAGCTTAAAATAGGAACAAAAACAAAAGCATTTGCTATTCAATCTGAACTAAACTAAGAACAATCGGCACTTCTTTAGATTGCTACTCCCCTATGTATTTCTAGAATATAAATGACTGACTGAATTACTATTCAGACAAAGGGATATTTAGTACAATGTAGTTTGGGACAAAGAAATATCGCACTTCTGTTTTTATAAGAGAATTTCGCACACCTTCTTTAGATTGTTAGTCCCCTCTGGTTATTTTTATAAGGGCAGTAACAATTTAAAGAAGTGCAAAACAATCGCTATAGGTTGGAAGGTTCTATACAATATACAACAATAATTACTGTATATATGTAGCTGAATTTTCCACTAATAAAAAGAAATTGTGGATCATTTGTTTATTGTCATGATCGAGAGAATTAAAAATAAGGTAAAGTTAGAGACTTATAACACGTTGCGGAAGAAGTAAGAGATGTGATGCGCCAATGAAAAATGAAACAGCCAAGACTCGCCAAAGATTGAAGCGAGTGAAACAAAAGTAATTTTTCTAATAGAAGGAACTGCTTTAAAAATGACAGATACAAATTAAGAAAAATAAAGAAACTAATAAGTTTTTAAAAACAAATTTGTTGCTTCTGAGCTTACTCAAGGTAACGGAAGCAGTGTGATGTGAAGAACGTAATTGTTATATCTTCAAATTTAAAATTTTCTTATCAGAAATACGTTTCAGACATCCGCCAACATTTTTGCGAACACTAGCAAATAAAAAAAATCCTCTCGTTCATCAATTTAATTTTTTTTTTGTACCACTAAAAATCTACCACTCTTTCTAAATCTATACCTTAATATATACTTTATTTTAAACTTATTTAATCATTTTTCCACTGATAGGTCGCGTCGCGAGGAAGCTATGTGCAATACTAATTGGCAAATCTACAATATTATTTAGTTTTAACATTATATTAAATTCTCAAATAGACAATAAATAAATAACAAATACACGAATGAATCCATTAATAATAACTTTATCCACACTTATTAAACTGATCATCGATTTCAAATAAAAGGCAATAAATATCAAATTTATTAACATGCTAGCTTCTCACTGATATCCTTCAACTGTTTTCTAAATCATAAATGAGTCCTAATCTATAATAATTGTTATTAATTATAATTTTATATAACAAATTATAATTGCATTCCTCAGTGCAGTGGGAAAATATTCATGGCAATCCAATTTTAAGAACCAAATAAAAAATGAAATATGTATAGAATCATATTTCCAAATGATATAAATAAGTGTTAGAATTCTCATAAAGCTATTGTTTTATAGATATCATCTGAATGGAAAAATGTATGAAGTTTAAATATGTTCTGTGAAACGGAGGCATCATACTTGAGATTTAGGTGAGGAGGACCTAGGTAGGTAGGCACAGGAGTTAGTCGGCATATTATAGTTGCTATCGAAAATTTTGAAATTTCAACCTTTAACTTTGACTGAAAAAACGTTCTGATTCTTGGGTTTTTAAATGGAAAGTACTTCACCCTTTTTCGTACCCTTATGGCTTTTTAAGGAAGAGGTAGGGGATCGCGGCCTTCCCAGATGTTAAAAAAGAGGAAAAAATGTATTTAGAATAAAATGTAATTGCCCCCAAAAAACATATACCTATCATTTAAAAAGCACTAATTTTGGGAGGGTTAACTCAAAATTTGGGGGGTGCACGGGGTTTGGTGGGAAGATAAAAACTTTGATTCAGAAAGAAAGAGAAAGAAAAAACAGAAAGAAATCCCATTTCCAGAACTACCATTAATTTTCGCAGGTAAGGCCCCCTATTGATCTCTGTTTCCTGGACCTATAGTAGTCTTGGAGATCTGGGTTTTAAGGGACCAGATCATGTTTTTTTTGGTGACCCTGTCCGGATCATCAAAAATTCGGATTAAACGGAATCAGTTTTATAATATCGGTAAAACAATTTTAGTTGGGTAAAACTATTTAAATATTTACTATTTATCGTTTTTGCCATAAAAATTACATTTGTCTAAACGTAGATCAAATTTTTAAACTTACAAATTTAGTTAGGGTAACAATTGTATCATATTATTGATAAAAATTAAAGTTTATAAACCGGATGTCTGGAAAAGCGAGACTACTGCAAACAAATACATATACACACACATAACAAATTGTTTATCTCAATTTAAAAAATGCAACAGGTAAATAAACAATTAAATGGACAATGTTACCCAATTTATTAAATTGGAGTAGGCTAGCTGGCATATGGTAGACTGATGTATACATACTACTATCCCGAAAGTACAAGACAAACCAACATTATGGAGATTTAGGTTTCAAAGATGAAACCTAGGGGAAGTGGAATGTCTCAGCTCATATTATATTATATAATAAGGATTTCATCCGGAAAATCAAGGATTTTAAATTGTTGTTTTCTGTTATAACATGGATATGTTTTTTAGCTCTGGGGGGCAAAAAATATTTCCTTCACGCAAAAAACTAAATGAAAAATGTAACTCTTTTACATCGTGCCACGAAGTTAGGATTTAACAGGAGGTCGATAGGTTTTCATTTATAGTACAATATTTTGACGACAGGCGGGATGAAGCTCCAATAACGACATGTGACGCTCTTAAATATCGTCTAGTAAGTTAGAATATTGCAGGAGGTAGATTGGTTTTCACTTGTATTCATTGTAGTATTATATTTCACCGATAGAAGTTCTAAATTCTATTTAAAATTATATCAGAGCTCCTAGCGGACCAAATGGTAATCAAAGTGGATTAATATTTCATAATTTCACACCTTATGAACCACCTACTATATACTAAATCAATTAGATACACATATGTATACTCATTTTCTCCACTTCACGTGGGAAAACAATGAAATGTCGATAAGTGGATTCAATGCCCAAAACATATCCACGATTCAATGCTTTCTCATGAAATTTAGAAAATAAGTATTATTTTTTAAAAAATTTAAATAAATTAAAAGGATTCTGCCAATAGTTCATGTAACTTATAGGGTGAAAAAACATTTAAAAAATGTTGTAGTTGGTTATTATACGTTCAATAGTAACAACTGAAATAGTTAAATATTGTTTGAAATAAATTAACTTGACTTTTTTTAAAATAAACTAATTTAATAAATTTAAAAATGTAATAGAGTAGAATGAAATTAGTTTTTTAGTTGTTGTTTTTTTTTTTATTAAAAAGAATATTATGAAGACAAATACCTGCAGAGAATATGATTATATCCATCACCTTATTGCAAAGAAATATTCGAAAGGATGGTAAGAACAATAAATAATAAAGCACAAGAGAAAAAAATTATCCAAAAAGAGAGTATTAAGAAAATAACAGATAAACAATTGGTTAATGAGAATCATATTTCCATTCATAAACCAAATATACATCATGTTTACTTTGTGTTCTTATAAGACTTCCTCGAACTCTTAAAAAAATGATTACAGACTATTCTTTTCTACTTAATAGAAGATTACGTTTGTCCAAAAAAATTATAAGTTTGACCATTGGTTTCAACAAGAATTAAGGGGCTAAAAGACAAACAAATAATACTTATCCTTGAGTAATGAATAGGTAATAGAAATGGTTAATTTAAGATGTAGAATGACGTCATTCAATTGGTCACATGAACGTCACCGATCTATTAGTAGGTCTATAAATAAATGCGGGTATTTTGAACTTGATGTGTTCTTTCTATTTCTTTCCCTCCCCTATCCATTCTGAAGAAACCGATTGATTTTTTTGGAAAACATGTCAAATGGAAGTGTTAGTGGTTTTGTACTCCTGAAATAAATTGAATATTATATACGTTATAATGGTCTTTTGTTTCTTGGTCTGTGGTTTGCGTGATAAGTTTATAATAGAATAAAAATTAGAGTAACGCGGCTAGCCTGGCTATCAATAGACAACCAAAAAGAAGAATCGGTGTTAAAATATTCATATACCTGAATTTTTATATTAGGGTAGTATTGACGTCATGTCAAATTTCAAAGTTAGTGCTTCCATAATGTCATAACGATATTAGATAAAGAATCGATGACGACATCGAGAAAGAGGAAAACTTCGTCATAAGTTTATATTGACTATGCTTAAACCTGTAACTTCATAATTCTCTTGAAAGAAAAAGTAATATAAGAGATGAAGAGAGCGGCAAATGCTAATCCACGCCCCCATTTAATATTCATTTATTATTATACTTGTAATTAATAATATATATATATATATAATATATATATTATATATATATATATATATATATATATATATATATATATATATATATATATATATATATATATATATATATATAGCTAGAGACAGAGAGAGAGAGAGAAAGAGAGAGAGTATTGTGATGGCACAAAAATTCGGTTTTTGGGATTTTTATTAGATTGTTATACATTGTAAAGGTCACTGGAGAATAAAAAATGGATTTTACAAAGTACCTATATGTAGTCTGTGCAAGCGCGTGGAGCCTGAAAAATTAAATTTGGCGGACATGCTCAATTTTGAAAACAAAATCATCCTCAATGGGAAATCGAGAAATAAAAGTTAGCACAAAATTTGAGGGCGCTACCACTAAAAGCTCTAGTGTGGCTGATAGCCTCCTCAATTTCGAAACATTAAAGGGTTTTTAATTTTAAAACCTACTATCTAATGTATTTCATCCCCCCCCCCCCTTTTAAATCGGTCAAAATTGTTTTGATTTTCCTTCCAAGCTTACCGAAGGTAACGGAGGCTATGGGGTCGTTCTGAAGAACTAAACATTTTTAGATCTCCAATTTAAAAAAAATCAAGACAGAAATCCGGTTCATACAATATAGGGAACATTTTTGGTTCCGTGTCTGTCTGAAATGTATGTTTCTGTGCATGTGGAAGAGAAACAAATGGGCGCACAAGGTTGAAACTTATATGTGACCAACATTGGGCTAATTATGACCTACCATCCAAGTTTCAATAAAATCAGATAGGTAGTTTTTAAGATATGTTGGTTCGCAAAATTGAGCGACAGACCGACAGACAGACGCATGGAACTGAAAATGTTCCCTGATGTCTGAGACGGATTTCTGTCTTGGAATTTTTGAGTTGGAGACATAACATTTTTTCGTTCTTCGTTCTTCCGTTACCTTCGATAAGCTCGGATGTAAAATAATTCTCAAAAACGGATCCAATGATTTTGATTCTATTTATGAGTCCATTTAACATTCAACCATATAAGTTGTTTTCCTGGGAAAAATTTAGTTTCCAAGATACTTCTAAAGTGGAACAAACTTAATGCTGTAAATAAATGTGAGAGCTAAAAACCTGAAACGAAATGTAAACAACCATCTTTTGAGCACTTTTTAAATGTGTTTAATAATAAATTAATTTGCTACGGAATTTAAATTCTGTATAATAAAAAATTGTTTGAATTTGTCAGACCAATTTTTTTTAAGATGTAATCTTGTCCCTTCCCTTTAAATGACTGTTTTATTAAGAGTTGATATTTTTATAGAGAATACGATTGGTCAACAGGGATTCTCCATGGGAGTCTATTCTACCACTTCCACTAGAAAGAATCAGGAAAGAATTAAAGACCTAAAAATGGATTAATAAGCAATTTAGTTTTTCGAGGAAACGGAAAATCCTATTCAACCAGCCTAGACTGTTATGTAGTGGATTTCCCACTACGAGTACAACAGACTTTCCAACTTGTTACTTAAAAGGATTTGAATAGTCCAAAGCAAGAGGTGCCAAAAGAATGATTTTAACGCCTTTCTTTGGCAGCACGAAAGATAACAGCTGAGAAGTGAACGCTATCCAACAAAATAAATAATTAATAAAAAGAAAAAATCACTATTTAAAGTAAACAAAGAAAACAAGAACCAGAGATCCTATACTGTATAGTAGTATACATAGTAAGTTTAATGTAAAAATTAACTTTTTAATTGACAAATATATTACTTCACGGGCGCTTCTTCGATTCTCTAGGATAGAGAAGGACTGTAACTGAGGGTAAAAATAATATCGAGTTTAGCCTGGGTCTAACTTCTCTATCACTCGCAGGCGCAGGTGCCCAACGGCGACAGATAAGACACCGGTGCGGCGCTCACACGAAGAAAGTGACGATATTGGTTCATGAATGTACTCATAGATCGCACCGGTATGACAAAAGAAAGAACACAACATACAACATGGCAGGGGGGAATTTAGGGCACGACTCAGCATTGCTGTTTGCCTCAGGAGGGATAATAATACACAGTTTTATTAGCTCCAGAACCTTTGCATGGTATCTACTACGAAATAAATTTGAATGCAAGCAGAAAACAATTAACAGCGCGAATAATTATGTATTTTTCTTAACATACTATATAATACAGGGTGACACATGGTAGCCAGAAAGGTTTAAAAAAAACATAAGTGTTAATTAACA
The DNA here is from genome assembly GCA_951217055.1 of Gerris lacustris. Classification (NCBI taxonomy): domain Eukaryota; kingdom Metazoa; phylum Arthropoda; class Insecta; order Hemiptera; family Gerridae; genus Gerris; species Gerris lacustris. The sequence goes on from OX578280.1 coordinate 28,787,507, forward strand.
GCAACGGTAAAGGTTAAAGTACGTCCAATACAACCAAATTAAAGACTAATACAGGGTCGGCAACATAACTTCCTTTTTCAAACGCAATGAAACCCATTTTACGACCAGATTTTTATTTTATTTTATTTTATTTTTTTTAATGTAGGTAAATATTTAAAGTTTTAAAAATCAAATCAGCAACACTGAGTAAGCCAATTTCTGGCGTTTGTCTTGGCCTATACCAGCATAGCAGCGGGTATGTTGACAATTTCTGCCCGGTTGGTCTTTGGGTGTTGTAGGGTTGGACGGTTGACATAAAAGGGGTATTTCAAGAAACCCCACAAGAAAAAATCACAAGAGGCCAAATCACCCCGCGTTCCTCCGAGAATTGAAGTCACATTCGGGGAGAATTGAAGTCACCTTCCAACTTGTAAGAATGGTAATGAAGGTCATCGCTCACTGAAGGATCGGAAAGACCACGGTGAGAAACAAGTTAGCGCGCTGAACACCTTGGGGATTGCAAGATTGAAGCTCTCACTGCCTCCATGTTCTCAGGTGATATGACAGGCCGAGGTATGTCTGAACGTAGTGACCCATGTAACAATTGAGTTCTGGTCCAGGACAGGACCCATGTACTACATTGAAGCGATTTCGGAAGGCACGCTGGGTTGCGATCACAGAAAATCCGTTCGAAAATTAGGCCTCAAACACATGCTTCACACTGTTCCAACTCATGATGGGGACTGACTGACCGGTCACCGGGGTGGGGAACAAAATGTTATAGCTTTTTCTCCCTTATGAGACCACTCTCGCTTCGTAGCGACATCTACAGTCTGAATGGCGCGCATTTTAGAAAAGGAAGTTATGTTGCCGCACCCTGTAAATTGTACATTACATTAAATTTAAACTAGGGACAGACTTATTTAGGAAAATTATATCTTCGAGTCAACGTCAAACATGTTGAATGCATTCTTCAAGCCTCATTCTCAAAATAATGCATCACATGGGCCAACACCTCTGGAGTTGTGGAAACAAATTGGGAGGTTTGAGAAAATAGACCTGGCTTTTGAAGGTAATCTCAAAAGCGTTAAGGATTTATGGCTATTACCTGTCTGTGCCTCCTGCATGTGTATACCCGTGTTGTATATTTAAAACTTGTCTGGCCCTGTAGCATGAATATTTAAAATGTACCATACATTTAAAACCTGTCTGGCTTCTGTATGTATACCCGTGTATATTTAAAATATACCATGTATATTTAAACCATGTCTGGCTCCTTTTTGAATACCAATGTATATTTAAAACCTGTCTGACTTCTGTATGTATACCCGTGTATATTTAAAATATACCATGTATATTTAAACCATGTCTGGCTCCTTTGTGTATACCAATGTATATTTAAACCCAGTCTGGCTTCAATGTGTATACCCGTGTATATTTAAACCCTGTCTAGCTCCAGTGTGTATACCCGTGTATGTTTAAAATATGCCGTGCATATGTAAAACATTTCATATTTCTGTGCGTATACCCTTGCATGAATATTTAAAACCTGTCTGACTCTTGTGTGTGGACCCTGTACCGATTTAGTGTTAGTGCCAATTAAGAGCCAATAGGAAATAAGTTGAAGTAAATCCTTCAACAAAGTACCCTTAGAATCATATAACACACAACGAAAAGCATTTAAATAAGGAAACTTACTTTTTAAATGACGACAATCACGGATAAGCTCCGAGAAGTAGAGTGGATGTTCAAAATCCTCTAATATCTGATTCATTTGACATATTGCTTACATGACTTATCATTCTTACATGATAAATATAATTAACATATTAAATTTAATTTTCTAAAATCAAGTTTACTATAAGTATAAGTAATAATTTAAATTCAATATTTTTACCTTAACAATAAATTTACATTTAATTTTTAACAGCACTTGTTATAAATTTACTAACAACTATAAAAAATAATTTTAAAATTTAATGATATAACTTCTTAAAATTTATTTAAATTTACTTAATTTTTTTTAAAAAACATTGATCAGGAGTGTATCACTTTCAACTCTTTTCCTAATAGCTTATAATAATTTATTTAAAATTTATTTATTTATTTGAAAAAAAGCCAACAACAATATAAAATGTATAACTCTGTAACATAAACAGTAATTCCCCTCTAGGTCGATATCTTGACTAAAAATAATTATTTTCTGAAATAAATACTATAAACACAGATAACTTTCTTATATAATTTGATTGTCACTTCGATAAAGTTATAATAACAAATTAAATAAATTTTATATTAAATTTCTTTTATACATCTATTTTGTACTTGTTATTGAAAATATATAAATATTTCATTATAATTGCATTGTTATTTTAGTCTAATTACTTTAAATGCCCTGCTATAAATTCCGATTAAATTTATCTACATCTATAGAAGTAATTTAATATGTATTATATACTTTATTTATCAATTTTAAATATTTAGTGATATACTTAATTCATCTTTAAAGTATTCAGAAATTATTTATTTAAAAATATATTTGTATTAAAATAAAATACATTCATATAATTGATATAAACTCAGATTTATAACATAATTTTGTTTTGATATTTGTTAAAAAAAATGAATTATACGACAAAACTAATAGATGGGCAAGAACTATAGACTGAAGTTTAAATTAGAATCAAGACTAATTTATTATTATACTTGTAATTAATAATAACTATCAACTAAACTTTGTAACAAATAAAAGTGATTACCTGCACTTAAATTAAATATTTTATATTTGTAAAACTACATGAAACTTACTAACGCACTAAACAAAATAGATATCATTCTTTTTGTTGTTTTGTTGTTAGACGTTACTTATACTTGTATGACTTTAATTATACTTGTATTGAATTTAACTTTTATAAATCTACATTAGAATTTACATATATACGTACTATAACAAGATTAAAATAACTTAAAGTAGACGTTAATTATAATAAACAAAGAATATAGAAACGTTACTTATATTTGCACTGAATTAAATTTTGTATAAATCTATGTTATAATTTACATATATATGCACAACAATAAGAATATTTTAATTTAAAAGAGTCGTTATTCATACTTGTACTGAATAAAGTTGATTTAAATATTCATTGATATTAATATACTTGAATTAATATTTTTTTAAATTTTATTTAAACAAAGTAACTTTAAATTAACTTTTAACTTTTAACTTTTGAAGTTCAACTATTATAATAAAGAAGACTGATATGAATCTATCTTATAAATTGCAAATTTTGAAAAAATATTAGTTAGATACCTATTGGTTACAATTTCCAAAATAAAACTAAAAATTATTAAAACTATTCGCTAATAAGAAATATGTATAAAATAATAATCAATCGATAAGTTCCTAATATACTCTTGTACTTGTTGAAATCTATAAGAATCAACGATAGACGTTACTTGTACATAAATTGAAATTATCCTAGAACTTTTTGTCATCTATTATTTCCTTTAACACTGTAAAACATGGTAATATATAAATTTAAATTTAAAACCATTAATGAGTTCATTAAGATTTGCTATTATTTTGTTTTATTTCCGTAGATTATTTCGTTAAATTTAACAATATAATTTTTTATATTTAGACTCAGTTTAGCAGTGTTAAAAATATTTATCGTTATTACTTGTACACAAATAATAAAAGAAGTTTTATTATAACTGATTTTAAATTTACGATGATATATTACCTTAAACATAGTTAAAATGTGGTTACTTTAATTAAAAAGTTACTTTAAACATTTTTTTTTAATAAACAATTCTCTTATAAAGAAACAAGATGTTAGTGTAACAGTAAGCGATATAAATGCAAAAGTTGTAATATAATTTAAACAATTACACCCAGGCTTATATTAATAATAAATAATTTCATGACATATCTAAACTTAATCATTTTTTATTTAAAAATTAATCGATTTTTGTTCCTGGGCCTTAGTATAAGTAATTATTAATTTTAAATTTTAACTGATTTAATAAAGACTGATTTTTTACAAATTATACTTTCATATAGTACAGATTACGAAAATTAGAGAACATAAAAAATAATTATTAACTTATAATTTATATTTAAAACTGGTTAACAGAATTGATTCAGTTATTTGAAGTTGCAGGAAATTCTTTATCAGGTTATCTATAGCTAATATTTTTTATTCTTAAGAAAGATATCCTTACAGAAGCATGGCACATTTATATGTGTTACATAGATTTTATTATAAAATATAATTGTTGCAGAGTTATAATTAATATATTTTTAAATCGTATTCATATAATATAATTAGTAGTACACTCACTGCACATTATCAGAGAAATTTTAATCGATTAAATAAACATTAAAAATTTACATATTTTACAACAGTTAGTTTTTGTTTTATAGGTACTTGATTTTTTTTCCTTATTTTTTATTAAAAGTGATAAAATTAACTATGTAAGACTATAATAAGAAATCGATTTAACTTTCTAAAAAAGTAAACAACGGAGTATTTTAAATTTTTAATGATAAAACAAAGAAATAAGGTTTGTAATTTACAGAAAAGTCACAATGTTAAAAAAAAGTACAAAGGAATAAAATGTGAAGGAGAAATTTCAAACCGCGGTGGAAAGCGGCAAAAACAAAGTGATATTAGTTGTTAAGTTTGAAGACCGAGCAAGGTTAACTGGACAGGTAACGTCAAACAGTGATGACCTTTGTTAAAACTAGAAATAGTGACGGAGTAGGGTGGCAGCCCTGGTCGATTTTATATACAAGCCAACCCTCAACCACAAACTCGTCTGAATGATTAATAGGATACGAGGTGGTTGGAGAAGGGTTGTAGGGTGGACAATATCCAAGGGCTATATAATGAAAATATTGGGAGGGAAGATATAATAGACTAATGATAGACTTTACCCATCCCCATGATCAACAACTCTATAGATAAAAATGATAAAAGAGACAAACCCACATTGTATACTTGTGATAAATGTACTAAAACAATTTACACTTATTTTTCCATCATGTCAATTTTCGTAGGGTTAACTACGATATTTGAATATTGCAAAACGATTACTTAGGTACTAAAAGATGATTGATAAACAAGATACTAAAATCAAACCGAGAAATGTTAAGAAAATTCATTTGAAATGTCTCTCCACAATGAATGTACCCATTGTATCGTCGAAATCGGTCATATTTACCACCAGAGAAAATAATAAAAAGAAGGATCGAGCAGACTCTCCTTGGTCTGAATGAATTCCATCCTATAATCATATTCATCTACCGAAGCGACGACGCCTAATTCCAATGTTTCTCTTCAGTGCAGATGGTTTTGGATGTTTCATAAGCACATCCTCAATCCTCAATTTTAAAAGATTGGGTATTATAAAAGTTATATATCTACCATTCTATGGTTTTATCATTTCTACCCATTTTACTCTGTCCTATGACTTCCATTGCCAATCATAAGACTCCCATGCGAAGCAGATCTTTCTCCACATCTTTCAGGCACTTCCAGCCATCAGATGCCTCCGTCTACCTGTGCTTCTTCTTCCTATAGATTTAAATCTTCTTTAGTTCAGGATTTTCCTAATTCAATGCCTCAACAATCGTAGCTAAATTTTCTTAATGTCAAGTTCTGGAGTTCTAGGTTTGTTGTAAGTCAATTTTTTTCGTTATTATTTACGGATCCGAAGAACTTACGTAATATTTTCTTATTATTAGCTTGCTTTCTTGTTTGTTTGTTTGTCCAGTACAAATCTTGCAATCGATTTTCAACTAACTTCTCGAGTAGCTAGACTGCTAGACGATTTAAACTTTTAGAATAGCTCAGAACACGATTACAATGCATTATTTTAACACTTTTAGCCATCTTTCAGCAGAATTTAATTCGTTTTCAGCAAATTTTACTGTATGGAAAGTTAGTTCAGAAAAAATCCGCAAGTTATTTTATTTGTTTTGACACGACCCATATTTACGATCTTCATTTTGACAGGTTTCAAATTTATGATTTATGACAGAAAATTTAAAAACGTAGTGTGTAAAAAGTTATTTTTATCTTGCAATTATTTACATTTTTATTTGCAATTGATACAGATCACATCTCATGACACGGATCGAACCCACTAGACAGCGTGGGGGAAGAGAAACCCTCAGGGGGTGTCCCTCGCCCTGCTCCGTCCGCGATTCATAGATGCAATTCAGAATATCACGGCCCGGGATCGAACCCACGACCTCGAGTTGCCTCGACTCAGTGATAGCTGCGCGGTGTCTTTAGCACCTCGGCCACCCTGGCTGATCAGCTACAGTAAGGGTCATAGTTTCAGCACAAACACGAAAACTTGTAGAATTATTTCTCGATTACTTCTGAGGTTCAATATTTTATATTACTTATAGGCCAGTCACCGTAGACACAAAAATCCTGTTAGGTCGCAAAAAATTGGAGAGTTCTGATTTTTTGGGATGTTGTTAGAATAGACACCAATAGTGTGAAACCAAGTTTGCAGCTTCGAAAGACCTGTGCTAACTGCGTGGTGCTCGAAAAACCTTCTACTTTTCGGACTTTCTTCCGTTTTTGGCTTATAACTTCTAAAAAGTGCATCCTACGGAAAAAGTTAATCTGTACACTTTTAAAGAAGACAATATTTTTTACAATTTGAGCACAACCGCAGCCCTGTAGCTCTAATAGCTTTTGAGATATAGCACTTCGAAAATTGGCAATTTTTCCCAAAAAGTTCCAAATTGTCGTTTTAGCCGTCTTCCGAGCAGAATATCGACTAAAAATACTCATCCTACAAGGAAAGCATAAGGAATGAAGTTGTAGAACAGTTAATTAGCTTTAATTTAAGCACAAGCAAAATCCTATAGGACCAATAGTTCCTCTGTTATCAGAAAAAAACGAAAAATGAAGATATTGGATTTTTCAGGAAATGGAGCCTGACGAATTGCAGTACTTTTGTAAAGGATAAGAAAGACATAACTCAGTGGAAAATGGTTAATATAGTGCAAAATAAAATTGAGTACAATTATTATAAGGTATAAATTAGGTCCCGAGATACAGCACTTTATAAATTGATATCAATATTGTAAAACCAAGTGCGTAGCTTCGAAAGACCTGTGCTAGCAGCAGGTTGTAGAAGCGAGGTTGAAGAGGTGAGGTACCCAACGCTCGAGTCCCTCCGGCCCGCACTCGGCCCTTCTCGTGAATTCCCCCTCCCCTCCCCGGCCGCTATATCTAGAATCTAGTACACAATTATTCAGTGTCAGTGTGATTTAAATTAAAACGGCCGTGTCATAATCTAATTGTTTCAACTGTGACCTGACTATTCTTTTCTTAAGAGTGAACCGATTGAGCGCGAAAATAAAAAACTGAGAGTGGACTGAGCGCAGCCCTTACAAACTGCTGAGTCAACTGAGCGTACTTACTTCTTTAGATTTACTATTTATTTAAGACAGTATTGATTGAGCGCGAAAGTAAAATTTTTGTGTTGGACTAGCGTAACCTGGGCCACATATTATATAGAAATGGAAAAACTGGCAAATATAATGTATACCTACACCCATATTATAATTCAAGTATTTCTTTATATTAATAAAAATTGCAATAATTATGGAAACTTTTTCATTTTATAGTCTTTCTAAAAAAAAGCTATATAAGCTTAGAGTTGCCAGATTTCTGAATGTAAAAACTGGGACACCCCCCTTCCGGGGGGTCCGGGGGAAAATTTTGAAAAAATTACCTCTCAAACAGCGGCTTTTATGCATTTCTGAGGTTACATTTGATTTTAATACTTTGACATTTGTCATAAAAGTAAACTTATGGTGTAGTTCGTTGGCAAAAAAGTATTAACATAAGTACACATTTTTATTTTAGTACAAAATAAAAAAAAAAAAGTAATTGTAATACAATAAAAGTTGTACACCTAATCATTGTAGATTAAATAGATCAGTCAATAGCCATTATGAAATATTATTTAAAATCTATAATAAACTGTCATTCTATGATAATAGTTTTTCGTTGTTGCCCCAACCTCAAACTCTGGGGGGGGGGGGAGGGGGGGGGCGTCTCTGTGGCGACGACGCCCGTGCTGTAAGTAACTTATCATACAATAAATGAATCCTCAATACAGTACAATATCGGTATCATATAAAAAAAATCTTTGATTTATAAAATACTTCTTATCTATAAAACTATTGTACCTTTGCTTTCTAAAACTACGCATTTATGAATTATTTTATAGCATAAATTATCAGCTTTTTCTTGCACCTAAATATCATTATATTACTATTATATTTATTATATTATATTACTTCTTCAGTAAAAACCGGGACATTTTGGCGTCCCGAAAAGTGTCTTCGGGACACCAGGACTTTGAGTCAAAAACCAGGACAATCCCGGAAAACCGGAACGTCTGGCAACCCTATATAAGCTACATCAAGCCCAGTTACTCTACACCATGTACATACGCCATATCGACCTGTATTCAGTGAATCCCATGATAAAGGACGGAAGATGGAAAATTTATTTTAAAAAAATTATCTGTTGGAGAAAGTACGTTTGTTGTAGTGGACGGAGGGTACTTGCTTCATAAGGTTATATGGCCAAGGAACAACACAGTGAGGGAAATAGTAGCTGCTTACAATACCTACACGTTCAACCATTTTGGGAAAAATGTGTCTGTTGTATTCGACGGCTACCCAGAAGAGGGGGTTGCTAGGAGCACAAAAGCAGCAGAGCGTTTACGTCGTTATGCAGCCACAGCGTGTAGTGATATCATTTTTGAAGGATCGACACTGATCAAACTGCCCCAAGAAAGGTTTTTGTCCAACCCCAAAAACAAGCAGCGCTTAATCAACTTTATCTGTACTGGCCTGGAGAGCCAAGGGGTTGAAACGAAGCAAGCCCCAGAGGACGCCGACTGCCTCATTGTGAGGACAGCATTGGAGAAGAGCAAGGAGTACGAGCACGTCATAATCACTGGAGAGGATGTCGACCTCTTGGTGCTCCTTAATGGCCTGGGCTACTGCACACAAAATGTTTTCTTCCAGAAGAGTGGCAAGGGTGGAACAGGTTGTGAGCAGTTCTCCTCAACATCATTCATTCGAGGAGGGCTCCCATTCCCCCCTGGTATAGAGTTGTTCCTTCACGCCTTCACTGGTTGCGACACCACCTCTGCCCTTTTCTGGCAAGGGAAAACGAAGATGTTGAGCGTCCTTTTAAAACATCCAGACCTTCTTGACGCGGCTGCCACGTTTCTTAACCATGACGCCACCCATGAGGAGATAGCCTCAGCTGGCAACAAATTTCTCGTGGCGATGTATGGTGGGGGAAAAGACGCCTCTCTCCACGACCTGCGTTATGGGATATTTGTCCAATCTGCTGTCAACGCCAGAGTCCACCTTGCTCGTCTGCCCCCAACCGAAGAGGCTGCTGCCCAACATTCCTTCAGAACCTACCATCAGGTGCAAAAGTGGTTGGGAGTAGAGAAAGAGCCCACCAACTGGGGCTGGTCAAGAAGCCAGCAGGGGCTGATACCGGTGACCTCAACCAAGGAACCAGCGCCGCTAACCCTGTTGAAATTCCTGTCATGCAGGTGCCAGAAAGGGTGTGGAGGAGGGAGCTGCTCCTGCCGGAGGGCAGGGCTGAAATGCTCTGCTCTTTGTAAAGTTTGTCAGGGGAAGACTTGCCTAAATACTCCTTACTTAGCCATGGATGAGTCGGATGAAGAAGATGACGTCGACGACCCTTCACCAGTAGTTTCTGGAAGTAGATCTAATCCGAAAACAGAGGAGCTTTCTTACGAACCTGGGCCTTCCAAAAGAACACGACTGCATCTCTAAGTGCGTCAAGGTAACCCTAATATTACATACCTACCCCAATGTTGTAATTTATTATAAAATTGATAACGCATTTAACAAATGCTAATTTACATTTTGTTGTGTATTTCTGGTACAGGATTCAGCTGAGGTCCTGCCATAATTTATCGTTTAACATTTCACGTCCCAGGTCCCTCAAACTATCAAAACAAATTTTATAAAATGTTGAAGTAATTTTGTTAAATGTATACCTTATGTACTCAATTTTATTTTGCACTATATTAACCATTTTCCACTGAGTTATGTCTTTCTTATCCTTTACAAAAGTACTGCAATTCGTCAGGCTCCATTTCCTGAAAAATCCAATATCTTCATTTTTCGTTTTTTTCTGATAACAGAGGAACTATTGGTCCTATAGGATTTTGCTTGTGCTTAAATTAAAGCTAATTAACTGTTCTACAACTTCATTCCTTATGCTTTCCTTGTAGGATGAGTATTTTTAGTCGATATTCTGCTCGGAAGACGGCTAAAACGACAATTTGGAACTTTTTGGGAAAAATTGCCAATTTTCGAAGTGCTATATCTCAAAAGCTATTAGAGCTACAGGGCTGCGGTTGTGCTCAAATTGTAAAAAATATTGTCTTCTTTAAAAGTGTACAGATTAACTTTTTCCGTAGGATGCACTTTTTAGAAGTTATAAGCCAAAAACGGAAGAAAGTCCGAAAAGTAGAAGGTTTTTCGAGCACCACGCAGTTAGCACAGGTCTTTCGAAGCTGCAAACTTGGTTTCACACTATTGGTGTCTATCCTAACAACATCCCAAAAAATCAGAACTCTCCAATTTTTTGCGACCTACGATGTTTTAAATGACTGGCCTATTATGAGATTATCGATGCAAAGGTAAGAAGAACATGCATTGACGGCAGACATTTTTGAAAAGTTAACACTTTTACAATTATTCAACAATTTCCTAACGTTTTTTTCATGTAGTGTTTTCTAATATTATATTAAAATAAACTGACCCAGTTATATTGAAATAAAGACACACTCAGGTAATTACCATCCAATCTGCATAGAAGCTAGGAGATTGTGGTAGTGAAGGCCGTTAGATATAATAATATAATAAGATAGTTAATATTATAAGATTCAGTAGGCGGATGGATCAGTCAGGCGGTGCACAATTTTACAATTATACATGGTCTTGCAAATTCATTAATCACATAAATCATCTTTAGTTTGTAATTATTTTATGACCCACTATTTTGTAAGTATAAAACTGATGTAAAAGATGATATGTTATGGAATAAAATCTACAAGGTATCTGTGTTGTTTTAATTTTGTTCCTAACAGATAACTTAGGTATCAATAACCACAATCCCTCAGTCTGCGTTTTTTTTTTTTTTTTTTAAATTAAAAGTTAAATCTGTGAAATCCGTGAAGGACTATATTAACTACGACTAGGCTTATAAATATTTTTTTTATAAAAGTTAATTTTCATTTTCATTTTAAGAAAAGAAAAGGAAAAAAATAATTAAAGAAGTAATCAAAACAATATTCTTAGGTATATCATCTAGGTTAGAACAATTAAGAGATAAAACAAAAAAATTTAACACGTGAGAGGAAAATCTAGTTTAAAAACTGTATAATTCAATAATAAAGATAAACTATCAATAAGTCACAATTTATTGTATTTCTAGATAAGCAATGGCTTCAACTGGTGTAGAGTATTTTAAATACTAATAAATATTTTTACAATATAAATTTTTAGAAGTATTGTTGATAGGAAGTCTATTGATAAGTCTAAAAAAGCGAATAAAACTAATAGCTGCAATAGAATTAATCTGGCAATTACTGAGTAAAGTAAATATCAAGCAATCTAATCTCTGTAATAATTAACAGCTCAACAATCCTGTAAAACCCCGTGCAAAATCATCAACATGACAATTAAACTTATTTAACCAGAAATGTGTTTTTAATTTCAAACAGATATTTTCACAGATAATTTTATGAAGTCACTCTTATCTAATTGTCACTTCATATCATAATGCTTATCAAAAATGATCCTTGACTACTGTACCTAATCCTCTAATGTTAATATCTAATATGTTATGTTTATTAGCCAGGAAAGGGTAAACTCATTAGTATGACAAAATATTATCAGGGCAAGATTAGCATACTCGGAAAAGCTAAAGCAAACGTCAATCAAATAGAAAATAATAATAAATAACCTTCATACCTTAAATCATCATAACAATTTAGTGTTCCGATAAAGACCCCGTCTCGAAAGAGGGAAGTTAGAGGTTTAGCTTCCAATGCTGGAAGCAGAACTCAGTTTATAAAGTAACGCAATTATCTTTAACTTATAAAAGGACAAAACTCTGTAACTGGAATCTCGCTAAAACAGAATTAAAACCGTGCCATCGATATGTCCACTTGTAGGGGACGATCAAGATGGTAGAATAGAGAGGTGGGCTCATTCCCTAACAACCGAGGGTTCGAGTTTCTTCGACTATCTTCGTAGGCGCTCGGGTGTGTGACGTCAGTCGGCGACCCAAGTTCCTACCCTTTCTAATAACTACTATACAATTAAACTAACTTTTTATTAATTTTTATCATATTTAGTGATTTTTTTACGTTAATTGCCCTCTCAGATCACATATTATGTTAAATAAATGTTTAAGCAAACCAAAACATACGTTAATATTAAAATAATCATATTTTAATTTAACCTTTTTATGTGAAATATATATAATATTTTCTCGGATACTTATTTTTTAACTTAAAATATACTAGTACGAATTATTATTGTTAATATAAGTATAATACATAGTGTAGAGACTTGGTAAGAAGAGATACGTTTGTAGTTTTATTATATTTTTTTACTTATCGCGTTTTTCGTTTAATTGTAAAAACAACTTATTTATACTGGGCTTTGAAAACTAGTTTAATTTCTCTCTACTAGATTGCAGTGCTGGGATAGGTAAAATATATTATATACTTTAAATATATTATATACTACAACAAGTCTTTAGTAATTTTAGAATCCAAATCAGCAAAAATTGGCTGTTTCCAACTTGTAAAGAGTGCTCGTACCATCATAACTTGTAGATATTTACGGGGACCTACAACAGCATCATTTTTAGTGTCGTATTCGTAACAAGATTCTATTTTCATTTCGTCAAATGATAGTACGACTAGATATTCATTAGGCTGGAAAGTGGTTGAAGCCATACGAAGACTTTGAAGCATTGTTTCTCTATAGAGTTGGGTATGATAAAATAAAAGTGAAATTTTTGAAAAAACTTTGACAATTCTGAACCAACTTGTGCTTTATTTAGACGCTGAACATCTATATAACAAGAATATGTATGTGAAAAGGAACTATCGGGACATGTAACTATCGTGACTTATAAATTAATGCTTTGAAGGGAAAGCATAATTTTTCTGTATACTATGGGGGTAATGCCTTAAATTCACCTTTAAGTACTAAAATTAATGGTAACTATATTGTGACTTTTAATAAACGTACGCACCATGATTTTTGAAAAGAATTGAGGGGCTTGCTGCAATAACGATGCAGCTCCACTTTTTATCATTTTGAGTAAAATGCAAAAAACTATTTTAAAATTTCCCTTTTTTGTTTGAGTTAAAATTAAATTTTCCATTTATTGTCTACATTTATTGAGAGGGTATGTCAAACAACAATTATTGTTGTGTGACATCAACAGCCGAACAGTGCAGCAAAATTCTTGGTAACTATCGTGACCGATTGCTTGGACAAGCTTTTTTATTAAACTCCCGACAAATTACATCGAAATAAGAAATAAATTATATTTAGTATCACAAACTACGTTATATTTCTATCTAGGCTTATTGCTAGAAAGTCAAAGAAAAATATAGCATGATAACTAAGGTTAAAAGGGATTAGGCACTATCGTGTACTTCATGTAGAATATTTAAATTTAAATTTATCCTCCCTAAAAAGAATTTTTAAGAATCTGACCACACCGCAATGATGAATCTATAGAAAAATGTTTGTGGAGTCATAGATTTTTTAATTATTAGGAGTGCAAAAAATGTTTTTTTAACTCGTGTATCGTGAAAGCGTCACTTTTTTTTAACAAAAAAAAAAAAAAAAAATCACCCATATTAGGATTAAGTATTTAAACAAGAAGTTATTCCTTGAAAAATGGGAGTGATTAAAATCGGCTAAATAAATTTAACATAAATCACCTGTAGCAACACTTATTTTGGTCTAAAAAAGAGCCGTACTTCGTAACTTACTTTAAAATAAATAAAATAAATAAATAAATAAATAGATTGATAACGATAATACAATATACAAATCAAAATAAAATAAATAAATAGATTAATTAATAATATATACATATATTTGTGAAGGTTTAGATTTTTAAACACAAATCTTATTCTTAAACTGTTTTAATATTAAACATTTTCACTTATAAAATAAAATATACATACAAAAATCTTCAGAATTTATTTACCTATACGTTAAAAAAGAAAGTAGCGCTCTAAGTGCAAAATTAGATGCATGAGGTTAAATTAAACAAAAATAGTCGCAAAAATAATGGTATTTAGATTATAGAGTGTGGAATCTGGGCAGCCAGTCTACGTCACTACCTCCCTAGAATGTGGGCGTGGCCAAATCTACTAGGTTCTCGCTTTTAAGCCGAATGAGCCCACCTGTATTTCATTTCACCTTGGGGGACGATGAGAGAAAAAAAATGAGCCCAATATCAAGGGAGTTGTTAAGGTTTTAGCCTTGTACACGTACAAGTAAAGAAGTGCAGATCCAGAAAAATTAAACAGGTTACCTAAGATAAACAAAAACACGTGACGGTTGGCCAAGTGTAATAAGAAAACGCATTGTTTGTTTTCATGTCATAGTCAAAAAGTGAAAATTATAATAATTATATAATTATAATAATAAGTTTTGATAAAATTGTTGGCCACTGTCTAAATAAGTTATTATATCTATTTGAATTGACCAACAAATCAAAACAAACCTTTATTTTAATTGGAGTAAATGTGGTTGCCTTAGCAGAAACAAATCCATCTTCGTCGGGACACCACTCGATTGCAAATTAAATTTATGAAACATTAATGTTTAGTTTTGACAAAATTGTCGGGCTCTATTTAGATAAGTTATTTGAAGACCAAAAAATCAAAACAAACCTTTATTTTTAATGTTTCGGGAGGGTAATTCCAATTTTTTAAAATTGCCAATTTTGCGCCAAAATGTTGAGTGGTTATCAAACGAAAGCTGCTGAAGAGTAGGATACAAATATATATATATATATATGTTTTTTTTTAAATTTTGCATTCTTTATTGGTTTAATAAGATATACCCAAAAAAACCTTACCTCAGTCCCCTGTTCTAACTTGAAACAACGATCAACTAAACTGACTATTGAAGAGAAAATAATATGCTTATTTATACTCAGGCCCCGATTTGAGTACCTTGAGTCCTAGGCAAAAATCTTATACGAGAGGTAGGCAGTTTTTGATTCCTTAAAAAGTCGATGAGCAAAAAAGGTTGACAATTTCGATTCTTCGCTTCCTTTCTTCCCTTTCAACGAGATTTTGCCTCTCCAAAGCCGGCCCCTAGGCAAATACCCGATATGTCCATTGACAAATCTGGACCTCTTCATATACACATCCGCATTTACGAATTTCGCCTTTCTACTAAATTTATTGATAACACAAAAAACCCCCAGTGGTCATCTTCAGTGTCGGTGAATCGAAATATGCATGTAGTTTAAAAGTACTCATCCGGTTTTGAAGAGATAAGACTGATCTGTCGAAAGTCCCCCGAAATAAATGGTCCCATATTAATTTCAACCGTCAAATTTGATATAATAATATCAAAATAAAAGTGACCCCCACTGGGGATCGAAAAAGATCCAAATTCCATGAGACTATATTCGTTCAATAAAAGGACGGGAGGAAGCTATACATACATTATTTTTTTATTACATTTTCAGATATTTTCTCTGGAACCGCCTACACTACTTTATTACTAATGTAAATATAATTGTGAATTCGGCAGGTGAAAAGAAAAAACAATTCATTGGGCAAATTACTTAAAGCAATAGGCTTCCCTCCAATTGGTTGTGGTAAAGCTCGAAGTAGGGCAATTGCAATATTAATATATTTACAAACAAATAGAAATCTCATTAAATATTGATTTATTGGAACATACTGCATCTAAAAATAAAAGGAAGTTAAAATAGTTCTATTTACTTGAATCAATAGAGAGAGAAAAAAAGGTGTTAAAATGACTTCATAAATATCAGAGGAGGTGAAACAAGCTTTCATTTTTATAAATAGCAGCAAATTTAATGTTCGTTTAAGTCATCGTCCCTTTAGTTTTCTAAAAACCTAATGTTTTCTTGATCAGGAAAAAAGTACCGTAATTTTAACACTAAAATTAAATTAAAAAGGATTTATGCCACTTTAGTTTCAGGAGAATGGAACAACTTGTGGAAAAGAAAACAATCTTTGTTCCGGAAGGAAATAGAAGTAAAAAATTCGGTCCGATAAATAGAACAAACCTTTCTAATTATAGATTTGTTGATGTTGATACTGTATTTATATCCCATAATAACTCATTCATTTTTAAAGTTATTTAAAAAGTGTTCAACAGATGATTGTTTACATTTTGTTATAGACTTTCAACAAAATCAGATTTATTCTCATCCATATCTCAGGAAGTTTATGTGGTATTACTTCAAGTTTTTAGAAAGGTAGCACTTCGGCGCATGCATTTTCTGAACCTGAATGCAAAATTTCATCAAATTCGGCTTAGAAGTTTAGTCTCCATGCTTCTGCAGACCGATATTTTGTAAAATCCACTTTTTTGGACTCAGGACCACAAAACGTGTAAATCCATCAAAATCTCAAAATGGAATTTTCGCGCCATCACATTTTTTTCTCTTTATAAGAGAAATTAAAAAATTACACAGCCAAAAAATCACAATACTTTCTCTTTATATAAACTACGTATTTGAGAAAATAAAAATCGATTCTACAAATTCGAACAAATCTTTCATAATGATACATTAAAATCCATCTCGTTTTCGATTATATTCAAAAATACATGTTCATTATTATAAGCTAAATTTTTCTCGGGAAAACAGCTTAAAAACAAAATGTATTTTCATTTTCTACATTTTAATTAAAAAAAAATAATTTTTTTTATTTCATAATTATAACAAAAGAGGTTAATAGAAAGTAACAAAAATATTGTCACTACAATTTTATTTTCGCAGCAGTTTTTCGTGAATAAGTTATCTAACAATCGCAGATAACGATAACAAAAACTCCTAATATTTTTTTCAAATCCATAACCTTTCAACTAATTGATCGACAAATCTACTTAACTACGATGAAAATTGTTATTCATTTATTTATTTTGCAAATTAGAGATATTAGGTACATACCTGTTAATTGTGTTACGGTGCTATCATCTGATTGTTGTCTAGAATTGTATATATCAGGTAGAGACTGGTCGCTTATACTCAAGGGGCTTCTATCCATCTGACCATCTCACCTCTTCCAGCCCATCATACCTGAACAGATAAACAAATCTTATCAACATATGAAAACAACGCTTTGTTTACAACTAAGATAACAATCGTCACATAGTATTATCACACATTTACATAGTATACAGTAAACATTGCGTAGAACAAAGCTTAATCGCTCTTCGTTCGTCGTTTCTCGAACATCCCAATGAACACAGATTAGGATCAAGGATTTGGATTAGAGATATGCCTCTTTACACCTAAATCTACTCGATGTGATCATGAATGGGATAAATGTCTCACCTATTTCGGATTCGAATCGATACCAAATATGTCCATGTTTGGACTTGTTTGAATACAAGGCTCATTTTAACTAAGGAATATTGATTTTCATGGATTTTATGCGATAAATGATGTTCCGTCTCTGAATATAAATGGAAACTATAGATATACTGTAAAGCAATCATATATTAGGTAATTTCAATAAATAATAAATAAACATACAATTAATATTTAAAGAACCAAATTTTTTTTTTTTTTTAATTAGTCGAAGCTATGGACGACATTGACCTAAGCCAAAAAAGCACTTAAATTAATACACAGTTATAATTACAACGATCAATTCAATCGATTGGATAAAAATAAGACAAGTGTTAAGGCTTGGTCAGAATACATGAAAATTAAATTAAGGGCAGTTTATTTATAATTCTAAAATTGAAAAGGTAATTGGCAGAATTGCCTATATTTATACCCTCTTATTGCTTTTACACTTTTTATTTAACTTTACTTGACACCAAATATTTTAACCTAAATTTGACCCACTACCCTAGAAAGCTCTTACCTAGAAAGCTGAAAATTGCAAAACTTATGTAATAAGTCATTAGTTATTTTGTCCCCACTTTTTTTAACCTAAATTTGACCCACTTCCTGACTGTCTAGAATGCTGAAACTTGCACAAATTATGTGATGAGTCATTAGTTAATCTGTCCCCACTTTGTTTAACCTAAATTTGACCCACTTCCTGACTGCCTAGAATGCTGGAACTTGCACAGATATGTATTCACAAAGAAGAATACAATAATCAGTTATTAGTTAATTAATAATTAAGTTGAAATGATAGAATAAAGAAAATCTATAAAAGAATGACATTAGTATTATTGTTGCATTTATTTGTTAATGCTCTCGTTCTTTTTAAGCTTTAATAAACATTAAACTAGTTTTGCTATTTTCATATGTCTTAAGTAATTAGTTATTATTAGTTCATGTTTGGCTGTAAAAGATACACACAATGTCTGGGTATATTTTATTGATTTTAATGCACGATTAAAATGCTTTCATTTTAGCGAAAATTTGTTACACTAAATGTTAAACTTCATAATTTTAGGCGTAAAATGAATATTAGTAAAACGTAACACCTTAAAAGAACGCTGTCGGAATTTCGTTTTCCCACTAATAGTAATCGCCCATTCACTTTGAGTACATACATCTTCTTAAAGGAATAACGAATAACATAAATTGTCTCTCTACGTAATCTGAAACTTTTTATTTAATAAATCAGCTTTCGGCCTCCAGAGGGCCATCATCAAACCACCGAATGCGGAAAAATAGTTACATTATTAAATGAATTAGTCAAAGGAGAGTCTACTTCATGTTGGAGATCAACCGGAGATTCTTACGTGAAGCATTATGATGGCTTAATTTAGAAAAGTTTAATGAATACAACTTGATCACGTTCTAAAGTTGAATAAGTGTTTTGAAGTTTGCTGATTCTCATTTAGTTCTATTCAAACTCCATGTTTAATTTACAAGTAATATTGTCTTGTTACGCTAATGTAATAAGTAATAAAACAGCTTAAATTTATCTCGAATACAATTTGAATAAGCGATGCTCGAGAATTGTTTTGTATTGTATAACTGTATTAAGTTATATATTTTGAAGCTGTCCTAGAAAGTTGTGATTTGAAGCATTGTATAACTGCAGAGTTTGTTTCTAGGGACAGAATTCGACCAAACAATCCTAATAATATCTCCCCCTCCCTGCTGTTTCACCAAGTCCCATTCAAGATCAACTGTTTAGCTTCTCAGAGCATCGCATTCAACTAACATCTATCTCAACTATTGTTTCTTCTACAACCAACCTTTAACCTTGACTTACTAAAATAAAATCGTTACACCTTATTTTGTTTTCAAACTTTACGTTAAAGAGTTTAAGTAAAAGGTTTAACATGGAAACACATTAAAACTCATTAAAAAAAATAAACTTAAATGCATCATTGTTTTGGGATATAATTTTCATTTTCCAATACTAAGCTTCAGGAGGTACTAAGGTTTTGATTTTGTGTTTTTCCTCGTATACCTCCACAATCAAAACGATCATTCTTTGTTAAAAGGAATACTTTCGTCAAACGAAAATTAAAACTTCATGAGAGTATTTCTAAAGCATTTAAATAGAACCATTTTTATAACCTGCTATTAAAAGAACCATATTTGTTTAAATAGAACCATTTATAACCTGCTATTAAAAGAACCATATTTGTTTAAATAGAACCATTTATAACCTGCTATTAAAACCATATTTGTTAAATAGGTTCTATTTAAACCAGTATTTCAAAAAAATACAATAGCAGCCCTATTATTAAAAAGAAATCGAGAAAGTCAAAAGTACTATATCGATACAGCATTATTAATATAAAAAAGTAAAATTAAGGTGTAAATAAATAAAAGCTGTGGCGTTCATTATAAATTAGCTAGACACAAAATTTCTATATTTTAATATTACGTTTTCATGCTTGGCCTTAACAAGTGGAATACCACTAAAATATTTACGGAATTATTAATGTCAGGGCAAATAAGTTCTAATATAAATAATAGAATGATGATAATGATAATATAAAAGTAGTAGTAAAAAAACAATAATTTTTACAATCCCCCCCCCCCCTCCCGTCTATAAAACTATTTTGTTAATTTGTGTTCTTTATTCTTTGATTGCGTGAAAAAAAACCAACAATGGGGCTGTTGTAATCCCATACAACTGTCAAATTAGATTTGTATTTACCTTTTTGAAAGAGCAAGTCACTACCGCACCTAGTATAAATAATTGTTGTTTAACAAGAGAATAAAATCGGTCCCATAAATTGAATAAAACTTTCTCATATTAAGGTATTGATACTGAATAAACAGGTGGTTGTTTACGATTTTTATCAAAAGTAGATTTATCATAAATATCTCTAAAACATAATTTTTCCGGGAAAATGCATTATACCCTATAAATTAACATTTTATAATTTTTCTGCGATTTCTCTCCTGGGGTATGATTTCTCTGAATATGTATGCCAAATTCCATCGAAATCAGTAAGTTAGATGAGAATTCACGCTCCACGCGCCTGCACAGGCACAGGTGACAGACCACTGACGACAGAAACATTTTAAAGAAATATGTGTGAGATTCTCACGCATTAGAAGTGAAACTTAAGTTCTAGAAACAGTTAATTTTATGCATTGCTCCTTTTTGTATTTGTTGACAATTTTATTACTTCAAGATAAAGAAATGGTTATGAGGAATTTAATTGAAAAAAAAAATTTAATAAAATTGATATTTAATTGATATTTAATTTTAATATTGATAAAATATTTTCATAATATTTTATCGAATAATGACGAAAAAACATGAAAACAACAATTATATATATATATATATATATATATATATATATATATATTATTATAATGTATACAATATTACGCTTATACACCAATTCTGTGTATTAAAAAATAATCTACCTCCGAGGTTCAATGGTTAGCACTTATGCCTGCTGAATCAGAGGTCGGTGGTTCTTTGACTCGTCCAAGTCAAAGATATTTTACAGGTAAATCCGGTAGTTGATTTACCTATAACAATATCTTTAACTTAGACGAGTCTCGAATAACAAACTTCGTTACATGCAATTTAGTCTCATCCAAGCCAATTTACTCTACCGCGCCTAAAAAAGTTTCACTTAAACAAAAAACTCTTTTTTGGGCTCAAGGGACCTCAAAGCTTGTAAATCCATCATTTGTCGCTATCACAATAGGTATATTCTCTTTATATATATACTACGCATATTATGAGAAAGTAAAAGATCAAAAAACTTTACTTTAGAGGCTCCATAGAAGACTAATTATGTATAGGTTTTTCAAACTTGGCCTGTTTGACGCAAGTAAGTTTAATCTCATAAGTGTGAAATTTGAGAATTGCACAGTTCAAAGACTGATGTGGTTTGACAAGGTAATTTTCATATCCATGTTGAGAGCACACCACTAGGAATAATAATCATCCACATCCTTCGAGAGACCGCAGGACACTGAGTGGTTTATCAATTTTACTTTAACGGGGTGGTCAACTTCTAGCGTCTAACTTACTTGATAAAGTTCAGACAAACCCATACAACAAACTTGCTTGGTCTTGTATGGGTCCTTTATTGTTCTTTATTAGTTTACTTGCCAATTAGTTTTCATTTCTTTATATTAAATGGTTTAATAACCATAAGTTGTTTATTTTTTTTTTACTAATAAAATTGAAAACGGTCGAGCCGTTCTCTTCTCCAAAGAGACAGACATACAGACATTTTTTTTTTTAAAGCTTAATCGTCTCACGACTGGAAAATACAAAATATGAAGTAACTCCGAGAAATGCACAGACTAAATTATAATTTTATTGATATAAATGGATATATTATGCAACATACATTGTGTTTCGTGCAGTTTATATTTAGGATCGCACCTTGAGATATGACATCAGGGTCGACCCAATTTATACTGAAAATCAATACTCGATTCAATCATTGGTAAGCGTAGAAGCCGCAGATCCAATCAACAGTTTTAGATATTATTAGATTGGGTCAACTGATAAATGAAATAGGATTAAACTAAGCTCTTTTTTAAACAATCTCTATACCTAACAGCAGTTTTTTCAGTTTATATATATATATATATATATATATATATATATATATATATATATATATATATATATATATATATATATATATATATATATATATATATATATATATATAAACGAATCTAAATAACAATTTTAAATGTTATTCTTATTTAATTTGGGCTTCAGGGATTTGTATAAATTCTAAAATAAGGGGTATTTTACCCTTAAGACCAAAAGAAATATGAAAAATTGACAATTTTTTACATTCAAAATAAGTGCAAAGATAAGGAAAAGGTGTAAAGAATCGTTAGAAGGGTTTCATAAGGTACTTGGTTCCACCAACCTCATATTATACTATGGCAAAAAGTATATGAAAGCGGCACCATCTAGTAAACAAAAAGCTTAATAATTACATACATATTTTAATGAAAAGAAAAATCTACATAGGAATACCACTGTGAAATCCAAACTTATCTCATTGTAAACACACACATTTCCTCACATGCAAGATGTTTCTGAAGGTTTGCGAAAGACATTTAAGGAAGATATTTAAGGTGGTTATCAAAATTGAAGATAACAAAGTTTCCGCACAAAGAGAACTGCATTTCGATTGTCACCGTAACTTACCTATGTAAAATATTAAAATACTGGGAGACGAATATTTTCAAATCAAACTACGTCCAAGTAAACTTGAAATATCACTCGTATAGGTATAGAATAACGGTTCTCAACGTTCGGGAAAAAGCCAAAGTTATTGGTTGTTGTTACGCCTTGTGCGGAAACTTCGGAGCACTTTTTTATCCAAACGCTTGGTTGTACGTAAAAAATGAACATAAAGTTTCTGGTGTAAAATTTTATAAACTTCAATTTTGATCAAATCCTTAATTGGTCTCCGAGCCAGAGGAAGCGAGATATTCACAAAAATACGTAAAAAGTCGTGCAATAACAAACACTGCGAAAGTTATAGTAAGCTAGGTTTTTACTTAACTGTTCGTTGTACGTTAAAAATGAAAGAGACCTCCTTTTTGTGGGAAATTTAATAATCTTGCATTTTGATAATCATCTTAATTTGTCTCCGAGCCATAGGAAGCGAGATATTTGTAAAAATACGTAAAAAGTGGTGCGGCGACGGATACTAAATATTTATAGATATTCTTCGCCCTATAATACGTAAACCGTCCATTGTATGTTAAAAATGAGTGAAATATGACTCACTTTGTCTTAATAATATTTTAGACTAAGGAATATATATACTACTCTGATAATGTTCCTTTGACTAAATAATAGATATAGGGGGGTGCTAAAGTAAAAAAGTACCGGTAAGCATATTACACAGTTATATAATTACAAGTGTTTAAAGAGTGCTGTTTTAAGTTAGTTTAATAAAGTAGGGTATTTTTTTTGCTTATATGTATTTGGATGAGCCCAAATATTAGATTGACAGTTTTTTAATAGTTTATTAAAATACAGCGTGAGTGAGAGTTTACAATATATTTTTCCGAGTAATATTTATTTCTCCAACTCCAACAATATTTATTTCTTAAATGTTACAAAATTAAATGTAATAATGTTATATAACATTAGGGATTTAACTCCTATTAATACCCCTATTTCTATAAACTTCTACCCAATCTACTTATGGATTAAATTTAGGAAGATCCTTATTTTTAATTCATTGCAATAAAAGACGAAACCTTTAAGTTCTAACTTTTCAGAAACAGTGGCATTGAATCTCGTTTACACCGAAGCTAACAAGAAAATACACCAAATATTTTATGCTTATAAGGCCAATAGTTCTAAAGTAATATTGATCAATCAGTAGGTGATATTTAGAATTTATGTATGTTTTGATATAACAGTTAGCTGTTATATGTAATGGGAAGAAAACATCCGCACTACTGACACCTAGTAGAGACAGGGCGAATTACTACCTACCATTAAAAGTCGCTAGATGTCTCTAGGGAAGTATCCCCCCAGGTATAGAAGCTTTCCTTAAGCCCCGTTTACACGGTGATAGTTCTCCCACGATAGAACTATCATGTAAGACAACGTCACAGAACTATCGCGGAGGTGTACTGTCTAACAGTTAACATACGTCGAAACTTGCTGTCTTGTACTCAAAGTTCTATCCATATAACCCCATTTGGCACTCTTTTACTTGGTTAAACATCCAATTTTATTTATTTATTATTTAATCCAAGTGAAATATTCCTTTATCCTAAAATACATTGGACTAAATGTCCCTTTGCCTAACTAGATAGTTAGACTATTGGATATTGTCACTATTAATTACAGATATAAATATTCCTTTGTCCCTTAGGAATATTTGAACATTTCCCAGTTAAGATTGTCAATCAATTTTTCAAAAAATGTCAAACACAATAATGTAAACAAACGGTGGGCAACCAAGAAAAATCTTGGCACATCCTACTAAATTTACTTGGTTACCCACCTTAAGGAACTAATTAAAGAAGTTCCCTACATTTTTGACTTGGATCCAGAAATAGAGCATTAAATATTTTATAATGTTATATTATTACATTATATTATATTTGCACATTTGCAGCAAACGGAATATTCATATTGTCGAAAAAAACAAACAAAATTTGATATCAAATAGGAAGCAAGCTATCATATTTGGTGCCTTTTAGATCTGTTATCACGTGATATAAAAGTATAAACAAACACTAAGCCAATTAGCATCTCGTATCTAGCGTGGTAGTGTTCATAAATCTGCCGCGTGAGCACTCTGACTGCTGAGATAGAACACTGTGTAACGGCTGATAGTTCTATCGCGACAGACTGAAACCTATACGGTAAAGGTAATGTGATAGTTGATATCATGACCACAATATCGCGTCATCTATCAACGTGTAAACGGGGCTTTACCTAAAGGAAAAGTATTGTTTTCACCCAAAAAATTCGACACCTAAATTTCAACATAATTATCCTTTTCGGATGTTTTCGTAAATATTTTAGTGGTTTTCAGCTGAATGTCTGGGCACGTATAACTCCGGTGTTTTTAAACTAGAGTGTTGAAACTTGGTACAAAAATCAGTCCTTAAACATGAAATTGTTACCACCCGGAAAATCATGAACTTGTGACGATTATCCAATTTTGTTGTACTGAACAAAACATGTACGCCTCTTTAAAAGACAAACATTTCCACATAATTCCGTTTTGATACTTGCCGCCTTTAGGAGACATCGACTTTTGAAATTTGAAAATTTAACGCTAAATATTTCGGAACTATTTCGCTGATTGAACTAAAATTCATTCAAATTACACCTTTCTACAAGATAAATAAGTCATCCATATTCCAACTTAATAACTGGACCACAACAACTTAACCACTTGGGAATTATTTGGAAAGGAAAAGTTTCGAGACGCCCCGCGTCCGATTTATTTAGATTGTATAAACAGGAACGGAATTTTAAAAAACTGTATAATTTAGAATAGTTGACAAAATTAAAATTTTTTATTAAAGATACTGCATTCAATTTAAATGTTCTTAATAAAAAATTGGTCCAAGACATCTCAGACAAACTTTCTTATATACGAGTTCATAATTACTTAGCCCAGTTTTTTTTTCATTTATTAGTTTTCGTATGTACATTTTAATCAAAATCGTCGGAACCGCTTTATCAGTGTTTTTGGGGGGTAGCCCCCCAAATTCGGAGCAAAAAATAATTTCCCGGTTTTACCTCGGTGTATGATTTTTCTGAACATATATGCCAAATTTCGTCAAAATCGGCCTAGTAGTTTAGGCTCCAGGCGTTTCCCCTGACGACAGAAAGATATTTTTTAAAAAACACTTTTTTGGACTCAGGGGACCTCATAACGTGTAAATCCATCAAAATATCAAAATCGAATTTTCGCGTCGTCACAATACCTACTTTTTCTAAAATCCTAGTAAAAATTGCTAGGATGTGGAAAATCACTTAAGGTTATGTTTGGGCGATTGAAGGGCTCTTAATGAAAATTAGATATTTTTGCTGCAGAGATATTTAATCTGGAAAACTTGATAATTTTCCAAAACTTTTTTAAGATGAATCAGCATTTTCCAAAAAAACTAATTGGAATTTCAGCTATAAATTTTCAAAAATTCATTATTATTCTATTAAAGGATTTTTCAAAAAGATTTCAAAAGAATTGAGTGGCTATTAAAAATTGTAAATTATCTAGACTTATTCGACATTAAGGATTCCGATTACGACCTTAATAACTGGATAGAATTAGAAAATTTAGAAATTCAGACTGAATTTCTTTAATTTAATCCTACATGGACACACAATTTTGTAGATGTGCGAAAACATATCGAAAACTTGGAAAATTATCTTGCAAGTAACCAAGAAGCACAAAAAAGGTATAACATATCATAACAATACTTACTTTTAACTATAATTATTAAAATTTAATAAAGTTTGTAACATTTTTATATATTAAATAAATATTGTATTTTATCTCTATAATGTATTTATCTTAAAATAAAAAAAATAGGCACTACGTATAAAAACATTAGGTATTGGCACTAAACAAATTGAATTTCAGTTTATTTTAATTTTGGCACTAAATAAATAAAATAATATATAAAATCCTACTTGCTATTCCTGGTCTAGGTCCAACACTTTCCTCTTTTGTAAAGAATAAAATCGACCGATTGAGATTTTAATGGATTTACACGTTTTAAAGTCCCCTGAATCCAAACAATGTGTTTTAGAGAATACCTGGCTGTATTTACGTAAAACTAAGAAATATAATAATAAGCTGAATAAGCAATAAATAATATTAGCCCATAAAAACCAAGCGTTTAACATAAATCCTTTATATTTTTGCATTTTGGTTGTGTAAGGGTAAATATTGGAATTAATTCATTTTTATTTTAAATAATTAGGTAATTAAAAATTAATTAATTAGTAAAATTTATTTAATTAATTAATATGTTTTTGTATTGGTAGGGAGTCGATGTACTAAGTTTCAGCTCGATAATTGGATGACTAGAAGAGGGTTACCACACCATCCAATGATTTTATATACCTACCAAATAATTAATTAAATTTTTATTTTATTTTTTTTACCACTTATTTTTTTAAAAAATTTAATTAATACATTCATTTTTTAAAAGATAATTAATTAAATAAAAAATTAATTAATTAAATTGATTAGATAATTAATTAAATTTATTTAATTACTTAATTTGTTAAAACGTTTTTGTACTGGCAGAGAGTCTATGTACCAAGTTTCAGCTCGATTGGATGACTGGAAGAGGGTTAACTAGCGTTCCTAAAATGTTGTCGACAAATGTAAAGGATATAATAAACAGGTCAAGTGTGTGCTAGTCAGCACACAGCGAGGGTCCGTAGGCCACACTGTATTGTATAGTGTTTAACTGTAAAGTGTGTATGCAGTGTTTTTTTAAAATGCTAAAAAGCTTACTTTGAACTATCCTAAGGGTCTGATATTCTCAAAACACACTCTGATGAAGTATTTTTTTGCCACTGAACCGGACTACAACCATATAGAACCAACATCGAAAAGACCATAATTATAAAAAAAACGTATTTTGTCAATAAAAAATAAAATAATATTTTTTCGTAATTTCCAAAAAGTGGTATCTTTACTTTTGGTCGAAGAATGTTCAGGAATTTTTTGCACTTCACATAAGCGAGATATAAGAGGGGGGGGGGACACGTTTCACACCCACTTCAAACTTGCCTACGCTTGCCCTATCAAAGTTATAACCAAAGAATTATATATTTTTGTAATCAGCTCGACGTACTCTTTCATATGATACCCCCTCACGTTGTCGAAAAAAAAAAAAAAAATTAACCCTTAAGTTTTTTCACCCTAATTTTTTTGAAAAATATTTTTTTTAAGTCGCTATATTTTTAAAATATGAGGGTAGGTACAAGACACATACATGCCAAATTTCAAAGTGATCGGACAAAAGGTGTCGAGCCGTGAGAGCAGGCGACCGGACGGACGGACAGACACACGCAGGAAAATATGAGAGTCTTTTTGCCTACGGACCCTAAAAAAGAGTGAATGGCTTAAAAGTGAAAATGTAACTAAAAATCACAACTCATGAATATTTTTATTACCTGTAAGACCAGGTGATATTGAAACCATGTGTTGTTGATAACAATCCATATATTCACACACATTCAGTCCCTTCCATGAAATAACGAAATTACAACTGTCATATAAACATTCTCCGTAGTTCTAATATAATTTTATTTACACTTTTCTTACTAGTATTTTGTTAATTAACGAGGGCCACAATTTAAAAAAATATTAAGTTTTTGTTTATTTTTGTACGAGTTTAGAGAGTTAATTAGAATAATAATTACACAAATATTAATCTTCCAAATATGGAATCTTTAAAAACTCATGCAAAGATTTTAATCTCACGAATAAATTTCATTTTAGAATAATAACTAAAAATCGATATAATTTTACTCCAGAATATTAATTATTTAAACTTACTAATAATTTGATTTTAATACTTAGATTTGACGTTTATTAGATTAACGACCTGCATTAATAAAAAAAAAAAAATCTCATTAGAATAGAATAGAAATTATAATTTATCTTGATGATTAATAAGGACTAAGGCTAATTGAAAAATACTGACAAAAGAACAATATTCAATAAATTGATAACTAGAAAATTAGATTGAGTATTAATTGAATTTTAAAATATCTGTTAAAATCAAAAACAAATAATAGGGATATTTCCATAAGAATTTAATATAAGAAAAAAAAATCTAGAATATCATTAATAAAAAAGTATTGTCTTTGGTTTTTACAACTTAATAATGATTGACAGTCCCACAACATTACTAAGTGAGAAATAATTAGATTAGTTACAAGAAAATTCTGGCACTTTTGACGAGGAAAAAATAACATCCGACACGGATTATAGCGCGATACCGATAAGAAGCAGAGGCCGTTAGTTTCATTATGTGTTGGAGGAAAAAACAGTTTAAATAATGCAGAGGCAACAAGTGGTATCGCATGGTTACCACAGTGGTCAACAATGGGACAAGGTGGGCGTGGTTTTAAGTAGGAGTGGGGGAGGAGTGAAATGCGTGAGGCGTGCACTACGACACAGCTTGACGACGACCTTCAGACCCTTCTATAAGGAACAATAATGGGAGTAACAACATCGTGTCCCTTCCAAACCCCTTTGTGTCCTTCTACCTCGAACAAGATAGAAAACAAAATAATTGATGACCTCGATATAAATGATAGGATCGATTTTATTTAGCGCGTCGGGGTTGTCTTTTTCTTTTCTCTTTTTAATTTGACAATAGAAAAGCATTTAGGGCGCGTGAGAAGGGCTAAAAGAGGAAAAACCATATCACTTAGTACAAGGTCGAGAAAATGAGCGAAGGGCACGCACACCAACAAGGCACAAATAATACAAACAAGGCTATTGATATCTAATAATAATAATAAAAGATATCATATTTATATTTAACACATATATTATTTCATGATTTTTACTACTGTTAGAAAATGCGAATCCGAGTGAATTAGTCGAATTCATAAAATAAGACAAGGTGTTATAAGACATTAATATAATACCTTCAGACATTACATGAACTGAATTATCATGGTTTATGTGCCTCAATCAGTAACTGATGTTAGAAAAGAGTTGTCCTTATAATAAAATCTATATTAAACAAATATAAATAAACTCTAACATTTTTTGTCCAGTGTAAACTTTAAATAGATAAATTTATTATCTTGCATATATAAGTAATAATTATAGTCGTATGAAAAACAAAATATATATTTATGCACAACGTCACACCTATGTTAAAATTCAGGTGTCAGGGTTTCACAATTTATAACCCAGCGCTTATCTTTTGAGCGTCTGTTCACTATACTGCTTTATTCATATTATAATTTAAAAAAAAAAGTTTATTGCAAAATAAACAATATTTCTTGAATCAATAAATTGCGCAATTATTGAATCAGAAGAAAAAAGAATTAAGTAGTTTTACATTAATTTTAATAACTCACTCATAAAAATAATATTATAATTTTTTCCCTTGAAACATTGATAAATATACTATACTGTTTACATGGAATTTAATAAGCTAGTTAAAATATTTGTACACACACTCACATACAGTCTGGATTTTGAATACATATATATATATATATATATATATATATATATATATATATATATATATATATATATATATATATGTATGTATATCGAAGATTTATATTATTACATGCTTTTACGAGTATTAATATATTATTTATAGAAATGTTCAAATCTAGATTTGAACCATATATAAAGTTATTCAAACTCATTAGCGATGCAAAATAAAGAAATAAAATATATGTATTCATTGGGACAAGATTTTAATTGCAGAGATAGATGTATGTGCGAGTATTAGTATAGTGTTGTACGTTTTTAAGTTTTTTTTGTTTCTATTTTTTTAGTTTAGTACTTGATTTGTATAAAGTCCCTGGAGTTCTGGGTTGTAAAGTAAACCGGGGCATCAAGTGGGCGAAGCGGTTTTTATGGGACTTACCCAGGAGTTTTGCTTGAGGGTTTTTCAAGAGCTCATTCCAGCGTTAGAACTTAAATCGAACCATCGTTCATCATTTCAAACCTTTCAACACTTTTTATCCATTATAAAAAATGTCAAAATATACTGCTATACCAAAATAGAGATATAGAGTAATATGTGTCAAGAATTTTATAAGTATTTTGAAGCAACAACAAAAAAATTGTTCTAAGGGTTGCGGGATATTTTAAATCAATAATATCTTTAATATATTGTATTTAAATATATAATTAATTTATATATATATATATATATATATATATATATATATATATATATATATATATATATATATATATATATATATATATATATATATATATATATATATATATATATATATATATATATATATATATATAGACTTCAATTTAAAATAAAATATAGTTGATTATAACATGGCGCACTCGGTAGGACCCTACCATGTCTAAGTCCACTATGAAGAAAAAGTTGAAAAAAACTAAACTGCTTGAGGATTCAGGCGGCGAAGATGAATCGTCTTTTGAGGCAGTGCGGAAACTACAACGCGAAACGGACAGAGCTCTGGAGGAGATCGAAAATAGGTTCAATTCCCAGTTTGGAGATTTGAAATGTTTAATCCAACAACTAATAGATGGAGGAGCCGCAAACACCAGTCAAGAAGAAGTGAGGTCAAATGACCAACCAAAAGAAGGCTATGATAAAAATTTAAGCATAAAACATAATAATATTATAACTAGTAGAATACCAAAGCATGAAAAGTTAAATGAAAGTGCTTCGCTTAGCCAATTCAAAGACTGGAGGAAAAGCATGGAAAATTACATGCTTCTCGAGGTTCTTGAATTGGAAGATAATGGGCAACTCACTGCTTTTCTTACGGCATTTTTAGACCAATCATTAGTAGACACCATTCATTATATATTAAAAATTGAGAACACCACGTTATTGAGTGGAAAGGAAGTGTTAGCTAAAATAGAAGAACACTAAAAAAAAGCCGCAAAAAATGGAAGAATGAGACGCTGCCATTTCTTGGCATGAAAGCAGGAAGAAGGTGAGTCGTTTTCCAACTTCTACAGGGAAAAAGTAAAATTATTTTATTAAAGAAATTATTTATTGAGGAAAATTTATTGAATACAGAAGCACACCAGACACAGGTGCTGAAGTGGCTGTAGCGGGAGAAGACCTTTAAAAACGTCTGAAGGTTTAAAAGAAAAGCCTTCACCGATGCAAGTTAAGATTAGAGGCAGCCAATTCATCCCAATTAAAAGTAATTGGTTTCATAAATTGCGAGATAAAATATGAGGGAGTGGTTGCAGGAATCAAAATTTATATTTGTGAAGGTGTAAAAGGGCTTCTGCTGGTAGACAGATCGTCGCTAATGAAACTAGGGGTCATCCACCATACATTCCTAAAACCAATGAAAGCAAGACGCGTGACAATGAAGGAAGTGCCTGAAGAACCATGTGAAGAAGAGAAAGGGAATTTAAAAAAAACGGTTATTAAAAGAATTTAGTGATGTCTCCTCACGCGAAGAACTCAGGCCTATGCATGGACCTACCATGCATATTCACCTCAAAACAAACGCGGTGCCATTCGCTATAAGCACGCCAAGGAAGATACCGTTTACATGGAGAAAACAAGTGAAGGATGAATTAGATGCAATGACAAAGGAAGGTATAATTAGACCAGCAGGGGTCACGATGTGCATTTGTAAGTCCAATGGTTTGTGTCCAAAAACAAAACGGAAAAATCAGAGTGTGTGTGGACTTTAAGAAGTTAAATGACCATGTTCAAAGACCAGTTCATCCATTCAAGAGCCCATGCTGTTTCAAACATTCCAGACAAATCAAAATATTTCACTTCATTAGATGCAGCTAGTGGTTATTGGCAACTTGAATTAGATAAAGAAAGCCAAAAATTAACCGCCTTCTTAAACCGTGGGGACGATATACAGTAAAACCTGCTAAAGTGACCACCCGTGTATATTGACCACCTGGTCAATATGACCACTTTTTCATGGCCCCTTCAGAAATTCAATACTTTATGTACATTTTCTTCTGCTTATTGTGACCATCTGCCTATTTTGACCAGTGACCACCTTCTTCTGGTCCCTTGAAGGAAATTTATTTCGGTTAAAGTCACCAAAGTAAAAAAACGATAAGAAAAAAAAAAAATAATAATAATATTTTAAAGTACCTACCTATAATAATTTTGAAACATTTGGTTTTAATTTAATTTCTTAGAACTCATATACTAGATGTTGCAATATGAATAAAACCCACTTTACTTTCTTCCTGTTTTATAAGAAATATTAAGAAGGATTTTAATTCAAAGAAATTAGTAAATGAAATAATTCTTGTTGGTTCTTAGAGTTAACCATAAATAGTACAACATTTCTCTGTATTTTTTTTTTTTCACTTGATCCTCATTTCTTTGGAATAGCTTCTTTTTGTCTGTTAACTGATTTTATTTCTTGTCCAGTTGTTAGTTTGATTTAAAAGAAGAAAGGTGCAACTATTATTAATGTTATTACGTGCATTGTGTATTTTGAGCTGAAATTACCTCGAAAAATTTTTAGATTTTACAATTGCACGTAAGTACATTCAATACATGTTACTACACATGTTTTTTTTCAACTTTTTATAAAAATAAGTCTCACCTCGTTTTGGCCTAAATTTTAAAAAACTAGCTAATCATACTTCAGAGAGGTTTTATTTTTTACTCTAATTACAAATTTTTTTACTCTTTTCTATAAACTTATGTGTGTAACATTATAGAAAAACCAAGAACGAGCGCATTTTTTAAACTTATTTTGGGTACGTTGACCACCTGCCTAAGGTGACCACTTTTGGTCGGTCCCTTCGGTGGTCACCTTATCCAGGTTTTACTGTATATTTCTGAGAGCACCAGTGGGTCTGGTCAGTTCCGGAGATGAGTTTTGTAGACGGGGAGATGAAGCCCTAGAGGGTCATCAAAACATGGAAAAGGTTGTGGATGATATCATGATTTTCGATGATGATTTAAAAAAAAAAACATGTGGAAAGTGATGTCAGCAGTTTTTGCGGAACCAGAGATATCTTATGTAGGTTATATTGTAGGAAGAGACGGTCTCAAGGCGGATCCTAAAAAAATACGGTTTTAAAGAATTTTAAGTCACCTACAAATATCATTGAACTACGTTCATTCAATGGAGTAGTTAACCAGCTTGGACCATTCTCTAACAAAATCAGCACAGCTGCGGGACCATTAAGAGAGCTGTTAAAAAGAAAAATCAATTCATGTGGACCGACATTCAAGAAAATGCATTTAAGAGCGTAAAAATAATTACTTACAAACCCACCGGTGTTAGAGCACTTTGACCCATATAAAGAAACAACATTGTACCCTGATGCCTCACGGTTGTACGGTCTAGGTTACATTCTATTACAAGACACAAGAAAGCAGTGGGGTATCAATAGTGGTACAATGTGTAGCGTTCCACAATTTTATGAACGTCCGAGCTACCTCACCCGGAATAAAAGTAGCTCCCTCAAGCTCAGTGAAGTAGGGGGTGGGTTTTATAAAACAAAAAAAAGGATGAATACATAAGGAAATGGGCGCCACGTTATTTTTTAAACTATAAATGAAACTGACTGGTATTTTCGGGTTAGAGAACGTCCCTGGCATAAAATGAGATTTTGTTTAATTAATTAATTTTTCCAATTTGAGCACAAGCAAAATAATGAAACTTGTGTTCCCTAAAAAAAAGAAGCCAGAGATAGTCTCCAAAATGGTTAAACAAAAAAAGTAAAACAAAATGGATTTCAAAATACTTTTTGGATTTGCCAAGTAATTGTACCGTAAAAAAAATAACATTATTAAAATAGTACATTACGCGTCGAGTGCGGAAACTAGCATTTTGCATGCGAGTGCGGAGTTTGCACCCGAGCGACAGCGAGGGTAGTAAAACCACACGAGCAATGCAAAATGCCGTTTTCGCACGAGTTGCGCGTACCGTACTTTATCTACGATTGTTAAATTTAAAGAATAAATACAGAAAAAAATAAACTTGTTGTATGTAAGTTCGTATCTCTCTCTTGATAAAGATGGCATTAATTCTTGAGTTGTATTTTTCCCGAATAAATTATTTCTGGAGGAGTATTATCCTACACATTTTCGTCAAAGTCACTTGATTCACTCATTGTTATTCACTAAAAACTCGATATAAACAGTTACTTTAATAAAAGAATAGCAAATCAGTTTTGTTAAATGTAAACAAACTCTCTAATCGTGCGTAAACCTGAAGAATTCCACTTCTTTACCGCGCTAGCGTGGTAAAGAAGAGGAATTCTTCAGAACAATGAGACGCGCATGCGCAATGAATACAAGTACGTAAATAATCACTTTCTACGCATCTAAACAGAGATATAATGTTTATATTTCGTATCAATCGTAGATAAAATAATTTTAACTTCTACTTTTTTGTGCTCTCAAATAAAAGAATACAGTTTAATATGCATGTATAAAAAATAAAGTAGTTGAAGCTAACTAATAAATATAACTCCGTAATTTCCTACGGGTGGTCAGAATGTGAAAAAAGCATTAAAAAAAATCTCTGACTCACAAAAAAAAATAATATCCCAAAAACGACGCGGCGTGGATGCAGCGAAGAGAGAGTGGAGAGCGAAGAGTTCTTCCTGGCAGAGGGAACTCAAGGTAGGAAAACGTCCACCGACAAAAAAAAGGCAGCTTGTTCCTTGGTACACTTTCAGTTGAAACGTTTAACGAACAAATCACCAATCACCAGATCTTTAAGTTTAATTGTTCTTATAAGAACTTAATGTAACGAGCAGGGGTTCACAAGATGGCGTCAACCCAAAACCCAACAGCCATCGGCAATAAGTCGCAAGGCACTTTTTTTTCTTTCTTCATTTAATGATGACCTCCACTAACGCCTCATATCCTAATTCGCAAGGCACGGTTGGTCAACCTACGGAAACCTCCGTACCTCGTGACGGGAACCACACTGAATCACCGAGTCCTAACCGTCACCCCACCTCTCCAATCTCTTTAGAAAACAATAAGATGGACTTTACGACATAGTGATATGGCAACAGGAGATATGATATAGAATATACTGCAAATATAATACTCGAAAATATATAAACAATCACATCCACGTGAAGGCGTCCCAACTCGTAGACAGATAAATAGTAAACCAAGCAAGGTGCGTCCATCAAACTATGGTTCATTAAATAAATATAAAAAATACATGTGGTGTCGTGGGACACCCGATAGGAACGAAGTTCCTTACGCTTTTCATTAAATATAAATGATAAAATCGCTGTAATAACTACGTATACATAGTGGAGTTAGAAAAGAGGCAGAATTAAAAGTAACTAACTATTTGTACTAGCGGAGTTAAGGCAAAATTAAATGAAAATCTTTTTATTATCTTTGAAGCGAGCGTCTTTCAATAAATAATGTATTGTATATTGAGAAAAAAGTTAATGATAAATTTATAGTTAAAGCAGATGGTTGTAGAACGAAAAAGAACTGTCCTCCTAGGCCCTTACTCCAATTAAAATATTAAAATAAAAAATATAAATCATTAACTCACAAAAACTTCTGCTTGTATCAGGTTGAAATGTTACATGCTTGTTTCAATTGTACTGTAGGTGATGTATACAAAGTTGCATTTAAATCTTTACGTTAGAGCGTAAGATATCGGTAAAAACGTTGTTTTCTTTATTTTAATCGGTTTTATCTTCATAGTAGTGTCGGTGTTCGTTTTACTAAAAAAAATTATTTATAAAAGTTGTTTGTCTCATTAAATAGATGAAGTTAGAATTTTTTCCCGTCCAAAAATTCCAATTTTAAATTCGAAGCTTACGTTTACGCGAGCGTAGTGCGTGAACGCTTGGGCGGATAACGTTGTCCAACGAACTTGTCCCGTACATTGGTAAAATGAACATGTGTACCTAATTTCAACTAAGTCGGTCAACTTTTACTCCAGTTTATCGCCATCGGTAGATTTCGTGACGGATTTTGCGTGACGGTGATTTTGGTCGTTTTGTTTGGATTCACTCCCGGGCTCCATAAGGAACTTCGTTCCAATAACTAGATGGAATATAGATAGAAATATCATTACCAAATTAATAAATATATATTAAACCAAAGAGATTAGAAAAGGCGAGTTAAGGGTTCTAACACTCAACAATAATAGATTTTAAAAAATAATGTAGACATTTTCTTGATAAAAAAAAAAAAAAATGCTACAAATGTGGCTCAAGATCATCCGAAACAGAAAAGAGGTACGCAATGGTGGAACTCGAACTACTAGGAGTCGGTTGGGCAGTGACAAAGTGTAAGTTGTACCTGATAGGCCAAAAGAGATTAGCTGGCCACACACGAGCGGATTTTTCCAACGGACCACGGACTTTTCCAACGGATTTGGGGAAATCCGCGGACCCGGTATGTGCGTTAGTGGAGAAACAACCGACCGGACCTTGTCGGCGGACATGAGATCCGCGGACCCCGTCCGCCGTTGTCAACACACACGCACGGACCAAAGTTTATTATTTGTACGCGGATTTAGCTCTTTATCATTTTACTATTTCTCACCCAAATAATGTTTCATTCCATATCCGTTCATTTCCATATTCGTTTCATTTCTAATTAAATTCATTTCATCTTTTCAATTAAATTCTACAGTTTAAATTAAATTCTTCAGTTTAAATTAAATTTAAATTAAATTCTTGTTTAAATTAAATTTAAATTTAAATTAAATTCTTCAGTCTCTTTCAGTTTTTAATTCGGTTTTTATTCAGTTTTAATTTTCTCCCTCTGGCATTTATTTATTCCCTATTTATATTTATATATTATAAATATTATATAACATAACATATATATATATATATATATATATATATATATATATATATATATATATATATATATATATATATATATATGTATTTATATATATATATATATTTATATATACACTAAAACTTGCCTAAGCTTGAAGGCCTCGGTTCCAGAAAAAAAAATCCACCTTAGCAGGTTTCCAGCTTATACAGGGTGTTTTACTTAGAAAAAAAAACGTTCCGAGAAAGTTTCTAACTTTGCAAGTTTCCAGTTTACACGTGTTCCAGCTTAGACAAGTTTTACTGTATATATATATATAGGATATATTAAATAATATATATAAATATATTATATACAGTAAAACTTGCCTAAGCTGGAAGGCCTCGGTTCCAGAAAAAAAATCCACCTTAGCAGGTTTCCAGCTTATACAGGGTGTTTTACTTAGAAAAAAAAAACGTTCCGAGAAAGTTTCTAACTTTGCAAGTTTCCAGCTTACACGTGTTCCAGCTTAGACAAGTTTTACTGTATATATATATAGGATATATTAAATAATATATCCTATATGTATATATACTTAGAAAAAAAACGTTCCGAGAAAAAGTTTCTACCTTAGCAGGTTTCCAGCTTACACGTGTTCCAGCTTAGACAAGTTTTACTATATATATATATATATATAGGATATATTAAATAATATATCCTATATGTATATATACTTAGAAAAAAAACATTCCGAGAAAAAGTTTCTACCTTAGCAGGTTTCCAGCTTAGACAAGTTTTACTATATATATATGATGTATAATGTGTATATATATGATATTAAATTATTAGAATTGACCGCACAGTCGTACACAGTGAGACACAGCCGCTAGTATGAGATCCCGGTCCGTCGTCCGTTGAACAGGTCTGTCGAGCATGCTGGACAGACCTGGGTCCGCGGACCAACAAGGAAAAATCCGCGGATTTGCCCCACACACGAGCGAACCGTGTCCGCGGACCGAGTTGACGGACTAGATCCGACGGACGGGGTTTGCACGTTAGTGGGGGAACGACAGACCTGAGATCCGCGGACCGGGTCCGCGGACCAGGTCCGTCAAAAAATCCGCTCGTGTGTGGCCAGCTATTCAGAATTATCACTGACCACAAACCACTCATTCCAATACTCAATGATAAAACGTTAAATAAGGTCGAGAACCCCAGGTTACAGCGGTTAAAAGCAAAGTTAGCAGCGTATAGTTTCCAAGCAGAATGGAAAAATGTCAAAGAAAATTTAATTTCTGATGCCTTATCTCGGGCGCCCGTCGACCAACCAACGAAAGAAGACCTTCTCGCAGAAAAAATAACGCACCAGATAACTGATCAAGTTATCTGATAATGATTATTCATCAGGCATAAAATTGCAGCTGTCAGCGGTACTGAAGAATATAGAAAAAACTCAACAGACCCTCTGCTAGAAAAATTCAAATTGCTCAGGAAGAAGGAGAATATCAACTGTTGAGCCACGCAAGCGTGACACATAGAAACTGTTCAAACATTAGACATTACGTCATTAAGATGTTGGCTCGGCATTACTCCATGTCCTGCATCGTTTCGTCGCGTCCGATTCATCAGGGGCCCGACGATGCCCACCCAACTCTGGTCCTATACTAGATCAAGAAGATCAGTTATAGGGCTTATCAGAGACGAGCGTGCTCTCATGCCGCCATACTTGCTTGGCTAGCAAAACACAACAGCAATTTAATACCGTGTTTGCACACTGCACTGCAATATGCTACACAATTTGTGAGAGGCACCAAGGGATTTGCCACGCAAGCGTGACACATAGGAACTGTTCCAACAATAGAATTTACGTCATTAAGATGTTGGCTCGGCATTACGCCATGTCCTGCATCGTTTCAACAGCAATTTAATACCGTTTTTGCACACTGCTGATAAGCCCTACATCTGATCTTCTTGATCTAGTATAGGTCCTGAGTTGGGTGGGTATCGTCGGGACTTTAATGAGTCGGACGCGACGAAACTATGCAGGACATGGCGTAATGCCGAGCCAACATCTTAATGACGTAAAGTCTAATGTTGACACGCAAGCGTGACACATCCCTTGGTGTCTCTCACAAATTGTATACATGTATATATATATATGTGGTCCGGGTACAAAAAGGTTGGGAAACACTGAGTCTAAAGTACAAATGAAACAGGCATGTAAAATTTTAACCTGATACAAGCAGAAGTTTTTCCGTATTAAAGAGATATATTTTATACTATTTTAATTGGTGTATTTAATTTAAAGTGGTGTATGTCCTAATTTGTTACTTCACCGCTAGAATGCGTTTGAAGAATTGTTCCTAAATGAATTCGCTTAGCGCATGGTCAAACAACAAAACTTTAAACTGCTCTCCTGAAAAATTAACAAAGATGGCGGCCATATGTTGAAGTGATAGTACCTTTAATTTTCGTCTTTAGCTACCATAAGTCTATGTACCAAATTTCAGATCTCTAGGTCCACTTGAAAGCTTAGATAATAGAATGTGAATAAATCCAAGATGGCGGCTATAATTAAATATGGTGGCCATATATCAAAATTAAAATGGCCGCACTTTTCTATTTATTGTACACTCTATCTATGCACCAAATTTCAAATCTCTATATCAATGGGAAGTAGGAGAAACAGTGATCACTCTGTCAGTCACTGTCACTCTGCAGTACCTCTCTTCAGTTTTATATATATTGATATGATAACTAAACCTTTTCTCCACCATAACTAAAATATTAAAATGTAATAATAATAATATAAAAATACTAAAGCTAAAGAGTTATGGTAGAAAAGAAATCAATAGCTTTAAGACGAATCTTCCTTTAGCTTTTAACGAAGTAATGGGCAGAGGAATTCGCGTGGGTTCCGGATCCCGCTAGCAGGTTGTTAGGAATTAACAACTACGGAACTCTTAACAATCCGGAAATCTCATCAGACATTCAAGTCTAACCAAGATATGAACATTAAACATCTTCTGCTTTGAGATATTTTAATTTAAGATTTAGAAATGTTCTCTTTAAAACCATAAG
The DNA here is from genome assembly GCA_951217055.1 of Gerris lacustris. NCBI lineage: Eukaryota > Metazoa > Arthropoda > Insecta > Hemiptera > Gerridae > Gerris > Gerris lacustris. The sequence goes on from OX578280.1 coordinate 28,828,279, forward strand.
TACGGTTAAATTTCACTCAATGAATATTTCTAATCATTCATTTACTTTTTAAAATTATAGGTTAATGTGTAACACGCTAATTATCACTAAGCTGTATTCTCCAATTGACATAAAGCTATCTTCAACTCCCTATAATATTAAGTAATTATTTAGTTTTCTATAATATTAGATATTTAAAATGTACTACACAATTAGGCGCTTCAACATTTTCAGAAGAATTCCTCTGTCTCCTTATTCCCATCATTTATAAGTCTATGGAATTCTTAGTGTTTCCACAATATTTGGTAATTTTTATTCTTCATATTCTTCCTTCAGTCTTGGCATTTCTATAAGGTTAGGTGATATATAAGTAAGTACTCCTGGGTTCTACATCCCTCGAAGGACCTAGGTCCTAGGTCTCCCTTGTAATACTGGCCCGATCTTCAGAGCAATACCTCTATCTTCTTATTCCTATATTTCTTCAGTCTTGACAATTCTTAGCGACTCTATAATATTAGGTAATTCTTATTAATTGATACTAAAATCCTTAAGAAGGTCCTTGGCATTTCTGACAAAACTAGTCCAAAGACCTTCAGACCGATTAGGAAATCTAAGTTCTTATCATTCTTAATTTAATGTCATTTTTGGAGATATTAGGTAATCAAAACATATAATATTCGTTGTTTTGGAACAGATTTGGGTAAATCTCATGTTTGCTTGTTACTTTGTTTGAATGCACCTTTGTTAGTTGTTGGTATGTGTTTTTTTTTATTAGTTTGTTAAAATATTTTTATGTTCGCTTATTACTTTGTTTGAATGCATCTGTTAGTTGTTGGTATGTTTTTAAATATGCTTTTTACTTTGTTTGATAATAATAATAATAATAAATATAGAGGCCCGTGGTTCAAATCCCGGCGCTGGAGTGTATTTTTCTCTGTCTGTTTCCCGTAGTTAATAATAATTATAATTTGATTTAAATTAAAATATAAATATAAATAAATTACACAAATATAATATTTTTTAGTAAACTAATATACTACCAGTTTCGAGTTCCTTATAAGCTCCTTCCATGGAAAAAAATTGTGATTTTGTTGAATGTTGTATGTGTCTTCGTTTGAATGCATCTGTCAGTTGTTGGTATGTGGTATGTTTGTCTGTTTGCTTGTTGCTTTGTTAGTTATTTGTTATGTTTTTCTGTTTATTAGTTGATTAGTATATACTTTTATATTTGCTTGTTATTTTGTTTAAATGCATCTTCGTTAGTCCTTGGTCTTGGTATGGTTTCTTGTTTGCTCGTTCTTTGTCCAGTTTTAATTTTAAGAAATTATAGTCATCGACAATAAAGTTAAGAATAGGATATAAAACATCAAAGTACATATATCTATATGTTTTATAAAAAATACATAAACCATGTATTAGAAAGGATATAAAAAAATTCTATTACCGTAAAAGCAGCCTGCTAGCCTTCCGAAAACAACAAAAATATAACTCAAATGCAAAAAAAAGAAGAAAAACACTCCGTAATTATAAACCTCTTAAAAATTCCACTATATAACTTGATAAAATATGAAACCCATATGCCAAGTAGAAAATTTGGAATTCAAATCAAATTGCATATGTATTTCAAATACAAATAAAACACCTTTTTCAACACCTACGCTTCATCTGATTTAAAAAAAGAATGATTTATGGAGTAAAGCATTTTTAACACAGAGTCAAATTCATACCACTCCTATAAACTTATAGGTATATATTGAAAGTCTGCATTACTGCATAATTATTTACAATACTATACACCTAAATAATAACAATTAAAGTATCTATATGACTTAATGGTAGTTGACATTTCGGTATTATTCAATGTTAGTGAGACAACTCCACACTCCACAATAGTCTGTCTTCTTATACCATAAATATGCATATCTAATTAACTACAGACTGATTAGTTTTCATCCTTCAAAGTTTTAACATTACAACCTCCAAAATATAATGTTAAGTTAAACCATAGCATAATGCAACAATTTCATGTATCTCTAAAGGTACGCTTCATTTCGTAGCAGATTCAAAAGCTGAAGTCAAGAGCGACGAATTGAACTGTGTTGTTACAACGGGGTGGTCGCAGTAGAAGCAGGGCAACTGGTTGTAGACGGAGAGTTCGGATTCAGAAATTTGGCCGGGATTATGACTTTATGAGTTTCCTATTCCCTTTGCTAACTCAATAAACAGGACGTTGTGTGGTTAGGTAATAATCTTTTTCTTGGTTATAAACAACAATTTCTTAGCAATTCATGTTTGCTCTAGTTCGCTATTTATTTTTTAATATCATATCATGGATAGAAAATGAATAAGAATCGCTAAAGGGTTTCTGAATCGTCCAATATGGGACAAATACTTGCAGTGGTTATATAGAGAACAGTCCTACTCCCTACTTACCCGGCCTCAGTTTAAAATATTATAAAATGTACCACTTCACTCCGCAAAAACTTCTGCTTGTATGGGGTTAAAATTTTACATGCCTCTTTCAATTTTACTTTAGACTATGTGCTTGAAGTTTTATTAAAATAGTTACGTTAGAACGTAAGATATCGGTAAAAACGTTGTTTTCTCTATTTTATACGTTTAGGTCCACTTTAATAAATGTAGCGATATTTATCACTTCATAGCGGTGTCGGTGTTGGTTTTACTAAAACAATTTATTTAAAAAAGTTGTTTGTTTCATAGAATAGATGAAGTTAGAATGTTTTCCCGACCTAAAATTCCAATTTTACAATTGAAGCTTACGTTTACGCAAGCGTTGCGCGCGAACGCTTGGGCGGATAAAGTTGTCCAACGAACATGTCCTGGATAATGGTAAAATGAACAAGTGTCCAAATTTCAACTTAATCGGCCATCTTTTACTCAAGTTATCATCATCGATAGATTTTGTGACGGTGTGCTTGTGACGGTCGTTTCTTTTTCGGATTTAATCCCGGGCTCCAGACGCTGTAACGTGCCATAAGATAAGGAACTTAGTTCCAAAAACCATACCATTCATTACACTTTTGACTGTAAATTTTATGTACAGTCTTTAGTCAATCACATAATTATAATTAACCTTTCATAGAGATCTTACAATCTGAGAAGGAAAAACTCAGCGGATAAAAACCTAAGATATAGTACAAGGAATTTAGTTTGAATTTTCCGCAAGAAAATTGATGAAAATAAATATACGAGTAAATTGCTATAAAGGGGCCTAGGTAGCTCATCATTGAAATTGAGGATGAAGGCCCGAGATAAGTGCAAGCAGATGTGAGGGGGAAAAGCCGCCGAGCTACTGAATCTAGATACATTTTTGAATCTCATTTACGAATCGCGTTTGCGAATCAGATTCCTAGTGTGAATGAGTCCGTAGGTTAATTTAAGTGAAAGTTCAGAGGAAGATTATTTGGTGGAATCAAAATTGAGTGTGAAAACATACAAGGTTTACAACCTATTGTAGATACTTCTTCAAACACTTTTGCCGAGGGTGATGTGTCCGTCCGTCCGTCGTTCTTTGGTTCATAGGGCCTAAACCGTTTAAGCTAAGGAGCTGAAATTTAAAACACTAGTGCAACTTTTTGACCCAACCACAGGAAAAATATACAGAAGTTAAAAAAAAAATATGTGCATTCGCAAGTACTAACTCTCCTCTCAGAGAACAAAAAATTATTAAGAAGATAATGCAGATATAATGATCTGTCCCCAGGGACAACTGGTATTTTAAGGGGGGATTTTTATTGTCCCCTAAGAAAATAATTTGTCAATTGGCTGTGAAAAGCAATACAGCATAAGCACCAAAATATATAGGTATTTTTGTATCTGTATCTATAACCGTTTGTATGCTAAACAAAAGAATGCATACGGCAAACTGCCAAGCTGCAAGAAGATTGTATTGTTATTTCTATTTTCTTATTTGACTTCTGTTTGATACATAGAATCTTTTAAAATATTAATATATTCAAACTATAAAATGTTTATTTCTTCTTCCTGTATCTATAAACACAATATTAAGTTATTACTGAATGAGGGGGCGACCATTAGACACCTCTACTCGATGTGATTATCAGTGTGAAATATATCTGACCTTTCTGGGATTCGAGCCTTCACCAGATGTCGGAGTTTGAACTTTGATTAGAGGCGAGATGCAAATAAGCTAAATCAGCTACGCCATTTCACAATACTTATTTACTTACTAGCTAGCCCTTTATTATAACTTACTTGTAATAAACAACTTCACTTGTTTTCATAAATAGCTATTTATTTATTGGATCAATGGATCAATTCCATTGTATGTATACATTTCTACGTATGTATTCGATTTTCTATTTAAACTTAAGAATTCTATGTTCTTTTGCCGGCGATGGCGTTTTGCTGAAACCATAGCTAGTGTTTCTCAGAACAAATCAAATTCTACGCTATGAACTTTATTGATAAATAAAATTCTAACTTGCGGGGATAACCTTTATAAGAATTACCTCAATGCCAAAAATAAAAATAAATAACCCTTGTTGACTTATACATAACGAACCTTTAGGCCCATATAGCAATGGGCTTTATTTTATATTTAGAAAAAATAGTAAAATTAAGTAAATTAGTTTGTATAAGTTATTATATCTATTTAAAGATCAACAAATCAAAACATATTTATTTTTATTGGAAAAAATGCGGTCGCTTTAGCTAAGCAATAAAAAATAATTTCGATGTGCGTCGTCGGGACACTGCTCGATTATACAAATGTTAATAAAACATTTACTGTAATTATTACTTTTTTTTAAAAAAACATGTTTAAATTATTTTTACCTAAATGCAGCATATTAGCTAAGAATTAAACTGAAATAGCTCAATTTGTTTTATTGTTTTTTTTTTTTTTTTTTTTTTTTTTTTTTTTTTTTTTTTTTTTTTTTTTTTTTTTTAAAAGGTTCAAATCCTAGTACATAAAAATGAATAACAGGGTGGATTGTAGGCTTACAAATAAGGCTTTCTAAATAAATAATAGGAATAACAATTATATTTAATTCTACCTAGTATTTTATAAAGCTCCAACTAAATAAGTATTGAAATTATTAGTTTAATAAAAAAGGAGATTAAGATAATTAGTTAAAAGCCGGTGATAAAATCTAATGTGACACGAACCATAATCCTGTCTATATAATCAACTCGCTGATAAACAACGAAGCGATATTATAAAGTCGAGATTCTCATTTACTTTTAGCCCTGGATTGTCTCAAAGGAATGAAATAAACTAACTTACAAGTCAGTAACGACATTCCAAGACCAGTTTTCGAATATTTTTTCACTTCTAATCTAAATATTCACAAATGGTCTTTTACAAAAAACAATTTGCATAAACTTTAATAAGAAATAAAAGGCCACAAGTTTCCTAATGGAATTAAAAGTATAAAAAAAAAAGAAGAAATACATTTTTTAAAAAAGAAGACAAACGTCGTTTAAAAAAAGAAATCAAATAAAAGAAGTGGAAGAAATACAATCTAGCCTGGGTTGGATTTGAACCCTTGCCATGTCCTTATATGGAGTCTGTGAGACTGTTTCATTCATGGAGAGATACCCACGCAGTGGTGCCCACTGAATGAAGCTTGCCTGGCCGCTGGAGGAACACTTCCATTCACAAGCCGGACTCTGAGGAGTTGGCGAACCCACTGTCTGCTCTCTGCTACACTGGTTTCCTTGTGAAGAGACTTACTGTCCAATACAGTCTTAGTCCTTGGATCTGGCCCACACAATACGCCACTCACTGTTTTTCCTTGTCGCCTTTTTACCTAAATCCTCTTTCTTTCCTATACTTCCTTCTTTTTTTTTTTATTTCTTTTTCTTTTCTTGATTTGAAAGAGAAAGGAACCAATATTATATCAATCAAGAAGCAATATTAAGCAGAAGATTTTCTTTACATAATCTAACTATACTGCTTGGAATATAAAGAAATTTTTAGACGGTACAACTAAAAAAAACACATCAATAAAAATATTGCGGTAGGCCACCGCCATACAAAAATAATATCTTGTGCTGCTTATTTTTAACATATCTATTCCACTCGTATATAATCGTAATAGCAATCCAGGATAAGTAATTTGTTTCTGGAATATAAAGATTTTATGGAACTTCCTTTTCGCGAATAAAAATAGATTTATTGCATTATATGTACCAAGATGTAGAGATTATAGCACTGCACCAGGAACATTTCTCGGAATAACCCTTAGTCCATTAATAACCCTTGTTTTCTTTTAACACTTTTAAGTAAGTCTTAACTACAACTCTAAACCTCTTAAGACCCTTCACCCGCTACCCCCGTCTCTTAGTTTTATGTTATTAACAGATGAAATATGAAATATAATTTTATGTTTTTAACAGTTAAAGTTTATGTCTGTAAATTAAGAGAAACCTACCCTAAAACGGGATGTATATGAATGTCTGTCGCCACCGGTCCGACTTCATAGGCGCAAAACTAGCCGAACGAAATTGATTAAAAAAAAATATATATAGGTATATTTAGTAGAACCAGAGTTATTTTAAGTAGAACCAACTTTATATAAAAAACAACAATGTGGGTTATAGTGTTTTAAATCAAAACAAAAATTATTTGTAAACTACTATTTTATATCACTTGCTTTATTTACCTTTGTACAGTTATAATCTTAATTTGTATACTGTTTACCTTTTTCATGGGTTTTAGGATTCTGTACGAAGTACGAGAAGAAACCTTATATAACGGCTCTGTCTGTCAGTCCGTTGGCATGTTTCAATTCCTAAACTACTAGGATTCAATTCAAAAATAGCTATGAACATGAAATTCAGCACATAGGTGCATCTCGGCATTTGTGACAACTGTGCACCTGAGTTTTCACACTTAATATTTCCAAGATGGCGGCGACTAAAAAAAGGTTTTTAGTCACCATGACATGTTATACATCAATTTAAAGGCCTTGAAGTATAGAAAAAGAATATGCAACTATTAAAATTTTACACTTAATAATTTTAACTTACTCATTCAGAAACCGGCGATATCGCCTCACGTGCTTACGTGAAGCGCGCCTTACTTGTTTTCTTTTAACATAGTTAATTCTGAACTAATATAATTGTATTTACTTCGTGTTTTTTGTTGTTTTTTTTTACTTTTATACAATGAAACACCAAAAGCGTAGTTTTTTGGAACGAAGTTATCTTCGCAAATTACAGCCCCGTGAGTCCAGGAGTAAATCCGAGAAAAACGACCGGTAACGAAATCGACTGTCACAAAACCAACCGTCACGAAATCGACCGATGATGATAACTTAAGTAAAATTTGACCGATTTAGTTGAAATTTAGTATACAAGTTCATTTTACCAATGCCCAAGACGAGTTCGTAGGACAACGTTAAACAACACTCACGTAAAAGTAAGCTTGTAATGTAAAATTGGAATTTTAGGACTGGGTAAAATTCTAACTTCATCTATTCAATGAGACAAATAACTTTTTTCAATATAATTTTTTATTAAAACCAATAGCGTTACCGCTATGAAGTGTTACAGATCGCTAAAACTATTAAAGAGGACCTAAACGTTTAAAATAGAAAAAAACATTTTTGCCGATATCTAACGTTCTAACGTAACGATTTTAAACTTCATATACATCGTCTAATGTACAAATGAAACTGGCATGTAAAATTTCATCTTAATACAGGCAGATTTTTTTGTGTAGTGAAGTGATAGATACATTTTATAATTGTTGAAAAGGAGACGTGTAGAACGTGTATTAAGTGGGTGGAATAGTAAGAATGCAGGGTAGCTCCCCCACTACTAGACCCTCTATTACAATCATACTCTTTAACTATCAACTCGTCATGATTGTCTATTTTTTCAATATTCAATACATATTTATTTTATATCATTATTGTGTATACTTATAAATCATTATAAATTAAATAAATAAAAAATTAAAAAAGCTGCTCTTTTAATTGTGCCTTAACTCCGCTTAGTACAAGTAGTTAGCATAGAATATCTTTTAATTTTGTCTCTATCCTAACTCCAACGTGTATACATAGTTAGCATCTTATATAATAGTGTGATTTTAAAATTAATATTTAATGAAAAGCATAAGGAATGGAATTTCGTTCTACCGGGTGTCTCGCGACACCAAACTTTTTATTAATCAATTAATCATGGATAATGAAATGGAGGATTTTTTTGCAAGTAATAAATGCCTCGTAACTGCAAGATAATGCCGTAATTCACAGGATATTTTATTTTTAATAATAGAATTAGAATTATGTATAATATATCCTCATTCTTTTCTATGAAGACTTTGGGAACGAAACTATTAAGGCATTTAATCGCTTGGCCTATCCATGCGATATGTAATAGGAAACCTAGCTACTGATTCCTAGCATGAGCTCCGTGCTGCTTCACTTTCAGTAGTGATACACATTTCTAAGTTATAAAAAAATCAGAATTCAACACAAGAATTATTAATAAGATCCTGATCTTAAAGATCGCACCTAGACTGTAATGTTGGATTCTAAAGATAATAATTAATAATTTTATTTATATCCTGAATTAAAAGTAACAGAGTTACATAATTTATGGAATTGATTAAAAATAGGCATTTGTTGCACACAGTGAAAATGAAAAGACAACAGCAATTGAGTTGGGAGTTGGGATGAGAAAGTTACGTTTCTTTAATTAATAATTACAAGTATAGCGGATGAACAAGTTGTATTTATTCCCTTATTAAATTAAGGAAGCATTAATATGGTATCTTACAGTGGCTAAATAGAAACCTGGGCTGCACAAATTACCAGTGATATAGATATATCAAGTAAAAAGGTGAAACTTGTTATTGACATTGTATAGTGATAGTCAATTTATAGGGGTTTTAAACAGAAGGCTCTTATTGCACAAAAGTGACAAAATTGGACATTGTATGTGTTTTGGAGTTTTCACGGGTGAGATGAGATGAGAATGTGGTACGTATTGTTTTTGTTATTTGTTTTTTTTTTGTTTCACTGTCTTAATAAATTAAGAAAGTCGTATATTTAATCAAGGGGTGACACAAATTATACGAAAGTTACACACAAAGTAATAATGATGCAGGTGAGTTATAAAAATTTTCAATCGTAAATTTTAGCTCATCATTTATGGGAGTGACAAGAATAGGCCTTAAAACTTTTTAAAAAAAGTAAAAGACAGAAGATAAAATGAAATTGTGTTACTCGAAATTTTATTTTTTATTCCTTTATTAAGCTCAAGGAAGATTAATACGATATCCACAATTTATAATAAATAAGACATTAAATGCGCAATTCACAGTGTTATAGATGAATATAGTAAAATAAGGAAAGACAACTTGTTTCTACCCTATTCTGTTACAGCGATGACTGTATTATTTATAGGAGTGCACAAACGTGACACGTGACATAGAATCAGACATAATATCTATTAGTGAGTTTTAAAAGGAGAGACGAGAAAAAGGGGTGTGTTTTCCTCTCAGAATACCCTGTGATATTTTAAAATTTAAAAGGAATAGATTTCTTCTTCTTCTTTCCCAATTAAATTAAATAAGTTATCAATTTCTTTTTTAAGAACTAAAATTATTGGAAAAACTAAAAAAAGAAACTAAAATTATTCAAAATTGCACAATTAGTTATAATGTTATAAATAAAATGTGAGATATACATTTTAACCATATTTTGTCCAGAAATAGTACAGAATAGTAATAGTGATATAGCGTATCCAAGGAAGCAAGATAAAGTGATAAAGACATCTTTTTGTAGCAGTAAAGTTTTGTTCTAAATATAATCTAAGAATTCTTATTATCCTTATTTAGTAGCAGAGGTGATATATTATTTCTAAGAGTTTTTCTAAAACGCCTTAACTGTATTAAGTGTAAAGGAAGAAGCAGCTTCGAAAAGATGTATGATTTCCTCTTATTATAAAGGGTGAGTGAGATTATATGTCATATCATTTATTCAAGGAAGTAATAATATAATATATAAGATTGCATGCCATGGATTGCATAAATTACAGTGACATAAATAAGTAATAAAGTTTTAAAGAAAATGGGAGATGTAAATTTTAGCCTTATTTGGTCAAGGGAGTGATACAGAATAGTGATACTGATATAGCATATCCAAAAGAGGCAAGATACAGTGATAAAGACATCTTTTTGTAACTGTAATGTTTTGTTTCAAATATAATCTAAGATTTCCTTATAATCCTTTCTTAGAAGTAGTGATATGTAGTATTTTTAAAAGTGTTCTAAAAAGTGTTAAAAATAAGAAGCAGCTGCATAAAGATGTGAATTATTTCCTCTTTTTATAACGGGTGAGTGACATGTTAAGTCATACCCTTATGTACTCAAAGAATAAATAATATAATATATAAGATTGACTAAAATAGGCTATGAAATGCACAAACTACAGTGATATAGATAAGTAAAGTTTATAAGAAAAAGTGAGATACATATTGTAATCATATTTGGTCAAGGGAGTGATACAGAATAGTGATAGTGATTGAGCATATCCAAAAGAGGCAAGATACATTGATATAGATAGACATCATCTAATAACTGTAATGTTTTGTTCTAAAATAATCCAAGATTTCCTTATTATCCTTATTTAGTAGCAGTGGTGATATATTACAAGAGTGTTCTAAAAAGCCTTAGCTTGAAGTGAGAAAGTAAGAAGCAGCTGCGTATAAAGAAGTGAATGATTTCCTCTTGTTTATAACGGGTGAGTGACATGATATGTCATACCCTTATTTGGTCAAGGAAGTAATAATACGACATCTAAGATTGACTAAAATAGGTCATGGATTGCACAAATTACAGTGAAATAGAAATACCTGTTTTGATAATGTAAGATAACTTATTATAACCTTATTGTCACGAAGGTGATCTAAAAATTCTAGGATTCTCAAAAAAAATATATGCCTCTACTGCACAAAGTGACATAGAAAAACACATCTGTTTGAGAGTAATCACAGATATTCCTTTTCCTCTCTTATTAAACATCGGAAACAATAGTTAAGGAAGTCATACATTTCATCCAAAAGTGACTAAAATAATACGAAATTTAAAGTGACATAGAAATGGATTGAAAGTATTAAAGGAAATGAGAGGTATACTTATTAATCTTATTTGATCGAGGAAGTGATACAGTGGTGGTTATAATAGTGATTAAAATATGACATAGTTGCAAAAAGATGAGAGTGACAGAACTGTGTTTACTAAATTCTAAAACAGTGAGATATAATATCCTTTTTTTTACCTTATTTGGTGTAGGAAGTGATACAGAATATCAAATAGTAACTAAAATTAAACAGAGTTGCACAAAGTTATAGCGACAAAGATAACTAAATAGAAAGTGATATATTTAATTTTTAACCTTATTTAGTCATAAAAGTGATATATGATTTCTTAGAGTGATCAAAAATAGGCTTTGAAAGCACAAAAGTGACATATATTTTTACATATATATTAGAGGAGTTCTCACGGGTGAGGTGAGACAGTGGGTTTGTTTTCCTCTTATTATAGCGGGCGGTGAGTGAGACGGACATTAAAGCGAGTGATAGTGAAGCGGGCCAGGAGTGGCTTGTTTAAATTTAGCCATAGCTAGAAGATGAGACGGCCCCCATATAGGGGCTCAATATCTTATTTCTTACTGGGGCCGGCGAGCACGACCAGCCCCCCGGCTTCTAGCATAGCTTGTCTTACCGTTCTATAGCACGCAACGCTAGATTCGCTCCGCTATACTTACCGTATTACCGTAACGCTAAATTCGGTCAATTACTGTAAATATGTCGTCTTCATACACCAGTACGTCTAATTAAGCATTTACGGAAGTTTATTTCTTAATCAAAAAATTACCAAAAAAATTAAATAAATAAATTTTTAACTGTAAACAAATTAATATTTCATTCATTCATTTAAACTTTTTTGATATAATTCATACTCAGCATTTACTAAAGATTAAAAATTAATTCAATTTTAAAAAATCCTATACATACATACTTTGATAGATAAGTGAAGAAAAAATAATAAAAAATTATTGTACTTATAATTCAATTTAAAAAAACAAAAAAACTAATAATACAACTAATTTGAAACTAAGTGTGATATTTTGATTTCATTCAAAATAAAAGTTATATAAATAAATTATAGGTCGACAAATTATAAATATATCTAAATTAAATTTTAAATTTGTTTACAAAATAAATTGCCTGGACAATTAAAAAATTTGAAAAGAAAGGAGACATACAAGAGTGATCGTTATCAAACAGTCAATTTGATAAGATAGAAGTGTCGCAGATTCCTTCAACTTCAAAGATTAACATTAAAAACAATGTAAGTAAATTTTATTTTATTTAATTTGTAAACATATTTTTACATAATTATAGCAAAATAATTAATTCAGCCAAAAAGATCTCTCATCACAACTTAAGAAATTATTATTATAAACTACTTAACTATTTAAATTATTATTTCATTTAGCTTTATTAATAATAAAGAATTGTGATAAGTATAAGAAATAATTTCAAGATAAAAAAAACTTTTTATATACTACGTTTTTAAATTTTCTGTTAAATCGTATGTAATGTTGATAATATAATTGCTATATAATATATAATGTTAGTGAAAAAAAAATAGTTCCGAATGTATTTACTTCAATAAATGACAACCATCTAGAGAGCTGATCAAACCTATAAAAGGACAAATCTTTGTACAACGGATCTCCCCAATACCAAATCTGCAGCGTGCTATCAATATATTTGAAATAATATAATCGATATTTCCTTTTTCGCTGTCATTCAATGTTTATCACAAATTTGAGACCCGTCAAAATGAAGATTGCGTAAATATGGGACATGGCAAAACAAATAAAATAACTTGCGGATTTTTTTCGAACTAACTTTCCGTACAGCAAAATTTGCTGAAAACCAATTAAATTCTGCTGAAAGATGGCTAAAAGTATTAAAATAATGCATTGTCATCGTGTTCTGAGCTATGCTAAAAGTTTCAAATGTCTAGCTATTCGGGAAGTTAGTTAGAAATCGATTGCCAGATTTGTACCGGACAAAGAAACAAACAAACAAACAAGAAAGCAAGCTAATAAAAACGTAGTAATAAAATAAAAGGGTAGTATAGATAAAAAGAAACTCCTACTAAACATTTCCATATTCAAGTAGATAATTACTTGATCTAGTGTTCTCTATTTGTTCATTGTATCGGGTATTCTTGGTTTCATTTAATTATTATTAAACATTTTATCAATATTTAACAGAAAAATAATTCTTCCCCGGCGGGGAATCGAACCCGACTGAAATTATAACTTCCCTGACAGTTTATAGTTATTTTCTCAGGAACTAGATTTTTCCCCGGAAAACGAGTCATATTTAAATGGACTACATTTTAGATTATTTTAATCAAAATCGTTCGCCCTGCACCTTTGCACAGACGAAAGACACTAATTTATGTAAAACCACTTTTTGGTGTCAGGGGATCTCAAATATGTTAATCCATCAAAATCAAATTTTCTTTCCATCACAATATTTCCTCTCCACATGTCCTATGGATGTGAGAAAGTAAAAAGAAAGAAGGGACGTAAAAAGATATTATTCAAACCATTTTTATTTTAAAGACCTTCAAACAAAATAATTTTTGATTTAATAAATCAATTCAATGCGTTTTTTACTTTATGTGGAGACTTTTTTTTTATATAAGTATACATTTTTTTGTGATATTGAGGTAGATGGGACTGATTTTTGTTTTTCTAGAGTTCATGTACTGATTATATACCACAAATTCTTTTCTTTATTGACTTTTATTTCTTCTACCACCTCTCCTACTATGTATACCCATTTTGCGAATTATGGATTATATGCTTCTTAATAGAGGAAATACTTCTGAAAAGCGGACAAAATTTGATTCCTTACAGGTGGTCACTATTGAGAAGTTTAATTGTATATTTATTATTGATTATCTAAAATCACTAAGAAGTTTAACTGATTTCAGTTTTTTATTTAATAGGTTTAATTGGCGAACTGGTTAGCTTCTTTTTATATTTAACAATAGCAGATTGTGGGCTTAAAAAGGATAACAAGTCTTGAGAAGGAAAAAGCTACAGGCTGTTATTAATCATTCAACAAAAACCTTTTACTTCGTTCAATGCGGTTCTTAAAGACCTATCGACTTAGAAAGAGAGGGGGGAACTCGGGACTTAATTCATTCCATTAAGAAACAAAGAGTAAGTTGAAGAGTTTGCGCTTGACTTGACAGGTTTAAGCGAAGCTACTTAGTTCTTAGCCGACTCGAGGTGTAGCATCAAAGCTCAAGCTGTCCAAACTCCTAATGACTTAACACAGCCACTGAATGGGATCCTAATCACAACACCTAAACTTCATTCATTACTTTTTCCACTCCCAAAACACCCCCTCTCATTCATTTGTCATATTTAAAAGGATTCGTTCTTTTTCAGATTCGTTAGAAAACGTTTAACTAAATGCAACTTTCTGACATGAATGAATAAAACTACTTTAAAAATTGTCTCATTTTTTTTTTTTTTAACAACTATTGTTCTTTGTTTAAAAAACTTCTATATTTAGAAGAAACCATTTCCTCCTTGGAATTAGCTTGAGAACGATTCTTTAGTTTTAATTATAAACTTTTTTAATTTGTTTCAGCATTAGCATTAAAGAAATAAAGAAACATGCTCACATATATCATTTATTCATCACGTATTGAACAATACTTTTTTTTATGAGCTGTAAATATCCTACTTCCGTTTTTATTACCGTCCTTTAGTACAGACTAATTATTTTTTGGATTTGTATGCCCGAACTACAACAGGTAAAAAAAACAACACCTGTTAGATCATTTCGGATTCTAAATTGTCAGCCTCTTTACATATAAATCAGTTATTATTGCATCATTATTGTGGAAAATATTCCGTCTCACATCTAACTTAGATCGAATGAAGGTTACAGCTATTTCGACGTTGGTTTCAGGGAAAGCGTCTTAAGTCTGACAGTAGGTATAGAATAGAATAGAATAGAATAGAAACACATTTTTATTTCAATATAAAATTAAAAGATTCATAACTGTATGTATAAGTATAAATGTGAACAACTTTGGTGAATTGACACCGTTAAGTGGGTTGGCAAACCTTACAAAAATATAATACAGATTTCCTCATTCTAACTAATAGATAATACAGATAATTAAAATTGTTAATCAATATTTACATTAACAAGTAGTAAATTTAAGAAAAATATTTTTAGTTACAATTTATTTATTTATTTTTCTTTCTTTTTTATCAAAATTAAGAAGTAGAAAAATATTTTTAGTTACACATTGGTATCAATATAAGTAAGAAAATTATAATGTTACTTATATTTTTATAATCAAAATTAAGAAGCAGAGAAATTAGGAAGAGATATTCTCTGTTACAGATTGGTAGCATATAGGTAAGAAAATTATAATGCTACTTATTAGGTATTATTATTTATTTATTTTTTTTTATTTATTTATTTATTTTTTTTTTTTTTATTTATTTTTTTTTTTTTATTTATTTATTTATTTTTTATTTTTATTTATTTTTTATTTTATTTTTTATTTATGTATTTTTTTTTTACAAACTATTAACTAACTTATCAACTATTTATTTAATTGTCATCATTTAATTAATTATAATTTTGTCTATATAATAAATAATGTGTAGAGAAATACAGAAAAGGGATGAGAACAAAGGTAAAATAAAAAATAATAACTTCTTAACATGCAAAAACTTTTAACTTATTCCCAATTCCATTCTTGTACTAACGAGTACCTGTATCTCCAAGCTACCCTTGCAAAATTTACTAGGCTTTTCCATTGGTTACCATTAAGTAATTGGATAAAATCCTCATAATTATACTCTCTAACCCCTAAATGAGCTATCCTGAATTCCTTCAAGACACAACATTTAGCTATAAAGTGATAAGTGTCCTCTATGTCTCTACTATTACATAAAGGACATAATCTTTGATTACCAACTCTCCATGCTTTATTATTTAGGTACAAAAGACCTCCACGTATCTTGCAGACCCATGAGACTTCTGTAGGTGTTAAGTTTTTATTTTTTATGTAATTATCTTTTAGTTCCTCAGGTTTGATTAAAGATTTAAAATGACAGTGAAAATTGGACTTACCACTTTCCTCTATATACTTTATAGAGTCGCTCCTATCAACTTCTCTTACTATTTGTTCTAACTGGGGTTTCAATTTTTTAGAATTAAGCCATTCTAGGGAAATGTTATAACTTTTGGCTAGTTGATTCCATTCTTTTGCCCAGCTAATACCTTTGTTTATTATTTCATAAGCTGATATTTTGGTCAACCTATTATCTGGGTGCTCTCCTAACACTTTGAGTAGATAATTTTTTTGCAGATTGAGTGTATATGAGTGCAAGGAAGTACAACCAGTCTCTAGGTAAATAACATATGAAGGTGAATTTTCTGGTAAAAAAAGAGCTTTTTTAATAAAATATCTGTTAAATCTTTCTAAGCACTCATATTTGTGGCTACCCCATACCTGACCAGCATAACATGTTATTGATCTACACACAGCATTGAAAATTATTTTTTTATTTTCAAAGGTTATTTTATTATTACTTACCATTTTATGCCAGATAACATTCAGTGCATATTTTGCTGTTTGGATTTTTTCTTGTAAATGATGAGTCATAGAAAGGTTATAAGAGATGGTCACCCCCAGATATTTATATTTGTTTACATTTTCAATTTTCTTCCCTTGATACCAGAAGTTTTCCTTCACTTTATTCCTTCCACCCTTCTTAAATATAATTACCTTAGTCTTGCTGAGGTTAACAGTTAAGCCCCATTTAGAGCAGTATTCCTCAAGAGCTCTGACAGTAGGTATACATTGTCCTACATTTTGTTTCCTTCGATAAACCCAAAATTTACCAAAAGGTTAAAAGCCAAAGAGCTTGACCAGAGAGCGAGGGTAGAAGGAGCAAAGTGAATAAAAAAGTGGTCGACTTTTTAATTCCACTCGTTGAATAAATCTAATAATTCTTTCTCTAAAAATTACAACAACAAATTTGCAATGAAGTTAAACAAGTAAAGGTAGTAAACAATTACACAGTCATCGTCAGTGTACTGGTATACGATCAACTGACGATCACTAACGTTAACTATGTAGTCGAAACCGGTGTGTATTTTATGTATGTTATTTATGGTTTATGACAATATACTGATTGAATGAACTTATAATACTTATTTGTTTTTTTACTGCCTTTACTTTTTATCTTTATAATGAATAAATGCCATAAAATTTCAATCAATACAACTGCAGCAAATTCGCTGCAAACTGATTAAAGACTCGAAATGGTTATAATTTTGTTGGATCTCTCTTTTTAAAAAAGATAACAGCCTCATTGAAAATATTTAATTCTTTTAGGAAAACTATTATAATTTTAAATCTGTTTATTAGGGTTAAGCTACTTGTACTTCTTTCATTGGGTGAGATATATACTTTATATTTAGACTCATTCATTGGCTCTCATTCTTACAATTATCAAAACAATTTATGAGAGTGATAAGCTCTCAGGTGACACAATACAATGTTTGATAACAATACAATAGTTTAGAATATATTTCCACTAGGAAGCACCACTTGTCTATAAAGCTTAAGCCCTCATCTTTTGAGACAATGCTATGCACTGCGCTCCCTCCACCCCCACCCCTCTCTCTTCTAAGTTCTTTGCAGTCAGCAACGAAGGTCACCTTTATGTGGGGATTTTATTACTTTTCCTCACTACCAATAGTAGGAAAAGTATTGTTTTATTTTATTTTCAAAAATATTCTATACAAATCATTAGTTTTCTTGTTGTCCCTATTTTATCAATACTAATATGTTGGGTCGATTGAGGTGTATTAAAAACGAAGATCACTGCGTAAAGGCTATTTTGCCCCCCTCCGGGGCGTAATCAGGCCTAATCATATAGGAAGATTGGTTCACATTATATTATATTATTCAACTGAGTTGGACTTGTCATAATTCTTAAAAATATATAAATAGATAGTTGCCATCGGACATCACCAACATTTAATTTAAAACTTAAAACTAATAAAATTAACAATCACAGTCAAAACACTTAAAAACTTGAAGTAACCATGGGGGGGGGGGGGGTTAAGAACTAATATTTATAATATTTTTTAATTTTTTTTTAATGTCAAGTTTACATGTTAAATGTGAAGTTTACATTAAACTTTATTCTCACAAAATTTACGACGGATGCACAATTCCTTAAAAACTGTTTTAATTTTCTTTTTTTTTACACAGAAAACCCATACCTTTTTTTTTTTTTTTTGATATGTTAAAAAAAATAGAAGGGAGACACGAAAACTGCAATTCTTAAGTACACAGAGCTCAAAGATGAATTGGTACAAAGTCGATATCAAATATATATTTGGCGTAATTTTTCTTTAATTTAACACCCACATTTTCTTTTTTAAAAAAAAGCTAAACCCTTAAACTTCAACCCCTAGTGATAGAGGGATGATTGTTTGGAGCTACACTATAATTTTTCTATGTTTGGGTCATTAAACATAACACAATTGCAAAGTTTCAAATAGTTATGTTGGGTACTTTTGGAGATCAAGCGCATTACAGACAAACGCATGAATATATAAGGGTCTTCATTTTGCCTACGGACCCTAATAATATGACTAAGAGAAACAGTCCTTTCAAAATCTATAAAATATTACTTATAACAAATAATTCATACAAAATTACCTTCGACCTGTTTAAACTCATTTATTGATTTTTTTCTTCAGTAGCAAACTCACTTTTGCTATCATAGCTTTCTTGAATATCATTAATTGTATATTTAGTTATAACAGTGATTACTTGAAACCGATCCTCAAAAGGAAAGGTCATCACGAATATTAACAAAGGGTCAAGAGTAAATACAAGTAGCAAAAAGAATCTAAAACAAGAAAAACAAAAACTTTTCACTTCGTTATCGATTGTTTTTTTTATGATTATGACAGTAAATAAGAAATAAAAAAAAAAAAACAAGGTATTGTAAAAGAGACCTTGTCCTTTGGATGCATTTGTCCACGCGAATACTTTCTTTCCTATCAACCCCTAATAGAAAGAAAATAAATAAATAAAACTCAAATATTGATTTTTAATAGGAATATAAATAAATATTGTAACAGGGACATAAAACATATTTTTGTTTTCAGTTCAATATAATAGAGAGTAATGAAAATAAAAATGATTTAGAATCAAATATCACGATTTATACAAGATAGGTAACTTTTTTTTCGGTGTTTATGTTATGCAAAAACAAAAACATTATTTCATTATTTAGTTGCTAAGTGAATGTTTGCATGTTAGGTGTGAAGGTTTTGCTATAAATGTTAAAGCAATGGGCATCCGCAGTCTACTACTAATAATATAATAGTAAAGCCTTGATTATTCCTTCCTAATTATACAATTATAATATAAGTTACAAATTTGTATAAAAAATAAAAATTATTAAGTCCGAGGTATAATTTTAATAATTATGATTTACAATTTGACTAATTATAACATTTAATATTTTCGGGCCACTGCTAGATAAAGGGGACACACACCTATAAAAAACCATAGTCACACAATATGTACACACAAACTGTATAAATCTATATAATCATGACAAACATATCATACATAAAGGTGCGATTAGACGATCCAATCTGGTCTCCTTAACTCGGGACCCACGCCAGCTGAAGCCGAAACCCTGGTCACGTTTTGACGGCAGGGAACGGACCACCGAATCGCCCCCTTAAACTAGAGTTTATTTAACGGAACTGTGTCGCACTTTTACACCAGTTTTTGGCTGGAAACTGGACCCACAATACACGTCGGCTTTTGTGCGGTTAAGGCATTTTTAAATTTCTTAGTACATGGCCCCAACAATGATGACCAACTTTTCTGTCCTGTGTAGCACTAGTCTAGGTCCCACCAGTGTCTTCCACTATACCATCCTTCATCGTCGTGATCAGGCTCCCTTTCCTGCATTCTTGTCTATGTCCCACCAGTATCGTCCACTATATCATCCCTCTATCGTCCTGGTCGGTCTTCCTCTCCTGTGTTCTTGTCTAGGTCCCACCAGTGTCTTCCACTATATCATCCTTCATCGTCGTGATCAGGCTCCCTTTCCTGCATTCTTGTCTATGTCCCACCAGTATCGTCCACTATATCATCCCTCTATCGTCCTGGTCGGTCTTCCTCTCCTGTGTTCTTGTCTAGGTCCCACCAGTGTCTTCCGCTATACCATCCTTCATCGTCCTGAGCGGGCTTCCTTTCCTGCATTCTTGTCAAGGTCCCACCAGCGTCTTACACTATATCATCCCTATATCGTCCTGATCGGGCTTCCTCTCTCCGAGGAAAAATTGTTGCTCTTGTTGGCTATCTATCTTTGTCGGATCTTGCTACATGTCATGCATGTTCTTGTAATTTAACAGCGTCCCTTACATTCTCTTTCTAATTCCAAAATTTCCTTATTTATTTTCTTCACTCCAAGCATAGTTTCCTCCAGAACCCTATTACACACTTGCTACACAATGAATTATTTTATAACTAACTTAATTTAATCTAATATAATTAAAATACTATTTTTAATATAATTTCAACTTGAATTTATTTTAATTAATATTCTACTCCAATCGATAAAAGAAAAAACAATAAATTAAAATCAACAAAACATAAAAATTGATAACACATCAGTCACATAATTGTTTCTCTTTTCGTTAAATATTAATAAGTTAATTAACAAAATCATTAGAGGTAAAATATCAACATGGCGTGCATTGTGGAAATAAATCGTTTCCAAATGGCGAAGTGGCGTTTAGAATGCTTCAATTTTAATAACCTCCACACACCTTTTTCATTAAAAAGGTAAATATTTGTAATAAAACAAAATAATAGTTTAAAATCAATTTGAAGTATATAATTTTTTAATTTTAATTTTTTAATGCCATTTAAAATTGTTGCCGATATGCTGATGGCTGCGCTATTTATCAAATAAAATTCCTTTGCAACCTTATAAAAAAAACTTCTGAATTTTTTATTAAAAGCCTTTAAATTATTGCAATTGTTAAAAAGTAAAAAAAAAAAAATATATTATTTTCAATAATTGCAATTTAATCATGTACTTCAATAAATTAGAAAGATTATATATTTATATCTTGATCTAGATTTATATATTATCAGAAGAAGTATTGATAATATTAATATCATTGTAATACATATAAACAAAATAATTGTATAAATTAAAATTATTTGAATAAAAGATTAAAAGATGAGATCAAGAACTTCAAAAGAAAAAGATTACGACTGGAAGAAATGGATAAAGAAGAGGCTAGCATTTGTATCAAATTAATTAAGACCATTCGTCCGATAGAGAAAAAAATAAACCAACAGTATCAAAACACATTAGACATTTTTACTTATGGCAGAAGATGTAGAGCAACTATCAAGCGATTAGGAAATTTCGACTTATGAAAAAAACAAAAATATAGAAACTATCAAAGTACTAGCAATTTTCGACTTATGACAGAACAACCAGAGACACAATATCAAAGTATGTATACAAGGAAATTTCGACTTATGGAAGAAAAAATAGAGAAACTATCAAAGTACTAGAAAATTTCGACGTCAAACGAACAATCCCAAATGTCTTGGACAATCCCATTCACTGGGCCCATCCAAACTCGAACAAAACTTTCATACATTGTAATAATGAATTTAAATCCCAAAATATAAAATTAAAATAATTTACATTAAACATTTTATAAAATGTTTCTCCAGCTGACGAACACTTCTAATACAAACAAACAAATAAAAATGTTTAATAATAAGAAGGGGTAGTATATATAGACCGGTTTCGATTCCAGCAAGCAGTTTGTACATTAAATATCTTGGAATTTATAGCGACCGTGATAGCGACTTATGGTTAAATTAGAAATTGAATTGACAACATTTTAACATTTTTTAAGTAAATTGAAAAGACTCACCCAGTTAAATGCCTTTTTAATTTGCAGTTGGGCTGCCATCGTAATCGCAGCCGTAGCCCAGTCATCAGTAACTCAAAAAATAACTCCATGAAACAACTCCTCCTCAGCTGGTTCGCCTGGAATAAAAGATAAAATCACAATTTTAGGCAAATGTCTCAATTATTCTTTGTAAATCAGTTCAGCTATTATAACAATAGTATTACATAAATTGCGATAATAACTGTGCATATAGGGTATATGAAGGTTTATAATTGTATCAGATCAACAATCCTAGTTATAAATTTATGAAAAAAAATGAATGTAAATGCAAAAGAGGTTAAGTAGTAAAATACTGTCCCTCCACAATAGCTTTTATTGAGATGAAGGAGGCTTTCAACTGCATCAAGAGGTCGTCATCCAGCTTTAGAAAGTTGAAATCAGGTGGAATTAGGAGTCAGTGTAAATAGCTGGATAACGCTAAGTTGTCTAATTCACAGCTCTGTTCAGCCATATCCGCTAACTCCTAGTCCAATCGACTCCATCTCCCCCGGCCCTGATGATGAGGTTGAAAGCCGGTTACGCTTTAATAAAAGCTATTGTGGAATGACAGTATTTCACTATATAAGCAGTCTGGAATAATTCAACTCAAAAATAAAATATAGTGCATGATCTGAGCAAATTATAAAAGCTCTAATATTAAATTAATTGTTATAATAGGGTTCATTGTACACAGTTGAGAATATACAATCCTTTTTAGTAATAAAAAACCACAATAGGATCAAAATTTTAAATTTAGTTTTTAGTTCTACAACCCCACATTATGGTTATCAGTTAAAATACGATCCTTTTAAAATATTATGATTATCCTAGATTGGAATGGCAACATTTAAAATTTCAAAATTATGTCCAACCAAAAAAATTAATAAGAAATGTCACATAATTTAACTTTTTTTAGTCATAATTTAACATTTTATGGCCATCCTTGATGGGATATACATCATTGCTTTAGTACCAATAATTTTAATAATAATTATTAATAATCATAATAATTTAATATGTAACATTTAATAGTTAGCTTGAAAAAACCAACATTTAATTTATGATTGACCACTAAATTATAAATTAACAGGACACGATGTACCAAAAAGTCATCTTATTGCGTAGGCTTCCGCGGTTGATGTCGTCATTTAAGTCTAGGTCTTCCGGTGGTGACCGCGACATGTTCGATGTGTATTCCGACGATTAGCCTCTTATATATATGCTTGAGGCATCATTACGGTTGAACATGTTGTTACATGTTACAGGGGGCTACATATTGTCCCTCGCTCATAACTTAGGACAACATGTACAATATACAACCCTGAAGATACCTCCAGCATTGGAGGCGAAACGTCGGAAGACCTATAGAACTTAATATGGAGGTCATTTAACATGGTGAAATAATTCTTTTGTTTTTGTTTTGTTGCTTTTTTCTTTTAATTATTATTATAACAGGACAAGAAAAAAGTAATGGTACTGACACTTTTTATCTAGGTTTTACAATAGGCCCATTGTTCATAATGTATAAAGCTAACTTATTATCTTGAAGATCACCTAACAGGTAATCATAAAAAAAACTAACAATAATAATGAGTTATTTCATTAGGTACTAATGTGGTTTAATGGCAAACTATTAAATCTAAGATCATCGCAGATCCTACATGTTAAATTTATTCTGAATGTTAATTTTATTACCTGTATATATTCATTTTATTACCTGAATGTTTTAATTTAAAGAAGGTTTTTATTTTGTCCACTCAGAACCATTATGTTATAGATGGAGTTTATATTTATAACATATGCAAGTTAAAAGTTAAGTATATCCACTTGCATGAGTTTAAAGATAACATTGATATAATTGCACTATAAATAATGGAATAAAAGGTCAGATTGTGTTTAGTTTTTTGTCTTCAGTGTAATACCTTTTTATCTGTAATTTAAATAAAAATAAGTTTTAAATTGAACCGAAATAAGTATTGAGTAATTTAATTGTAATTTATATTTATAAAGTGACACAATATTTTGTATACAGACGTGACACGTTAGGTGTAAGGATAATAAATACGTAATGAAGATATTTATTAAGGCTCTCACAGATAGTGGTCGAGTGGAACCAGTTGTGTCCTTATATGGAGAATACAGACCGACAGACAAATAACTACCTTAAATTCTTTAACAATGATATCAACCTCTTGGATTCATGCAAAAGAAAATACCCTTTTGGTATTCAATGCCTATAGAATTGACCAGGAAAGTTAAACTTCAGAATATACAATTACTACAGTTAATTTAAGTACCAAAAAAGTCTTTCAGAAACAGGTATAACAGCTGCCTATAGTCACACTTTATGTCAAATTGTATAAAGTTTTAGAAAATAAACAAATAAAAACAAGAATAATTAAAAAACTAAGCATTTGTAACGGTCAGGGGTAATTTCTTTTCGACTTACCATAACTAAATCATCATAGATGTTTTCTTCAGAGTAGTTAGAAACTATAAAAATTGAATTACACCAGATAACTAAACAAAGGCTACGTTAGTGAAGTCCAAAATCGAATAACTACATAAATGTCTCTATACACATTTTATTCCCAACCAAACATCCAAAATATTAAATCTTTAAGTCCATACTCACTAAATCTTGATATTGTGTGTTATCAAACAAGTCTTCTACGTCTTGCACAACATTATCATCCATATTTTTATTTAAACTTCAAAAACCTAATTAACAAATGTATCAAAATAATAACAGAAAACTATTAAATTATCTTTTTTTGATAGATGAAAGATTTAAAGCAATAGAAGTTGTAAAAATCGAAGTGATGACTCGAAAGTTTGAGTAAGTGAAGTGTAATGACTCGAAAGTTAAAACAAAACAATCAGTGTTGCCACTTTTCTTACTAACAGCTGTTTTTTATCTCAATTTTTATCGATTTTTTAAAAAAAAAATCACTGTAAAATAATAATATTAGGTTTATTATTATAATTTTTAAAGGTATTTTCAAAAAACATATAAATATATAGCAGAATATTACGATTAAATATACAAAAATGAGCAATGTCGGAGAGTTCATAACCTGAGATGTAGTAACTTTTTCTTAAAAATTGGCAGCCTGTTTGTTATTTTGCTGACGCTTTGACTTTTTGCTGAAACTTTGATATTTTGCTGCGTGTTTTTTTGACTTGTTAAAAAAGAATCAAGAAAAATGACATTTTGCAGATTGAAAACAGTACAACAATGCCTAATTTTGCTGCTGTGAGTAGATAAAAATAATTAATACTCAATTAATTCATCATAATAATAGGAGAACATACTGGCAACACTGTCTTTAAGGCTAATTGACTGTACTGTACCTTATTATAACTTCTTTCTTGTCTTATTTTTCCCTTTTTGTTAAACTAAATGACTGTTACAAAAGTAATTTTAACCTCTTTTTACACAGCCTCTTTACTTATATTATACGAGTAGTGTGTACTGTCTTTATTTCCTCTATAAAAGTAAGTAAATCGGTAAATACTCCGATTTTGATCGGAGGGCAGGGATCTGTCGTGGCAGGAACCTGTCGTTCGATTTGGAGAAGCAGGGGTCTGATCTTTATCCTTTCTTCTTTTATACTTCACAAATAAAGAGAAAGTATTGCGATGGCGCAAAGATTCGATTTTGATGGATTTACACGTTTTAAGGTATCCTGTGTCCAGAAAATATCAGTCTGTTCAGAAGCCTGCAGCCTAAACTACTGGGCCGATTTTGACGAAATTTGGCATATACGTGTTCACAAAATCATATTCCGAGGCGAAATCGCAAAAATAATTGTAGCTTAAAATTTGGGAGCGCTACCCCCCAAAAACGTGGAAAAAAATTATCTCAAAAAAGGCTCCGACGATATTGATTAAAAAATTCTAAAATGAAGTCCGCATTTAATTACGAGTCTAACAATATAAGCCGTTTTCCCGGGAAAAATCAAGTTCCACAGCAAATAGCTTTAAACGCTGACAGAGAGAGGCCGGGTTCGATTCCCCGCTGAGGAGAAGTTATTTATATGATAAATTTTGATATAATGTACAATAATAATTAAATGTACCTTCGAAAACTAATAAATGGAAAACACTAGACTAATTAATTATGAACTCGTATATAAGAAAGAGTTGTTCTGAGTTGTCTCGGACCGAATTTTTAATGAAGATTTGAATAAACCATTTGACAATGATTGCCATAAATTTCAACTTACTTAAATTTTTAAAAGTAAACCAATCCATCTAAATACACTCGAAGATTGATTTCAGATGTTAATGTATGATAATCTGTCAAGACCTCAATAAAATATAGGTAAAGACGCGTGGGCATACGCGTGTCCTCTCAAGATGATTATATGCTTTGAGCGACCTCAAACTTCAAATTGTGATGAATTGATTCAGAATTTTATTTTCAAATCAAATTATCAAAGCCTACAATACAACCCATAAAAACGCCTCGAGTGTATATCGGACACGATACTAATATTAATAATATTCTTAACCATTGTTATTTGACTTTTATCTTTTTTCAGTCGACATTATATTTTAATGTAGCATTTGAGAAAGACCAGAGGAATAACAGAAACCTTTACGCTAAGTATTAAAATGACAACACTTTTTGTAAATGTCTTAACGAAAGTTCACCTTTAATCAAAAATTGTTTTTGATATATCAACCAATCTATACAAATTTAGTTAAAGGGCAAATAATGTTTAGAAACGAACGAAACATATTTTATATATTTTGACAAACATAATTATAACTTGATAGATACATAGATAACTATTTTAAGGTCTATTCTATATTACTTATGAATTTGACTGACGGTTTTGATGTTCAAGCTGATTTTTTTAAGTGAGACATTGCTAATTGCAAAAAGGGCACATTTCCATTTTTTATTAAAAGTGAGTTATGATCCTATTCATAAAAAAAAAAAAACGTTGGTGAACACCCGTTTATATGTAAAAAGAACCCATGTCCCATACTAGTGTGACCGTAAACTATTTACGAGATATATGTCCTTTTTACATATAAACGTGTGTTTACTAACCTTTTTTTATGGAAAGTATCATAACTCAATTTTGAGTTACGAGTCTAACAATATAAGCCGTTTTCCCGGGAAAAATCAAGTTCCACAGCAAATAGCTTTAAACGCTGACAGAGAGAGGCCGGGTTCGATAATAAAAAAAAAAAATGGACATGCGTAAAGTAGCTGATGCCTTCTTACTGTGTAATGACCTTATATTATGTTGTTTAGAAAAGATAAAAAGTGAAGTAAATACTTTCCTATCTTAGATTGCGTTTCTAAAATTTAAATTATTAGCTAATCTCTAAAATAGTTTAGGTTAACTAATCCCCAATAACACTATCTTAAAAGGTTTCGAGCTGATATACTTAAAAAACCTCTGCTTTCTAAGACAATGGAAAGTTAATGTATGTAATAATAAGTAATAAATTATATATATAACTGCTAGTAACAATCTATAGGCGAGACAGTTTTAAGTAGGCGGAATGCATGTCACATGAAAAATAAAATATCAGATCTAAATCCATGCTGTTCTCATTGTGAATGAATTCAGCTTCATTCATTGCTATTCATTCATTCATTGCCACGGTTAATGAATAAATGATTCGCACATTCACTTTTTTCCTTATAGGCAAACTAAACTGCTTTTCATTATTTAAATGTTTAAAAACTATACATAGAAATGACATTTCGTACAGAAATGACATTTAATACATTTGACATTTGGGGAATCACCAGAAATATCATATTCTAATACATATCAACGCGAACAAGATAAAACAATATTTGTGACAGGTTGATTGAATATAGAGTATAGAGTGTAAAAGCCCTAAGGGTTCATATTCATTATGATATCAAGCACTTAACAAAGAACCGGCCAACCTCTCGGTCGACCGGCCGTTTGTTGTGGTTAGTGTCATGGCGGCTAGAAATAATTTTTGTTTCCGAACGGCACGGTTGAAGGCAGCGGTCGACCGAAAAGGTTATAAACAAAGAGAGGTTACAAATTTAAATTCGTTTTTGTTTGGTGAGAGGTAGAAGTGAAGCTGTGATGATTCCTCAAGTGAATAAACTATGCAGCGGCACCCCTTTAGGTTAAATCGGTATAATATAGCTATCATCCCTTTCCTTTTTCCTTTTACTAAAAACTCAGATTACACGACGTTCAGCAGCATCTTCCTCCTGAAACCTTGAACTTCACTGTTTACATCGATAATATCAATTCTTCTGTGTACAAATGATACATTTATAATCTCTTAAATGTATAAAATATGCAAACGGACAGTTTAACAAATGTATATAATCTCTCATGAATGAATCAAGCAAAATTATGCCACCAAGCGATCCTCGACCGCACAGTCTCCTTCAACTCAGGCAGGGGTTCTATTTTAGATTGTCTAAAATAACAACTATATCGGTATCCATAAAATGTTGAAAACTAGGATTGGTAACAAAGTAAATAATTATTAGGACAAAAGTAGGTCTATAATGACCTGTGGTACAAAGGAATATCACACTTTTCATCTTTCAGTTTTGATATATTGTTATTATTAGTCAAAAAAATTACCCACCAAATTCATTTCAATTTTAAAATAAAAAAGGTGAATAACAATAAAAGAGTGCCGAAAAAGGTCCATGTTTCACAAAAACTAAATATTAATAAAGAATTTTAAAAATTAGCAAAAAAAGACGACAATGTATTCAATGTTTAATAAAAACGTATTCAAATGTTTACAAAATAACAATGACTTTCGCCAAAAACAAAAAGGTAACATGATGGTTACTAACCGGACTCACCGTATTTCGATTTCGGTCGAAGCGGTCGACCGCTAAAACGACCGGAGCTATACGAACGCGGTCGGTTGTTTAGGTTGGTGTTTCCGGACACACCGGTTACTTCTCGGTCGACCTGGTTAGTGTTTCCGAACGCACCCATAGAAAGATAACAACAATTAAGGCTAGAGACAAGTTGACTAAACAGAACAGTTACTGAGAGGAGTTGACAGAACATTTGTAACCAAAGTCCTGATTATTTATCTTCTGTCGAGATATAAAGGTCTAATTGAAGAACTATTACTTATATAACTAGTCAAAGCGACAAAAAAAAAACATAAACAAGTTATTACATTACAATCATATTTGAACGAACGTAATGAGTTTTTCATTTCAGAGACTTGGTATTTTAAAACTTTACTTGTAAAAGAGAATGTAACTATTTTTTCCGGCATTTTGAAAACAAATATTGCACGACGAAATTCTGCACACAGGTGCGTCTCAGCAATTGTGACAACTGCCTAATTTTTAAAAAATTTCACACTTAATATTTTCAAAACAATATTTTACAAAAAAATGTTTTAATCAGCACGACTTGTTATAAATTGTTTTAAAGGTCTTTAAGAGTAGGAAAAGAAAAATAACTATATTTTTATAGCATTTTGTAATCAAATATGACCGAAACTAGAGTATTAAAATAAAAAGTTTGAGGTTATATAATGCATGCTGCACATAATTTTAAAACTCTTGATGAATAGTATAAATATTATCAAATAATTTTTAAAATGGCTGCCACACATGACCGAAACACACAGAATCAAGATTTTTAAGTCATATATGTTATGTTGTATATCAAATTAAAGGTCTTATTGAATAAATCACAAACAAAAATATTTAGGTAGTATCAAACTAACTATTGCAACAATAGAATATGTAAAGTAAAGAAATCTAATAAATAAGATGCAGGAATAATAAAGAGGCAGATAAAAAAAAAGGAAACCGACAATAGCAATAAATAACGATAAATTAGACATTTATCCTATAGATCAATAATAAAGTCAAATATAATTAATTTATTTTAAAAGTTACAACAACAAAGGATTAGAAGCGAATTCGAAAGAGGTAAAAAAGGTCGCGAGACTTATGCAAGAAGTTCCCGTAGGCGGCCGAGGTGCAGCGCTCCTATCTTGCCTCTACACATGCGCAGTGCGTTTCATGTTGGTTAAGTGTTAAGAACAAAGTTAAAAAGGCTAACATTGAATTTTCAAACTTTATTTATCAAATAAACAAACATACCTACATAAGATTTCATTTAATGTTTACATTTTACATTCAAAGTTAAAATTATAAATAGCCCACACACATTGGACAAGTAATTCTCAAAGTTTTAACGCTTAGTTTTAAAGCCTTTATTTAACATAAAAAACCAACTAATTCAACCGTGAAAAAAGGGCAAGTTCCAGACCCCTTCCCAAAATGTCAGCATATCAAAGTATTGATATCTACATTAGCAAAGTCTGCTCTTTATTTAGTCCATAACCTAACTTCCCCGCCTCTTCTTTCATGAGTAACACAGCTCTTTTATTTGTATTGCTTAACACTTGGCCAATCTCTTAATGAGACAAAACGAAATTTGCCGCAATAGAGATATCACTATCACCACTTTGATAGTCTGACTTTTTTGGGAGGAGTCTGGAACTTTTACTTTTCTTCTGAGTACTCT
The DNA here is from genome assembly GCA_951217055.1 of Gerris lacustris. NCBI lineage: Eukaryota > Metazoa > Arthropoda > Insecta > Hemiptera > Gerridae > Gerris > Gerris lacustris. The sequence goes on from OX578280.1 coordinate 28,858,887, forward strand.
CCTTCCCATCACCCACATAACTCCTGTCAGTATGGTACTGATGCCATATGCGTCATTCAGATATTATATATGATATCAAATATCAAGTAAAGATACACTGACATGCTTGCTGGAACTTGCGCACAGCCATGCGCTCAGATAATTACGGTACAAATTGGTACAAAACTAGATGTACCAAATTTAAAAAAATAACAGCCAAAAAATACAAAAAGAGGTCTTTCAAATGATAAGCAATACAATTACACTTTTAAAAAAGCGGTCACTTGTCACGGCGCTCGGGAAAAAGTTTACTCTCATATTCTCAGCAAATAAGACGAATTTATAAAACAATAAATACAACAGTAAAATCGGTATATAATTGCTGGGATCAAAATTCAAACATTAAAAATATTAACCAAATCAAGTTCCAACTAACTTACGACCGATGGAGGTACGAAAACAATCATAGAATAAAACTTGAAGATCTTTCAAAATCAGTAGCTGTTTGTGAAATCAGTTTTCCGATACGACTTATAAAAAATAAATTTAAAGTAAATTTACTAAAAAAAACTTAAATTTCATTTGAGGGGGTACAAATGAAATTTTTAACTTTTTGGAGTTCTCCCGTCCGGAAGTGACATAATTTTGATTATGAGAGATGAGTGAGTGAGTTAGTCAGTCAGTAACAAAACTGCAAACTTGAAAACTCTCCTCTTTTAAAAAGGCTGAAATTTTTCTTTTTACAGTACCCTATAAGCTACTTAATTTTAATCTATTTATTTTAAAAGCCCATCTTAAGCGTAAGCAGATAAGGGTGAGAAAAACCGGTAAATTGGTTCAAGCAAAGATACACTGGCATGCTCAGATATAAAATTGTGATTATTATTGTTGTGAGAGAGTAAAAACAATAACATATAATATAAGTAACATATAACTATCAAGGTAAACTACATGCTGCTTTCTCAAGAAGGATACTTACGAAGAATTTGTATCAAAATAAAATATTTGAGAACGATGAGACAAGAATGGATTGCTAACTAATATATGATCGTATGAATTAGTGCTAACAATAATGATCTGAGAACAGTTTTTTTAATCAAATGATTTCCTTTTAATGCCTACAAAAAAGTAAGAAAGCATGTCTATAACATAATGGGCACATACAAAGAATACTCAGAAATCATACTTTAAGGCGCATTGCAAGAAGCGGACACCCAGCGGACGAAACTTTTATTAAATAGCTGTTTAAGGCACCCGAAGAACATCCATGGGCTTTTAAAATCAGATGTCTAGTATACTTGATATACTGAAGTAAACAAAAGGAGGACTCACGAGACTTAAGTCTTTTGAGTCATAGAAAAAAATCTATCAGGTTTCTATAAATCTCAACAAAACACTTCCGCTTTAAATAATGATGGAGAAATCCTTTAATAAAGTAACTCCATGCCATATCCGAAGGCATTCGCGAAAAAAAAATCCCAATTTTAGAACCGGATTTGATAATGCTTTAAAAAACGGAAAAAATAATATAATGGTAAAAACAACACATTTGCATAGCTATAGTTTTCGAAAAAAATCTCAATTCGATTAAGGATGGAAAAAAGTTACACCTACGGGCATTTTTGTTGTCCCAAAAAAAATTCTGTTCCTTGTCAGACTGTGCGTTTTGCCCACGCTTTGTCCACATTAAGTAAATAGGTTGTCCTTTTTTTTAAAAAAAAATAAATTCAGCTAAATGAACCCATGTTTGTATTTTTTATATTATTATTAATCTCATGTTTTTAAGCTAGGTCTCGAATTTGTCCTACCTCAAGAGGAAATAAATTAAATAAAAAAAACCAAACATTTGGACTTTTAGTTTCAATAATATATAGCTACATGGAACAAATCTAACTTTGACTAATTTCTTAGTCCTTATTATTTTAACTAATACATCTTATAATAATATAAATCTTTGGAAACAAGTACAAGTACGTCTAAAAGTACATAATTAAATAGGTACATTTATTTTAAAATGAAACACAATTCTAATTAATGGCCTACAAGATATAATAATTATGATAGCGTAGAATTAAAATGAATTCACTTAATCTTTAATTGGAAGTTACGATATATGTCTCACTATTGAATATAAAGGTCACTATCAAATAAAAAAAAAAAATGTTATTTATAAAATCAAAGTAGAACGATTTATTTATTTTTTTTTTTTAATATAAAATAATTATTATTTTGTTGATTAGTTATTTGTAAGAAGTTTACTAGCATATGCGAGAAAAGAACAAATAAAAACTATTGACACTTCATCCAATAGACCCTATCTGAAATCCCCTCAAGAATAAATTTACACATTTTCATTAAATAATATACCTATAAGGAAACATTGAGAAAACTTCCAAGCACTTATTTTTAGAACTTATATTTAAAAGGAAATTAAATACCCCCTGAATTGTAGGCTCCTCCCCCAATCAAAGAAACAAATCCTGGATGCGCCAGCGCCACTTATGTTAGGACAGGACCTTTCAATGATGACTGCATCTTAGTACGTTTTAGGCCATTCGTCTCACCACAAAACCATACGCGTTAACTTCTCTCTGTTAATTTAATTGTACATCCTTAAAAATGTTTTGAACATTGATGGCGAAAAGTGGTCACCATCGCAGAAGACCTTGCATTTTAACAGTGGCAACTATAGTCCCGCGTAGGCATGCAAAGCTGCTCAAATGTTTTAACAAATATAATGGTTTACGAATAGTCAATTTGACATGTTTAATGTAGGGCACCACAATTCAAAGTGGTGTTAATTTCACGCGTTAATAAAAAAATATAAAAGAAAAATCATATGAACCTTAATGAATATAAAGACCAAAAAGGAATACTTTTGAGCTACTGTTGTCCAACTACCGTTGGTAATCTGTCCTGAGCATTTAATTATTACAGGGTTACAAGTTGATATCTCTTTATTTCCATTTATATAAATTAGAAAGGGTGTAAGTAAGCGTCAAATTTTAACAGATAAAGTGAAAACACTAGTTAGATTTAAATCAGCTCACTATAAAAGATTCAAATAAAAAAAAGCAAGAAGGCATTTCAAAAAGGGGTGTGCGTTGGACATGCAATTAGAGAGAATAAGGATTCAATTTATTTCCTAACAAAGGCTTTTTACTTAATAAAGGTAAAACAAGGTAGGGGGGACACTTGTTCAGCCACTGATTGAGCTCGGGGGGCCAGTGTCCCCTCCCCCTGACCAGATCTGGATGTCAGAGGCGTTCTGTGGGCGGGATCAGCGGTCCAGAGGGGGAGCCGTACCCCCAGTCAGTGGTAACTTCCTTAACGATCTGGCAACATGTACCCGCGATCCATCCAGATCTTATCGATAAACTAGACACGTGCAGTCCATTATCAATTTATTACCAGATCTAACTACAGAGACTAAAACAAAACATTGAATGTACTACATATTTGCAAGTATTGTTTAGAACAAAAGTTATACTTGGTTCAAAACAATAACAATAAAAAAAACAACTTGATAACTTTAAGTTCATAATCTTTGTCATTATAAATGATTAAGGATCGTATTTATGTTGAATTAATTCAGAATCTGTTTGCTCTTGGTATTATTAATGAGAATTTTATTAAATATCGGTAGTTGAAAGTTCGCTTGTTATAAACTGAGTGAGAGTAATAAAGTTTCAAAATTCAGACTACAGGAGTACCGCCGGCCATATTCAGCGAGCATGAATCGCAGGACATGGAACATGGATCGAATTTCCAATCAGGTCCATTCCAGGTAATAAATCAATACCGTAATAAAGCTAATTACTAGTTACTTTCAGCTCTATCTCCATAATTATATATAAAAAAAGTTGAAGCTAAAATCATTATTAAGTCAGGTAGAATTATCCACTTATTTTCTAATTGATCGAAATAATAAAACCTTGCATAGTAAGCAAACATAATAGATTATAGAAAACAATATAGATTCTACTCGAGATTATTCAAAGGTATGCATAGAAGAAGAAAATATACAACGAATTAAGAAAGGCTCTAGAGCTTAAGAAACAACAAATTCTGTGATAATTATCACACTTAATGGTTTTAATCGATTTACTACAAAGAGTTTGCATCTCTCAGCTGCATAAAATAGGTATTCAAAAGAATGTGCATCACATGCTCTAATTGCGTCTGTCGGGGCGTTAACATGGCGGCAGGCGTTTCTCGTCAAGTATGTTTTGATCCTAGACTCCAGAATGTCAGCTGGAGAGTATTTAGAGCTATCAGTGAGCAAGTTGAGATATCTACGTTTATTCATAATAATAGTTGTGAATTTCAAAGTAATTTGTCAATTAAATTTAATTAATTAATGAAGGGGTCAATTATTGTAGAATTTTTGTTATGTTTACAATTGTATATACGATCAAATTGACAATTCTCATATCGTGCGTGTATCTTTTTTATTTCCATACTTTGTAGTGGAACGCTTTCTTTCTTATTCCTATCTTTATTCCGAATATAATAAATTAAGTGGAATCTGGTTGATACAGAGAAGGAAGAAATATAGCTTCATTATTAGTGAGTTTACATAGCATTTAGAATTAGCTTTTTTCTCCCAAATTGTTTGTTTACTTTGATCACTAACAAGTTAGTTTTCCGTAGCGATAGTATAAACCCATATCTGCGATACCGCCAGGTGAAGGTATTATAATATAGATTCAAGACATTTATGAGATAATAAATAGCGTTTTTCTAGCGTTACTTCAACTGTTAACATTTTTAATCATTGCTTTAGTATAAAGCCTTTTAGACGTTACATATTTCATAGCATAGTATTAAGTTATACGATGCTTAGGATAATCCAATACTCCTAAAACCTGTAAAATGGAAAAATTATAGTTATAGTATTTAAGTTCGGAACAGGACTTATATTATATTGGAAGATAATTAATTTTATTTACTTTATACAATTGTATAAGGGTACTAAAAGTGTCAAACCCAAACAAAAAGAATAATCAACAAAAAAAGTTTATAATTAAGTTAAAAAATTATACCAAACATTAAAGACGTTCATAGTCATATCAATATATGTATGTGTTGAACTGTAAATGAAATTTTTATAGTTATACATAGTATGATAATAATTATACCAATATTAAAGAGGAATTTATAGTCGAATCAATATAATGTCTAATGTTAAGTAGTAGAAAGAAATTCATAGTTATTTATATACTAATAAAAGAATAATATAAAAAAATAAGACACCCATAGCCATATATTGATCCGGTATATAGTGATATTAACAGGGTTCACACTTAAAATTTGAATTTGATTTCCCTGACATTCCCTGACTTTCCCTGACTATGTTGATAATTTTTCCCTGACAAATGAAAGAAAAAAGAAAAAGAATAACTGTCTTGTAAACTTAACGGAAATATTTATTCTAAATGGTATGAATACATACGTGCCACTTAAAGTAATGTAAAACCTAAATAAACATTAAAAAGTCACCACAGTTTAATCTTTTTTTTGTTAATTAATAGTTTAATCTTGTTAATTAAAGTAAAAATATTAAGAAAAGGTTTTTTTTTTCTTTAAGTAAAATGCTCTCATTAATACCTAAATATAATTTAACTTTAAGTAACTAATATACCTAATATAGTATATATATATTTTTTTTAAAAAATCACAAAATATGGCCACCTCAATACGATTAGTAGGGGGCTTAGAGGTGTAAAAAACGTTTTTTTTCTGGTGATTTTTTTCAAATTTCAAATTTGTATTTTTTATGTATTTTTTCACGAGTATCTTTTTTCCAGTGTTAAAGAAGGTATGTTTTTAAATTCTCATCTTCAAAATACCTTTAATTAATATTTTACTTTAAAAATACAATGTAAATATTTTCAATATTTTTAATCACCACCACTAACATAGTCGTATAATATAACTGATTTTTATTGCCAACTTTCTAATTTTGTACTATAAACATTTACTCAAATTATATTAATCAATCAATAATATATAGGGTGTTCCGTGTATGTACCTAAACGGAAAAATCTATGAATCTACATCAAATTTCTGACCAAAAGTCTGAGTTAGAGTCTGCTGGTGTAAGGTCTGGGGAGCGTGGAGACCAGTGGAATGGCCAACCTCGTCCTATCCAATGTCTCGGATAATTAACATTCAGCCAGTGCCTAACATGTCTGGCAAAGTTGAAAATTGACTGCACCAGCTCTTGTAAAAGTGGACTCGTCAGTCCACAAATCATCAGGAGGGTGGATCTCGTCAGTCCGAGAATTTTAAACATTACGTTAACTGTAAAAATATAGAAGTTATGGAACCTCAAAGTTTTATAAAAATTTGATTTAATTTTCAATTTTATTGTTTGTCTTACATTATCACTAAACTAATAAACGTAGGTGTTAAGTACTAAAGCTAATGATTTTTTAAATCACATTTAATGTTCTTTACGATGTTGCAAACTGCATCTTTCTATCTTAATTAGATTTCTATTTATTAGGTAGTGAATGGCTGAAAACAAGACCTAAATGAAAAAAACGGGATATCTCGAAAACGAAGGTCCATAGGACCTAAGTTTACTTGAAATTATTTGTCAGAAATTAGATGTAGATTCATAAGTTTTTCTGGGTAGGTACTCATGTGAAATAACCTGTTTACTGTATACTTCTTAAAATATTTTATTTGTTAATAAGATTACATATTATTATATAATAAATAATATCGTCCCCCTTATGCCAGAACCATGAATGTGCAGATTCCACATTGTTGGAAAATGGAGTTTTAAAGTTTATGATCCATATTCAGCATTCTATTCCATAATTCAGCTATTCTATTTTGATTTTTTTTTTATGAACAGCAACATGGTATTGGACTTATTAGTCAGACAATTTGCTTTGGCCCTAGCATTCCCCCCTCTTCTTGAAGATGCACATTTATTTACTACCTTCACACAACGTTTTGGAAACGGTTTAGAAAACGATCCGCTAGTTCAAAACGCTGTACGAACGGAGATCGACGGATCGTATCGGGTTAGATCCGCTCCACCAAAAATACGTGATCGGAACGGGGGATCGAAATTCAAAACGCTCGTATGAACAGGTCGTGGAGGGGATCGAGATATCAGGTTATTTTACTCTTATCCACTTTTTAAGTTCTTGAAGCTTTTAAGTTGTTGTGAGCTTCCGTTTTTTTTTTTTTAAACTGCAAAAACGTTTTTAAACAAAAGTTAATACTATAAAGAACCTGTAAAAACTTTTAATAATTTGTAAATAAAATGTAAAAATTCGCGGACATTTTAGGAAACAAGAAAGAAGGTTTTGCTCGTGACGTCACCGTTACGAGATTTCGAAAACAAATATTTTGATCACCTGTATTTTTTGTTGTGTGAACGGGAATCGTTTTGAAAACGAATTGGATCCGAAACGCTTTCAAAACGATGTGTGAACGTAGTAATTGTTTCAGTATTTCATATTCATTAAACTGCCATAGCCAATAACAGCTGATACAATGCAGGCATGAATTTGGGGTTCAGGCACAACATAGATTATAAAACAACAAGTCCAAATAGCTAATAAACCCAGAATATGAAAATTTGCACATTCTTGGTTCTGGCATAAGAGGGGCGAATATTATGTAATTCAATTTAATTCTATTTGAGCTCATTAAACAAACTGGACTTATTATATTAGTTTTTTTTAATAGAAGTTAGTTTCACCTTAGTGAACTGTGAATGAACTGATTAGATTTTCTAACCATTATAAAAATTAAATAATTTAATTCCTATTAACCGGAGCCAATATCCGAGGATAATATTATTTCCAAGATAATTGTGCAAGTTGTGTAACCATACTTTGTTTCTTTTTCAGAATTTTGTTTCTTTTATCAGAATCAAATAACCATATAGTAAAAATTAATTTAAAAAATGCATCTGAAAAAACGTAATGTGTCAAAAAAACGAGGGGTTTGGTTTTTATTTTTTCTTAGAAAAAAAAACAAAAAAAAAACTAACATTTTTTTAAAAAAAATCTAAACCCTTTTCTTATTTACATCTCTAGTGGGGCTACATAAATAACCAAATGTTTTGGAATATTAAACCCAGATTCAGATAATGTTTTGCGGATAGTTTATTTCTATTTATTTTATAGCTTATTGACAAATTTGGTTTCCCTGACTTTTGGCTTAATTTACCTAAAGTTTGGTTATTTTCCCTGATTTTAGGGCTATTTCAAAAAGTTTCCCTGACTTTCCCTGACCTAATTTTTTTTCCCTGACATTCCCTGACTTTCCCTGATTTTCCAGGTCAGTGTGAACCCTGTATTATATAGAAAGAATATGATACAAAACAGTATATAGATATTCACTCAAGAACCTATCAATCAAGAACGTATCGTATGCATGGTGCGCAGTAAAAGAGATTTAAAATTAATTTCTAATTTATATTAAAGTAAGAATAATATCGAACATATATGTATTATTATAAAAAATAATTATTATAATAAGTTTGATATGGTGGACAATTTAAAAAGTGTGATAAAATATATAAATGTTAAAGAAAAAATCACCAACATACAGATATACGGCTGAGAAAATTAAAATTTATTCCTTCAATTAAAACACATTATCATTTTTCATTTACCTGCGGTCTTCTAATTTGGTATTTTCGAACCATATAAGTGGTTTTTACCTATTAGATCGAATAAACATTTAATGAGACTTATATATGATTCAAAACACGGAGGTTAATATAGGATGTGGTTAATAAGAAATATGATTTGAAGCATCTAGGATTTGTGATTTGTAAATGAGTCAGATGAATCAGCTGGCTAGGACTGTTAGCTACATGATGTTATCAAATGATAGTAGGGGACATCAATCTTAAACTAAGCTAATTAGACAAATATAGACGATTATATCATAACACTGCTACTGGGAGGTCTACACATAACTCTGAGCTCACTATATATGATATTAACACAAATAGCGTGTGCATCTGTATAGACTTAATTAAATATCTTTATTTATTTTTTTACAATGCTTCCAGTATAAGATTGAGATACAATTCTCTAGAGATTCTCTGGAGATTTAAAGTATTTATTTTAAAACTAGCATTTTCCACAGATCCTGTCAATATAATTTTGTTAAAAATGTAAAGTGTTGGTGATAATAGCCCACTTCGAAATCCTTTAAGTGCGTTTTGAATAAATCCGCTCGATGTTTCACGCAAGTAGAAAGTTAGATAATGGCTCATTAATAAGTGAAATAAGGATTAGCTTGACTTAAAAAATTGTAAAAAGGCTTCAAAAAGAGTAAAAAATAGATATCCTAAAGTCAAGATGACAATTGCTTCCAAGCTTACTGAAGGTAACGAAAGCACTGTGATTTTTCTGATGATCGAAATTTTTCCATTTCTCCGAATTCAAAACTTTCAAGATAAAAATCCGTTTTAGACATCAGGGAACATTTTTGGTTCTGTGTCTGTCTGTCGGTCAGTCGGACTGTCTGTCGGTCTCATTTTTTGCGGACCAACAAATCATAAAAACTTCTCGTCCGATTTTATTGAAATTTGGATGGTAGGTCATAATCATAATTACCCATTGTTGGTCCCATATAAGATATACGTTTTAAACTTCTGCACCTATTTGCTTCTATTCCATATGCGCACTAACTTACATTTATTTACACTTATATCTTCAAAAGACTCATCTGATTTTTATGAGATTTTGATGGTTAGTCGAAAGTAGCCCGCCGATAGCCCCAGATTCATTTACCGTCTGCGCTCTTTAAATTTTGCTAAATTGATACTTTAATACATGTAAAAAATCAAAACAATTCAACAAGTCTATCGTTCAACATTTCGGCGAACCTTCATAATTTTAAAACTACTCATCCAATTTTAATGAAATTTGTTATGTTAGAATTAGCCTATTTTTGGTCCCATATTAACTTAAACTTTCTCTTCTGCATCCGTACCAACTTTTTTTTTTCATTGCACCTATATCATTAAAATTAATCGTCCGATTTTGAAGAAATTGTTATGGTTAGTCGAAAGTAGACTGCAGATGGTCCCATATATAATTTCAAGCGTCTGCGTACATTAAATATTGCTTAAAAATAAGTGTGACACCACTGGTAATCGAAATAGATCCAAATGTGACCATTCGTTCAATAATAGGACGCGAGGAAGCTTTGTGCCACACAAAGAATATTTTTGTGATGGATATAAATGAGTGAAAATATAAAGGTAAGAAAGGGTAAATTTATGAAAATCACATCAAGCAATTGAGATCCTATTAATTTTAATCGTGAGGGTTTTAGATCATTGTGGCGTTAACGCAGGATATCGACGATCAATTCCCGGAGGCTGAGAACATTTCTTTACCTGTATTGCTCCCTTCCTTTTTAAATAAATATATAAAAGATTTTTGTTTTACTACAAACGTATATTACATAAATCTCTACGTTCATCTTCCAGTTGAACAATAATTTAAAGTTTGATATCCCATCTAGGGTAATATTGACAACATAAAAATAAATTCCCTAATGACACTTTTTAATAAGATAAAGAGGCTAGTTAAGGGGTGAGATGTGTCGAGTGTCGGTAGAAAAATACTTCCGGATAGAGGTAGTTTAAGGATAATGAAAAAGTCAGATCACGTAGACGGTGTTACTGGTAGCTCAAGGCTTCTCTCGTATCATATAATCGGATGACAGGCAACAAGCTACTGTGAAGACTCAGTGGAGTGAATCATTCAACATTACAATGCTTACCAAGTAACAACTATCAATCTTCATTCTAACAGCATATATCATCAGTTATAATTCTATGTCACCAGGTTGTGTCATTAGAGTCAGTCCATTTTTCCTCTAGCAAACCCTACTCTAGGATGAACTTAATGTCACAAACGGCATAATTTATCTCTCTAAGTAAGTTTTTTTTCAATTTGAAATCTACAATCACCTTTGTGCAGTGATTATTAACCGAAGATGTAAGACATAAGTTTCAGAATAAAATTCAGACACCTTCACAAAATAAACGAACTGAGTTTTACCTGATCCCTCATTTTTCTCATATAAGTAATATAAATATGCCGCACAAAGTATTAATCATTATCATTACGCAAAAGAAATGTTGGCCTATTTTAAATTAATGATATATCTTAAAAGATTATTTATTTTTAAGTTAAATATAATAGAGTTTATATCAACGAGTAAAAATTAAAATTAAAGTTTAGCGGCCCTTTAATATAAACTAAATAAGTGGCCGTGGTCAATTTAGCTAATCAAGATGCTTAAATTTACAGTTTTTCATTTATTAATTCAAAGTGCAAAGACTTATATCCAAAATGAAACATAAATAAATTTTAAAAAGTCTTAATTCCACATCCTATTCGGCATTAGTTTCAGAAAGAAATTGAATTTATAATTGAACACAATAATTATAGAGTGAAAGAATGTTAGGATAGATTAAGAAGTTACATACAGCACGGGCAGAGCAGGAGAATGTGGGAGATCCAGTAAATAACATGTAATAACTTGTCTTAATAACTAATATCTCCGTACTATGTTATTAAACAATTATGAAGCAATACCGGCATAATAACAACTACATCTTTCAACCATTTCAAATAACATACGGAACGTGTTATTATAGTGTTCGTCTTAACCCCAATAAAAAAAATTAACATTTTTAAAAATGGCTTAGTTATAAACTATTTATACAAATCATAAATATAAAATTCAAGTGTTAAATGAAATTTTAATATATTGGTAGCATTGGTCGTAATGAAGATTTAAAAATAGTCTGCCAATTAGTGTGGTACATAGCTTCTTCGATTGCTATTTCCTACAAATTAATGATTTTGGAAAATTTATTTACTTTTCCCTATTTTTAAATATGTAAAAATGGTTCTGATTTATGCCATGAATTAAAGTGTTAATTTAGCAAAAATTTAAAAAGCGAAGACTGGAGCTACCTGCGAGCTACTTTCGGCAAACCATCCAAATTTCATAAAAATCAGATGAGTACTTAGGGTAAATAAATGTATGTTTGGCGAATGTAGAAGAGAAAGCAATGGGCGCAGAAGGTTGAAACCTATATGGAACCAACAATGAGCTAATTTATCTACCACCAAAATTTCAGTTGGTTCACAAAAGTTGAGCGATAGGCGGACATGGAACCAAAAATGTTCCCTAATGTCTGAAACGGATTTCTGTTATGGAATTTTTTAAATCTGAGACATAAAAAATGTTCTTCTTCAGAACGATCACATAGCTTCCGTTTCCTTCGGTATGCTCGGAAGCAATACAATAATCTATAATGCACCAGTGTATGTTTCTTTATAGTATGATGACGGTTAGCTAATAACACAGAAATTAAATGTTATTAAGTAATGCTTTCTCAAAATATAATACTGAGAGAATTTGATATAATATTTCATTGAAATATGAATACACTAAAGGTAGTATTGTAATAGCTCTTTCAAATCAAAAGTTGTTTTGTATAATTGATTTTTTTTTTAATTGCTTTTTATTCAAATCGTTCGCGTTAATTTATTACACGATTAATGGCCTGAAATAGAATTTTTAAAAATCTGATTTTACTTGTAAAAAAAACAAAAAAAAAAAAAAAACATAAAAACCAAATAACAAGGCTTATTATACACGGTTTATCGAAATTTATCCTCAGTTTTGCTCGTTAATATAATAAGAAGAATTACCAGGATGATTATCATAGAATAAACTATAAGTATAGCAGAAAAGTTCGGAAAACACGGTTCCACTCGATAGCATAAGCATAAGAATTACCGGGATGATTATTACAGAATGAACAGCGAACAGCATGTTGAAGAATATTTCAGAAATAACGGTTCTGCTCGTTAACATAAAAAGAAGAATTAACAGGATGATTGATATAGAAATAAACTATATGTAGAAGAATAATTCAGAAGACACGGTTCTGCTCGTTAACATAACAATAAGAATTACGAAGATCACAATTACAGGATTAACAGTATGTTGTAGAAATTTCAGTGTTATCTGAAATATTCTACAACATTTCATTTTTCCAAAAGGAAAACTTTACTGCTTATATAGCCACTATTGGTGAAGTTCTGTACCAGTCAAGGAAGTTCTGACTAGGGGGTTCAAAGCCCTTGCCGGGTGACCTGCCGACCAATTTAAGTTCAATTTAACTCTTAATTTTGTTTTTACTGAACTGGGAAGTAACTATATTATAATATATTATTAAAAAGGTCTTCAAAATCGAAGATTTACAATGCAAAATACGTCTTGATGTTTTGGAGGAGGTGACAGCGTCAAAGAGTTTGTAAATCAAGAAAATTGGAGAAGATTACGAATTAATTCATAATGTGAAATTATTTAACAAAAGAAATTGGCATGAAAAACACAAATGATTTTATAGTAGTGCATATGAGTATATAATAATTGATATTCAAGATTTTTGAAAACATTTTGCCTTAGATAACACTTTAGCATTTTACGTTGATGGTTTAAATTTAAAATTAGTTTGTAAATCCCCAATTGTTAAGAGGGTGTTATAATTGAGATAGTTTATACTTTATTTTTATCTGGTTTTGGGTAGAGGGCATGTCGACCTAAACTCCCCCTTTTACATATGTGTGCGACATCAGACGAATATTTCTCATTCCCCTGGATCATGTCCAAAACATTTAAACATGCATTTGAAACATTTGCACAACAAAGTAGATGGTGCGGAAAAAGAAGGTTCACAATTCGCGGGCGAATTAAAAAATAAATATCATAAATAAAAGTTTCGCATCATACGATTAAAATATACAAATAAAGGATACAATGTTTTATTGCAGTAATATCTCGCCAATTTTCACATAAAGACACTTAAGAGAAAAATAACTCAATAAATGTGAATATATCACTTTTAGATTGTCACTTATTATACACTCTATCGCTTACACAAAAATAGACGTGAGTGAAATACTCTCACTCTATATTTGCGTCGTAATTTAACTAAATTTAGATACTCTACTTCAAACGAAATAATTGCCAAAATGAAAATAAATGTACATTTGGGAATTTTTTCTTGAAGATTTAGGTTGACATGTTTAATTTAAAAAAAAAAAAAAAAATAGCTCATGTGCCCATGTGTGTCCAGCTGTGTGTTCCATTAGCATATAATTGCGATTAAAACTCAAATACGGAAATTGATTACTTTAAAAAATAGTCTGCCAACGAGTGAGGCACATAGCTTCCTTGCGTCCTATTTCGTATACTTTAATGATTTTATTATTTTACAACCTATTGTCAATTTTTTTTTTCTTCCCCAGGTTTTTTTCCCCAATTTTTGGAACGAAGTTCCTTGGGGCACGTTCTGGAGCCCGGGAGTGAATCCGAAAAAAACGACCAAAATCCCCGTCACGCAAAATCCGTCACGAAATCCGTACCGATGACGATAACTTGAGTAAAAGATCACCGAGTTAGTTGAAATTTGGTACACATGTTCATCTTACCAATGCCCAGGCTAAGTTCGTTGGAAATCGTTATCCGCCCAAGCGTTCACGCGCAACGCTCGTGTAACCTTAAGCTTCAAAAAGACGGGAAAAAATTTTAATATTATTATAATACTGCGTACTTAATCTAAGAAAAAATTCTAACTTCATCTATATAATGAGACAAATAACTTTTATAAATAATTTTTTTTTTTTAGTAAAACGAACACCGACACTGTTATGAAGTGATAAAGATCGCTAAATTTATTAAAGTGGACCCGAACGTTTAAAATAAAGAAAACAAATTTTTTACCGATATCTTCCGTTCTAACGATTTTAAAAACTTCTTACACATTTTCTAAAGTACAATTGAAACAGGCATGTAAAATTTCAACCGGATACAAGCAGAAGCTTTAGAGTAGGGAAGATATATATTTTATAATATTTTAAATTAATAGGCCGGGTAGGTAGAAAACAGTTCTATTACAATCCAACATCCTTTAACAAACATACTCTTTAACTATAAACTTTTTTCTTATATTCAATATATATTTATAGTAAGGCGCTTGCTTTAATGATATAAATAATGATTTTCTTTTCATTTTGCCTTAACTCTGCTAGGTACGAACAGTTCGTTACTTTTAATTTTGTCTCTTTTCTAACTCCGCCATGTATAAGTAGTTAGCAATGTATACGTACTTAGCAGTGTGATTTTATAATTTATATTTCCTACCGGGTGTCCCGCGACACCACACGTATTTTTTTTATATATTTTTTACATGAATTAAAGCACCAATTTAGCAAAACTTAACAAGCGTAGACGGTCGAAATTAATCTGGTACTATCATTTTTTTAACTTTCATTTGAATACTGCAACAACAATACATAATTGTTATAAGCAATAACTATCTAAGAATATGTGGCTTGGGCTTGAAGGAACATGATGTAAGAAACTATCCAGGGATAGCACTTACTGACTGACAGATTTTATTGATATAAAGGAAGTGAAAATTGATATGTCAGTTTAATATTTGGATGAACGACGGAACAGAAAGACCGATTGCTTACGCCTCCCGTACCTTGACAAGGAGTGAAGCAAATTACAGTCAAATTGATAAGGAGGCAACGGCGATATATTGGGGCCTTAAAAAATTCTTCCAGTACTGCTATGGCAGGAAGTTCACGCTGGTAACAGATCATAAACCGTTAATTTCTATTTTCAATCCGCATTCAACCCTTCCTACAATATCAGCAACTAGAATCTTTAACTACGCTCACTTTTTGTCTGGCTTTGACTACAAAATTGTATACAGATCATCAAAAGAAAACGCTAATGCAGATTTTTTGTCACGATTTCCAGTGGAAAATCCAAAGGACTTAAGTCATAAAGATGACAGTGAATGGTTTCAGTTACGTCAAATAGAAGCTATGCCAGTTACATGTTCAAGAATAGCCGAAGAAACTCGAAAAGACCGCAAATTAAAAACAGCTGCTCAATATTTAACAGAAGGTAAAACGTTGAGAAGGCTCGGAATGAATGATAATGAGTACACAATTCAGAACGGGTGCTTATTCAAGGGCTGTAGAGTGGTGATTCCAAAACTACTACAGAGTGAGGTTTTGAATGAACTCCATATTGGTCATTTAGGAGTGGTTAAAATGAAACAGATAGCCCGAAGCCATTGTTATTGGAGAAATCTAGACCAAGATATTGACGCGTTAGTTAAAAACTGTGTGCAGTGTCAGGAAAAAAGAAAGGAGCCGAGCAAGGAAGCTGATCATCCGTGGAACCCGACAGACAGACCCTGGCAGCGAATTCATGTAGATTTTGCGGAGCCGAGAAAAGGATATTTTTATTTTATAGTTGTGGATTCATTCTCAAAATGGGTAGAAGTAATACCAACGAAAAATGCAAGGGCCCTTTGGTGTATAAAGGAGTTAAGAAAATTATTCTCTACATTCGGCATACCTACAACACTTGTTTCTGATAATGGACCACAATTTACGGCAAAAGACTTTACAAATTTTATGCAAACATATGGAATAGCACATAGAACAATAGCGCCGTATTGCCCAAAATCAAACGGATTAGCAGAAAGAAATGTTCAAACTATCAAAAATCATTTAAAAGCAATGGGAAACGATCAAGGCAACATTGAAACGAAAATTGCAATGCTTCTAATGCAAATAAGGAAAGCACCTAATGCGACAGGACAATCAGCTTATAAGCTGATGTTTGGGCGAGATATAAAAACAAGAATCGACCTTTTGACTAGAAACGAAAATGAATTCGCTCACCAAAAAGCGAAAAGAAGTGTCCAACCGGGGGACAAAGTTCAAGTTAGAGACTATAGGACAGGAAACAAATGGAGAAAAGGGAAGGTAATAAATCAAGAAGGCGCGGTTATTTACAGAATAATGATGGAAGATGGAGAAATTTGGAGAAGGCATATAGACCAAATTGTGAAGTTGTAAATCAGGGGGGAGATTTGATATGTCAGTTTGTATTTGTCAACAATGTCATAATTATAATGTTGTAAATATTAAATAATTATACATATTACACGAACTAGTTTCAAACATATTAAAAATAATTTGAAGAATAACTTTTGAAGATGTAGGTGTAAAGTGTAAATAAATGTATGTTTATGCGCATGTGGGAGAGAAACAAATGGGCGCAGAAGGTTGACACTTATATGAGACCAATAATAGGCTCATTATGACCTACCATCCAAATGTCATTTCAGACGAATAGTTTTTAAAATGTTTCGCAAAAAAATGAGCGACAGACCGACAGACAGACACGAGATCAAAAATGCCCACTGATGTCTGTGAAACGGTTTTCTGTCAGGGAATTTTTCCATTTTCGAGACAAACAATTTCGTTCATTATAGAATGATCACTATTACTTCCGCTATTTTCGGTAAGCTCAGAAGAAAAAACACAATAGCAAATACTTTCATATTGAAGTATTTGTTGAAGAATTGATTTAATGTGGTCTTTTGGAACAGCTATAACTTAAAACAAATGAAAGATAAAGTTTCACAATATGTCGATAGGAAAAACTAACTTGGTCAGAAGAATTTGTCAAGAGAAATTATTGTTTCGAGCTTAGCTTACCTAAGGTAACGGAAGCTATATGTAAGATCACAATATAGCTCTATTCGTTCTGAAGAGCGAATAGAGAATATTTTTGTTCTATAATATTGTCTGTCTGTCGTTCAGAAGTTTTGCAAAACAACCATATCATAAAAAAAAACTATCGCGTCTGAGTTTTGGTAAAATTTAGATGTTAGGTCAGAAATCAATAGGTACAATGGGAATTCTTTAGCTTAAGAAGTGTTGCCACTAAAGAGAAATTTACTTTAAACAAATTTAAAAAATCAATGTAATGGTAATATGATTTATAGGTGTTGCCTCCAAAAAAAATGTACAGTGTTCAAAAAACAAAAAAATGATGTAGGTATGCCTTAGCTTAAAAAGATTTGTCACCAAAATTTATTCTTTAATAAATGAAAAAACAAGTGTCATCAAAATTCCTAAACTCAATAAGTGATACCATTAAAAGACTAGAGTGAATGAAAAAAATTGTTATAAAACTTTTCTTAGACACTTAATTAAAACAAAGTACATTAATTAAATAGAGAATTTTTATAAACTGATATAATCTAATGTACTTTTAATGGCATTAAATATTAAAAGAATCAGATTGAGATTAAAAGCTCATGCAATTCTGGGCACAAGCCATGCTTACAGCTCAGTTAACCGATCTTTGATTATTCCTTCTACACACTGATTCTAACTGAGAGATAAGCATCCTTTAAATTCTTCGGAGAAAAACCAACTCTTTCATCTTTACCCTCTTAACATTATCTTATAAGATTCATCTTGATTTTATATTCATATGCAGAATAAATAAAATACAACAAGGAGAACAAAAGTCAAAAATGTATAATAGATTCCATTTCATATAAGATCTGATCGAGCGTGAAACTAAAAATTGATTTTTTTTTTTTTCTATTTACGACTGATAAATTATTGTCCTTATCAAGATAAAAATATCTCTTAAGGTATTATAATATTTGAATAAGAAAATAATTATAAATTCAATTTATTCAAAGATAAAAATAAATAGCCGTTTTTTTTTTAACTTATACAGTAAAGAGAGTCAATTTTAAACCGAATATTTCTATACTTTAATTAATTCATGAAAGTTTTTTATTTATTGTAAAATTATGTTAAAACAACGCAAATTTTATTTTATATTAATAAGGGTCAATACTTAAATTGCATTATTCAATTTAGTAAAATATATGTAAGTTCAAAACCTCTATACCAAGCAATTTATTTATCTATATTATTTCTTTTACATCCCCATTGATACAGAATTAGGGTATAAAAAAGGGAAATCGGCCACCTTACATTTCATCTTCAAAAAAAGGTAAGATTGTTGTTTTTTAACCAGTTCTAAAATAGTCCAAATCTATTCTTTTGAAATTCGCGGCAACGTAATATTAAACTCACGATTTGTTTCTAATCTATATAGCTCTTAGTAGGTTACCATGTGTTTGTACTTAGTGTTTAATGTCCCTGATCAGTGTTGAAATTGGCTGGGATGTAATAGCGGCACGTACATACAAAGAGGCATTGTCCAGTGGCGTCACGTTTCACTTCAAGTGAAAATTATCCTGGGTTGGGGAGTAGGCAAGGACTTGACCCTCTATGTACTAATAGTTCACTGACCATGGCCCATGTTTAACAATTGGTTGTATCTATATGATACAATCAAATTTTTCAAATGATTCGCTTTAATCATACAATTAAAAAATAAGATCACCTTCTGGATTAAGAGGATAGGATCACCTTCTGGATTAAGAGGATAGGATCACCTTCTAGATTGAAAATAGATTTTTGTTGTAATATTGTTATCTGCTTACACCTTAAGTAAGTACTGTAAGATAGTATCCCAGCTTAAACAACTCGGGGTGGATATTAGTAGCGGACAGAGAGAGAAAAACTAAATATATCACCTAATTTAAAGGATTATTTCATTTTTATTTTTAAAAAAATCATAATTTTGTTCCCAAAATATCCTGGGCTATTTCTGTTTTCCACTTTTTTATATCTTTTAAAAAAAATCCGAATTTGAAATAAAAATATGTAAATTGGTGAAGTTGAGGAGTAGGTAAAAGTCAGGTCAGTGTTAAGAGGTTGGAGATACTGGAGAGGCGTTGGCTCCACAATATCAGCGGCACCTCTATGCAAATTTTATCCTTTTCAGCTGTTGGGCTCCCTATCTCGCTGGCAATTAATACGATATTCTCTCCAAACTAATCCACCGCTTCTTATATTTCGTATAAAGAGACACTTTCGAAAGTTATGCTGTCACAGATTTATAATTATTTACGAATATATATATATATATATATATATATATATATATATATATATATATATATATATATATATATAATGTAGGTTTATAAAATGTTATTTGAATATATTTATACAAGCACATACACGACTCTACAAAATAATAATATAAATATAAAAAACTGTCACCTTAACCAAATTAGCTTTTAAAGAAACGGGTAAGGTCTTTTGCCTTTCGAAATAATATTTACACACACATAAACATATATATTTTTATATAAACGTACCGGTTCAAGTTTGAAAGAAATCCCCTAATTAAATACACTTAACACCTTAATTTAGTAAATAGGATTATTTTTATTTATTTATTTTGCTTATTCTGCGAGTTATATTCCCTTAAAACTGCAACTGCTGCAATCTAACACTAAGATAATCTGCGTGTTAAAGCAGTTGTGGGGGGAGTATATAAGGAGCCTTTCGAATCCGACGTCAGACACTTACCATTTTACAGTTATATGTGAATGTATTATTCTGTATTATTCTTATATTATATCAATGAATAAAGTGTTTTCAATTTTTAAAAAGTTATATTTTCATTTGAGTAACTTAAATTGCGGATGTACAATTTGTTTATTTTTACTTTCTTATGTACGAAAAAAGGGTTACGCGGTTTAAATGTCTTGTGAAAAACGGAATTTAGCAATAAATTAGGGGTTATGGGCCCCGCAAACCTATGAAAAATAGTGTAACAGTCCATTTAAATTTAAATTTAAAAGACACGATTAATTAACCTGATGTAAAATTATTTATAACAAATACATGGATACAAAGAAATTAAAGAATTCCAAAAGAAAAAAAGTTATTTAAAAATTATACTTTTATATTATATTATTTTATCAGAGATAAAAATGGGTAGGACAGAAGGAGCGATGTATCAGAGAAATGGAAGTCGATAAATTAAAACTGGAATCTGTCGATGACATCTGAGCCCGTGCCAAAAAAAAGTTTCGAACAATATTTCATATGTAAATATTTATACAATTATATAACAGTACATTAATATGGTTAAATAATCATCATATTACGTATACTAAATAAAAAGTTCAACGATTTCAAATATTGTGTTTATTGTGCTGCGGCATAATATATTAAGTTTACTCTTTATGTTAAATTTATAGATTAGGTTCCTCGTTCCTCAAAAATCCGTCTGAAACGATGAAATTTTCATTTAAAAAATCAGACATTAGGCACCTCGAAATTTTTCCTTACCGAAAAATTCCGATATGGCGGCAGATATTATTAGGAATTATTTACCTTACAGAAGTGTAAAGTGTGATTCAAAAATAATAAACCGATTTCAAAATGATTTAACTTAAAAATAACTTATCGTATACGAAACTTTTTGAAATAAAACCTACCCTTTCAATAGGTACAAACTGGAAACCACATGCAAGTGGTACTTAAGATGATACAGCCGACTTAAAATGGTATATCCTTTAAGAATCACCCTCTATAATTGGTGCGAGTTTCAGCATAATCGGTAAAATAGTTATTTTATAATTATTTAACGTTGAAGTTTAAGTCGATATTTCCAAAATGACAGCAGGTATTAAAACGGTGCAAATTTCAGCGAAATCGGAAATTATTCCGATTTTTACAATTTGTAGAATTTTTGCTGGCTCAGCAAAATGAGTTAATGGCAACAAAAAATTATGACCTTCAATTAGGGCTGATTTTTGTACCAAGTTTCAATTTTCTAGCTAAAAAACAGTGTGAGTTATGCGTGACACAGACAGACATCAAGCTAAAAACCACTCAAATGGTCTTAAAAACACCCGAAAAGGATAATTCCGTTGAAATCTCGGTTTCGCATGTTTAGGGTAAAACAATTATTTTCCTTTAAAGGTAAGGAAAGGTAAAAATGTATTCACTGTATTAGAATCATGTCCATGTCTAAGGCTTAAAAAAAGAGAAACGTGTTGGTGTTGATAATCGGAGCCTTAGGTACAGGTTTTAGGTTGTAGGCGCAGAATTTCCCCGAAGGCCAGATATACTACCCAGTGGAATCCACAAACAAATAGAATACGAGGATAACAGCTCCGAAATCCAGACTTCTAAATGAAAAATAAATAAAAAAAAAAAAACTCTGCCAATTAGAGTGGGACATAGCTTCCATCCTATCACAAATTCTGTAAAGGAATTTTTCTATTCGAAGACTAAAAAAAAAAAAAAATCATTCTTCATGAATGATCCCAATGCTTCGGTAATCTCGGAAGCAAAAAATATTGTTATTTTTGTAACTAACTAAGAGATTACTCCTCTAGATGAATAAAACGCAAAGAGAGAAAATGTTTCTTTTCTTTCGTAACTTTTAGAGGTAAACTCAAGGTAAATTGTGTTTGTCAATACGCAAAGAAATACGGAACAAGTATCATCAAAATCCGGACTTTTATATTCCAATAAAATCCATGTAATAATGTATGTCCTTATTTTAATTTAAGATCACTAATGACAGTTCAGTATTCTTGAGCTTGTAATAAAAAAATATAATGGCCACGGCTTGAAATTTTATTTCAATACATCTGCGGCATTATATATCTATACAATTCTTCTTGAACAACTCTCGAAAAATAACCAATAAACATTTACTTATATATCCTTTGATATATTTATCAAGTTAATAAGTGATAACTATTGCTCTAAATCCTGTTTTATTTATAATATGTATTTAACTACTTATTTTATTAAATCTACTTTACACAGATAAATTTTATTGTTTTATTATAATTATTGTCAAATACATCTTTTAACACAATATCAAACCTCCTTATTTTATTTTAATCTCTTACACGAAAAAAAAATTTCCCCATTTAATCGTACACAAAACCTGTTTACAAATTTAGAATAAACTGTAACAAAAAAGACTTGTTTTTATTTTCTAAAATTACATTCAGCTACTGTATACATCGTTAATATTCATAAAGTGTCTTGTAAATTTTCAAATATACATAAATTGAAAATGAATATTCATGAGGGTTTCTTATTAACTAAGGTATAACTTACATTAAAGCTTCTAGATTTATATTAAGAGTACTTATTTTTTATGTGATTTTTATTTTTAAATTGACTTCACAAGTCATTCAATTTTAATGCGTTGTCGAGTGCAACTGTGAAAACAATATTTTAAATCTTTCTTCGTACATTTATTCCATGATTTTTCATTACACAGACAGTGTTAAACTACCTTTTGTTACTTCCTACTCTACATGTCTAATTCCTTCGTATGATCTAATGAGATAGAGTCTAGTTACAGAATTACTAATTAGCTTTAAGATTTTCTCCTTTTTTTATCTACTTCATTTTAAATTCCTCTATTTCTCTTTCTTTTACCCTTCTGTGCAATAAATTTAAAGACTTAAAGTCGAACTAATTTTGAAAGACTTTGTTCACCCTTATCGTATTCTATTTTAAATTATTTGTTGGTTTAAAAGTTTTTCTAATTTATTTTTTTTGTTTTTTCCAGATTATTTGTATTTATCCATGAGGGTTGAATTATTCTAAACAATTTTTTTTTATTTTAATACAAAAAAATCGTGGGTAGTTTTTTAAAAAATGCAATTTTATATGTTTACCTTTAATCAAATCGTCGACATGCATTTCACTTATAATTATATGCCTCATGTATTAGAGGAAGGTGACACCTGTCCATTTTAAAGAAGTATTGTTTTGACACTAATTTTAACAACCTTAACGTAAGGGGGAAGTAAAGCCACTAACTGTTCAGTGTAGAGGAGGTAACAGCAAGATATCCCTCGCAGTGCTATCATGGTTTTAAATCACACTTAATACATAATTCGAGAGACGAAAAAATGCAATAAACCCTATAGATCATTGTCCACACTCCACACAACTGATTTCGCAGGAGATTTGAGACACATATACTTCCAAGTGGAGAGAACGTATG
Source organism: Gerris lacustris (assembly GCA_951217055.1). Taxonomy (NCBI): domain Eukaryota; kingdom Metazoa; phylum Arthropoda; class Insecta; order Hemiptera; family Gerridae; genus Gerris; species Gerris lacustris. The sequence goes on from OX578280.1 coordinate 28,882,698, forward strand.
TTTATTGCCAAATGTTGGCTCCCCCATTTAACATGTAGGGTCCTGTCAAAAAAACCAAACTTGAGAATAGCAATTATATCTAATAGTGTATTGAGGAAAGGAATATATTCCTCACCAATTTGCCCAAAAGCACACTTTTTTACTACGACATAATTCGAGACGTGAGAGACCACTATGAATCCTTACACAACCTAAGGCGTAGAA